>CM046391.1:3775000-6175000 GCA_025413875.1 Rhododendron molle
GAGCAAGCACTATTTGTTCAAAGTATAAGCACTGTGTAGATAGCATTCAATAGATCTATAGAAATAAAGTAACGATGCTCCATTCTCATTCTTTGGGAGCATGCTTTATCTTGTTTTAAGTTCAAGGTAATGAACTTAAAACAACCTTCATGTCTCATCTGCAGAATGTTAAGTTCTCCTGTGTCATTGATTGGGCAAAAGATTTAACTGTATACATTAGGCCGTGAATGCTGCATAGGAATGAGTACATTAATCTGCATAGCAAGCCTTGGGTACTTTTCAATTTTCCCAACAAACTTGATTCAAACACAATAGGATTATCAATGGGCCCACGACTAAACTCTGTGGATTAAAAGGTTCCACATCTGCGATGATTTAGCAACTTATTTCATTTTGCTCTCTTTTAATTTACACAGCCGGGATCGTCTTGTGGTAGCACTTGGGCTGGATTTGTTTGCTGTGAATGATGAGAAATTCATGGACATGTTTGTTGCACCTGGAGCAATTGACATCCTACAAAATGAACGGCAATCTCTTCAGAAGCGTCAGAAAATATTGCACTCTTGCTTGACTGAGTTCAAAACTGTGGCACGTACACTTTGATGAAACCTCTCTCTGTCTCTCACACAAAACTGCATTGACACCACTGAGAAATAGTTCATTGGTTCACCTTCTTGTGAGCATTCCTGTTACTCTGCAAATAGTGTTTCACAGCATCCTTTCTCAGGGTGAGTTAGTTGCTTCCATTTGGTTCCTTCAACCATTTTTTCCTCTAATCGTATTTGATTGGATAAGAAAGTGATTTTGATTGCTGTGTGTGCAGATAATGTTCGTACAAACTGCTAACAAACCACAAAGAAGTGATTGAAGATGTTTCAATCTAGGGAAGAGCCTAAGTTTTCATGCCAGGATTTTCTAATGTCTTCCCAAGTAGAATTATTTCCATTTGGCTCGGTGCAGACCATGCTCATATTGCTAGTTGTGATTGTATTGTTTCGGATCAGGTTTAGGTGAGGTGTAGTCATTGTTTGTGCTGTATAACAATGAGTTTTTTCTTAACAGAAACAAATGGCCGCATTCATGAAAAGCCTTTTGGCACTACAGATGATTGAAACTTGCTTATTTTGGATGTGTCATAGTTTCTTAGTCTCTGCTTTCGGCTGTATAACAATGATTGAAACATGCTTATTTTGGCCAGAGTGTTGTCGAATTTAATCTATATTGTCTATTCTTTTCCTGGGTATGCACTTTTATCCTTCGGCTTGATGTTTATATAAAAATCACTATGTTTGCATGGATCTGATAGCCCTGTGATAAGCACCCAATATCGTAGATGATTGGTGCTCCTAGTCCCGCTTTAGGATGTTTATTTTATGTTTCTTTGTCGTTTTTAGTGATTTTGCGCGTAAGGCTATCTGTTGAGTGTTTCAGGTAATACGCGAATAAGAAGGTTTGTTTTGGTGTTTTGAACTGCCCTTGAGGGCAAGCGAGTAGGCGAGGCCTTGAAGAATTCAGCCATCGAGGCTTGAAGATGAAGAACCGTAGTGGCCGGAGTGTGCCATGGCCGTCAGGTGTCAAAACAAAGCCCAAGAGCTAGAATGCCAAGAAGCAGAACTGCTACTGGAGTATTGATACGGTTTCAAAACAGAGAGAAACCCAGCCTTCAGTGTATTGATACGTTTTTCTGAGTATTGATACGGCTTCAAACAGAGCAAAATCCAAGCTTCAACAGATCGACACGGCTGAGTATTGACACGGGTCCGCTACGGAACTTTGGAATGCAACTGAAACAGAACTGTCGATACAGCTTTTGGGAGTATTGATATGGGTGACTTACCGACTTACTTTTTGACAAATTTTTACTTTTTGGATGCGTACCTTTTTGGTTGTCTTTTTTGGATATTTTGGAGGAGAGAGAGGGTCTCTTCTATAAATACTCTTCTCTCTCTCACTTGTAAATGAGGAAGTAGTTAGTTTAGGTTGCTTTCCTCCATTAAAGTCTTTCAAGCTTTCTAGGTTAAATCCTTCAAGAACACTTGTAAGTCTTTCTCGTTTGTTAATTTCTCATGTATTAATGTTGTAGCTACTAGTTGGATCTTCCTTAATATCAATTTTATTTAAGTTTTTATCGGTTAATCATGTTTTCCTTTCCTAGCATAATTTCTAGTCTTTTTGCTATGTGTGAGTAGTTAATCGGTTTGGTCTCGGGGTGAGGTTTACTCTATGAATTAGTCGTTTAAATGGTTTCGTTTGATCTTTAGCTCAATTTCAATGTGTTGAATGAATTAAACCCATGATTTCTAGCATCGATCATGGGATTGGTGGCTTCTTTGATCAATGAAGTCTATCGGCCTATGCTACGTGCTTGATAATCCTACGCGTGCGAACGATCCTTTTTCGTCTCTCACTTGCGTTAAATGAGTTCAATTTGAATTAATGCTTTGAGTTGAGTTACAAGTAGTCTTTAGCTATTAATTCTTCAAGTGGAATCCGGACGGTTTCGGTCCACTCATTAGTTGGATGAAGGAATCATTTGAATGGCTAAGTCGTGGGTAAACCAATCCCTCTTGACTCGACCATCTTAATCTAGTTTAATTCCAAGTTTAATATCGTCATTTGAATCAAACACCAAAAGTTGGCGGTCTTAAACGCCGGAAACCTTACATAAAACCTTCCATCCGATTAAGCTATATTTGAGCTCCCTGTGGATCGACTCGGACTTTCTCGCTATACTATGCAAATCGTTACTCATAGTCCGGTTTATAAATAATTGAATTTGACGTCCGTTTGGTAAACTACAACAACTACCGAAGGGGCGCATCAAATTTTGGCGCCGTTGCCGGGGAATTCTTATTTTAGCTTATTTGGAGGTTCGACAAACCATTGTAAGTATCCCGTTTTATTTTGTTTTGTGCAACTTATACATAGTCTAGCGGATACCTCTAACTGATCTTCATATCAAGCCTGAGGTGTAAGCTAGATTCGAGATGGATTGCCTTTTTTTATTGTCTCTATCGTGGTAGCATACCTCTCTAGCCTGCTTAATTTATGTCTTATATATCTAATAGCATGGCGGTGGCAAATGGGGAAATAGTCCCCATGACTATGTGGGAAAACTCTTATCCCGATCATGCTTATCCATATTCTTGCATTGTTGCTCCCACCGCTCCTGTCGTCAATGTATTTAGGATACAAATGACATTTTCCAATTTGTTACCCCGCTTCCATGGCATGGAGCATGAACACCCTTTCAAACATGTTGCGGCTTTCAAAGGTAAACTTGGTACCCTTGGTGCCATTGTGAAATCAGAGTCTGCATGGGTGAAATTCTTTTCTCTCTCTTTAAGGGATAGTGCCAAAACTTGGCTCAATTCCTTGAACCCTCAATCTGTGTTGACATGGGTTGATTTGCTAAATGCATTCTACAAAAAGTTCCTTCCCATTTTTTATACATGGGATCATAAGAAACAAATTCAAACCTTTGTTGAAAGAGAGAATGAGTCTTTTTATGCATGTTGGGGAAGATACAAGGACCTGCTCATTGCGGTCCCGCATCATGGCTTTGAAAATTTCCAAATTGCAAACTATTTTTATGGTGGACTTTCTCAAAAGAGTCATGCATTCATAGATGTGTTGTGCGATGGAAACCTGTTTGATAAAGAACCCATTGAAGCCTTAAATTTCTTTGATTGTTTGGCTCAAACTTTACAATCTCGGGTTTTTGTTAAACATTTTCAAGATTCCAACTCAAATGCCATGCATGAGGAAAGTGAGCCACCAATTTTTGTTAACGATTTTGAACAAACCAACTTGAATGCCATGGAACCAAAAATTGCGCCATTGAACCTTGTTGGAAGCATTGGTTTAGATTTTGATGACTCCTCCGAGCTTGGACAGAGTGATGAGCTTAATTTCCATTGTTCACCTCATGTGCAACCTAGTTTCATGGACGATTCTGATTTGGATTCCAAAAACTCCTCAGAGTTAGGAGGGAATGATGAGCTCAATTTCCAATATTCTCCCCTTGAGTCCTCCCTTCCCATTGAGTCATTACCTTTGTGTGAGGATCCGTTGGAAAATCATCTCATAGCTGAAAAGGTTAACGTGGATGAGACCGAAAGTTGGTCTCCTATTTGTGAGGACCCGGCTCTTGTGGTGAGCACAATAGATCAAGTGTCATCTCCTTGTGGTATCTACCCATTAGGGAAATTACTCACTATTAAGGAAATGGATGAGGAGGTGGATTATTTGTCCTCCTTGTTAGAAGAGCGAGACCAAAAGATTGAGACCAACAGTTGGTCTCCTACTTGTGCGAAGCAAGACTTCGTTGGAGTCGAATTAATTGAGGAACCTTTTATGGACTCCTTGTGGGAAGAGCAAGCTAATGCATATGAGACCAAGAGTAGGTCTCCTGCTCTTGAGAATTCGAATCTTGTTGGCGTAGAACAAATTGATTTTCTTGGAGTTGATAATGTTGATTTTCTTTATCGTGCTTACATGGTAGATTTTGTCAACAATCTAAAAATCAATCTTATTTTGCCCTTGGGGGAATTCAAATTTTTTATACGAATTCGGCAAATGCTTTACTCTAAATATCTTTTCTTGTGGAATGGCCGAGTTCAATTTTTGGCAAAGAGTGTCAGTATGGAGTGCTATGTTCATGGTATTAATCTTTGTTGGTATGATAAATGTTCGGAGTCCGCGTACTCTACCAAATGAAACTTTTTCTTTTTCTTTCTATTTTCTTTTTCTCTTTCATGGTCCTGTATAGCCACCCGTTTCTCTTGGGAAATGGGGAGAAAAGTATATACCCGTGTAATCGCGTGAAGATTTGGTTGTGTTTTACTTTCTGCTACTATTCGAGCGATAACATGAGCCGGGTGGTACTAATGTCATTTGCTTCTTAATAGGTAGTTGGTTGTTAAGTCTTTTGCAGGTAAGCATGCTACCACACCAGCTTTGGTGGTTTAGGTCTAAAAGTCGGGTGAGTGAGGCATTTATGAGCCCTAAGCATGGGTGCGGCTGTGTGTCGCGGTTGTATGACCAAGAAAGCCCCGGCAATGACCTTGTGTGACTAGCTGTGGTTTCCAATGGAGGAGCTGAAAGAGTGAGCCTTGGAAGCAGTTCCAATGATGAGTGGAAGCAATAACAACAAAGCCTCCAACTTGGTCGAGGTATATGGGGGTTGACATTCCCCCGGAGGTACAATCTTTGTTCTTTCCCTCTCAATACTGTTGTTCTCTATGCTATGAGGACATAGCATCGTTTAAGTTGGGGGGAGGGATATATATGTTATATATATGTTCATGAGACTTGTCTCATTGGTAAAATTTTTAAATTTTTTGTGCAATCTTCCCTTGTTAGTAGTGTTTTCACTTGCTAGATACTTTAATTATGTTTAATTGTGTCAATAAGGCAAGAGTCGTGTATCCTTTCGAATTTGGTTATGTGTTTGAATCCATGTCACATGCATATACATGAATTTTGTTGAACAAGTTGAGCCTAAAAGTAAAGTCAAGTAGTGTGCATCGCTAGAGTAGAGATTCGTTTCTTAAGCATCCCATGTTGTTTGTTCTCATTTCTCGCATTTGCGTAAATAACATTTTTTGTTCGTGCTTGAGTAGTGCATATATCTTTCTTGCATCTTGTTGGAGTTATTAGCGTACTTAGAAAATGATTCAAGGCATTTTTGCTTGATTAAACCACATAAGAGTCACCTCGTCCTATTTTGAACCATAGTCCGAGTCTCTTCCATTGTTCAAACCTAGGTAACCGGATGTTTGGAGGGTTGTGTGTCAATGGTTTTCAAAGATTCAAGGAAGTTTGGAGGTGGTGTGAATGTGATAGAAGTGGTTGGGATGTAAGAAGGCGAAAAATCAATATGTGATTCCCTATATCTCCTCTTCCACTACAAAAGCTAAAATCCCAAATTTTCATCTTCCTCTCCAAAGCTCTCAAAATTTGGCTCCAATCTCTCTTACTACAAATCTCAATTCAAATGACCCTATTCCTCAAAGAAAAGAAAATCAAATAAATGCTATAAAAAGCAAAAGCATATTCAAGAGGGTTGAATACTATGATGAGAGGATTGGTTTGACCTCCGGGCTAGCATACATTCCGGATAAGAAAGAGTCCGATGGAAAGGGGGAGCTCGATACTTAATACCGTGAGGAGCCAGATGAGGATGACGACTAGGTGTGGTGGAGTCGGTGGTAGTAGTTTTTCTTTATTTCTTCTTTGTAATTTTGTTTGATATTTGGCCGATATGTGGCTATGCGTTTAGGGTCGGTAGTGGCCAAGGGTAGATGAACCATGCAAGTATATGGCCACTACATTTTTGTAGTCCCTTTCTCTTTGTATCCAAGGTCGTTATAAGCTAATAAAGTCCTCCGTTGATCTTTAGTACGCTTGTTAATTCCGTTTGATGCATAATTGATATTTATTGCTTTTTGAGTATGATTTATTCCTAGTCGTTCCATACTTGTCGATAATTAGCTTTCTTTTCGTTCTAAGCGCTCCTTTGATAGCATGCATAGCTTTTTGTCTCTAGCTATTGCATTTACTCGCTAGCGCTTGTCATGGGATGTATCTTGTATCTCACTGTGTGAAAAGTCGAATAAGAGCGTGTCCTTGTGAGTTTTGGAGTCGAAACTCATGGTGGTGCATGCATGCTTGATTGTTCTAATATAGCAAAGTTTGTTCATCCTAGTTCATGGCATGTTTGTGCGTGGATTGCACTTGATCGGATTTAAAAGGGTGCTTCGGACTCTTGCTTGGTTGTAGTAGTTGAGCATAAATTTTGTATCTTGAATCTCGAGAGGGTTGCATAGCTTAGTTAAATATATTTTGTTTTAGTTTGCTAGGGACTAGCAACGTTCAAGTTGGGGGGTGTGATAAGCACCCAATATCGTAGATGATTGGTGCTCCTAGTCCCGCTTTAGGATGTTTATTTTATGTTTCTTTGTCGTTTTTAGTGATTTTGCGCGTAAGGCTATCTGTTGAGTGTTTCAGGTAATACGCGAATAAGAAGGTTTGTTTTGGTGTTTTGAACTGCCCTTGAGGGCAAGCGAGTAGGCGAGGCCTTGAAGAATTCAGCCATCGAGGCTTGAAGATGAAGAACCGTAGTAGCCGGAGTGTGCATGGGCCGTCGGGTGTCAAAACAAAGCCTAAGAGCTAGAATGCCGTAAAGCAGAACCGTGATTGATCGCTTTTTGAGTATTGATACGGCTTTCAAAACAGAGAAACCCACCTTCAAACCGTATTGATACGCTTTCTGAGTATTGATACCGCTTAAAACAGAGCAAAATCCAAGCTTCAGCCAATCGATACGGCTTTGAGTATTGATGCATGGGTCCGCTTACTGAGGAACTTTGGAATGCAACTGTGCAAACAGATCGATCGATACGCTTTTAGTATTGATACTGGTGACTTACCTAATTTTACTTTTTGACAGCTTTTTACTTTCCATAAGTGGCAAGTTTCCACTTTTGGCTTCTTTTTGGATATTTTGGAGGAGAGAGAGGGTCTCTTCTATAAATACTCTTCTCTCTCTCACTTGTAAATGAGGAAGTAGTTAGTTTAGGTTGCTTTCCTCCATTAAAGTCTTTCAAGCTTTCTAGGTTAAATCCTTCAAGAACACTTGTAAGTCTTTCTCGTTTGTTAATTTCTCATGTATTAATGTTGTAGCTACTAGTTGGATCTTCCTTAATATCAATTTTATTTAAGTTTTTATCGGTTAATCATGTTTTCCTTTCCTAGCATAATTTCTAGTTTTTTTGCTATGTGTGAGTAGTTAATCGGTTTGGTCTCGGGTGAGGTTTACTCTATGAATTAGTCGTTTAAATGGTTTCGTTTGATCTTTAGCTTAATTTCAATGTGTTGAATGAATTAAACCCATGATTTCTAGCATCGATCATGGGATTGGTGGCTTCTTTGATCAATGAAGTCTATCGGCCTATGCTACGTGCTTGATAATCCTACGCGTGCGAACGATCCTTTTTCGTCTCTCACTTGCGTTAAATGAGTTCAGTTTGAATTAATGCTTTGAGTTGAGTTACAAGTAGTCTTTAGCTATTAATTCTTCAAGTGGAATCCGGACGGTTTCGGTCCACTCATTAGTTGGATGGAATCATTTGAACGGCTAAGTCGTGGGTAAACCAATCCCTCTTGACTCGACCATCTTAATCTAGTTTAATTCCAAGTTTAATATCGTCATTTGAATCAAACACCAAAAGTTGGCGGTCTTAAACGCCGGAAACCTTACATAAAACCTTCCATCCGATTAAGCTATATTTGAGCTCCCTGTGGATCGACTCGGACTTTCTCGCTATACTATGCAAATCGTTACTCATAGTCCGGTTTATAAATAATTGAATTTGACGTCCGTTTGGTAAACTACAACAACTACCGAAGGGGCGCATCACCCTGCTTGGGGCAAGCCTCGTTACCTTGTGGAAAAATGAATCCTTCTCTTGTTAGATAAGAAATGACCTTCATTTACTCTGTGCTACTTAAACTTCTAATATTTGCTCGTAAAAGATCGTGATGAGTCCTGTTTTGCGTCACATGAACGATCATCACATGAGAAGATTTCGATTCCTTCTCTCTGCTTGCTCTTTGTGCATCCAATTTTAGCATATATAGCCGGCTTAGGCGGTTCTAAAAGGAGTGGCATCTTTCTGAGATGTTACTGACAAGTATTGTACTTTAGGTTGTGAAGAGAACACAAAGAAGTGGAGTATATAGCAAACACAGAGAGCTGTAGAAGAAGCATAGCCTGTAAACTATTGAATCCCCAACACCAAAGATGGAGTTGGGGCTTTGCTGTAAGTTGAGAGCACAACAGGGTGTTGTCATCTTTCGTCTGGGTCCACTAATATGATCCGAAGTATTGATTTTATTCGCCTTGTCCAAATTGTCCGTGACCTTCACGTCAAGATTTTGATATGTTGCTTCGCAATGTATTAGTTTCTTCATCTATTTGAGAACAATTCTCTTGGTATGACTACAAGATGAATCAAAATGAAAAGAAAGATGGTCTGTGTGTGCGCTATTTAAAAGAATATGCATTTCCGGAAAAAAATTATAAAGCAATTGAAAATTTTTCCTAACACAAAGTCAAGGTCCTCCTTGACACCCTTTTTGAACATCGCAATCACCATTTACAAAAAATCTTACCTAATTTTTTTTTTTGTTTGTTAAGGAAGGCAGGGCGCATCAGTCTTAATACCACATTTTAACCACTAAATTTTTGGTACTAGTATCTTACCGAAACGATGCTATGCTTAGCAGGGTCAGGGCGGCCCAAGCAAAGGCTAAGACTTTCAAATTGATTGTGTAGGCCTCATTTTTTAGTGCATATATGTACGAGTATATATGTCAATCAATGATAATGATAGCTTGATTTTTTTTTTTTCACTTTCTTTAATTAGCTAAAAATGGAGAGAGTCAAGAGAACAGTGCATTTTACCTTGACAGATTATTAATTGCTCTTTTGATACTAATTTATTCTCATTTGATAATGGTCGGTTATTTTCTAATTGTCTATGTGAATCCAAAAGCCTTGCAAATTAACCCTTTTAAAACCTTAAGTCAAACAAAAGGCACTATAGCCGTCTATATAATAAGACTAAGTCACATTGAATATTAATGCATTTAGTCAGAGATTCATATGGATTGGCCACATTATTGTTTGAAAAGAAAATCTTAAAACAACTTAGTTTTTTAAAAAAAAGGAGTTTTGTATATAAAAAAAAAAAAGCAAGAAAAATACGTTTCAATAGTTAAATTGAAAATAAAGTTCTAAATATTTTACCGGAGACCTCAGAAAGCCGTGGGCCGCCCTTGATGATAAGAATAATGACCATTGACATGGTGGTTAAATATTGTTTTGACTCTTTTTCACACGCTTACACAAAGGATCTGATGATCTCAAAAGTTGCTGATAAAGAGAATTGAATATATAAGATCTTATGAAGGAGTAAAACCCTACGTCTCACTAGTATTTGCGCATTATCATATCCGTATTGCGTTGACTCACCATAGAAGCTTATGTAATTCACGAGATTTTCACCCATAATTAACACGATCAATGTTTTGTTAATTGAACCAATATCGGGCTAGTTTAGTTGGCCAATGACTCTTGCATTTCACTAAAAGGTCAATAGTTCGAGACTTTGCATCTGCGTGTGGGTGCCTAATGGGAGCTTGTAGTAGTTGATGTAGGGAGGTAATCCCGAACAGGCTCAATTAGTACCCAAACACGTGGTACGTGAGACCGTACAGAACTAGAGATGGACCACGCCGCCAATGAGGGCGGTGGTCGTCAATAAAGATGTATGACACGAGAAGTTGCTAGAGGAAGCAATCTGTTCGGCAATAAAATGGCCAAACGAAGGAAGAACACATGAAAGCCCTATCTTAAGAGATAAGGCGGTTAGAATATTCTAGATGAATCCAGTATGATAGAACTCCGTGATAAGAATAGGATCCCGTGAATAAAGGATCTGCGGGAGACACCTAATGAGAATGGGGAGTTTGGCCCGCTATAGGAAGGAGTCCTAAAAGGACTAAGGAAATAAACTCATAAAAGAGCGAGAATCCTAAATATCCCGATTTTCCTAGACAAAATAGGAAAATTAGGGCAACAAGGATGCTTGGGCAGCAAGCATCCACAAATCTATAAATACGAGGTAAATTTAGAGGCAAAAGGTATGCAATACAAGGCAATTATTCGTATTTTCCTACTGATAATTAGGGGTTTCTCCGGTATCCGATACTAACTTAAGCATCGGAGGAGGGCCTTTGACGACGAGAGACAAATGTGCGCTCATCCCTGTCTGTTTTGCAAGTAGGGTTCTGACGAGAAGCTAGGGTTCCGGTCAAGACGTGGAGCCGTTATACGAACTCGTCACTATTAGCACCACCCGTTTTTGTCCATCTACAGTTGCGTTGTTGGGCTTACTGATCTCGTGGACTCTCACATGACATGATTGATGTAGTGTCCCGTAGTTTGTATTCGTACTTCATACATGATGTAATAATTTCTCCTTTTTTTTGGTAACCAAGGAACAGCCCTACAGTCAGGCCATTAAATGGACCCGACTGCGCAACCCAAATCTTGGGGAGAGCCACCTACAGCACACCAACCGCGGCCCCCTGCTTAAATACCATGGTACTCATCCGGTGGGGAATTGAACCTCAAACCCAGGGGATTACTCTTAAGTCTAGCACTCGTTCTTATCATTGGGACAACCCCGGGTGTGTAATGATTTCTCTTATTGATTGAGGGGTAAAAAAAAAAAAGTTTTGTAAACTGTCTTATTCCTATGGTAGAGTGATTGGTTAGAATAGGATCAGATCTAATACATTAGGTCAGCAATATCGAAGTATGATTCCCCCTCACGTTGTGACTACTTATTTATTTAAGCCTGAGAACTAATACTACTATCAAATTTCAACCTCATACAGAAATTGTTTTTGTCGATCGAGAGGCTTATTAAGTCAAGCCGGCCTAGAGAAAATGTATTACGGTAATCTATTTTTGTACATAAAAGAGCCAATAGTATCATGCATTAAATTTTATGTCAAACTTTTGAGCCGATTTAAAAGCTTTAAAAAGACACTTGTAAATTTTCAAATCGATTCAAAGGCTTAACATATGAACATCGAGCGAATTGTAGGTCATAGATTAAACATTTAACAGGTTATTAGAAAAAAATAATATGACAGTCATTACAGAAATCATAGATACTGATGGAACAGTATTGACATTAATTCAACAAAAATAATGCAATAACAAATATGATGGAGACGACCAACAATAGCGGTTCATAAGATTGCCCATTTTGACACGCAAGGATAGCATAAAAACTGACGCTGATGTTGTGAAATATTGTGGTTACATGTTTTAATTATCTTGTATGTATAATGTCTTTTGAAAAAACAAGTAGTGCATTTTACTTTATATGTTATGATTCTTAAGAATAAGCCTCCTTTTATGAGGCTCTTTGTTTGGTAACCAATCTTGCGTGAGTCAATCTTCTTTCTTCATGTTAGGTAAGAGTTCTAGTATCTTTGAAGTCTCTTTTAACTATTCACACTAGATGGACTCAAAAGCACTGAAATTTACTCAATTTGCCATGAACAAAATCCTCTTCTTACGAGTTAGGTTATTTTGTTCAATCAGGCCCCATTCTGCTAAGGTTTATATGTTTTAAGTTATTTCTCGCTTTACAAAACAAACCATTCTTTTACAATATATTTCCTTTAATTTTAAAAAAATAAGTACTTATTTTACCCGCCAGACGAGAGTTTGCTAAAAATTCGATGATTGACATGATCATCACATTACTAATAAACATGTCCAATGTAAAAGACTCTGCTTATTGAGGAACGTAAAAGGAATAATTTCGTTTTTTTTTTCGAAAATTGCCAAGGGAATATGTCGTTTAAGTGCTTAGAGGACATTTGGTCCCCATGCTTTCCCTATATTTTTCCTCAGCATTATGAATGAGAATTTGATTCTATGTCTCACTTTATGCTCTCCAATTTGGAATGTTGCATAGGCATCCTCTCAGTAAGTGGATCTGAAAAATCTCGAGGGATTTGACTAAGTGGGCATCATGAAAAAGTTAACAAGTGCTTGTCACCCATAAAGTCTTATGTTCAAATTGACGGAGGTCAAACATTCTAAACTTTGGGGTCACTGGAGGGTCTGCTCGGTCGTCAACTTCAAGACCACAGAATTAGTCGAGTTGTGCAAAACTGGTCCGGACATTCGGTTCGCAAAGAAAAAGAAAAGGCTGATTTGAAACTTATTCTGCACACACTGCTTTCACTTGGCATTAATTTCGCCCAGCCCCTAATTCAAGGTCAAAATAACACCACTTTAAGTCATATAATCATGAAGAATAACTCCACTTTAACTCGTAACCAAACAAAATCAATTCCTTATTATGACCTATCCAGAGCATAACCTGTATTACCTGAAAACATTTCAAAGGAGTGGGGAAAATGCAGACAGATTCAAACAATACTGCAGATTGAAGTGAACACTGCGGGAGGTAGGCCCAACTAGGCATGGGATTCTTTAGCACTTGGAGATAATAAAAACAAAAAACTTGTCAAAGTGCTCTATGAGCACATTATGTGATTTTGAACAAAAATCTTTGAAGCCCAAAATGAGACTCAGCTCGAGTTAAAGGACTATACAACTTAAATGTATCAAGAACATGGTAATTTATGAAACATGAACGGTGTCCTTCGACTTAAATGATTGTACAACTTAGCCGTATCAAGTACATGGTAATTTACACATGGTGGCAAGTGAAACTACTACCGAGTTCCGTCGAACTAGGGAATACCATAAGAGTTTGAACTACTTAACAAGCTGTATGGGATTATTAAGCACGACGAAACTCTCGCAACCACATGTTTACATTAGATTTGAACTGTTGATTGCTGAGATAAAAGACACGAATGTTGCACTACACCCTCGAGTTAAGCTTGTGACTGTTAAGAGCTCGGGTCCCATACCAGTGAATTGTTATTTTTTCTCCCATCCCAATCACTGGAATCACAGCAGAATGCTGCAGTCATAGTTCTGAAGTCAATGCCCAAATGTATAGAAAAAGAAGTTTCCAGTTTCCCTCCTGCCTGATGCTGATGCCCCAAATTCCCAATACAACCAGAACCAGTGGTCCTTCTCTCATTTCCATCCCACATACCATTGGTTAATTAACAATCAACCCAATGCTTACTCCGGTTTATTGGTGGATTTGCTCCCGCCACGATTGATCAGAGTTAGATTTTTTAAGTCAAGTTACAAGAAAGAAATTTCTTACGAATTTTCTAATTTTAGCGTGATTGCTTTGCCTCCGACCAAATCGAAAAGAGAATTAATCAAAATACTCGTAAGCTGGGCAGAAGGCGCCCAACAAAAAACAACCCCCGCCCCCACAGAAAAAGCCCAAAAAACAGGGAGACAAACGCGGAAAGAGTGAGAATAAAAATAAAAGAAGAGGAGTCCCCGACTCTCCCACTTCTCTCCTCATCAACCCTTATTTTTCACTCATTCTTCTTCTACCCAAAAACAAACCTCTTCTCACTCCTCTCTCTCTCTCTCTCTCTCTCTCTCTAGACAGTGAGGAGAGGATGGAGATCACCTCCAGACCTCAAGAGAGAGAAAACCCATCTCCCACAACCTCCCCAACCAGCAACAACAACAATGGATTATTATTATTCCACAGTACTAGTCAAACCCAATCAACAACCCCTCCATTAACGCCCAAACAACCCATCTCCAGATCCGAACAACCCAACAACAACAACCCGTACCCAACAACCTTCGTCCAAGCCGACCCGAACACATTCAAGCAAGTGGTCCAGATGCTGACCGGATCCCCGGACACCGCTAACCTCGCATCCAAACACCCAGATCCGCCGCAGTCGAGAAACCACATACCCCCCATCAAGAAACAGGGGTTCAAGCTCTACGAGAGGAGGAACAGCCACAACCTCAGGAACGGGCTGGTTATAAGCCCGCTGGTCTCCGGATCGGGTCACAACTCCGGGTTCTCGCCCCGGAGCAAGGAGATCCTGTCCCCCAGCATACTGAATTTTCCGGGTCTGGTCCTCAGTCCGGTGACCCCGCTGGTGGAGTACCCGTCCAGCGACTCTTCTTCGCCGTCGGTGGAGGAAGACAAGGCCATTGCCGAGAAGGGGTTTTATTTGCACCCGTCGCCGAGGGCGGCGGCGGGCGGGTCGGAGCCCCGGCTCCTGCCGCTGTTCCCGGTGACGTCGCCGAGGGTTTCTAACCAGACAGAACCTTGAGTCCCGATCAATTGGGTCGGAGCCCCGGCTTCTGCCGCTGTTTCCAGTGACATCGCCGAGGGTTTCTAACCAGACAGAGCCTTGAGTCCCGATCAATTGGGTTCGGCTAGGAATTTGGTAGTTTTGTGATGTTGTATAATTGAGATAAGGGAGGGGATTTGTGGGTGGTGCCGGGTTTGGAGAGAGAGGTAAGGATCTTTGCTTCAAATTGTACAATTTGATCTCTCTTCCATTTTATTGTGCCAGAAAGATAACAAGAAAATGGCTTTTTTGTTGTTGATTTTTGGCTCTTTTTTTTTACCCTTCTGCGCTACCACATTAGATGTTGAAATGTCAAATGTGAATTTTCATTTCTGATTTTCGAAAAAAATTTCAATGCGACGGTTGTTTGTTACGCTTATCTCACATGTGGCCATTGCATTGAAAATTAGGCTTTATAAATTACAAATAACTGTTTGGATATTATTTTATGAGCCCTTGTAAAAAATCAGCTCTTGCGAATATCGATAAGTATTACTCGTATTTTTCGAATATCGATAAGTATTACTCGTACTTTTGAATTCGTAGGGATAAACTGGCCAAACGCATTTTTCTCCACGTGGTTTTCTGTAAATCGTCTGTTAGAATTTTTGCTTTTTCCCTGGTTTTCGGGCTCTTAGCTGAAAAATTACGCCAGAGCATGACATAGGTGAATGAATTTGAGGGAAACAACGCTTCAACTTTTTATTTTCTATCTGTATTGAAACTTGAAAGTTCTGTTTTTTAATTAGGCTTTCAAAGAACTGATTTTTACGAAAATTCCATACGGAATTTTGATTCTTCATTTTGAATATAATTAGTAGTAGTATATTTTATCGCATTGGCATACCCTCTTTGTCTTATTCTAGTTGGAGTTTCGTGATGGAGAGAAACTTTATTTATGGACAAAGCGGCTCTTAACGGAGCTGAGCGATCTCAATCGTCTATTTCGGCAATCGACCGTTGAGATATGTTTTTTAATCTTTGACCGACAATAAATATTTCTTACTGTTAATAGTTTGTCTTTAATTCGAATCGTCCGGAATGCTTTTGGATGGCCGAGATTGAATTTCGTAAACATTTGTTTATAGCTGCTCGGTAAACAAGATTTTTTTCTTTGTGATGTTAAACTGTACGTGATTAGGAAGGGCATTATTGTTGGTGGTCTCTTCCATTCTACTCTATATCGGAAGGAAAACAAGAAAATGGATTTTTTGACGTTGATTTTTTTGGTCTTGATCTTTTTATGGGTCCAATTTAGGGGAATATGAATTTTCATTTTTCGGTTTTCTGATTTTTTGCTGCAAAATTATTTTGACATAGATGGATCTGCAGCTTCAAAATAAATGATTTTTGCGAATGTTCTCTAGCGATTTTATTTATAATAATAAAAAAAAAAGGTTTTCGCAAAAACAGCATGTGAGCGTGTGCTTAGTGTGTGCTAATGAATAAAAATAATTTTGCGAAACGTAAACGTCCAAATATACTTTGCACAAAAACATTCGGACTTCGGACATAGACGCATTTGTAAAGAAGCAGACACTTGAAACGGTCAATTGTGTGTAGGTAATATTTGCATCGTGTGGGTCTTGTATGCATCGAACAACTTTAAACACATACTATTTTTTTTCCGAAATATCGGCCCGAACATCTTTTTCTGTCTTTAGACTTCTATGGGAAAGCTATTTATCCTTTTGTTTTCCCTTTTCTTTCCATTTCCCCTTTTTTCTTGTCTCTGTGTTTTCAACAATGAAAAGAAAAAGGTCCATTAAAGTCTCGCTTGTAGAGGTGCTCGGGTGACCCCTAAACATCCTACCGTATGACAAAAGGAAAAAAAAAAGTCTCGCTTGTATGATTGTATCATACTCTCTTCGTCCCTTTTTAAATAGGGGTGTTTAAGAAATTCATCCGAACCGTAAAACCGGTCCAATCAGGACCGAACCGTCCTATTTGGTCCGGTTCTGTGGTTCTACAGTCAGGTTATGGTTCCAAAAAAATAAGAATCGTTAATTTTGGTTCGGTTACTGATTCTCAATTAATGAACAGTGGTTAGAACCGAACCGGACCATTTAAAACTAAGATAAATATAGAAATACATATGTGTGTAATTAAATATGTATTTGAATTTGGTAAATTAATCTTTTCCTTGCTAAACTTAATTTATTTAGAGATGAAATCTCATTTGTTAGGAAAACTTTTATTTTCTTCCTTCCTTTCCTATTCCAGTAGATTATCTTCCTATTTTTTTAATTTTTTTAGTTCATATTTAATTATGAATAAGTGTTTGAATGCTTATTGGATAGAACCGAACCAAAACCGGACCGGTCTTACAGTTTGGTTCTAGTTAGGTTCTATGCATATAATGGTTAGGTTCTGGTTCCCAATTTTTTAGAACCGTTTGAAATGATCCGGTTACTGGTTTTCTAGAGAACCGGACCAATCCGGACCGTGCACACCCCTATTTTTAAGTGTTCTGCTTCGTAATTCCAACTTATTAAAAAGATATCATCATTACACCTTTCACATCAACTTTTTCTTCCACTTTCCTTACTTATCCGTAATCATTACACTTTTACTCACTAACTTTTCAAAATGGAATCTACTTTTAGGGACAAAATAGACAATGTACCAACTTTTATCCACTAACTTTACAAAACGGATACTTATTAAGGGACAACCCAAAATGGCATACTGGACTCTAAAAAAGAAACGGAGGGAGTAGTAACTTTCTCTCCGTAGCCTAATGGGTGCGGAATAAATGCATTATTGAGGAATTTTAATGCATTAATATTCCCTGCATATATTCACACACTCTTCTAAATTGAATACTTAAAAGAACAGAAAAAGAGTAATGGCATGGAATCAAATTCTTTGATTCGCATTTATGCAGCAAATGGGATTTGATAAAGATAATGCGGGAACCAAATTCATATTTCACTACACGAATAGGACCACCGGGGTGGTAGTTCAAGTGGCTGAGGCAATTAGATTAAAACCATCCCCTCCCATCGATTTTGAGTTCAAGTCGACTTAGGATCACATAGTTGGGTTGTGGCCCTTGCGTGGTCTCATGACTACTTGCATTTATGTGGGGCTCTGGTGACAGATCCCGCGACGTGGTGATGGAAAAATATTTTATCTCCGTTCTCCATTTGGGCAGTTATGGCTTAAATTTGAGCATTCTAGGACGGGTAGATTCCCCTATAGCTCAAATCTGGGCATTTTAGGACGGGTAGATTCCCCTATGGTAATGCCCAAGGAGTTCAACTGCGCTGATCGCCCATCCCGCTTCTTTTTTTGAAACAAACTATACAATTGGGAAATGAGGATATCTCTGTGTCTCAGAGGGGGAGAGACAAGAACTCCGTGGGAGGGTTGACAGAAGTCTAAGCTTGTCCTACTGCGCGAGGAGGACATTCTATCCTCTTACTGTTAGCTGAAAAGGATGAACGGCCTCACTTTTTCCGTTTTGGATAACGCACGTTATCTACATCAACTTACGCGTATTTCAGCGTTATCTACATCAACTTACGCGTATTTCAACTAATTTGTTTATGAGGACCTAAATCCACCGTCTACTAGTGTTGAACGGCTCCTAAGTAGAAGCCATTTTCCGTCATGCTATATACAGCCAAATTCGAGTTTATTCACAATTACAGGAAAGAATGATCGTTATCTTTACTTGTCATTGATTAAAATAGTCGAGAGAATTCTCACTTAGAACCGCTTAGCCCGTTTGTTTTAGCTCATAACAATTAAGAAAGAAGAGTATCTTATACCATACGCTACTATTTTGTTTTGACGATTCAGTATATTTGGATCAATTTACGCTGATCTCGACCAATTTCTAGAGCCTAATCTCACGGTTCACTAGCGAGTCTCATATCATTTTTTTTTTTTTTGGTAGATAATATCACTTTTCTGGGTGGAATTATCCAAGAATGCTTGGATTCTTTTTGTCTATTCAAATTTCAAAAGCATTGTTGGCTAGGAACTATGCTTAGTTTCTGTTTGTCTATTAACACACAGGCCACAGCCACTCGCCCAAAACAATTCTGATGTGGAACGAAATAATAACTTAAGGGCTGGGAGCCTCTCTAGTAATTATTTCGATTAGTCTAAATTTTCTCACAGTGCACGACATTTTACCGGTAAAATGTTTTCGTGGGACTCACACTTGTAACTCCCATAAATATTCCGGCCAATTACTAGAGATGATCCGTGTCCATAGCTTAAATTATCTGTCTTCTCTTAAACAACTACACGGTTGATAAATTTTTAAGTTTGACTTTTGAATCAATTATTAGTTACCTTCAACAATAAGATTGATGATTCGATAATTTTTCTCCTATGTGGAGGTTGTAAGGTTGGGTGTTAGTGACTTGGAAGAAGACAAGCTCTGCAATAATGGGTGTTCATTAAAGAGAAAAAGAAATGTCCCTAAAAGAGAGAGAGAGAGAGAGAGAGTGGAAAATGCTATAATGACGATTGAAAAAGAAGTAAAAGAGGGAATGATCAAATTCACCATAAAGCAGGGAATTGGGGATATCTTTTTTCTCTGTTTTAATACATCACAAACCAAGTGCTCTCTTCTTTTGAAAAGAGAAATTTTTGGGGGTGGTGCTTTTATATTGGTGGTGCGGGGTGCGGGTACGGTAGTTTGTCACCTCCACTAGGAAGTATTGCGCCATCAAACTACACCATTATCTACACAGAATCCTACAACACCTATATTGGGACCGAAACGAAGGTGCCACCACATGTGAGTGGTGCTAGAAATATGTTTAGCCCTAATGAGAAAGTATGAGGACTTGAAAGTGGGTCTTGTCCGATCAAATTTGAGTTTTTAACCACTAAGCCAACCCCTCGTTAGGTGAAAAGAGAAATTAGCGCAAGAAAACGTTACTTCCTCTGTCCAGAGCCCACCAATGCGTACCAATTTGGACCAAAAAGTAGGGGGCAGACTTCTCTGTGGGCCTGTGGCCCAGTCCTGGACGGTTCTGTTTTTTCGGTTAGTGAGGCCTACCAAAAGTGCAAAGAAATTCAAGCTTAGCCTTCCAATCCATTTAAATTTGCTGAGAGAGAGAGAGAGCGCGCGCGCCACCGCATCACAAATTATAAGAGAAGATAGACGGTAGCAATGGCCACAGGGATCAACAAAGTAAACGCTGAGTTTGTGAAGTCTAATTCAGTTTGATTTCGCATCTCGTAGGCTATTGCAAGGTCAAAAAGAGTATTGCTGCAATTAGAGTTGTAAAACCCTTTAGTTTATGTTATACTGTGTGTACGCTTAACTGCGAGTTATTAAAACAAAATTGTTTACTCAGAGTTCATCTTGCTCGATCTCGCTCACACGAATGCCCACTCCCAAATTACACTTCCATGCCATAACCCTTTCGTTGTGCGTATTACAAATTATATGTATGTGATTACTGCATTTCATTGACGTTTTAACTTCTCCCATGTTTAAGAGATATACCTCACGAATAAATATTGCCATATGATTGAGAGATCAGTCAAAACTGATTTGTAAATCTTTGAAAGCTGGTAACACAAATTGGGACAGGTAGACGCAGTTTTCTATAGGCTGAAAGCAGCATGACAGTACACCAGCAAACCACCCAATTAAGACAATTAACAGAAAAAACAGTGGATGATATGATCTACTGTATCATTTATGGGAAGCTTTCGCGTTGAAAATCCCTTGTAAGCTCAACTGCCATTTCCTAAAGCAGTTTAACCTGTTTCGTTGCCTAGAAAATTCGTGCCTATCAGAAGTTTCCTACAACAGTTTAACCTGTTTCGTTGCCCAGAAAATTCGTGCCTATCAGAAGCAAAAGAAAAGGGAAGCATGTACGTTGCCTTGCATTCTTGCTCATATGTACTATAACTACTCGATCTTGTGATTTATAGTTCCAACAAATGATTGAAACTACCTAAACCCACGTTGGAAGAAGTTTAGGAAGAGCAGGGGCAAGGAAATGTATCAGCCTGGAGATGGGGAAGAAACATATATTCTGGGTACAACAGCGTGAAACAAGGTTTGTGGAGTAAAACATATACTGCTAATTTTGCGGATGAGATACAAAACATTAAGCAACATTCTTTAAGTTCCATGGTACGAAAAAAAAAGTAGACCATAACTGTAGGACTGACACAGTAACGTTCTCTCTCATACACACACACACTCCCGTTCGCACATATATTCAACCACTGACACCACTTTCACATATGCTAATGCCAGGATCAATTTCATTTCTGCCTACAAAGGCACAAGCTAAACCTTACGTAGTTTTCATTTGATCTGTCCGAATAAAAGATAACCATTTATGATGCGGAGACGAATAATGATAAGCACTTAAATTTAGTCCATATAAAAATTCATTTATACCTCTACAATTTAGAAGGGAGTGAGGCAGTAAAGTAAGCTGATGCTCCATAAAAACCACCATCCCATTTACCTAAAATTGAAAAGTCACTCTCCATCTAGCTGTTCATTTGGTGACAGCATTTTTACCTTCGGAGAAACTAACCCTACTTTATGAATTTTAGTTCATTCCTCATAAAACAAGGAAAACCTCATTTACGAGGCTTCTACTAAAACCTACATAAAAACCAAAAGATTCCAGGTCCAAATAGATTTAGCTTAAGGTTACATGGCATAGCAGTAGAACGTAACCAAAGAGCGAAATTCACCATCTTACCAAATAGATTTAGCTTAAGGTTACATGGCATAGCAGTAGAACGTAACCAAAGAGCAAAACTCACCAAACTTAACAAGCATTAGTTGAAATCTACATGCAATTGAACAACCCCAAAACTATAGAAGGTCAAGCTGCAATCATTACCAAGATAGAGAACTTTAAATAGCTAATGAGGTGAGTCCAGCTTTGCTTCCGCATTTTCAGAGAGGCCCTGCACAGCTACACCAAAAAGGCGACTTTCGCTTCCTGAAGCAACATTGAACAAGATCTTGATATTGGTTCTTCCATCAAAAGACGTTGCCAAATCTCAGGATCTGCATATTGCACAAAATTCAAATGTCAGGGAGTATAAGACTAATTATTAGGATTGTTAAATGGTGAGATAATAAGTATTTTTCTTTCAGAAAGCTAAGTTGTAACTTACCTAATAGGTCAATCCAAGTGCTGCATTATTGAAATCACCTTAAAAAGACCAACTTAAAGCGAAGCACCACTTGTCCTTCTATTTAGCTTTTTATTAAAAGGTTCCTTGTAAATGTGTTGCATACATCTCTCTAAACAATCAAATAGGTCACCCTTGTACATGGATGATGCCATATATATTCCTGTCTGCTTCAGACAAGAAGATTTCCCATCAGCAATGCAGCTATAGGGCGAAATCATAGATTGCCCCAACCACACAAGTTCATAGCAGGAATGGGAAACGCTAAATTGATTCAAATTTTGTCTACATTCTATAGGTCAAGGCATGCAGGATTGTTTATGCTGCTAAGTCTCAGTTCGGTCCAACTTATGGTTCATTTTGTAAACTTCGACTTGGAAACGCGAGAACAGATAATTCGAAACTTTCGAATTGTGACTCGGACAGACCAAAACAAACCAAGAGAACAAACCGATAACAACTATATCTACCTCACTTTTCGTGACCATAATGTCAAAAGGAGTGCTTCTGTATCTATTTATGAAGTTAGGTTTTAATTGCAGCAGCAGCTTTCAAAGGTATCCAACGCTATCCAACTTGCAGCACACCATTGGGCTCACCATTTGAATATAACTAAACATAAAACGTGACCCCAAATCAATGGCCAAATACATGTCCGACGAACTAATTCAGCCTCCGCTTGCACTCTCAATCCTAGCTCCTACACTTGGACATTCAATCCTCGGTCCCGCGAATTTTTCTACGTTTTCGAGAAACACTTTCATGCTCTCGTTACCGCACATGCATTATGTGACTAAGATTCAGCCTCCTTCAAAACTCCATATTGGCGTCTGAACCCTTAGGATACCCCTTATACTCCAACTTCACGTTCAAACTAGCACAAACAGACCTAAACTTTAACCTCAAAGAATCCATAACGTCATCCACGGACTCGTTTTCCGGGTCCCAAGTCGGGTACTTTTTAACCAAGCTGTCCATGGTCTTGATGCTTTTCTGGATCCTTGACGAGAAGCAAGTCGGGTCGACCCGAATAGCGGAGTTCCACACGTCGATGCAGCCCCTGTAAAACCCTAACTCCTCGCCGACCTCGAAGCCGTGCTTGAGGCCCACTTGGCGCCCCTCGTCTTTCCCTGAGGATAAGCCGTCGGCGTAGCCCTCGTCGAAGCCTTTGTTGAAGTGGGTTTCTTCTAGGTTTAGGGATGAATCGAAGATATCCTCCATGAGAGAGAGAGAGAGAGAGAGAGAGAGAAGGATTACCTAATCGGAATTGGATGTGTTACCCCAGAATGCGTCGGAGTCTTGTTGTCGTTGCAGCCCTTGGGCTTGGGAGAACAGCCCAGGAGGGTTATAAAGCCTTATGTTGATTGTTTGGCAATTTGGGCCAGTCACTTGGAAATCGGTTCGGTTCGGTCCGGTCCGATTTTCGCATATATGTCAACCGAACCGAACCATCAGTTTTTGAAAATCCAGAACCTGACACCGACTAAAAGACGGAAACCGTCCGGTTCGGTGCTCGCGAAAGCGGTTCGGTTCTGTCAATGTGGTCGGTTTGTAGATCGGAGATTTCGCGAATAATTGGATAATCAAACTTGAACGCCGCAAGATGATGAGGACTAAACCAGAGTCACACCCACACACATTTGGTCTTCTTCTTGCAAGACACGGTGGTAAGTTAGGACAGATCTTGTTGATCTTTCACGCTTGTGGCCGGGGGGACTCCCTCACAAGGCTAAGAGCTCCGCACACACTTCAAAACTGTTTTGCTTTGCGGAGCTTTTAGCCTTGGTGAGTGCGTATAAGTGTGTGCGTGTGTTTTTGTAAGATTTTGTGTTTCGTTCTAGCATTATTGAAAGTTCAACCCTCGCTAGTTTTTGTGAACCTCAAACCAGAGAGATAGAAATTGAGTAAAAGCATGTTTCATCCGACATTATCATTAATAGAGAAACAACTTTACAAAATGTGCGTTTCCTTGTGTCACTGGATGATTATAAAACGGCCTGCAATTTTTCCCCGTCGGTGAGGATCGATCCCACAGCAGCTGCAGCAGTGTCCCCTGCACCACCTGGATCCCACAACTGAATCGAATGTTGGATCTTGCATTTGTTTTGAGCGCAAGTTTTCATTCGCCTACCTATTTGGGCCTGACATTTTACTCGACCAGCATCGATAACAGAATATGCACAATTAGGATAAAATGAGCAATAGCCAAGATAAATACTACTTGCGAACAGGACACCAAATGCAAAGGAAATCAACGAAAAAAGTTAGCAACAAACCACAAGTTCAATGTGAAGAGAATTTGATTACTGATCTATATCTTATCTTAATTGATACAAGTACATCTATTTCAGAATAATCGCACCGAAATGTTCCACTTCATATTTCAGAAAAAGAAGTTATTGTCTTGATCCCATGATTCTTCGGCACAGGTGCATTTCCAGGGCGCACAGAAATGATCACCTCAAAACCTGAAATATGCATCAAATTTCAAATTCCACTGGTTAAAATAATATGAGTGCAAGCTTTTTTTTTCTTCTCATTGAGACAACATGGATGGACTGATTCATATAGTGAGCTCGTCCCCTTCGCGCCCCCCACCCTCGAGGGCATCATTGGATGCAACCAGGAATCATTGAACCCGAGCTCTCCATGATGTACAAAGATTGGCTAGGATACAAAAAAAAACCCCTCCAAAATGATGTGGAAGAAACAAAATTCAAGTTTAAGCCACAATGGTGGGTATTTCGGTTTGAAAATAAAAGATCACGAAAGGCTACATGATTCTGGATGGAAAATCTATATACAAATTCTATTTGTCTAACCTTTTGTTTTCAGCTGTTCTAGTCCTACCTAATAACTGTTTGGCTGGCTAGAGTTTTATAATTTCTGCAAAGTATTACATGCTGCACGTTACCTGCCGCCTGAGCCGCTACAGCTTCTTGATAGACATCTGTTACAAATAAGATCTTTGATGGGTTATCTACTCCTAAATATTCTGAGATTTCAATGTAGCTGCTTGTTTCTTTCTTGTTCCTGCAAAAATAGGATTGAATGATGGTTTGTCTACAAGCATGGCAACAGAAAAGCATCTCAAACCAGACCATTTGCAATCATAGGTTGTACAATATTTACCCCACGGCTGTATCGAAATATCCACTCAAGTATTTCCTCAAATCCCCATAACTAGTGTTGCCAAATAAGAGCCTCTGTGCTAGTCTGCTACCGCTGGAATATATGTAGACCTGAGAAAACGGAAACAAGTTGGCCTAAAACTTACACTAGTGATCAAATCTTGCACAAAATAGAATGCTTTCGGAATCATTTTTCGTTTTGTCGTGTTTTGTTCAGCGCTGATTGTCTCTTGCATACCTCGCAACCCCCCAACTGCCTCCGATCTCCTTCAATGGCAGCTCCCAACTCCCACCTCTTTCAGGTCATGAAAGACCTTTCTAAGAAAGTTGATGTGTTCAGAGAGAAGTAACACAAGGGTTTGGGCATACTCTAGGGGTTGGATGAGTGTTTGTAATCTCCATAATAATGAAATTTGCTGCCTGTGGAGCACCATGTAAATCGTCTGTGTCTGTGTTTGGTGTGTGTGCGTTTGCTGGCATTGTGTTCTAGGATTGCTACCAAAACACCTAAATTCTCAAAAAACTAGTTTTGCTAGAAAAACCTTACCATATGAAGACGATGGATTAGTTCCTGTTCATGTTTTCCAAAACTAGCTTGCGAAAAGCATTTCAAGTAGCATTCTTCATCTTTGCAAATGAAATGATTGCAAACTGTTCTAGATTTGCCATGATGAGTAAGGGCCAGACCCACATCATAAACTACATAACATAAAACTATCCAAGAGGAAAATAAGTGAACTTGGAATAATGGAAAGGAAGAATGTAATAATGACCTTAATGCCCAAAGTATGCCAGTTCTCAAGAGCTTCAGGTACATCATCAAAAACTATACCCTTCAGTTCGTTGTTCTGGAATCCAGTTCTCCATATATGACCCTGAAAATTTTATTATATTAGCCACACCATGAGGATAAAACCCCGAGAAAGCTTTTTACTCTTAGTACCATTTTGCTTACCTGCAATTGTTTTAAGGCAGTAATCTTCCTATCAGCTTTTATCATAGCTTCCACATTAGCAACCAAAGCTGCAACAACCTCCTCTTTACCTGCATCATCAGATGGGATGGGTACAGCACCAGCTATTCCTTGTCTTAAATCATTGTCTACCTGCAAGAATAACATAAAATATTGTTCGAAGAAGTAAATTTGGACTCAAGCCAAACGTGTGAGAGATGATTTCATGAGTACAACCAAAAAAATACTGAACAAAGCTATGCGCATATTTGTGAACGACCTGAACCTAATATCTGAGCAATGTTACCTGAATTCTTAGAAATACATGCAACTATCGTTACTATCTGTGTCAGACACTCGACGAAGGGTAAGAGTGAGCATTGAGCAATATGTACTGACAGGCAACACCAGTATCAATTTAGACAGTTGGATCCAATAACTTGATGATATTTGAAGAAAAAGCCCACACTAGCTAGAAATGAAACATTTCTAACCACATGGATAGAAAATACAAAATCTACATTTTTCTTAGACCCCATTGATTTAAAACACTTAATTAAATAATTAACAACAGGCTATCGAAGAAAAAATAAAAAATACACTAGTATAAAACTAAAAGTTAAGAAAATAATCAGAACACTCTTCTCAACTATCCCCACCTTTTGGACAGGGATCCCAATTCCCAATATCGAAAAATTTAAGTTTAGAAAGGTTTGACACCTGGATGTAACATAGTCCAAACTTCTATCAATGGATTGGAAATGGGGAATTATCATTTAGAGTAAAACAAAAAATAAGATGTTCCATGAAAAGTTTGTCAATATTTCTGTTTGAATGTTCCGCTAATTAATTGAAAGCATTAGCATCAACCAAAAAACAGTAAAAGAACCTCACTTGAGAGCGCAACAACTTGATGTCATCTTGAGTTTCTGCTGTGTAATACGTTGCATCTAAATGCCTCCCCACGTTGTGACGGGCATATGGAAAGAGAACATCAGTAACAAATGATATAGGAGTGGTGGTCCCTTCAATGTCCAGAACAATGCAACTCTGCAGCAAAATTTAGGAAATCCAAATATAAATCTGAATCCGAAATCGAATGAAGTTTCTATGGCCTATCTAGCAAAAGGGAGAATGCTGAGAGTACTTCAAGAACTTACTCGTGATGGCTCCACACCATCATTTGATATAAGAGGCCCTGCCTTCCGAGATAAGTTTCCATTTGAGTGACCACCTAAAACTCCTCTGGATTCAGTAATTGGACCATGATTTGGGGTAGACCAGTCCAGGCCCAGTTGATGGAGTTTAATAGCGGCATCAAAGAGATAGTGGTAACATTCAGCCTGCAAACTAAGTTATCAATTGAGATAAAGGATATAGAATAAACACCAAAACCATTAAAAGTGTCTCCATCGTCATAAAAAATGAATATTCCTCCAACAACAAACAAAGTACGTACATACAGATACAAAAGAGAAAAAAAAAAAAAATTGAGTGTAAATTTGTAAAACTGAAACACACAATACAATTAGCTCTCACTGGTAACCCTATTCCTGGAACTTGAAAGGCAGAGCCGCAGAAGACTAGAAGTGAAAAAGACTTCAAGAAGAAAAGAAGAAGGCTGCAAGCATAAGATTTGGAGAAAATAAACAAACAGAATGTCCCCTAGCTTGTCGAATAGTCCTCTAGGTAATCAAGAAATAATTCTGTTACTTTCCCCGTGATAAGTTTAGTTTTCATAAAATAGTTCCCAAAACAAATGGACCATTCTCTTTCAGATCCTACCATTCCATTATTGTTAAGAGGGACAGGTAATTCTTATCAGTGCAAGATCATTAAGGTCAGGTTTTTTGTTTTTTGCACGGTCCTTTGCATTGGATGCTATTCTCACTTTTCACAATTTAATGAAAAAGAAGTTAGAATTAGCTAGTACAGGAAGTATGTGTTGCAGAGCAGACAAGAAGGTAGATCACTGGCTACTTCATTGTGAGGTGGCTGATGAGCTTCGGGACTTGGTGTTCAATATGTATGGCATTCAATGATGATGCCTTTCTTCTGTCCCGCACAGTTTTTGGAAACTTGGGGCTTTGGTTGCAACTGCAAATGGGAGAAAGCTAGCTCCTCTGCGAATCCCCCTATCTGCATTATTTTCCTAATTATTGTATCCAGATTCCACATGGTATACATGTTAGACAAGATGTTTCAGATTATCAATGTCTCCATTGTTGCATTAAGGTTTCATGATTTGAGTTTGGAAAGCGAAGTTAACTTCGGCACAACTTGAAATGCTGAAAGTCATTGATAAAAGATTAACCCCACGGTATATCAGCCTAAATTATTGTTACTTTCTTCTTCTTAACACTCACAAAAAAGCACAAAAAATAGGTGTAAAGAAGAGGTGCTGTTTGAAACCATATCAGATGATTTTCGAAGGTCACAAAGATAGAAATGTTGTAAGACCAAATCAGTCGGATTGCACAAAATGTATATAAAATCAGCACCTTCTAAATGGGCAAATATACAAATTTCAAAAAAAAAAAAAAGGGGCAGGAGAGAGGATACATGAAAATAAAAAAAAGTTCATGTTTTTCTTGTAGATAACACAAACCTGAGTTTTAGCACTGATCCAAGAATCCCCCCATATGTAGATGCCATGGTTCCGAACAAGCACAGCTGTTGATTTTGGATAAGCTTCAATCTATAACACATGGGAGAAGTTCAATTAGTTTGAAGCGATATTTGGTCAGCACTCAGCACACTAGGCACACCATAGAAGCAATCAACCTAAAAGGTCTTAGCAGAAGACCAAACACTGTAGACCTTCTCTACCTTAATACAACACTCAGTCAGGCTAGATCAAAATGCTCTTTTGTGTAGATGATCCAAGTAGGTTCGTTATATAATACTTGATGACTCCCTCAAACTTGCTCCACAATCTCCGACGAATTAAAGATGGTGCTGAAAACTCTCGTTTTTGGCACAAGGCGTGAATGGGATGAATGCGGGCGTGCCAAGACTTGTAGCGCCTAACTTTGGTAGAAGATTGCCGTGAATCTTGACTTCTATCTCGTGAACGATTGCGTGTGACCCAAAGGTGAAGATCACAATGAGGCTCGTGGTTTTGCCACACGGTCGTGGACTTAAAATTTCCTAGTCGTATAGGAATTGGAACGTAGCAACGCAAAGACGTAACTTTATTACACCGGGATAATAAAGTTGGATTACAGGAAAAGTAAAAGTTCAAACTACTTGATGAAGTGAGTTTGAATGGGGGGTGAGTACATGGACTCGATAATCTACTTTGCTGAAAGTAGGAAAGTGTTTGCTTCGCTGGGAAGGCTTAGGTTTTTTAGCGTTATGCTTGATTGGTGTTGGACCCTTTTTCCATCTTCAATTCTGCTATTTATAGGCCAAACAGCATCCTGATTCAGGTCTGAATCCGAAAATCTGCTTGCTCCACAGGCTGCCACGTGTCCCATGTCTTCCTCCACTTTTCATGCACGTTCGGTAATGGGCAGTTTCCAGAGGTTTAGGAGCAGTTGCATAGGATCATGGGTAGTAGGCCTCTCATGGATTGACATGTGTCCCATGGCTTGGAGCAAATATCTCCCCACGTCCTCTTTTTCCTCACACTTTCAACACATGGCCAATTGACTAAGTCAATTGGCCTTTGAATTTCAAAAATCAACTGCCAGGGGATAACCAATTCCCTAAAAACATGGAACTTGCACCTGAACCAAATCGGCAGCCTCCTTTATGGGTAAAAAACCGTGGGTCATCTCCCCATGGGCCGAATAAACTCATTTCTCTTTGGGCCCAATCATGGGCTGCATTTTTCACCGTGGGCCAGCCTTTCAATCATCTTGGGTCCAAATTCCTCCAGTGGGCCGCACATTCTTTGGGTCCAAATGGGAAAAAGCCAATAACCCAAGAATTATCCAATCAATTCAGCACGTCGCTCGGCCCAAATAGTTAAGGAATTAATTACAAATTCAATCACGGCTAGCCCGATCAGTGGTGCCAAAAACGGGTATAAACAGGTGCATTGGCGACCATTCCATGGAGTCATACAGATATCAACAAATATTCTGGTCGGTAACTGTTCACACTTCAACCTTCAGTGTGCACTGTGCAGAACTGTCTAGTTCGTGATAAATTCCTGAAGAAAAAAATTCTAAAGACTTCTATGTGCAAACCAAAACTTGAAAAGAAGCTCATACAATTGGGTACACATGCAAACCCAACCCCATCATATGTTACTGTTCTTAGATTCTAGTGAATCTAGTCATCACAAAGACCTGAAATCCCAAAAAAGTACGCAACCAAGTCCAGCTTTTATACAAGCTGACAGTATACCGAGATCTAAACTCATGCAGATAATATGTCACGTAATTCAGATCTAAGTTAATCAAATGTCACTCATTTGATAAGTTCCATGTAGATTTCTTTTCCTTTTTCTCTTCGACTTTGTCAGAATCATGCTAATCCCACAATTCAACTCCAAGGAACACACTTGAAAATAGCCCAAGTAAACAGAACATACAGCTTCAGCAAGAGAATCTGTCAGCTCCCGCTCATGAGCAGTGTTCTCTATTATTGGGATCACAAGCTCATCGTAGTAGCCATGCCCTTGAATTCCTTTTATCATTTCCATATGAGTGATCTGTAATCAAACAAAAAATCCCTGAGATTCAAGACTCGATCATGAATAAAGAGTTTCAATGATAAATGGATCTATTTGTTAACGCTGCCACGGAAATTGATTACTATCTGATAATGAGGAAACAACCCAACCACCATTCTCTTGCAAATAAAGAAAAGCTACATCTTACTTATTCTTCTTCAATTTCTTTTACTGAAAAGTACAGTAACAGTCCATCTTTAACACTAGAAACTGAATATCCATTTACAGGGAAAACAACCATTCATTTCCATTTTCCTCAGCTCAATCTCTAAGGGGAAATGTTCCTGGAGATCAATAAAGTAAATTTTCTTTATTTTTGAATAACATAAATTCCATAACCATCCATTTCTTAACGAATTTCTCTATCTCATCCTAGACCCCAAAACATCCAGTCATTACTTCTATCAGGTTCCTATTTTAGCACATTCTGTTACTTTCTTTTTTTTGTGTGTATGTGTAGCTAAGTAGCACATTTTGTTAGTGATTTTCCACTATTTAATCCTTATTTACTCATCCTTTGATAGGTAGCTTTTCTCTAACTCGAACCCAAATGCAAAGCCCCTAAAAATGTCAACCTGAAGCCATACACCAAAATGATCACACAAACATAAACAACCGAATATCCTCAAGAAATGCAAAATGTAAAGATCAGCGGTATCTAAACTAGACACGTTTTGCTGCCTCAATAAATGTATGAGCAAGGTTGGAAATTTTATAGCAGTGTAGCAAACAGATAATTTAGCGATGCCCATCCTGACTTATGGTACAAGGAAACGGGAAAGAAAATAAAGGTCCAATATCTGAACTATTCTAGTGAAAGTTGATCAATGTATCACAAAAAGAGGAAAAATTAGAAAGGTTCTGAATTCCGATACAAATCCATATACTCAGATAAAATCTCAACAGTAAGCATAATCTAATCTACAGAAGGAAAAGGGACAGTATAAGCACAGCACATATTTATCAAGAGTTGAAATGTTTGTATTCTATTCCGACAGCTAAGTTTAAGAATTTACTCGAAATTCCTTTGCTAATGGATTGATCATCGTCACTAGACAAGATTCCATTCCATGACTGTGGATAACAGCACCAGCATTACGCATCTCATATGCCTGGTCAAACAAAGCAAAGAATAATATTATATTAGGAAAAAGAAAACATAAAAGCAAACAAAATGAAACAATCCTAGATTTAATGAATGCCAACACCTCCTGAAACATCAAAATTATGTTCCCATGCCTTGGGCTTTTGGGACAAAGAGACATTCCAATCCCGTAATTTAAATTTAAGGGCCTGTCATCAACACCAAGAATGACGCAGAGTGCATCAGTGCATTCCCATGCACCAATAGCGGTCCTCAAATGTAGTTGAGATGGCACAAACACAATTACGCATAGAAAATAAAGAAATCAAAAGTTGGGGGGGGGATGCGGGGGCCTGGGAAGTTGTTTACTCTGCAGTTGTCCCAACATGAGAATCTTGAACGTCTTTGCTTAATGTTCAGACATACATACATACATTCATATAGATGTGCATATATTCATACATCCACAAACATTTATGTTCGTATATATTACTGCCTTACTGGATGGCTGCTTTTTATGCTAAACTAAAAGAAGGGGTTGGATTTCCACTTCACCACAAAACCAAAGAGACCAAATTTACAATTGAAAAAACTCAAGGATGGTGACATCTTCCAAACAATAATAAAGAGCTTGCTAACTATAATAATTCAGATTGTGCTAGTCATTCCTCCCTTAGCCAAAAGATATTCATATACTTAAAAATCACACAAACGAAAAGTCCACATAGAAAAGAACATATATTAAGATAGCAAACCAACTACCTTATATATATGATATATCTCAACATAGATCCAATAGTCATTAACAGCAAAAATTATACAACTCTGGTTGTTTTGTTAAACAGCAAGTACTCTACACAGTTCATTAACCTTCAGTGCTGTGCTCACGAAAACGTAAATCCTGACCTATAACAAGTATACAAGTATTAGATGGCCAGACAGTAGAAAACGTAGCAAGTAACGAGTCCTGTTTTTCTCTTCTCCAACAACTAGTCAGAGCAAGGAACACAAAGTATAAGTGGAATTTCTACCCCTCTAACCAGCACAATCAGAGCCTATTAAAAAAACCCAGCATAATCGGATCTTTTAAATATTATATCGTGACCTCCTTTCGATTATGATTTCTTTGATGGCCAAGACCTTTTTCTCCAAAAATTCCAAGGTAGAACTACCATAGTACTCTAAGGTAGTTCAGAAAATATCACTGCAACATATTATACCCAACACACAATAGGCTGGTCAAATCACCACAACAACAAAATAAACAGGCTCCATCATTAAATTTAAATATCAGCAAGTAATCCCTTAAGCTTTAGCTACCGCTCAAAAGAACTCATATTTTCGCACACTGGCTTTACTAATTCAGAGGGCACTTGAATTTTATACCACGATGGAGATATCAACAATCACAAAAAAAACAACGGCAACAACAAAAACCAACTACTAAGGTCTAACCAGATCGGTGCTGCAATCAGAAAAATTATCCTCTTTTTATCCCCTCCAACAATTACAGCAAAACAAAGAAAACTAAAAGAGATAATGCAAAATGCCTCTAAAATGTACAAAACTAAAAGAGATAATGCAAAATGCCTCTAAAATGTACAAAACACTGATGAGAGGATACCTTCAAGAAAAGAGCAGCACAATCGGAACATTTAGGAGGCTTATACGGAAATGGCTTCGGCAAGGGTGAAGACAATATAGACCCACTTGAAGAGAGCACATACATGTCCTCTGGAACCATTCTCTCCTTTTGCACTCCTGCCCACACACCCAAAACAAACTAGTGGATTTTTCCTTTGTATTTTCAGTATTAAACTAATACACCAAACATTAAATAGGTTGGGGACAAAGTGAACTGTAGAGACAAAGGATATTCCCTTAGGATCATTCTGCAGCCCAACTGATTGAACTAGAAACGCGGTACAACAAATATGTTAGTGGGTGCATTTTAAAACATGCTTAATTAGGAAAAAATGGAGAGAATGAATGGTGGCAGGTGGAAAGCACATAGAGTCAATGTAAAGCCTTGCCTATGTCCACGACTCTTCTAATATACAGCAATGTAGCGGAGCTGCCGAAAGCACTGGGTGATCAAGGGAGAGTTCACAAATTTCTACTACCGTCTCTATTCCAAACTTTTTCTAGGCCATGTATCATTTTTTTTCCTGGAGAACTGTGTATCTACAGAGTATTTTTAGTAGATGAAAGTAAAAGGTGTGTAAATTCCTCATGGCCCATTTGTTTGACTGGATATGAGCATCCGACTTGACAATATATATATATGGTGACTACATATCCAATGTTAGATTAAAACTTTCAAGAACCAGACATTTCCACGAACTGTGGTATATACAATTCCATGGGGCATGGTCAAGGTATGGGACTTAGGCTTTGCTCACTCCAAGGTTACAGGATCGGAACCTCCTTGGTGCAATCAATCTACTGGTCCATACCATTTGTACACAACATTTGGACACTCAACTAGACAAGGGACAAAACTCGCCTATTCACCTGTGAATATGCTCTAGCTCACTTGAATTGCGCTGTGCATCTCGTCCTACACCTCCGAAATCTGCAAACGGAGCAATATAATGTCAAAGACCATATCGTTCCGGTTTATCCGTAGCACTTGACCATCATCCACGGCCATACCTACTCCTCTGGCCTTCCACTTGATATGCCGGTAGTTACGCCAGCCTGTACAGAGTTTTGCTTCTGCTTTAATTGGGTCCCATCTAATAGACGGTGGGTGCACATATGCTGACCCAAACTCTCATAAGCTACCAAAAAAAACATTTAATCCCGTCAAACAAGCGGCTCTACAAGCGTACTGGAAGTTTTACCTCGGAAATTCGATTTCTTATTATGATTGATGGTTCCTGACCAAAATTGTCATGTCATCTAATTATTATTGGTAATTTCACTAAGACAAGTAACTAAATGCAACACGAGAATAACGACCAAAACCCAGATACGGAAAATTGACAAGGACCAAGAATATGATCAGGAACCAAAATCAAAACACTTAATCACACATACCCACAAGCGGACAGAAGAATAAGTAGAGGGGGGGTTACCAGAAGGGGACATGATGATGAGCTGATTGGGTCTAGGGATAGCTTCGTCATGGACCTTGATTGTGACGCTGCCACCTGTACCGGAGACCCACCCGAGATGGTAGAACTGACGGCAGAGCTCGGTGATCAAGGCCTTTGTTTCTCTCACTGAGTTGCTCTCCAGATACGCCTGTGAAGCCACCGCCGCCGTTGGCGCTCCTATGAGAGCTGACGCCATTTCTGGCTTGGAGAGAGAAGAAGTGAGTTGGGGAGGGAAGTAGAGGTTGCTGCGTTTTGCAGGGATAGGGACACGGTGATGCCAGTGGCGTCTGAATTATGCAGAGTGTAATATATTCCTCAACTAGGTGCAGATTTTAATTATTTTAGTGAGAGAATGTTGGGAATCTTGGGATGTTCTTTAACCAAGACTCTAGGGTTGGCTAGGTTCAGGTGTTATCTTCGCCTTCGGGTTTGGGAGGTGGTAATTTTTTTCATTTCAGCTCCGTTTGTTTCGATATAAAATGTTTTACAATGTTAAATATTTTTCATGTAAATATTTTTTTTTTAAAATAAATTTCAAATTTTTATTTTTCTGTGTTTGGTTAGCACTTGAAAAATATTTTCAGAAATCAACAAAATGGTGCAGAGAGATAGGAAATGGGCTTAAACGATGAAGAAATCTGTAAATATTGAAGATTGAACGTGGGTTAGGACTAACTATCGAGGAAGTTGAGTAATGAGAATTGCAGTAAAAGGTAGAGGGTTTATTTCGGAAAATAACTTACGAAAGATTTAAGGGTGAGTTATTTTCATCTTATTAATTGAAAATATTTCCTCATTTTTTACACAATCAAACACCAAAAAATAGATATGAAAAACAAACGAAGCCTTCATGTCAAGAATAGTTATGAAAAAACAAAGGAGTACAACCTACATAAAAAGCCTTGTCCCACTAACTAAAAAAAATATTTATTTTGTAAATAAGTATTTCTTCCGTCCCGATTTGTTTATTCCTTTTTAACTTTTTGAGAGCGTTTGACCTCTAAAAAAATTGTTTATAATTTTCAATTCGGAATGTTTTTAATATGCAATATCGATCTTGTTTAGTAAATCTCAATTAATTTTATTATACAAAATCTTTAAAATTAGAAAAAAAATATTATAAAATATAAGATATAAGTATATTTTTAAAGACACAAATTTCAAAACTAAAGAGGCCAAAAACTGCAAATATTACAATAAAGCCCGGCCCAAAACCCTAACCCAAAACAATAAACAGATTTAAGCAAGAATGCACTAAACAGCCCCTACTACTCTTGCATATGTATTAAGATTAAGATTGAAGTACAAGAATGCGCTTATGTTTTAACGTAAGGCATATTTATATAAAAATAGCAAAATAACGCTAAAAAATAAAAAGAGTACTCCTGAGCTGCTTTGGGACTCTAATGCATCAACTTATTTTTAGCTTTATTTAAAGTATTTAGGAGTAAGTATTTATATTGATTAGAGGAATGAAAAAAAAAAATTAAAAGCACTATAAAAGTAGGAACTGAAATTTTAAAAAAGTTTAAAGAACACATATAAAAAGAAAAATAGATCAATTATCATATCACCGCATATCTAAAATAAATGGATTTATTGGTTATGCTGTGATTAGACTAATTTTAATTCAAGCTGGGATTCATGGTTTAATTATACACAAATTCGGTTTAATCCACCTATGTAGTTGAATTTTCATAATTGACTTATTTAATTCAGTTGTTGTTTAGATGGTTTTTACGGTCATTTTGACTATGGATTTGATTTGGTATCTAATTCTTTGTTTGATTTTTTTGGATAAAAGTTGTTAATATCCCGATATCATCTATATTCGTCTGAATGGACAAAGATGGATTTTGACTTTCAGGTTTGCTCTTGTTATGTTTGGAAATATCTTTGGGTAGAGAAAATGTGTTCAGTAATAAATAAAAAAAAAGAAAAAGAAGAGAAAATAAGGGCACATTTGGTATTTTGGATATTGTGTTTTGTTGAAAATGTGAGTCCAAGTGTTAAACAATTTTACGAGATTTTAGATTTTAGAAAATTAAGGGGCGTGCAATGTGATTTGAGTGAAATCTAGGGGTAATAGTGCAGATTAGCCTTAATTGGGGCTCCTGTCTTCAACCCGCGGGGCCGCCAAAGCCAGTTCTATTGGATTTGATTCAATGCATCCAAACCCATTATTATAAACGTAAAAACTTTATTTTATATTTCGATAATATGTTTCTTTGAATCCGATTAAGATAAATTTTACTAACATTAGTGTTCTTGATGATTTCTACATTATGAACGATTTAGATCTTTGGAATAATTCTAAAATAAGTTCATATTTGATTATTAAGCAGCCAAAGCTATTATTACATTGATTCAATGCAGCCAAATCTATCATTATAAACGCAAAAACTTCATTCAACTTCTTGATAATATGGTTCTTTGCATCCGATTATTATGAATATTTCTAGGGTTAGTGTTCTTGATGCTTTCTACAAGATGAACGATTTAGATTTTTGGAATAAATCTGAAATAAGTTCATATTTGATTACTAATGTAGGATGACTGTGTTAATGAGACTTCGCAGGTCCAATCTGAGAAGTCTTAATTAACTTAAACTCGCTCTTTTTAAAGGCGACTTTAAGGCTTTTCATCCCCACACACTGCACCTCGCCGGCGAAGGGGAGATCCATGGCACTCACCGCCAATCATCTCCTTCTTGGATTCTTAGTTCTCCATTTCCAACCATTTCCCCGGCGAAATCCATTGCAAATCGTTCAAGGTTCTCCACTGCATGCCCAATCACTTCACGCGGCCAAACGTAAATCTCTCTCTCTCTCTCTGACTTGAATTTTGTTGTTAATTGCGTGTTTCAGGTTTTAGTTTTGGTGAATTTCCCAGTTGGGTATAGTCAGATTGTTGGAATTTCAATTTCCAAGCAATTAACTCCACATTTTTTTTATTGGGTATTCATTTTCTGTGCAACTATTTTTTACCCCTTGCATCCAAAATGCAGTTTGGCATTGCCAGTTCGTATTGGCCTTTTAGGTCCTGAAATAGGTGTGTGTTTGTACGTTGTAAAACTATGGGAAACAAAGAGTGAGAGAGTGAGCGAATTTGAGAGTTTTCCAATTCTTGTAATTTCGAGTTTGATTCTATAAAAGTGTCGGTTTTTCTCGGGAATTGAGTTTCTGAATCACCTCCAGGGGTTCTTATGTGAGTAGATTGCTTCGCTTCAATGACAAAGTGAATAAGTAGACAGACTTGTGCATTGTAAGTCTCTTTACATCGAGAATGAAGTCAATTGAATGCTCAACTTCTGTGGGAAGTTCGACTCTTGTGCTGGATACCCTTTAGCATAACAGATGTTTCTTTCCAATAACCACCTTGTGATGCAGTTAATCTTTGCTTCAATCACTGTTTTCTTGTTTTATGATTAACAAACCACATATGACAGAAATGTAAGTTGCGACATCACTTGTGCATTGTGAAATTAATGAGAACTTAAATATAAGTACAAGGTTCGGCCGTGAAAACGTTTTTTTCTTCCTTTTTGTAAGTACATTAAAGAATGCTAAAGCTTTCAATGATAGGTTTTCCTAAGAAGTCCCATGTAGTGTCAATGTAGTGCTTTTGTTGATGAGGTCCGTAGAAAAGATCGAAAAATTTGTTGGCCATTTCCTTTGATTGGTGACGATGAGGAATCCAACAAAGAATCAGATGTGCTTCCTCCACTATATGTCCCTGAGTTCAGATGGTGGGGTTGCCAAAACTGAGAGATTAGACTGGTTTCCATTTGTTACCGTAAAAGACTAATTTCGAGTGCATAAATTTCTCAATGGTGAAGCCATGGCATCACGTAGCATTGACATCAAATTTTTGCTTCCTCACCTTGGCAGCATCTGCTCGTACAATTTGTCAATCAAGAAATTCTGATGTCAACACTTCAGTGGACGTAATTGGTTCTGAAATTTGCCCATTGACACATGATCATCACATGAAAGAAAAGGTAGTTAATGCCACGTCCATCGTTAGACGAGGTAAACTTTTTTTTTTTGAATTATCCTGAGATGATCTCAGCAATCCAAGTGCTACCCTAAGTACTAAATGTATTTTTGTGCTCCATGCAGATTTGTTATAATCTGAAACTACAACAATATTGGGGTAAATAATGTTGATGAGACAATGAAATAACCAATTTCTTCTAAAATGAAGGTTGCTCAAGTTATCAATGGAGAATCCCATAAACGGGCAGGGATGAGTCTTGGTGCTAGTTTATCAAAAATTAGACATTGTTTTAAGTTTCGATGTACTTGGACCTGAGATTGTTATTGTTTCAGAAGCGATAAATCTCAACTTGGAAAACAGTGGACTTGTCCAATTTGGTTATGAAAACTGTGGAAGTAGAGAAGTGTATAAACTATAAAGGTATGTTAGAATGAGTGAATAACCGTCTCCTGTTTTTAACTTGACAAGCCTTCTCAATGCTCACTATGGTTTGAATTTGGTATTTTGCAAATTTAGGGGTTTCTTTATTGTTTTTTCTCAGTCTAATTCAATTGCCTTTGCTGTTTCCTCTCTCTTTTTTCTTACCCATTGCATTGCATCACTGTAACTCTACAGTGGACATTGCTTGGCGACTTGTTAGTTGATACTTGATAACTAAACCAATAAGAAGCTATCTCAGCAGTGTCACTTTTCATGGAGCGATGTTTAAAGAATTTTCACTACACAGTTGGTCATTCTCACTAAGAATGGAGAGAGTTGTAGAAGTTAATTCAAACTTGCTTGGTAATAATGCTTGGGTGTGATGGAAAACTTTGAGTTTAAGAATATTTGGAGTGCTAGGTTCACGGGAACCATAGGTGCTGCTGTGCTTCTGTGGCTTAGAGATGCATTTTACAACTTGTGACTGTACTTTGTATCTGTTGCTCGGGGTAATTATATTTCAAATTGTTCACATTGTCCCATGGAGCTCAAAGCTAGGAGCCTTGGACAGTCTCCACAAGCATAATACGGAGTAGATTTTTTCCGTGTCACGCATAGTAGGTTTTAGTATAAGTAGTAAAATGGATGATGCTTTGACATCAGTAGTCAATTTCTATCTTTTTAGGTGCTTCCAGACTGGAAGTTCCAGTAGTTGATGGTGTTACTCACCTCTCCTTTTCTTTTGAGTTTCATGATTAATTCTTATAGTTCTTTGAAATTGCTATTCTGGTGGAAATCGCTGTAATAATCTGGTAATTATGCAATGTACAAGATGAACTTAAGGTTTTGATAAGCGTTTGTGCAACGTCGATTCAGTTCTTTCTTTTTTTGCTCCATTCAATGATGTCAACTGGGACATCATTTCTCAGTAGATTCAAGTTCAATATTTTTCTCTTTCATGCTCACTTTTTGCGGGACAGTTTCTTAAATTCATAGGCAGACTGTCATTTTAAAGTTAGAAAGTTCATTTGCGTCTATGTTATCCGTTCAGACAATGAATTTTAGCCCAAGCAGATAGTGTCTCCAAGTGCGTAGACAGTGGGGTTTAAGACTTAAGATCATGTTCACCGGAAGAAAAGTTGTTTTCAGGACTGGAATTCAACCCTATTCTTTCGGTGCTGCTCTAATACCTTGGATTTATGCCCGTTATCGCACTCATGGAAATGTTGATTTTTTTGCTTGTACCACGTTCTATCTAGACTATAGTCTATGGAAAGATTGATTTATGCTTTAACTGACGTATTTTTATCGTAACCTGAAATCTTTTGGTGTTCCAGTTTGTTCTGGTTTTAGTTGGAGCAACAAAATTGGTTTTTTAAGTTACTTGCTTCGAACAAATTAGCATTTTGTAACTGCAAAGATTGTGGGACGTGCAATGGATTGCAGTGTACCATACGCAAAGGCTTGGGGAAGGTGCATTACAAAGTGGAAGTTACACCTTGAAAAGGTAGATTCTTCTGCAGCATTTTTGTTTGACAGCACATATAGATCAGAAAGGTCTACAATGATCCGGGAACATTTTGCACTCGAAGAGTTGCAGAATTTTTTGTTATTCTTTGTGGTGACCTTGCGTATTCTTATGAAGTTTCTTGTAGGCTATACGTTTCTGACCAATACTAAAGTGAATCTATTGATACAGGACATGGTGCCTCCCCAGGTGTTGGTCTTGTGCTGTGCTTATACACCACTCCATAAAATTAGAAACAGTCGGAGCAAGTTCAATCAATTCAACGAATGTGATATGAAACTTCTATGCTCCTATTTCGTTATTATATCCAAAATAGCATGGGGTGGCAAAGGGAAAATCTTGTTGCCCATGAAAGGACCTCAAGATGCTTACCCCATATAAATTAGTATGTGAGAAATTTGAAATAACCGGAACACAGAAGAGGCGCTATCTGGAAATACATCAGGGATCGCTCAAAGGACTGTTTTTCTTGGAAACTCGGATAACTTTCAGATGTTTGTTACGCATGTAATTAGGATGACTGGGAGCTTTAGGAATGCTTTATGAAGTTCTCTCCTCCTTTCATATTTACTGATGAGCAATTTACCATTTTAGTCTTGTATATTTTGCTTCTCTGGCATTGTAGTTACTTCCCATATTTGGTGCACAGAGCTCCAGTCATGGAGGTAGAATTCTCATTTTGTGTTGGCTGAAATGACACCCTTGAATATGTTTGAAGATCTCTATAACTAGTTCTTATCTTGAAGGAGCAATAGCAGGCTGAAAATGTAACTTTATCAAAGGACTAAATTGAAGAACAATTTCAGAAAACTGGTTGGAATGCTTGTGGAAACTTCAAATTACAATTGGTTGTTTGTTAGTTAAGGCTTGAATTATCCCCTAGATGATTGTCAATTCTACTTACTTGGCTGTTTCACGACCCCTACCGGTTACTCCTTGACGCGACGGGCATCACAGTTATTAATCACCATTCTCATTGCCATCACTTGGCTTACCCCTGTCCATTTCATTGTGGGCTGGACTTTCCTTAAGTGTCTTGATTTTCTGGATCATGGAATCCACAGGTTTATTTACTCAACGTCTGTTCATCCAATTCAACTCTTTTCTAGTGGAGAGAAGCCAACGGCTGAGACCGTTGCAGAAACCATTGTTGGCAATCGAGCAGAGTTGGTGCCCTTTCCTTCCTCCTTAGATCCTCATGTGCAACTGACATCCAAAGACTGTCCAAATTGTGTTGGATCGGTGAGAGCTATTCCGGAAACAAAATAAATTGATTCCCACATTGTCATTCTGATCATGGCCTAAACTCTCCCAAGCATTAAAGCTCTTAATTTACGACGAGTGCGATCTCTTTTGAATTGAAAAGTTGTTCAGATATAGGTAGCTGTTCCCGACATACAGTAAAAGAAAATGTGAACATATACTAGGAGTTTTTAAGTTTTGGGCAAAAATGGTCATGTGACCCCATCGAGATAAGAAAGTGTGTAAAGGTCAAGTATTGGGGTAAAAAATTGATCTCAAAAGACAAGGAAAAAATGGTTTGTGTTGAAAGAGAAGGAACCTTTTCTTGATGTGCCTAGTGGAACAAGAGGCAATGAAAAAAGATTGCAACAATCTTAACTGGTCCATGTTCTTTCGTGAATTTCTGTGAAATGTGTTTTGTGAATATTGCTTATTTTTTAGACTGTTGATTAATCGAGTGTCATGAGTTAAGCTTGTGTGCGCAATTCTGTGATTCATTTTGGTTTACAGATGAAGCGCGATGTTGGAAGAGAAGATGCGGCCATAGATTCAGAACATGGACTATGGTGTTCTTCCTTAGCATGGCCATCACAATGCCACCGACAAAGAATCAGGAAAATAAGGTTTTTGCCCTAAACCTTAGTTCCATCTCCATTTTGCAATGTTGTTGTGTTATGAATGAATAGAAACTTCAGTAGTGACCATGCATTTGCTATTTCCGGACCAGGGCTTTATTTTATGCTCTTTAAATTGATCCTCAACAACGTTTTCACCTTTTTGATGAATGTTTCTGATTAGCAACCGAGAAAAGTGGACCAATAAATATGAATTCAAAGACTCCACATTACTGATTGTGGTGGGGTGATACACTCCGTGCTGCTGAACGGGTCGGATCTCCTCCTTGAAGTAGCCTCATCCTTCCCTATATAAGTTAATCTACAAAATAAGGAACTGGTTAGTGCCGTCCGGCCATAGTCAGCCGAAGGGCACTCAATGCCTAAGCTTGACACTGGTCGAGAAATGGCATACTTCTCTAAGGTTTACGCCAATAGGTCTTTAGAATGTGTATGCTTACTCCCCACGTAAGTCCGTGCTAGTCATGAGTCTTGTGACGTCACCCGTAACCGTTTCTGGTAGGCGACATGATGGTGGCCAAACACACATGTCCAATAAGTGACACCAAGACGCCACATAGAGTCCAGTTGGCCGCTGAGTCATCTTCGCGTAGGCCAGTCATCAATCTTACCACCTAGTCAGTGGGCTACATGGGCCTCAGGGGACGATTGGGCCCAGCGGCTATGTCCGGCCGGCCTCGTCGGATACGACCCGCTACACTGTTGTACCTGGAGAGCAAAGTAACTGACATCCCACTCAAAATGCTAGAATTGTTTAATTATGGTGGTACCATTTTCCTAATAAGCGCAAGTGACCTTGTTAAGTATCTCGTGCTCTTATCAAACTCACTTAGTACTATTTGTTTTCTGAGTTTTCTTGCATTGAGAAGTTCGAAACCATTTCCGGGGCGATCGGCTCTAGGGAACTCCGTTTTCGATGAGAGATAAGATGCTTCTACTTTGAACGCATGACATTCCCCTCTAAATTTTAAAGGGCAAAGTACGGATTACCTCCTTGAGATTTAGACGTTTAGCAAATAACCTCCCTGACGTTAACTAATGACCACACAACCCCCTTATGGTTTTGGAGTAAACTGCAACCGTTAGGTTTTCCATCCAAACTAACGGAAGGTGTAACACACACCCCTATTGTGAGAGTGAGAATGGGAAAAAAAATTAAATAAAGGTAGAGTTTCGGGTAAAATGACAACAATACCCTTCTCCATCATCTTCTCCAACAAATTACTCCATAGAACATAACGAAAACCAACCACGGACCATTCCTGGCCACCGACAACCCGTAACGCTGCCACCCATCAAGGCGGCCGTCGCCCATCTTCTCGCGCTGTCTTGTCTCCTCTCCTCTCTCCGAAGCCTTCCAATCTCACATCTTTTGCCTCCATTGTTGGGCTTTCCTTTGTTGCCGGGTCTGTTCACTGATCGCCGTCTCACTTGCTCCGCGATTGCCATCACCGGGTACCATAACCGACCAGTCGCAGAGGATGTCGCCGAAGCCGGAGAGGTCGTTGTCAATGATCGTGGAAATCAACGACGGCAAGCAACGTGAAGAAGGCCTTGGGGTTGAAGAAATCGCCGTCGTCGAAAAAAGGGTCAGATCCGACTACATGTACATATTTACATCCTAGTTAGTTTGTGCTGATAATTAGGGTTTTGATTTAAGGATTCGAAGCAGAATTGGTCCTCTTTGCTTTCTTGCTTGATGGCAGATTATTAAGACTTTTAATATATTGAGCTTCAAAATTTCGTTTTTGGTGTTCTGGACTAAGATCTATCGATAGCGATTTCATTTCATTTGATTCTTTGTCAGTGAAGAAACAACGGGAAGTAATCAAGATTTAAAGTGCAAAATATCTTCAATTATTTGGATTGATTTTATAAAAATCACACCGAAAAAAATACTGGAATTACTTAGCAAAAAAAAATAATACAGGAATTGATTTTTTTGTTACTTTACGTTTTCTGTGCAAGATGAGAGAGAGAGAGAGAAGAGAAGACAGATATATAGGTAATTTATCCCGAATAAAAGTATAGGGGTATTAGAGTCATTTAACATTTTCTGTTAACGGAGTTAGGGATGCACTTTACTCCAAAACCATAGGGGGTTTATGTGGTCATTAGTTAACGACAGGGAGGTTATCTGCCAAACGTCCAAACCTCAGGGAGGTAATCCGTACTTTGCCCAATTTTAAAATGCTTTCTGCTAATGGCAGCATTAATGGAAACCCTTGTTCAGTATTATGTTATTGAAATGCAACAGGTATTGCGCCTCGTGGTTTCATGTGCTGCAGCAGAGACCAGGGGAAAAAAAAATCCTCGGCAATGGATGTGGTGGTTCTTTTGATGGTTTCAGCGGCGTGCTTTTGAAGCACTCTCTCGACATGGGCCTCTTGTAACCAAGTGCTGGTCCTCTATCTTTCCGAGACCTTTGTTGTTTCATTTCTGGTTTCTTTATTCAGCTGCCTTTTGTAGTTCAATATTTCCCACTTTTTTTTCCCCCTTTTCTTTTCTTTTGTCTGGGTTGAATTTTCTCCGTTTCTTTCCCCGTCTTTGGTACTTGGAAATCCTGACATTGCAACCAGATTAAATTCTCTCTCTCTCTCTTGCTTGCTCGCTCGCACGCACACGCGCACGTGCACAAACGTGCTAGTGTGCACAAATTGACACCAATAGGCGACCACTAAGTACAAGGTTATTTAGTTCGGAGTGCATAGATTTTGTGCCCTTTGGGAATAGGGTCTTTTTTTCCCAACAATGCAAGGAACCTATTTCAACTAGTACTAGCATCCGCGGATCCAAAAAAAACTAGTAATACTAGCATCCGCAGATAAAAAAGAAACTAGTATTAGCATCCCTCTCTCTCCCACGTGCGCGCACATTCTCCCAACGTGCTACTACTCAAAGTATAACTTTACTTGGATTAGAGTCCGTAGATTTTATGCCCTTTGGGAGTAAGAGCATCAGCAATGTAATAATCAAAAGTGAATAATCAAAACTTGCCACGTCAGCTTTTGATTATTCATTTAGAGAGTTGCTAAAATTAGCAATGTGAAATCTCACATTATTACTTTTGATACTTCAAATGCCCAAATTTGATTATTGATTAGGAGGTTGTTAACTTTGATTATTACAATGTGAGCACTTTTTTAAGCACACATTGCTAAATTTAGCAATCTTTTAATTTTGATTGTTACATTGTGGATGCTAAGGTCTTATTTTTTTAATTTGTTTTCTTTTTTATTTTAAAAAATGCAAGCAACCTATTCTACTCTAAGTTAGGAATTGGGAATGGCGTTAAGGTTGGCTATTCGGGGGCTTAAAGCAAAGATTAAAGGTGAAGCTCTTTTTTCGTTGAACTATTATAAGGGGTATAAAAATATGAGAGACCCCTACAACTCATAATTTTTTTAGGGTCTAAAACGATAATACCCTGAGCTTTAACTAAGTGCTGGCGGTGAATGAAGTTGGCAGAGTTTGTGAGTAAGCTCTTCTCGAAGAGAGCGATTTTGTTCACCCTCGCCAAGGTATGCTCATTATGTGTTTTACTACGATAATCAGATCCGCTCATTTTATTTGAATTCATTTGTTAGGAGATTAAACAAAAATTCAGCTTAATCGGATTTCAACAAGTGTTTGATCTAACAATTCAATTCTTCAGTCATTTTAAGGAAAATAAATGAACTCCTAGATGAATCACTTACCGATATTTGATTAAGTTGAAATTCATCATCATCTCCTAACCAAGAGAAATTTTTGGATGCCAGGTGGGTACCATATGGCGCCCTAATAGTCTATGCGGGTCGTCCAAAAGTGTGTTGGACAGTCCAGATTGAAACCCTCTCTTCTCTCACCCCACTACTCTCTCCTCTCTTTCTCTCTCCAAATCGAAATGGACGGCTCAGAAGCACTAAACGGACATCACGTGGTACCTACCAGGCCTTGAAAAAATTTCTCCCTAACAAATGAATTTGGAATAACTGAACGATTTTTATATGCAAATTGAGACATAGAATGAACATACCCTCACCAAATGTGAACAAAAGCGTGGGTGAATAAAATTGCTCTCTTTGACGTGAGAGACATACATTTGTTGGGCCTTACATTTGTGTCTTTGGATGATTTCCCCGAAGAGCTCTCATCCGTTTGCCGACAGGCCCGACACCGAGAAGGAAAACGTTGACCCATACGTAGTCACGAGCATGGAAAGGTCAAGCAAATGTCTCTGTCTTACAGGTGTAGGTGTAGCCACTTACGTGTAGGTGTCTCTGCCTTACAAGGTGGACATTAATCCAGGAGTAGCTATGGGCCCCAGGGGCTAGGGTACTATGGGACGTTTCAAATTCTTCTCTATCACATATTTTGACATTCAAAAATATTTACGGAGACGTTCTATTTCAATTAACCAATTTTTTAGTGGCTAAACATATACCATCTTCTTTACCGTTCACACTTCATCTTATCTTCATGATAAAACTTCTGTTCGCTCATTTTGTAAAAGTGCCCCTTTTTTTTTTATGTATTTCTTTGCAAAAAAAAAAAAATCAGATCAATTCCATCTCGTGGAATGTGTGATTGAACAAAACATAAGTTTTAAAAATTTGGTACGACTCGACTCGACTCGGAAATGGTTTCATGTTCTTATTAGTACTTTACCAATTTAGAGTTTTCATACGCATAAACTAGAGGACTCTTAGCGTAAAGTTTGGTAAACACTTTAGCTATGATCGATCTTTCACTAAACAAAGAGGATCTGGTTTTTTGGTAGGCCGGTAGTGAATGCATATTCTGTTCCAACACCGTGTTGCTTTTTGAGTGTGAAAACAGAACATGATGCCTAGTACGTGGGGTAGAGCTATGTCGACCAAGGAAAAAGAGACAACTCATATATTATTGGTCCACTCAGTTAAAGGTGGAGTTTTTTTATGAATGGATTGTACATTTTGTCAGATGCAAATATTATTAGGAAATGATTTTGTTACTCCCTTTTTTTTTTGTTAACATCACTCACCTGCAAAGCGTATTTCTGCACAAAAAACTACACTTGCAAGAGAGTGACGTTAATAAAAAAAAGGTGACAAAATCAGCAACTTATTATTATTATGGTACAAAAATGCTGATCGAATAAAAAATAGGAAAATGATACTGGTAGTAGTAGCAGTAGATAACAAGAAGGAAACCTCCAGGTTCCTACACTTGCACATTCCCCACCTAAGACTATCAGCTTTCGTTTCCGGACCTCTAACTAAAGTGATCGTGATGTTCATTCATACAAGGGAAAAAGACAATACACGTAAAAAGCTGGATTGCCTTCGTATGCAAGGAAGCGACATTTTCCAGTCACTTTTTTTTGAATACAAGATAAGCACGGAAAGGCGCAGATCAATCAAAGAGGGAGCCGTGGCGGACGGGACTCGGGGGAGGTGTTAGGCCCCGTTTCAAAACGCTTCTTAAAAAATAAGTACTTATTTTGTATCTTTTCATTCCAAAATAATCCACCATTCTTATTTTTCCAAAACAAAAAGTTTCTTTCACATTTTCAAACTCAAATAAAACGTAAATGAAAAAAGAAAATTTGCACCGTATTAAAGGTCTCAATGAGATCTATCAAATAAGATCCATAGTGGTAGGAAATTTTTTTGCGTAACCCTATTTTTTTGGACCTGGAAGTTGCCCTATACAAACACAGCACTGTTGGTACACTAAATGAGGGCGCGTGATCGAAACCGACCGTCTGCCCATCTCTGTTTCTTGGACGGCGATCCGAGCCGTCCAAAAATTCTAGAAATTAAAAAAAGGGGGCCTATGCGGGAATCAATGGCATCCGAGGTGTGTAAGGTGCTCAGATCAAGCAATCTTTTTCCATGTATATATGAGTAACAATATGTTTTGATACATACACGAATAAGGATTGCTCAGATCAAGCACCCTACGCACCTTGGATGCCGTTGATTCTTGAGTAAGCCCCCTTGTTTTTTTTTTTAGAATTTTTGGACGGTTCGGATCGACCGTCCGGTGGCCGGAGAAGGTCCGGCGTGGCTGCCGGTTGATTTCCGGCCGTGGGGTGCTTGATCCAAATTCTTGGTTGAAAAATAAGAAGGCTTTCAGTTGTGGAACGGGCCTTCTTATTGGACAAATAATAAGGACTTTTTTCAGTTGTGGAACACAGCCTTAGTCCAACTGTGCTATATATCTTCCGTGTTGGTGCCCTCAAGACGACGTTGATTTGGGATTGTTTTGGATACATTAAACGGCCAAGGGCCCTGTTTGCTTGCAAGAAAATTTCTCAAAACATGAACATCTAGCCAAAAACAAGTCGACTGGGCAACAAAACGGAGTTGATCGATAAGTGGGCAGCAAATAAATAATAATAATAATAACGACATCATTCACAAATTCTCACATTTTTCCGAACCTATTTTTCCATTAACCATTCGGAACCCCCTTCACCCATTTTTCGATTTTTATCAGACAACAAGGGTTTTCGGTAGGCTTCTTTTATTGGAGTTTTATGAAATTAACCCGAATTAAAAATCAGAAAAAAAGGAACAAAAGCTATTATCAATCAATGGTGCTGTTTTGGCATATATTTTCAATGAGAGAGAAGGAGAATCAGCTTTTAATGGTGGAGAAGCAACAATAGGAGTCCATTAGGGAGGAGGAGGAGGAGGAGGAGGAGGAACAGTTTTGGCGGGAGAAATGAGGGATTAGGGAGAGATGTTGGGACTTTTTCTCCGAAAAATCCAAAACGTGAATTAAGTGTGCAAGCAAACAGGACCTTAGGTCGTTTAAGTGGTGTATCCAAAACGTATAGCCCTAAAACGTCGTTTTGGGCATAGCCGAGAGGATAGCACAATTGGACTAGCACCTCCCCCGAGTCATGGCGGAAGAAGCATGGAACAAGTGGGGGCACATGCTTCCACTCAATTTTTTTTTTTTAAATTTAGATTTTAAAATGTGTATTTTATATTTATCTAGTTATTTATATTTCATAAATTTACTTTTAATCTTTCTAAGACATGTCAAATATTATTTCATTCTCAATTTTTTGTTTCACATATTTGAACATTGTCTTTGGTCATTACACTTGTGAAATGAGATGTCTAACGTGAAAAATAGAAGCCACTTACTATTTGGAACTCTCTGATGCATAATATCTAAAATTCAAAAATGCCTAGCCCATGGACTACATTTTATACTTTTAGCAATTATCAACAATGGGAGCAATCTTGCTAAATATTGTGTAGTGAATTGCCATCCGCTGAGAAAAATTCAAGCAATTCGATTGCTTTTACGGAGTATATACTATGTACTTTACTATACTACGGAGTAATAAATATGTTAGGTTTTTCAATTCTTAGAACAAATGTTTTAACGTTGCTTAGTGTAAAATTTTTTGGGTGAATTGTGTTTAAAAAGTACCTACCTCCACTTACATAGATTTATCGCTACGCCACTAGGGGAGGGACGTCATTTTTAACTACTCATTTTCTTAAAAAAGACATCATTCACCAACGATGGCACGTTATACTCAAAGAAGGTGACCCTATAATATTCTAGTTTTGCATCATCTAAAGAGGAAATTCTTTGAGGCGAGTAATTAATCACACGGACGTAAATGATATTTAACCTCAAATATCAACCAATCAAGACATTTTAAATAAAAAAAAAAACCCTCAATTACAATGTCCATAAAGAACTGAAAATCGGCAAAATGAAAATAGATCATATCCGGCGTCTGTCACGCAAGTAGAGTTGCTAGAGCTATCTCACAAGAAATTCCATAAAAAAATTCTGACCGACAAGAATCTACTAATTGAGAAAAATAGAGAATCCAAACCCCAATAGAAAAACCCTAGAAAATATCCGTATTTTCCTATGGTGGAGCAACAAAACTACCCAGAGCCACACCAGATAGCAGCGTTACTAACAAAACCAAGAAAACTGGAGGGGTGAAAGCCGGTGTAGATGAAGGCCGCGGTGACTCCGCAGTACCGCTGCTGGGATTCGGAGCCGTATCACTCTCCGCCGGCGTCAATCCCGGCGACAATGTCGTAGTCGCCGGCGAGGATGACTCCACCGTCGCCGGAGATGGTGATACCGGCGAGGTCGCCGGAGTTGGTGACTCCACCGTTGCCGGAGATGGTGATAACGGCGAGGTCGCCGGAGACTTGGCCGGAGTTGGTGACCCCAACGTTGCCGGAGACGGTGATACCGGCGAAGTTGCCGGAGTTGGTGACTTCATCGTTGCCGGAGATGGCGATCCTGTCGACGATCCTGGTGTCGGAGACGTCGCCGGGGTTTTTCCGGCCGGGTATGGAGCAGTCGCCGGAGATTTAGCCGGCGGCGAGGCTTGCGTCGGGGACGTCGCCGGAGTTTGAGCCACCGGCGGCGGGGTTGGGGGAGGAGTGGGCTTCTTCAAATTCCTAACGGCCATAACGACGACGGGTAGCTTCTGACCCTTATCACAGTTATCTTTGTTTCCACTGATGAAGTAGAAGGGACCAGATCGATCAAACTTGAACACCGAATCACCACCGTCCATCTTCGTGATGGGGTTCTGAGTATTGCACGTGTCGTAATCTTGTTTGTTCACGACCAACACCGAATCCGCTCCCTTGTTATACTTGAAAACTACAAGAGAAAAAAAAAAACCAAATAGAAACCATTGATTAGAAGAAACAAACTAGTACTAATAAAAATCCAAACAAATGGGTAAGAATCGATAATTTCTCCGCTTGGGGAGGCTTTTTATTTCTTCGTTTCTTGTCTTCGACGAGTTATTTATCCGGCTGGTTGAATTGTTTAACTTGATTATCTCGTGTACTCTCACAATTGATGTATTGTCTCGTGATTCGTAGTACTTTATTAATTTATACACGATGTAAATGATCAGTCCATTCAAAATGCGCAGTGCTGCTATTTGTAGTAGCACTTTGGTGGCCAAACAAGAATTTGTCCTAGCGCGCGGCATGGGAGGAAGTCTAACTGCCCGGATGAGAGGTATCGGGTTCGAGTAGATGAAGGTACGATCGATATGCGTCGTAATCTAACTACAGACCACTAACGCTACCTATGGAAAACAAAAAGTAACACTTTGGCGATTTTCTTTTTTAGTTAGATAAGTGTGTGTATATATATATGTGTGCGCGCGCATATATGCAAGTTTATATATATATAGAGAGGTGGTGGTGTGACTTACAGATGGTGTCATTGACTTGAAACCTCATCCTCGCAGACCATTGGTTGTAGTTCTCTGAAGGGTTCAGTACCCACCCTTGATTTCCACCCACCTTAAACTCATAAGCCTGCAATGAACCCATTAAACCAGTGAATAGCACCAATAGTACCATCCTAAGCCATGTGGTAGAACCCATCTCTGCTGCCTATGCGTATATGAGAGAGAGAGAAAGAGAGAGAGAGAGAGAAGGGTAGGGGGAAGAGAGGGATTGGGTGTATATATAGGGGGGGAAATTGGTGTGTAGCAGTATAGGTTGCAGTAATGCCGTTGGATGGGGAAGCAATTTGTATTTCAGTTCAAAGCAAAATAAGGGTGTGTCATGTGTGTAATAAAGACACAAAAGCTACATTTACGTATCTCTGGCTATATTTGTCACTTTGCACGTGGCTAGACCTTATTGAGCTAACGGCTATGAAAATGTTTAATGCAGTGGACCATGGAGCTTGATGAGTTGGAGACTTGCTAGCTCGAGCACGAGGATCCTATAGGGCAGGGGTGAACGGAAGGGGATGTAGTACGTGATTCGAGTCGTTCAAAAATATTAATAGTATTTCAACTTTGGTGAAAGTATATATATACTTGAATTACTTGTCTTAATTATTTGATTGTTGAGATGACAGCTCGAATTTCGTATTATATCACTGTAGTGCACCTCTACACTACAGGGTCTCGGGGTCTAGCTAGCCTCTTCAGAGCTTGCCATGGTTTAATTAGCTCTGAATTCCTCTTGATATTTTGAGCAAGACTTTTTTAGGGGCATACTTTAAATTCCTACTTTAAAAGGGACCGACAAGAAAGGATAGTCTTTATCTTTCTTTTTTGAAACGAGAAAAAGGATAGTCTTAAGGCCATTAATTTCCTGCGTGTACTTTCTCAATAATTAAATCACTTGGGGCATGACAAATTGTCGATATTTTGACAGATATACATGTAAAATGGACGTCGACAGAATCAGGGTTTGACCAAGTGGGTTGTGAGAAAGCAATAATATCCTCTCCATGAGGTCACAAGTTTCATTCTCACGGAAGCCAAACATTCCAAACTTTATGGCCACCGGAGGTTAAAGACAAGGGAATTGATTTCCACACTTCCCTTTTAGCCAGCCACACTCCTTTTTTTGTCTTTATCCACTTAAATTTATTATCTTTCCCTTTATTCAATAAATTTCTTCACACATGCAAGAACAATATTGTAAATTCATGTGGATAAAAAAAAAAAAGGAGTGTGAATGACTAAAAGAAGAGTGGAAATCATTTTCAAAAGACAATAGTAAAATTGTTTCTGTTAAATAATATTTTAATTGATGCATGTGAGCAAAGGAGGACTGAGTAAGGGGCATGTGGGGTCACATGCCCCCACCCCATCCCCCCTCTTTTCTTTTCTTTTTAATTTATAGTTTATTTTTTATGTAAAAATGAGTGTTTTTTTTTGTGTGGCAAAAATGAGTGGGAGAACCAGAAACCCACACAGAAACTCGACAGGGAGAACTCGCTCGACGCATGATTTATTTTGTCGTTGCCGATTGCTCGTCCTTGTGGTCGTTGCCCGTTATCTCACCATTTTTCTCACCAATCATCAATTAAATTTGGGGCTACAGGGCAAAAGGAACATTTTATTGAAAAGATTTTTAATTTGGGGCTATATAATTTAGGACTTTTTATTCTTTTCTTTTAAGGTTCGTAATATATACTGTATCTTGATTGTTTGGGAAAATTAGGCCTTCATTTCTCTACTTGGTTTTTACCCAATGAATGAAATTTACAATTCAATTTTCCACAGTTTGTGCTTTTGCGCTAAATTTCAATTTTTGCTTAAGGTTATTAGTATAATGTGTCCCCACGTGAGACAAATCCTGGGTCCGTCACTGCATGTGAGGAGAATGACCCACCTAGAAATCTTTGAAAATACCTACTACAAAAATACACTTGCAAGGGAGTGACGTTAACAAAAAAGAAAGTGGCAAAATCATTTCCCTAAAGAAAACTAGGTGTGAGCTGCAATTATATCCCTTTTGAGACAAGTATTTTAGGCACATATTTTATGGACTTTCAACAAGTTCATTTAGATAATTAAGCCCAAAAAGGGTAACGCCCAACCTATATTATATGGGGTGTTCTTTTCACGTCCATCCATTACTAAAAAATTAAGGAGCTTCTAAGCAAGAAACTAGAGAAAATGATAGCCCATGACGTGTTTTGATAATTAATACCCATAAAAAACATGTTGAAAACATTTGTTAATACTGAAAATATCTGACGGATATTAATCATCGAAACAGATCCTTAGCCGTCATTTTCCCAAGAAACTATGGGTGATCAGTTCTTAATCCAAGTGATCCATGAAGTCAATTTGACCCAATTTCGCATCTATATGATAATGTGGCAAGTTCAAATCTTAATGGAATCAAAACATTCCTATCCTCCTACAATTTAACACGTACACGTAGGGATGGCAATGGGGACGGGTCGGGGACGGGTCGGGGACGGTGGGTACTACCTCCACCCCCTACCCATTACCTTCTACCCCATCTCCATCTCCGACCCGATCCCCAACGGGGATTTATTTTTTTCCTCCATCCCCGACCCAAACGGAGAACGGGGATCCAAAACGGGGATTCGGGGATTCGGGCAACTGTATTTCACAATTTCAGCATCTAACAACATATACTAGCATGTAAAAGCAGAAAGGACTTGGATTGTTTTGTATTTTTTTTCCGGGGAAAAGGGCTAAGGAAACAGTACTAGTAACGGTTGTCGGTTGGCCAAGAAGTTAGGAGCCAACAAAGCTCCACAAACAGAATTAGAAAAGCCAACAAGATAAAATAAAGTAAGGTATTAGGAACGGTCATATTTATCACTGAAAAGCTTCAGCAGAATTCTGCAACACACATTGGCATGCACCTGTATTTGCAGCACATAATAGCACCTCCATTTCCTACACCTGTATTTCACAATTTCAGCATATACTACCAATTTTCAGCACATAACATCACTTGCTATTCACTGTTTCAGCAAGTATTATCAATTTTCAGCACATAATAACTAATTCCAGCACATAAGTTAATCTGCAGCACTATTTTTCCAGCACTAAGTTAATTCCAGGCTAATTTCATAGTTCCATAGTTCTAAACAGCTCATAACCGGAGCAAACATTAAGCAAATAAAGAAACTGTGCACAATTCCATAGTTTCAAACAAAAAACAGTCATGGACTAAAGTGGTGCAACCCCAAAAAAAAAATACTACTGAAGGGGTACATATAATATAGTATATATTTATTTATTTTTATATATAAATATATATATTTCGGGGATTCAGGGACGAGGCGGGGCGGGTAACGAACGGGGAACGGGGACGGGTAGGGTTCGGGGCGGGGACAGACCTATCCCCGCCTCCTACCCGATCCCCGAATTTTTTAAAAAAAAAATCCCCATACCCTACCCAATCCCCAAACGAATCCCCGAAGTTCGGGGATTTTTGGGGCGGGGAACGGGGAGGGTTCGAACGGATCGGCCGAGATTGCCATCCCTACGTACACGCCATCTTCAAAACACTAACACTGTGTTTGGTTTGTAGTTTTGAGATAAAAAAGTTCTTTTAAGTTTGCATATTTTTTCATCTTTAATAGTACTTTTTGAATGGAGGTACGCTATGTACATCCAAAAAGTAAAAAATTTGACAAAAAATCACTAAAGACGAAAAAACACGGATGACGAAACAGCTAAAATTTTTAGAGATATTATTTCTGAGAGGAGAACTAATTAATAGAGTGTAATTGTTTGTACAAGATTTGTTGCTTCTACAACGTCCGTTCCGTTGGGGTCGGTATCCTCTCTATCGTAAAATTCCGTCCTCTCTCTCTCTCGGTCGCACGATATTTTCGTACGATCTGAGCTACGAAGACAGACGATTTTCGGACAGAAAATCCCGAGCAAAGGCCTGTGATAATAAAGGGGCACAAGATTTCCAGACAGGGCATGCAAGTGGGTGTCAAGGTGATTAACCCATCACAACAAAATCATAGAGACATAGAACAACGTGTAATAAGAAAAGAAGCAACTTTTATTCATTGAATGCTTAATACATAGAAGAAAACTGCATCTTTCGTGCCAATTACATTGGCTAGTGTCTGTCATGATGGCCCTGGCTGCAGACGGTCCGGTAGCAAGTCTCTTCCGCGTTGGCACGATCCGCGGCTGCACCGCTGCTCAACATTTCCGCTACGCACTGGTCCATGCACGAGTCCGGTATAGCGACCGCGGACGAAACGAACATGATCACCATCGCGATGAGGAGAACCGCCGCGACCTTGTTGGAAGCCATTGGAAATTGTGGTAATCAGAGGTTTGTATGAGATGTGGAAAATGTAAATGGGGAATGGCATAGAAAATGAGGTTAGGGGTTTTTATAGGGGGGTTGGGGATTGGTGTTTTGGGTTTTAGGTTTAATTTTAGCTTTTGCAAGCTGGGTTTTTTGTTTTTCTTGGTCGAGGTCTTTGATGGGTTTGTGGCGAAGAGGAAAATGAGGAGAAAGAAGAGGGATATAGAGGGTTTTAGAATGAGTAAGAGATTATCTCGAGGTCCCTTCGGGTCCGATAAAATTGGAACGATACTGAGAGATTATCTCTGAGATAGGGTAAAAAGGAAGATCCATGAATGGACAATTTCACTAGATCAACTGAATTTCAACAAGATTTTCAAAGGCAGGACTATTTTGATGGATGACAACAATTGTAGCCTTGTCTTTCTCCTCTGTTTTGGATACTGAACTTGTACATACTAAATTGGCACTTTACAACTGTGCTCTCCCAAGGTGGAGATTGGCACTCAGCTCAGCAAGGAGTTTGACATGAAGGATCTCAGAGAGGCATAGAAAATTCTCGACATGGAAATTCATCGGGACAGGGCAAAAGCCAAAAGGCACAGCTTGTATGACTTAAACGCAGTATTTGAAGCGAGTGTTGCACATTTTGCATGGTTTCCTTTTCAGCTGAAATTCGCATCGCTATGGATGAGCTTACTGTTACAGTAGATATGAATGCAAGAATTCTTGCTGTCACATAGCTCTATGTAAGGAATCTACATAAAGCTAAGCCAGAACGTTTCTACCCTCGTGGCTTCATAGCTGTTATATTGGAGTTCCATTCTTGCCCGTTGAGAGCAAAGTTGCCGGTTCCATACCGGCGAGCATATCGTTTCTGTAATTGGACGGTACGTATCATCTACCAATGGATATCTTTGTACAGTTTTCGGGTTTACGGTAGCAAATATGATTATATGTCCTCCGGATCCATACACTTATGTGTAATTATAAAACTTAGAAGTCGACAAATAGAACAAGTTCTAACTCCTCAACGTAGTTCATCATTAATTCTTTAAGCAAATTAACAAATTATGGACTCCAAATTTCGGTGAAAACCCGACCCTGATATTAGTGCACCCGTCGGTACAGTTTGGTACAGGCCTTTATGTTGGACAATACCAAAGCTAGGTTCCCATTTTAGTGTGCAAAATTGAAAACATTGATTTATTGCACCATGCAAGTAACAAAAGGGTGTCGGTGTACGAAGCTCGAATTCTTTTGTGGCCTATTAAGGCCGGAATTCTTCTGGGCCTGCTAAATCGGGCTCGGGCTGGGCTTGTTAAATCAGGTATGGGAGACATTCGTTGGGCATCAAACTCAAACTCAGACTCAGGCCCAAATCGGGATTGGTTGATACTCGTTCAATTGAGAAGAGAAAGCATGCCAAACTCTGGCCCGAAGCGAATTTTCAATATTGGGCCTCCCACATGTTCAATAATTTCTTTACAAAAATGATAAAAGTACAACAAAAATAACAAAAGAATCAAACTAAAAGGATACAATTATATTATTATAAAAGTAAAAAGGTACGATTGCAAGAGTTTTTTAAAAAAAATAAGACAGTTTGCTTCATATTTAAACATAAATATGATTTTGTGAAAAAAATAATAATAATTAGTAACAAACAATAATAGCTCGCTCAAAATTTTCAATTTTTAACCTTTGGGATGAGTTTTTTTAATCAAATATATGAGCATATCTCTTCTATAGTTTTGTTGTATACGTTAGCTCAAAATTTTCAACAAAGTAATTGAGTAATGTGGTTTTCATAATATTATAAGAATAACTAAAAATAAAGCAATAAATGAGAGAGTAAGGGCTTGAGAAGTGAAAAAATGGACATAGAGGTGCATGGGAGTCGAACCACACACTCCCAATAACATGACAGCATTACGTGATCATTGAACCAAGTGCCTGATTTGCATTTTTATTTGAAAACTTTCTAATATTTATATGTAAGTTATATTACAGTGAGACCTCAATTTTAGACCTCTAAGTTACATTACAGTGGGGCCTCAATTTTGAGCCAAAATTTGGAGGCCAGAAGCGGTCACTTCTTCCGCTTCCCCTGTAAGTCGGCTTTGGCCAAACTCACTATATTCTACCCCCCCAAAAAAAAAAAAAAAATCTTGCTCGCATTCTTCAACAATTGTTACCGGTCAAAGTGTCATAGTTATGAAGTCATAAACCTTCCTCCGCAAAACAAATACAGCAATGGCTTTACAGGTCTCGCCCATTCGCCTATGTAACATTCTGACGGTGCCGTTAAAACATAGCTAGCTCACAATGTTCTATCGAGGAACTCAAGTCTCCTACAAATAAAACTCGCAACGGTGAGGGATTCGGAGCATAAATCTGGCAGTTGCGAGCGTTTTTAGAACAACCGAACCTGTTGGTGGACTTCAAGTCCGATAATTGTCATGTTTACTGCCACAAGGACGTGCGCATAAGATCGCTTGTATCTCCTGCACCTCTGTATGTACTTATTCAAAGTCATTGAATCAAGTTTTCAATTATATTCCTTCCATTTTACTGATACCTAGCATATGATCCAGTGACTAAAAGTGCATTAGAACGAGGTACAAGGAGACAAACGGAATGTGACCCGATTGTCACATATGATCAAGTGACTAAAAGTGCATTAGAACAGAGGTACGGGAAGACAAACGGAATGTGACCCGATTGTTGCATATGATCGAGTGACTAAAAGCGCATTAGAACAGAGGTACAGGAAGACAAACGGGATGTGACCCGATTGGAAATCCGTTTAGTTCCTTGAGAAGAATCTCAAAGTAAAAGGCAATAGACAGCTCTAAAACTAGCTCAAGATGGGCATTTCACCATATTATTTCACTTGAATTTAGAGGGAGGAAAGTACATACATTGGCTTATAGCTCATACAAATAGGAAGATATTCATTCAGATAGCACCATCCATTTCACTCTTTCTTCTCTGCTTTCTCCTCTCCCTTGGCTTCCTTCTCCTTTGGCTTCCCCTTTTTGGGCTTGAGGAAGCAGAAACAGGAGCAACATGGGCACTGGAACAAGAACTTCATCGCTACTTTCCTATTGCTTCTCCCTTCCCCCCGTCACCTGCTCTAACCACAGTAATGGGTATGGCAAAAGTTCACCTTAAATCCCTCTTTCTGTCTCCTTTTCAACCTTTCCTTCATTGGATGCCATTCCCTTCAATCAAATTCACTTTTTAAAGATGCTTGGCTATATTGACAACATAAGGGTGTGGGGATTGGTGGTGGGGTGTTTTTTTTTTTTTTTTTTTTTTTGTGGGGAACAAGTGACGGAGTGGACATTCATTTTTGATAACCGGATGTTCATGCCAGCTTACGCTTCACCTTAAGTAATGTCAGGACCTTGAAGTTAAGGACTGGCCAAACCTCCAGTTAATTCGAAGGGCTTTTTGTCCGCGGTAGGAGTCGAACCAGCGAGTTCGGGTGTGTGGTGGGGTTGGACATGATCACAAATAACTGTTCTATCTAAAAACCATGTGCCCTGTGGGTCCTGTTTGGCCACTTTTGTTGAAAAAGAGGGGCTGCTTTTGCTTTTTCTGTCTCACATGAGAGGTTTTCTAGGCTGTCATGCAATTTGAAGGGGAAAAATTCTACATTACTATGGGTTTAGATACAATAAGTCTACTGGTACAGCAATCTGTGCACAGATTTTTTTGTGGGTCTCACCACGGGTCCCACAAAAGTGATTCGAGCCGTTCATTATGTTTAAAACATTTTTTCAAGTGCTCCCATGAAAAACTAACTCAATCCGACACCTATAAGTGCTTGATCTAATCATCTAACTTTTCATTCTCTAAAAACCCGAATGAAACATTAGATGATTAGATCAAGCACTTATAGGTATCAGATTGAGCTGATTTTTCGCGAGGGCACTTGAAAAAATGTTTTAAACATAATGAACGGCTCGGATAACTTTTGTGGGACCCGTGGTGGGCCCCACAAAAAAATCTGTGCACAATTTGTGCACAGATTTCTGTACCAGTAGCAAAGTCCGTTTAGATAAGGAAAATTTCACCTAGGCACCTGATCTTTTACACAAATTATACATAAATATTTGATCTTTCTTAAATTTCATATAAACACCTTAACTTTTTAAAAACTCATCAATTCAATACCTGACATTTCTTAAATTTCATATTAATACCTGAGCTTTCTAAAAATGCATCAATTCAACATCTGTCGGCACCCCTCTGTCTAAAACCAAACGAAATGGCTGAGGTGCTCCAAGCAAAAAAAAAAGTTAAATGCTTCAATTTTTAATTTGTTCGAACCAGTTCGAAGATCTTATTTTTTCTGATCATTTTATCCTAATAAATCATAATTAATTTTTTACTCTAAAACTCTCGTTAGTCAGCCCTAAGAAAGTCGTAGAATCAAATATCTCTTAGGGCTAACTAACGATAGCTTTAGAATGAAAAATTAATTATGACTCTTTAGAATAAAGTGATCAGAGAAATAACATCTTCACATCGGTTCAAACGAATTGAAAATTGTAGCAATTAATTTTTCAACCATGTATAGACCGTTTATATATTAAAAAGTATGGTTAAAAAAGTAAGTGCTCCAATTTTTAATCCGTTTAAACCGGTGCGAAGATTTTATTTCTCTTATCATTTTATTCTAAAGGGTCATTATTAACTTTTGACTCTAAGGCTATCGTTAGTTTGCCCTAAGAGATATTTGATTTTACGACTTTCTTAAGACTAAGTAATGAGAACTTTAGAGTAAAAAATTAATTATGGTTATTTAGGATAAATTGATCAGAAAAATAAGATTTTCGCACTTGTTTAAGCAAATTAAAAATTGAAGCACTTAACTTTTTTTGCTTAGAGCACCTCAGCCATTCTGTTTGATTTTAGACAGAGGGGTGACGACAGGTGTTGAATTAATGAGTTTTTAAAAAACTCAGGTGTTTATATGAAATTTAAGAAAGGTCAAGTGTTGAATTGATGAGTTTTTAAAAAGTTCAGGTGTTTATAAAAAATTTAAGAAAAGTCAAGTGTTTAAGTGCGATTTGTGTGAAAGGTCAGGTAGCTACGCAAAATTTTCCCGTTTAGATCATGTGGAAACTCTTTGAGCTAACAACCCCTTTTGAATTTAGGGATTTAAAAAAAATATTAGAAAAATAGTCATGGCTTCTAGCCAAATCCCTTATATGGATTGAGCATTTATGTGAGAAATGGAGAGAAAATGATAAGATTGAATGAAAAATGACTCCCCTTTCTTATTTCACTCTCTTACCGTCCAAAGTGACCGTAAAAACATGAGAACCAATGTTTTGTTTCTGGAGCCCTAGCCAGTAGTAGTACTTAACAATAAAGGAGGTCCAGGTTCGACCCCTGCAAATACAATCCCTTCTTATTCGGGAAAATGACAGTCAATGACATGTTTAAATAATTAATACCCGCCAAGGGCATTTTCAACATTAACAAATATTCTTAGCATGTTATTGACGGGTATTAATTATCAAAATACGTCATGGGCCGTCATTTTCCCTCCTTAATAATTTTGATTCCACAATCAGTTGGAGGAAATAAGAAAGAGAGCTTTTACAAATTAATTCCTTTCGATGTTCCAAAAAAAAAAAAATTCAAATAATTGTAAGCTATTTCTTGAATCTTGGTACCCTAAGCATGAACACCCATAAAAATATAATCAACTCGATTCAAATACTCAGTGTAATCTGGAGAATTCCATTGAGTTATTGAAGTGAGATTTAATATAATGGCTTGCTTTTGTATTCATTCAATATAATGGCTTTAATTTCCATGTTTCTCGCAATTTCTTTCCTCTTAGGCATTTTTCATTTGACAAAGGAATATACAAAGTCCTGGACAATTTACCTCGATCCCCTAGCATCATCCAACAACATTTGCCCTGGGCAGTAAGGTAAATTATGAAGAACAATTTCCTGATCACGGAAGACGTGGTGCACTTCCGACTCGACCTGATCCAAGAAAGAGAGACTTGCAATCTGATAGTAGAATGTTGCTCGGTTCATGATTTCCAAGCTCTCTCTATCCTTGAGGAGCTGCACGAGCCAGAGTGAGGGAATCCGTTTCAACAAAAAACCCCATGTAAGTTATGATCAAAAAAAGACATTAGTTTCTTGATCTCCAGAATTAGTCGAGGTACGCGTAAGCCAGTCCGAACCCCTGAGTTATAAAAATAAAAATAAAAAGAGGACATTAGGGCCGCAGCGGCCCATCCTGATGTTGGCAATCCTAAAGTCTCCAACACGATTTAGCCAAGACCAAACCAGAGACACGAGATAGGGCCCAAGACTTCATTGCTTCAGCCCAACGAAACATTCTCTTGTTTTGGTCCAAATTTTTATTTTGTTTGATTCCCAAAGCTCAATTAAAAATGTTCTTATGTGTGAGTTTCTCATTCGATGTATGAGTCATTCACACTTTGGGCCTTGACGAGTCAGAAATGAATAGTCATTCTCTAACCGTTCTTATCTCTTGTGACTCATATACTTCGTTTACGTGGATACCGATGGTCGATCAAGTTGACTTTATACGGGATGATAAACACATCAAGACATACCATAAAATAAAACCGTTCATATCGACAAACCAAATCGTAATAGATCCCATTTTATATGACCGATTGAGACGTGGAAAGATTTTGTGACAAGTCGTCGAGATATCGTAAGTTTACTTTATCCGTGAGCACCAATCCTTCGCTCGACCCACTAATCTGATCCATTCGTTTTGACCGCCTGACCCAAAAACTAATTGTTTTTTGATTTTATTTTCATTCCCATCAACAATTACCACATGAGAAAGGTTTTTCTTTTTTAGTGCACTTTTTTTTTTTGCCAGGTGTCAAATAATCTATACTTACACTTAATATAACACATCGATAAGGGTATCAATACTTACCACATAAAGGTTTTTCTTTTTTAGTACACATTTAACCTTGGTAAGAAGTATTTGCCCTAAATAAACTTTTGTTAAAGACAGCTGGTACTTTTGGTGTTTATTGAACTTTTTTTAAAAAAAATTGTCAAAGTTTTTGTGATTAATTATTAAGTATAGTTAAAAATCAGGAAATACGAATTATTAGTGCACTTTTTTTATTTCGAAGGCCTCGGATTATTCAGCCGTCCCAGGGCAAGACTCAAGAGGCCTCCTTGAGAGCACTAAATAATATGTTCCTCACCTGCTAGCATCTTCGTTCCCAATATTGTTTGGAAATTTTAGGATCGGATATGATGCACTTTTTTTGCTTCACTGGGAACCGGGGATCCTGTAGGGCGGTGCCCTATAGGAAGGGCTGTAAGGCGGCCAGATTGGCCGTCTCCGTCCATATCGGCAACAGACGGCTCGAATTTTAATTTAGAGCGATGGACGACTCAGATCAATAAGAGCTCGGATTAAATCCAAACCGTCGACGTCAAAATGAAACGGCCGAATCGACTACCCTATAACTCCTACAGTGGCTGCACTACAGGATTTATTTGCTTCACTGGTGCCTTTCATCTCAAATTAAGATAGAATAAACTAATCTCCATTTTAGAACCCTTCATAAGTGTTGCGGGTGTTATAATAAAGGGAAGAAGAAGAGGCATAGTGAGGAAGAAGTGTAGTGGTAACCTAGGCCACAATCCTACCGTAAAACCATTTGCTTTTTCTTTTCTTTTTTCAAGACACATAGTGAAAAAACTATTTGTTTCCGCTCGCAACACTCACTTTACTGTTTCACATTAAGTCCTCGTTCCCGTGAATTTTAATAATCTTGAATGTTTTCAAAAAGACTTGTTCATACTCATGTTCACACTCTTGGTCATAGACTCGACGCACGTTATACGACTTAGACAACTCCTTATTTTACGTTGACGGCATTGTAAGGGATAGAGAAAGAGAAAGAGGGAGTGACAATTGCATGCAACGAAGTGTTCTTTTATCCATTTATTATTACCCAATGTACTCAAATAACCAAGCATTTTCTCATTCTCTATTGAAAAAGGTCTAAACAAACCCTTCTAAATATAGTTTTTTTTTTTTTCCCGGATAACGAACACTTGATAAACTCTTTTAGAGAACTGAATGAAAGATGCCACAAGGATCTTCATTGATTTTCACGCCAAATCGTAGGGAAAACAATAAATAAAGTAAATAAAATAATATTCAAGATACGCGTAAACTGGTTTTAAAAAAAACAACAACAACAACAACTTAGGTAAGACCTAAACTTGAGCCTATAGTCCACATAATTCCATACAAAAATCGCATAGTATAAGACCATAGCATAGCATCGATCTGTCTTCTCTCTCTCTCTCTCTCTCTCTCTCACACACACACACACTCTAGTGTAAACACCTCTTCTTCACCACAAAACACCATGGACTCCCGCCGGCGGAAGCAAAAACAGCTCCGGCGACAAGTCGTCCTCAACACTCTGGTGCGCACGAAATCGAGAGTCGGGGTCGAGGTCATGCCGCCCTTACTGGAAGACCCGAAGGAGGACTGCGTTGCGCAAGACTCCGACGTCCCGCACGATCATCTGGTCTTCAACTGCGACAGCCCGCTGCACCATGCTGTTTCCAAGGGCGGGGGCGGAGTCAAAGAGTCGGTCAAGAGAGACAGGAACGAGTCTGTTTTGATCGCGCAGTACGGGAATTCCGGGAGGTGGCGTTTGATCACGGCCGTGCCGGAGCTGAACCACCAGGTTTCTTCGCGGCGGAAGAAGGACGAGGCCGGGAAGGACTTGAACGAAGGGTTGAGAGGAAAGAGAGAAGGCCAGAGCGGTGGAACGTCGGGGCGGTTCGGATGCGGGTTTTTCCGGGCCGCCGCGTCGGCGTGCAAGGCGTGCCACGCGATGGAACCGTCGAGGAGGGAGGATGAGTTGTTGCGAGAAAATATGGTGTAGTAGTTCTCGCAGTTTTCTTCATAAGCATTTTCTGTCCTTTTATGTTTAAAAATTGGGTGTAAATATTCAGCGGCGACTCCAGATTTTTAGTCCGGGCGATTGTTGATGACAATAATTAATAATTTCTTCACCCATGTATATAATTTGTCGTAGTGAATCTAGTTTTCTTGCATTGCGTGTTGTTCGCTGATAATCGTGCATTGGGCTCGATTTAGCTATTACGGATTCTTACTAGACCAGGGGCTCTATTTATGATTTTTGGTTCATTGGAAATGTTTGGCATCAACAGTTGAGGCAATAAAAACTGAATCCAAGGGTTATGATGGAACTAGGAATCCAAGAATTCAGAGAGAGGATTGAGGGAAATTTTTTTGACTTTTTTCTTGAACTGTCAAGTCCACAACAAAAGTATGGAAAATGTCAGTTAAACGAAACAGGGAAACACATGCAAGACCATGAAAATGGAGCATCAGGCCATAAACACAATCACAGGGACGAGGGGCGGCGTCCCTGCAACCCGGTGCCTAGCGGCTAATCCGGCCGTTCATCTCGGCTCAGACCGAATCTGAGCCGTCGATTACTCGGCAAAGATTCGAGCTGTTGATTGCCGAGATGAACGGTCGGATCGGCCGCTCTTCATCCGCTTTGCAGAGGGTGCTTGGCAGCATCCCCTATTGCAAGGATAGGCTGCAAAAGACCAGATAGTAGTTACATTAACACAAACACAGGGCTAAGCAGCAAAAGATCAGAAGTTTCTTCCAGATACAACTTCTCAACAATTTTCAACCTGTGAGTTCACTCTAAGAATGTCCCCATGAGATCCGTGAAAATACCCCGTTCGGAATTCTTATACTCCATTGCATCGTGTGCAGGGAATGGTGATCGAGTGAAGTTGCAGAGGACAGAAGTTAATCTTTGATGGCCATCCAAAGCTTAAGACCTCATTTGGATTCGACCCATCCGAAATATTTGCCCTAAAGTGAAATGCGATCCAAATCGAATCAGGCCTTCACAAGCCTAACTTTTATTCGCTTTAACTTTGCTTTTTATTCTTCTCCTTCCATCTAGATAACTTCCCAGAACCCACAATTGCTTAAACTACTTTAGTTTGGATTATGTCTGGACGCTGGACTACGATTCAAAGAAAAAGAGTCAAGAAGAAAATGAAATAGAGCCAGCTGCACGCGATAGCTCAAAAAGTGATTGCACAGTCGATCTGATTATCGACCCACCAAATGGTAAGTGCATGGACGTTATCGATTTTCTTCGATAACATTGTCGTTCTAGGATGATTATACAACTGTGACGCTAAAATTCCTAGATATTCATCAAAAATTTGAAATTTGGTGTTTTTCAATGTGAAGGAATGGACATCCATCCAAGACCCCAAAGAATTTATTTGCCTGCAGATGCTCAAGAAGTAGTTGAAGTACCCGCGAATCAGTAAACTAACCCTTCTTGGATTTATTTGATCTGCACTTACCTAGTAGTTTACTTTGATTCATTGCGTGTGTAACGCGGATTATCGCTAGTAAGCTCTCAACGCGTAGCTTCAAATTACGTACACTTTTAATCTTTTATTTTTTGGTCATATAGCACATCCTTAATAAAATCTTTTAAAAGAGTTGGACGAAAGCTACTGCTATAAGGATCCTCTTAGCTACTTGAAAGTGATTTTTAGCCGAATCAACCAAAAGAAACAATTAACAAAGTAGACATAGACTTGACCCGGCCATAATCCATAGAACGAAAACTAACCAAATAAACGAGTACAACAGCTATATATGTAACACCTTCTTACATGGGGCGGTTTATATGTATGTGCTGGGCCGGTTTTTATCATTTTATGTATGTGTTAGGTCCCACCCATGTAAGAGCAGCGTTACAAACGAAGGCTATCCAAATGTTTCTCCCACAGAATTCCAGTCATAATATATATCATATATAAAGGATAGCAGAAAACCATAGCACAAACCTCTGTCCTCTATTTCCTTGGTTATATCTCTCATTCCTGAGTTAGCAATTCTCCACCACAAAATACCATGGAATCCCGCCGGCAGAAGCAAAAACAGCTCCGGAAACAAGCTTCTCTCGGCAACTATGTGCCCACGAAATCGAGATTCAGAGTTGAGTTCGAGTGCGTTGCGCAAAACTCCGACTCACCTGATCATTTGTTGTTCAATCGCGAAATCTTGGCTAACCCGTTTCATCAATCTCAACTCACAAACACCACAGCTGCTCGCTTGAGTGACAGTAGCAGCACGGATTCGTTACTTGCATCTGTGGGCAGTAACACAATCAGTTGGATTGCAACAATGAGCCCTGACAAAAGCCCATTGAGTCATGCTTCCAAAAGTGGAGTGAAAGAGTCTGTAAAGAGAGACAAGTACCAATCTGTTTTGATTCAACAGTATGGGAATTCCGGGAGGTGGCGGTTGATCACGGTTGTGCCAGAACTGATCCGCCAGGTTTCACGACGGAAGAAAGATAAGGGAAAAGACCTGAACAAAGTGTTGAGAGAAAAGAAAGACGATGGGGAGCAAACGTCTGGCTGCAGCCAGAGATTTTTCCGGTCAGCCGTGTCGTGGTTTGCGTGTCACGCGATAGAACCAGCCAGAATAGAGGATGCGTAGTTGTAAGGAAGTATGGAGTTGTCGTAATTCTCAAACTTTCCTTCTTAATTATTTTCTCTTCTTTTTCGAGTTCCAAATTGGGTATAAATATTGCTCAAGGTTTGCTGACAATTGTGTGTTGAGCTCGGTTTAATTATCACGGACTCACTACAGAGGAGGAATTCTATAATCGATCTTCATTTATCCTAAATGGACAAAAATACTAACAGAGACCATCGTGAAACACAGCAGCCATCCAAAACGGTAATAGCAATAAAAAGAGAGGGATAGTACGGTACATGAAAGAATCCATGAAACTGGAATGTACAATTTAGATCAACAATTTCAGTTTCGATATGAATCTGAACCGTTCGTTCCAGTTTCATGGACCCTTTCATGTATCCTAACACTTGTGATAAAAAGACTACCAAGTGAGCGAGGAAAATGATGATATCAATGAGACAAAAGCATAGAACAATGGAGTCGCCCAGAAAAGAAAATGCCTCTAAGAAAAACCTCTTCCATGGTCCAAGCAAAAAGGCTAGTACTGAAATTCCCTCTTTGCTCCACCAGAAAAATTAACTGATCAAGAATTCTGAAGAAAATTAGCTGTTCAATCATATAAAGTGAAACTAGGAAAGGAATCCAAGAATTCAGAGAGAATTGAGGGGAAATTTTTCATATTTTCTAGAACTGTCAAGTCTACAACGACGGATGAGCTACATGAAACAGAAAAGCACGAGATTAATAGCTAGCATCAACACGAACACAAGGCTAAGCAGCAAAACATCAGAAAAGTTTTTCCTAGTTACAACTTCTCAACCATTTGCACCATGGGGAATCACTCTAAGAAGGTCTCCATGACATCAGAGTACATACCCCCTTCGGAATTCTTGTACTCCATGGCATTGTGCACTGAATGGTGATCGAGCGAAGTTGAAGAGGACGATGAGGCCATTCTAGCAGGTAAAGTGAAGCTCCTCTTGAACTTGTTTTCCATCTTCCTTACACTATCTTGATGGCTATCCAAGCTTAAGAACTCATTCGGATTCGGCCCATCCGAGATATTTGAACTCGGGTGGTGGTGACTCGGATGCTGATGATGATGATGATGATCCGGGTTGTTTCCCATCCCCTCTGGATTGAACAAAAGCTTGGCATCATCAGCTCTTCCGGTGAGTGCATTGAAGAAACTCAACCCGTTGGGCCATTTGATGTCGGTTTCGTGATCCCCCATCATTTCTTCCATGCGGTTTTCGGATGAATGGGGAAGGAGAAACATGTGGGTTTCGTCTTTGGTTTGTGGAAATCCCATTCTGGCGGAGTTTTGGAAACTAGGAGAGGAAAGGAGTGAAGTTGATGAGGCAAGAGGCCTTGAGGCCCAGTTGAAGATGGGCTGTGGAGGTCGGGTTAAAAGGGGGGGTTGCTTTGTTTGAATAGGGGAAGAAGAGTTGGTGTTTCGGTTGGACGAGAACAGCTGGGATAAGTAGAAGCCAGATTGGTAGCCAAGGGACTCAAAAGTGTGTCTCATTCTCAGCACAAAATGGAGGTCTTCAGCTATCTGTGGATGATGAATATATTTTCCTCAATGACATCTCAGAGTGCTTAAAGATTAGACGGCTGCTTACTAGACAAGGAAGGTAAACTTGTTTTGAGCTTTTGAAATCATGCTTAAGCAGCATTATTTGAGAAGGTATTGTGTTTGATCAAACTTCGAAGTATTTGGCAGCTAAAAACTCTCAAACAATCGCATTTCCAGCTCATTTGAGATTTTTTAGCGGCAAAAAACACGGTGAAAAAAGTTCTCCTGAGAAGCAAGAAAGTGAAACCAAGTAGGATTTTAATTATTTCAAAGCAACTCGACCCTGCCTGGTGAAACTTGTTTTGAGATTTCTCGGATTTTGAATTCCCACGCTTACAGCATTTGTCTTTAAGAATGCATGGTTTTTCACAAAACGTTGGCTCAAAAATCTCTAAACAAGCCCAAAAGGCTAACTTTTCTTTCATTTCTTGAGCTGCCCTTTTATGCAGTAGATAAACGAATGCAACAGGTCTACATGAGTAAAGATTTACGTATGGAACGGGAAACAACCATAGTGATCACAAGACAACAAAAAAAAACACAAATGGGTTAAAAATGGAAACTCACAATCTTGCAGGAGCCCAGTTGTAGAAGGCCATGGCCAGCTTGAATCACAGCTATGGTCTGAAGTAAGAGAAACAAAAGGAAATACGGTAAAAACTCAACAAACAAGAAAGAAAACAGGAATAAACTGCTGATAAAAGAAAACAGACAGCAGTAGCAATCCAAATTTAACTGTTGACACTGACCTGAATCCCTGAATCAAACTGATCAGTCCATTCAGTAGGGAGCTGCAATTAATACCATCAAAAGGGAAATTAAATCTTCATTCATTTATAAAAACCTCATATTATGAATTTAATTGAGAATTTTAATTCTAGAATTATACTCCTAAAAGGAATAAAGAGAGGTGAATTTCTTGCACATACAGCATCAAAGGAGCTCTGCCAGTAGTTGGATATATTTGGTTCACATTCAGTGGGCTCTTTGAATACCCATTTGTGACACTTATCAGAAGCTACCTTTCCCATCAACCTGAATCAGACCAATTAACCCCCAATTAGTAAAACACAGAAATGAAATTCCATTTTATTTCTTATTTTTGCTCTCCTAAATTGATATACCAAAAAAACACCTACCCAGTACCCACCCTTCTCCATAATTATATAACTGGATGGACATTTTGCTGAAGGCTTTCCGGACAGGATCCTCCCTATCAATCTCTTCCAAACAATCCGTAACTCTTCCTCTGCAAAACCCATCTTCCCACATCAACATCCTGCACACACACACACACACACACAAAAAAACCACTTCAAGAAAATGCTCATCCAAACAGGACTTAATCAAAGAACAAAAGATACCCATCTTGAGCATCAAGTCAATAAACCAAAATCTAGTAAAACCCATCTCTCAATTTTCACATTTGTCCCCTATTTACCTCTATTTCCTTTTATTTTAGCAAGAATATTGAGTAACAAATCAAAAGAACGATAAAATCAGTAGGAGGACATCCCCATTTTATGCCTAGTTTGCCTTCATTTCCCCTTGTTTCAGCAAAGTATGAGTAACAAATCAATATAATTACAAGAAGTTAGAACCCATCTCCCATTTATCCCATTTCTCCATTATGTGCCATTATTTCCCTCCAGAAATTTGAGTAATAAATCAATAAAATTAGTAGAACCCATCCCCCATCTATCCCATTTCTGCATTATGTACCAATATTTCCCTCAATTTCAGCAAGAAAATGGAGTAAAGAATACTCACAAGCTACCATTGTCGTCTCCAACTTTGCAACCATTACCCCCTCTTAGTCTCCTGCAATAATGGCATATATACCCATTTAAGGAAACATCATTTATTGAAGTGATATCAAGACTGTAGAGAGAGAGAGAGAGAGAGAGGGAACATACGGGCGAGGACGAATTGTCCAGAAGACTGAGTAAGTCCAGTCAGTGGTGAGACAGACGCTTCTGAGGGCCTCATGAAGGGCCATCATCCCAACTGCTTCTTTGCTCCTATCTGATCCCACTCCTGAGCCCACCATCTCTCTCTCTTCTCTCTCTCCTCCTTTTTCCCCCCTCTTTCACTTGCACAAATTAAACCCCTTTCTCTCTCTATTTCTCTAACTGAGCTTTTTTTATCTTCTTTAGCAGTTCAACAATGCTTAACAACCAGAAGGCAGACCCTTTCTTCATCCGGTCATCCCCCCTGTTAATATCTCTCTTTCTCTCTCTCTCAGTATTTTCTTGATTTCTTTACTGTAGCCCTTTTGTTTCTCCCAAGTAATATGGTCAGAGTGCGCAATCCGAAAGTAGGGATGGTAAAAAGTAGAGAGAGAGATGTCTGTAATTGATTTGTATAGTAATTTTACCATGAAAATAGTGGGGACAAAGCACACACAGTGAGGGGATGGGAGTGAGGCAAAAAGGAGGGTCTGGTGGCCTTGGGAGGCTCAGAAAGGTTAATTACTTTCTTACCCTTTTGTATTCTGTTGGGAATTTCCGTTTGGTTGCAGGGTTAGGTTTTGCTTGCTCCAACCTGACTTCTCTGTTCCAGCTTTGATTAACCCTGTTTGGGGACACACAAGACGTGGTGGCATTACCTAAACAACTTTGACGTGTACGACGATGCATGTGCCAAAGGGAATGGGAGATGCAGATTAACCGCTTATCTCGGTAAATGACGGTTCGAATTTTAACCGAGTAATCAATCGGAGTCGTAAGTACCGAGTTAAACGACCGGATCAATCGTTCTGCACTCATTCAGCAACATGATCACCAGGTCCTGTCCAAAGGCAGTAGCAAATTTTGGCAATCAAATGAACAGCTACAAGTGGCTAACAAACTATATTTCCTTTTGATTGAAAACGAAAGGCTGCATTAGCCTTTTATAGGATTTTGGAGTTTGTTTATTTGCTATAGTACTCCCTTCATTACTCCATAATTAATGTTTTCACATAGTAATATTGTGAATCACATTCTACTGCTTCTTCATGGTATTTTTTTTTTTCCCAATTGATAGGGTTTAAATTCAATAAACAGCGTACTTAAATTACCAACTAATGTCGGTCTTAAATGGACATATTAACTCTTTCTTTCGTCAATTGTTAGAAGAACATACATTACGTTTTTCGAGATGTCGAGATGTCTAGACCAATTTACGAAATTTCGACTAATTATTGGAGGTCTATTACACCGTCTACGTTACGTTAAACTGGCGCTAAACTTCAGCTCAATGCATTGTCAAGTTTCATAGAATTCTTACCCAATTCTGCCAAACACCGAATAGTGGCAATAACTCAATGAGTGAGCTGAAGGGTAACATTGACATTTTGGGTGGCAGAGAATCTTTACTGGTCAAAAGAGATGGGAGCCATTCTGAGTGTTAGATTTGTATTAGTATTAAAAGCATTACTTAAATCATTGTTATGTCAGTTGTAAGAGCTTAACCTAGGGGCTAATGATAATAATCGTACAGTTTATATAGTTAAAGAAATTTAAAAAAAGAAATAATGATTTGGGCACTCCTTTTGTCAATGGCCGCCTAACCTCCCTTTCATCGCGAGAAATTTTTCAGTGCCGGATAGGCAGGGACCAAGTGGTGCTGTGCACCATCTCAGCCATTCAATGAAATTTTGACGGTCCAAATTTGTTTGGCTAATTTTAAAATGTGAAATGTCTAAAATATTCGTCGGCAAGCGAACAGATCTGAGCCGTCCAAAACTTCATTGGACGGCCGAGATTCGTGCACAGTACCACGTGGTCTGTGCCCTCCCGGCACTGAAAAATTTCTCCTTCACAACTAAGGTAGACTGACTGGCCTAAACTGCCCTACCAAAAATAACAAGGCTAAACCACAGTCTACGCAATGCAAAATTTTATTTACATGTGTAAAATAAATTTTTTATTTTCTGCCACTATTTTCCCTTGACCGCCATAGTAAAAACCAAGTAGGCACTTGAAAACATTTTTCGTTTTTTGGGACTCAGCTCGTGGTTGGCAGGCTGGTAGTGTTAGTTGTTAGGCCCCGTTCCAAAAATTTTCTTAAAAAATAAGCAGTTTATTTCATATTTTCAAACTAAAAAATAATGTAAATGAAAAATAATTTTTTTTGCACCGTATTAAAGATCTTGATGAATTAATGAAATCTATCAAACAAGATCCATAGTAATAGAAAAATTATTTGCGTAAATACATTATTTTTTAGTTTGAAATTGCCTTCTTAAAAAATAAGCTGCTTATTCCCGTTCTGGAACGGAGCCTAGTTGGAGAAGGGGGAAGCGGGGCTTTAACTCTGTCCTCATGCATAAGGGTATAAAGGAGACGTTAACTGCACTTCACATCACTTGCACTTGAAAACATGACCTGCAATGGAAGGTTAGGTCTACATAATTTATAAGGAGAAAAAGGTCAAAATATAACCATGCATAGAGAACTTAGATGAGGTCGACGTAATTGTTCGGTCTTTTTTTTATGTTCTTTGTACTATTTTGTTAAGAATATAACTTTGTGTTTCCTAAAAAAAAAAAAAGAAGAGCAATGCTTGTACGCAACTCTGGACTAGCCACATTAGAACCGTTCAATACACAAGGGTGTCATTCGATGCCGGTGTCCTTGTACACCGAACAGTTTCGGACACCAAAACTGTAGAATTTATATCATCTCCAACCTTGCCTTCAAATTTAGAGATGTCAAATTTTGTCGAGGCTTTCACCAAACTGTACCTCACTGTAGAATTTATACCATCGTGTACTGTTTTGAACTTTTTTGTTTTTTCGAATTTATACCAGCGTGTACTAGTTTACAAAAGTTGCAATATTTTAATACTACAAATTATCCAGCCAAAGAAAAAAAAAAAGATCTAGATCTAAACACAGAAAAAAAATAAAATAAAATAAAAGCCAGCGAAAAAGAATTTCCGGTGTGGGAAACCATGCATCCTCCGTCCTACAAGTAATGTTGAAAAAACCTGGCATGGACACCATCGTTGTCGCCCTCACCATTGTTGATCAAGATGAAGAAAATGGAACGCACGGAGTAAGCTCCGCGCGATCCACCGCAGACTAAACATGCAAAGAATTATGGAGATCTCATCTCATATGGAGATTGGGTGTCAACTCCTGTATGTCAACAAGCAGAGGAGAGGAGATATTCTTGGCATGCGTTGATGCTGCCAAAATCTGCGCAAATTTGATTTCACATTAGACAAAAGAGGTTGGAAAAAGGGCTTAATGTCAAATTTGTTTGTTGGAGCCTTATCATTGGAGTTGACATTCAGCATTGGAGATGTGTTCTAAATTTTACACCATCCACTAAGGCTGCGTTCTTATGAACTTAACTTAAATCTGAAAATTTTGTTCTTATTTGAATTTTTTTCGTATTTGTTAGTTTTACGTCAAGTTTTTCTGGGTAAAAATAAAAATAAAAATAAAAAGTAATATATCCGATTTCTCTCGTCGAGACGAATCAATAACCCACAAAATTTGGCGCAAAAGTAAAGAATGTGAAAAAAGTTTAAATAAAGACAAATTTTCTAAATTTAAGTCAAGGTTAAGTTCATAAGAACGCAGCATAATAGAATTTTTTTTAAATTACTATTACCTTTGGCCTTCCAACATGAACAATATTACAGATGTTGTAAGTAACTACAATTTAGCAAGAAACTCTTCTTAAAAGTCCCGATTTGATAAAATTAAGACCTTAAAAAGAAAGGAAAATAAAAAATTTTCCTTAGCAGTTGTTTGGTTCCTATCAAAGAAAAAGGAAAAGTAAAAAGAAAGGAAAGCTCTGGACTCTAGAGTCTACGTCAAGGAAAAATGGAGAGAGCGCCAGAATTTGAATAGTTGTGCTTCGTGGAAATATATCTGTTGTAATGTCAATGGAATATAACTTGTCTGGAAAGCTTAATGATCTCTCATGCATGATTTCTTATTTCTACAATTTCCATTTCAAATGCTTTGAGTTTTGGCTTTTGATCTTCCAGGTGCGTTCCATTTATGTGTTTGGATGATGGAAGCAGCTAACTTTTGAATTTATAATGAAAAGGTAGTTTAAAAAATTTCCTTTTCTTTCCATTTTCCTCTTGAAGCCAAACAAGAGAAAACCATTTTCCTCACAGTTTCTTTTCATTTTCTTTCTACAATCAAACAAAAGAAAGTAATTCACTTTCTTCCCATTTTTGCTCTTTTTTATTTTCTTTTCATTTCCTTTTCTTTTCACAAGTTCCAAACAGAGCCTAAACATTTTACCCGTAGGATAGTACTTTTTAATTGTTCGAATGGATTGCTCAAACTGTGCACTACCGAGTCTCTGGATCCAGGTGGCTCGCGCCCAAGAAAGGGTTGATTAAAAAAATACTCCCCACGGTAGGGGAGGTGGAAGGAAGAATCTATCGGCTGAGGTTTTGGAAAACTTATTAGTTGCTCTCGAAGCACCGCCAAGTCCTAATTGAAAGGCTTCTATCGCCGCACATTCATGCGAGACGAAGGGCTGAGTGTAGGATCCCGAACAAAAGTACTATCATGGAGGATCCTAGAGCATCACGGGACAGTGCTCCCGAAGCACCACCGAACAATCGCTCGCGGAGGTTCTAGTGTTGAGTCACGTGCACACGTGCCAGGGGCAGTGGGAGTCGGTGCATCGTTTCTGATGAAGAAATAATAAATTAAAAAAAAAAGGGATAAAAAACGCACGAATTGCGGGGCACTTGCGTCCTCTCGTTCAGACACCCCTCTGGCCTGTAAGCCACGCGCCTTATCCCACACGCTCCGCTCTATGTGCAGGAAAAAGGGAATTAGATCGGAGCGTGGAACAAACGGCGCGTAGGATTAGCATTTACGTGAGGGAAATCTATTTTACTGTCTGGTGGGGGAAAAATGGGAAAAATTAACAGGAATTATCCCTTTCATCCTTCCGCATTGACCGGCTCAGGCATCGGCTACAAACCCCACGACCGTATCTTTCTGGGCCCCACTTCCTAATCACTTGCCTTTTTTTTTTTTTTTTCCTTTTTACTCGGTCGAGAATATTCGGACCAATTATTGGCTAATTCTTTTTTTGATCGGGTGAAATGTATGACATCCACACCGAAAAAGGCTAAAGGAACCAATGAGAAGCGTACCGATGGGGTGCCGAAGGGCACGCAGGACCCAATCCAGGCCCCGCATGAATGATTCGAGCCGTTTAATAATTTTTTTTCAAAAAAAATTGATTGCGTCAGTAAAAAATCAACTCAATCCAATATGAGTAGGTGCTCGATCAAATCTTTCATTTCTTTCATTCAAATTGGATCGAACACCTATACGTATCGGAATGAGTTGATTTTGTTACAAACTTACTCGATTTTTTAAATGATTGTCGAACGACTCGGATCATTCGTACAGAACCCGTGATGAATTCCGCGTGTCCTTCGGTACCCCATCGGTATGGGTTGGTCTGTACCAATAACAGGGTTGAAACTTTAACCCCAACAATTATACTTATTATACGATTAGTAAAAAGGAACCCATAACTTAAATCCAACTCTAGCCATTTTAGGGTCATTGATTCTTTCTTACTTTTATCCTGGACTATGATTAATAAAACTATGAGAGTTGTTATTTTAAATTAAAATAAAGATATGCCGATCGATGGTTGATGCTTCTCCATCATATCCAACCTCTAAACACTTGACCAATGATACATAATCACCATGAAAGAATCCCATGGTAATTTTTCTAGTCTTCTAGTATAAAAGAGTCAACAGGATCAAAACGTTGCCTTCCTGAGTAGACAATAATGGGATGTCCGACTAGTGGATTACTGCTCTCTCTCTGCCTCTATGATCGGGTTCTGTACGTACTTTCTGATGTATAAGGTGTTCACTCCTCAGAATAATAATATCTTTCTGTTTTGACAAAAATAAATAAATAAATAATGTCCATATATACATTAAAGAAGAGAGATTACGTGAATTAATTTCCCTCTCTTTGGACTGTTCTTGCAGAATACTACTAAAAAACAGGGATAATTTGAACCTTAATTTTAAATCTTTACGAGCGTGTAATATCTTGAACTCTACAGTTTACAAAAGTCGCAATAGTTTACGGGATGCAATTTCGGTATTCCAGTTTTAGCCAGTGGCACTCCACATTGTGTTCTGTAATCTCACACGATCAAGACAGAAAGTGGAGTACCAGTGGCTAAAACAGAAGTGCGAAAATCAATTTTCCTAGTTTATAATCGACAAATTATTCGGCTGTTATTGCTACATTTGGGACACGGCTACCCTACACATTCCCAGGTATTTTGTGGCCTTTGCATCCGGCAGTTAAGGCAGATGGATTTCCCTCCAGTGTTTAATTCATTTTTTGCTGATTAAAAATATAGTATTTTTGACATTATAGATCAGCAATGAATTAATTACCGGTGCTTGGAAACAAAATTCTCGTTCAAATATCTCACGCACTGTTTCGCTTCACACGTACGCATAATTTAATACTTCTGCGTTACCAAACTCCGGCAACTACTGCGTTTTTCTCCCGGAGACGGCTTCTCTCAAGTTTCCAGGGATCACATATGACTTTATTTTACGCCCATTTTGATGGACACGTTCGTCGTTCATGTCGTTCTACTCGTCGGGAGAATAAATCCGAAAATTATGTCAACCGAATACAGATCAATATTTGAAAACAGAACATTCGTGACAAAAATAGAGGTTGTACTTGGTAGTCATAGACCTGCATAGCCACTATGATCTATTGTGTGATTGGCGTGCTCAATTTGCCTTGGTCTTCGTCCACCCCTCTCGTACAGATTACGACGTAGTTTGACTTAATTACATGCATTATAATTGCTCCAATTATGTCCAACTTACAGACAACAATAATGAATAATTTTTATTTTTTTATAATAATATGTGACCTACGTTATGGTGGGACAACATCATCTATCCTTTTTGAGGGGAAAAAAAAACCACCTACGACTCGATCAGAACCATGAGATTTTGTGTGTGAATAATTTTTTAGTTTTGAATTCCAAATCTTGGAGTCGCTGGAGCTTTGCACAGCCGTTAACTTTACGGCCCCCGGGAATTAATCGAGACTCACGCAAGTTGATCCGGACATCCGGTTTTTAAATCCTTTATCGTGTTCAAGGGGTTATAGGAGGTTTACAGAGAGAGGGGCTTCAAAATCTCAGGTTGATAAATGAATCTCGTGGCCATGAGACTAGGAGATGGGGCCTGCCAATCAAAAATTGGGAAGCAAGTAGGCCCACCTAGAATGGGCTGTTATGGAGTTTGACAATGGTATTAGGCAACCCAAATTGTTCAATGTAAAATATGATCACTCCAACACCAGGTCCAGGTCCAGGCCCAGGCCCAGTGAACAGGTTTTTTGAGTAGTACTTTTTTGCCCTTCTTTAATTTCATGGAATTGAATAGAAATGTTGGAGAAAGAAGGAGGAATGTCTTCGGGACCTAAATAACGTGAAAACTCAAAAGAAACAATCACTACAAAAGACATTCTTTCTTCTTTAATCAGTTATATCGGTTACGTATCTGGTTAGCCGGTCGTGACCTAAATAACGTGAAAACTCAAGAGAAACAATTTACTACAAAAAAAACATTCTTCCTTCTTTTGCTAATCCTAGTTAGTGGTAATAATATTGTTAGAAATACTTAATCCAATTTTGGTAATATTGTTAGAACATGAAATTGTGTTTGGATCATGGATTCATTTGTCTTTCTTTCCAATGACAAATTCACGACCCAAATACATAGCAGATCTTGCAGCCTTCCTGAAGCCCTCTTTGGTTCCATGCCCTTTTGCTTTTATATCGCCCCATAGAAAAAGAAGGGAAAAATTCAAAATGCCCCCTAACCTTTAGACTAAAATTCAATTAGGCTCCCAACCTTTTAAAAACTTCAATTTTACTCCCAACGTTATCTTCCGTTAATCAAAACGCCCCCTTCCGTCAGAATGACTAACGGATTTCGTTAAAAGCTCCGTTAAATAGCATCCCGATCGAATTTTGATGATCCAATCCGCTCAATATGTTCAAAACGTGATTTTAAGGGTACCCGCAAGAAATCGGCAAAAAAAATGACCCGTAAAGGTTTCATCTGAACATTTTTTTATTGAATAGTTCAATAAAAAACTATTTAGATGAAGCCCTTTCGGGTCATTTTTTTTGCCGATTTCTCGCGTGTACCCTTAAAATCACGTTTTGAACACATTGAGCGGCTCGGATCATCAAAATTTGATTGGGAAAGAGGAGGGGCGGATTGATCCGAATTTTGTTCAAGTCCGAACGTCCGGATTTTGCTTCAGTTTGCACCTCCCTTTTTCTGATCGAATTTCGATGATCCAAGACGCTCAATGTGTTCAAAACATGATTTTAAGGATACCCTCAAAAAATTAGCAAAAAAAATGATCAGGAAGGGCTTCATCTGAACAGTTTTTTTATTGAACTAACTTCTTCCGCCCTTGTTCATTTACTATGTCCTCTTTCCGCCCCCAAATGGTATCAATCCAACATGAATATAATTATATTCAATAAAAAAACTGTTCAGATGAAGCCCTTCCCGACCATTTTTTTTGCTAATTTCATGCGGGTACCCTTAAAATCGCATTTTGAACACATTGAGCGGCTCGGATCATCAAAATTCGATTGGAATGATATTTAACGGAGCCTTTAACGGAATCCGTTAGTCATTCGGACGAAAGGGGGCATTTTGATTAACGGAAGATAACGTTAGGAGTAAAATTGAAGTTTTTAAAAGGTTGGGAGCCTAATTGAATTTTGGTCTAAAGGTTGGGGGGTATTTTGAATTTTTCCCGAAAAAGAAACAAGAAGAAATGGGTTCTCCATAAAAAAATAATAATAATAATTAACTCAACCCAACTTTCGGAGAAAGTTTTCTGTGTCGAGTGGTGCCCGCTCAGTGCATTCGGGCCGTCCATTTCGGTTTTGGATGGCTCAGATTTGAAGAGAGAAAGTATGGGGGTGAGAAGAGAGAGAGTATTTCAATCTGGGCCGTTTAATATACTTTTGGACGGCTCGACTCGGATGTGCCCACTTGGGCACCACGTCAGCCGGGTGACGTGGTATCCACTGTCCACCCGGCACTGAAAACTTTCTCCCACTTTCTTGACTCAAGACTGGGAATTGGAATATTCGTTCTCGGAATTCAAACAGAATTCTATGCAAATTGGGAGAAAGAAAATCAACAAATGGGACAAGGACAAGAAAAAGAAAAGGGTTCTCCAGTTTGCAATTTCCAAATTCTTTTTTTTTTTTTTTTAATAACTCATATGCCCGAGTCACGTTACGCACGTATGGAGTAATTTTGAGAGAGACTAATCTTACCGTTCTTTGGTTGGGCCCAATTACATCCACACGAATTGATAACGCTTGAGAGATTTTGGACATGAAATTTAAAGTTCTCTCGAAGAAATTTTTTTACGAACTTAAATGTTGTATCCAAGCTAACAAAAATCCTTTTGGAAAAATCCTTACGAACTGGACTTCAATGAATGGCAACGGCGCACGGCTTAAGCTTCCCTCCATACCTCACCAAACTGGAATTTTCTACTCCATTCCGAGCCCAAAAAAAGATCCAAATCGTATATTTTCGTAGGGTCTTGCCCTCAAGAATATGCGTTTGAAAAATTAACATGATCGAACATTGATATGTAATGAAATAATTGTTGAAACTAGACGATGAACACAATTTTAAGCTTGAGTTGTCCGTTTAAAAAAAATTGCTCATGTAACGATCTGACATTCGATCAAGTTAATTTTTCATACACATGTTCTTGAATGCGGGACCTAAGAGACAAACAGTTCGAATGGAGCCAAAACAAGGGGTTGCCCCAGTGGTTTGGGCGGATGCCCAGGCTTCGGGAATACTTCTCAAGGTTTGAGGTTCGATTTTCCGCAGAGTGAGTACCTTACAGTAAGTGGGGAGCTGTGACTGGTGTGGTCATGCTAGCTCCCCGGAGTTTTGGATTGCACAATCGAATTCATTTAATGGCTTGGCTGTAAGAGCATCTCCCGGAGACTAGCTCCAGTTCAGAATCTGACGAGATTGGCGAGAAAGCATGAAATCTCAAACCCAGAAGACTCGCTCCATTCTAGCCTATTCGCTTAGGAGCTACAGTACCTCGCCCCACCGGGCGAGGTTTTCCAGCTCGCTTGGCTTGCTTCTCTCTCTCTCTCTCTCTCCCCACTGCAGACTTGTCGTCAGAAGACAGATCGGTGCTGGGTTGTGGGTTTTTTTCAGTTGTGTGTTTTCCGGTAGGGGGTCTTTCGATCGCCGGCGGTGTGAACCAATTGCCGATGTCTAGAGGGAGGAAATCTGGAAATGGGTGAGAAGGGATGCATGTGTGTGTGAGAAAGGCAGAGGTTTGGTGGGTTTGAGATATGCGTGTTTGAGAGAGAGAGAGAGAGAGAGAGGTGTGTGTGTAAATGGCGGACTGGGGATGGACGCAGGGACGGTGGGGAGAGAAAAAAAAATTTGTTGTGTTTGTTTTAGGTTAGTGGTGGGACCCACCAAGGTGGCTTATTATTATTTTTTTCTAAATGGCTAGGGTGTTTGAGGAGGCTGTTGGATTGTTCACAAATTTAGTGGCTAGCTATCACACTTTTTCTCACCAAAATGGCTAAAAAAATGGTGCGGCTGTTGGAGATGCTCTTAGACTTTTAATCTGTTACCCCCAAAAGAAAAAACCTATGTGGGGCAGACCTTAAATACGACGTGCGAATTTTACCAGCGGCAGGAGATCAACCTACCCTACCGCCAACCCAATCAATTTCATTGTGACATCAACTACAGGTACACTATTTGGTGTACATTGTAGATACACCGGATTGCGTGGGGACGCATTTTCGTGATCCCACGCTAATGATCAGAGCCATTTTATTTATCTCTTGAAAACATTGTTGTAAGGGCTTCTTCCAAAAAAAAAAAATTAGCTCATTGTTTGATTGGTTCTACGCGGTGCCAGACTCGTTTCATCAACTTTTAGCTACGCGGCCGGTAGTCAACAGCCCTGATTGAATTCCCACGAGAAATTAGGACCGTTGATTCACTGGCTTTACGTTTTCACACCGGACCTGAAAGGGCAGAAACGTCCATCCCGGTTACTCACACACCCCGAGCGGCGCTTGGTAGTGGGAGTAAATAAAGAGGGGGTGGGTCGGTCACCAGACAAAGCAACAAACTTCCTTTTGTTTTAAAAGCGGTCAAGGGGCAGCCGCCCCTACAACCACAGCCCCCACCGCCAAAAACAAAACTCCCCACCATTATTAAAACTAAAAATTAATCTCTTCCTTTTTCGGCGGTTGCTTTCTTTTCCAATCCTTTTTCAAGAATATACACGCGTCCCGCGTCCCTCAGACACCGCCGCGTGATGTTCTAGGAGACTATGGGCCCACTTCCAAACTCCAAATAAGTGGAGTATTTAGCTTTTAAAAAAGAAATTTCAAGTTCAAAAATAATGTGTTTAGATAAATAATATTTTTAGCAATATGGATCTTGTTTGAAAGATCTTTTATATGGTTCCAAAAAGAACTCAAAAAATTATTTTTCATTTATATTATTTTTGAGTTTGAAAATGTGAAATAAATATTTATTTTTTAAGAAGGTGTTCTGGAATGAGGCTTATATACCAAGGCTCATTCACGTGGGGTTTTTGAGTGTTGCTATGGGTACAAATCTATTTCTGTACTATTTCAGATCTTACCGAAATAATCGGCTCCGTTCATTTTGTTTAAAGTCTTATTATAAAACCAGCCCAATGAAACATCGGTAGGGGCATTCTCGAAAGATATAACTTTGCTTCCATTCTCAAGCATGAATCCTGGGACAAAATTGGATATTTGAAAACCTTGCTAACTGCTATCCGATTGAGCAATTTTTTTTTTTACAATTTTAAAAAAATAAAATAAAATTTGCGACTTGCATTATTTTTGTGAGGTAAGAAATGGGTCCAAAATGGATCGATCTGCGTGGGTTCAAACCCATATTGTTATTTATAAGGAGTATTTATTAGGCCCCGTTCCAGAAATCTTCTTAAAAAATAAGCAGCTTATTTCACATTTTCAAACTAAAAAATAATGTAAACGAAAAATAATTTTTTTATTTTTTTTGCACCATATTAAAGATTTTGATGAAATCTATCAAACAAGATCCATAGTGGTAGGAAAATTATTTGCGTAAACACATTATTTTTGAGCTTGAAATTGTCTTCTTAAAAAATAAGCAGCTTATTTGCGTTCCGGAACGGAGCCTTAGAGAACCCAACGAAAACGTATGGCATGGAGACCGTATGAAATTGAAAAGAGTATGACTTATTCACAAAGGCTCCGTGAATAGGTCATTTACAGGGCTATGCAAACACATTCATCTGTTTCAACAATCAATGGTTGATATCTGTTTCTCACTTTGATCGGTATCGGTAATAGATATCTAATACCGCTAATAGACTTTTTTTAATCTAGATCATCCAAAACAGTTTTGGACATCTGAGATTTAGCTCTGTCTCCGTAAATTAGATTTTTTCTTGAAAGTGCACCAAAAACAAATACTACCCATAATTTTAGAAAGTGATTTTGGCACTCCATATTTAGCCATTAGCACTCTACTTTTTGTCTTTATCCTGTGTAAAATTACCAAACTACTCATTATTTTGTTAGTGTTCATCTACTTTAAAAAAAAATTGTTATAATTCTAAGTAAAAAAAACAAAAAATAGAATGTAGTTAGCTAAAAGTACAGTATCAAATTCAATTTCCATAAATTTTTCCCCTCCATTCAAACCTCGTGGGTCCCGCTATCCAAATACGACGCCGAAACGCGCCGGCTTCGGGGTGTGGTGTCGACTTCGATCGCGTCAAATCAATTGCCGGGGCGAAGTCATTACGCAGGGAAAAAATTGCTCCGTACAATTCCCACGTGAATTTCGACGCGTGGCAATGCGCCATTCGTTGCATGTCAGATGTCGCTGCATGAAGTGGCGTATGCCCGCAGAGAGAGGATAGAGAGAGAGAGAGAGAGAGGGTGTGAAATCTTGTCCATTAGATTCTCGGCCCCTGGCCCCACCCATAATCGGCCGCCGCTCTCCCACCCACGAAGAACCCTTTTCACACGATGGGACCCCTTTTTTTACGTTGAGCAATATTTTATTTGTTTTTTTAAGAGAAAAACTTATTCACGGGCAGAATCACGGCCGAACAAATTGTTCACGGCAGAGCGCAATCTTAATCGTTTGTTTCGATAATTTATGGTTCGAATTTTAGAAAAAATTATTCGCTGGAAGAGTTTAAGCCCTTGTTCGGTTTGGAATTTTAAATCCAAGGTTTTGGATAAAGTAATTTTTCTACTTTTTCTCTCTCTAACTTTTCAATCATTAGTTTCATTTTTCACTCTATCTCTCTCTACTTTTTACCGCTCTCCACAATCATTACTCTCATTTCTCTCTCTACATTTATTCAAAAACAAAACTCAAAACCCACAACCGAACAAAGAAATATTCCAGAGAATAATTTTCTTAAAATCTGAACCTTCAAAAAGTGTTCGGACGCTCGCAATTGAGAGCCTTAAAAACTTTTTCACGGCGGAGCGCAATCTTAGCCATATGTTTCGGAAATTAATAGTTCGGATTTAGAAAAAATTATTTTCGCTACAAGATTTTAAATATTCCAAAGAATAATTTTCTTAAAATCTGGGCCTTCAAAAATTGACGAGCGCGATTGAGAGCCTTAAACAAAGCTTACAGGTTGCTCCGTAAAGAAGTTTTTCTTTTAAAAACAAAAATATTGCTCAACGTAAAAAAAAAAAAAAGGGGGTCCCATTGTGTGCAAAGGGTTATTCACGGCAGAGCGCAATAAAAAATATTGCTTACAGGTTGCTCTGGAAAGAAGTTTTTCTCTTTATGAAAGAAATTATAAAAAAAACTAACAAAAATGTTTTGCATGAGGACGAGATGTGCCCTGAAACTGTCGCAAGTTTTCTTTTCTAATAATTGAGGACGAGATGTTCCCTGATCAACCTACGCATCTCAACTAATTGTTGGATTGATTTTGCAAAATCGCATATAGAAAGATTCGAACTCAAAATCCAGAAAGGGCCAGAGACAATAGTAACATTTAAGTTAACACTCTGAGAAAATGACGGCTCAAGACGTATTTTGATAATTAATATACCCGCCAAGTACAAGCTAAAAAAATTTGTTAATACTGAAAATATCTTTGGCGGGTATTAATTATCAAAATACGTCATTAGCTGTCATTTTCCCTAACACTCTTAATACGATTACAATATCGAAAATTCTAAAATCAGCCCAATGGGCTGACAACAGTAGGTGTTTGGATGTATATATTACAGTAAATGGTATAAAAAATAAACAAAAATACATATACTTCTCTTGCCTTCTAGACTCAAACCCAAAATTAATTATTTTTACAAATAACTCCTCCTTTTTTAAAGAGTTCTGCTGCGTACACATTTTCACAATGCCAAAAGGGGACTAAAAGAATGAATGCTATAAATATATTTCCAACGCAAAGCGTTTAAAACCTGGAGGCATACGAAAAACCAGACACGTGGGAGGAACATAGCATCAAATAGTTCTAGATAGGTATGTTAATGGACTGGATCGATAGGATTCTAATCCAATCCAAATTCGAAATAGCTCCACATGAGATCTCTGATCCGAATTCGATTCTATTAATAGTTGTATTGTTATCAAATTAGTGGATTGGAGTTATCGAATTTGCATTTTTTCAGATTAGATTGAATCCGGTCCATTGTCGGACCTTGTTGTAGATGAACCATCAATACTCGAATTTGTGTCCAAATATATTTTCATAAGTGAAATTACGTAGCAGACGGAGTAAGATGGTACACCATTTTGTGTATACCAAATTTACACCGCGTTCTGCAAGACCAACTTCAGAGTCTCTCGCAAATAAATTTGTTTAAACAAATTTTTAAAGGCCATTGAGTAAAAATAAAATAAAATTAGGTCAATTGAATATCAGTAAAGGAGTGATTAATTATATGTCGAATTTGTTGACAGAAAAATTGATCAAACCCTTATCAATATACGATTAAGCTAATTTTTTACATGGATCTTTAATAAAATGTTTTAAAAAATTGAGCTAGCCTAACTAATTGTGTGAAACCATAAAGTGGTGTACCCAAAGTAGGGGACTTCGGGTTGGCTCTGTGCAGTAAGGTGCACAGCGCTGTGCAGCTCACTTCGGAGCCGTCGGACCATGTATCCGACTGCTCGGATCTCATCTCGACAACTAACAATCGAGAGCCGTTCATTGCCGAGATGAGATTTGAGCCGCCGAATGCACGATCTAACGGCTCTGCTGCGCACACTACTGCACAGCACCCTCCCCAATTCGGCTCGTAACTTTTGTTGTGTGTATTATGAGGAATCTTTCAGTGCCGAGCGGGTATTGCCCACGTGGCACCAGCTCGGCGAATCCGAGCCGTCCGATACACTTTTGGACGGCTCGGATTAAAACACTCTCTCTTCTCCCCTAAACACTTTCTCTCTCCAAAATCTGAGCCGTTCGACTCGGATGGCCGAACGGGCACCACATGGTGCCCGATCGGCACTGAAAAATTTTCCGTGTATTGTACAGTCTCGTAATTGGCACGATAGCACGACAACGGTAGATAGTACACGTGGCCAGGCAGAGAATCTGAAGCGTATCTCGTCAACGTCAATACGAAATTACTCCTTGGGTCCACTTTTCCCTAACAAATGCCGGCCCCTAGCCGTCATCCATAACTGAATCAATGCTCAATTTTGACTGATTTCCGCCGCTCCCCAAATTATTAATAATTTTTGAGAAGTGGCAAAATCAGCATGAGAGTTTATTTTGCGAAAATGATATCTGCATTGACCAAGTGTAGAGATTTCGAACTGACCAAAATGAAGGAATTTCGTACCGACCGGCCGCGCCGGCTGGTCTCCGGCCACCGGACGGCCGATCCACACACATCGGATGCCATTTATTCCCGGCTCCCTCCGTCTTTTTTAAAAAATTTTTGGACGGCTCTGATCGGCCGCCTGGTGGCCGGAGACTGGCCGGCGTGGCCGGTCGGTATAAAATCCCTACATTTTGGTCGGTGCACATAGCAATACTCTTTATTTTGACATTTCCTTTGAAAGTGCCGTTCAATAATTTTGAAAGTGGTAAAATCACTCCCCTTTCGATCACCCTAAAACTCGCAATCACATGCTTGAATTTACTCCTACTTTTTTACTAAAATCAGACACAATGTTTTGTTTCTGATTCCTGTAAAACTTCCTGCTGAACATACCGAACTGAAAATCTTCTCTATAGGTTTAGTCCTAATTATCAAACAAATGAAACTGATTTTTTTTGTAGGTTTAAAGTTAAAATATCACATTCTAAAATATTAATTAACCTTTACAAATAGAACCAGAAAAAGGGTGGATAATACAACCACCTTTTTAAAGAGGGATAAACAAAAGCGAACCGATTTGCAGGCCTTTTAACATGCAAGCACTTTCTTTTTTGTCCTTTAATATTTGAATTTGCCAATTAGTTCATGAAATAATTCACTCTTCCTAGATTGCAGAGACTAAATAGTAGTAAATTCACATGCTAAATATCAAAAAAAAAAAGGTGTGCGCACAAAAAAAGAAAAGAAAGGGGAATGCTGTCACGCAGGACCCTACAAAACGGCCGATCCGATCATTTATCTCGACAGTCAACGACTCGGATTTTAACTGAGCAATAGACGATTCAGATTCAAATGCAATCAAATTTATTTCAACTCATCCGTACCGACATGATCGAACGGATCGGCCGCTTGACAACGCTTTTATAGGAGTACTGCTGAGCATCCCTTTATAGTGTGTAAATCAATTTTCTAAACAAACAATAAACAAATGTGTCCACAAAAATAAAACTAAACAAAAATCATCGCTTTATAGGAGTACTGCCGTCTCCATCAATAAACAACAAAAATCATTCCGCTAACCAAAACCGATAAATCAACTGCGACTAACTCAATTAGTCAAGACTTTTATTCCGTACATCTTATTAGGAGGTCAGGACTTCCAAGACTTTCTACTTGCACATGAGCGTTATTCCCTAGGAAGACTTTACCTTTTTTTTCTTAATTTCTACCCTATAATTAGGGGTGTAAACGAGCCGAGCTTTAACAAGCTCGAGCTCGGCTCGTTTACTTAACGAGCCAAATATTTGAGCTCGAGCTCGGTTCGAGTCTTATCGAGCCGAGCCCTTAACGAGCCGAGCTTAGTAATTTACTAAACGAGCCTCTCTTTATCGAGCCGAGCCTCCCTTAACGAGCCGAGCTCGGCTCGGCTCGTTTAGTAAACGAGTCGGATACTCGAGCTCGAGCTCGGCTCGTTTACTAAACGAGTCGAATCAAACAGAGCCTTAACGAGCCGAGCCGAGCTCACGAGTAACTCGGCTCACTTACAGCCCTACCTACAATAAACTTATTTCTTGTACTACTATTGATTTAGTTGTTGGACACGGTTACCTCCAAAGAGTTGGGAAATGATCTAATTAACCAAAACCGACGACTGTCTAAAAAGTTACTACTAAAACCCACACGCATTGAAGGCGTCAGATTAGGACAGCCGGCCGTCGAGATTCGTGCGCCACGAAGAGCAAACACAAAGCAAATGCTTACCCGAATCTCGAGGGCTGTCTTTTGATCCGACAGTAATGGCTAACCGATGCGTGAGCCCCCCCCCTTGCTTCCCTCATCTCATCATCAACTACGGCCGAACTGTGCGCTGTCCGTACGTGCAAGGGACCAGCGCTATCGTACGCCCTGCCCTGTATTACCCACCCATGGGCACTGCGCACACCAAGCCCCCGAAAAAGCAGACAGACTTCAACATTGTCGTCCTGATACAGTCCCACCTTTCCCCAGAGTCAGAATGAAATTTACTAAAAACCTAAACCACAGTTGCAACAACCACAAAATTGGCCCCCCGGCGATACATACAGATCGTAGCAGAATAGGCAAATCTTACATGATCGAACTCGTCTCTGTTTGTGCTTTTGCTACGAACTCGAGGGACGAGTTGAGATCATGCGAGGCAAACAAATCAAATGGAGACGAGCTCGATCATGTAAGATTTGCCTGATCTGCCACGGAACTCTATTCCGTTGTAGCAATTAAACGGAGTCGAGGACAGATTAACGAATCTGTTCATTGGAGTAGTTTCATCAAAAACAGAACCGCAGGATTGCAAAAGAAATCGAATCGAACTGATAAAAACGAGCAGAGACTATTAACCGATTTTGTTTTAACGGAATCGTCTTTTTATCAAAACAGAAACGTAGATCTAAGCTACTATACGCCGATAGCAATAGCCAGCATCTGATGAAAATTCACGAGATGCTGGTTTTACAAATATATACACTAAATTTATATCTCAGCACATCGATTCAACTGTCAGGCTGCTTTCTCTCTCTCTCTCTCTCTAAAACTATTTTTCGTTTTTTTTTTGGGGTTACAATTCGGAAAATAAACAAAACAAAAACGGATAATGGATCAAGTTATTGGCGAAGAACAAAAAAGGCGGAAATCCATGGATCATCAGGCCGTCTCGGGCGGGGGAGGATAGTTAAGGTCGAGATCGACCAGTTTGCTCAACGGAGAGCAAGAGTCGTGAGTGTTGTTGTTATTGTTGTTATCTACGACGGATGAGGAATCGGAGTCGCTGTGGACCCCACCGGCAACGGGGAAGCGCAAATCGGACACCTTCCGATCGAACCTGTACATGTTGAGGTGGTTGTGCAAGGCCTCGGAACGCGAGAGCTTGTCGAAGAAGAACAGCGGACGAGCCATCGGGATAAATCCGGTGAATCCGACACCTCCACCGCAACCGCCGCCGCCGCCGCCGCCGAGATAGGCGAGGTTGAGATCGAGCGAAGGCGTAGGGAGGGGAACGGCCGTGTACAACTGCGGCGGCGCGTAGCTGGAGGACTCGACGGTGCTGCTCTGGCTAGGGCTCCGGTTCGCCGCCTTGAGGTAATTTTGGTTAACGACGTTATGGTTATTAGCGGCGTGGCTGTGATCGACGGCGGAGACGAGTTCGGAAGGGGTGGGGAAGTTCGTCTTCGCCTTGTTGCCGCGGAACTCCCTCGCGGCCGTGTCGTACGCGCGCGCCGCCTCCTCGGCGGTGTCGAAGGTGCCGAGCCAGACGCGGCTCTTCTTGCCGGGATCGCGGATCTCGGCGGCGTACCGGCCCCACGGCCTCTTCCTCACGCCTCGGTAACGGATCTCCTTGTTACCCGCAACGCCGCCAACGGCGGCGGCGGCGGTTTTGTCTCTCGGTGCCATACGTTCTTTATGTGTTCGAAAGGGATTGCCAAACAAAAAAAAAAGAACAATCTTTTTAGGTGTTGCGAGGAGAAGAGGGGTGGGGGAAACAAGGGATTATATAGAGGGTGGACGGTGGAGATTTTCGCTAAGTTCACGCTCCATTTAAGGGAGCGTGCAGTGCTGGGAGGTTTTAATGAGATGGCTAATTTGGCTCCCTCTCCCGTGGGCGGGGGCTGTATTTATTATTTATATATAGGATCAGGTTTTATTGGCCACTCATAACTTGCCACGTAGCCACCGTGAAAGGATCGGTGTATAAACGAATCAAATTACTCGAATTTTTATGAGGGATTACGAAAGATTTTGCTGCTTCTTAAGCGTTGTACGTAGTTTATGCTCGTTTATAATCGTTTTAATGTTGAGCAATTTTTCAAGGCCAGAATAACCATAGAAAGGTTTTGGAGATGATAACTTTCAAAAATCTCGTATATTCACGGTGAGTTTGCACTATATTATTGAATTTCAAGATAATGATAATCGTCAAGTTGTTTGTCGCTACATTTTATTTTAATTGATATATATGAGAAAATTGATCTGCACATAAATTCGTGAAAACAAGAATTTTGGTCTATTTAACGGAAAGGCCCCTCACTTTGTTGAAGTATGTGATTCAAAGTGCGGTTAATTTTTGTACGAACAGGAAACTTTGTAAGGAAAAAAAAAAACGTCATTAGCTAAAACCTGGTTTCAAAAGGTCCTCAATATGAAAATAGTGGAAGATTGGAGGTTCCTTATGTTACTCTATATACTTCCACAAAATAAGGAATAAGAGACAAAGAGCAGAACAAGCCAAAAAACAACGGTCTTGCTATTGTCAGCTTACTGGGCTAACGACAAGCACACTAAAAGACAAGAAAAACAGGTATTTCTGTATACTTTCTACATTTTTATAATATATACATTCACACACTTATTATTGTCAGACCATTAAACTGATTTTAGAATTTTTCAAAAAACAAGGGCTGCGTGACAGACCCTATTTTATGTTTCCAAGCTAGTAGTAGTAATTTAAAGCGATTGTTACATAGTTTGATTATGGACATAATTTGCTTTTACAAATTGGAAACTTTGTATCAATTAATTGCCCGCGTGGAATGGCGGACTTGATTTCGGACTGAGTAATTATATACAAATCGTTCTCCTTTATTTAGGAGATCCAACGCTTTTATGCGTTGCGCGCTCTTAATCCTCACAATCTCTTCATTAAAAATGCGTGAATTATTTAAAAGATCTTTCAAAACTAATCCTGAGATTGGACAAAACACATTTTTGCTAGCATAGCTGCGTAACTAGATTTTGGTTCTCTCTAGCTAGAAGAGATATACGGACTACGGTATGTGTCCATCGTCATTAAGCTTTTAGGCCCCGTTTGATAAAGGGATTGGAGGTTGGGATTGGATTGTGAAGGTGATGGTATTAGTAATACCTTGTTTGGTAACCAAAATTGGTTCGGACTAATAGTCCGATGGGATTAATAGAGGGGGTATTAGGGGGTATTGTTAATACCCCGTGGGACTTGGTATTACAGGGTATTAATAGTCCAATTCGTAAGGAGATGGGATTAGGATTGGGATTCGTAAGGAGATGGGATTGGTAAGGAGATGGGATTGATAATGAGTATGTTTGTTTGGGATGGGATTAGATGATGGGATTATTAATATCATGTTTGTTTGAGATGGGATTGGATTGTTAGAAGAAATTGGTAATGAAAAGGGATTGATAATGTGAAGGAGTTGGGATTGGATTATTAATACCCCGTAATACCAAGTCCCACCCCCTAATACCCCCTCAATTAATCCCATCGGACTACTAGTCCGAACCATTTTTGGTTACCAAACAAGGTATTACTAATACCATCACCTTCATAATCCAATCCCAACCTCCAATCCATTTATCAAACGGGGCCCGTGGGACTTGGTATTACAGGGTATTAATAGTCCAATCCCAACTCCTTCACATTACCAATCCCTTTTCATTACCAATTTCTTCTAACAATCCAATCCCATCATCTAATCCCATCTCAAACAAACATGATATTAATAATCCCATCATCTAATCCCATCCCAAACAAACATACTCATTATCAATCCCTTCTCATTACCAATCCCATCTTCTTACGAATCCCAATCCTAATCCCATCTCCTTACGAATCCCATCCATCTATCACTGTTATCAAACGAGGCCTTAGAGTCAGACATGATAAAGGAGAAAATTTGGAAGTTACTATGAAAATTTTGACGAATCTATAAGGAGCACGTGACAAAAAAAAATGATGGTGTTTTCTACTAATTAAAATAAGAACTTATTTTTTTTAATTAAAAGTGATTTCATGTGAGAGAATGATATTTCTCGTAAGGTGAAACATAAGTACTTACTACTTTTACTCGTGATTGGTAGTTCACACACGTACTTTTTTCGTCCCTTTATTTTCTCCTTATTTGAAAGTCAATGAGTAAATTGTATCAATTGTACCCTTTTACCGTTGTATTTCAATAATTAAAATTAAGACCGCGTTTTCACATAGGAAAAATGGGAAAAAAAAAGCATAGGGGTTTTTTTTTTTTTTTTTGCAAGTCGTTCACACAAACCAATAAGTTTCGGTATTCCAATACTGTTAGCAACGTCTTCTTTTTCATTCACATACCAATCCACAACTTATTTACTAGTGAAGACACCCCTGTAATTAATTAAAGGGTAAACTTGAAAAGACAAAAATCGTACGAAGCAATCACGACGTTTCGTGATAGAGTTAAAAAATTAAAAAATGAATTAACAAACGCGTACAAAGAGAGTTTAAAAATAAGAATCTTTTTCGATAGATCTCAGCGAGGGAGAGCAGGAGAGCGAGTGTGCGAGAGTGTGCAATCTCAAAATGAAATGAGACAGACAACACACATATCGTGAGGGAGGTTGAGTTATTTCTTTCTTACTAGTACTATTAATATTGGGCACGGTCAACGAGGTTTGACTTGTACTAGAGTACACTCTACACTTAACGCCGCCGTCCCTTGCTTTTGAATCTCTCTCAGAACAAAAAGAAAAGCATCACACCACTGGGAGACTCTGGGAAAGTGGTGGCAAAAAACCGCAAGTAATAATTACTTACACCACCGAAGTTGGGAACTCTGCCCTGGCTGGTGGTCACGTGTCGAAACCGGTGGCTGTCAGGCACATGCGGACGACAACGGCGGCGGCGTCTACGACCGCAGTTATTACTCTCTATAATCACTTGACTCTGGCGTAGTAATTGTTCTTTACGCTCACACCGTCACCGCACTAGCCACTAAATTAACCATTAGATAGTACCGTACGTGTATAGGGCACGTTTCGACACGGAGTGCGCTCGAAGGAGCGTGAAAGCCTGTTTTCGTAATTCAACCAAACAACTCCCGTTTTGTGAAGGAGTGGGAGGACAAAGAACAAGAGCCAAGGCTATTATGAAAAGTTATGTGAGATATCCGCACACGAATTACGTGACACCTTATTTCGCTAAAGTTATTTTATTTAGCCTCTCCAAAAATCATGTTAACGATATACTTCCTCCGTCCCATAAAGTTTGGCAATTTCACTATTCCAGCTCCATGAAAAAAATTAATTAACTATATCTTTTAATCCATAATATTTTTTTATAAGCAATATAGATGTTATTTAATAGAATTTAATTTATTTTACTAAACAAAGTTCAAAAAAATGCCTAAAACATTATGGATTGAAAAATATATACAATTTAAAAATGGCACGCATTTCTGAAAAAGCCAAACATTATGGGACGGAGGGAGTATATAAATATATCAGTCAGGATCCAGTAAGAGATTCCTTACGGGCCAAACCGTGAGGAACTTCCTTTTTTCTGATTTAATCGCGTCGATCCGAACCGTTCAATGTGTTCAAAAACGTGATTTTACGATACCCCGAGAGATATTGCCCAAAAAAAAAAGTCCGGAAAAGGATTGATCCGAGCAGTTTTTCATAAAAAATGCTATTAAACATAAACGCGTACCGATCGAGTATCAAACGGAACCGATCGACATGATTTTTCGGGGGAGGTTGAGGCTCTCGACGAGATCTTCAACATGAACGATTTCCATCATTATTGTGAATCTAAAAAATGTCAACAAAAATTTAAATTGGACAGTAGCTGGAGGGAGGTTACCATGAGAGGAGCCGGTTTCTTTTCATGGACTGCCCCGCCCCACGTGATAATGATATTGTGGGGAAAAAGTAGGAGCATCCTGTGGATATATATGACCGAAAATGATATGTATACCGACCAAACCGGACTGAAATCGTACCGGCGGCCGCGGTAGGCCGTCTCTGGCCACCGGACGGCCGATCCGAGCCGTCCAAAAATTTTTTAAAAAAAAACCGAGGGGCCCTACGCGAGAATCAATGGCATCTGAGGTGTGTAGGGCACTTGATCGGAGCACCCATTTTTTGTGTATATATATGCGCACATATATATACACGAAAAATGGGTGCTCCGATCAAGCGCCCTACACACCTCGGATGCCATTGATTCTCGCGTAGGGCCCCTCAGTTTTTTTTTTAGAATTTTTGGACGGCTCAGATCGGCCGTCCGGTGGCCGGAGACGGCCGGCCGACGGCCGGCGGTACGCTTTCGGTCCCCCACTTTTCTGTACGTATAGCAGTACTCATATATGACATGTACATATCATACATATATCGATCTTGTGCGGCTCTCCTCAGATTTCACAAAACGATTTGAACCGCTTATTATTTTTTTATAAAAGTTCTATAAAAAATCAGCTCAATTCGATATCGGTAAGAATTTTTTGGGTTACAAAATTCAAAAAAAATTCTTACCGATATCAGATCGAACTGATTTTTTACAAGACACTATAATAATAATATTTAAAAAATAATACAAATAATTTTTGTGAAACCCGAGGAGGGCCTCCAAAAAATCCAATGACCCAGTTCGTTTAAGGGATTTTAAATTTTGGATTCTAATCATTATCTTATTTCTCTTCAATCATTACTCTATTTTTTTTGTACGCTAATTACCTACAAATCCAAATTTCAAAATTCCAAAATGAACGGGATCCATATGTGCATCAGAACATGGTATGTACAAGCTCACGAGTACCCGTAGGCCGTAGCTCTTCTGGAAAAAGAGTAGGAGAGGCATCCAAAGCAGCGGAAAATTCCTCCGGAGCATCCCACGATTTTTCCCATAAACAGCAAAAAGAGGAATGAAAGATGCTGACGGCGGCACACTTGGCGTTTTTTCCCTCCGCCTCCTCGCCGCGTGTGTCGGCTTGCCTTGGCACCGACAACGCCCTCCAGATCCCGACACGTGTCCCCCCATCGACAACTGTGGGCGCGACGCGAGAATCTAACTCCGGACGCGTCTGCCGATGAGGTGGCAGGATAAGACTGGTCGTTTTGAGGTCTGGCGTACGGACAAAAGTAAAAAAGGCACACGCTCGTGTCGTGTCTCTGATGAGTTTTACTACTACCGGAAGTTATTCAGTGCTCACGAGTGCAGATTCATGATTTTTTTTTTTTTTTTTACTTTTTTTGCGTGTGTGACCGCCGGGACACGTTTGATTGTCGAATTATTATTATTAATACCAAGGATTGCGTATGATGATATAGTATTAAGAATGAAGATAGGGAGGACGAGTGGAATTAACAAGATAATAGACGGTATTATAAGAATTAAAATAAGGAAGACAGGCGAGCGTGCGGGTAGCGGTAGGGATTATATGAATGGATACTCGAATTATTTGTATCTTGTTTGGTGAAAATGAGATAAATGCGATGAAGTTATTTTTTCGCCTAATGTGGAAGAAAATAATATGGTAATTAAAGAGGAACTAGCTAATACCATGTGTTTGTTTGTGTTTTTTTTTTTTGAACAGTAATTCCATGTGTTAGTTGATCTCCCAAATTGGGGGTAAGGGCAAGTACATCAGAGAAGCAAGAATGCCGAAAAAGCCATTTTACAGAAGCAAAACTGAAAAAACAGCTTGCACCAGCTGAGGTAAAAGGGCAAGCTAAAATACATCTGATGGAATGGTGAGCTATAAATACCGATCCACTATTCATGAGCAATGGTTTAAACAATTAGTTTCTCTTTCCTCCTCCTCTCTCTCTCTCTCCTCCAACCAAGAAAGACTTTAAATTGAAAAATGTATATTTTATTGGGTGTTAGGTAAAATAGATAGTGTTGATGTAGTTGTGAAAGAAAAAGTTGATAGTTAAAATAAAATTGTGTACTGTGCACAAGGTAGTATACCTAACTATTGGTGTACTTGCTCTAAGAAAAGGACAAATAGTCCATTCTTGTCCATACGAAAAATGATCGCACCAAAAAGTAGTATATGTTACAATTTTTCTTGATTTTTTCGATAATGACGATTTACTTTTAAAATTTTTCTTGTCGAATTAATAAAAAAATTATAAAAACAAAAAGGCAGAATAGAGACCAAACTGAGCCTGTGTCCCAATTAATTGCGGTCGGCCAAAAAAAAAAAAAACTCTCGTAAAGGATGAGAGTTATGTGTTAAATAACTAACAGTTAACACGTAGAAACACCGTTATATGAATCCTAATACGAAAAATGGAATAGATTAAAAAAAAAAAAAAAAAAAAAACCCAACTATTGCATGGGTAGGTGACTAATTGACGACTGAATAACTAAAGACGGATTTTCAAGACTACCGCGTCCGTCAATCAGTCAAACCTATGTAAATGTGAATTCCCAACACAATACCAACTCGGTGGGAATGCAAAAATGCCCAGAAAATCCAATACGTACGCAACTTTATTCGGATCTAGTTAAATAAAAAAATAGTATTAAATAGCAAAACATTCATTTTATAGGAAAAAAAAAAATTTCGTCCACCGCCCACAGAATCAAAATCTCTTAATTTTGAGAGGATCTTTTCCGATCGTGCGTTGATGGATATTCGATCTACTTGATTTTTTATGCAATTTGGTGTTTTCGACGAGCTCTTGAAAATAAATGTCTCGAATGATTGAAACCGCTGAAATGGGTACGGCTGTATGCGGAAGCACTCACAGAGTGAAGCACAATTTTGACAAGAGCAAAAAAAAAACAATCTTGTTTGGCATTTTAGTTTAGTTAATTTTGGTAATAGGTAGAGGGAGAAATAGTGTAATGATTGGAGAGAAATGTAGAGAGAGATAGAGAGGGATAACAAAATAATAATTGGAGAAATAAGGTAATAATTTGAGAAATAAGGTAACAATTTGAGAAAAAAAATAAGATAATGATTGAAAAACAAAACTAAAATGTCAAACAAACAGCACCGTTCGTGAAATGCAACTCGCTATGATTCAAATTTTGGATAAAAGGCCCTTTTAGTTTCTTGGGAAAAAAAAAATCTTTTACTAAAATTTGGCATCCTACGAGCCTATCAGCGTTGTGAGATTTGCCAACGACTGCGATGTGCAACGGCTATCCGATATGAGATTGCTAATTCAGAGCCGTGTTTGGATCCCGAATTCATTTTAGCATATCAAATGGAAATGAAAATGAAAGGAAACAATAGGGAAAGCAGATGAGATAAGTTGGTGTGCGTGTGTTTGAACTTAAAATGCATGTGAAATTGAGAGTTTTTGACTTGTAAGTTCTGGAAGCACCAGTAACAGCAAGCATTGTGCTTTCCTGTCAACATTTTGTGATCATTGCCAAGAAATGACATTTGGGACCCCTACTCTGTGCTAGTTTCGTGGTTGCTTCGAATGCAAAAGGATTCTACCATTGGTTTGAGCTATGAAAAATAGAGCAACGTGCGCACCTCGACTAATGCTCGTATTTTGATTTGTTGCGTCTCTTTCATTAGAATTGATCTGCTCATTTTCATCAGAATCTAATACCCCTATTTTGTTTTGTTGGTTAAAAACTGCACTCTGTTTTTCAGTCTATGTTTTTTTTTTTTGATAACTCAAGTGTCCAGGCCAGCTTACACGCACCTCGAGTAATCATAAGGCCGATTCCACCGCCCACTTGCGGAGAGCCCAATTTTGCTCCGTAGAACAAACTCTTACGAGGATCTTAAAAAAGAACAAAACCCTTGCATCTCAGGCCTTGACCACCAGGTCAACCCCTAATGTTTTTTTGCCTGTGTAAGCTGATTGATAGTACCCTTCAGTTGCGCAAAGATGCATCACGAGCTAAAGGAAGATAAAGGGAAAGTTTAAAATAACGAGAACCAAAAACCGGAATGCGATTTTCCAAAAAAGAAAGAAAAGAAGAGGAAGTGTAAAAATCACTCTCCAACTAGAATCACCACAAAAAAATACCGTTAAGATTAGTACTCTATGATTGGCAGTCTTTGGAACGTTTTAGCATACGCTGCAGGGATATACAAGGCAGGATGAGTTGGACGGCACCAGAAGAACTGGCCTTGACAGAACGGAATGGAACTTAAGAAGAGAAGCTGCTTTCCTCATCGGCTGAAAGAACTAAACCGAGTATTGAGGGGAAGGAATAAGATCATGCATACACTGGATGACCGCAAAACCCGAAAGATAATGAGGTTAGATTTCCTCAATCGTTTCGTTAGGCTATTGGACTGTATCCTAATGGTTTTGTACAACTTTCTTACCTTATACTCCTATGAGTCTAACAAGTGGGTGTTCCGTGGTGTCTAACAAATTGCATATTGACAAGTAAATTGCTTTTCGGCTTTTCGCACTCCAAGATTTACCGTTCGCACTCCAAAAGTAGAGTGCGGAAATCAACTGCATATAAGGATTGATTTTCAGACTCCACTTTTGGAGAGCAGGTAGTAAATTTTAGAGTGCAAGAATAATTTCCTATATTGATGATCAAAAAGAAAGGTAAAGTGTATTAAGGGTTTCCTTTTGAGCTTGTCATGCTCTCAGGACTCACTGAGATACATCAATCTAATAACGAATCTAAACGAAAATAGGGGATTTGCATTGCATCTGCAGGAAAATATACAACAGCTAATGACAAAATATGATAGCAAGCATACTCTATCAAGAAAAGGAAAAAAGAAACAAGTAGCTTGATTCTTCACATAACATGGAAAAAGTTAAATTAGACAGTGGCAGGCGGCGCAGGAGTATACCAACCATGGCGAATTTCAACCGCCGTCTTTCTCCTAGCAAGTCTAGACTTCCTCCTTTTTCCGGTGTTCCTGTGCAGGACTCCTTTTCTCACCGCCTTATCAATAGCAGAATAAGCCTCCGCAATCAACTGCTCAATTGGAAGTACTTCTTTGGGTTTTGCATTTTTTTTCCTCCGTAGTAACTCTAGTGCTTTCAAAACCTGGAAAAAGAAAATTAGCCGTAGAATTAAAACCACAGAAGCATGATCACATATTTCGTATGCCATTTCACTATGAATATCCTTTCTTTGTAGTTGGAATAAAGGCAAAGAGAATCAAACTCGAGAAAGATGATGCCTTTCTTCAAAGGTTCTAATTTATAACACTTGGTCCTGATAAGAACACAATATACAGATTCAAAGCAGACCCATTCCCGTCCTCAATAAAATGCAAGTTTGCAACAAGTGAAACAACTCTAGAATTGCTGCCCAACAAGAATTAAGAAATAAATTGCTCATGTTGGTTGCAGCAAGTGAAGCAACTCTAGAATTGCTGCCCAACAAGAGTTAAGAAATATATTGCTCATGTTGGTCTTTTACTGGTTCAGGACTATGAGAGCACAAATCTACTTGCACTAATTCTTAAATTTCTGATAAACACTTCCCAATCCTACTCTAAGCCTTCGACAGCTAATTTCTGCACATGATTCCGTTACCTTCCAATGCGAATATGAACATAAACAGGTCATGTCCATGGACATTTCTTCTCTTCATACCTACATTTCTGTTGCCTAAACCAAAGTGGTTAGAGTATTGTCATAATATACCAGTTCCCGCTGCTATTTTTATCCAATGTGCCGGCCACCAATCTCTGAGAAACTGAAAAGAGACATCAAGACTCCAAGTTATAAAAATTAGTTCAGGCTGACCACTATTATGGCTTTAACAAAAGCTGCATCACAGCAATCTTTCTCGCATTTAGCAACTTTGCGTCAAATAATCCCTCAACTTCGGTTTGGCAATTTTCTTATGCAGTATTATCAGAGGATGCCAAAAAATCTCCAACAAGGGTCAACTACTAAGAACTGTCTAAAAGAAAAAAGTTAAGTCATTTGTCCGCAAAAATCGAGCTTAAGACAACATGTTTGTAGACTCCGAGCAAATGAATGTCTGAGCATATCACAAATGTGGCATTTCAAGAAGGTTGAGCACTTTTGCCCGGAATATCGATAAACTCGTTTTAACAAAGAATTGATGAAGCACTCATCGATATAGGGTTTCCATAAGGTTTTGCAATTCTGCCATTCTGGTGAGGGGGTGTATGGATCTGTATCTGGAAGCCCCATTACCTCACCCAAATGTTTTTTTTTTGATTGGCTACCTCACCCAAATGTTGCCAGTTGACATGGGAACAATGGTGGAAGTGTAGAACTGAGTAGCTTTCCAATTAAGCTTCCGATATCAATGTTACTTGGCAAAATGTCCAGTAATTGCACCAGTAAACAGGATAGTTTTCTGGCCCAAGCAAAATTTGAAGACTTGCTTCTAGTAAATACATAGTTTATGATCAGCAGTATGTCAACGATTATGGTCTACGACAGCACAACACAATCATTCAAATCACCATAGAATGAATGGATGATATGACCAAAAGTCCATGACCCAAGTTTGCAATTTGGATCTTGCATTTGTTGAGAAATTATTATATTACTAAAATTTTCGCAGGTTACCAATAAAATAGATTTCAGAATACATGTACTCATTTTATAGTCATTCTCCAACCAACCAACTACAAGTAAAAAATTAGCTTCTTTGATTTCATTTTACATTTCCTTTCTTCCCCTTTACTCTTTGTTTACCTCAACAAAACCAAGATCTAAATATAGCACAAGGAAAGCCTCCCAAACTACAACTCTTCACAATTTCAAATGCAAAATCTGAAATTACTCTAATTTCTTGCGTTTTAATAAGCAAACAATTCAGTGATTAACCAACTAAGGCAAGCTCAGCTGGCCAAGGCTCCTGCATCTCACTAGGAGGTCGAGTTTGAATCTCCCCACCTACGTGTGGGTGTTATTCCCTTTGTACTCGTTGGGACTATTTCTCTCCTTAATGGGGCTATTAGTTGGATTGAGCGTATAGTGATTGTGGACTTGTTTCCATTTAGATGTAATTCTGATACTTGTATTCTTCTACCGCTTGTAATGAAAAAAATAAGCAAACAATTTAACAAAAGAAGGCATTAAGGCATGCTGGCCAAATACAAAAGAAAGCCACAAACAAAAAGGCCCCATAAACTTCCATGAGTGTACAAAAGATAATCAGAGTAAGAAATCCCAGCTATCCTAGCAGGAGAACTTTTGAGCCTATATGAATACCTATCTAGGCTGTCAAAATGCCTATGATTTCTTTCCTCCTATAGGAACCACCCACACACATAGGGATCATAAAACCTCACAAAATACATGCGCCCAATGCGTAGTCGGAAATTCACTAACTTATCAAGAACAAACACTAAATTCATAACTAAGGTGACTAAAAAAAGTCAAAAACTAATCAAATACCCATTCCTGAAACCCCCCAATTAACACGTCAATTGTCAAAGAGGCGGTAATATGTGCGGACACCTATTTTAAAACTAGCAGCATTCCTGCTGCCCATATCTACATTGGCTTACAAAAGCCATCTTATCATATATCTCAATTTTATCAGACCTTGATGTGCTGTCTACATACACCTAATTATCAACTGAAAACACAAAATACCAAAAACTAATGCCAGCTTATGATAAGGAGACCAATAACATATATTTCTGAAGAAAAGAACTGAAAAGAGAAATTGATTACTTTCCAAGCTATAAAAAATAGATATCACTGACTATTATGGCATTACTAAATCTGAGCCACAACAAGCTTTCATGCATTTATACCTACTCAAATAATCCCTCCACAGTTCCAGTTTTGCAATTAGCTTGCCCTAGATGTCTTGCCAACAACATGGGTGAGAACTACTAAGGAATGTCCAATAGAAGACAATCAGTCAGCTTCTGCAATCACGGAAGAACATCTGGATTAGAAGGACATGTTTATAGACTCCTAGAAGATAATAGGTACATCGCCTCCGAATCAAATGGTGGCGGACAGGAAGTTGACCTAAGGACAAATGTATACTGTGGAACTAAGTATTTTTCCAATTAAAACTGTGATTTCAAAAATTAAGCATCCGACATCATGGTAACTTGGCTAGAAATCCTCTTAATTGAACCATTAACAGGATAAATTTCTAGATTGTGGCCCAAAGGCAAAAATGCAAATCTATTAAATTCAATGAGAAGCAGTATGTAAACAATAATCGTCCAAGTCTCCACACTCTATACTTCTATTTCTACCAGTACAAAGAAAAATGGATGACACGTAAAAAAAGGCATAAGTTTCGTAAGCCACATTTTAATCTTGGGTATGTCAAGAAAAAGTAAAAGAACAGGGAAATGGATTTGCTTATACAGTTGGATCATTTTCATTGGACAATAATGACTCAATAATCAATATAGATGCCCATTCTTTTTTCATCCTATTCTCAGCCAACCAAACAAAATCAAGAAATTAGCTTTAATCATTTGATTTTCGTTTTCCTTTCTTTCACTTTTCCTTTCCTTACCCTTGATTCCCTTGACAAATCCCAGATCCAAACTCAACATAAGGAACCTTCAGCAACTAAAATTCTTCAGATTTAAAATGCACCACAGCCCAACTTCGCATTCCATCTAATTACAGTAGGTGCCCTATGAAAGTTTGGGGACAAACTTTACTTTTCCTTCTTGACAAATCCCATGTCCAAACACAATATAAGGAAACTGTCAAAAATTACAATTCTTCAGATTTAAAATGCACCACAGCACAACTTGGCATTTACTCTATTAAAGTATGTGACCTAAGAAAGTTTGGGGACAAAAAACTAACAACCTAAATAATCAACCATAACATGATGCACAATTGCACATCATCACAAGCACACCCACACAAACACTTACAAGCACAATGAAATAATTATAAACCCAATATGTTGCAAACTCAATACATAATCAACAATAAACCCAACCTAAACACAGATTCACAGATAAAAATAACCAACTTAAACCCAGCATCAAGAATCGAAAAAATTACCAATTTGGCAGCAAGCAAGCCCCAAAATACATTTCAATTCGTCCAAAGTAAGGACTTACCTTCTTCATCCTAGTTCTGACTTCAGATTTCCTTGACTTGTTTCTGAGACGCCTCTTCTCATTTTGGCGAGCTCTCTTCTCAGCCGAATCTGCCTTCTTGGTCAAAGCTGCCTTGCAAACAATGGAGAGACGATTCGGCCTCACAACAGGGCTCATCAACAAAAACCCTGCGACATTTTCCAACAAAAACTTCTACATTGTGTCAGGAAGCCCAAGACAGGATCTAGGTAATACAAATGCCTGCAGATAGCGCAATTGAAAACACCAACACAATGACACAGGATCTAGGTGATATGTGTGTGTTTGTGTGCAACTAGCTTTATGAGTCTGAACAATACAAGGTTCAAAGTACTCACATTGTAAAGTGAACAGTCCCTCCACACTCCACCACATAACCAGAGAAATGCAATACTCTAAGCAATCCTTCTACAACCACACCCATTTCACACACACACACACGCACACAATACGAGGTTCAAACAAATTGTGTGTGAAAATGACTGGTTGTAGACAGGGCTGCAAACTAGGTGAGCTTTAGAATGTTCAGGTTCTTTCTTTTAAGTTTTTAAGCGAGCTCAATGAAAATTTGACGAGCCCAATCTCAAGAGGAGATAATAGTTAAGAGCGAAATCCTAAAGAACGTCACATACATTACTGTTTCTTTCCTTCCTCTCTCGCTCTTTAGGTTCCAAACTTGGGGTGCATACATCTAGGTGTCTATATATTTGATACATGGGCCCACATGGGGCATTACAAATAACGGTTGCAGAGAGAGAGAGAGTGAGAGAGAGATGAGTTTATGAAGTGTAATCAATTACCTGAGGAGAAGACATGGTGGGAGATGCTGGCAGAGAGGCTAAGGGAACTGAACGCCGCAGTGGGTTTAAGGCGAGCAGAAGAAGGGTTATTGAGAGATAGGGCACTCAATTTGGACGGAAGAGCCCAGCAATGCACAGCTGCCGCCATCTCTCTCTCTCTCTTTCTCTGCAATCGAATTCAAACGGAAAACCCACACCCTCTTCTCTCTCGCTCTATCTTATCCACCCAGAGTGACAAGCAATATCTAAGGGGCTGTTTGGATGCCGTGAATTAGGTTCGGACCCAAATTAGTCTCCTCGCTTATTATTGCTGCCCGATATATTCCCGATTCATTATTTCAGACAAAAATATCCCTTAATTTACGGAACGTATAAGAGTAAAAAAGTCATTATGAAACATAACAAAGCATATCCAGGTTTCGACAATAATAAATTATGAGTCAGTCCACTTAATTAGTCCATATTTCAAGAACTCTAGGCCAATCTAAAAGATCTCGTTCATTTAATGGTTTTAGATTCTAATCATTATTCTATTTCTCTTTAATCATTACTCTCATTTTTCTTTTTATCTCTCTTCAATCCTTATTCATATTTTCAATCATTACTCTATTTCTCTCCACACTCATTACCTACAAATCCAAAATCAATGAACTATCAATGAGAGACCGGGACGTGGCGGCTGACGGCAACGTTAGGGAGTCCGGAGACGTCGACGGGACCTCGGGAAGAGATATCTTTCCTATCTAGACTTGTAAGTAAATAAAAAATGGGACATACTCCTCGATGGGAATTATAAGGCAATTTTTAGATTGGCCCATAATTTATCCTAATATTTAAGGTTGAAATGATACCGAAATTAAAAAATATGATCGGCCTCTAATTATTTTAATTTTTTTCGGTCTTTGGAAATTCAAAGGTCCAGTTTTGTAAGCCCAGCCCAAAACTTGAATTGGAAGCTAAATGCTGGCTACTGGAGTAGAGTCCAAAGAGGTGGGCCTACTGGGTTTACCAAAGAATGCAGAGCCTTTTAAATCGCAGCAAGGCCCGGCGAAGAGGACGGACCATGTCTCATGTTAATCTTTTTTGGAAAAATGATGGCAAATAACGTGTTTTGATAATTAATACCCGTCAATGACATTTTCAACATTAACAAATGTTCTTAGCTTATTCTTGACGGGTATTAATTATCAAAACACGTTCTAAGCCGTCATTTTCCCTTATTCAATCAACTCCCTTTGTATTTAAGACTTGCAAACATATTTAAACCAGACTACACACGACTTAATATTCCTAAGACACCATAAATAACTTAGAAACTAGAACCAACATCTAGACCGGACTTTGGGTTGGTGTTGTGCAGTGAGGTTTGTGTTGCGCACCTCCGAGCCGTCGGATCGTGCATCCGACGGCTCGGATCTCATCTCGGTAACTAAGGATCGAGAGTTGTTCATTGCCGAGATGAGATCCAAGCCGTCGGATGCATAATCTGACGGCTCGGAGGTGTGCAGCACAGTGCTCGATTGACTCAATAACTCTTTGATTAACGAAATGACTCTAAAAACTATGACTGAAAATTAAATACTCCCTCCGACCCGCCCTGAAGTGCAAGTAGTTTTTAACATCGAAGCATCTGGGGAGCTGTCAATAGGTACCAATGAATCCCGTTCAAAAGTTCAACAGTCGTATCAAACTAGTCGTCCTTTGTGCTAATCCAAAAAGGCTTGGAAGCACCCTATAGAGCTGACTCAGGCTTTGTTATGATGGGGACGGCCCCCCAAGCCCGCCATGCATATCCCAAAATAGTTGAAAAATAAACACATCTCGACCACATGCATATTTTTATTAGTAGAAAAGAAGAACTTTAATTTGTGTTTGTTGGAAAGACGCTAAAAGGCGGCCCGTGAATAAACTCTCATTTCTTGATTGCAGTTTTTAGGTATGAAAATCTCGGAATTGCGTTTCTTAATTCGCTCGCTTAATTGATCTATCAATTGTTTTTGGTAACGCGTTGCGAGAGAAGGGGGGAATTACAATGAAGGTATTCGTGCGGTTTAATCTGGGTGTTTGTTTTTTTTTTTTTTCCCGCTGTACTTTTCACTGAACGCCCAAACAAAAGAAAGTGGGTGTTTTTAACTTTTAACCGCACAAACAATTGAATTTCTACTCGTGATAATGATTGTGACTGAATGATAATTGAATTTTCTTACGTAGACGTCGCAAAAGGTAGAAAAGATTAACACTTTCAGGGGTGGAAATCCCTCCAGCCTTTGGAAGTTTACAAAGATTAATCCGAAGAAGAAAAATTGTGTTCCACTGACAGGAAAAAGTATTTATTTTTTGAATTAAATGTAATTTATTTATGAGAGAATAACTTGTTACGCAAAGCGAAAAACAAGTATTTGAAAAAATAAGACTCTTAACGATACGGGACCTAACAAGATGGCGAGGAGCCAACAAGAGAAAAGAAATTAGAAATCAAACTGAGGAACAAATCCACAAAGTACAAAATACAGACAAAGCCAAACTGGGACTAGTGGTGCCTGGTAGAGACCAATATGATCTAAGACACTCTACTCGTACCTAACTTCGGTGTTGTTTGACAAGTTAATTCCAAACTCAAGATCTGTTATTCCTTAGGCATGGACCAAGTAAGACATCCAACTGAGGTCATTTTGATTTCTTGTTATAGATGGTAACTTGAAGAGACGTTAATATCGAGCGTCCTTCTATTGACAGCGCACCGAACTGTCAATAAGCTGAAGGAAATAAAAAAATTGCACACGCTTTGATATAGTACCTTTTACATTTTTTCAATACACTTTTATACATTTTTCATACAATTCAACACAATGTTGTGAACCTTGATAACAGCCTAATGGGTTGTTTTTAGGATTTTCCTGATAAGTTTTAGCGCATAAAATAAGCAAAAGAATTCTTTGATTTGGAGCGTTCACCCTTTAGTTGACGGCAAATCCACTTTTCCTCGAACGATGAGAAGAGGGACGAGACATTAGTAGGGTCGGTTGAGATAGCAACAAGGGTTTTGCAAAGTCAAATTTGCGGCCAAATCCAAGTCCCGAAATGAAATTTTCACGATTTGCGTACACAATGTGGAGACTCTTAATTTAGCCTTACTTTGTGATTAGATTTGGACATTTGACAAGGGCATGCCGATGAACTTTACTCTTGGCTGGTTTTATACACGCTGGGGACACATTCTAATGGCCGAAATCATGGTAGAACATCATTTTCCTCGTGTTTTTGGATGATTGAAATTCAGAACAAAGTTTGTACACAAGTTTTAGCTTAATGGTCGTTTTCATTTGCATACAATATTTCATTTATTTGGGGTACGTCGTGATTGGACGAATATGTCATTTTTCCTTTAACTGCATTCATAAAAGCATCCACATCAGGGGAGTTGCATACAATATATCATTTTTTTGGAGCATGTCGTGCTTGGACGAATATGTCATTTTTCGTTTAACTGAGCATACATAAGAGCATCCACATCAGGGGAGTTGCATACAATAATATATCATTTATTTGGGGCACGTCGTGATTGGACGAATATGTCATTTTTCTTTTAACTGAGCATGCATAAGAGCATCCACGTCACGAAAAACAAAAACCCTTGTGCGCTACTTTAATGGGGAAAATACTGAAAAGTCAGCAACATCAGACTCGATTACATATCATCGCTACTTTGCAAAAAACCCCTATGCGCTACTTTAAGGGCTCGTTTGGATGCAGGATTAGGTTTGGAGGTGTTATGTAATAAGGGGGGATTGGATAATAGGGGGTATTGGTTAATAAGGGATGACCCACATTGATGTGATGTTTATGGAGGGGGTATTAAATAGTACTTGGTTTGGATGTGTGATAAAATAGGGGGGATAAAGTTGTTTTGTAGTTGAAATGAAAGAGAGAGGGGGTATTAGAGGGTATTAGCTAATCCGGAGCTTAGCTAATACCCCCTCCATTTTACTTGCCAAACGGGGTCTTACGGCTGGACCCACGGACTAAAAGGGGGTATACCACAATACCCTTTCACAATACCCTATCCAAGCATGCCCTAATGGAGTAGTATATATTTTTCTACTAGTGTTTAGAGCAAGAGTAGCAGGCTGGGTAAACACTGATTTTAAAGCTAGGGAAATCAAAAACTAACGACCCATGCAGTAGACTCGATAAACCATAGGCAGAATACCTCTAGCTACAATACATAGGTGGCAAAACCATTTAATACTATTATCTCCCGAGCTTCACTCTCTCCCCGTAGAGTAGAGTGGGTGCAGAGCGCCCGATTTGACTGTTTATTTCGGCAATCGACGGCTCAAAGTTTTACCGAACAACGAATGGTTCAGATTTATATGTAATCTGTATGCGCTCAGATTCGATCCGAGCTGTCTGTGTCAAGATGAACGGCTGAATCGACTGTCCTGCACCCGGGAAGATAAAAGGCAAAGAAAACTTGTAAGAGCATCCACACTAACCTAGCCACTCCCTCCTCTACACTAGAGTAGCTAGCCAAACCAAGAAAGCCCCCAAAAAATCAGCGTTATCAGGCTCCGTTTCAGAAACCTTCTTAAAAAATAAGCACTTATTTCACATTTTCAAACTAAAAAATAATGTAAACGAAAAATAATTTTTTTATTTTTTTTTTGCACCGTATTAAAGATCTTGATGAGATCTATCAAACAAGATCCATAGTGGTAGGAAAATTATTTGCGTAAACACATTATTTTTGAGCTTGAAATTGCCTTCTTAAAAAATAAGCAGCTTATTTGCGTTCCGGAACGGAGCCTCAGTCTCGTTGAATTTGTTGGAAGAGTAGGCAGAGCTACAATTCCTCGTTGAAAAACACTAGAAACTGTTCACTCGTGTCCTTCCTCCCGCCCAATCTAGACCATCAAAACTGTGGCTGTGTGTGGGGGTGTGTATGCTTGAGAGAGAGAGGTCAACCCATACTTACCGTTGCTGGAACAAATCTAGACTGAAATCGATTGGGTTTTGGACTGAATCGATTTGTACTAGACTGAACATTCCCGTCGCCGGAGCAGTTGAGTTTTGGAGCAGTTGAGTTTTGGACTGTGGATTTGTGGGTTGAAGGGGTTTGTGAACTGGATTTGAGAGAGAGAGAGGGAGAGGAGGGACCCGCAAATGTTTGGACCGGAATCGATTAAAGAAATGAAGAAACAATTTTTTTTGATAGGCATTACAGAAAAATATTTTAAATGGGATAGTTTTAATATAAAGAGTCCGATGCAGTAAATATTTTAAAAATAAATAGTTAAAATAATAAAATGACTTTTTACTCTCTAATTTAGTTGAAAATTTAAAAATACTGGTGCGGGTGCTCTAATAACGCCTGGCGTGGAAAACTGAAAACCACACAGTGACGCAGAACGTTGGCAAAGCGTACTCTTCAGGCTGGGTTTGTGTGCCAAAATCTCCAATCCTGAGACATGCAACCTTTTTTTTTTGGAAAATTTATAAAAGTGGTCCTTCTAGTTTCATCCGAATCTCATTTTCGTCCTCTATGTATCAATTGCAATTCTTTTGACCTTCAAGTTTGGTTTTCGTATCAAGTTGATCCAATTGATAACGTCAGTCAGCCAAACTGGATGGAAAAAATGAGATTGATGGCAGCCAAGCTGGATGGAAAAAATGAGATTGATGGCGGACATTATCAATTGGATCAACTTGATACGAATTGAAACGTCCAAACTGTCATCAATTTGATTTTTTTCATCTAGTTTGGCTAACAGAAGTTATCAATTAGACCAACTTGGTACGGAAACCAAACTTGAAGTTCAAAAGAGTTACAATTGATACTTGCAAGACAAAAATGAGATTTGAGTGAAATTAGGAGGACTATTTCTATAAATTTCTCCTTTTTTTTAACAAGAAAAACATGCAACCTTTCAGATTCTATTTTTTCACCTATTTTAGTTTTGCGGATCAAAAAAAAAACCTATTTTATTTCGTATAAAAAAAAAACTATTTTAGTAATCAAATATTAGTACTACTATTATTTATTTTATCTGCATCGATAAGACTGATAGCAGTGCCGGCACTCAGCAAAGGCAAGCAAGTTTATAGTTGTCTTGTGCCCTAAAAAATTTGTCTAAAAAGAGGGGCCCAGGTTGTTGCAAATTTTTCTTATGACGTTTGACGTTAGCTCGTAAACGAATCGAACAGCTCGTAAGCTGGGCTTATTTAGTAAACGAACAGAATTTGAGTTCAAATTTTTGGCTCATTTATTAAATGAGTTGTTCGACAACAACTCAGCACTTTAAAGAAGGGTTGACTCGATTAAAGAGGCTCGAGCCGAGCTTGAGGTCATTGAAACTCGGTTCGACTCGGCTCATTTACACCCATTTGCGGACTGCTAGTAATCAATTGTTTTTCTAATCGATTTATATTCATACAGTTTTGCTCGTGAAATACACAAAGGGCTTCATTTTTTCAAATCTGCCTTTTCCGAAATGTCAGGGCCGGCACTGATTGTCGGTGACATGATATTTTTTGTTCCATCCAAAATAGTACGACCTGCCACGTCCCAAACTCGTGAATGCTATTCAAAAATTCAACACAAAATGTGACCCATCCAGATAATGTTTCCGAACTCGGTACAATACCAATTTAGTGGCACCGGGCAAATTAGACCCCCATGTTCCACATTTTATGCTTCATGATTTGGTCCTGTATCACACTTGGTAAATTTGTTACCACCTAATTTGTGATGAACACCACCACCTAGATAGAAGCCGCTTGATGGGTATTGGGAAATTATCATTTTGTAGATGGATGGACGTAATCGCATTCCAACCGTTCATCTCAAACAATTAATAGTCCAAATTTAATGAACCATGTTCGAAAGAATTACGGTAGTTTCTTCCAAGAAGAGTCTTTGAATAAAATCTAACCATTCAATATAAGAATTACGGTAATTTTTTCCAAGAAGAGTTTTTGAATAAAATCTAACCATTCAATATACTTTCGGATGACTTATGATGGCTGCACTACAAGTCTCCCGGAATCCTTTTTTCCTCTCTCTCCCCCGATTTTCTCTCTCCAAAGCTATCTTTTTGTTCCCATGCAGAGTCTTGCAAACCCGAACGAGTGGTCTTCATCTTAGATTTATATATAGTACATACAACTCCTTATTTATTTTAACACTATCAATATCCTCTCTCTCTCTCTCTTCCCCCATAGCAACAAAAACAGGGGAAACAGGGGAATATGGAAAATGGAGCCAAGAAAACGGGCGGGTACGCCAACGGAGAGATTGAAACCCCGAATAACATCACAATCAAAGGGATTCTTGGATTGCTGCTGGCCAACATCGATTGTAACGACAAGAGGCGGGTGATTTCCCTGGGCATGGGCGACCCGTCGGCCTATACGTGCTTTCGCACCGCCGATGTCGCCGAAGATGCCGTTGTCGATACTCTTCGATCTCAGAAATTCAATGGGTACTCCCCCACGGTGGGTCTCCCGCAAACCAGAAAGTAAGAAATTTTTCATTGTTTTCTCAGACAATTAAATGGTTTTGCAGCTGGGTTTCCAAGTAATTGTACTGATTCAAAAGTGGGTGATTTTTGCACTCTCCAACTTGTTAACTGCACCCCCTATTGATGTTTGCACTCCCCAAAATTTAACAATTTGGGAAGTGCAAAACTCAACTATGTATTGATCTTCGCACTCTCTTATTAACAATTTGGGAAGTGCGGAAATTAATGCCCATTCAAAAAGTCTAAAAGCACAATTTTAAAACACTAGCTCCGGACACAACTGCATTTGGAGCAATTTGTTGCACGCGGTTCCATGTACATCAAACTGGCTTTGGACACATCTGCGTTCGGAGCCATTTGATGCAGGTGGGTTCATGTGCATCAAACAACGAATTTGGATACAGCTGTCTCTGAAGTTTGATTTGGGTATCATCTCTCTCTCTCCTTTAATTGTCGGTCGGCGGCGGCACGGTAGCGTTTGAGAAGTTCGAACCAATTAGGTTCAAAAGATAGTGCTAAAATTTTATAATGTTTTTAATAATATTCTCTGCATTGATTTATTGGTATATATCTATTAAATAAATACAAAATTCACTTAATTTAGTAAATAAACTAGGCCGGATAAGTTTTCAAGCGAGATAGATATTTATTACTGTAGTATTTATTCTACAGAGTATATACGGAATTTTTTCTATACATTTATGTCGAGCTGAAATCCTGCAGCAGTCCTTGGTTGCATGTTCTTTTGCTGGTTTGAATTTGTACTTGGTATTGATTTTTCCGTTGAAAGTATTGGTATCCTCTCTCTATGTGTGCGTCTCTGCTTTCAATTATGGTTGCACTGTTTAAATTCGTTTCCTTAATATTGTCTGCGTTGGAATTATTCGTAATACATTCAAAATCAATAAAAAATCACCGATAAGGAAATTATAAATATCGATAGAATAAAATAAACTAGGCCCGATAAGTTTTCAGGCAGGATAAATATTTTGTTCTATACTGTATATAATAATTTTATTATTCGGTTGCGTCACTTCTGAGTAATATCCTATCGCGGGCCCTGGTTGCATGTTTAAGTTTTCTGGTTTGAATTTGTGTTGAATAATCCGTACTTGTCGTGGAATATCTTCAGTTAAAAATGTTTTTCTAGTTGGGTTTGAAACTAATTTTTTTATATTTTATTTAGGTAAGTAGTTTGAAAGTAGTTAATAAGTAGTACTACTAATTTTCTATCCTTTCCGTTTGTGTGCGTGTCTGCTTCAATTATGGTTACATGTTCCGTCCTCGGATTTAAATTCGGTTAGAGTCCGGGGAAAAAAAAATCGAGAAAATTGGGTTTTCTGGGTTTGCGTTTTGACTCAATATTGCAACTTGGATGTTTCAAAACCAAGTCATGAGTATTAGTACATGGGGTTGTTTTGTATTGTCTTAATTCCTCAGTGTAGCAGCTTCACCGAAGGACCAAATAGGAGAGGGGATATGGTGGTTGTTTTTTTCTTAAGAAATCCGAAGTACTAATGCTCACGCTAATTTGTTAGAACCGGATATGCACTGTGTATTGAAACGACTTTTACTACAAAAGTGGTCAGGAATGCTAATTATGCTTATCTCCCCTCACGGATCTGTAGTCGCAAAATTAACCTCCACCCTCCATCTTTGAATAGGGCAATCTCTGAATATTTGTCACGTGATCTCCCCTACAAGTTGTCACCCGACGATGCTTTTGTCACATCCGGTTGTACTCAAGCTATCGATGTCGCGTTGTCAATCCTAGCTCGTCCAGGCGTGAATATTTTGCTTCCCAAACCAGGTTTCCCAATCTACGAACTTTGTGCTGCTTTTAGAAATCTTGAAGTTCGGCACTACAACCTTCTCCCGAATAGCAGTTGGGAGGTCGATCTTGATGATGTGGAAGCTCTGGCGGACCATAACACCGTAGCAATGGCAATCATAAACCCGGGAAACCCATGTGGCAATGTCTATTCTTATCAACACTTGAAGAAGGTTAGTATAGGCTTTTAGCCAAACTGTTCTTGTCCACTTTTTAGTCGATCTTTTGCTTATTACTCTTGTATTGGAATTAGATTGCTGAAACTGCAAAAAGGATGAAAATTGTTGTGATTGCTGATGAAGTCTATGGCCACCTTGCTTTTGGGGACACTCCTTTTGTACCTATGGGAATTTTTGGATCACTTGTTCCTGTTCTCACTCTAGGCTCTTTATCAAAGAGATGGATAGTTCCCGGTTGGCGACTTGGTTGGTTTGTGATCAACGATCCTTGTAGCACCTTCAAAAACTCCAAGGTTCGTGACAAGATATGTCGTCATTTTCAGATAATGAGATGAATGCTCCATGCCTCCATCCACATGCTTTCTCTTTTGATAATTTTTGTTCACAATTCTCGATATCGAATTGAATTCTAGATACATGTTCATTAAATCTGTTCGTCCAAATGCTAAGTCATGGTTCATTCCTCCTCTACTTAGGTTATTGAGCGCCTTAAGAAGTACTTCGATATCTTGGGGGGTCCTGCTACTTTTATACAGGTTAGTACCATTATTTACTGTGCCTGTTTAACTCGTGTTGTTTTATTATAAGTAGAAGTAAAAACCAGTCTCTTTCCTCAATGAAAGTCTAAGTTGTGCCTCGAAGAGATCTTGTGATTCGGTATTATCCAAACCGCAACTTTATGCGTGCTTGACCTCTTAAGTTACAGCTTTCTTGAGGATTTTAGCAGAAAGATGTTGAGTGGGGATGACAATTGGGTGATTATTGTCCTTATTTTCTTTTTTCTGAAGACTAAAGTTATAATTTCACAGTTTTTACCTGGGAAAAAGTGGAAACTTCACAACCGAATTTACTTAATGTGAAACTATCCACTTGTATCTGTATGCAACCTAATTGTTCTTGGTTCTAGGCGGCAGTCCCTCGAATTCTTCAGCAAACCGATGAGGCTTTCTTTGCGGACACCATTAATACACTAAAGCAGTCCTCCGACATTTGTTATGAGAAAATAAAGGATGTCCCTTGCATTACATGCCCATATAAACCAGAGGGATCCATGGCTTTAATGGTGAGGAATTCGTAGACTAGTAGTATTTTCTTGGTTCTCTCTATGTCGAAGTATGAGTCTTATTTTGTTTTTCCATTGCTGTGAAATGTAGGTGAAATTGAATCTTTCCCTCCTAAAAGACATTAGTGATGACATTGACTTCTGCTTCAAATTGGCCAAGGAGGAATCGGTGATCTTCCTTCCAGGTGAGATAAAAATCATCAATCGCCTAAATTAAGATTTTCAAGAATCCATTAACAAAAAACGATTGTTTGGTAATACAGCCATAATGACCTCTGCAGCATCAGATTTTTTTTTTTGTTCTGATTTCTAGGGTTGCCGTAAAGGGCGTGTTCTGGAAATAAGTTCGAGAGAGAGACTTTATTAGTGACCTATTGCTTATCATAAGTTTGAAAGTCATATTCTGGATAATTAATTTGTTGTTGGTTTTTGGTTAACAATGGTAAATGAGAAAACTCCAACATCTAATACTAATAATGGAAAGGCTATGAGCTGTTGCTGATGGATTTACAGCTTTGAAATGAACTGTTTTTGGCATCATTGATTTAAGATCTGTGTAACTTTAATTTGTTGTAGCATTTTCGGTATGTAGATTTTGAGAGCTTTAGATATAGTTTTACTATGTGAAAGTATTTCATACATGATCCTACTTGTTCAAGGATCTTTAATAAAATGGAGTATATTCGTAGTCAATCCTACAACACAAATCCCTCGTTTTCAAATTGACCCATCCGAACAGTGGATTTTTGTGTTTGAAAATCAACTCAAAGAGTACGATACGTCATTATGTTTCAAACAATGTGTAGGTGATTTACCAAAAAAAACAAACAACCTGTAGATGTACTGAAAATCGATCAGACACGATAAGCATCTGAATCTTCTGTGGTTTGTTCTCGACTGTTCTTAAATTTGTACTTTTTTGTGCTGCAGGAATTACTGTGGGTATGAAAAATTGGGTCCGCATCACTTTTGCCGTTGAGGCGTCTTCTCTTGACGAGGCCTTTGGGAGGGTGAAGTCTTTCTATCAGCGGCATTCCAATCAGCAAGAAGGATGCTAGGGGTGGAGTATTTCCTATCAGCGGCATTCCAATCAGCAAGAAGGATACTAATAACTCAGGCCGGGAATCTTGGCAGCCGGAGGGAGGGCTACTATAATAATGCAAGCCGGGAATCTATCGCTACTGTCGGCAATTGCCATTTCATTTTTATCCACATACTGCAATTGTAAATGATTATATAGGTAAATTCTTGCAGAAAGCAAGATTAGTTAATAAGGGAAAAAGATGTCTCGTTGAGTTATTGATACTGAGATCAAATATCCGCCGATCGTTTCCTGAGGGCTGAGAGAATCATGTATGAACGTTCATGCCAATTTTGATGTAGTTGTCTGATTCTGCTGGGAGTTCGGTTTGGTATGAATGTTACCTGTTGGGTTTTGCTCTTCTCCTTCATCTCTCTTCGACACATTTTGTTTGGCTCGTTTAGTTAGTCGCGCATGCAAAAAGTAACACAGGTAAGTATGATTGAAACGCGTTTATTAGGAGTGTGAAATTCATGCTACACGTTAATCGTTTTTATGTCCAATAGGCTTCTTTTAAGTCAAATAGGTTTCAATATCCGATCAGTGTGATTTTTCAGATCCGATCAGTGTGATTTTTCAGATATGAGAAAACTAAACAAAGTAAACGGATCGAATTACCTTTTCGTGCACTGTCCGTTCATTAGAAACAGTTCGGAAAAAGTTTTATTCTGAAATTTCTTCCTCCTTTTATGTAGCACTTGTTAGAGAAGTTAGAAAAATAAAATTGCATGTGAGCTATTCAACATATCAGCCAGAGAATAATATTTGAGCAGTGTTTTTGAAAAATCAGGGTTCTATAATAATACTTAAAAAATTCTAACAATATGAATACGAACCACAAATTAATACTATCAATAAAAACTACACTAGCAATCAATCACATAACGCAGAGATATACGTGGAAAACCCCAGAATGGGTAAAAACCACGGAAATGAATCAAATCACTATAATTATTGTGCAGTTACAGATATATCTATCCAAACGTCGTAAATCCTCACAACGTTCTAAATACTACCTGCCGAATCGCACGTACACCGCACCCAGTCATCTTAATCGCTAACAACCTTGAATCCACGAGCCCTCCAATTAACCTACTAAAACACTCTTAGGAATAGGTCTCCAAATAACCCAATTGCATCTGCCTTTTCTTGTTCTCTACGGCCGCCCCCGCCTTTGATATGCTACAACCTCCTTTTGATTTCTTTTCAATCACCGTGTATCAAAAAAATCCACACATATGGCTGGCCCCCTTTTTCCTTTTATATGTACGTGGTCAAATGCTAGGAGGAAAAATAACAAGTCTAATCCTTTTCTTTAGTCGACTTCCTTTTTATCCAATACGCTCATTCGGAATTACAAATAAAGATTCCTTCCATTTTAATCCTATACAGACTCACTAGCCTATTAAAAATAATAAAATTATAATTCGATAAAAATTATGTGTTTTGTCAAACGGAATTGCCAATACACAAAGACTCCGGAATATGGTCCTTACAGTTTTTCACGCTCCCTTTTTTTTATTTATAACCTTACTCCATTTTTTGTCTTATTGTGATGTGAATTTACAATGTTGTCAGTATGATAGAATACACAGATGAGATGTTAATTTTGTAAATTTACATTACAAGATAGCAATTGACAAAAAATATAGTGTGGTTATAAAAAAAGAGAGTGTGCAATTGCCAAATATTTTTATTACATTATTTAGTCATCCGCAAAGAGATCACATCGCATCTATGTCGAAGTTGAAGTTAAAGTCACCTTGTGTCACTACCAGATAATAATATGTTTACTCTCATAAATGAGTAATTATTTGGTGGCCTAGGGGAATTGCCACGTTGTTTCCCAACACTTTTATTCACCAAACATTTTTGCAAGACCTATAAACATTTGTTGTTCGGAAATTCTATTCGCAAGGAAGATTTGCAGGGAATCACATAAGAAAAAATGCGTTTGGGATTATTTTGGGTTCCACAAAAATCTAAAAAAATATCCATAAATTTTTGAATATTATGTTATGAGATTTCGTAAAAAATCAGCTCTAACGGACACTGGTAAGTATTATTTTTGAATTCGTAAGGCAAAACTACTCGGTCTGATTTTTTATAGAACCCTATAAAATAACATTAAAAAATTTATAAATATTTTTCTACATTTTTGTGAAATGCAAAATGAGCCCAAACGCATTTATTTTTACGTGGTTCCCTGCGTATCTTCTTTGTGAATACCAGGCTTTGTTGTTGGGTTACCGTCGTATCGTATCATGTCATCTCGTATTTGTGTCGCATCCTATGGAAATTCCCACCTAGACAACCATTGTATCGTATCATATCATCTCGTATTTGTGTCGCATCCTATGGAAATTCCCACCTAGACCACCAAATAATTTTTCTCATAAACCTCCCCAAATTCTGCCCAGAGAAAACGATAATGGCGTTCTCGAGAGTTTCTCTCTCTAGGGTTTCGTTGTTTCGGCAGAATTCGCTCTCTCCTCCCATTCTTATCTCGTTATCTAATCTCACACACCCTCTCCAACCGAACCGCTGTAGATTCAGTCCCTCTGCTTCGCTGTCCACCAAAGACTCAACCCCTTCCGTTGATTCGCCTCCATACCCCAAGCAGGTGTGGAAGCCAATGTGTTTGTACCACACGCAAGGTCAGTGCACAAAGGTACGAATCAGCTAAATTATCTTGAACTTTACGAGCTAATGATTCTTATCTCGAACTTCTGTTCTTTTTTCGGATTGGTGTGGTAAAATATTAGTGTGAGTTATTTAGAATTGTATTTAGTGGAGTAAATGGCGCCATACTTACCGACTGATGCAGTGGTTTACGTGTTAACTAACCCCTTAGGCTCAGTTTTGATGACCGAAATCTTCAATAGGAATAGGAATGTGATTACTAGGAATCAAATTCCAATAGGAATATGATTCATTCCTAGGAATACGATACCTGAAGTAATTTCATTCCAGTGTTTAGATTAGTTCAGTAATCTTTTGAATCAATTTTTTTGGAAATTATCAAAATCAATATTTCCTTTTTTTTTTATTGATTGAGCCAGGAATCTAAGATTTCCATGGGGTAAGGGAGGAATCAAATTCCCATTCTATTTGGTAATGGGATTCCTGGTCAAATGTGTCGTCAGGAATCACAATTCTATTCCTGTCTCTCCCAAACATGGGAATCCTGAGAGTGCGGCATCACATTCCTACTCATTTTCCTTCCAAACGTCGGAATCATAGAAGTATGGTATCACATTCTCATTCCTCCTCAAGATTCCTACTATCCAAACTGAGCCTTAGGTCATTCTGTGCGGGTATAATCACTCAGTAATCTTAGGACAAAGGGGACACTAGAAAGAATACTCTCTCTCTCTCTCTCTAGAAAACAATGCCCACTGAGTTTCTCTCTCTAAGAATCTATCACTGAGAAATATGAAACGAATTTCTCATAATTATAGGTACCATGGGCCAGTACTTGGGTGCCAGGTCGTTCAATAAACTATTTGAAATGTGTCCTTTCTGTACCTCCTAGCCGCAGGGTAGCGGCCTCCCCCGTGATTGTCTCGTGGGTGCGCCCCTTTGCACTTCGTCACGAATCCGGCTCCTTTTGAAGCCACCATGTCACTTGATCCCCCTCCAAGCCTGTAGGGGTGAGGTCAAGACTAGCTCAGTCAAGCCTCATAGGGACCTCGGTCCTGCCTAATGATCGGAGCATAATAAACATGTTGATGGATTTAGCTTGCCATCTACCCTTCCTCTGGGTCACGCTATCTCTTGTCCTATTTGGGTCTAAACATACACCTGTGACCTAACACCACCCCACCCATACAACGGTGGCCAATTTGCTAAATTATGGTGTAAATAGGACCTAAGCTTAGGTCCCAAACCTGATGCCCAATCACACTGTTGTCATTGCAGGCTGTCAAATCTGAGACAGAGCATTTATTTACCCAAGAACTGATATTCGTAAAATGATAATTAAGCATAATATGTTATCAATGAGCTCAGGGTAACTAGTCAACAACTAAGAGATAGGTTACTTTCTAGCCCCCCTCTTTTCTTTGTTTGTACACAGTATGTCAATACTCTAACTCTACCTATAAAACCGAAATGAAGCCTTCATAGCAACTTTAAGATTCCAGCAGCAAAAGTGTGGAATCAACCTCAAATGTTGAGATTATATTTTAGTCTTGTGTTGATGTTGTTTAGATACTCAAGCATATGGAAACCAAGCTCGGTTGCGCTTATAGCATGTATTATCTATCAACCTCTTTATTGCTCTCGAAACGATGGCCCCTTGTGATCCTGGTTATTATCACAAAACGGAGATGAATTAGGCTTTACAGTCCTACACACGGCAGTTAGCTTCATAAGTTCATTAGAAGTGGAAGCCAGCTGGGTGTGTCAAATCAGTTTGCACCCGGTTGGGTTGTGTCACTTCTTCATAGATATGATTGCCACTTAGTTGGGTAGTATGTACAACCAATGAACACAGGTGCCGTGCGTCTGAGTGGTAGCTTATGTTTTAAGCTTTATTAGTTCATGAAACCAAGATTTCATTTACAGAATTAATTTATTAACTTAAGCTCCTGTTTTGTGATCGTGGCACTGTTTATGAGTGGTATATCATTGACATGTCATTAGCAATGCCTTAAGCCTGTAATTTGTAGAGTGGGCCTTTACATTTACTACTTTATTGCGGGACACACAAGAATTGATTCCTAATCGAAACCTATTTGTCATGCAGATGGATGATCCTACGCACCTAGAGAAATTCAATCATAGTTGTTCAGAGGAGCTAAAAATAAGTGCTGCCAAGTTTAAAGAAACAAGCTCTCAGCAGTTAGACTTTTTTCTTGTGCTTGATTTGGAGGGCAAAGTAGAGATTCTGGAGTTCCCTGTTCTGTTGCTTGATTCAAAGACAATGGATGTTGTGGATGTGTTCCACAGGTTCATCTTTGCTTGCTTGTTATGTTTTCGATAGGGGCTTACCTGATGAAATGTTATGTTTTTCCTCTTTTTGTCGATTTTCTATGGGTTTGGGAATATTAGGTTTTCTTTCGTGTCTTGTTCACATATAAAGTGCTTCAAGATTGATAAGAAGATTTACATGCATGAGTTGTGTTAAAACTTTTGGAGAATCAAGAGATGGAATTGAGTAATTGAAGTCAGAGCATGGTAAGTTCGCAACAATTAATGAATAGCATTATGCTAACAGAATAAACAGATGAACACATTCATGTCATATTTGATATTACCATGAACAATTTACCTTTTCCTGGAAGGCTACAAAACTTCGTTGTGCATTCACATTCCCACTAAATGGGTGCTTTCGTGAAGTTAATGCGTGATGTGTTTTTAAAAACAGTGTATAGTTAAAAGTGTGATGTCATGAGTGGCTTTGGTGAGATTAAGGAGGACTTAACCCTGTACATGTTCTCCATTTTTATTTTTGATCGGCCTCCAATTGTTTTATTGGAAACACTGTTCCTTACATTACAAGTTTCGAAATTAATAAGTAGGATGCTGATTTGCTTTGAATTTCTTGTATTTACCTTCTCACAAGAACTGTGGCCAAGCAGCATGCTTCTTATAATTCACGTGCCATTCTTTTTCTTATTCCGCATTTCTCATCTCTGTTACAGATTTGTGAGACCCTCCGCCATGAGCGAGCAAAGAATAAATGAATACATAGAAGGAAAATATGGAAAAATAGGAGTTGATCGGTATGGCTTTACATTCTAAGTTGACATCTCTGAACTCTCATGCAATACTTATTTGCAAGTAATTCAATAGAAGCATATTTAATTTTGGTCATGCAGTTTCATGCACGTGATTTCGTTTATGCTGGAGAATCCCTTTATTTAGTAAGCTTGCTCTATTACTCTATTCAGTTTAATGGTCCAATGTAGGTAAAATTTGGGAGAGATAGATAAGTTTACAGAGTCTTGTTTTGCTGATTATGTCACACCTGATATAAAAAAGTATGATGATTGTGCACTAATTGTACTTGTGCTCCTGGTACTGCGTTCCTTTTTTGCCAGCAGTTTTACCTGGCTGCGTCTGGAATTTTCTTTATCTGCGTCTGGAATTTTCTTTATAGTTCTGTTTTCTTCAACATTTCTCTCTCAGCTATAGCAGTGGTATTCTGCGGTTCTTTGTACTTTTATCACTATATCCATAGACTTGATACCTATATGTTGGATTGGAACATAAGAATTACGGTGACTAAATAATCAGTACCATTTACTGAAGATAACAATTACTTTCTAAACTTAGATTTTATTTTGTGAACTGAAATCTGATTGTCAAGCTCCTGCAGGTAACACACATAACTCTGGCCCACAAGAACAGGTTAATGTATGAGAGTCTCTGAGCATATTTCCAAATGTTCTAATTTCATGAAACATAAATCTTAATGGAACTTCTCTGGGATTTTAATTCTTCAGTCCTGAAGATTTAGAATCAAACAGTAAGGGTGTTTGTTAGCTTTTTTTTTTTTTTTTGATCAAACCACAAACATATCATATATATAAGAAAGTAAAGTACAAAAGGGACACTACTGGTCCGGAAATACAAAAAACAACAGAACTAAACAAAAAATAAAATAAAAGAAGCCGCTCATCGTCGATGTCGGACCCAAAGCTCCTATCATGGAGGTGGGTGGGTGGAGGATCGCCACCAGATCTGCACTGCACTAGGACGCCACAAGATCGCCACTCCCGCCGCAAGATTGCCACCGGATCTGCATTAAGATGCTTTCATCGTCGCCGTTGCACTAAGGGTGTTTCTATGCGCACATGATTGGATTTCTTTGTTTCAAATTATTGTGTATGTTAATCTGTATATGTATTCCCTATATCAGCCTGCATTTTGTTCATTCTGGTTTGTGAAGGACTATATGTTTTAGTGATTTAGAATGTTCTTGGCAGTCTATAATCCATGCCTTTGTGGCTGCATTTTATCTTGTATTGTCTGCTCCGAAGTGCTGTCCTAAATGTCCTTGGAGATCTTCTGAAAAAATTGCTAGAAACTCAGCTTGATTGTGTCCCTGAAGAAAAAAAAAATGTAAATTGGCTTTATTTGTGGTTGTAAGGTGTGTAATTTATGTAGACTTGCAGTGTTTGGCATGATACAGCTATTCCGTTTGAGGAAGTTATTCACGGGTTTGAAGCTTGGATGGCTCGGCATCACCTGTGGGGAAACAAGCAGGGTGGGCGTCTTAGAAGAGCTGCATTTGTAACTTGGTGAGTTAAGCTCTACGAGTAGCTAATTACTTTATCAGGAAATATTCTTGGTAACAGAAAAAATGTTAATTTGATATTTTATACTCTAATTATGCCCAAGCTTAATCGAATTTTATCCTTCCTGCTTGCTGCCACGAGACTCAAACTCTATTATTTGTTTTTTGAGAAAATTACCTCTAAGTACAGAAAAGTGACACTTAATTCCCATTAAGGAGAGATAAAATACTTAATTACCACTAAGTACACTTTTACAAAAATACATTTACCATTAATAGAAGTGTCCCCCTAGGGTTTTAGGGTATGCTAGGGTTTTATGGTATCCTAATGGGTACCCTAGTACCCTTGGGTACCCTAAAATCTTAGGGTACCCTAGGATTTTAGGGTTTTAGGGTACCCTAGGGTTTTAGGGTACCTTAAGATTTTAGATTTTAGGATACCCTAGGGTTTAAGGTACCCTAGAGTTTAGGTTTAGGTGCTTTCATAGAGCCCTATGGTTTAAATTTAGGCACTTTCATAGGAGTTTTAGGGTGCACTTTCCTATTATAGGGTTTTAGCGATTTAGGCACTTTTATTGGGTACCACAGAGTTTTAGGCACTTTTATAGGGTACCCTGAGGTTTAGGCACTTTCATAAGGTGCCCTAGGAGTTAGGCACTTTCAGTATTTGGGGTTTTAGGCACATTCATAGGGTTTTAGTGTTTCGTTAATTAGAGGAGACTTGGTGGGAATTACTTCCTATTTTCTGGACCTAGAGGTAAATTGCCCTTGTTTTTTTGTCAAAAAAACTCTATTATTTAGATATGAAAACATTGAAGGCTGTTCTAGACATGCCATCAAGTTGATTGTCTTTTGTACTCACGAAAAGGTGCACTCTAATGTTACCAGTTTATATGCTACAGAAATGGACCATTAGAACCTTACATTTTGTGTCATGCATTCCATACATCAAACCAGACAGATATCATATTCATGTATTTCAACTCATTTCAAGATGCCTTGGTGATGAATTTGTAGACACGCAGCTTACATTAGTTGAAATATAGGTCCACGTGTAACCCTAAAATTCTCAAGTACACTTTCAAGCAGTTAAGTATGACATACAGAGATTTGTGTACTGAAATATCTCCATTTTCGTGTAATAGTGGGAATTGGGATTTGAAGACGAAAGTCCCTCAACAATGCGAAGTATCAAGGATGAGTCTCCCCCCATATTTCATGGAATGGATCAATTTGAAGGACATCTATCTGAACTTCTACCAAAGGAGGGTGAGTACTTGAGCATTTGAGTGTTTTCTGGTTTTCCAAATTATTATATGTTTTCCTTAGGGGCTGCCCTCTTTATTGGTAGTAGTGTTGCTATGCATTTTGGATTCAATTGCAGTGGTCTCTCTCTCTGATGGACTCCTCTGAATGAATTAAATACCTGTGTCGCATACTTGACACTTGAGTAATATTGTAATAGCGTGGATGGGTCATATCTATAGCTGGACATTTGTCTAGGTGACAAACTGGTAAGTGGTAATTCAAGTTGACAATGGATGCATTTTTTTCCCTGAAAGGAACTATGCACATTACTCGCACGTTACTATACTGGTAATTGAAGTTGACAATGGATGCATTTTTTCCCCGGAAAGGAACTATGCACATTACTCGCATATTGTGTCCCCCTATAAACACTTAGCTTGGGCAATATGACAAATATATTATGGGATTTGAATATTTCGCCTTGTCCCCCTATCCTTGACATGAGAATTAAGTGGATTCGACACCTCAACTCATACTTGCGCGGAACATCTATGCCCAAGACCATGTAACATAGGTCTCTCTCTACCTCTATCTCTCTGCAAATTCACATTTTTGCTTGGGTTTTTGGAATGCTAGGCCACAGGAATGATTACGATGATGAAGGAACTTCAGATACCTCTGGTTGGAAGTCACCATCTGGGAATCGACGACACGAAGAACATAACTAGAGTGCTGCAGCACATGCTTATTGATGGTGCACTTCTGCAGGTCACTGCAAGGAGAAATCCCGATTCCCCTGAAAATGTGGAGTTTCTTTTCAAGAACCGTATTAGGTAACAGTTGCTTACAGCCAGCCCTGTTATCGATCATGGCGGCTGCAAAAGTATGTTACTTTCTCTTCCTTATGCGATGATAGAGAGGCGATTAGTCTTACAGTATGAATTCTCGTGTTTGTGAAAAATGTCGTGGGAGAACAAATCAAATTTCCCTTGTATTTGTGAGTTACTATGTTAAAACCATTCAATTTTAGAAAATTGATGACATTTTTTTTTTTCATTTTGTATATTTTTTTTCTTTTTCGTTTTTACATTACACGTTAATTACTTCTTAGTTCTTACGATGTATGATGAAACTTAAAAAGTTCAATAATAGAAAAGTGAGGAAAAGTCAATAAAATGCTCTCTGAATCCATGTTCTAAGCCAAACTAATTGGGTCTTAGCATACTTTGACGACCGTTTAATAAAAATTCCCTATCCAAAATTATTTTAGATGAAACATTTATTTAATTTTCCGCCGACTATGGGATCTAGGTCGTGCTCTCATTGTGTGTGAGCGCTTCATTTTTTTTACTGCCAAAGAATCGTTTTAGTCAAACAAGACGAGTATAACTATTTAAATCACATAGTTTGAGAATTTAATGTGACCAGATTAGGTTTGAACTAAATTAGCTTATTTATTTTTTTAGTAAGTGATGATGAAACAAATACTATAAAAATGATTTTAAGCCAGTGACGTATCTTTTTATTGGTAGTGAATGGCTACTGAATGCTAGTATTTGGAATATGTGATTTCTCGAATTAATGTCGAAAAGTGGAATCAGTAAAATAAAAAAACAGTTCCAACTTAAAAAATATAATAGAGGATAAAAATAGTTCAAAAAATTTATTTATTTTTGATGGTTTTGACTTTTGTGATTTTTAAAGGTTTTATATTCAATTTTCGTTTTTATATTCTTCTTGTGGATATGAATGAAGAAACAAAAAAAAAAAAAAAAAAAAGGGAAGAAGAAGAAGCAAAATTTAGAAACTAAAAAAAAAATGAGCAAAAGAAACTACTTGAGTTCAAACTTGGGTTTATCTTAGTGAAACCGTAATGGACACAATAAGCATTTTCTAATCTAAAATATAAACAAAGTAATAGGTTCCGTTTGTTTCACGATTCTAATAGTGAAGGTGTTTAATCAAATATATAATTCCTCCAAATTAGTCGTGATTTTGGATTAACATATTTTTTGAAACCCATTTAATCCTGATCATATATTTTTGTTGTGTATATATATATATATATCCTGATCATATATTTTTGTTCTATGTATTTAAATGTACATACCCACACTAACGATACAATAGAGATTTTGTCATTTTGTATATATTCGATTAGATACTCATATCCGGTTAAACAAATTGAGCCTTATAAAAGTACATGCATCGGCAGACCTAACATGAGAGAAATTCTTGGACGGCTCAGATTTATTCCCCCTCTCCTATCTTTTTCTCTTCCTTAAATCTGAATCGTCCAAAACACGTCTGAACGACTGAAATCGCCGACGTAATACCACGCGTGCAGTACCCGCCCGACGCCCGAACACTTGTCCTAATATGGAGATAATCTTTTTGGACAAAAGTGTCCCACACAAAGCACCAATCAAATTCTATTCTATATTTCACTTGGTAGCCGTTAGTACTTCCTTTTGGTCCCTTTGCAATTTGCATGCCCCCATCACCCACCCCCCACCCACCCACCCACCATTTCATTTGGTTTTTTTTGGCCTTTTCCACTCATCAATTTTCTCACAACACATGAAAATTTGGCGGTAACGTTTGGGTGGGAAAACGGGGAAAAAAATGAAAAATCCACGTGTCACAATCACCACGTCCCAATTCTCATCACACCCAATTTAGACCGTCCGATCAAGATTTCCATCGCACGATTCTGTAACGCGCTGGGTAATGACTTAAAACCCCTTTGCGCCGGAGTATATAAATGTGAACCCTTCCCTCTGGTATTCCGCCCTAGTAGTGTTCTCTTCTCTTTCTTATAAACAGCGGAAGAAGACTTACGGAGAGAGAGAGAGAGAGAGAGAGAGAGAGAGTCTAGAGAGAGAAGAGAGAGAAAATCTCCACAAGAAAAGCAGAATCTCTCTCGCCTCCCCACAATCAAGCCACAAGACTCGAGCTTTTCGCCAAGCGTAAACATTCATTCGCCCTCGACGACTTTCTAGGGTTTCGCATTCGTTTCTGATCAACCAACGAGACATGGAAATCAAGAGGTCAGTCACCGGTGCGAACGTAATTAGTGTTTTCTAGCTGATTTAGGGTTTACGTTACGTAGATAGGGGGAAAAATTAGAGATTTGTCGGTAGGAATAGAGGTAGAGAGAGAGAGAGATATTGGTGGTTTCTTGTCATGCGATTGTCGCGGTCCGTTGCGTTGTCCGAGTGGAGGAGGAAGAATCAGCGATTGAGTAGTTTGAGAACGCGGAAGAAGCACAAGAGGCTCGATGCCATATGCGAAAAGACGTATAATGAAAACCGTAATGTCGTGGAGAGTGAAAAGAATGATGATTTGGAGCTTCGGAGGAGTAGTAGGGTGCGGAAGGCGCCCGAAGTGCTGGATGCCTCGCCCCCACCTGTGAAGAAGAGGCGGAGGTTTGACAGGAGGAGTGGGAGCGATTCGGTTGGGAGGGGGAAGGGGAAAGATTGGGTAACGGGTGAGCCGACTTGTTCGACTTCCCGGGATGTGGAGGAAGAACCCGGTAGGTGGGGATCTAGGTTGAGATCTAGGGGTAAGAAAGTAACTTTCCGGGTGAGGGAGAAGGGGTATCCTTCGCTGAGAGGTAAAAGGAAGCTTTTTGAGGATTTGGATGGCTTTAATGACGAAGACGAGGTGGAGGATAGAGAGTTTGGTGATGAGGAGGAGGAATTGGAAGGTGGTATGTCGACCGTTGTTAGGTCGAAGAGGCCGGGTAGAATCAAAGCTTCCAATGTACCGAGGAATGCAGAGTTGGTGATTGAGTTGTGTTTAGACAAAGAGCATGGCAAGGAGAGGAATGAGGTGGAGGCAGAGAAGGGCAAGAATGAGGTGGAGGAATGTCAAGAGATAAAGGAAGCGGAGGGGTTAGAGGATAATACTGAGAAGGATCAATTGCACTTGAATGGTGGAGATGGATGTGGAAGCGAGCCCAAAGACGATGGCGGTGGTACTACACAGCCTGATGGGAAAGAGGAGAGTGAAGTTCCAATAGGTTTACAACAAGGAGATTGCATTGCCAATGTAGAGCCATTGGAACATGATATGGAGGTGGAACTGACAGACTTTGTGGAGGAGGGAGAAAATCAAAGTGTCTCGGTACAAGTTGGTGGAGTTCTTACGGACCAAGTGGAGGACGGAGGATGTCAACAGAAACCTTCGGAAGGTGAGCATGCCCCAAAGGTTGATAAGATGGATTGTGCTTCGAGTGGTGTGCCAAGAAAGACTTGCATAAGAGTTGGGAGAAGATGTGGCTTGTGTGGGACAGGGACTGGTGGGAAACCTCCGAAGAAATTAGTGCAGGATGGTGCTGGGAGTGATCACGAGGCATACGGCGGGTCTTCAGCATCCGAGGAACCCAATTATGACATGTGGGATGGATTTGGTGATGAACCTGGCTGGCTTGGACGCCTCTTGGGTCCAATAAATGATCGTTATGGTATTGCTGGAATCTGGGTTCACCAACATTGTGCCGTATGGAGTCCAGAGGTGTGAATTTTTTGCCAACTGCCCTTTCAGTTTATTAATTTCCCATTACTCTCATGTGATTCTACTGATTGTAAGAATTTCATCCTTCGTTGAAGATTGTGCATGTGTTGGTTATCGCCTATTGTTGGCATTGTAGTACATCCCTCTTTTCTTTTGTCTTTTGTTTTAAATAAGGGTTTCATGCATTTGCCTGTGTAGCAAACAAATGTTCTGTTTCTTTAGCTGAATTGAGATTATGTCTTCACTAAGTTCAAGTGCAAGCTTTTATATTTAGGGGACCTTGTATATTCCATTGAATCCACATTTTAATTGTATGCTTAGTGTGCTATTTGCATGCCATGCATACATATTGCAAAACCTAATAATCATCTTATAATTGTATCTGCGATGGGGCTATGTTGATGGATTTTATCCTCTTGACATCAAGGTGATGGCACTGTTGGCGGCATGAATCTCCTGTGTCGTTAATGTATAATTGTGTGTCATAAAGCATTGGAGTTCTCAATCAACGATTTTATGCAGGGGCTGATACAAGAAATTCTACTCTTGGAGGACCTGAGTTCATTAATAACCGGGTGGGATAAATGCTTACCATTTAGTAGGACATGGATTTAATTTTGTGGGTGTCGTCAATAATAAACTCGTGGATAAGAGTTTCTAAAGGAATTTTAAATTCTCACAAGATTGTGGGCCAATGCCCTCTAGCATGGCATGACTTTTGCTGAGTATTGACTGCCATCGTCAGTAGAGTTATCACCAGCATTGAAATTGTATTGTAAATTTGTAACTACCATGGTAACTGCCAACACCATTCACAAATCACAATGGTAGCCAAAGCTCCATGCAACGTCCCTCTGTCAGGCTTTTGCCCATTTCAAAAATTGAAGTTTTGAGTTCCCCGATTCCACGTGATATTGAGATTCATTTCTTTGATGGTCCCCTGCCGACCATTTATCTTTCCAAGGGAAAGCCCCATAGAAAGATGACACATTGGACCTCCATTCCCTTTTTCTCTCCTCCGTAACTGGTCCTCTGCTACTCCATTTCTCTTGAGGCCATAGAGCAAAGACAGCGACATTAAGAGCTATTTGAACTCCCAGTCCTAAAGAAACCTCCAAAGCCCAATATCTCAAAAGTACTTCGGTTCATGGGAATCCCACGGTAGTTAGTTGCCAATGCTTCCCTGTCCACCCGTGGCCAAAAAAATAGCCAGAAAAGTATTTCAAACTATGAGCACACAACCTACGCCTTGGAAACTTCCCTCCATTCCCACTCCACCAGAAACCCAATTTTGTTTCTGAAACTCGTCTACACCAGCCAAATCCTCAACTCCCCTCCCATGAGAACTAGTCCCAATGAAACCTAATCTGCCCAGCTACCATTGTTTTTAACAACCACTACTTTCCTTCTAAAGTTGTCCCTCTAGTAAGATTTTCATTTAATAGTGGACGGTCTTTATTATGTCATTTTAGCCAAGATTGGAAGTTTGCTTGACCAATTTTTGGTCTCATCTGTTACTGTAGAGTATTTGCTGAGTTATTTCATAGCTGGAAATATGTTACGCTCCAAACCATGTTAGCCTGTTGAAGTGTGTGAGTTGTGACAGGATTAAATATGTTGGAAGGGTAACGGTTGTAATTTGGGGACTAACTTGTCAAAATGAGTTTGGCTGGTTGCTTGAATACCCAATTGCAACTCCTTTTCAGCTAGCTCAACAATTTCCCCTGTTCAGGGAAGTTCTTGAAGACCACTTCTCAGAAAGGCCCTTAACTATCCCTAGACCTGTTTGATATGATATCGTCGTAGTCCTTCCCAAAGCACTATTATGGTCTGTAACTTTGTTTCTCATCGGTTTTCATGATCCAAAGATATGCTACTGAATTATTTTTCTGATGTTAGAAGTATACCCATCTATTTCATCAAACGGTTTGAAAAATCATGTAGAAGGATACAGTAGCTCTGGAGATGTTTTACGTCTTTATGGAGGTATACAATAATCGATTCTACTCTATTTGGTGTATGTCTATCGGTGATTGTGATTAGGAGTTGGATATGTAACCAAAAAGTTTTGTTTTAATTGACCTAGAGATAGATTCATTGATGTTGGTTGGGATAAGGCATTTTAGTTGAATTCTGTTGATTTAGTTGGAAATTAATCTTTTTGGATGGAATATATGGGATTTGATGCTGGGGTTGTAGAATGGAGTGGGGTTTCATGGTTCGTAAAGTTCTTGGAGCTTGGAGGGAGTGCACATACTTCAAGTCTCATACACATTCCGTTGATTCCTTTTCTGAGCTGTGTATTTCCTGTCCGACTTTCTGGGTGCTGGAGCTCATCACTTCCAGAGGGACTTGAACAGTCTTACTCTACATTGCTCAATGTTCATACCATGTCAAACTCTTGGTCATGCATGATGCTGGCGGTAGCTGTTGTGGTTGCCCTGTACCTCAAGAGCTCCTTAGCCCACGTGGGGAAGAGAGTCACGATTTTTGTATATTTTTAATGGAAGAAGGCTTTATTTGGAATTCCATCTTTTTATGCAGTTAGAAGTTACTCCTGTTTTCCATCCTAAATTTTTGTGAGTTTGTAATTTGTGTACTTAGCCGACCCCAAGTGATTGGGACATAAGGCTTAGTTTGGTTTGTAATTTGTGTACTTCTTTTGTATTTAGATTGTTACGTTATTTGCTTGGTGGACTGCTGAAAATTAATTGTCTGATGATATTCGTCTCAAATCCTGAACACTTATTTGAGTTGGTTACCTTAGATCGAAGTAGTGCCTGTTTCATTATGGTTTACTGATGTTGTGTGCTCATAAGATTATCAGGCTCAACATGATACCATCTCAAGTCTTGCTATATGATGGACCTTGTTATTAGGAAGTAAGCTACAATCTTAACTGCTCACTTTTGGCACTTTTTTGGTATACTTGTCGCACATACATTGACCTTTCAGTATATTTCCTTATCCAGTTTACCACAGGAATTTCATATTAATTTTATCTGGTTTGACTTAGTTTGATATTCATTCTGATTGTATGTGATTCGATTGTTTGTGTTTTTCAGGTTTATTTTGCTGGCTTGGGATGCTTAAAAAATGTTAGGGCAGCCCTTTGCAGGGGAAGAGTATTAAAATGCACCCGCTGTGGGAGGTCAGGAGCAACAATTGGATGCCGCGTTGATCGTTGTCCAAAAACCTACCACTTGGTTGGTTACTGACACCTCTTTATTATATAGGTCTTCCCCCCTTCTTTTGGCAGTCAGCTGACTCATCTCTTGTATCGGGGACTTTGGACTTAAACTGTCTCAAATGTATAGTTTTTGATTGGGATACAAGGCTCGGTTTGGTTTGGTTACAGTTTTTGATATTGTTATTTTCTGGCTTGTGTCCTCTTTGCAGCCTTGTGCACGAGCTAATGGTTGCATTTTTGACCATCGAAAGTTTCTCATTGCCTGCACAGACCATCGGTACATCTTCCAACCTCAGGGAAGTCAGTACTTTCACAGGTTAAAGAAAATGAAAGCCAAGAAGATTAAGATGGAAATGAGGAAGCTGTCAAATGATGCTCGGCGGAAGGATGTTGAAGCAGAAGAAAGATGGTTAGAGGGTGAGGATGAAGAATTTTTGAAACGTGAAAGCAAGAGGCTACATCGAGATCTGCTAAGAATTGCACCTGTCTACATTGGTGGCTCAAATCCTGAAAATGATATACAGTTTCCGGGTTGGGAATCTGTTGCTGGGCTTCAAGATGTCATCCAATGCATGAAGGAGGTTGTCATTTTACCATTGTTATATCCCGAGTTCTTTAGTAATATGGGGCTTACACCTCCTAGGGGTGTTCTTTTGCATGGTCATCCTGGAACGGGTAAAACATTATTAGTTCGCGCATTAATTGGTTCTTGTGCTCGCGGCGATAGACGGATAGCTTATTTTGCTCGCAAAGGAGCAGATTGTCTAGGAAAATATGTGGGTGATGCTGAGCGCCAGCTCAGACTTTTGTTTCAGGTTGCTGAGAAATCTCAGCCATCCATTATATTTTTCGATGAGATTGATGGGTTGGCACCTTGCCGTACAAGGCAGCAAGATCAGACACACAATTCTGTTGTTTCCACATTGCTTGCTCTATTGGATGGTTTGAAATCACGTGGTTCAGTTGTAGTAATAGGTGCAACAAATCGCCCTGATGCTGTTGATCCAGCTTTAAGACGGCCTGGTAGGTTTGATAGGGAAATTTATTTTCCACTGCCATCAGTCAAGGACAGGGCATCTATTCTATCGCTTCACACACGAAGGTGGCCCAAGCCAGTCACTGGATCATTGCTTAATTGGATTGCTAGAAAAACTGTAGGCTTTGCTGGTGCTGACTTGCAGGCTCTTTGTACTCAAGCAGCCATTATTGCTCTCAGGAGGAACTGCCCCTTGCAAGAACTATTCTCTGCTGCTGAAAAGAAAGATCCTCACAGTAAAAATCCTCCTCTGCCCACATTTTCTGTGGAGGAGAGGGATTGGTTGGAGGCTCTTTCATGTGCACCACCTCCATGCTCTCAAAGGGGAGCAGCAATGGCAGCAAATGACGTGGTATCCTCGCCTCTCCACAGCCATCTGATCTCTTGTCTGCTGCAACCACTGTCAAAATTGCTTGTTTCCCTTTATCTTGATGAACGTCTCATGTTGCCGCCTCCTCTTCATAAAGCTGCTGGACTGGTCAAAAACGTATTTGTTTCTGCTTTGGATAAGAAGAAAGTGACAAGTGATTATTGGTGGGTCCATGTCCCGGACTTGCTTCAAGAAGCAGATGTTATGAGGGAGATTGAGGTTAACCTTTCACATGGTGGCATTTTAGTTCGACAGGGTGGCGATTCCAATTTTGATGCTTGGGATGAGGATACTAATGGTGGCAGTTGGAAGTTAAAACATCTGAAAGGGAGGCAAATCAGTGGTCGCCCTAATTTGTCAGGAAATATGTCTGATGAATCAGGAAAGAAGTTAGGATTCCGGATGCTGATTTCTGGGAGCCCCAGATCTGGCCAGAGGTATCTGGCTTCCTGCCTTCTTCACTGCTTTGCTGGGAATATGGAGATCCAAAAAGTTGATTTGGCTACCATTTCCCAAGAGGGACATGGAGATGTTATGCTAGGAGTAACTCGAATATTAAGTATGTTCGTTTCTTCATCTTGTCTTCTAGCTGTTGGACTTTGAATAATCTAAAGTTTAAATCTTCAAAACCCATCTTCATGGCCGTTATATCTCTTATTTCCTATTACTTCAGGTTCCTCCTGTTAGGTGATTTTGTTTTTTGGATATCAACATAAATGGAGGGTTGCTTCGTAAAGGATAGGTGGTGTTTTCCACTCTTTGTTCCCCTAAACCTTAGGTTAAACCCTATGTTTCTTGGCACACAAGCACTTAATATGAATACCTCATTCATCTCAAAGCTATATTATGGTGGGAACATGTTAAGGTTGTATCTAAGTTCTGGTGATAAATGCTGTAAATTGAACAAGGCGCACAAATGAGCAAATGTAGTGGCCGTACTAATAAGCTTAACATATTAGGCTATTAGAGAATGCCCCAACAACGTAAAAACTCTCACTAATTTATTGGCCTTACTGTAATTACTTGTTACTCTGAATAATTATCTGAAGTTCCTTCTAATTCCATAGCCCAAATGCTCCATCTTGGATTGCCGTGTGTTTCCTTCACTCTTGAGTGCTTCCAGTTGTTTTATTAGTTCTCGTCTGCATGTTTTGATCGAAGCAATAGGAACATACGTTGTCCTTCCTGGGTGCCTGTATTGAAAGAAGCGGGGGGGACCAGGAAACAATTTTCAGCTCCACTATACGAGGGGTTGTGTTGTGAATCTCTCTAATTGGCATTGCAAGACTATAAACTAGTTGTATTTTTTTACTTTTCATTTGTTCTCTTAGAAGGAATAGGATTAGTTACTAAGTTTTGTCCTACCTCTGAGTTCCTTGTTTTTCGGTTTCCTTAGGTAATCATTGCCTTTGAGTTGTATTCTCTCTCTCTCTCTCTCTCTCTCTCTCTCTCTTATCGGCAAATTTAACAATTTATTAGGGAACTTGACAAGGGTACATCAAGATCGGGGGAAAGGGGAGAGGAATCCAACCAAAGTTGGATAAAAAGGGCAAAGCCCAACAGCCAGAGGGCATGGCGCCCAAACACCTTTGAGTTGCATTCTTGGCCATTCTAAACATGTCTCCATGTCTTTTCAAAGGGATGGTAGTATTGCATACATCTTCTTTTGACTCCTTACATGCCAAAATTACCTTTTATCGTAATGAGTTCTCGTATCATTACTTGTATATAAAGCGTCCATTTGTATATACAGCATTCTTAAAGAGATTTTGTTCTTCATAAAGCACTTTTTAGTTTCGGTTAATCCATTCGTTCAAGGTTAATGATTAAATTTTATTGGTTTAGGACAAAATTTGTTTGAATAATTGCGTAAACAATATTCATGATATTATGGGGATTATGATTTCATGATGTCTTTATCAGGATTTTAATGTTTTCTCCTGAATTCCTGCAGTGAGATGTGCTAGTGTAGGCTCCTGCATGATATACCTGCCGAGAATTGATTTATGGGCCATAGAGAACGTCGACAAAAAGGAGAATGACTCTTCTCCAGACTCTGAACCATCTGAGAAAATGTCTTTTGTAAAACATAGTCAAGTTGGCAAAAAGGAAAACCAATCCTGTGAGAAGAAGGTATGTGAATCATCAGTGGTGGCGGCAGGCTCTCAAGATGCTTCCCTGAAAACATCTCAAATCTGGAGCTCATTTGTTGAGCAGGTGGATTCAATATGTGTGTCTACATCTTTGATGATTCTGGTAAAGACTACCAATCCTAATTTTTTACCCTTTTTCATTTCCTTTAATTTAAGCTAAAAAATTTGTGACATGGTATAGACTATAGAACTTGTCCAAAAGGAAAAAAAATCTCTCATCTATGAAGAGTTCTATGGTACCGTCTTAACACCATTTTAGCCTGTAAAATGAATTTATATTCTTCATATGAGAATTTTGTCTTGGCCGCAGACACCTCATGCAATTTAAAAGCTATATGCTCTGTATGTTAACTAGATTACTAGTTTGACAGACAGTTCCTGTTGATATAGCAATGAATGATACTATTGAAGCAGGAATTCTGATATTCATGCTCATAGGTTTTATCATTCACTCATTGCTCCTTTAAAAGGCATTGATGGCCTTCCTGCTGGTGCCATGGCCTTTTAAGTTTATCATCTTTCTTTTTTTCCTGCCAGGTTACTATTCCTGTTATCTTATTATTTTATATCTAATTTTCTTTCTGAACAGGCTACTTCAGAAGTGTCATTTCCCGTTCTCCCTCTGAGAATAAGGCAGTTCTTCAAGAGTGAGGTATTGGATTGCAGTCCGTCAATTGCTTTAGAGGAGACCATCCCCCGATTCTCCATTCACCTTGATGGGAATTTCAACCATGATATTGTAATCGACACATCTGCTGTTGAGTTATCAAAGAGGATAATTCATCAATTTGTTCAGTTGATGCATCATAGAACTCATGTTGTTGCCAGTTCATGCATTGATAACAGCTCTGACACCCTTAATGGAGATGCAAATGAAGTGTGTCATAATATGGATCCTGGACCCTCAAATGAAAATGAGAGGGAACAATTTCCACAGAGTTGGGCTATGAAGGTTTTTAGCCCACCGAACAGTAGACCTGCGAAAGGGAAATCAAGTGTGTTGTTGGCAATCTCTACATTCGGATACCAAATTCTAAGGTATCCCCATTTTGCAGAACTTTGTTGGGTCACTTCAAAGTTAAAGGAAGGTCCTTCGGCTGATATAAATGGGCCTTGGAAGGGCTGGCCCTTCAATTCTTGTTTTGTTCGTCCAAGCAAGTCATTAGAGAATGTGGCTGTTGAGTGTAGCTCAAGTAATAATAAAGAAACGGAAAAATCCAGTTTAGTTAGAGGCCTGATAGCTGTTGGTTTATCAGCCTACAGAGGTGTGTACACTTCACTTAGAGAAGTTTCCTTCGAGGTTCGGAAGGTTTTCGAGGTTCTAGCTGGAGAGATTAATCTTAAACTTCAAGCTGGGAAGGATAGACATCAATTTATTCGTCTTTTATCCCAAATGGCCTATCTTGAAGACGTGGTTAATAGCTGGGCATATTCATTACAGAGGTACTGTTGCTGTTATTCTTTGGAAGTGTTTGGTTTACTGGAATGGAATGGTCATCGCCTTGGAATCCTCATTCTGGTGTTTTGTAAAAATGACAGTTTGTACATTCGGAATCATCATTCACCAATTTAGGGGATGGCGATTTCATTGGAAGGTCTCCATTCCTTTTCAACATCCCTCCAGGGAACCAAACACTACCTCAGCATGCTTTTGATTCAATTTCATTTTTCTTCTTGTCTAACAAGAGTTCCCTGCATTTCAGTTTGGATGTGGATGCTCAGACAGCAGTGCCAACCCCCAAGGCAAGTATTTTGGGATCTCAAGATGATGACAAGAGAGGTGAGGAAAGTATACCACAAAATGACGTGTGCGAGCAAGTTGTTTCTGTTAAAAGTTGCCATGAAGTTGAAGTGCTGGAAGGAAGTCTCCTAAGATTTGACTTGAACAAAACAGCAGAGGAAGTCGATCCAACTTTGGAGGGAGGAGTTGTTTCAGAAGGGTCTCCAATGGACCATTCTGCCCCTGATTTACATTTTTCAAGTTCAGCTGATGCTGCTGTTCTGTTGGGTGGTAAACTATTGAATGAACAGAATGGCATTACTTCTGAACCAAATCCTGGTAATCATTCGTCTGTTCGTGGAGATTCTGAATCCTTGAGACTTTCTAATGGATTTGCATGTCCAGATTCAGGCACTGGTTTGGGTGATGATAATTGCTCTGGTGAACAAGGTGGTATTAAGCCCATTAGCTCCAAAGAAGCTGAAAATCAGCATAATGATTCAACAAGGGAGAATGGTATTGAAAATGGCAAGGCGAGCTCTGATGATGAACACAACACAGATGCTAATTTCTCTCCACCAATTTGTAAGGACTCTGGTATTGTGTGCTTCTATCGTTGTTGCTCCAAATGCCTTTTAAAAATTCACGACATGGTGCGGAAGATTCTCACTCATGAATGGGGATCGAAAGAGAGTGGCTTAACAGTAGAGGATGTCCATGACGTGGTTTCATCAGTATCTGTGAATCTCCATTTAGCAGTAAGGAAATTGTGCATTGCCGAAAATTTGTCTGCTTTATTTGACGAAAAACTGAGGCACAAGACTATTGGAAAACTGTTTGATGATCAAGAAACAGACGCCGCCTGTGAGTGTAAAGGTTCCGAGGACGGAACAATGGTGCAGATGGAATGTAGGTGTCATTCAAGTAGCAAGAATGGTGACACTTCCAGAAGAGTAAATTCCTCTCTGAATGCTATAAAAGGTTTCGATTTGGAATTCCTTTGCAGAAATGGTGTGCTCTCCCCCGCAGAAACTGACAAGAACGTTTCCTTTCACTGTAAATTCGAAACTTTATGCCTTTGTTCATTTATAGAGTGCATAGCAATGACCAAGCGGCCTTCAAATTGGTGTGATGATGTTGTCACATCAAGATTTTGATCGGCTTTGCCTTGGCAATTTTGATGCCGTTGCGGAATTTAGTTGTGGTATGTGCTTGCCCCAAAGAGATGTAAAAAAAAAAAAACCCAAATTTTGTCATCCTGAGTTCATTCTATTGAGTTTTTCTCCATGAGAAACAAGCAAAGGCAGTGCTGTTCTTTGAATTTCTCGTTACGCATAGGTGCCTTCCAAATTTTGGATTTGTACATAGAAGTTCTGGAAATGCAAGTGGCTTTTTAAAGTTATTTCTTTCTGCAGACTTCATTTGATCTATCTTGTACCTTTCCATGTTAGTAAATGTTTGTCACGGAATCCGAGTCTCTGATGCTTCAATATCTCAATTGAAGGCGATTACGAGTATGGAAATATATTGCGAGGATTTTTTGTAAGAACTTATTGGGTGTTCTTGTCATTTCGTATCTTTTAACTCTTTTCGGAATCACACATTCACGAGGGATTTACGATCAAGTGTATGAATTTTACGTAGATGTGTGAAAATTATTGCTTGCTCCTGGAGCACCACCCTCGTTTTTTCCTTACTCTATGATAAGTGTTGCCAGTGACGTGGTAAGTATTGTCAACAAGTATATAAGTGTTTATTAAAGAAGTGTAGCCATGCAACATGGAGTAGTAAGTGTTGCCTTAAGGAATGGTACTCCCTCCGTCCTAAAAAGAATGACAATTTTTGAAATCCGTGTCATTTTTCATCGCTTATATCTTTCAATCTATAATGTTTTTCATGAGTTTGAAAATTTTGTATAATAGAATTAATCGAGAACTATCAAACAAGATTCATATTGTATATTTTTTGAGATCCGTATTAAAAGATATAAGGAGTTGAAATTGACACGAATATCAAAAATTGACATCCATTATGGGACGGAGGGAGTATATAAAATCCGTTTATGTGGTAAGTAATATTACGTTTTTTTGATCAAAATTTCTTAGAACCATTTTGTTTTTAGCAAACCCACCCTACTTTTTTTGAGTGGTTTTAATCTAAAGGCTATAAATTACCTACTTTTCAATCTAAGGGTCTAAATTTAATGGGAGCATCATACTCCCATATTATTTGGGAGCATCGTAGAAGTTTTGCCTTCAGGGACATTCTCCACTTTAAATTTATGTGAGCTGCACTCCAAGTGCGTTGATAAAAGCCCGTGAAGCAACATGTGGCAGTAATTATCCGGTAGTTCTTTTGTGGACACTGCCACATGGTGTTGTAAGGGTCTTTTCCACCCTCCGTTCGTGTGGAGAACGCTTCTGGAGCACCGCCACATGAGCAAAAGAATAATTCAACCAAGAGCACTTGCATGTTTGGACACTTTTTACGCATACCGAGGCTAACATGGGAAGCATTTTCTTTGTCTCTTTGTGTAGTAATAATATACATATGTTATTCTTTGTGTTCTGTGACTCTCAGGTTATTGATATTTATGCGCCGTTCTCCCTCTCACTCAATTTTCCTCTCTGTTCTGGTTCACGAACCGGTTACTTGCTGACGAGAAACCCTTCTTTTTTTTTTTTGTGTGTCCAAAATCCAAGACACCTCTAGCCCCTAGCTGTCACATAATGCCAAGAAACTTCAATTACTATAAAAATGACTCTTTTTCCTGTTGCTTCAGATGCATCATATACTATCTTATCAAATTCTAAAAATACAAAATAATTTTCTCATATAAAGAAAGAATCATCACATGGGCAGTCTGCTGGCATGATCTACCCATACCCCTCCCCCCATGCGAGTTTGGATCCCCTGTCCAACTCCCCCTGTCCAACCCGCCTGTTCCACTCCTCTCGATCGTTGATCTCATAAATCAACGGTTGAGATGCGCCGAGCATGTTTTTCTCAAAACGACGTCGTTTTAGAGCAAAACATGCTCGGCCCATCTCAACCGTTAATTTACGAGATTAACGGCCGAAAAGGATGGAACATGCGGCTGGACAAAGGAGTCGGTCAGGGGATCTCAAGGCCTCCCATGTTCCCTTAGTTGTTACTCCATTAAATGCATTCACCTTACACTTCAAATCACTCTCTCTCTTGTAGGACAAATCATCAACCAATCATCTTGCTTGTTCTTATCTCCACATGATATTGAATGTGTAGCAATCTAGAATCACATGGTGTCCAGCCCTCCATATGGTTCCCTAAGTCTACCCATGAACAACTTGTTCTTCCCTATATACATAGAAAAACCCAAGAACCCCATGTGGGTCTTCTTTAACCTTTTTGTCATGAGGGTGATCAGAAAGTTGGGAAGCTATGGAGCATATTGATCATTATAACCCCCCTGAGTCCTCCTCTTCTGATACCAAACCTGAGGACCTCTTGGAGGAAAGTTGGTTCTTTGGGAATTCACTTGATAGGAATACAAAGAAGGCTATATTGAGGTGTTACTCTGCTCCTTGTCCTTCTTCCTCAAGCTACAACCAAGAAATGCTTGCCAGGAACTCATCTGGTAGCGATGACTCTTTATCAATGAAGAAAGTCTCCTGCGAAGGTGGCTTTGATCATTTGCCACCGTCGCCACCACCTTGTACGGTGGCGAGGGAAGAAGTAGTAAGGACAGAGAAAGCCATCGTGAGTAGGTCTGTTCCGGGATTGCGGGAGCACAACCTGCTCCGGGCACCGTCTCTGCCGCCTGGTATAGGGAGGGAAGAAGATGTTGAAAGTGATTTTGCTTTGAGCAAATTGATTAGGCAAGCATCTCTCAATTCTCACGATGTGTTGCCGCCCAGGCGTAATTCAAAGGTAATATAATCTTCAACTTTTGTACGCGCGCGGAAGCCTGACTGAATTCCTCGTAAGGGCCTCTGTTTTACAAAATTGTGTTTCCGGCTATCAAATCTTTCTTGAACTTGAATTGCAGGTCATGACGCAAACTTCTGTTGTTTCAAGGCACCGACAGCGAAAAAATCCAGAACCAGGAAGCATTGACATGGAGGCTTGCAATGATATGAGGCGTCTGTGCCTTGATCAAAACAGGATCAGGAGGAAAAGTGGAAGTGATCTTGAATCCAAAGAAGTGAGAAGATTCAACGAGTTGGGTTTCAATTTTGACAAAAGGGATTCAAACCCAAGTGAAGATAGGAGCTCTGCACCTCCAATTCCGAGCTGGGTTGACGGCAAGAGCTCATCAGCAGAAGATATGAAGGCACAGATCAAGTTTTGGGCTAGAGCTGTGGCTAATAACGTCCGCTGAGATTATCAAATAATTTAGGATTTCAGGCTCCGTTTCGTTTGTTTCCATGTAAAATGTTTTTTTTTAGAAAACAAACTTTCGAACTTTTATTTTTCGATATTTGGTTGGCACGTGAAAAATATTTTCAGGGAGGGGATAAGATGGTGGAATTCGATTCCGAAGAGAGAGGGAGAGAGAGATCTGAGAATAAGGGAGTTAAACGTGGTCACAATCGAGAAAACTCAGCAGTGAGAATTGCAGTAGAAGGCAGCGGGTTCATTTCGGAAAATAACTTACGAAAGATTTAAGGGTGAGTCATTTTCATCCAATTAATGGAAAATATTTTCCTCATTTTTTATACAACCAAACACCAAAAAATAGGTAGAATATTTTACGCCCAAATAAATAGAGCCTCAATGTATATACTGATTGAATTCAAGGATTTGGAGAAGTACTAGTCTTTCAAGTATGAAAGAATTACGACCGGAAATTTTCTCTGGAGATATGTATGAGAAGTTGATTAATGACACACTTGTTATTTAGTGGGAGTAGTTGTTATCCATTCACTCATTGTACAAATTAAGACAGTTCTTGAGTTTTAGTATTCTACTGCCTTGATCCGAAATCTTGATTTAATTTGCATCCTTTGATGCAATGTTAAAGAATAAATACTATATGATAAAGTGAATTTAATTAGTTTTTACATGATCCATGTTGAAACCCCCTGAAAAATAATTCATTAATGAATTAAGTCCTAAATTAATTTATCTTCATGAATTTCGTGCAATCCATCTCCGATACTCAATAGACATGTTCTCACCGGAATCCTGGCATGTTAACGAGGGATTTGAGCCTTGGGGGGTGGACGTAAAATGAATTTGGTAAAATGTTTGTGTTGATTGTGAGTTTCTAACTGGGTGTCTTTTGATAATCTACTATCTTCGCTACGATTGGTTTTTATGTCCCGGCATTTCGTCGGCCTCCTTCAGCCGTAGATACCTAGGTTTAGATAGTTTTAGTTCACTCTTGTATTTCGTGAGTAAATCTGTATTTGCCTTCGAACTCGACATGATAATCAATTTAAAAAAATAGAGCGAAATGAATTGAGTCGTGAACACAAAAGGGAGTGTTCACGACTCCCAAGTTCTGGGCTACAGCTGTGGCTGCTAACGTCCACTGAGATTATCAAATAATTTAGGATTTCAGGCTCCGTTTGGTTTGTTTCCATGGAAAATGTTTTTCAGAAAACAAACTTCAAATTTTTATTTTTTGGTGTTTGGTTGACACATGAAAAATATTTTCAGAAAGAGAGATAGAGAGGGGATAAGATGGTGGAATTCGATTCTGAAGAGAGGGGAGAGAGAGACAAGAGAATAAGGGAATTAAACGTGATCACGATCGAGGAAGCTCAGCAGTGAGAATTGCAGTAGAAAGCAGCGGGTTCGGGAATTTTTCAGTGCCGAGCGGGTACCACGTGGTGCCCGCTCATGCATCCGAGCCGTCCATTTCGTGTTTGAACGGCTCAGATTTAGAGAGAGAGAAAGTGATGGGGTGAGAGAAGAGAGAGGGTTTCAATCCGAGCCGTCCAAAAGTGAATCGGATGGCTCAGATGCGCTAAGCGGGTGCCACGTCAGCAATACCCGCTCGACACCGAAAAACTTCTCAGCGGGTTCATTTCGGAAAATAACTTTCGGAAGATTTAAGGTTGAGCCATTTTCATCCAATTAATGAAAAATATTTTACGTGTAAAATGTTTTCCTCATTTGTTATACAACCAAATACCAGAAAAATAGGTAAAGCATTTTACCGGAAACACTTGACGCCCAAATAAACAGAGCCAATGTACATACTGATTGAATTCAAGGATTTGGAGAACTAGTCTTTCAAATGACAAGGAATAGCATAGGGTCAAACACAAATGATATAGTTCCATCCCCTCTTTAAGTTTATGCACGACAGGAAATTTTCTTTGGAGATATGCATGAGAAGTTGATTAATGACATTACTTATTATTATTATTATTATTATTATTATTATTATTTTGATCAATAATGACATACTTGTTATTTAGTGGGAGTAGTTGTTATCCATTTACTCATTGTACTAATTAAGACAGATGTTGAGTTTTAGTATTCTACTGCCTTGATCCGAAATCTTGATTTTAATTTGCATCCTTTGATGCAATGTTAAATACTGTATGATAAAGTGAATTTAGTTTTGTTTCAAGGTTATTACCTGATCCATATTTTTTTTCTGGGGTTTCCACACTAAAAAATAGTAATTCAATAAATTAAGTCCTAAATTTGTCTCCATGAATTTGGTGCAATCCATCTTCAATACTCAATAGACATATATGTCCTCACCGGAACAACTAAATTCTAAGAGGAAATCTAACCATCACTCATCATTTTTCCTAGCATGTTAACGAGGGAATTGAGCCTTGGGGGGTGGATTTGGTAAAATGTTTGCGCTGATTGTGGGTTTCAACCGGGTGTCTTTTGATACTCTACTATCTTTGCTACGACTGGTTCTAATGTCCCGACATTTCGTCGGCCTCCTTCAGCAGTAGGTACCTAGGTTTAGGTAGTTTTGGTTCACTCCTGTATTTCGTGAAGACATCTGTATTTGCCTCCGGGCTAGACATGTTATATGGATATTGAATCAATTAAAAAAAAATAGAGCGAAATGAATTGAGTCGTGAACACAATTGGAGGTGTTTAGTTGGGAAAAGAAAGGAAAATAAATAATTGCTAAATAAAATATGAAGTACACCAATAGGTACTACGAGTAAAAACAATAGTCCTCTCATTTTTCACTTGCTAAGTTTTAAAAATTGGAGGAAATAACAATGTTGTTTTACTGGTTTGATGTTATTATTTAGGCTATTAGGTTACATTCCTCTCATTTTTCGATACAGATTAGATGAGATGTAATTAATTTTACAAAACCAAAGTTATTGTCAAATTTGATGTGAAGCCGATTTTCTCCTTTTGTTAACAAAAAAAAAAAAAACTCCAAACGAATTGATTGAATTTTAACAAAAGAAATTGCAAGAACTTGCTATTGTAAGAGTGTTCACAATAGCATAATTAAAAACAAAGGATTTCTAAATTAGCAATATTGGTCCAAAATTTGGTTCATAATGGTATATTTAAATTTATAAAACAACCTCTTACCAATAACAAAATATTTGCATTTGAATAATTAAAATTGCAATCTTTTCACTTTAGATAACCAAATTTAATGGGAATCACTGATAAGCACCCAATATGGCAGATATTTGGTGCGTTTGTTCCTCCTTTATAGCATATTAACTTGTGTTTATTTAGTTTTTATAATGATTTTGCACATAAGGTTCGTTTGAGGATGTTTCAGGTTTTACGCCCTAACAAGGGTGATTTTGACACTATGGACATGCCTCGGGGGAGTCCGAGCTTCCAAGGCCAAGTGGCAAAGTGCCACCGTTCTCCTATGATCAAGATACGAAGCATCGGGTGAAGTTCGATAGCGTCGGGTGCCAAGTCGATCTTGAAGCTAGAGGTCAATTCTGCAGTTAGCAAGTCTATATCCATACAACCGTTTTGGTTGTATCGATAAAGTGGCCTTATCTTCTTTCCAGCGGCTAGCATATCGATACACCAAAATGGTTGTATCGATACAGCTCCTCTACGGAGAATTCCCAACACAAGCATAACAGCTCGATATCCATACAACAGTTTTGGTTGTATTGATACAGTTGACTTTCTGATAGCTTTTTGCCACTTTTTCAACCTTTCATTTATGAAATAATTGCTACTTTTGGTATGTTTTTAGGATATTTTGTAGAGAGGGAATTGTTTGTATAAATAGGTTGGAAGTCTTTCTCTCTCACTTACGTAACTTTATGCTCTAGGTTAGTTTTTTCTCTAGGTTTTCTCCATAGTTTTTCTCAAGTTTTCTTAATTTAATTGTACAATAACTACTCAAGGTACTTGTTTTCCGTTAATTTGTCGTATGTTAATGTTGTAGCTACGCTTTAGATTCTCCTTAATATAAAGTTTAATTCGTTTTCGTCAGTTAAATATGTTTGTCATTTCTATCTTTATGCTTAATCTTTCTAGTATGGTTGAGTAGTTGCTTAGGTTTGGCCATGGGGTGAATATCACCTCGTGATTTAGGTTAGTTTTACTCTTCTCAACTTAAGACTTGAGATTTGGATTGTAAATGTGCGTGGTTCGCCTTTATGTAACAAAACTTGTCGATGTTAATCTCTGGTGATCATGTGCTCGCACACATTTCGGAGCAATGTCTCGGCTTGTGTTTGCCAAAAGAACTTTAGAACTTGTTGCTTTCCAAACAGAAAGTTTGCTTGCACATACAATTTGTGCACAGATTTTATTGTGGGGCCCACCACGGGTCTCACACAAATCATCCGAGCCGTTCATTAAATGTACAACATTTTTTTAAGGGTCCCCGTAAAAAATAAGCTCAATCCGATACCTATAGGTGCTCGATCCAACCACATAATTTTTCATTATTCGAAAATTTGAATGAGAAATTAGATGGTTGGATGAAACACCTATAGGTATCGGATTGAAATTATTTTTTCCGAGGGCCTTCAAAAAAATGTTTTACATTTAATGAACGGCTCGGATAATTTGTGTAGGACCCATGGTGGGCCCCACAAAGCAATCTGTGCACAGAAATCTGTGTGTGTAGCAGGACTGCTTTCCAAACTACACTTCTACTCTTTTATTGGTTTCACAGCTAAATCCTCTGAATTGATAGCCTATGTCGTGTGATTCAACCGTGCTTTTATTAAGAAAAGCTAATTGGGATGTCAGTAACTTCTAGACCATGCCGCTTGTTTAATCTTGTAAAAACTCATTTATAGTCTTTTTTCTTAGTATTTCCACTTTCAAAGTAAAACCAAAAGTTGGTCGGCTAAATGCCGGAAACCCTTACAGCTACAATCCGAACAAGCTATGGAGAATTTCTCTGTGGATACGATCTCGGACTTTCCGGTTATTATGCTGACAACGACCTCGCTCTACGCTTGGAGTAATTCAACCTATTTCAACGGTTAGATTGTGGCGAAGTAATCACATACTCTCTTTCCTTTCTCTCTCTTCCTCTTCCCACCCATCACTATCAATGGATGCAATCACTTACATTTATTCTCAATTCTCTCCACCTATCTCCACTAAAAATGAGTTTCCGATTATGCATCATTGTGAAACTTCACATTGTTAATCTTAACAATTCTTTACTTATATAATTAAAAGATGAGATAATAAATTTTAATTATCCAATTTTAATTACAAAGCCTTCTATAGCAACATCATGAAATTCTATTTTCCAAGTTAATATCTGAGGTTCTTGTCAAAAAAAAGTTTAATATCTGAGGTTTAAATGCAAAGAAGATGGTAACTGATTTTCGTGCTCTAAGATTTACTGCAGGCACTCTACCTTTTTATTTTTACACTGCGAAACATCACAATATAAAAAAAAAAATACTGTAATATTCAAAATAAAAAGGTAAAACGCCTGCGGTAAATCTTAGAGCGCGAAAATCATCGTCCAAAGAAGATATCCAATTATCCATCTATCCTCTACTCATCAATGGATGAAGAAGACATCGAGGAGAGAGAAACACTGAAAACAGGGAAATAATCAGCAAACCCAAACACCCCCCCCCTCCCTCTCTCTCTCCCTCCAATGTTGCAGTACCCACTACTGTCTTCCCACTTCAACTTCCCCTTCCCTCTCTCTCATCCTCACAACCCATCTCTATCTTCCTTCCCTCTCACCACTCTCCCTTCTTCCGTCTCAGCCCGCCTCCGCTGCCCACCCCAACAACCATGGCTCGCCCTCGCCCAAGTCCCCGAGGCTCTCACCGAACCCACCACCAACGCCGCTGCAGATGAGGGACCCATAGAACTCCCACCGTCGTCCACCTCCATTTTCGCCTCCACCGATGACCCTTCGCCCCTTCAACTGGCCACCAGTGTTCTTCTCACCGGCGCCATCTCCATTTTTCTCTTCCGCTCTCTCCGCCGACGCGCAAAGCGAGCCAAAGAACTGGTAATGCGTACTAATCTTTATTGGTACCTCCATTCGAAAAGGATTGTCCGCCAAATGGTTAACTTAAAAGATTTGATTTTTTCAAAGAAAAATTCAATTTTTTTTTTATAAATTAAAAGAAATCATTATTATCTAGTGAGCAATTTCGAACTTTTTTTGATAAATTAAAAGAACTCATTAATATATCTAATTATCTAGTAACCGCAAAAAGTTTGTTTGTTTGTTTTTAAAATAAAGATGTATTACTTTCGCGAGTTAATGGAAGTAATAATCCTTGCACGTTTTTGAAATGGAGCTTTGAGTTTTATTTTTTCTTTTAAAAAGAGCAAAGACTTTTAGTTCAACTATTTGGTGTTCTAATGAAAGTCATTGAGATAGTATTTATGTAATTCAAACCATTTATTTGTTCAATTGCTAGTTTTGCATTGTTGGTGTAAAAAATCAAGTTGTTCAGTCTCAATAAGTACCACCCCCGCCTCCCATATACCTCCGCCCCTAATTTCCTTTTTAGTTCTCGTTTACGGATGGGACAATCTTTTTGGATGGAGGCAGTACTATATGCTTTTATGCGTTGTTTAGGCTTAAGGCTTTAGTTGGGATTTTGATGAGCTGAGTTGTGGAGGAATAAGAGAAGTTAGGTAATGCATCCTGTTTAGTGTTAATATGTATTCTCAAGGCTTAACTTTGATTTTGATGAGTTGGGTGTATCCTCAAGGCTTAACTTTGATGTGTTCGTGTATTGTTAAGCTTAATTGGGACTATGATGAACTGGGTTTTGGTGGGATTGGAAAATAGGGTTTGCATGCTAATATGTACGTTTTATTTATGCTTATTTTGATTTGCTGAAATGGGTTTTGGTGGGTTTAGAAATTTAGGTCTTCTGGGGCGAAGTTGTCGTTGAAGGAGGAGGCAATGGAGAGTTTGAAAGCAATGACACCTGCACCGGCTGATGTCAAGGGTCCTCCATCACCTGTTCAAGCATTGTTGGGTGGAATATCAGCTGGTGTGATCGCACTTATTCTTTACAAGTTCACCATCACGGTCGAGAGCGGTCTTAATCGGCAGGCACTTTCGGATAGTTACTCGGTTCGTTCCCTTTGTTTGTGAATTGCATCCACTGCATTTGTTTCATCAGCATTTCTGTTGTTTCTAGGCAGTTGAAACTGTACACCAATTGAGAATATGTTCCTACTTTTTATGTAGAATTTACTAATTAATTTACTTATGGGTGCGTTGAGCCAGAGTGAAGTCTGACAATTCATAGATTACATGACTGAACCTGAGAAATAAAAGATAAAAAGAGAGAGCTTTTCTTATGTTGGGTGAGTAGCAATTCTCACTAGTCACTATGGGGAAGTTTTAACAAGAAGTTGGATGATGTTGCCAATTTCATGTTCTGCCAAAGTTTGGTTTGAAAGGTTTCCGGGCTTTCTTTGTCTATGGGATTTATGTATGCTTTAGATGATTAACCCACCTCTGCATTTCAGTTGGCACTGCTGCTAATCACCTTCTTCTTTTTGGAAGACAAGAGAAAGTTTTGCCTGAACATTTCTGGGCATCTGTTTCTAAAGAGATAAATTTTTTTCCACCAGTGGTGGAAACCTTGGGTTTTCCACCACGGCCCATTTCGGGCTCCATAAGACATTTTTTATTGTAATCTGCACCGTCCATTCTGTGAGGTCCGTAGAATAGTATATCCATGCAAAAATTGAGATTTATCAAACGTCAATAGGTATATTAAAAATCTACTTTCGATTTAGGAAATGGACAGTCATGGATAGTTTAACTTCAAAATCTATGACTGTCCATTCTGCAAACCAAAATTTAATTTTTGATATATCTATCGATATCCAATCAAGCTGATTTTTTTCATGGATAAACTACTCTATGTACCCTACAAGATGAACGGTTCAGATTAGAGCAAAAAAAATCTTATGGGGCCCATAGGCAGTGGTAGAAATCATGGGGTTTCCACCTCTGGCGCAGAGAACATACTCTCGTTTCTAAAATGACACGATAACAAGTTTGGAAAGCAAACTTATAATCCTTTTACAATTCCCATCCGTTCAAACCTAATTTAAGACACTTAGAATTGCCGTTCTAAATTTTAGAAGCAAGGTGCAGTGTGTGCCTTTGATAGTGATCATCTCTACGAGGTGCCATGCCATTTTGGTTGGTGATTTCCTAGTAGAACTTGAGTTTTAGTTAGATTCCTTACGTAACACCATTAAATATTCCGGTTGGTCACTGTTGTGGGGAAGAGAGGCTGGGAGCTGCTGATATCTCTGTTTGGATTTTAGTTCCGGTGGAGCTTTGGACTCTCACTGGATTTCTTGATATATAACATTTCCTCACTTTCCGAGAACTTTAATGGAATAAAAAATGACAACCACCTTCCGGTTTTCTGTAGCTGAATGACATGTCTTTTTGGAACGGATGAAATTCGTGAAATTTCATCTTTGTTTCTTTTTCTCTTTCCACGAATCATTTAGAAATGATAGTGATATACATTATGCAGTATAACCTTGACTAACAGATGTCAGTAGGATTCTGTCAATCTATTCTTCAAATTAGGAAATCGTTCTCCCAATCTCGATCTGGTATATTCAACTAAAGTGAAAGCTAACATAATATCTTTCTGAAGGGTGAAATAGTTCACAGAACAGGCAGAATCTTGAAATTAAGCAGAATTATTGCAAATAAACACACAGTTAACTGACCTGTATTTCTAGGAATAGGATCACATACTATCAGGTTGATGTAGCTTTGAAAGGAGCCATGACATGTGTATTTATATGGCACTTTTTCTTCACAACAGTTGCGCCGCAAGACAAACAGGACAATTTATGTATTTTTACGTGTGTGACTAAATATTTGTGAGGCATCAATATGAACAGGAAAAATCCTCAACTAAACCTTTTTTTTCTGCTATTTACATGTTCTAGCATCCTTCTATGTTTGATAAACAGCTTGAAAACAGTGCAGTATCTATCGGCGTCTAGTAATGGTACTTTTTTGTTTTTTGTGTGTTGTATTTTCCAGGTTCGCCAGATCACTATAACCATAAGGTATCTCCCTCACCTCAACTACTTAGCAAACTATTTCGATTTTTTGTAATGATATGGGAGCTTTTCGCATATTTACCTGCAGGACCATTATAAATGGATTGTGCTACCTTGCAACATTTGTTTTCGGCATCAACTCTGTAGGTTTGTTCGTATACTCGGCCCAACTGGCATTAAACTCCCTCATGGGAGATTCCTCAAGTGAAGGAACTGGAACTAAAGATGAAGCACAAAAAAGATCGAATCTGGTGGAGAAGAGTCCCACAGAGAGCTCAGAAATTAGCAAGGAGGATCAAGGTTCAGATAGCACACAATGATGGAACAGAAAACAAAACCCGAATAGAAGGAACAGGTTCCTGTTCCTCTGACCAATTTGTAGAACACATTTATTCAAATCATATTTAGCAGTTTTATAGTCATTTTTTTACCCTGACTATATTGCAATCCCAGCTCTATGCAATTCTTCGTGTATCGCTATATAAGATGGCTGGGTTTGTACCAGCTGACCTTGATGCCTGGATAACATAATTGGAAAAAATTAGAGAGCACCGTGGCTAAAATTGTGTGGGAATGGCCTGAAGATGTCCCACGCTCCCAGACTTATAGGTTGAGTTGAATTTTGTAGTGGTCCTGTGGCTAAAATCCAGAAGAAACATGTTAGCATAAACCAGGGTGAAAATAGTAGTCAAATGTTCGAAAAGAATGGGACTGTTATTGCGAATCCATTTTGTTGCTTCTAAAATATTTAGAAGCACTTTGGAATATGTATACGGGATGACCATTAAAGAGATTTCTTGTATGCTCTTAGAATGCCCAGAAGGCAGAACCATTGTGATTTAGGTTCTCTCTCTCTCTCTCTCTCTCTCTCTCTCAGTTGGTATGCTTCCTTTCCATCTGTCATATTGCTATAGGACAGGACCACACGAACACAACCTCCGAAGAAGTTTGTCAATTGAGTTTCGACTTCGGTTTCGACATAATTGAACCATGTTGGGTATGGGTTTTTTCACTCAAATCCAACTAATTAAATCTCTCAATCCTTCAAGAGCAACATGGCATTTTAGGCATTAAGTCCCTTCTCATGATTCTGCTGTTTGCAAACAATTCATACATCACAAACAGAAACTGCAAAAAGTAATGTTAGATTCTGCTGTTTTCAATCTGGACAGCTGTTCTAAAGTCAACATAACTAACAAGAAAAGCTTGAGGCTCAGGTTCTTCATGCTATTAGAGAAAATACATATGGGTATCTCTCTTGCTTCATTCTTGTGGTTGTAGGCCCTGGCTCATTGTTCTCCACCTGAGAAGGTTCTGCTTTGACTCCCCTATGGTCTCCCATGGTGCTCAAAAGCTCTACCCACAGCAGTCACTTCCTGGCCAATAGCTCTACCCACAGCTGTCACTTCCTGACTAATTTTCTTCAAAAGGTCACGCCCTTCCACCGCCGGTTGATACGGAAGCAGCGGAGTTGTATTCCAGTCTAGGTTATACAACATCACCACCATAACCACAGAGCAAACAAACATGGGAATCGGACCAAAAACCCACAGCAACAAAGTGATGGCAAAGTACAGGGCACGCATTCCGACCGACCAGCAATTACTCCCGGACACCACCGCCTTCCGGACGTGAGCCATCGGAACATCCGTGTTTGGCATGGTTATGAGGAAACTTGAATGAACGTAGCATCTGGCACTTTGCAAAAAAGCAGCAAAAGCCACCAGGAAGCAGATGAGTAGACTTATGTGCTTGAAGGCAATGATTGATTGGCTTGTGTCTCCATAGATGAGGGTGCTTGTGAAGGTGCTTGTGCCTACAAACCATGTCCCGATTAGAGAGCTTACAACCATGGAGATTGAGGAGAGGGAAAATGCTGCTGAAATGTTGTTGTTGATCACTGTTAAAGCTTGGCTTCTGTCCTTGCATTCAACCTGCAATTAACCCCATAAGAGATCTGAATCTGGTTAAGGTTGTGCTTGTTAAAACCTCTTTTCTTTTTTTCTTTTGGCTTAGAAAAGGACTCATAGATACGGTAATAAGAGGAACAATACAGCTCCAAAGAAAAACCTAAACCGAAACATAACCGGGCACCCTTGATTGCCATAATTAGGCAAGAAACACGAGCTACTCTATAATAAGCAGACTACTCTACAACCATTACCAAAACAAAAACTAATGTACGACTAGACGAATTCCTTGTCAACCATTATCAAATGGGAAAGCGAAATCCGTTTCTGTTGTTTCTTTGCTTAAAAGCAGAAGCTTTGACAAACACTTTGACACAATTTCCGTTGCGCCAAAACCTTAAATCACCTCAGAGCTATGATAAACACCCCTAAGCTGATTTCGATCACTGGAAGGGGAAGAAGAAGAATTTACCAAAAAAAACAGAAAATAGAAGGGGAAGAAAAGAGGGGGAGATGGGAGTAGGGTGAAATGTGACCTGCATCATTTTGTCAACCCAAGCTCCCCTGTAAAAGTTGTCGCGGCCCATGGACGTGGTGTCGGGACGTCTGAAGTGTCTGTGTAGAAGCAAGAAATGATAGCCAAACATGATCAGTAACCCACTTGGGACTAGTATTACATCCAAGTATTCCTTCTTCCATGTCCAACCCATTCTCTCTCTCTCTCTCTCTCTCTCAGTATTCTTACACAACTATGACTGTTTGTTTGCTTGATTTAAGGTAAAATGTTATTTTTCAAATGAATTCTTCCCTCATCTCTAGACTAGATCTGGAAACACGCCATTTTAAATCGTTTAGTCATATAAAAAGTTAATGAGCTTAAAAATATAGAGTAGTGTTAAGGTGCCTATACCTCGAGTCTGTATTAGGTAAGTTTTAGCTGAGCAAATCACATGCTTAACTCAAGTAGCCGTTGGAAATCGTAAACAATACAAGTTTATCGGGTAGAATATGTTGTTTAAGCTTTGTTTGAAAATTTACAGATGAGTGGTTAAGCTACGGCAAAAGTCTTAAAAAAGAAGTGTTCCAAATGATATTAACCAGACCGCCGCTTACACGGGACAACTGATTTGGGATTTGGCCAATCAGATCAGTCGTTGACTTGCAGATTCCAAGATGAGAAAACTAAAATTTAATCTCGGGCTGCTTTCTTTCAAGTTCATGGAGCCTAGCTAATCGAGTTTGAAAGCAGTGACGCCTGCAGCAGCTGATGCCAAGGGTCCTCCGTTTCCTGTTCAAACGTTATTGGGTGGAATATCAGCTGGTGTGAGCGCTTATTCTTCACAAGCAACACGGTCGAGAGCAGTCTTAATCAGCAGCAGACACTTTCGGATAGTTTTTTCGGTTCGTTCATCAAACTTCCCTTTGTTTATGAATTGCATTATTGTTTTTATTTTTGATGGTGCATTATATGCTGCATTTGTTTCATCTGAATTCATGTTGTTTCTAGGCAATGGAACTGATCAACACCAGTTGACAATATGTTCTTGCTTCTCATGTGGACTTATCAGAAATGAAGTTGTGTATACTCTACTCCAGTATTTACTAACTAATTTTGTGCATGTGTGCATTGAGCTAAGATCTAGTGAAGTCATAGAATTCGTACTTTCGTAGATTAGATGACTAATAAGACCCTGAAATGAAACAAACTAAAAAAGAAGACTTTTTGTATGTTGAGTGAGCAGCATTTCTCACCGTAGGGAAACTCTTTAACAAGAAGTTGGAGGTTCACTCAGAGAGTGATGAACCTTATCAAACATCGATCATTCAGGGAATGTTCTCACCTCCGCTTCTCCTCTTCTCACTTGTATTCTCTCTTTCAACATTTGGGGTTTTGTCAAATTTTGATACGAAACTTTCATTAATGGTGGCGATCCCGCCAAAAAACGTTAAATCTCTCCCATCTCCCATTGCCTTCCAATTCATTCGACACTTTGTGGTTTCTGTGTCAGAATCGGAGGAGAAGGAGGCGGCGTTGGTAACGCCAATTTGAAGGATTGAAGGAAGGGATAAATAAAAGGGAAAAGGGATATTTTCCTCCTCTTCTTTTTAACACATGCTCAAGGTTGGTGCGTGGATTCAAAATTCCGTTTATATGGATGCAAAACATGATGGTAGGGGTGTATCTGCACAAGTACACTAAGCACAGGGAGTTATGTGCTCACTTGAGAACCCATAGGAATGTATTCGCACATGGCCTAAACCACAGGGGGTCAAATTGTACTTTGTCCTCTTTGAAATTTAAGTGATCAAAAACTTAGCATAATAATCCTCTAAAAGGTGAAATAGTTTGAAAAGCGGACAGAAACTTTGAATTTAACCGGAATTATTGTAAATAATCACAAGTAGAATGACCTGTATTCCTAGAAATGGGATCGCATACTATCAGGTGGATGCAGCTTACAAAGGAGCTATTACATGGAAACTGCAGTAGCGAACTGCACAAAGGTGGCCGGAGTATCGAATGATACATCATGGAAATCAGGTGTCCCGACCGTGTATTTTTTTAAAATTATTTTTGGTGCTGAAGTACTTGAAGTGGCCGTAGTGGTCGTGTAGCGGCCATGAAGCCGGCAAAAAATCAGATTAAAAGAATAATAAAACAATACGTAGCAAGAATTGGCCAATAAGGGTGTGTATTTTTTATAGCATCGGGTATAGCGTGGTGCAGCAGTATCGGAGGACAGAAAAATCGCTACGTAGTGGCTTTACACAAACACAAATAGATTACTTGTCCGGTTTGTCTTGCATTGCAAATACTGTGAAGGAAAAGAAAATTGAAACAAACACAAATAGTCAAATAGATAACTTGTCTGGTTTGTCTTGCATTGCAAATACTGTCAAGGCTTTTAAGTACTAATTGGGTGGCATGATATCGTTGATATGCTCATTTTTCTCCATCTGAGAAGCTTCTGCTTTGACTCCCCTATGGTCTCCCATGGTGCTCGAAAGCTCTACCCATAGCAGTCATTTCCTGACCAATAGCTCTACCCACAGCAGTCATTTCCTGACCAATCTTCTTCAAAATCTCAGGCTGCTCCACCGGTTGAAACGCAAGCAGTGGTTTTGAATTCCAGTCCAGGTTATACAACATCACCACCGTAACCAAAGAGGAAGCAAACATCGGTATCGGACCAAAAACCCACATCAACAGAGGGGTGGCAAAGTACAGGGCGCGCATGCCGACCGACCAGAAATTACTCGCGGACACCACTGCCTGCTGAATGCAAGTAATCGGAATATCCGCGTTTGGCATGGTTATGAGGAAAATCGAATGGACGTAACACCTAGCACTCTGCACAAAAGAAGAAAAAGCCACTATAAAGCAGATGAGCAGGCTTATGTGTTTGATGGCAATGACTGATTGGCTTGTGTTTCCGTAGATGAGTTCGCTTGTGAAGGTGGTTTCCGACGAGCTTCCGATCCATGCCCCGATCAGAGAGCTAAGAACTAAGGAGATGGAAGAGAGGTTAAATGCTGCTGAAATGTTGCTGTTGATCACTGTTAAAGCTTGGTTTCTGTCCTTGCTTTCAACCTGCAAACAAATAGTAACCCATTAGAGATTGAGGTCTCTTGTGAAGAGGGTGTTAGCCAAACTTTAAATTTTACAGAACCTGGTTCCAATATCATAACTGGAGAAGCAATAAAACTGATGCCTCTCGGAATCAGTTTTAAAGCAGTTTTGACTAGAAGCTGTTTCTTTGCTCAAGAAAGGTAGAAGTTTTGGCAAACACACTGGCACAATTTTCGAACCGTCGAAATCAAGAATCAATAAGAGAAACATCCCTCAGCCAATTCTGACAAGATTTTGATCAATAGAAGGGGAAGAAGTGAAAGGGACGTGCCTCGGCTCAACGGCATCAGGGTTGCACTTAGGTGTCAAGAAAAGGAGGTCGGAGTTCAATTCATCTTCTAAGTGCTAATCTAACTATTCTAACAATACTGATCGTCGCTGATAAAATAAAGAGAATAAGTGAGGAGGGGATTGGAGTAGGTGAAGTGACCTGCATCATTTTTTCAATCCAAGCTCCTCTGTAATGGTTGTCATGGCCCATGGTAGTGGTGTGGGGAAGTCTGAGGTGTCTGTGAAGAAGGAAGAGATGATAGCAAAACATGATCAGTAACCCAGTTGGGACTAGAACTATATCTAAGTGCTCCTTCTTCCATGTTAAACCCATTCTCTCTCTCTCTGAATTAACAACTATGACTGTTTGTTTGCTTGATCTATACCGGTTATAAGTTTCTCCTATAAGTAGTGGGCTGTTCGTATTTGACTGTGGTAGTGGTGTTTGTTTCTCAATTAAGGTTGATTCGTTTATAAGTGTAGCACGTATCAAATAATTTTTTATTTGACAACCACTTGGGGTCAGACCACAAAAAAGAAATTTCTTGTGAATTCTCTAGTCCCGACGTAGATGGCCTACCTTTGACTGGACGAGAGAGGGAAAGAGTCACAAGATGCACCTAAGGCCCTAAGCTGACTCGGACACCCTTGACCGTCGAACCAAATTCGAAAAAAATCCTAATCAAATCGCAATCCAAATTCGTGTAGCACTTAGCTTTTTAAGCAATTCACATTAAATTTACAAGTTAATCAAGTGGAATAGGTGGGCTGTTTAAGCTTACTTTAAAAATGTGTCAAGTTTAAAAAAACATTCATGCTTTACGTTAATCCTAAATTAGAGATGAGTGATTAGCTAGCCTTTCCACACAAGTTTTCCAAATGATTTCAACATTGCCAACGCATAAACGGGACCAATGTTTGGGATTTGGCCAATGAGGGCAGTCATTCACTTGGAAGATTAAAAGATGAGAAAGAGTAAAAGTTAGGTAAATAAGCATTGGGCGGCTTTCAAGTTTTTGTAATGGGAGATGCTGCCACGCATCTCTCTGATCGGCCGCTTATCTCGGCAATCGACGGTTTGGATCTTAACCGAGTAATGGACAATTCAAAAATTTGTATGAGCTCAGATTCGATCTGAGCCAACCGTGCCGAAATGAACGGCCAGATCGGCTGCTCGGCAAGGGCCCGAAATCCTCCATATCCAATTTTTGATGTACCCGTGTACTAAGTGAATTGCAGCTGCGTGATCGTGTTTAAAAATTCTCCACTCTAAAAAATCTTACACGATCAATAAATCACTTAATGCATGGTACACCAAAAATTGGAATTGGGTACAGACTACAGAGAACATTGAGTCCGTTTAAAGGGCCCTAATAAGCGAGTTAGATGATGGCACTACTCAACCATTTAGATTCAAGAGTTAAATTGATTATCGTTTTTTTGGTGGGGGTGGGAAGAAATATTAATGACAGTAGCCTTACAATCCACCGTGTGCGGCTAAAATCATGTAAGAGCTAGTCCACTTGTTGCCAAAATAGCATTGTCAAAGCTATTTTTAGCACAGTGTATATATATATAACAATGCTACTATACTGGTTTGTTGTCATGGTGGCACAATCTCAAAACTAGACTCTTAGAATCAAACTAGTAACATTATTCGATGCAAATAGAATGGCTTGAATGATGTGGTAATCTTGGCAATGGCCAAAGTCGATGCCAAATTTGGCAACCAATAATGACAATGTCAGAATATCGCCGACGTTGAATTTGGCGCAAGCGTGGAGATTTCTTTTATGTCCAATTTGGACTTTGACATGGAATTTGGCACAAGGATGGACTTGCTTTGCTCTAACGAAAGATTAGTCTCTGGGGGGCTATTGTTTTAATTCAATGAAGTCATTTTCAGAAGAAACTTCATTTCTAGTAGGCTGCTAGACTCAATTTGGAATAACAAGTCTATTCATTTGCGTAACGGCAATATAAAATAAAATAAATAAATAAATAAATCAAGCTGTATATTCGCCCAGCTACAGTCTGGGTCTGGGTTCACATCTCACGAGTTGCAATGCTTTCCTGTGTTCCCATCATTGATTTAACTGAACCGGTTTCAAAGGAAGAACTGGTTTATTCCGTGTTCGAATATCACCGCCTTTTCCTTCTCCTCGTGTTGTTTTGCCACTGCTGCCGTCTTCTGCAACTTCTTTTAAAGGAAAGAAAAGCAACCTGCCGTTTTTCTTGTTCCGTATGTTGCCGCAAGAGAGACGAACCCCAAGTCCTAATCACTTGCGATTAACTGATTAGGCCTCTGTTACGCTAACTTTCTAAACTTTTTTTTTTTTTTTTTTAAAAGAAAGTGATTTTAAACTCAAATATAACGAAAATAAAAAATAATTTTTTAATTTTTTTTGCACTGTTCAAAGATTTCAATGAGATCTATCAAACAAGATCCAAATTGGTAGAAAAATTATTCACGTAAACACATAATTTTTGAGCTTCAAATTACCTTTTTTTTGAAAAAAAAGGTTAACAAAGAAACTAAAACGGCACCTTAAGCAACTTAGGGGTGTTTTCGACAGTGAAAAATTTGCAAATTTTATCTGTGGTTGAGGAGTTGCTAGGTGTTCCCGGTAGTGAATAAGTTGTTGAAAAATGTCAAGTTATTTTTCGGTAGTGAATAAGTTATTGATAGTTTGTGAGTAGAGTTACTGAAGCAAAAACAGTATTTGTTGATAACTTTTTTGTTAGTGAAAACGAGATAGAAAAATGCTGAAACTTTTTGGTTAGTGGAAACGAGATAGTAAAATGCGTTAAGTTTTTAGTGTGTTTGAATAAAATATAATAGATTTGGGTTGGTGAGAAGTATGTTTACTTATTTTTCCTCGCTTTTGTATCTCGTAGGTGCAGGGCCGGCCCTACGCTTTTCGGGGCCCTAGGCGGGCCCAGATTTTGGGGCCCTTTATAATTTTGTTGTAATTTTTTTAAGAGGTATTACTTACAGGAATTTTGAAAATAATTGTACAATCTTTTTTCCGATTTATGAAAGGGGACAATTTTAAACAATGATAGCTTGCTATGTTTTTTGATATAATTTATCATGGTGGAAAAATGTAAACCCATCACATGAAATATATCTGACCAAGAGGTTGTCACCTCTGTTATTTAAATGAAAATTACTGATTAAATGGGTAATCAAACTAACCAAATATCTATTGTACTCTCAAATAAATAACATACTTACCAACAAAAAGTATTGCTTGAAAGCTCCAAAAGAAATATAATTGTTCTAGCCAACGAAAAGAATTTTTCGAAAGCTGAAAAAATTAATTTTCTTGATGTAATTCAAGTTAATAGTAGGACTAAGGGAAACTTTTGTAGAGTTAGAAGGAAAAATAATTAAGGTTTGAAATTAAAAAAAAATTAATATGACGCGAGAGAAACTAATTCACATTCATAAGGAAAAAAGGTTTGGGCGAAGTTTAAAAATGCACATAAGGAGGTTTGAACCACGAACCACAAGCACTTAATGAAGAAAGAATTACCACTACACCATTCAAATTTGTGCTACACAAATCCCACTAACTATATTTATATATACAAACTTAATCCTAAAAGGGGCCCCCATTTTCAACTTTTTTTTGGAGGCCCAAGGCCCGGGCCTCTTGGGCCTTGCCCAAGGGCCAACCCTGCGTAGGTGGATTCCTTTGAGTGATGATCAATCCCTACGAGCCTGTATCAGCGTTAATCCTTGAATGATGATATCTGCATGCATCCCATGGGTTTTTAACATAAGTGGTGAGCGTTTCTTTTTCCCCTCCTCTGTATATCCGGCATCGATCGAGTTTCAAGACCATCTATGAAGCACATATGTAGTGATTCACACATCAGACATTCTTGTAACTGCATGCGCCTTTAAACAGAAAATCACAAATCTTGATTGGGAATGGAATTGCACAAGTTTGCTTGAATTGCTGCTAGGGCCTAGGCGTCGCAAAGTCCGGCGTTGTGTTGCGTGTCGTTTGTAGATTGGGGAAGACTACTGAATGCAGCCACTCCCCTAAAAAGAACCGAGAAGAAGTCATCAAAACTGGCTTGGGACATCTTGCACAATATATAACATCATTCGTTAATTTCTCTGAGTTCTTACGAAGTTCTTAGGTAATGCAAATCATAGCACTCTCATTTAAATTCCATACAAAGATGAAAGCTCACCGCAGAAGTTGATCCAGGACGTTCGACAACAGCCGCAATAAACCAAGACTGCGCGACTGCGCGCTCAAGTTCTACCTTCCGGGAACAAAAGGAAAAGAAGACCAAAGTAACAGTGATTACTGATCTCGTTATATATCCGAAGCCGGGGGTTGAGAAGCCATGACAGAGTCAAGCATGGAGAGAATGATCGAGTACGACGTGAAAGCCAGCCAACATTTTTGCAGCTAGCGAGAGTTGTAGGAATGACGCTCTTGATTGGGAAGGCTAACTCGCAAAAACTCTTTCTTCGCCACTCAAATACATCATCCCATGGAAGAGATGCAGCAGGCTAGTGGGGTTAACTAAATCGTTGTGCGGTGGGAATAGTCCAAGCCCGAGGTCTTGCGGAGGTTACCCGGGCCAGTTCGGAGGATATCCGCTGTTAACTGACATGAGAAAGGAATGTATGTACATCACTAATCCGCATAAAAAGTTTCAAGGATAGAAAAGTGAAAACCATAAAGAAAATCAGGATGAGGGAAAAAAGAACAGAAACTACAGCTAAAAGACTCACCAAAACTATAGACAAAAATCAGACAGAGCCAGCCGAATCACCACACCGTCGCATGCCTTCGCCCACCACGGTAAGCGGTGATTGCTGCTGTCAAAGATGGATTAATGGTCGTTTGGGGTTAGGATTCCGAAAGAGAACTTTTCTTCTATCGTTTCGTGTTATAGAGTCGTTTCGTGTAGTTTTGAGGTGATCGATACCAAAACGAAAAATAAGGAATTCCGTTGTTCAAAACTGAAACCAGTCGAACCCTTACTGGACCTACCAAAACTCTATAAAATTTCCGGTCTTTTCGATCCGTTATCACCCCTAACTACTAGGCAGGATAGCTGAAAATGTCATGTTAGACAAGTAGAATTTGCATACACATTTCCATGCAGAATCATGTATGACGTGGTCTTCTATTTTCAAGCCAAAACACTGCTATTTAGTTGGAACCGGGAGATGGTGTTGTGCACCATCCGAATAATCCGTTGGGCATTAAAACGGTCCAAATCTCATCCAATTCTAGAAATTTTGATGATGTTCTTAGTCTCATTGATCCTATTGTATCCCCGGCTACTAACTCTTCTCTTACTAAATTAAAGCAATTTCTAATGAGTAAATCTACTTGGCTGCCTTTCAATTGGGGCCCCTTAAAGCCCCTGGCTCAGATGGTTTTCCAGGTCTTTTCTTTCAAAAATATTGGGATATTGTGGGGACGGATATCTCTGAGGCTGTTATTTCTTTCTTCCAAACTGGGTCTCTCACAAAAGAGCTCAACCATACCAATGCTACTTTGATTCCAAAAGTGAGAAACCCAGAATCTATGAGTCATCTCCGCCCTATCAGTCTTTGCTGATTTGTATATAAGATCATCTCTAAAATCCTAGCTAATCGTCTTCAGCCTTTCATTCATGGTTTAATATCGGAGCAACAATCAGCTTTCATACCTGGTCGGCAAATTCAGGACAACGTTATTGTTGCTCATGAAGTTTTCCATCACCTCAAGCACAAAAAAGTTGGCAACAGGGCCTCGGTGGCTATTAAACTCGACTTGAACAAGGCTTATGATCGTGTATGCTGGGATTTTCTTTTCAAGGTGTTGGAAAAGTTGGGTTTTGACAAGGCGTGGATAAACTGGGTTTATTAGTGTGTGTGCGTACAGTTAAGTATTCCATCTGTGCTAATGGGGGTCAAGTTTGTAATGTCATTCCTAGCCGAGGGCTCAAACAGGGGGATCATCTATCCCCTTACTTATTCTTATTCATTGTTGACGTGTTCTCAGTTCTTATTCAAAAAGCTATCAAAAACAAGTCCCTAAGAGGTATCAGAATGAAGAGGAAGTGCCCAGTGGTGTCTCACCTTTTGTTTGCAGATGATTCAATGGTTTTCTTGGAAGCTGAAGCTATCTCCTGCTCAAATTTCAAACACTTGGCCTCGTGCTTTAGTGAAGCCTCCAGTCTATCGATTAATGTGCAAAAATCCAGCCTATGCTTCTCAGCAAATATCAGTCCAGTGTTAAAGGAGGAAATTAAGGGGATTCTTGGTATGGAGGAAATGAACCCCAAAGCCAAATATCTGGGCCTCCCAACTGATTGGGGAAGATCAAAGAAAGGAGCTTTGGGCTTCATAAATGACAAAGTATTGGGGAAAATTCAGGGGTGGGGAGATAATCATTTAAACCATGCTAGCAAAGAAGTCCTCATCAAGTCAGTAATTTAGAATATGCCAGTGTATCCTTTTATGTGCTTCAAGGCTCCCATTTCCTTCTGTACTAATTTGAATGCAATGGTGAGTAGATTCTGGTGGAAGACTTCTGAATCCAAAAATGGGATTCGTTGGGGTGCTTGGAGAAAACTGAACAATCCAAAAGGAAAGGGCGGTCTAGGTTTCAAAGACTTTGCTTCGTTTAATAATGCTCTCCTTGCTAGACAGTTTTGGAGAATTAATGAGAATCCTAATGCTCTGTGGGCCCAAGTATTGAAAGGGAAGTATTTCCCTGAGTCATCGTGCTAGAAAGCAAAGAAAGGTGCGTCTCCATCTTGGGTATGGTGTAGTATGCTGAAAGGTAGAAACTTGTTGGAGGAAGGCATACGTTGGAGTATTGGCAATGGAGAATCAGTGCAATTCTGGAATGATAAATGGGTCCATAACTATACAGAAAGCAGGCTGATTAGCAACCCTCCTCCCAACTGTATTTGGAACAAAGTTGCTGATTTTAGAAATGAAGAGAACCAGACTTGGGATTTGGGAAGGCTTGCCACGTGTGTCTCAGAAGAGGAAGTCAAAGCTATTTCCAAAATTCCACTAGGAAAGAGGATAAACTTATTTGGGTCACAACAAGTCTGGGAAGTATACAGTTAAAACTGGTTACTATCAAGCAGTCAAGCAAAATACCTCTTTGAAGGTTACTCAAGCGTCCACTTCTCATTCTCCTCCTAGATCTATGTGGAATAAGCTTTGGGCTGTTCCAACCTTGCCCAAAATCTGTCATTTCATGTGGAAAGTTGTCCATAATTGGATTGCCTGTAAAGCTAATTTGTTTAAACGTAAATGTGCCCCCTCACCCATCTGTCCTATTTGTGACGCTGAACCCGAAACCATTGAACACACTCTTTTTTGATGTCCTTGGACAAGAGCTGTGTGGTTTGGTGTTGGGAAATCTTTTTGGACAGTGGAAATTGTGATCACTTCAACTTCTAAGTGGATGGAAGACCTTCTTTGCGGAAATATGGCTAAAGAAACTACAATGGAAGATATAGCTGTCATCTTTCATCAGTGTTGGGCTATTTGGAAGTCTAGGAACGCCTTCATCTTTTTGGGTAATCCGAAGGATACAATTGAAGCAGCTTTAGTAGGTGTCCGTGATTACCTGCTTGCCTTGGTTAAGGGTCCTAAAAGTAATACCACACGACAGGTTAGGGGGAATAGATGGACCCCTCCCCCTTCCCCTATTGTGAAGTTCAATATTGATGGAGCTTTTAAATCCTCCCGCAGCTTGGCTGCCTTTGGCGTTATCGCGAGAGATAGTGGTGGAACAGCTCAATTCTGGCGTATGGGAAGAACGATCGCAACTTCGGCTATTAGCACCAAGGCTTGGGCTCTCAGAATAGCTTGCAGCGTGGCAATGGAGCTGGACATCTTTGAATCAATCTTTGAGTCAGATTGCAAGGAACTTATCAATTGTTTCAAGGACTCTAATTCTTCTGGACCGTGGAAGATTAGAACTCTAGTGGAAGACATCAAAGAATGGGCTAATTCTAGACATTGGTCCTTTGTTTGGTGCTGTAGAGAGAACAACAAAGTAGCGCATTGACTTGCCACAAATTGTCTTAACAGGAATTGTATTTTCTCTTCCGGTTGTATTCCGCCCACTTTGCAATTCCTTATCGACTCTGATGTAATGCGTTAACTTTGTCGTAAATGAAGTTGACCTCTCCAATTCTTTCTACCTAAGCTTGATGGGAAACCGCACAAATTTTCATTAAACATTTCCAACGAAGATAGACGAAATAAAACTTTTAACTTTACTAACCTCTTTTAACTTCTGAATCTATCAACTAAAGGAGGGAAAGAAAAAGAAAAAGTGGAAAAAACATGGACTATGCATTGCAACATTAAAATCTACCCATAAAGATGTTTCTAAAAAATATCTACTCAATTAACCACCCAAACGAGACTCGGATGTGTCGAGTGGATATCACGTAATAACCATCCGGCACTGGAAAATATCTCCACCCAAACAGTAAAATTACTTTCTACCACCTCGGCTCAGAACCCAACCCCAGCCACACCGACTCCGAATGTGGCTCGGCGGTGAGGCTCAAGCCGCTCAAGCTTCCTATTCTTCCAAAAACAGGTCTCCGGGGCCAACTTAGCAGCCGCCGTCCTCATCGGCTCCGACTTGCACCGCGTCAGCACGAATGGCTCGTACGCCACCGCGTTCACCAGCTTCTGCTCTATCAACGCCGCCATGGACACCGCTGAGGCCGGCCCTGCAGTCGAGTCAATGCTGACCCTCCTTCTGGGCCCATCGCAGCTGTCGGTTCTCTTGACCTTTCTTCTCTCCGGTTGCCACCTGATAAAATCCCCACTGCATACCCACGTTTCCTTTGAAACCTCCATTGATAGCTTCGGCTCACACATCATCAGTAGTAAACACTCCGGCAACAATGAGCTTCTCTCTCCTCTGTTTTCTTGTTCTTCCTTCACCTCTTCTTCTCTCTCTAGATTCCCATTTCCTTCTCCTTCCTCTGCTTCTTTGGCTTCTGATTCTAGCAGGGTTTCTTCTGACTGGGTCCCTTCCTCTCTCTCTTCTTCCAATTGGGTCTCTTTCTCTCCCATTGACACCTCCTCTGTTTCTTCAACCTTTTCAGCCTCCTCTTCTTCGAAAAACATCTCCTGAAGTCCTAAGAACAAGTCCTCATCCGGAGACATGATTTCATCACTCTGAACCTCCCTAGACTGACAATCTTCAACTGGGTTTTCCACATTTTCTTCATTTGCTAATCTCTGCAAATCTGAAAAAGCTTCAAAAACAGAGCAGCTCACCTCATTTTCCTCTGCCTCTGATGTAACCTTAACTTCTTGAACTACTACTGGTTCTAATTCATCTTTTTCTTCATATCCTTCTTCTTCAATTTCCTCACTAATTTCCAAATTCTCTTCTGGGTTTTCTCCCTCTGCAGCTTCTTCTTGCACCTCCATTACCAAATGTCCCTCTCCTTCTGGGCTCTCTCTCTCTTCTGCTTCTTCTTGCACCTCCACAGCTGAATCTTGTACCTCTCGTTCTGGGTTCTCTCTCTCTCCAGCTTCTTCTTGTCCCTCCATAACCAAATCATGTGCTTTTGCTTCTGGGTTTTCTTCCTTTTCCTCTTCCGCAGAAACCAACTTCCCAAAAGCTTCAACCTTTTTATCCTCCGTTGATCTTTCTCCATCTGGACCACCCACTTCTTCATCTCCTTCATCCTCGTCCTCTTCTTCTTCTTCTTCTTCTTCTTCTTCTTCTACTTCTTCAGCACTACGTATAGGTGACTCCCAGAACCGATTAACAAGAGCCGAAACCCTAATAGGATCAGATCTGCACCTCATCAACAAAAGAGCATTCTTTGGGGGCACACAAATACTCACTCTCCTTTCCTCTTCTATCTCCACACCACACTCCTCACTCACTCCACACCTCCCATCTTCAATCTCTCTCTCTCCTCCCTCTGCTTCTCTCTCCTCACCCTCTCCACCCACCACCAACTCTATCTCCCTCCCCTGCACCCCCACCAACCACCTCCCGAACATCGCCACACACGAAGAATCCCCACCATTCCCTTCATTCACTCTCCCTTCTTTTTCTCTCTGTCCTGTGCCGCCCATCGAGAAGCAGGATGGGCGGCACGGAAACAAGCAGCTGAATTCAGCCCCAAACCCTCTTAAGGCTTCACAAATCGTTAAAGGGAGATGAACCCACTTCTGATTAGGGTTCACATTCCCTTCGGTTTTGCGAAAACTCACTTCCCCGGTTTTAATACTCTGCTTCTTGCTCCCCTGTTTTTTCTTGGTTTTGACTCGGACTTGGCCGATGCAGGTGACTTTGGGAGAGGAAGGCTCGGGGTTGTCGAAGGCGGAGCGGGGTTTTTTCCCTGCGGTGGGGAACATGGGGGATTGCGCGCCTCTGAGGCTTCTGTTGGCTTTGAGGCGGCGGCTGAGGGATGGTGGGAGAGACATAGGGGTGGTGGAGTCGCGTGGGTGGCGGTTGGGGCTGAGGATTGATTTCGATGTGATTTTCATTGTGGTGTTTTGGCCATCAAGCAGCACGAAAATGGTGGGGTAGATATAGCGGCAGAAAATGCCAAGGGAGTTTACTGTGTGATTGATAAAGTTAGCTGTGATTTGCTTGGAGTCTTGGACTGTGGGTTGTGGTTGTGGCTGGGGAGAGATACGGATATGTGGATGAAGAGAGAGAGAGAGAGAGAGAGAGAGAGAGTGATGATGGTTGAGGGAGGATGAGATGGGAATATTGCCGTTTGTCTTTAGCCAAAAGCCACAACTATGCTTGTGGGGTTCAGTGGAGTATTAAGCTAAAGGTCTATCCACCATCCAAACGCGCCGTAAACGAAATAACAGGTGAGCTTATCAATTGTGAAGAGGTTGTGTTATATCAGCTACGTTATCTATGCTTTGTTACTTGGGTACCAGGCTGTGTCCGCTTGGCACATTCGCCGTTCATTTTGATTTTGGACAGTTCGGATTTGAAAAGAAAAAGAAGAGAGAGAGAGAGAGTGGTGGGGTGAAAAGAGAAAGAGTTTCAATCAGGACCGTTCGACACATATTTAAATGGATGCGGGGCTCTGCTGTGCCATGAAGCTCCGTACCCTTGCCGACACCCCAAACAGTACAGTTTTGGAGAAAAAAACATTCTTAGGTTTTCTATTTGTAATCCTATGGAGTAGAAATATGATTATAAGAGTTTTAGAGATAAAATTTAATTATGCCTTTTTAGAATAATATGATCAGAATAATAAGATCTTCACACTGGTTCAAACGGATTAAAAATTGGAGCAGTTAATTTTTTAACTGCATTTTTAATATATAAACAGTCTAAAAAAATTAAGTGCTCTAATTTTTTATCCGTTTGAACAAGTGCGAAGATCTTATTATTCTGAACATATTATTCTAAAGGATCAGAATTAACTTTTGTATTTAATTATGAGAGTTCTAGAGACAAAAGTTAATTATGTGTTTTTAGAATAAAATGTTCAAAATAATAAGATTTTCGCACTTGTTCAAACGGATTAAAAACTAGAGCACTTAATTTTTTTAGACTGTTTATATATTAAAAATATAGTTAAAAAATTAACTGCTCCAATTTTCAATCCATTTGAACCAGTATGAAGATCTTATTATTCTGATCATATTATTCTAAAGAGACATAATTAAATTTTATCTATAAGGCTCTTATAATCACGTTTCTGCTCCATATGATTGCAAATAAAAAAACGTAAGGATGTTTTTTTCCTCCAAAACGGTACCGTTTGGAGTGTGGGTAGGGGATACTGTGCGTCATGGCACAGCAGAGCCCCCGCGTCCCTTTTGAACGACCCGAAAGAGCTGAGCGGGCACCACGTCGACACTGCCACCTCTGATACCCAAAAATTTCTGTTGATTGAGATAGTGACTTGGTGTAAACTGATAAAAGACTATTATCCGAAGACAATGAACAAAAATCTCAAACAAAAAAATGAGATCGCCCTCCGTTGTATACCAATAGCAAATTTCAAAGGGCAAAAACCGAACTAGAGAACACTGAGTTTTTTTTGATAACAGGATGCTTGGATAAGTTTTCGCGTAACTTGACTAATTTTCGTACCCGTAAACTTTAACAACTATGCAAATATGGAGTAGTCCCATGATTTCGATTTCGATTTCGATTTTTTGGTTGGCGTGAGAGTTAAATTGCAAGCCTTAACAGCTAAACTTCTTAATATAATGCAATCAATCGACCAACTCTTGAGAGCCCCACCCTAATGTCGACCCATTTTTAGTTCCCAAAACAGACATGCCCTCGATCGTCCTGCAAGAAAATCCCCCAAATTATTCGTATGCTCATTTGTTTAGTTGATCAACGGGTGGATTTAGGAGGGTGCGTGGAGGGATTTGTTCTTCAAATTTTAAGAGCCCGTAACACATAAAGTCCTGGGAAAAGTCTACAACTATACCCAATTTGCACACACGAACGCACGAACACTCGCATGGACCTGTGGATTCCAAACACATTACATCATTAGTGTGTGCGGACTCCACTTATCTACGTAATTATTTGAGCATTTATATCCGCAAAATGTGTGTGATAATGTGATTGTAGAATGATTAAAAAAAATAGTCTAAATATTGGAGCATAGAAGTTTGTTCCTCCAAAGTTCAAAGTCATTGGTGATTTGAAAATAGCGAGGGGAAGGATACATGAAAAGAAAAATGGAACTCCAGACCATCGGCGTAACGTCCCAAAAGTGTCTGTCACCCTCAAAACACCGCTACCGGAACACCGCCATGGTCATCATCTCGTATAAAAAGCCTTATCATAGTCTCGTCTGATGTTTTGAATTGTTCATTTTGTAAGTAAGTTTGTGATAATAGTGGCAACTTTGATATTAAAATTAGGGAAGTGGAGCACGGAGGGGTCGTGATTCGCTTATTTTATGGAGTCACGCAATTTCTTCTGTTCGTTTCGATTTTAAATTGTTCAAATTTTAATAAAATTTATTAAAATTCGAATCATCCGAAGCATTTTTTAACGGTCCAAATTTACCTCTGTAAAAATTTATTCAGGGAGCTTCGTGAATCGGAGATGACATGGTGTAGGTGTCACAACAGAGGGGATACGGACAAGTTGAGAGACACAGAATCCAGTCCAGCCACAGGGGGGGATGCACGTGACGAGAGTTTTTGACAACCATGCAAATGAAAGTAATGATTTTTTTGTTCAGATGTCTACCCTACTTGTAATGAGATAAAAATGGGTATCGCCAAGTGACATAGGCGTGGGACAACTCCAAAGGGCATTAAGCGTCGCACCAAATACTTGCGATCATGGCGAGAATCGAATCTTCTCAAGAAGTGTCACCGAGTTACAAGGACTTTCACGAATGAAAGTAATGATGAAGGGAACGCTATGTACAAAAAAATTTTATCCAGAAATAATCCGAAATATACTATTTATAATCGTTCATAGTCTTTTATAACCGATTATAAATAGTGTATTATTATGAATCATTTTCGGATAAAATTTCTTTCCTCCTGGCATTTCTGAACGATGAAGAACGAGGGTGGGTGTGGTCACTGCAGACGAAGAGCTTCGCTGGCCTGCTGGCACTGGCCTGCTCTACTGTTTAACTACTGTGCTACACGCACTCCGTAGAAAAGCTGCGCAAAACTGAGCGCGTGATCAGGGCTTACATTCCAGTGTGGACAAAACCAAACCAAAATACACAGGTAAAAAAAAAAAGAAAGAAGTACCAAGTAGGGGTAATCAAACAAAAAAAAAAAGTACAAAACGTGTAACAAATGTGATAGTGAGGCCACGTTCCAAAGTACGTGAGTGATCTTGGTCGTATAACTAAGCCCCCGTTCCGCGAAGGTTCTTAGCGGGCAGGGTTCGGATCAGTTTGGTCTACAACCGGTTGAGTCCAGCTTGGATCATTTGTGAGTTCTTTCCGAGTCTATAATAATGATTGAAACTGTTTTGCTCTTTATAACTTGTCGAGAATATTGACAACGCCAAAAACACATTTATCGAATGTCGTTTGATATGATTTCGAAATGCATTTATCTTTCGAAAATTGTGTAAAATGGGTTGCAATCCAGGGTTGCATACTTTTTCACCCAAATATAATGCATTTCAAAATCATATCAAATGATATCCGATCAGCGTGATTTTTGGCGTTGTCAATGTTCTCGACGAGTTTTAAAAAGTGAACGGTTCTAATCATTGTTATGAGCCCAAGAAAGGGCCCGCAAATGGTCCAAACTAGACCGAACTGGTTGGAGACCAACAGGTCTGGACCCTTGCCCAGTTCTTAGTGCTACGTGCAGAACAAAGAAACATAACCAATCTCTAACCGTCCATTATTATAATTAATAGTCAATATTCGCCTAAACTCTTCGACCGTCCAAACACATCTAGACTGCCAGAATTAGCTACACAACGATTGTGCACGTAACATTTTAATTTTTTAAGTACTTATTTTTCCATTTTATGATCATTCTTTCATAATAAATCACAATTAATTTTAAAAAATAAGTACTATAAGCTACCACTAGTAACTGTTTTTTTGTTTTTTGAAACTTACTACTCCCTCCGTTCTAATTTACTTGTCTCAGTTCTATTATAATTGGATTAAAAAAATAGTTAAATATATTTTTAAATTTGTAATGAATTTTATATCCAATATGGATCTTATTTGATAGATCTCGATTTGTTCTATAATACATTGCTTCCGAAACCACCTAAAACATTAGTATAAATTACAAGATATAATCAATTGAAAAGTAGCACGAACTCCCAAAAAGACAATTAAAACTAAGACGGAGGGAGTACTAGTAACTTGAACTACACGTAGTTAAGCTCCAATAAATAACTGGGCCAGTTGTCCAAGGGGTGTTACTGTTACAACATAACAGCCCTCAATATCAAACTCTCATATGCAGCCAAATTAAAATTTAAAAGCATACTCCACCATGCAGGCCTAGGAGTTAGCCAGTATGAATTTTACAACTCCAATGGAGACCAATAAATGAGAGATTTGACTGATCAAAATTGGAGGGAAACTTAAATCCAATCAGTTGGGGCGAGTGGATTTGTGATACTGATCGAGAACATTATTGATTAACCAGGATTGGGAAACGCTGTAGTGCACTTCGTGTAGTGCAATACATAACGTGTCATCGGAGGGTACATCATAGTCGTTCAAAAGTATTTTCAACGGTTCAGATTAAAAATAAATTTTTTTAAGAAAGAGTTGATAAGATCGACAACTGTGTGTCGCCCTACACGTGCATTACAACACCTTCGAATCCAAAAGTGTTTTAACGGTTCGTGTTAAAAGCAAATATTGTTGTGGTAGCATTCGCACAAGAATCAACAAACCATTCAACATACCATCTTGCTTTTGGTGTACTTTAAGGAGATGCACACACATGGATCAATCAAAGAAGGGGGGGGAAACCTCACTTCTAGGCGAAATGGGTGAGGTTTTGGTTTTAATAATGGTTTTGTAAGTGGTCAAGGTTTGCTTCAGGAAGAGGGCTTTGACCACACATTTACACACACCACAAGAGGACAGGACAAGAGAAAAACCATTAAAAAAAAAAGGGACCAAAAGCAAAGCAAAATGGCCAAACTACTGTACTTTATCCGTTTTGATTTGTTTGTCTATTTTTTAACTTATATATGTTTTAAATTGATTGTCCAATTTCAAAATCAATGAATCAAATTATGTACATTTTCAAATCAATGGATCAGATTTTGTTTCCTTTGTTTCCTTAATAAGTTAAAAACCCGAAATTGAACAAATAAGTTGGGACGGAGGGAGTAGTATTTACTCAAGGAAACCACTTTTGTCAATAAGCTGAGGCTAATAAGCTATAAAGCTAAAGCTGAACCTGTAGCTAGAATTGTGTCCGAGGAAAGGTCAGATTGGACTTTTTATGGCTTTTAATTAAAAGGGGTTCTATATAGGCGAGTGGGGGAGCCCAACTATGGAGAAATTTTTGGTTGTCAAGTGAGTATCACGTGGTGCCGAAATCGGATCGTTTAAAAGTGTGTTAAATAATTTAGATTAAAACTCTTTTTCTTCTCACTCCACCACTCTCTCTCCTCTTTCTCTCTCCGAATCCGAGCCAGCCAAAACAGAAATGTATGATCCGAATGCGCAGCTCGTAGTGCTCGCTCGGCACCCAAACTAATAATGTATTGTGAAACTTATTAAAACTAATAATCTACTAACAAGCAGAGCCGTGCAATTTATTTAAGAACATTGTTTTATTGTTTTAAGAGTTTCTGGGGAAAAAAACAACCCATTCGAATATCGGCAAATGCTTTATTGAAACATTCAAATATCATAAATGCATTGCCAGTCCATTCAATTTCCGTCCCTGCAAATTTATAGATAAAAATCGTTCAATCCCTTACCGATTTCCAAATGAGCTGATTTTTTGAAATAACTCCTAGAAACATGTTTTGAACAAACCGAACGGCTCCGATCGTTTGTGTAGTACACCAACGATGTACCCAAAGTGCTTTTTTAGTGAGTGGGGAGTTTATCAACCTCCCATCTGCCATAGGATCAGGTGGTACATACAATAGCTCCAAATAGTGTGGGGGTCTATAACCACTTACTGGGCCTCTCAGCTTGGGCCACATGCATTTCTTACACATTATTCTGCAGCTTTCCTAGCACCATGTGAGGCTAATCTTTTTCTTAGCCTTTAAATCCCCTAGGAATCGACATGTGTTATAGTACAACTTTTTTGGAGATGTACTTATTAATTCAACAACTTATCTATCTCAAGTGTTCGATTTATTTGGTGTCAAATGCATATTATTCAGTAATCTTTATAAGTAGAGTGAGATAGACCATGCTTAGAGAAGATGAATCGTGCCTGAATTATTCTTTTCCTGGTCATTTTCACCCAAGCATAAGCTCGTAGCCCTACTGCCAAACACCCCTTTCCACCGGATGCCTATAAAAGGAATCAATGTGCTAGAGCTCTACTTGTTAATGTCTCGCTCGACGTCCTCTCATTAGACAAACGAAGCCAACCCCCAATACGTTTTTAAGCTTGGTAACTTATCGAGCCCGACTCAAATTAAACTCGATATCTTATATGTATTCATTTGTGCGGAAAAATCGAGCCACTTGAACTCAGCCCAGAACTAGAATGACCGAAACTTGTTCATAATAAAGACGGTAGACTTTATTACTTGAACTGAATTTGAACATATTTTACTTTCAAGCTTAAACCTCCGGAACACTATATTAGTTGGGTAGATGAGCTCAACAAAGGTAGGGCAGCCTCACTATCCAATGACTTCTTCACCTTCTAAACGAAAGAAAAAGATTGAAATTGAAGTCAACGAAAAATCCAAGACAGACACCGAACATGTCAAATTACCTACTCTCATCCTTGCGGTATATTTAGACCGGAGTCACTGGTGAGGGTGCTTGTGGCGGCGCCACTTGTCACAGCAACATTGGCTGGTGGCACGACAACTGAAGTCTCCGCATCACCAGAACTGATAACCACAGTAGTTTTTGGTGGCAGAACCTTAGCCTCATTGGATACATTCACATTACCAAGTTTAGTAGGGGGAACCACCACGGGTACAGCATCTGAAATACCCTCTGCTTTTTGCTGCTGTTTTTGCATCCTTGGTTCAATAGGAGGATAAACCCTCAAACTGTTGGATGTAGGGGGATCCGCACCAGGCTTGTGCTGGTTTGCGGGTCCCAGTTCGTTTTTGACAAGAAGTTGCTGCAACCTGTAATCAGTTTCTGGCCGACGGCAAACCTTTCTCAAAGGCACAATTTCCTGAAGCAACAGTCAGAAACAAACACATTGGTCAACATGAGTTGCATACAATAGGTCTCAACAGCATGGTAGAATGTACTTTAATACACGTATGCTCCAAGGGTGCAAAATAGAAAGAATGAAACTGCATGCGACTGAGAGTACTGTTTTACTTGTGCGGTAATTTGAACAAGGAGAAAATGTGATTTTTAACTTTTTACAATCAAGGTTGTCAAAAGCAGGAATTATTTCCCATAGATACCTGCAAATGAATGAGAAAGTGCTGTTCCAGGCAATAGATAATGACTCAAAGAAGGCTCTTCAGTGAGACAATATTTAGGTGTATACCTCAGATTGGTCATGATCATAACGCACCAGGAACCTGCAGCGACAACCTCTTACGTCGTGCCTCCGTCTCTGTGCATCAAGAACGTGAGCATCAAAGTAAAGAGCTTGCTCTTTGCCTTCCTGAAATTTTTTATAAAGACATCAAGTAGCGATTGTCAAGATCTGATAAATTTGTCTTCTTAACAAAACATTGAGAAATGTACTCATTCTAGGGCATTATTACGCGAATTTCCATACCTGAAAACAGAGTGTTAGATCCCCAGGAAGGACTGCAACACATTCTGATGATTCGCATGGAAGAGACCGTTGTCTGACATGCTTTCGGACATTAATCCATTCATCCTCCTCCGCCCCGAAACCAGCAAACCGAACAAGCACATCCTAAATTAGTCCAGAGTTTATGAGTCAAGGAAGAAGTCGCTCCAAAAGACCAAGACTAGTTCACAAAACCAACCGGAGTTTTCAACCTTTACAACATGTTGAAGGAACAAGACTTTAAGTCCAAGAAAAGGTTGCATTTCCTTGAAGGTTTCACCACAGAATTCAGTAACAAAGTCTATATTCCATATCCTACGAACCCGTTTGAAGACCTTTCCTCTCCATTAATTGTGCATTATATGTATAATCGGGTGGAACCAGATCATAGTTCATGAAGAGTCTAAAGAATCCAAAATGGACAAGAAGCTTATACTTGTACAGACTATGTGATACTTGCACAGACTATAGTATGCATCTCTAGGAATAAAGTCTAAAGATGGGTGAACTAACTCAGGCAGGAATTGAGGATAACAATCATGAAGACTACAAAATTCCAAACAAAGAGTTCAAGGATAATATTTCTGCCTTCTAAAAAATAATCAAGCAATGAAGGAGAAAAGATTCAAGAATTACCGCATCACCCATCTCAAGAGATCTATGAGATATAAACATTGTGACGTCATACCTGAGGAAGAGCAAGAAATAACTATTATCTTCTTACATAGATGTTACTTATCTGAGAGGATGTGGGCAAACATCACATAATTAGCACCCAGAAATTCGAAACCTGAAATGCCAACAATACTGACCATGCACCATCCCTTGCAGATTTAGCTTCAAACTCCATCTGTGTATGATCTGAAACCGTCCTTCCTAAAGAAAAGAAGAAAGTCTGAAATTTAGACCCGTAAAGTCGGTAAGAGCAAAGAGGCTAGCAGATACAAGAAGTAAGTCAATCGTACATTGGGGAGACTGCCTTGCACCAATGATCAAGTCATACATAGTTCTTACCGTCAAGAGTAATTCCCTATTCCTTATTCTGTGACGTAGAAAATACTACAACAGTAAAGACGGCTATGAATGACTTGTAATTTTGTTTCTCAAACGTAACACTGATCACTGGAATCAGTCAAAATCTAGGACCTTGTTCGTTCTGGGGTCTCAAATCCCTTGCGCACGGTCTCCAATAAATTTCCTTTATCTATCTCTCTCCACTCATTACTTTTAAAAACCTTCCTCAAAACCCAAACTGAACAGGGCCTACATGACTAAGGCCTGTTCCATGCAAAATTTCACTCAAATAAACTATGTTCGCAACTCACTTGCATATAATTGTACTCCAGTACCCCAGCAACAACTACATACTTCAAGTTAATAGAGAATGAGAGAAGAGAAGGAAACATGACAGGCCTAGAAAAAGAGTAAGAGATGGAAAAAGAAAAAACTAAAACGAAATAAAAACATGTGTTTTCCCCTTTTGGCAATCAATGTCTCGAACAATTCCTAGTGGTGAAGTTTTGCAGGTAGGTTGATGAAGCCGGAACTTCATATACATCCTCAACTCAAAATATGTTAATGCCAATTACCCGAGGTCAGATAATATATCTATTTCCCCAGCGTGCTTGATTGAAAGACATTTAATCACCAAGTATGAAGTAATAATGTGCGTTCTCATCATCTCAGCCCATGTCCTCCACAATCTCTCTCTCTTAGTTCGGCACCTTCATCCACAACGATCCCTTCTACCAAGAATTTACTGAATAAACCTCGTCACAGATGCTTACTACCTTCCACAATTTCATTCATATCTTATAACATCTGTTTCCAAGTAAGTGGTCCACATACTCCTTAGGTCACCCTTGTTTATGATAACTAACTGAGAAATTCTCAATCAAGTACGACACCCTACTTTTAGTAATCTTACACTTCCATATTTTGTTCTCTCCTACTTCATTAAAAACTTTCAGACTCGAAAGTATCATTTCATGTGCTGTAATACTAGAGTTGATACCATAGTTTCCTCAAAATAAAACTACGTCATCGATTAAGACTAGGGCATACTATATTGAATGTGCTAGTGAAGTTTAACACCAAGTATGAGGTAAACTAAACAGAGTGGATGACCAAACTCGGTCAAGTAAGCCACATGGTAAACTAAACAGCATGAGGTGGAAATTTAAAATCACTTGCACTGGAAATCAATGAGAAAAGTGCTTTACAATGCTCCTTCAATTCACAATTGAAACCATAAAGCATTTCACCTCCAACCTTTAGACCACTAAATGTCACACCAATACGGCAAAGAAAATGAACATTTGAGCTAATTTTTTGCTCTATTATCTCGACAGAATAAACCCACAAGAAAGGGGATACTTTGGGATTTTTCAAGAGTACAAGGGTTACTTGAGAAGAGGCTGTGTAATCCATTTTTCCCTCAGAAAGCCTCCAGCAAACTATGAAGAGAACTGAAGATGGAAGATTCTAAGAACTTTGGCTAAAAGTAATAACACCATATAGTATTGCTTCATACGACTATACAAGTACAATAGTATCTTGACTATTTTCTCCAGAACATTTGCTAATTCAAACTACAATATCTATACAAATTTCAAAATGACGTGTACAAATTGAAACTGCCACAGATATAGCATATGTGCTAATGTGCATATATTATAATCATATGGAACAGTGAATAGCTATAACACAACGTAAAACGTGAAAATATTCAACTCACTGCATGAACTATGAAGTGGCCACTTTGGCACATAGAGTCATTAGAGGTATGATACTCTAGGGCCCTGGGCATCAAAATACAAGATACATATTTGCATAGGCTATTGAGGCCCCAAAGAAGAATAGCAAAAAAAGAATCCAAAATACAAACTAGAGGCAAAATTGCTGAGGAAATATAAAGGAGACCTATGACCAACAGATACATGTGCTAAAGAACCTTAGTCTTTGAATGGTTTTAATCCTACCTGAAGGAGAGTTCATCAATTGAGGGGTTTGAGGAACACTTCTCACTGCAGTTGAATCAGTGCGAGGCATAGGTGTAACACCTAATTTCTCAGGACCCTTAACTGTTTTTGCCCTGACAGCATACCTCCTATTCTGGAACCAATTCCACACCTTAAGAAAAACTATTTGAATTAGGAAGATATATTCTTTGTGTGGATCATCAAGAAGCAGTCAAGGGAAAGTGTTTTACTTGTTTCATTTGAACTTCAACTTTTCCCAACCGCTCCGCCGAACCACTAAAACCAAAGACAGCAATCGCATGAACAGAATTTTGTGTTGCAAGGAGAGCAAGCAGTTTCCAAGTATTGAATTCTCGGATTAATGGACGTTAACTACATACCTGAACTTCTTAGCAAGAGCTTCAAGAACTTCACGTGTTGGCATCTGATTAAGGTGTTCTTGCAGTATAGCTTCCATCTCTACAACCTAGTAGACCAATAAAATTACATCGTTGAGGTTCAAATTTATCCAAAACCTCCCAAAAGATGCTGTCATTGTCAGTGCCATGAATAAAGGTATGTTCTGCTGTATTGTTCAAATGCATCTGAAATGAAGAAACAAAAACAAAGGACCTAAGACCCGATATGTTCGACCCCGAAACAAATTCGAGCTAGTTCGTTTGCAGAGGCACGTATTCTAGAAATTAATTATACGAGATAGAACTATTCATGAAAAAAGGCAATATTTTAATCGCAAGCGAATGGCCACATCATATAAATAAAAGAGACATCTCCAATCTGCATCCTATTTCAGTATTACTACCTCCGTCCCATTGTGTTTGTCCAGTCCTCAAAATGGGACTTAAAAATAATACAATTTTTGAAGAAAAAATTCAAACTTTTATCATAAATTAAAAGAACTAATTGATATCTAGTAAATTGTTGAAAAATTTTAAATTTTTCTTGAAAATTTTGCATAGTTTTTAAGTCATCATTTTGCGGACCGAACAAATATTTTGGGACGGAGGGGTAGTAATCCTGATAAATTTTGCATGGGAACTTGTGGAAAGTGGGGGAAAAGAAGGGAAAATAATTAATAAGGAAATTGTGAGGGGGGAAAATGGGGGGAAATTTCAATGTGCTTAGAACCCTATTTCGCCATTTTCTCCTCTTCGCTCTCAAACAAAACAAGGGAACGGAAAAAAAATAAATTAAACTTTCCCTTCCTTTTCCCATGTTCCTGTTTACACCTATTTTGGAAAATTTCTTAAACTGTCGAAGAAGTTGTGTCAAGATAAGGACACATGGCAGTTTTCTACCAAATTCCAACCCGTTGAGAATATGACAGTCATTTAAAGACACATGGCAAAGATTGAAGAAAGGGAAAAGGAAGTCTGGATCAAGACAAAGGCAGTTGAGTCGAGAATGACATCTGGACAAGTAACTACCTTATCCGGATATGAAGCTTCAGACAAATAACTACCCTATTCAAACTCAAAGAGGGAAAAGTTCCAAGTTTGAATTTGAAGACAAAGAGGAAGGCCTATAAATAACAAACTTAAAGAGTCAGAAATACCCCGATCAATCGCCCAAAGGCTTCTACTTTTTACAGTTTTTACTTTCCTGGTTCCTTTATTTTCCGGTCATTTACTTCTTTCAATTACAAGTATAACCCCTTTGGCAACCTAGGTGAGAAAAGAAAAGAAAGGGGTGTAGTCTCCCTTATTAGTGAGAAAAGAAAAGAAAGGAGTGTGATTTCTCACCATCTCATTTGGATGGACAAAATATAGATGAGAAAAGAAAAGAGAATGTCATATATGTTTTTACTAATATAACCCTCCCAGCCCTAGATCCACAGTCGTCCTCTTCTCCCAGCCATGTATTCCTTCTTCTCTCTAAACTCGATTCACCGCTACAACAATGGCAATCGAACTACACAAACCCCAATATAGTCCCCTGTAATCCCACTATACTCATCACCAGTGGACTCCGAACTTGAAGACCTAAATCCCAAATCCCACCAACTTGATCGACGACGACGGCTCCTCCGCTAAGGACATGAGAAGTGGGCTGCAGCGGTTATGGTGGGCTGAGGACACAAGAAAGTGGTGGTGCGGCGGCTGCGAAGGGAGTGGCGCAGGGGTACGATTGGAAGAAGCTCTCTTTCTCACGGAATCTCGCCAATATTGGTGAGAAATGAAATGAGGGTTTGAAGGGGTTCTGCTCTCTCTCCCTCTCCCACCGTTTCTCACCTTCTTGTCCAGCCAAACGTGCAAGAGAGAGCTCTCTCCCTCAGTTTCTTTTCTTTTCTCTCGAAGTCGCTCCATCCAAACGAGCTATAAGTTCTGTCGATTGTACCCCATTTGGAGAGTAATAAAAATTCTTTGTTATTTTTCATCCTTGGTTTGTTTCCAGAAACGTCCCGAAAAAACGGCAAGGAACCAAACTCCACTTACTAATACCCTGATAGGGATAGAGTGACCTCCCAGAGTTAGCTCAACATAAGAAACACAGCATGGCCCATCGGGCTCAAATTACCGGCCCAATAAGCATTAAATCCAGCCCATAGGGGTTTTAGGCCGGACCTCGTCTAGTCCATAAATATCAGCCCCTCCAGCCTAAGGGAGAGGTCAGCGCATGAGCGCAGCTCATAAGCATAGCTCATAGGAGCACAGAGCTCAGCCCGTGAAATGAGCTCGACAGACATAACACTAAGCTCAGCTAAAAGAGTTTGGTAAGCACAACAAGTAACGAATTAGTAGATAGAAGCCAGCTACTACGAGATACAGGGCAGAGAGAGTTTGTCCGGATTAGGGAACTTCAAGAAACGGCCAAGGTCTTATCTCATCCTAAGGGATGAGGCTACGGATCCCAAGGGATAGCTACATAAGACTCACACTAGAAGAGAATTCCTAAACCTGATAACAATCCCAGAGTCCTAAGGTGAGGAGGATACTCCAACACCTATCTATACCCGTCACAAACAGATGAGACTTAAGAGTCCCAGTTCCAAGGGATTCCTCACAAGATGCCTATATAAAGATCACACCTCACCTTACAAAGGTACACAATTCATACATAATCAATTCCATTCTTTTCATATCTCGACTAACTTAGGCATCGAAGGGGCGTTGGCGACAGCCACACCTGTGCCCATAGTTTACCGCTTTGTTTTGCAGGACATTGATTGAGCGCGCGTGGAATCGCTTCACCAGCTTTGAAGGATCAGGTGGATGATCGAAGGACCTCATCTCTTAAGGTACCCAAAACCGCTTCATCAATTGGCGCCGTCTGTGGGAATCGAACCCACGACCACGTGGTTTTGAACACGAAGGTTAGGATTCCTGATACAACTCAAGCACCTGTTGAATCTCTTTTAGACTTTTTCCACCACTTAGTAGGGTGCAAAGTTAGACTTTTATGAGGTTTAATCCTTGGGTTATCCCCTAGCTCATCCATACATGGGATTATATTGGGTAATTTGCTATTTTCCTCTAGGAATCCCGTTAGGTTGATCTTGGTTTCTGAGCTACGCCAAGCTCAAACATTTCACCAGGCAAACTAGGTGTGCAGGTCTTAACTCCTGAGTTGAGGTTGGCTTTCTTTAACCAAGGGAAATCTGCAAGCACAGCGCTCATGGGCTGACTTCTCCCTTGGGCAATTGGGCCTAAAACCCTTACGGGCTAGATTTAATGCTTATTGGGTCCTTCGTCTGTGCCCATTGGGTTGCATTGGGTTGCTTGGTCTGAGCTGAACTCGGGAGGTCAACTTATCCATATCAAATAGGTACTACCCTACATATCCTCTAAGAGTTGAGGATTAATACATTCCGGAATTGAAACGTAATTTAAAAACGGTACAGGAAGTAATAAAGCATTCCTAGCTAGCTGGTCAGCACATCGGTTGCATTCCTGCATGACATGTCTAAGCATTGGAGCTCCCAACTGGTGCAACAAATCCTCCTAGTATGGCTCCTTGCTCAGATAAAAGTCAATCTTCTGCAACCACTCTAGATAACGCGACCGATAATTCGCTAATGTATGTCGTATCAATGAACAAGTCCCTCCAAAAAAATCATCAGCTAGCACCCTATGGCAAATATTTTGGAGGATTGTGATGATTGTAGTGACCAATTAAATTTATGGTATAGACAATCACTCCAATAAATATATTATGGTATGGTGGGGAATACTACAATCCTAGTCGTTCCATTTCTGCCTATTTTGACATCTGTTGTTCTAACCCAAACTTGTAAACTCTTTCTTCTACACCACCTTTGGGAATGAAAGACTCCAACTCGATGCTTCCTCCCAACAATGCTACCATAATGGTATTGAGGACTTGTTTGTTTTCAAACCGATACTTGGTGTCACACAATTTTCTTAAGAGAGAAAACTTCTCAACATAGCTCCAAAAAATCGCCTCATCTAACAACCACCGTATTTTCCAACCAGACGAAACTGATTCTTTGCCATCGAGACTTGACATAAAAAACCGTAGAGGTTTTGGCATACCAATGTCATCCAGTTTCATTTGGGAGAGATCAAATTATGGGCCTTATTTATATGGTCTTGCACTGACTTTATCAATTCCACCTGTTGTTTAATATCCCGTATTGTTCTAAAAGCTAAATCTCTTACAACACAAGGTATTCGGATGCCACACAACTTTGCTGAGCTTCTATTTACCACTGAAATAGAATTCTTCAAATCTCCACAATGAGCTCCATTCTCATAGAGAAATAGAAGCACCATGAGAACATCCCTAAATATGAGTATGAAGGCTTGGCCAATAAACTCCCACCAAGATATTTGATTGTCTTTCGATTCGAACGATATGAATGCTTGGTGTTCTTGTTTCACCCAATCCTCTATGTCCATATGGACTTGTTCGATGACCACATGTTTGTTTTTTCTACAAATGGCTTTTACTATCCTTAGATTTTTGAACTTCCTCAGCAAGTTGTAATGATTGATAGCATCTTCCTCAGTCAAGAAGAACTCCACACTAATAGGTTCATGTGTATCACTTAACCACGTTACGCCAATCCCCTTATCCTTCCATTGGGAATATACATCATACCGAATTTCGGCTATATCTATAAAGGGTACGGATTTACCTTCATGTTCTTCAAGGTGCTTCAACGGCCTCAATTGCCACGGTAACATCACCCTTTTTGTTCTTCTTGTTCTTCTTCTTCTTTGGTGGAGAATCTTTGAGCAAACCTGCTATTATGGCATTCCAACGTTGAATATCTTCAACAATGTTTTTACACTCTGCGATCCAGTCCTTCATCATTTTCTTTTCATTCTCCTTCTCCTTCTCCTGGGTTTCCGGGAGCAGAACAAGCACTTTGTCGCAAGCTGCCAACGCTGCTTCGCTGCCTTCTCTCTCGCATCATCGTTGGTCAGCGATAAATTCTTTAGCCATCGATAACTTGAAGTTGCGTGAACAGAGTACAATCTATACACCTGACCATCATCTTTGTCTTCCAATTTTTTCAGCTTGGGTAGCTTCTCCCATATCTCCACAGCCTTTAAACTGAACTCGAACGCGTCGCCAGCTGTCTTGGTATCTAACCTCATCATCACCGCTCCGCAATGGTATGGATACCAAGATGACTTATTATTGTCGCGGATGAATTTGATTCGTTTTACCCCTTCTGCGCGGTTTCCACCGTTAAAAAGCTCCATGGCCTCAATACATTGACTTTTCAACTCAAGGGAGATATCCATTGAAGAGAGGTGTGGCGAGAGAATAGGAGGGTTTGACAGAGGGACCTGATCAATAAACCACAAACCCTAGAAAAGAGCTGACGCTAGGGTTTTACAAGCACTGATTATGAAGCAGTAGTGATTGAAGCACCCGGAATCTTCTTCTTCGGGTTTCGACTTCAACAGATTCAAAGGATCTTCTTACCCAGAATCTTATTGTTAGGGTTTCGACTTCAACAAATGGATCTTCTTCTCACCCAGAATCTCCTTGTTAGGGTTTCGACTTCAACAGATTGAAAGGATCTTCTTCTTAGGTTTGATTTTGGGGAACACGGTGGAGATAAGGGGAGAGGAAATGAATCGCCGTAGATGTCGGGAGAAGAGGAGAAAGTGAAGAATATGAAGGTAAATCCGTACCGTTTACGAAAATAACCGAAATTCGGTATGATGTAGATTCCTAATGGAAGGGTAAGGGGATTGGCGTTGCGTGGTTAGGTGATACACCAGAACCTATTAGTGTGGAGTTTTTCTTGACTGAGGAAGATACTATCAATCATTACAACTTGCTGAGGAAGTTCAAGAATCCAAGGATTGTAGAAGCCTTTTGTAGAAAAGACAAACAGGTGGTTATCGAACAAGTCCATATGGACATAGAGGATTGGGTGGAACAAGAACACAAAGCATTCATATCGTTCGAATCGAAAGACACTCAAATATCTTGGTGGGAGTTTATTGGCCAAGCCTTCATACCCATATTTAGGGATATTCTCATGGCGCTTCTATTTCTATATGAGAATGGAGCTCATTGTGGAGATTTGAAGAATTCTATTTTAGTGGTAAATAGAAGCTCAGCAAAGTTGTATGGCATCTGAATACCTCGTGTAGCAGGAGATTTAACTTTTAGAACAATACAAGATATTAAACAACTTGTGGAATTGATAAAGTCAGTGCAAGGCCATATAAAGAAGGCCCAGAATTTGATCCCTCCCAAATGAAACTGGATGACATTGGGATGCCAAAAGCTCTACGGTTTTTTATGTCAAAGTTTCGATGGCAAGGAATCAATTTCGTCTGATTGGGAAATATAGTGGCTGTTAGATGAGGCATTTTTTTGGAGCGATGTTGAGAAGTTCTCTCTTAAGAAAATTATATGACACCAAGTACCAGTTTGAAAACAAGTCAGTTCTCAATACCATTATGGCAGCGTTGTTAGGAGGAAACACCAAGTTGGAGTCGTTCATTCCCAAAGGTGGTGTAGAATAAAGAGTCTACAAGTTTGGGTTAGGCCAGCAGATTTCAAAAAAGGCAAAAAAGGAACGGCAAGGATTGGAGTATTCCCCACCATACCATAATATATTTATTGGAGTGTTTGTCTATACCAGAAATCTAATTGGTCACTACAATCATCACAATCCTCCAAAAGATTTGTCTCAGGGTGCTAGGGTAGAGCTAGCTGATGATCTTTTTGGAGGGGCTTGTTCATTGATACGACATGCATTAGCGGATTATCGGTCGCGTTATCCAGAGTGGTTGCGGAAGATTGACTTTATCTGAGCAAGAAGCCAAACTAAGAGGACTTGTTGCACCAATTGGGAGCTCCAATGCTTAGACATGTCATGCGGGAATGCAACCGATGTTCATTGATACGACATGCATTAACGGATTATCGGTTGCGTTATCCAAAGTGGTTGCAGAAGATTGACTTTTATCTGAGTAAGGAGCCACACTAGGAGGACTTGTTGCACCAGTTGGGAGCTCCAATGCTTAGACATGTCATGCAAGAATGCAACCGATGTGCTAACCAGCTAGCTAGGAATGCTTTATTACTTCTTGTACCATTGTTAAATTATGTTTCAATTCCGGAATGTATTAATCCTCAACACTTAGAAGATATGTAATGTACTACCTATATGATAGGGATAAGCTGACCTCCCGAGTTCAGCTCAGACCAAGCAACCCAATGCAGCCTGATGGGCATAGACCAAAGACCCAATAAGCATTAAATCTAGCCCATAAGGGTTTTAGGCCCAACTAAATCTAGCCCATACAGGCAGGCTTCACCAGCCCAAGGGAGAAGTCAGTCCATGAGTGCAACTAAAATGACCTCCCAAAGTCAGCCCAAACCAAAGAGCCCAGCACAGCCCAATGGGCAAAGACCAGAGGCCCAATGAACATCTAGCACCTAGCGGGTAGGCCCAACCAAGCCTAGCCTCGACTTTGCACCCTACTAACTTTTAGACTTTTTTAACTGCTGAGGTTAAACTATCAGGATATTCTACTCATACCAAAGAGCTCAGGAGAAAGTGTCACAAGTCAAGGCGAGAATTTGGCATAAACCTCAGCTCAACAAACGCGAGGCAACATCACGCCACATAAAGCATAAGCAAATGAGAGATTAGCAAGAGTTGCCAAGCACAAATACCAAACTCCTAGGCATGAGCGCTAGGATAACAAATTAAACTTGATACCTAGCGAGTAATTACACAGCAACTAAGACATACGCCATGTATCTCGTAGTAGTTGGCTTCTATCTACTAATTCGTTACTTGTTGTGATTGCCAAACTCTTTTAGCTGAACTTAATGTTACGTCTGCCGAGCTCACCTCACGGGCTAAGCTCGGTGCTCCTATGAGCTATGCTTATGAGTTGCGCTCATGCGCTAACCTCTCTCTTGGGCTAGAGAGGCTGATATTTATGGACTAGACGAGGTCCAGCCTAAAACCCCTATGGGCTGGATTTAACTGCTGAGGTACAGACAGAGCTCTTCGGGACCAGGAAAGTAAGCTCTATCTGCCCTTTGAGGCTTCCTAAGGGAGATCGTATCAGGAATCGAGTACCTAACCCTTAAACGGATCAACTCCTCGATTGTAATAGTTGAGGCTATGTGCTTAGCTAGGAAAGGAGGAGGACCATGGGGAGTCCTAAGAGCAGCCCCAGAAGCCTGAGCAACCTCAAAATCCACCGGACTTTGCTCCATTGGATTAGCCCTAGCCTTGGATCTCGTGTTGCGTCGCATCAAAGCCTCGGTCTCTTCAACTATCTCCTCTGAATCAACTATAGAGCAAGACAAGACACAATTATCATCCGCCATTAACAAGCAGTTGACAAGCAGAGGGAGGCGGACCAAAGAAAACGAGAACCCTAAAGCTACTAATCTAAGGGGTAAAAGAGTATGGGGAATCAAAGGAAAAGATCTTTAAATCAACAATGTCCTCCTAAGGGGAGAAAGACGAAAACTCGAAAGAAGCAAAGAAGAAAGGAAGAGGCATACTTGCAAAAATGCCCTAGAAAGACAGGAAAGAGAAGCGTTGCAAGACTCGAAATCGCCACCAGAGAAAAGGAGCTACAAGAGAGACCTCTAATCTAAAGAAGCTAGGGGAGTTTGAAACAGATCCCGAAGTGTTTCCTGATCTTAGCCGTCCGCTGAGATCAAGGGTTGTAAGTAAAAGTGAGCCACGTGTCCCAGGATATGACCCATGTCGCCTCCCATAAGTGTTAAAAACGAAAGAAAGGAAAGGGGTAACTGCCATTTCTTAAGTGTTTCCTTCCCCCTGCCTCTAGATCACGTGCAAGGAAACAGGGGAGTACCTGATAGGGATAGAGTGACCTCATAGAGTTCGCTCCACATAAGAAACACAACATGGCCCATCGGGCTCAAATTACCGGCCCAATAAACATTAAATCCAGCCCATAGGGGTTTTAGGTTGGACCTCGTCTAGTCCATAAATATCAGCCTCTCCAGCCCAAGGGAGAGGTCAGTGGATGAGCACAGCTCATAAGCATAGGTCATAGGAGCACCGAGCTCAGCCCGTGAGGTGAGCTCGACAGACATAACACTAAGCTCAGCTAAAAGAGTTTGGCAAGCACAGCAAGTAATGAATTAGTAGATAGAAGCTAACCACTACGAGATATATGGCAAAGAGAGTTTGTCCGGATTAGGGAACTTCAAGAAACGGTCAAGGCCTTATCTCATCCTAAGGGATGAGGCTGCGGATCCCAAGGGATAGCTACATAAGACTCACGCTAAAAGAGAATTCCTAAACCTGATAACAATCCCAGAGTCCTAAGGTGAGGAGGATCCTCCAACACCGGATTAGGGGACTTCAAGAAACGGTCAAGGCCTTATCTCATCCCAAGGGATGAGGCTGCGGATCCCAAGGGATAGCTACATAAGACTCACGCTAAAAGAGAATTCCTAAACCTGATAACAATCCCAGAGTCCTAAGGTGAGGAGGATCCTCCAACACCTATCTATACCCGTCACGAATGGATGAGACTTAAGAGTCCCGGTCCCAAGGGATTCCTCCCAAGATGCCTATATAAAGATCACACCCTCACCTTACAAAGGTGGCATCGGAGGGGCGTTGGCGACAGCCACGCCGGTGCCCATAGTTTACCGCTTTTGTTTTGCAAAACGTTGATTAAGCACGCGTGGAACCGCTTCACCAGCTTGAAGGATCAGGTGGACGGTCGAAGGACCTCATCTCTCAAGGTACCCAAAACCGCTTCATCACAAGCATAACACCCACATTCCAGTACTCATTCCAATACTTCAAAATCAAACTCTGTGGATACTCGACGACCGAGTGAAATTTAAGATAAACAGTTCGAAACAAAGCGTGAGTTATACACAAACTATGAAAGATAAAGAGGAATGCCCAGTAAACAGGTTTTAATCTCAGAATCAAAGCAATTGGCGCAGATATTCAGACAAAGCAAAACATTGAAATCAAGCGACCGTTTTGATATGTTCCATATTGGCGACAAGACAGGAGAGGTGAGAAAGAGAGAATATGAACCTCAGATTGGCTGAAGCGGAAGGCCGGGCTTCCGTTACTCGGCGGTCTCCCCATCCTCTAATGATAGTCTCAGTGCCTCCAACAGCCGGTGAAAGGAGAGAGGGACAACAGCCGGTGAAAGGAGAGAGGGAGAGGGGGAGGGGGAGGGGGGTGTTGGGCACCTGGGCTTTGGCTTGGGCGGATCGGGAAAACTAATTGTTGAGCGAACTCTAGGAGGTGTAAGGAAACAGGGGAGTACCTGACAGGGATAGAGTGACCTGGGCTTTGGCTTGGGCGGATCGGGAAAACTATTTGTCGTGGATGGCTATAAAATGAATAACAAAGGAGTTTGACCCCAAAAAAAAAAAATATTCAATAACTAGGAATACCTTTTTATAACCAACTGGGCTAGGCTTTGTTCCGGAACCTTAAATAAATACTTATTTTTTAAGAAGGTAATTTCAAGCTTAAAAATAATGTGTTTACGCAAATAATTTTCCTACCAATATGGATCTTGTTTGATAGATCTCATCAAAATCTTTAATACGGTGCAAAAAAAATAAAAAAATTATTTTTTATTTACATTATTTTTGAATTTGAAAATGTGAAATAAGCTGCTTATTTTTTAAGAAGGTTTCTAGAACGTAGTTCACTGGGTGAGGATTCTTGTAAGAGGTAAGGAGTTAGAGTTAAAAAAAATACCTTTTTATAACTTGCAAAATTTTAAACATGAGTGTCACCGCACAGGTCTATTCTACTGCACGAGTGTATAGTCCATTTTGGGTCCTAGAAAATACATCTGTAAATTTTAAAATATTTTTTTATGAGACCATGTAAGAATGCAACTCTAACGGATATTACTCACTCCGTCTCTTATTTAGAATTCAGTATTCCATTTTGGATTGTCTCTTAATAAGTATCTATTTTGTAAAGTTAATGGGTAAAAGTTAGTGCATTGTCTATTTTGTCCCTAAAAGTATTTTCCATTTTGAAAAGTAAGTGAGTAAAACTGTAATAATGATGGGTAAGTAGGAAAAATGGAGAAAAAAATTGATGTGAAAGATATAATGATATGTCTTTTTAATAAATTGGAGTTACTAAGCACGACACTTAAAAATAGAGGAGGGAGTAGTAAATATTTTTTTCTAAATTTATAGGGGCAAATTGCTCAATTTCACCCTTGCTCTGTCTTGCCCAATACTTATCGATATCTCCGTTAAAGCTGATGTTTTACAGAATCTCATAAAAAATTATATAACTCTAAAATATATGGGTATTTTTTTTATTTTTTTGAGATCCGGAATAGACCCTACACGCGTGCAATAGACATGTGCGGTAAACCTAAACTTTCTGGTCTAAAAAAGCAAGAGTGCAGTTGTTGTTCTTAAATAACACGGTGTCCGTGCCAGCGCGTTGTCAGGGACTTAACTTGTTTCAAGCAATCCGTGCGGCACTTAGACACTCACGCTCGATCTTGACCCAATCTTGTGATGCTAAGTAAGCCTTTGTGTGTAAGAAGAGTCAGACAAGTAACACTTGAGTTTGGGAGAATGGAGAGTGTATTGCACAAAGAAAGAATACAAGTGTGATTTATAGGTGCCTTGGCCAAATGAGGCCTCACCCCTTTTATAGGCACCAAGGGAGAGTTCTAAAATAAACTCTAGAAACTTCCCACCTCCTCAATTGGGTCTTTCTAGAATGTGTGTGGAGGGTTCTTGAATCCTCCAACACTTACAAGACTTTCTCTAGAATATACACCTTCTTTCTAGAGTATTCTACAATGTACAAGAGTATACAAGAATTCTCTAGACAAATCTAGAATATCCCGGAAGCTTGGAGATTTCTCTAGAGAATTCCGCGGGACGTAACAGCGTGCACCTCGGATAATCCAGGAACCATAGACAACATTCACTAGCAGGAGACTTTCTTACATACTGTAGATAAAAAGGTATGCTGGACATCCGTTTTACACTGATCAGACCCCAAAAAAAAAAAAGATTCAATGGCATTTCTTTACTCCGTCATGTTACAAGAGTATTACAGTACAATCACCTAACAAATTCAATCTAACTGCAAATTCATACATTCAATGAAATAAAACCAAATTCAACTAAATATCAAATCGAGAGAAGCAAAAAGAGAGTTGCACAAGGGTGTGTCCTGGTATCCGTTCTTCCTTTTTCATATTGTGATTCTGACAACCTCAATTCTTGTTTTGATCACGATAACTATTTGAGTGAGTTATCATTAAGCATTTGGGATGGTTTTAGGCTGCTTCCGAAGCGTTTACTGCAGCTTCTGAAAGCAAAATGAAGCTAAGATACAGCCGCAGTACCGTTGTTCGAACTTAAAGTTTCAATCTCCTTAGGTCTCTTTTTTTGTTTACGTTTCTTCTGTTTTTCCTTTAGTCTGGCGAAATCTTTGTTGCTTTTCTCCCATTCCTTCTTGTTTCTCTGATAAAGCAGCATCGCAGCACGGGCATCTTCTATCTGAAACCAAAGGAATCAATAACACATTCTATTAGCATTAGGTCTCAACGAGGGCTAGGCAAAATGCAAAAGGAAAGTGATATTAAGCAAAATTCAATACAAGAACAAGAAACAAATACAGAAGAGCATCGGGAAACCGTTGGGCAGGATTAACCCAAAACCGGGCACCTCAAGGGGGGTTTTGACCCAAAGAAATGTGAAAAAACCATTATCCATACACAGCACGTGTCATACCAAATGGATAAAAGATAGCAATGTGAAGAGTGAAATTAACTAAAAATACACCAGCTAGAAAGATAAGAACTAACAGGGCAATGCTCCCCATTTTGTATCTTCACTCCGAGAAACTCAGCTGAAAGATGTCGAAGTGCTTTACTCCGGCCTTCCTTACTGCAAGAACAACATAAGAGTTCATAGCTAAATGCTGAGTCAACAAACAGGAACATAGGGTTTACGATAATCGAGCAAACGGGAGAAAACTCACTTCAGAAAGGGTTGATATTCGGAGGTATCCCGCAGATCCTTCTTTGAGTGAGTTAATAGCAATGCCTGTACAGAAAATCCAATCCAAACTCTCAGGCAGCTGTTATTATATATGAAAAAACTGGGAAACTAGGTACGTTAACCTTAAGATCATTGCGCAAGGCATGGCCAACAAGAATCCTTCCCTTGATCAACTCCGCAGCCTTTTTCTGAACAACGCGGAACTCTTTTGCTGCAGATAATGTCGTAGACATGCATAAGATGTCATACAACTGTGGCTGAAATTTTGCACCCTACTTCATAGTTCATAATCAGTTTGTTCGTTACCAAAACAGATTTCTGTCACCTTTACAATGAATGATTGAACAGCCTACTCAAGAACAGAATTTAGAAGTTTGAAATAAATGACCTCCAAGCGACTACATTTTTCCTCCCTTTCCCATTGAGAGGGAGGGAGGTGTGGAGCAAATATATATACACAAAGATAAGTTCAACCTTTCCTCAGGTGCTGAGGTCGGATGCCGCTGATTTTCGTTCGGAAGTCAACAACACGATCGACTGGTCGAACATACTCATCATATATGACATTTCCCCACTTATTAACCTGCCATAAACTGAATTATATGACATGATAAATGACATGGATAAAATATATAGGTAACGATACACCAAAAACAATACAAACAAAAAACATGGTTCAAAATAGCCAATGGCGGAAGATGAGCAATTCTCATAATGTCATTTGTTGTAGCAATCAGGGTCTATCATTTGACTTCACACAAGTGTGGAAGAAAATTGCATCATAATGGTTACTCCCTCCGTCCCTGTTTAAATGTCCACTACGGTTTTGCGTGCATTTTCAACGACTTACGGTTTTGCGTGCATTTTGAACGGCTTACGGTTTTGTGTGCATTTTCAACCGCTTATACCCTCGACGTATATTGCTACAAATATGCAATATGGATATTGTTTGATAGATCTCAATTCTTTCTATAAGACAATGATTTCAAAAACATAAAACATAATATACGTCGAGAGATAAGCCGTTGAAAATGCATGCAAAACCGTAGGGACGGAGGGAGTATAAGTTTTAAGTACTATCCAGTATCCACCTCGAAACCCAGCACAATACACATATGAACTAGTAGCCAATTGAAACATTTCTGCAAATTGAACTACTTCATTTCTTGCACATCACTGTTATCACATGGTTCTTGGAGACGTACAAAACTAAAACCTCATCATTCATACAAAATGTTGAAAAAGCATCCCATTCTGAGAAGTTTCACCTGGTTCTTGGAAAAGTACGAAACTAAAACCTCATCATGCATATATTCATACAAAATTTTGGAAAAGCATCCCATTCTGAGATGTTTCATGCCACGTAACCAAAACCTGGCAACATTTATGCTTATTTAACAACTCGATGGCCTCGGTCTCAAACTAAACACAGAGAACCTTGATGATCATGTAGCTCTTATCGGAAGAGCTTATCCAGATACCACACCATGCAAATCTAACTTCCTTGAGGTTATATGATTTCAAAATGAAAAATGGGAGGTAATCTTTTAAGCTAACCTAATGACACATAAATGACTACAACCATGTAACATTATCATATACAAGAAGATCCATCAGAAATCAGTTTGGGACTCTTCCTAGTGCAATAAATGACAATTATATGCGCCTCTTACTACCTATTGATGTGATGTGGATCATGTGATAGATCAACAATGAAACTTGTCTGGTTTTTGAAATTTGTTCAGTAACAAATTTAGATATCGCAGTTGGTGTCCTTTTTATCACCTTCATTAAATTGGAATAAATACTGGAAAACAAATATATAAGGTCATTCTTCCAAACTCAATGCAACTCAACATACCTTCATCACAGTTCAACATGCATTCATTTTCCATTTTTCCCATACGAGTCTATACTTTTGTTTGTAAGATCGTTAAAGGTGATCAAATTGATCCTCAATGTACAATTAAGAATCGAGAATAGAAGGCAAACAGTACTAATAATACCAGTGTGACTCGTCCAAGGGCGCTTTTATTTCCTAGCGGGCTCACACCAACCATTTCGCAATCCATCGCTATTGTATCTGTCACGCTGCAAATAATTGATGAGTTAAGGAGCTTGACCAAAACAAAATGGATAATAACACAGATAAATGAAACTACAAACAAAACATAATATTTATGTTGTAGCAGCCTAGGAGGTCCACATTGACTTGGCTGTTATAAGAGCATAAGTTTTCATTATCCTATCATTCCTTACCACTCCAAAGTCAAAAGAATCATGAGATATTTGTCATTTGTTATCATTCCACTGCTGAGATCACCAATATTTAGAGTCCGAACTACAAACCTTTAAGCTAGAACGAATACAAAGACATAAAATTTCGCATCTTTGCTTGTACTTCAATAACCAAGAAAACATTCCAGATGGGCAAGAAACACTTAGGAACTATTTGGATGATCTTAACAATGCACAAGACCTAGGAGGAAGCAAACCCCCAAGTTCCAGGCTTTAACCACAAGGCTAATCCCTCGGGGTTTGAATTCCAGAAAGATGACCCACATGCTTCCATACTGAAGCTTACCAAACATGCAACCCGTCAACCTAGCAACTGTCTGGCCAGATTAGGAGGTTTAACCACAAAATAAACCCGGGTTCACTGAAATGGTACTACTCCATAAACTAAGCAAGAAGGTTTAGCTAGAATCTTTATCATTTAACCGGTCTTCAATACTACAAAACTAGCAGACTTACAATCTAAGTCACTTTCCCTTTTCCTGCAATTTAGCAGTAACCAAAAAACAAAGGAGGAGCTTTCCCCACAAGATCAGGAAAAAATAATCTTTGTCAAATAGGTCTCAGAATAAGTAAGCACAACATCTCAAACATAGAAATGCTGTATTAAATACGTGCCTTTTTTTTTAGAATAAAACAAAGTACAACCCACAAGTTCTCCATGTCTAATTTTGCTGAAAACTGCAAAAAGATTGAATTTTTAACCCAGGAGTGCGAAAAATTCAGACCACTAAATCACAGCCCCAAGAATCCACCTGCAATCGGAGGACGTTGGAGTGAGAGGATTAGGCTGGGAATCATCGGACTCCGCATTAGACCTCTCCTTGCGCTTTCCTGTAACAGTAAATTATTCGCAGCAAAAAAAAAAAAACAAACAAATGCATTAAAGCTGGTATAAGAAAACATACAAAGTCATGAAACAAAGCAATTTACTCACCCAATACGCTTTGAAGAGTTTCTGCGTCTGATTTTGGTTTAGAGCTGTGACAGTTCAGTTTCTGTAGAGCAAGTAATTGAATGATTAGAGAAAGTCAGAGAGAGAGAGAGAGAGTGGAGGTTTGTAGAGTGAGAAGCAATTGGAGGGAAGAAGGTGTACTTGGCGAAGCTGGGCCCAGTTGGGGTTTAGCTGCGGCTTCTTGTTAGGGTTCTTCACCTCGCTTCCCATCTTCTTCTTCCTCTCTTCGGCTGCTTTTCTGAATTTTTTTTTCTTAGGTTCGCTGCTCTGGTTTTATTGACAAAGATACGACGGGGTTTTTTTACAACACTTTTGTATAACCGGAGGGGTACAAACGAGTCCAGTCGAGTCCAGCCGAACTTTATCGAATACTTGGCTCTGCACGTTGGTAAATGAGACGAGCCAGATGAATTTACTTAACTAGCCTTTTTAAACGAGCTAATCTTTTGCGATCTGAACCGAGTTTTTGAATGTTGAGCTCGGCCCATTCACTAAACGAATCCAAAATTCAAACTCGAACTCGACTCGATTACTAAAAGAGTCTTAACGAGCTCAGCCACAAATAGCTCGATTCATTTGTAGCCCTAAGCGAAATCAAGGAGTATTGTTTGGAGCGTGGGGAAAGGAAGATGAAAGAAAGGGCAAGTCCAAAAAATTTCCTTTCCCTTGCGGGTTTGGGAGAGAAGAGAAGAAAAAATGGCAATGCCTCGATACCATCAAATAATTTTTCCTGTCTTCCTTTCTATTTTATTTTACTTTTGGTTAAATTCCTTTTTCTTTTACGCACAGAAGTTGGGAAAAATTCAAAATACCTCCCAACCTTTAGATCAAAATTCAATTAGGCTCCCAACCTTTTAAAAACTTTAATTTTACTCCCAACATTATCTTCCGTTAATCAAAACGCCCCCTTCCGTCCGAATGACTAACGGATTCCGTTAAAGGCTCCATTAAATATCATCCCAATCGAATTTTGATGATCCGAGCCGCTCAATGTGTTCAAAACGTGATTTTAAGGGTACCCGCAAAAAATTAGCAAAAAAAATGATCAGAAAGGGCTTCATCTGAACAGTTTTTTATTGAATAGTTCAATAAAAAATTGTTCAGATGAAGCTCTTTCCAATCATTTTTTTTGCTAATTTCTCGCGGGTGCCCTTAAAATCACGTTTTGAACACATTGAGCGGCTTGGATCATTAACATTCGATCAGAAAAAGGGAGTTGCAAACCAAAACAAAATCCGGACGTTTGGACTTGAACAAAATCTGGGTCAATCCGCACCTCCTCTTTCCCAATCGAATTTTGATGATCCGAACCGCTCAATGTGTTCAAAATGTGATTTTAAGGGTACCCATGAGAAATCGGCAAAGAAAATGACCCGGAAGGGCTTCATCTGAACAGTTTTTTATTGAACTGTCATTTTCTTTGCCGATTTCACATGAGTACCCTTAAAATCACGTTTTGAACACATTGAGCGGCTCGGATCATCAAAATTCGATCCGAACGCTATTTAACGGAGCTTTTAACGAAATCCGTTAGTCATTCTGACGGAAGGGGGCATTTTGATTAACGGAAGATAACGTTGGGAGTAAAATTGAAGTTTTTAAAAGGTTGGGAGCCTAATTGAATTTTGGTCTAAAGGTTGGGGGGTATTTTGAATTTTTCCCCACAGAAGTTCCAAAAACACACTTTTCTTTACGTTTTTTATTTAACTGGTACATAGTATATATATAAACAAAAACTAATACTGTCCTGGGAAAACCCCCATAATATCACCAAAAACAGACCTTATTGAAAATTTATTAGGTGGTCTTGGATACCGTCACATTGTGTCTCAACAACCCACACAATGTATAGATCTCACAAAAATGTGTGGGAAGAAGGGTGTTGGGACGTCACGTGACGGTGCCTCAACACCACCCAATCTACTCGAAAGACGGAGAAAATATAATTTTTTTTTATTTTCCTTTGCTTGATAGTAATAAGGAATATGATTATTAGTAAGTAGCATCACTCTTTTTTAAATTTAAAATTGGTAAAAGTTCTTGAAATTTCATTTTGTTTTTGTTTCTAAAATCATGACCCAAAAACTGAGAAAGAAAAATGTCAAAACACCAAAAAGTGGCTGGATGAAAAACATAAGAAGGTTGAATTATTTTATCCTAAAAAAATAATATCCAAAAGAATATTAACTAGTAAAAAAAAAAAGAATAATTACGATTAATAATTTTTTATTTAATCGTATCAACTATGTCAATCACGCATGTATACTCTTAATGTAAGGTGAGATTTCTCATTAATTGGTGATATCGTCACGTGATATCATTGTTATACGTACCTAATATTTACTCCACATGTAACTCCAATAACCCCTGATATTTTATCGTCTGCCAAAAAATACTATAGATGCGTATACGTAGATGAAATTTAAAATATATGTATATATACAGAGGAGGGAATCTAGGAGAATTTGGGAATCGTGGTGTAATGGGTGTGTGGGTATAACCTTCAAAATTGACAAAAACAGCTCATAATTCCTTTAGGGAAAGGAAGAATATGAACCAAAACTATTCACGTAAGGCAAATCATAACGAGTTGGACAAAAGGTGGATAACTTGATTATTAGACTTTGTCCTTTGCAAGAAAGGAGGCTAATCCATAAAAAGGCCCTTTTACCAATGCCTTTTGCATGCTCGAATTGTGGGCTCTTTTTGCTTCTTTGGTTGGTTAATTTTACGGAGGTTATGCTAGCTTACAAGTAAACCCAGAGAGAGAGAGAAAGAGAGAGAGAGAGAGAGAGAAGGAAATGAATAATAGTTTAGGTGTCATGTAGAGAGAGAGAGGGAGAAGGAAACGAAAAATAGTTTAGGTGTCATGTTCGTCTATTTTAAGTGTGAAGTGGGTCTTTCCTATATATAATAAATTTAATCCACATATTCGAAATTTGAATATTTTCTGAAATCATCTTAAGTGTTGTAACCTACGCACACACAAGATCAGTCGGTGTTGGCAAGAGACCCGACGTCCTCCTAAAAAATTGATCCTTATAATGACACGTACAGTTAACTTTCATAGTTAGTTCAAATAATAAGAAACTTTTTCCTCGATCCTTTAAAGTATCTCTTAATTTTCCAATGAAACGCCGTCAAATATAAGTACGTGGGTATGCTACATAACAAAAAAAAGATACCATACAGAGTTATTTGCACAATGTATTATTATTACACATGAATAATTAGAATTCAAATAACAGCGGTTGTTTTTTTTTTATAATAAAAAAAATTTTCTCCATCGGTGTAACACCTCCCGAACATAAATCTTGACTTTATCACTGTCCACAATTTTAAATTCTGGAAAACTTACCCTGAATATTTAGGTGGTGTTTCAGTTTCTTTCTATACCTTCTTTTTTAAAAAGAAGATAATTTCAAACTCGAATAGAATGAAAATAAAAAATAATTTTTTAATTTTTTTGCACCGTTTAAAAGATCTCAATGAGATCTATAAAAATAATATACATATTGATAGGAAAATTATTTGCGTAAATACATAATTTTTAAACTTAAAATTACATTCTTTTTGGAAAAAAAAAAAAAAGAAGGTTTAATATGAAACTGGAATGGGGCATTCCGGCCAAATACTCTTTTGCTGATTTGTCTCCAATATTACATCCAGTATCCATTATAGAGTACTGGAGTGCATAACCAAAAAATACATGGCTCTCTCTCTCTCTCTATCGAGTACATGACCAAAATACATATCTCTCTCTCTCTCTCTCTCTCTCTCTCTCTCATCGGGATTTGTCATCATCCACTTGTACGTGGGTTTCATGATCACTTGATTCACTTTGGAGTCTTGGACCTATGTGTTGTCAAGCCAACAATGGTGTGGTGAGGGGCGTTTCTGTTTCTATGGCAAAAAAAAAGAAGGTAATTTCAAGATCAAAAATTATATATTTACTTAAATATTTTTTCTACTAATATGAATCTTACTCGATAGATATCATTGAGATTATTTAAACGGTGCAAAAAAAATCAAAAAGTTAATTTTTTATTTTCATTATATTTAAATTTAAAATTACATTCTTTAAAAAAAAAAAGATTTTTGGAGAAATCAAAACGGATCGGAGCCTTAATATTCCCTATGTGGACATGCATTGAATTGGGAACCTCTTTTTTTGGTCTTTGAAAATGAGATCATTTGGAAGGGAATGAGGAAGGAATATACTACTATATACCTATTTGAAAAATCATTTTAATTAAAGGTCCTTTTCCCATTATTTTATTGAGAATTTGCGAGGCTAATAATTACATAAACAATTCATAACGATATGATTAATCCTTGTCTGTCTCTTCTGTAGTAGTAGTATATATTTTGCATATATTAACATAGTAGAAGTCGGCCAATTTTAGTAACCAACTTTCCTTCACTATATGTTTTCTTTCTATTTGTTTATAAGTTTATACGGTCTTGTTAACCTCTGCCCACCAGGTGAACGATAATAAGTACAATATATCAAAACGCATTTCCGAACTAATCATTCACTGAGAAGAGGTGGGTTTTGAGTAACCCGAAGGAAAAGCGAGTTTTAGTAATTTGAAGCAAAAGCAATACTTATAAATTGTTGAAGGAAAATTCTAAAATCAGCCCAATAGGCTGACAATAACAAGTGTATGAATATGTAAAAAAAAAAATACACAAGAATATGTGTCTTTCTTATCTTCTTGCATGTTTATTGTCAGCGCAGAAAGACCATTGTTAATTTCTGAAATATAATATTTTGATTCGTAGTCTTTTACTAATTTTTAGTAATTAGGGTACACCATAAGCTCAAAAACACTAAACATCCATACTCCATATTTTGGGAGGTTAGCGTATTAATTCTATTTTCAGGGTATTGATTTTACAATCTCTCTCTCTCTCTCTATTTATTTATGTCTATGCTATTATTTTTTGTCTGTATGCATGTAAATTTATGATATTATTCTATCATCATTTGCTTAATTTCATACACAAATAATGATTAGGTCACAAATCCGTAAGAATAAATACTACGCAGGGAGGGCAATTGCAAGTTATAAATAGGAAGTAATTTTTTCAAAAAAAAAAAAGGATATTACAAAAATTAGTTTATTGGTTTATTTCAAAGTCTTAGACAAAGCCACGTATCGTGATCGCGAGCGAAAGTGTGAACGTAAAATTAAAACATTCCATGCTACTAATGATCTCTATAACGGGTAATGAAATAAGAGAGTAGGGGCAAAAATTTAAAGCGAGAATAAAGAATCTTACAGAACATACATGACTTAGGTTTTGGCTTTTTGAGTATGGTTGTAAATGAACCGAACCGCTCGTAAACTACTTGAAACTCGACTAGGTGAAGGCTTGTTTGAGTTCGGTTCTTTCAATAAACAAACCGAACTTGAGTCCCGATTTTACGCTCGTTTAATAAATGAATTGAACCTCAACCTTACAGTATTCAGCTTATAGGCTAGTGAACATGGAGTATTTATGTACATATCATAGGAATAGCATAATATAACCTTCATCTAATTTCATCCCCAATGTTTGAATTTTGTACCAACCAAGTCCCCAAGTTTAACGCCATCAGTCCCATCTGCCAAAATGAGAGGCATTCTCGTCACTTCACCCACCCCAAGTTCAAGTTGGAGCCAAACCTAGGCAAACTTGCTCGTCAAATTTTCATTATTTTTTTTGTTTGGGTACTTCGGAATATGTCAAATTTTCATTGTGTTCGACTTCGAATTTGCTAAAAGTTTGACAAACGAACTTGAGTTCGATTCAGCTCGTTTGCAACTCTACTTTTGAGGTCGGAAACATTGGATGAAACAGTAGGAAGACAAAAAAAGGGTAATGATTTTCATGCCTCTATTTGATAATTGCACACCCCTCTTTTTTTTTTTTTTTTTTGCATTTTAGTGGAAAATGCACACAAAAATTTCACAAATTGACAAAAAATAGAATGCCATTATAAAAAAAACAAGAGTGTGAAAATCAATTCCAAGAAAAACCGGATTTTGATTTTGGCACTCCAAAATTTATTGCCAGCACTCCAAAGTGCCAAAATCAATCCCTGGCACCCACTTGTTGGAGCGCCGACAGTAATTTTTCGAGCGCCAAATTCACTCGGTGTTCTACTAACACCTTTTTTACTTTCAAAAAAATGCACGTTTTGTTCTTATTTGAATTTTTTTTGGCGTTTGTTAGTTTTCTGCCAAACTATTGTAGATTATTACTCCTAATTCGTATTGACAAAATGAATCAGATACTTTTACCCAAGTATTTTGAGAAACAACACTTTAAAGCAAACAGAAATTACAAAAAGTTGAGATGAATCAATAATCTATAAAGTTTGACGCAAAACTAACAAACGCAAAAAAAATTTAAATAAAAACAAAACGCTTACGTTTTTTTTATAAGTAATAAAAAAAGTGTTAGCGAAACGGAGCCTGAATATCAAAAAAAAGTACTACTAGTAATAGGAGTATAGGGCGTTTGGACAAATAAGCCACTGTGGCTTATTTTTTGTCCTTATTCAAATTTTTTTCGCATTTTGTGGCTTATTGTCAATTTTTTGGGGATTATTGCTTCGTTATGACGAGACGAATCGGAAAAGTAAAAAATTTCGATCGGAATCCAATTATTTTGAAATTTCGACGAAATTTGGCAGGAAAGCCACGTTTTCGTCTTTTTGTGCAAAAATTTGGATTTCGACAAAAATTTTTTACTTTTTAGATGCCTCTCGTCATAACAAAGCAATAATCCCCAAAAAATTGACAATAAGCTACAGAATGCGGAAAAAATTTGAATAAAAACAAAAAATAAACCAAAGTGACTTATTTGTCCAAACGGTTTAAAGTTAAACACGTTTCGGACCACGAAGTACTATCTAAGGGTATATCCGTTTATATCCCCCACCAAGATATAGGCCCAGAAGCGTAGTCCGTAGTAGCCCATCTCAAGCAAGGGTACATCCGCAATTTAACCACAAAACCACGGCCATTACTTTACACCTATGTGTTAACGGTTGAAATATAGAAACAAAGAAATACGTACAGGAATACCACATGATTTCCCATTGAAACTCTCTCTCCCTTTTCTCTCTCTCTCTCTCTACATTCCCCAAAGATTTCCCCTCTCTTTCTGTCTGTCTCTCTCTCTCTCTCTCTCTATCTCTCATCCTCATCTCTCGATCTTCTCGCTCTGATCAAGACCCATATCGTAAGTTTGCCGTTCCAAATTTCTTGTACGCATAATTGATTTTACCACTTTCTTTTTTATTTTCTTTGATTCTGCTATGTACGTCTATGTGTTGATCGTGTACCCACATACTCAGTTACGCATTAGCGTCTAGAAGAAACGTAAAGTTGGATTCTTTAAATGGATTACGATTTTTCTGCAATCGCAAATCGCTTCAGATTAAAATAAAATAAAAAGTTAGGGTTTTTGTTTTTGGCTTTTGATTGTTGCAGGGTGCGCTGGATACGTTTATTTTCGTTGGCAGTAAAGGGAAAGCTTGCGATTTCAGCCTCCGGGTTTTTATGATAAAAAGGTACTGTTTTTGTTTTTCTTGTTCTGCACTTTTTTTTTTTTGTCTTGCTGGTCAGAAATTCATCCGATCACTTTGGACCCACCTGGTAATTTTAACCTTAAGTCGTATAATCCTTACCCTCGTAATCTCGCTCTGCGGCTCTCAATCCTTGCTCTCCCATACTTTAGTAGTCTACTATGTTTTCGATTGACGGTTTTACGCTCCCACTCGCGATCGCGCCTGTGCCTGTGCATTTTGTGACTTGGATTTTGCCCGAATTAGATTGAAATTTTATTGTTCTTCTTGCTGTGCCGTGCTCTGTTTAAGAGGCAATGATCAATTTTTTGTAGTGCCTTTCCTCTTTCTAGATGTTCTTGGGAGGTAGGACATATCGTGTGGAATCTGGTTTCTGCTTTAGGTTCAGCAATAATTGGATTTTGTTTGAGTTACTGGCTTACTGCAATGATAATTTTTTTTTCCCGTGATATGTATTTTTGGTATGGGCTATTAGGCTCTCTTGTCTTTTTTCGGCCTTAATTTCGATGCAGACATAAGTATCTCGAAGGGGTTCATATCATGTTGGTTCTATTGTTGAAGTTAAGGTTTATACTGGAAAAAAATAGAAAGAGAACATCAATACTGTATTGTCCGCAAAGGATGAGCCCAAGGGTCCCTAGCTAAGGGACTGGAACAGACCCTGCATCCAGGGACAGGTGCCAAGGACTCCACCCACAGACAACTCCTGAAAGGCTTTGACTTACATTCCGAGGCCCAGCAACAGAAGAAAAGATTGCGAGGTACTTTGATAGCATCAAAAAACTTCCAGCTCTGCTTTGTCATCTAGCTCGGGCCGTTGCAAAATAAAAAGAGGGTCCAACGACGAGAAGACTCCCAGAGAGACCCCAACTGGGATCAACTGAAACTTGGCCAGATTCAGCCCAGATGCCTCCTCAAATGCAGGCAGATTCTAAGTTCCTACCACTAAGTTTGCATATGTTTTTGCACATCGTGTGGGATTCCTGTTAGTGGAACCACATTATGGTAGATGGCGTGTAGTAAAAATATTGTGTGAGATGAGATATCTGCCACCTCAACGTGAAAAGCTTACAGGCTGGTTCATATCTCAAAATCTCTCTCTAATCCAAATGACATAATACTCGTGCTCATGCTCTCCCTGAAATTTCGATGTTCTTTTTTCTTTTCCTTTACCTTATGTTTCTCCATCAGTTTCTACGGATATCAGTCCAGTGATAAATGGACAACACACATACAATATTGTGTTCCTTGTATAGCGGTCCAGCCATTCATAAATTTTGTAATGAAGCATATGATGATAATATGCATAGTGTCATAGACCTTGCAATTAGCAATATCATGCGGTAGAGTTCACTGGGAGTGTCTAAGACAATATAGTTTTTATTTGTCACTGATAAATCTGACTTCTATTTTTACACTATATTTGCCCTTGAAGCAGTAACATTTTGAAGTTATTTGATTCGCCAAAATGGGACAAAGGAATATGATGTGCCCTAATCAGATGATCGATATGGAGCTGGATCAACAAGCGCAGTCCAATGTCCATCCTGAGCCTTGTGTTCTGTTTGGAACTAGCATTCCAAATTTTCCACAGCCTAATGTTCACACAATGTTACCTGCAGCTGGGAATGCTGCTAACTTTGATATCCATCATTTACCCGACAACCATGAAAATGCTGTGTTTTATGGGATGTCTCAGTACAATGGTTTTCAGCATCATCCTTCCAGAAATCTTGACTTGGGTGTCGCCACTGCATCTCATTACTTTAACCCATACATGACTCCACCTGGAACTAGAGTATTCCCTCTCTCAATAAATCAGGGGTCCCACATTCAATTGCCATCTTCCAGCAGCGGAATCGGAGTTCCTACAGATGACTATAGAAGGAATGATCACTTCATTGATGGTGGCTTTCCATTTAAGAGGAAAAATGACGAAGGGGTCCCACCAAGTTTCCAGTATTGTAACGCTTCTGCGGGCTCTAGTTCTGGGGTTGCGCCTCTAAATCCAAGGCCTTTTGAACCTGGGGTTACACTGATGGATGTTGCACCTTTTCCACTCCCTGAATATAGAGGGAATGACATACCTTCAGTTATGGAAGTCAGATCCCAAAGAAATGCGAGGAACATATCAGGTGCTAGTGGACCAGACTCTGTGTTGGCAAATAACCCTAACCATTTGATTCAAGCAAACTATCCGACTCAGGCATTTCCGACTGCCAGTTCTCCGTGGTTGGACCAACACTTCAACAGTAATGGTTGTGATGGAGGGACTTTTACCTGGAATCAGGCACCTGCTTTCACATATTTGCATGGTATAACTTGTTTTTGGGTTTTATATAATTATGTTGTTGGTTTTGCTAACCCCTGCCTGACAGCAGCGGATAATACACACGTAGTGCCAAAATTTTGGAATTTCGTTACTCGTTTAAAGCTGTTAATAAACATTCATGGATTTCTGTACATTTCTCATAGATAACGATGCACTTATTGCTCATTAACCACTTGCCTAAGGGTGGTTGTAACAGTTTTCCTTGTGCTATTTAATGGCTTAGCCCTTGCTTGTTTTCTTCATCCTTGGTCTGTTATCCATGAAGCTTTTTTTCTAAATGGTTATGGCAGCAGCTTCCAGTATGTAAAAATTGAGGGAGCTTGTTCCACCTTCTCTCATCCTGTTAGTAGCATATGACTACTTTCCTTTCCTATTGCTGTTATTTTACTGTTTTCAATTCTTTTGAATTATATAATATCAAAAGTGCTGGGTAATTAATTCTTGTTGTTTGCCATACGGAAAGAAAGTTAAACCGTATATTTTGATCCTGGGAACTCGTAAGGTTTGGAACTAATTATGACTCGCTCGCTCTCTCTCTCTCTCTCTCTCTCTCTCTCAGAACCAGGTAACATGGGTGCACAGGGATATCAAGAAACAAATAGCGGTGGAAGTTCCACAAATTTCCTGCATCCTCCCATGCACCAAGGTCATCCCAGTCTTTATCAACCATCACAACCTATGCAAGGACTAAGAGGCCAGAGTGTCAATTTCCATTCCCAATTAGCAACACCTTCTCATAGACCTTCGACAAATACTACTTCACATGCCAGTATGAATCCTTTCCAGGATTGCGTAGAGTTGGGGCCTAGATATGTGGCACCTGCTCCACCAACTGGGCTTAGGATACACCGGCCTCATCGTAGGGCATTGATGTCTGATGCAACCACGAGGCATCGTGACCTTCCTCACTTGAGGGTTCTGCATACAGATGTAATATTTTTTCTCTACGTTCCTGTGACGTCCCTTTGTTTTGGAGTTTAGTACTTTCCTTCTATCAGAATTAAAACATTCCGTTAGTGAGTTCCAGGACTGTTTGTTATTTACTATTTCTGTTTATAGTGGCTAACTGCTTTGGTTTATGTAAGTAGGAAGTTGCCATGCTAGAGATTCCAGGATATCATGAATTGGGGCACCCGACTGATCATCACAGAGATATGCGCTTGGATATAGATCATATGTCATATGAGGTAACTTACATTTTGCTTACCTTATCACGAAAGCTTAATGTATAGATACGTGTATTGTTACGATGATAGGAAAAAATTAGTGGGGAGCATCTAATAGAGAATTGTCAATCTACGTATTGGTGCAGCTTATCATTGTTGTTCTAAACTCACCTATGACAATTATAATTTGATGGGGAAATTTTAAATTGTGTTCCAGGAGCTTCTTGCCTTGGGAGAACAAATTGGCCATGTAACCACTGGCTTGTCGGAAGAGACCATCTTGAGTCATCTGAAGACCAGGACGTATATGAATTTGGAAGAAGCAACTTGCACAGATGAGGAAACTGATTTCTGTGTTGTATGTCAGGTATTGATGTTACTCTGGCTTTATATTTTAGGAGGGTGATTTCTGCCTTGTATGTCAGGTATTGACATTACTCTGGCTTTATATTTTCATGAAGGATCCAAATATTAGAATATCCTCAATGCTCTGAATATATACATGATAATGTGAATATAGTAGTGGTGAATGGGTATAATGTCCATTTCTCACTCCATGTAATTGGTTAATACATTCCTTCTTGGGACAAATTTACCTCACTTCATACTGAAATTGGGAGCAACAGGCATCACCTGTCTTTGTTTCTTGTCTGGCTTTTGCATTTCTTGTTCCAAAATGAAGTTTGTGCTTGACATTCTGAGTTACCCGCATAAAAGTTCGCATGCTGTCAACGTTGTTGTCACTACTGGTTTTCTGACCCTTAATTTGAAGTAGTTTTTGTAATTGAGGGAATATTTGATGAACAAGAATGATGCAAGCATCTATCCTTCCCCTCTTGTATTAGAGCATCTCCAACCCAACTTCCAAAATGGAGATAAAATCTCGTCCAGTCATACTCCATGGGTTCTCCAGTAAGGAAATCCAAATTTGATTCCTCTTGGAGACTTCCCTGAGGAATGGAGAACCATCTCTTTTATGGGCAATACCCTCAAAACAGAACAATGCAATGCATTAAGTATTTAGAGAAGTAACAAATATTTTGGAAGAAAAGTTTGAGTTTTGGAAAGAGAAGTGAAATAGTTTTTGAATAGTTGATAGAAAAGAGAATTGTAGTTGGAATGTTTGTGAACACTTCTGAAATAAAATATTTGGTTGAAGTTTTTTCCCGTCATGCATAAATACCCTTATTGTCGATTTTTTTATGCTAGAACAATGGGAAGGGGGGAGATGTCTAGAGTCTATAGACCTCTTGCCCCAAAGTCCCTTACTTATTGGCCTCATGGAGGCTTCTATGACACCCCCTAGAATAATTACTAGTTCACATGACTCATCATGACCTTCTATTTCAGAGAGTTGAGAGATGTCCATTGGCTATTTACCCAAACTTGGGATGAATTTGATTTGCTCTTATGACGACTGATGGAATCACGTAAATGTTTTGGATTTCTCAGACTGATTATAAGAACCAAGAGAAGGTTGGAACTCTGGATTGTGGACACGAGTATCACGTAGATTGTGTAAAAAGATGGCTGCTTATCAAGAACACCTGCCCCATCTGCAAAGCCGCAGCATTGTCCACGGAGAGAAAGGATTTACGCAGGGAGGGTCGATGATTCGAGGATCAATTCGAAATATTCGCCCTCTTGTTCTGTTCCTAATCTATTTGAACAAGTCGTATTCTGCTATATATTTTATCTGAACATATGGGGAATTGACAGAACAGTCAAACCTGTCCATAACATTATTCGTTGGCTCCATGTCTGTTTATGAAACTTGTACAGACTTTTGCATTTGTCTCATCCCATGTGTCGCTGTGAATATATCGTTATGTATTCATTACGTACATTTTTGGATTGTTGAACATAAAGCTGTTCAATTGGAAAACTGATTAGTTCGTTTACAACGTATTCTGGCGTTGGTGGATGTTGATTTATTTGTTGAACTTGAAAAATCCATTGTTTTGTTCTTTCATTTCTACAAATACATTGGCACCTGGTGGTTAGTGAAGGTTCATGTATGTTTCCTTTATTCTGTCTAGGTTCATGTATGTTTACTTTATTTTGTGACCAGAAATTCTGTAATTATGCTGTGTTTGGTTGCCTAGATGGCATAAGTGCACATATGGACTAAGTTAAAGGTATCTTTTATGTCAACAATTCTTTTGCCACTTCTTGCCCACTTCTTTCGTCAAGGGTTTTCAAGTCAACATGAGCTAAATTTGCTTTGTTCACTTCGAGTTTCCAGCACCACCCCTCTCGTTTAGCACGATTTTCAATAAAAAAATTCTCAACCTATTATTACTCCTCTCTCTTCTATCTCTCTCTTCATTTATTACTCTCAAAATCTTGCTCAAAACCTTTACTAAACAACCTCTTTGCGTCTAGTGTCAATCACAGAAAGTAGAAAGGAACACCATCTGTATTTTTTATTACACAGTGGAGCCATTTGATTGAATGATTGAGCATTTTGTAGCATTTCCTCTGTTTTTTTTTAGTCAAGGGAAAATCCTATCAGGTTATTTTTACTGGCCCTTCACAGCTTGCTGTAAGGTTGGTTGGAAAGAACTCATGTAAACCAGTTGCATTTGAAGTTAAACCAATGAAGGCTGGGGTTTTTTCACAATCGTATTGCAGTTAAACCAATGAAGGCTGGGGTTTTTTCACAATCATATTGCACATTGGCTTTGCAAGGAGAATGTTCGAACTTCGCCGTTTGTACCTTCTAAGAAAATCTCCAAAGAAATGTAGACAACCTTCTAAGAAAATCTCCAAAGAAATGTAGACAATTTACGCGCCCACTTTCATAATTCATAGTCTTTCTCAACTTTCATCGTGGTTATGTATCAGAGATTCAGAATAGTACTTTCTAAGAGACATAATTTGAGAAACAATCACGTTATATTACACCTGATCAATCATCAAAGATCCAAAACTTGTCCCCTAGACACTAAAAGGAAGGCACAACCAGATACCCTACTAACTACAGGAAATTACAATGAAAAAATACAGATGGAAAACAGCACAAGTAACATAAAACGGATAATCTGCATGCTGCTTCTCTTTGTAGACACGAACTAATCACCAACAAAGCTCCACAATCACACACACTGAAGCCGTGCAAAGAACGCATCATCCGAGAAAGAGAGAAATGAAGAACCCAATAGCTGTTCTTTATATTCTAAGGAACAAAGTTTTTCTACCACCCTGTAAATTCTTTAGGATGTGTTCTTATCATATATTTGAGGACGGACTTATCACAAAATGAAAGAACTAAATAATCTACCTTCTTCACTATACTGATATTTTTTTCAATTCCCACCACAAGTCCCTGATCCAAACACAGCCCTGCTCCCTCGACTAGGCAGAGCAGCAGCCAACGTTTTTCACAGCTGAGACATCATCCTTGTTCCCCACGTTAATGGTTTGCCCTTTAGGCAAGGCTGCAGGGTCATTCCCGATATCAAGTGCTTTCCTGCTGACAACGTGATGTATTTGCGTAAGCGCTTCAGTGAAGGCATTCTCAACATTCAGCGACTCAAGGGCAGACGTCTCCATAAAAAAAGTGTTCTCTCTCTCCGCGAAGGCCTTTGCATCTTCAGTTGACACAGCACGCAAATGACGCAAGTCCGCCTTGTTCCCTACGAGCATTATCACAATGTTGGAGTCTGTGTGACCGCGGAGCTCTTTTAACCATCTCTCAACATTCTCAAACGTAACATGGCGGGTGACGTCGTAGACAAGCAATGCGCCAACAGCTCCACGATAGTATGCACTAGTGATTGCACGATACCTATGACCACAAAATAAAAACAATTTTTATAAACAATTTTTATATTTAAGCACCACATTAAGATATAACCCTATACACAGCAAAGAGGTCATAAGATTTGGAGAGCAACTACTCATTTTCTTGAGTGCCTAATCATAACACCTGAGTAAAATTCATGTTGCAGAAGGAAGCTGTAAGATATGTTACATAGAAATCTACACAGATAACCTCAAATTCAGATCACATATTACGCCAATATTTAAACACATATACAAGAAAACTAATGCGCCCCTTGGAGATCTAGGGCAAAGGATGTACTGTGTACGCCAAACATATTACTCGATCGCAGAGAGACAAAGTGCTTTTGCAGCAACCAAAAGGAACTAGGAAAAGGTAAAGAAAATTGAAGGTTAGGGACTCGGGAAGACCTAGAATTTCTTGCCTAGCAAAAAAAAGAAGACCTCGAATTTCAAAAAAGGAAAAAGCAAGACTCTGAACTAAGGAGTCATAACTACTTGTACCAAACAGATAAAGCAATCGCAGTTACTATACCCTACATAGTTTATTCCTCATTTAGCCCTGAATATTACTCCCTCCGTCCCATAAAGAATGACAATTTTTGAAATCCGTGTCATTTTTCATCGCTTATATCTTTCAATCTATAATGTTTTTTATGAGTTTGAAAACTTTGTATAATAGAATTTATGGAGAACTATCAAACAAGATCCATATTGCATATGTTTTGAGATCCCTATTGAAAGATATAAGGAGTTAAAATTGACACGGATATCAAAAATTGACATCCAATTTGGGACGGAGGGAGTACAATTTACCATGAGTCCATGACCACACTACCACCTTCATGCTTTCGCGATCATCATGAACTCAACTGCTTTGACCATCGAATAAGCCGTCCCCCCAAAACCTTTTTGACAACATCTAAAGATCTTGGTTGTCTAGTACATGACCAAAAAAATAAATTTGAACACTCAACTTAAAATTAAAAAACGCGAGAACCAAACAGGTCATTTAGCTGGAAAGATCCACCTGGATATGATTTGAGAGGTTTCTTCTCTCCCTTGCTGACCCAATTTCTGGGACAATGATATAATATCATCCAGAGGTACCTTCAAAGTGTTTTGCAACATACCTCACAAAATCCTAATCCACTTAACCAAAACAAAACCCCAACTTTTGCCACTCCCTAAAGACATAACAAAAAGAAAAGCAGCACAAATAAAAGCCACCAAAATCACACCTTTCTTATTACCAACTATAGACAAACTAATCAATCTATTATACTCAAAAATCAACAAATAGGGAAAAATACCTCCCTTGGCCAATCCAATTTCATAACTCAAACTGTGAAAAAAGCGCACATTTACAGTTTTTCTGAGCACTAACACAATCAATAAACTCTAACTCTCACCACTCCCAATCCACAAGACCCAAACATTTACACACACACACACACAAAAAAAAAAAACAGCAGAAACAAACAAAAGTAATCTAAAATCGCACATTTCCTATTATTCAAAGCAATTAAACAGAAACTCATCAATTTAAGCTAATTAAAAATGAAGAAATAGGCAAGGCAAAGTACCGACAAATCCAATCTCATAACTCAACCCGTGGAAAACTGAACATTTCAAACTTTTACGAGCAATAATTAAACCAATCAATAAACCCTAACTTTCGCCACACCCAACCCGACAACCCTAACAGTTACAAAACAGAGCAGCAGAAACAAAATAAGAACCTCTAAAATTGCACATTTTCTATTTTCGAAAACAAATATCCAGAAACTCGTCAATTTTTAGCTAATAAAAGACTTTGAATTAGAGAAACTAATGAATCTATGACAAAAAAACAATGAAGAACTAGGGCGAAATGCCTCTCTTCGGGGGGGTCCTATAGTAAGCAAGTCACTACAGGGGTGTAATGAGTCTTTTCATACGTCTATCTCATCAATCAATGGTCCGGATTATAAAAATACTCTTCGCGGGAAGAATCATTTCTTCACACGAAGAGTCGTTTTTAATCTAGACCATTGAAAACACTACAAGACCCCCGATTCTGCCTCTTGGCCTACCCAAACTTATAACTCAAACCGTTAAAAACCGCACATTTCCAATTTCTCTAAACATAATCCCCTCAATAAACCTTGAAAACTTTCGCCACTCCCAATCCAAAAACCCTAACATTTACAAAAAGAGCAGCAGAAACAAGCAAAAGCCAATAAAAATCGCACCTTTCCTATTATCCGAAGCAATTAAACAGAAGGGCAAATTTCAGTTTGACCCCTTATGGTTTGGGACGGGTGCGGACACACCCCTCCTCCTTTGAATATCACCACATAACACCCCGTGGTTTGTGGACTAATGTGCACATCCAACTCTATTAACAGAACTTGCGAAATGACTCTAATGCCCTTGTGAAATTTAACACCAGGTCTTCTTCCCCAAAACTCCTATGAAAACCCTAAATTTCACACCACCACCACCACCCCACCATACACACACCTGACACCACGATATTCTTCTTCCTCAAAACTATGAAACCCTAAATTTCATACAACCACCGCACGCACCTGCCACCACCCGGCCATAACCGTCGCACCCCACCACACAAAATCAATTCCGGTAGCCCCTGAATCCGGATCGGCAGCCTCAGTCAATTCCACCATGGCTGCCCAACACCAACGAGCTCGTCCGCCACTGCGACCGTCGTAACATCTTCAGCCCCAATGCCCTCTTTACCCTGCTCGTCACTGCCATCCCCACCCCCTTCACCGGCGACCCCATCCTGCCGCCGTCACCGCCGCCTTCCACCACTGCTGCGGCGGAGTAGTAATTAAGCGTGTTTCGAGGCCTTCAAGAGTTTCGAAAGGGCATGGGAGGTCGATGGGTTCAGTGGCAGCGGCAGCTGCGGTGTCGTCATTATTGTGGCGGGGTTGTGGTGGTGGGTTAGAAGGAATGGTGGGTGCGGAGTCACTGCGGGTGTGGTGCCCATGATTGTGGGTTTGTTGAGGTGCTGGTGGTGTGGTGGCCCATGATTGTGGGTTTGTCGACCTTTGGAAGATGGAGGCAACAGAGGAGGAGCGGATCTGGGGAGGTGGGTAGAGCATAGGAGGGGCCGATTTGGGGAAAGGGGGAGGAAGATGGCATTTCTGTAATTTGGGGATATATTAGGGTATTTTGTTATAAAATTGTAGTCGTACTCATGGTCACTCTCAAAATAAGCGAGTGAAGCACACCTCCCGTTAAATTAGACAGAGTCACAGAAACTCTAATTGTGCACATTAGCCCACAAACCAGATATTCAAAGGAGATATTCAAAGGAGGAGGGGTGTGTCCGCACCCGACCCAAACCATAAGGGGACAAACTGAAATTTGCCCTAAACAGAAACCCATCAATTTAGGCTAATAAAAAACGAAGAATTAACAAAAAGAGCAGCTCAAACAAACAAAAGCCCATAAAAATCGCACCTTTCCTATTTTCCAGACCAATCAAACAGAAACCCATCACTTGTAAGCTAATGGAAACCTAAGAATTAGAGGGAAAATACCTCTCTTGGCCAGCGGTGTCCCAAATCTGGGCCTTGACGACCTTGTCATCAAGGCGGATACTCCGAGTAGCGAATTCAACGCCGATTGTGGACTTGGACTCGAGGCTGAACTCGTTCCTCGTAAACCTCGACAGCAGATTCGATTTTCCCACGCCCGAGTCACCGATCAGAACCACCTTGAATAAGTAATCGTAGTCGTCGTCTGCTCTGTACGACGCCATCTATCTATTCCAATCTCTCTCTCTCTCTCTCTCTCTCTCTATATATATATATATATTGATATTGAAGTTTAAAATGTGTTTTTCTTATGTACTATTATTATTTGGAAGAAGAAATCATACGAATGGTCCTGATATGGAAGGAATTATAGAGAGAGAAAGGAGGCCGGAGGGAGGGAAGGGCGGGGTTGAGAGATTTTAAGAGAGCGAGAGAGAGAGAGAGAGACCAGAGCTGTCAAAAAACGACAGTTTGGGTTGGCAATCAAACAGTCTACTTTTTACCAATTTTAACAACAGCACTTATTATCAGGTTGACACTTTCCTGGAAAGCGATCTTGGGTTAGATATCATGTACAGGCCGTGTTTGGGTAGCATAATTGAGTTCAATTTCTATCCACCTTTGGCTGGAAACCCCAAGCTTCCCACCACCACCATTTGTGGATTTCATCGTGCATTTAATGAAATGAACTGTCCATCTTGTATAGCTCCGTAGATCGGTGTATATCCACACATACAAAAAAAAAAGTTTGATTGTATGAAAATTTCAAATTTTGTTTACAAAATAGACTGTGAATAATAAGCTAAGAGTTAAAATGTCCATGACCGTATATTTTATAAATTAAAATCCAATTTCTGATATAACTATCAATATCCGATCAACTTGATTTTTTTATGTGGATATACTGCTCTACAAGTCTTTACAAAAACAAACAAATGTAAGGCCTACGGGCTACAAGGGGTGGCGGAAAGAATTTAAACTTATATGGAGTATGATGTTGAAACACGAGTCAATTGACATATGGTGATATTTTAGATACATGGCCGCCCAAAAAACGCGTTCGTTTGAGATATGCCAGCTCGACGAGACACGTTCGTTTCTGGCTTTCTGGTGTCGTAGCCGATTGACCGATAACGACGAAGAGGAGGGAAAAATCCCATAGTTCATTTTCATTAACAGACGCTTGTCAACTTAAAACACCTTGACAAACGTTTCACACACGTAATCAAATCTGGTTTTGTTAGAATTTCTGGATTAGTCAGTTTATTTGGGCCGACTCCGAATACTGGACTTTACAGATGTATGGCGAGAGAATATTCAGTGCTCCTGTGGCACTGCCACCTGGTACCCCAGTCCCCCTTTTTCACAACATTGGAATAGGACTTGTCTCGGCCCCACATTAAATGTGCGACGGAAACGGAGACTAGGTGCCCCCGGGGGCAGGGGCATTTGAATAACTTTTCTTGTACTATATCTATATAGCAGACCCAGCATCTTTGGAATATCTGAAGCACCAAAGTTTATCAGAACCTTGGTTCACATGGTTTGGTGGTGAATTTTACTTGACAACAACAGTAATTATTCAAATGACAAGAATACTCAAAACTTTCTTCACATTCCCAAAGCACCGGATTCATCGTTGATTCGTTTTGTTAGAATCTGAGTAGAATCCAACAGAATTCTGCATGTGCATTTGCAGGTACAAGAACAAGTCATTATCTTTGTCCTCCAAACATTTGTAAGCTTTTACAACATATTCAAATTTTGGTCCATACATATGAGAAGCTGAGGCTGCTTTGTAAGTTAAGAGTTCCAAATCACCTGTCATCATGAAGAGCAAAAGATAACACCAATCTGTTACAATTACGTATGAATTAGTCCTCATGAAAGCAAAAAACCAAAGGCTATGTTTGGATAGACGTGAACTCACGGTCAATATCAAAATGGGAAGAAAAAAAAGGGGAAGTTAAACTAAAAGGTGACTTTGAAAAACACTCCAATTAAAGAGTCATTTCAAATCCACCATTATAAAGCTCCCAAACTCAAAGTCGAAATCCGTATGTAAACTAACAAATCTAAACTGTCCATTCCTATTTACTCACAATGTTTCATGACTTCATTTGAAATCCACCTTTATCAAAAGGGAGCATCGAAAAGTGCATTAATCTTGTGATAAGGAATACCTTCTTCAATTTCTGAACTAAGAATGGTCTCGCTAAAGTGACGTGTTAACCACCATCGGCAACGAAGCCTCCAAGTCTTTCCGGATGTTCCGTCTGTGAATGTTTTGGACAGCCTGTGGAAGCGACGAGAATGTGATTGCTTGCTTACACCTTCATTTCCATTCAAACACGTCGACATTTGATCTTCTTCACAACTATGAAGTTTCAGAAAGCAAGAGGCAAACTCTTTCCAAGTATTGCATTCTGCATAGGTAGCGTCCAAATGCAACGCTGTCATCTCTACCAGTTGTTGCGGGCTATAATCCCCTGCAAATATGGAAAAGGTAAGGCATGAATCTTGTAGACAATGTAAATCCCGTATACGGAAATCTTGTAGATGAACAGCTTCAAGGAATAGGAAAGAAATCAGTCCATGCTCCTAGCCTCCTATATTTCTAAACTATTTTAATTTCTAACTCATGCAACACAATGTCTTAGATAGCACATAATTGATTGGATTTTGGAAACACTCTTGAAAGGTGAAAAGTTTGTTTCGTCTAGGTAACCTTTAAAAGGGTTGCTTGTTTCGGGGGATCGACAGCCCCTCCTATCGGTTCATACAGTGAAATGACAGCGTTGAGCAGTTGCTCCTACTATCGATGGATTAATACGGCCAAATGTGTGGTGAAATGCTGGAAACGGAACAACCTTGAAATGCTCTCCAAATGCAGAATGAAAGAATCAAACTTGAAGAGCTCCAGAAGGGTTACTAGAACGTTGGCTGGTTCTTCTCAAACTTCTTCCATTGTTAGCCATGATTAATAACCTATTGTGGAATATCAGAGGCTTAGGCAACATCAAATCAAGAAGCACGTTCCATCACTTCTCCATTCATTTTCCAATACTGATCGTGAAACAGCATGATTCTCTTGTACTTGTGCAATAATGGCCAAATAAATAAGAAGGGATCACCAAAAAACATAACAATTTAAAAAGGTGAAACCTACTGCCTCATAGTCAAATTCCTTGAACAATCACTTCTAAACACAAGTCAGCATCTTTTGAGAGAGGGTTCAGAACACTTGTCATAGATGGTTTCTAGTCAATGCGCAGTTCAGTGTGTAATTTGTATTGAAGATGAAAAATCCTTCATTTGACGGAATTTATCAGCTGACAACATGTTGAAACTTAATGGCCGCAGTTGGAAAACAGAAAAGCAAAGACTAAACAAGTACCAACATTGAGAGTATCAACAGTTGCTAGCAGGAACAGCATAATAATAACTAGACATAATACCTTGCACAGATTAGAATACATAAAGTTTCAGAAAGTTATTTGTACCATTTTGATGCATGCTGATGAGCTTTGCCAATGAGTGGCTACATGTGGGATCCTTCTTCAATATATCCTCAAAGCTGGTTGAAAGCTTGGCATTGTTGGCACCATCAAAATGCTCCAACAGGCTAGTTTTTGCTCTACACCAATGAGAAGAAAGAACAAAGATAATAAGATATGGGTCCTTTACAGTCACAACCCCAAAAGAACAGGTGGCCAAGTATATAATGGCTCCAATAAAAATGACTAGTATTCCACACCCTTCATACGTCTACTATAGTCTTTTGGTATCAATAATACACACTGAATAACTAAGTACCTTGAAGTATAGTCATCTGGTCTCACAGTTCTTCCATAACTGTCTATTGTGCTGACAATGATTACATATCTAAGTCTATTTCTGTGGTTGATTGGAATAAGAAGATACAATCCCTACCCCCTATACCCCATTGTCACAGAATCCAACAAGCTATTGCTGCCAGGTTTAAGTGATTAGGAGAAAAGGTCATCATTGAAGAAAGAACATGGACCGAAGCAGTTGAAAAACTAAATGGAAGAACCAAACAAATACAAAGGTTTCAGTTCATTGGAAAAGGCAATATATTTAAGTCTATTTCTGTGGTTAAGATACAATCCCTACCCTCTATACCCCATTGTCACAGAATCCAACAAGCTATTGCTGCCAGGTTTAAGTGATTAGGAGAAACGGTCATCGTTGAAGAAAGAACATGGACCGAAGCAGTTGAAAAACTAAATGAAGAACCAAACAAATACAAAGGTTTCAGTTCATTGGAAAAGGCAACATATTCAGTAGTTCATTCGAAAGAAGTTTGAACAGGACTACACTAGCTTAGTTATTTTCAAGAATGATCAGCAAAAACCACTAAACCAGTACACAATTGTGAAAGCAGGAACAATTAATTGATCTCCCAGAACATACAAGTCATGTCAATCATTTATAACCCAATTCCCAAAGTTGAGGAATACCGCCAAAAGCACATGGATCTCTAACAGCCTAATGGTTTCCCACACACCTGCCTAGAATTACACCCGTGCGCGCGCACACACACACAAAACCCATGAACCACTCAATGCTGTCTCCAGTCTCTGATGCGTTTTGCCACCTACTTGTCAGTTACATAACATCAACAGCTACAATAATCTTTGGCTACAACAAATCGGGAAGAAGATAGAACCTAGAGTATCTTTCAAGAGCAAACCTAGAGTATCTTTCAAGAGCAAGACGATATGATAACAAAAGAAGAGCATCAATTTGATTTCCAACTGTGCCAGGAAGAACAAATTTGATTCCCTGCCGCACCATCATCACTACTACGTCCTGCGCCACAGCCACCCAGTCACAGCTGTCATCTTGGGCATCAATACCACAATTGGAAAACCCCAACTCAAAGGCTCCAACATAGTGAGCACTAATATTATTCTCACAACTGCTGCAACCCCACTGGTAACTTGAGCTCCTCAAGCAGGGCATTATTTCCTCTATGCTTTCTTACATCTTCAAATAACTAATGTTATCCATCTCCTCTGGACATGTTTTCTATTTTATAGTTTCTGACCCAAATAGAAAAGGAGCCATTACCTTAGAGGGAGTGCTGCCTGTGAACTATGACCAAACTTCTCGAGCTCATTGACAGCCTCGTCAATGTGACCCGCAAACAGCAGCATCTGGTCAGGTAACAAACTTGAGTTAAAAGTATTACAACTCCAATGACAAGTCACACTTGTCCCATATCGAAGTTCAAAATCAACAACGATGGAGAAGTATGATTGAGTGACATCAAAGAAAACCATCTTTCGTTACTCAGAATATCAATGGAAGAAGGATAGACGAGAATATAGTATTATGTATCAAACAAGACAGGGGAAAGTGGTATTGCAAGAACTTAGCATTATGCAAACACCAGTCTCCAATCTATGAACTGACTGAAGGGTCCCAGAGGTTCATAAATGACCACAAAACCTCTTTTACGGGTACCAATGCAACACAACAGAAGTGATTTTCTAAGGTTTTTGAACTTGCAGAGTCTTGATGGCAAGATATGTATATTTTTCTTGTCAACAATCCTTCGAAGGAACTTGCGACACAAACTACTAATTGTCACGTTTGACTGGAAAAATGATTACGTGCACCACCTGTGCCGAGTTGAATGATTAGAAAGGCAAAAAATGATGACAGCATAGCAAGGCTGTTTTAGTGATTAGCAAAGCTTACAACATGAGTTACCCAAAAAATAGTACCGAAGCTCACTGAATCTCATCCAAGGAATGCAAAAACACCCAGGTTCACACCATCGCCCTTTTTACTTTGTACTCGATATAAATTGTGCAAAAATTCTGTTTCAAAGTTCAGATAAATGAATGAATGAAAATTTCTTACTTGTACTAAAGGAAGTAGGGCCTCATAAACTGGAGGTGTTGAACAGAGAGCAAGTCGTAAATGCTTTACTGCACCCTTATAGTGGTCATTTAGTGTGTCCCTCTGCGAATATATTACATCCTCAAAGTTTTTGTTTGGATGCGACAATTGAAATGGCAACAACCATGAATCCAAGCCTTCTCAAGCAAGAAAGAATATTAGTTCAGCAGTCATTACAAATGCACCAGCACCAAATTACATAGAATATAACAAGGAATATCAAGAGCCTAAAAATGCCTAACAAAGTTTGGCAGAAAGGAGCGTGTAATTAGTTGCTGTGAGGAAAATTTGTTCTTACCCCCATCGTTTTAGTATATGTTGGCATCTCATTTAAAGGAGGTCGTATGTTTTTTAGTCTAGCTGTTTGACTCTCTTGAGCAAAGTTCCACAGTGAAAGGTTAAGATTCAAGAAGCAAGATCATTGCCGACTTTAAGCAGACAAACTGCGTCGAAAGGTAAACTCATACATTGCATTAGGCTAGGTCTGTGTTTGTTAGTCTTGGCTCGGTTGGATCTTCATTGGCTTCATGACCTTAGATAATTTAGCTTTAGACTACAAAAGGAATGTTAAGTAGGGGCAATGGGCTTGACTATCGATGGGGACCCTTTTTTGTCTTCAGAATAACAGCACCAATCCAATTCTCAATATACCTATGGATCAATGAAAAGCTAAATTAAACAACTAATCAAGAGACAGTATAAACTTCATGGGTATCAAACAAACTACAAACTGGAATGCTAGAGACAAATCAGAAAGCCCCCTAAGCCTAGACATCAGAACCAAGACCAACTGGAGAAATATGGAAATGAAACAACTAATGTAACTGCATTATCAGAGATTGTCAGCTCACTTTACAGCTCGAGTTCCATTATCTTTTCTTATAGTTACCATCAACACGAGCTGCTCATCTAAAACAAAGATAATACCAATAAGCAAATGAACTTTCGAACTCACCATGGGCATTGAAAGTAGATGCATACTGCATATTGCCACCAAAATTAGATAAAGGAGACTTTTCATGTCCACTGTCCTCAGCAGCATCCATATAGAAGCCCAGTGACTGGTTATTTTTGTAGGTAGTTTCTTTCCGTAGATTATCATCCACCTCCATGGAAATTTCTCTATGTTGGTCCAGATCAACATCTCGAGCAACCTCTTTGTCATTCCTAACAGAGGTGTCTGAATTGGCTTGAAAGGAGGAACCAACTTGATGGGTATCAACTGAAGCATGTCCCTCAGAATTCACAATGGGGGCTTCGTCTCTTGTTTCCATATCTGATGGTATAGGGGTGTAAGACTCGTCTGAATTTCTGAACTGCAACTCTTTTGAAATAGTAGAATACCACAGCTGGCAAAAAGTCAAGCCCACAACCATATTTGAAATTGGGTCGCTTCCAAATTCGCGTTCTTGCATGAGGCTGAGAGAAACACCCCCAGTATTAATCAATACAAAGCCCATCATAGATTGGCCTCTCAAGCACACCAGGAAATATACTATGACAACCAATTCACAGGCATCCAACCAAAAAAAATAAATAAACTTACAAGTGCAACTATCAGTTATTCAGAAAACCAAGTTATTCACTCAAGATTGGTACCCCTTAGATCAGACAAGATGTGGGAGAAACTGAGCCAACAACCTACGAGATTCCCTCGCATCTGGCAAGTTCTGATCGGCAAGACTACTACTTTTTTGTAAATCAACAAACTCAATTTCCTTCTTGTATTTTTTGGATAACAGGGTATCAAAAGCTGCACCCTACAAGCAGTCCCCCTATCCTACACGTGCCATAGGCCCTGGGGTAGGCCCCAATGGCTTGAGCGCTTCACGGGATTTGCAAACGAGACCTATGCTTCCTGGAGAGCTCATCGCAGCTCAAGTTGGCACTAGGTTAACCGCTTGGGATTGGCAAATTCATTGATTGACTGATCACTAAATCTTCTTTGCCACTCAGCCGAACTTCGAGTTCTTACTAAAGGTAACAGCTTGAATTTAGGCTAGAATTACGAGATAAAGAAATTCTCGATAAGACTTTGATTTCAACTTTGAACTCTGAAGGCTATTTATCCCAGGATCTCCGCAAGGGGATATTATATGTTAGAGAAATAGTTTTGCCTCATCTTATATACTTCTGCAAGGGTTTCAAAACAACTCCGCATGGATTCACGTTCAACAACATATTTCCCAAAACTTCTCAATACGTAATAACAAGTTTGTCGGCAGCAGATCTCCCCACCACATCATGAGCAACCGCTTCTAGTAGCTTTAAGCTTTTTATAGTAAGAGATTTCTATATGCCAGACAACACATGGAAAAGAAAAAACAGTGGTTTCTTCATTCAAGAAAATTGAAACACATAACAAAAACAATGTACCTTAAAGCAGCCTGATGAGCTTCACCTACATTCCCTTGTCTAAGAAAAAAAAGGATCGACTCCAATTGAACCATAAATCTATCCTGCCAACAGAGAAAGGTCAAAGAACACGCTAAATGTCACCAAAATGCACGTAAAAATGTCTAGGAGAGACAAGGTATGAAACCAAGAAAAGTGCTTAGACAATGTCTCATTTACAGAACAAGAGCAATATCACCTCACAATTCCAGCCAAAAATATAGGCAGGTAAACAGTAAACTTCCATAATATAACTTTTCCCAAAGCATCAGATGATGTGTGTGGAAACATCAAACTGCGATTTCATTATAATCCATCCTTGAAGTGGCACTTTACTTTCTAAATATTGGAAAGGTCAATACATTAATATTGTAAACTTCATAACACCCATAATGCAACTAGTAACAAAAGAAACTTAACCGGTTGACGTTATACTCAACAACATCATTAGCCAAGGAAGACTCTGCCCAGGTGGCTCTCTTGAACAGGTCAGCGACAGACTCCAAATAGGCAAGGAGAAGCATGTTTGAGTGGTGCTACATAACCAATATCATAGAGCACGTCTACTTGTGATGTTTTGAAAACAAATATTCTAGCATGCCATAAGGCAATGCACATAGAATAACAATATTTGATTTTACGGATTGCAAGACAAAACTAGAAATGGACTTCCTTCATTACCATGAAAGCAAAAATAATAATAATAAATAAAAATTCCTTGAAAATTACTTTCTCGTAAAATTTTAGGTTAGGTCTTTGTTGATTTGTTCATTCATGTTGTTATTTATCTTGAAAAGGTAATTTATCAAAAAAAACTAGTCCATAAAGCATCTCCAATGGACTCTAAAAAATTTGTGCTAAAATATGTGTTAACTTGTGAAAACATTAAAAGTGGGACCCATTTGGCGTGTCATGAATGTGTTACTTTAGACATTTAAAGTGTGTGCTAGGATAAGTTAGATGTATTAAAATATACATATGTATGGTTCATTTAAAACATAATGATTGTCTCTGCCTCGCCTCTCTCTCCCTTTCTCTCTCTTCTGTCTCACTCTCCATGTGTGCCAAGTGGTTACCCAAATATGGCGCACATTCTAGCACACAACTAAACTAGCACACAAGATAACTCAATTGGAGCACCTAACGCGCATATCCACTTGCTAATTCCTAGCTTCCACTTCCTAATTCCTAGCACAACCATTGGACTTTGGAGATACTCTTACCAGCTATTTCTCATCCACATCACAATGAACGTAAATCAATGATAAACATTCATAAACATTCTAGATGAATGCTTCGTAAAGAGTTGGAGGGGGCAGGGCAAAAGAGAAAGAAGGAAAAAGCAATAGAAAAAAGAAAGAAAGAAGTCGCACAGTGGCAATAGAGATAAAATGTAATTGCGCGCCGTGTAGGAAGGATGTTTTCGAGACTACACCTTTATTGGCCAATCTTTCATCGCTCCGATCCTTTTCATCCAAATTTCATAAACATTCTGGATCTTGGTTGAATTGACAGACCCACTATTTATATGGTTGAGAAGCTCCAAAGCAACCTGAAAATTTCATGCACAGACAGTCCGCAAAATGTTCATGCCATCTTTTAAGTTCATACCACTAAAACTTTCCAATCTTTGCTAATATAATTGAACACACATGACACGAAATTAAGATGCAAATAACCCACACGAATCGTGCTGCACAATACTGGCAGAAGGTTACGACAAATGTCACGGTTCATAAACAATCAACAACTAGCACCACTGCAGCAACAAACCAAAGGCAAGCCAGCAATTAAATCTTCGGTTTTGCTTCACATTTCAAATGCAATTGAGCATCATTGCATGGTTTAGCGTATTATATGATTGAAACTTTCTAAATGAACTGCATAATGGTATTTTGACCAAAATTTCTCTTCATCTCCATTTTTGATAAGTCGTCTTCTGTATTCCCGCTCGTGGATTTTGTTTACTTCACACCTACTCATAACCACCAGCCCCTCCCATCAATACGGATAAAATCCATATAAAACACTATGTAGAAAGATAAGGATTTCAAATTAAGGGATTGGTCTCTAATTTCCTTGATAATATAATTGGTTTAGCTATAGGTGACTTGTAATGCAAAAGTGAAAAATAGATCAAAGGAACCCTCGTACAACTGAAATCCTTAGTATAAACAATTTCAAATTCCTTGGTCAGAGACTTCAAATTCATCATAGATACATAATAAATCACCTAAACTCAATGTCGAATTCCATATGTAAACTGGCTAGCCTAATGTTCGAGCACCGAATAATAAAAGTCAAATTTCTCCATTAGAAATCCATACCGACCCAAATGGAGCTTCTCTGTGTGTGTGTGTGTGTGTGAGAGAGAGAGAGAGAGAGAGACAGAGACAGAGAGAAATGGCTGATATCTAATGAATAGGTACGTAGTATTACAGTAACCTCTCGAGTATTCTCTATCAAATTACAAGTCCTATTTTAGTAGGCAATTAAGCTTATTTGGACCTAAAACAAGCACATTTACAACAAGTCTCGATTCACACTCTGAGAGGTTATATTAATTAATATGGTAAACAATGGAAGACGAGGGTCACAAGGGTTATATGCTTGGCGATTTTTTAGTGGCTCTGACCATATGGTGAGGATCAGACTCAGTAGCCTTTGTCAGTTAGTTAAGAAGTTGTTATAATTTGTTACATAGGCATATCAGTAGGTTAGTTTTGGAGGGAAAGTATAGCTTATAAGAAGAGAATAGCTTATTGAGAAAGGTGTTGATAATTATTGTTGTCTTTCTTTGTATTTTGTTTCTCTCTCTTCTACCTTCCATCTAGGTGCCATTAGAGCAGAGTTGAAGCTCTGGCTTAATAAAGTTATGTGTTTTTCTTCCAAAACAGTATCATCCCAACACATAAACAAGATAGAGCAAACCAATACAGAATCACAACCCCGAGAAACACTACCTTCCACCCCTTATATATATATATATATATTATCATCTTAGAAAGCTTTAATCACAAACTTTCTAGCCTTGTTAGAGGAGAAAGCTATTGGGTCCTCCCTAACAAGCTTAAGGAGATTAAGCTTTAAATTCTCTAATCTAAACGAAATCATTTCATACTTAGGGGTGATAAAGGAACCAAACAAGCGGAACAGTTGATGTTCAAGTTTGGTTTGATTTGTTTGAAAACTTGACGAGTTTTAAAAATATGTTCAAGCACTTAAAGAGCTTTAAAAAAACGTACAAGCTTGTCTTATTTACAAGACAAATCAAACTCAAACTAACTTCAATCCGATCTCATGTAGCCTGAATTCCATGTTTGAGCTTGGTTCAAAAGCTTAACGAGCTCCAAAATGATAGTTCAAGCATGATTCACTTATATAAGAGCATCTCCAACCCTTACTCAAATTTGGGTAGAAAATTGATTAAAAGCTTCCTACGGAGAAACCCAAATCTAAGCACAAATATAAGAGGAAGCTTCATTAATAGCATTGTTGTAAATTTGGGCGGGGAGAAATAGCCTTGTGAGTAAAAAATTGAGTCACTAGAGCAGTTTGGTTCGTTTATCAACGCTAGTCATATGAGTAGAACCCAAAAAACATCAAACAACCCCTAAACAAAAAGAAACGCTCATAAAAAAATCATAGTATCATACCCAATACTTGGTGCGATTCCTCGAAGGAGACCTCTCATTGCCGGTCCCTCGCAACAGCACGCTCAGCACACCACTTGCTTCGTCCCAATTGTGCCGCCACACGAGCCTGCTCAGGAGGCGGCGCAACCTAGCTCGATTCTTCGTCCGAACGTTCTCGGAGCCTGTCTTCAGCGTGTGCGACGGCTTCGTCAGAGACACCAGTATTCCCTTAACGAGTCTCGACTGTTGGCGAACACTGTCCTGTGAATCGCTGCCCTTCTTCCTGCTCTTCTTTTCGTTTTTCTCGACTCCTTGAACGGCCTCTTCTTCTTGAACGGCCTCTTCCACTTCCATTAAACAATATTCAGACATCTGAGATACTGCTTCCCAATACACGATTCGTTAATGTTCGTTTTAGAGTGTACGCGAAAGATGCGATTGCGTATACGTATTGGCGTACGTATATGAAGTTTACCAGTTAGGAGAAGGGATTTCGGTGGAGAGAGAAGGAGAACGGTGGCGGACATGGGGGTGTACTGTGGTGGAAGACGACGGGGAAAGGGCTTTTCTTTATCCGATTTTCTGGAAGGGGGTTATAGTGGGTTGGGCCGGAGGATGGCCCAATAGTTAGTATTTGAGGGATTTGAGATGGGTTTTCGGTCCGGGTCGGACTTCTACATTGGATTGGACTTGATGCGGGATAAGTTTTGGATGGACCCACATTGATGTGACTTTTATGGAAGGGCAAAAAAGTTATTGGTTTAAAAGAGGTATTAAAAAGAGTGAAATAAATATGACTTAATTTTGGATGAGCGATAAAATGAGAGTAATATTATTTTGTCGTTGAAATAGAGGGATAAGGTTGGAAGAGGGGGATGAAGAATGCCTCATCTACCCGGATTTTTTACCGACTGTCCATGAGCTAGGCATAAATCAAAAATTCTAACAGCAAAGACGATTTGCAGAGAACTACGCAGAGACAAACGCGTTTGGTTTCATTTCGGCTCCCTTAAAAATCTAGAAAAATATCCATAAAGTAATACGAATCCAAAAGTAATACTTATCGATATCCGCATGATCTGATTTTTTACAGGGCCCCATAAAATAATATTCAAAAATTTATGGATATTTGTCTAGATTTTTTTGGGAGCTAAAATGGGGCCAAACGTGTTTGTCTCTGCGTGGTTTTCTGCAAATTGTCTTTGCAGATAGCAGGGCATAAATAGTTAGGGGCCCATACACACTACACTTTTACTGTGTGTGGACCCCATGAAAAAATATGAGTATATGCGCAAAGTGTGTGTGTAAGCCTGCATTCATTTTGAGGTTGTAGATTTAGATTTATAGGTAATGAGTGTAGAGAGAAATATAATTATGATTGAAAATAAGATTAATAGTTGGAGAGAGAGAGATGAGAATAATAAACGGAGAAAAATAAAACAATGGTTTGAATCCAAAATCCAAAATCTTAAATGAACAAGATCTAAGTGTTTGTAGATGAATAATAATTGTAGTCAGAGCTAGGCCGGATTAATATTTGGTTGGGCATAAATAGTCCACCCTCCTCATTTGCTCCCAAATCGTGGATTAAGTTGTGGGACCAGGGTAAAGGGAAGGGGATGAGTCATCCGTCCTCTTCATCCTCCATCCAATCAAGGGCCTTAGGGTGAAGCCGAGTCAAACTTTATAGTGTTTGAGCTCGATTCGTTTACTAAACGAGTTGAAAATTTGAGCACAAATTTGATTTGCTTTAAACAAACCGAGTTTTTCAGAGCATTGAGTTCTGCTCGTTTACTATACAAGCTTAAAACTCGAATTTGAGTTCGGAGTCAATGTCGAACACAACATTGCAGGGCTGCTCAAAAAATCCGGTGAACCGTGAAATCAGACCGGGCCGAACCGATCCGTACCTTTCGGATTTTGTCCGTGGATTAATGGTCCGGACACGAATTGAAAAATTAAAAAACCATTACTTGCGGTTCAGTCCATGGATTTTCATTACGAAACCGTGGATTAACAGAACCGGACCGTGAGAATTTATTATAAATAAATAAATAAATAAATATATTAATATACATGTCTATACATAAATAATTTTCACCTATAAATAAATTTTTATACCAACTTTAGTATTTTACTTAATATTGGAATATATTTTAAGTCTGCAAAAACTTTAGGGGAGTAAATCGTAGTTTGTCAATAAGACATTAACCCTATTTCAATTAGCACTGAGTATAAATAGAAGCCTTGGGCGTCATTCCAAAGTGACTCTTGCCAGTTGTTGTGCCATGCCTTACATTTTGATAAAAGATCTTTGCTATTTTTTTTTGTTCCACTTTGTTATTTGGTTTTAATGAACATCTGGAAGACTAGAACTGCATGTATTGTTTTCATTTGGTGTTTGCTTTCATTTGGTGTAATGCTTTAGCTTGCGACATGCTAGTGTTTAATTTTTGCTTACTTATGTATCAAAATCCGTGGACAAAACCGTAACCGAACCGTGAGTCACAGATTGGATTGGATTGAATTGGAACCGAACCGTGGGACTTTTGGTCCGAACACGGATTTCATTTTCAAAAAACCGTGACTAGCGATTCGATCCTCGAATTCTTAAAAAACCGAACCGAACCGGACCGCGAGCACCCCTACAACATTGTGCACAACAAGTGTGACATGCTATGATCTAATTTTATTCTCAAGTGAATACCCATGCTACAAACACAACATTGGGCACAACACCAGGGACATTTGTTTCTCGAGTGATAAAGGCTACAAAAAATAAAGATAATCGGTCTTACTAAACTCTTCCTCACTGGGCGAAGTATAATATGCTTATAATTTCAAATAAGTTCGGATATCGATTCATATCTCACCGATATGAATACAATTTAACACAATTATTTTCAACCTTGTTTTTAGCATTTTTCAGAGAGATTTTTTTTTTTTTTTTAAAAAAAGGGTACAAAAACCATTTATCCGTCAAAAATGTTACTCCACAGTCCAAACTCTGTGATGAGCATTTTTATGCACCGAGAGTCCATGTATTGTGTCGCCCCTCTTTATCCGTTACAAAAATCCATTTCCCAAGGTCCCCCGGGGAGACTGAAAACGAACTTCTGCGCCTGCGCACGTCTCCTCAAAACACAATCCAAATTGGATTACTACTACTATATGACTATTCTTGCCAGGTGGGATGCACCACCCAGCCTCATCGCCATCGCCATCGCCACCATCGCCATCCTTCTATTTAACCACCCTCTCTCTCTACCCTTTTTCTGGAGTTATCTGAACCCGTTCAAGTCGACCCATGGAGCCCAACAAGTGTCCCCAATTTCCGGCGGATTTGGAGTACCAGTCCGGCTTCGGAAACCACTTTTCGTCCGAGGCGATCGCCGGAGCCCTACCTCCGGGCCAGAACAGCCCTCTCCTCTGCCCTTACGGCCTTTACGCTGAGCAGATCTCCGGCACCGCCTTCACCGCCCCTCGTAAACTTAACCTGCGAAGGTACCTTCTCTCTCCCTGAGCTCATAGAGCCATGCATATATCGGATTGTGACCCATTATTTGTTCTATCATTGGCGGTAAGTCCATGACAAATTACATGAATCTGAATATTTCAAGACAACATTTCTCATAAGCACTATAATAAATCCCTACTCTAAGTAAAGAGACAGAGCCTTCACTCAGCAAGAAAGAATCGGACCCTTGATCTCCTACTGAGCTGCAACGACTCTGGTCAACTGAGCTAGTTTTTGGTTTTTTTTCCCCTGCACCTCGACTGATCCTTGGGACCAATCCCACCGTAATTAAAGTCAGAGCAGCTCTGTATATAGACTGGCCCCAAAGAGTTGATATCACCTAAGAGGTTTTGAACCTGAAACCTTAGAAGGGACTAAACCTTAAGTTCCAGCCTTGATCACTAAAGCAAACCCGTTGGGTTTAACTGAGGCTACTGAGCTAGTTTGTTGGTTGATTGAGAATCATACTAATATGATAAATGGGAGATATTAAGCACCATAATATACAATACCGTGTGCTTATCAGCAACTGTGTCTGAAGTCGCTTACATAATTAAGGACAGATTTTTGTTTTCTAGTGGTATCTTTATGCTCCGAAAGTTATCCGTTTCCTGAATTCTTAGCATTTTGGAGTTCGACTAATATTTGTGTCATAGACTCGTAGCGATTAAAGTTGTTCTTTTAGGCCAATCTTAGATTTGCATGGTGAAGCTGAGATTTTGTTGGAGAATTTAAACTTCCAGGTCTATTCATGTTTTGTCTCTTGGGAAATATGAACGAATGGCCACTTGAGTTATATATCATTGCCTCCAAAGGTTATCTATTTCAGTCTGTGGATAATATGTGAACCGGTTGCCAGGATTCAAAAGAAAGCCGCAATGAGCTTCATGGTTGCATTGTGGGTTTACCATCTGTATTCCCATTCGGTTATTTTTCTTCTTCTTTAAAATGGTTTTAGTTTCTGGCCAATCGGGGCCTTGTTTACTTTTCGATTCATGTTAATTGCTCTGCTGCTCTAGTTTTTAAGTTTCCTGATGTTGGTTCTTTAGTAATGTATTTATGTTACCGGCTTCTTTTGCAGTTGGCTGTATCGTATCAAACCATCAGTCACACATGAACCATTTAAGCCTCGAGTGCCAAGTCATGAGAAGCTTGTGAGCGAATTCAACCAGTCCAACAGTTCTGCTAACCCTACTCAACTACGTTGGAAGCCTGTAGAAATTCCTGAATTACCAACTGATTTTATTGATGGTTTACAGACAGTATGTGGGGCTGGCAGCTCTTACCTTCGGCATGGTTACGCAATTCACATGTAATTGGCATTCCAAACCTCGTTTAACAATATCATCTGGTTATATCTGGCATAATGATATCTTCCATTTATTTTTCTGACGACACCATTATTTTGAGACTCGGCCTTGACGCCCATGTCCTCCCCCCAGTGTGTGATTGTGGGTTGTTGGGGAAGCCAAAAGCTAAATTTTGTTCTGTGTAATTTTTTCATGATATCATATCTATTTCACAAATTTTTCTGACCATTATTGGTTATAGTTGAATTAGAACAGATGACCGTGATCTCATATGAACTTCATTCTGTTCAACCGACATAAATATATGTACATGTGCAAATGATGCCAGTTATATGCTGATATAGTCTATTTTTTTAACACTGGGGGCATACTTTTTACTCTTTCAAGGAATCGAGGGTGTAAAAAACTTGTAAGGGTTTGTTTTCAACTGTGCAAACCTTGGTGGATTTCACAGACTAGGACATCCGTATTCAGAAGCAAATACTTAGAAGCTAGTTTGAGTATGTAGTTTTGTAAAGTTCTTTAACCTAGATTCGGGTCATTGGTAGTTTGAATTGTGGATATATCTGCTTCCTAATAGGCAGCACAAAAATGTAGGTACACTGCCAACAAGTCAATGGACAACTGTGCCTTCTGCAATGCTGATGGTGACTTTTTGATTGTTCCTCAGAAAGGAAGTAAGTGATAGCCAGCAATAATTTTAAAGAAGATACAGTTGCCATCTTTCAGTTTCACACCAATGTGTTATTTTATGGCAAATTAGGTTTTTTAAGATACAAAATTCAGATGTGTAATCACTTATAGACTGTTACGGAGTAACGGACTAGGTAGTCATCTTTAATGAATAGGATTCTCTGAATTGTAAAAGTCTTTTGGTCTTTATCATTTTCAAAGGGATGCATTTCCCCTTTATTGAAAGTGTTTTAAGAAGCATGGTCTTTAGCAGGTATGAACTACGAAGGGAATAACACATTTCTTATCGGAGTTTTCCAAGAAGGGACCCATGCTAAAAAATCCTGTCATTGAATGTTTGCACAAAGTCTTCTGCATTGAAAGCGGTTCTCTTATTGATCATATTACTGTTCAAACAGGATTGTGGATCACAACTGAATGTGGAAGATTGCAAGTGTCTCCTGGTGAAATTGTTGTTTTGCCACAAGGATTTCGCTTCGCGGTTAACCTGCCGGATGGCCCATCACGCGGTTATGTTGCAGAGATTTTTGGCACCCATTTTCAACTTCCTGATCTTGGGCCAATAGGTACATAATGTAATTGCAATTGATGATAGTAAGTTTCTACATAATATAATGCTCAAACCATGTACCAAAGTAACTAAAGTGTTTGTTTCTCATTCAGAGTTTTACTTGTTTCTATATCTCTATAATATGTAGGGGCTAATGGTCTTGCTGCTCCACGAGATTTCCTTGTTCCCACTGCCTGGTTTGAAGAGAGCTCCCGGCCAGGATATAATATTGTACAAAAGTTTGGTGGTGAACTTTTTACTGCAAAACAGGATTTCTCCCCCTTCAACGTGGTTGCCTGGCATGGTAATTACGCCCCATTCAAGGTGGGTATCTTTTTGGATATAAGATCCTCAATTCTGCCTTTAGAATGTCTCGAGAAAAAGGGTTTCTTTTTTCTGAACATGTTTTCATTTTGGTAAAAAAGGTTTGTTCTAATGATGGAAATAAGACAAAAAACCAGCTCTTTTGTCAGTTTTCTATTTTTTTGGTGTGCGCGTGCACAACTTTTTTGAACTTTTTCCAAAATTAGTTTGTAATTTTTTAATTGTATGGTTCATACTGTCCGTATGTGTAGGAAAAGTTTTTGTTTTGTTTTGTTTTGTTTTTTTTTTTTGGGGGGGGGGGGGTTGCAAAACCTAAAATAGATTCGCGAAGGCTCATAACAGAGAATTTTAGATAGTTGTTGTCCATGCACCGTTTTTCCTAACTGTGTTGGTAACTTAATGATTCTTGTGAAATCATTGTTTGCAGTATGATCTAAGCAAGTTCTGCCCGTATAATACTGTTCTGGTTGATCACAGTGATCCATCAATTAATACAGGTGAGGAGGAATCTATTTGGCTGTGGTTTCTTGACCCTTTTACCTTGTTATATTGTTGTTTGTTTAAATCAATTTGTGTGATGCAATGCAGTTCTGACCGCACCGACAGATAAAGCTGGCGTGGCATTGCTTGATTTCGTCATCTTCCCTCCACGGTGGTTGGTTGCTGAACATACTTTCCGACCTCCATATTACCATCGGAATTGCATGAGTGAATTCATGGGTCTGATTTATGGAGGATATGAGGTAAACCTTTTCGACCAATGAACTTTTTGTCCTTTGGTTTATATTGATGATTTTCACTACTCCTATCGCTGTTTTCCTCCCTAACTGACGAAGTAGTTACTGTGTGTGTTATATGTGAAGTTGGTTGGTGCATTTGGGTAGGGGGAGTAATAGAAAGTAAACCCTTATGCTGGCAGTAGCTAGAGTGGTATCTCCTGCCACCAACAAATGGAGTGGTGTGAGGTTCAAATTGTGGTTAATACACACCTGGAGTAGCGATGGTTATGTAATAAAACCAGCATACTTATTTTCTCCATTCTACTGATTATGAAATTGATGGAATGCATGTTGAGATATACCTTAAAGTTCCCGTATATCGCTAGAAGGAAATAATGGATTTTGGAATGATACACGTTACTGTCATCTCATGTGTCGGTCGGTGAGAAAAGAGAGAGGGCAAACAGAGATTTTCCCATTCTGTGACCCAACATGAGCTTCCTCATTTTAAGTGAATAACCTAATCTATTAGCATGTTTCTTCCAATGTTAGGCATTAGTTTTGCAATTGGCCCAACTCTAAACGTTAAATTGAGAGTAGGTACTCAATATTCTTATTTTCAGGCAAAAGCCGATGGGTTTCTCCCAGGTGGTGCAAGCCTTCATAGCTGCATGACTCCCCACGGTCCTGATACGAAGACTTATGAGGTAGGCCTTTTCTTCGTACTATGTTCGTATTGTTCTGGAATACACGAAATCCTTCTCTCGTTTGTCCCATTGATCGATTGTTTTTCGGTCTCACCACCACTTGACAGTATATGATCTAAAGCGTTGTTCCTTTGAATCGCAGGCAACAATTGCTCGTGGAAATGAAGCAGGACCACAGAGAATAGCCGATACCATGGCTTTCATGTTTGAATCGTGTCTCATACCTCGAGTCTGCCCATGGGCTCTCGAGTCTCCCTTAGTGGATGATGATTATTACCAGTGCTGGATTGGACTGAAGTCCCATTTCACTCGCGAGGCGACAAACGGTCAACTAAGTGACGTACAGATTGGTCACGATGAAAGTGGAACCGGAGGGCATCGTGGATGATTTTGGCTTCAGATGTTAAACCCAGGCACATAATTGCTTCTCTAATAAAATGGCCAGCATCCGATTAAAGAGTGAATGCATATATGTAGGAACACGAATCGAACCTTAAGACGGAAAATATGTAAGAATGTGGTGTTGCTTTCCCTACTTCATCCGTTTTCTGTTGTGTATCACTGATTGGAGAAAACGTAGTTGCTACGTTGGGATCTTGGATTTATTAAGTTAGCGAGATACTGAAATCTACGGAATAAAAGAGCGGTGTTCTTTTAAAAATGTCTAAGCATACAAATAAAAACCATCTGGGTTGTCGTCGGTCACCTATTTCTATTAAAGTTATAGATGCCAACAAAATAAAAATTTTAGGAAAAGAAAACTTAAGCACCATTTCTCTACCAAATTCCTCTCTCTCTCTCTCTCTCTCTCTCTCTGGGGCCAATATTCCTAATTAGCATTGTCTACACGTTTTTGGATTAAAAAGGATAAAATTATACACGATTTAATGCTACTATTGTGTAAATAACCATCAAACAAATGTACTACATATTTAAAGTTTATTTATTTATTTTTTTGAACGGTAAATAAAATTTTATTAATTTTTAAAAAGATACAAAGACAAATTTAAAGTTTATAGGGCTTTCCTCCTCTCATTTTCGCTATATCTACCAACACAGATAACCCTTTCCACACTTACTTTGAAGGGGTATCGATTTTATTGACATGGGAATTTTATGTAAATTTAACATTGGGTTTGGGGGGGGCGCGGGGAAAGGGGAAAGGGCGTGACAACCCGCCACGAAGTAGACAACAAACAAGATAAGCACACAAGAATATACGTGGTTCCGCTAAAACACAAAGTAAGAACGTACTCTACGGACGAAGAACGGGAGAGGATTTACTACGAACTAGGAGATAGCAAAGAGCCGGTTATACCCGTAATTCTCAACGAAACACCAAACGATATTCAAGAATAAATTCTGGTGGAGCTCGAAAGGGAGACATAGTGAAATTCAAAGTGACAATACAAAAATCCTAATATCAAACCCCAATAACAAAAGAAGAAAAATGATATTGCCATTCTAAAAACTGATGCAAACACTCTAAAATCAATGTAACTCCAAAGCCACGTTCCTTTATTTTTTAGAGTGCTTGCATCAATTTTTGGAGTGCCATTTTCCCAAAAGAAACAAAAGAACTCGACAACACCTCTCTCTAAAGAGTGTCTCCTTAATTGGACCCAAAAAAGATAAAAGAACAAAAAAACCCCGAATGTCCCTATTTATAGGAAAACATTAAACAAATCTAAACCGACCGTCACTTTGTTTCGTTCCTATTTTTGAGACACATATTTTTCTTACTGCACGTTTTCTCAATAATTTTCTCTGTCTATCTACTTGTATTCATTATCACTCGTTAGATCAAAAATAATTTTCCAAAAATGAAAACCGAACAAAGGCGCCAGTGCTGAGAAAAATGTGTTAACTCCACTGTTTTGATTTTGTTATTTCTATCCTCTGTTTCCTCTCAAAATAAACAAGTGACAATGAAGGGCACAAGCCACAAACCCTTGCGTTAACAAAACCCGCCGAGAGGAACAGTCCCGCCTTCAAAACGCTCCCTCCACATTCCCTTCTCTCTCTCTCTCTCTCTCTCTCTCTATCCCCAAAACCTCTACCACACACACAGGGAGCGTTTAATCCCTTCTCTTTTCAAGTTCGATGGCCGAAGCTTACGACGATTCCTCGGTCGTCGAGAAGCTCTACGAGTACGGCGAACGCCTCAGCGAGGCCAAAGACAAGTCCCTAGTTAGCTCCTTTCTTCTTCCTCTTCAATTTATGCATATTATTCGCTTCTTTTGTTTTCCTAGGGTTTCATAATGCTTCGAGTTACTCTTTACGTACTACTACTTTGTTTTCAGTTTGGCGAAAACCACAGCTGGCACTCAAAAATATCTGACATACTTAATGCGAAAAAAAAAATACTAATAGTGTGTGTGCTGAAGTTAACCATTCATATTACCAAAAAATCGCGCACTTTTATAGTTTAATAATCCGTCGGCATAGTGTGCTCGGTTTGAAGATGGCTATGGAAAGAACATAGTGTGCTCGGTTTGGTATATATAGGAATGGAACTCGATGTCCTGTCAAATTCGAACATCGACCAATGTTGATTCTATAATCAAATTTCATAGAATTTTCTTGAAAGAATGATTTTTTCTGCGGAATCTGACTGAGAGGGGGACGATTTTTCTCTCTGTGGAATGATAGTGTTTCTTCGCAGAACTATTTGTGTTTGGACCTGGGTGTGGCATGTGCCACTCCCCCCGCTAATTGCCTTTGGCCCTTTTTGTTTTGTATTTTGGTTGTGTTTAGCATGTTGGTGACTATGCGGCCATAATCAAAGCTGCTAGTGAAGGTACTGTTAAGGTCAAACAATTGGCTGCACAGCTTATTCCCAAGTTTTTCAAGTACTTTCCGACTCTTTCGGAGGATGCTTTCGGGCAGCAGATGTTTCTTTGCGAGGACGAGGAGCTTGGGGTTAGTTTCTTACTCCTATTCATCTTTTTGGCAAATTTGTCTTTAGCGACGAAGTTTTTTTTCTTCACAATCAATGGTTTGTCCTCATTATTTTAGGGCTCGTTCAATTGTAGGGAAATGAATGTACGAGAATGTTTAACTTTTCTGTAATTTTCAAAGTGTATAATTAGTAGGAACGTTGTGGGACCCACGTCTCTAACTTTTTTCACTAGGATTAGCTTTCCCTCAAAACTTGTCTTGCAAAAAACACAAGAATTTGCAAGAATATTGTTTCTGTTACTTCACTTTTGCTAGAATTTTCTCGGGAATAATTTTCCTGCTTTAATTTATTGACAAGTGAACGAAGCGTTAACATATACATGGATAAGTTAAAAGTTGTAAATTGTATAAAGTTCCTAACTAAATTCATTTGATCTCTTTCTGTCTGTTGATTTCCGAAGGTGCGAGTACAAGCAATTCGTGGACTTCTTCTTTTCTGCAAGGATACCCCAGAAAATCTGTCCAAAATTGTTGATATTTTGGGGCAGCTCCTCCACCAAGCAGGTATTATTCTCTTCGAGGTTCATATTGTCCCCTTTTAAAACTGATTTAATCGCTTATTATGTCATGCTAAATGTCCTTGATTGTTCTAGGAGAAAATGTGGAGCGCGATGCAGTGCATAAAGCCTTAATGTCTTTGTTGCGGCAGGACATAAAAAGTGAGTTTTTTTCCGTGGTCGAAAGTTGGAATCTTTATGTAAATGTTAGTTATATATATTGATCCTGCTGATGTCTTTTTCCCTTTACAAATTTTTTGTATAGTGACACACTCATTATGTTTACTCCCTGTGCCAGTCGTACCAATAATCTATCTTAAGCGAAATGGATTAGGCTTCTTGGAAAACAATAATAAGAATAACTCACGGCATGACAGATGTCTAACAGGGTTGAGTATGCCACTAGGTTAGACTTCTGCTGGCCTAAGTTTTGTGGCCAGGACAGAATTTGTTTTGGGTTTTGTGTTGTTGGTGCTCGTACAAGTTATTGTTAGTAGGGCAAGTGATTAACAATTAGTCGTGGCAAAGCAGCATACAATGGAATAGATCACAAGGAGAAAATGGAATAATAAAGAATAAAGGCCACATTTGAGGTAAAGTGGATATTTAAAGGGTGATAGGTCAGATTATTTAATGTATGTGTTAGAAAGGGATGGATTTTTGGAGACGGAGGAGAAAATGGATTATGTTAGTGCCTTGGTGGTGGTTTTAGGATGCAAGTCTTTCTATATTGATGAACATGATGCTGGTCGGTTTATTTCAGACATGTAGCCATGTGTGGGATAGAGGAACGGTGATCCTTGTCACCATTGCCTGTCATCTTGGTTATAGAAACTTCGGGTAAGATGTTGTGCAGCACAGTGAATGGTGAATAGGGCTGCAGGATATGTTATTTACTTTTTCTTGATGATTCAAGGTTTTTTTTTTTTTTTTGTTGGGTGTTATTGAGTATCCTCTGCTGTGTTGGATTTTGTTTCAAGGCTGTATTGGGTTTGAAGGTTAATGTGGGAAATGGTTAGTTAATTCCTATTGGCTAAGTGTTTATTTGATAGTCTTGCATCCATCCTTGGTGATTGGAGAGGAGTGGTTACCTCTACTTGAGAATGGGCATTCTGTCCCTTATGCGCCTCAAAGGAGTCTGTCTTGCTGCACGTTCTTCAGGCTTTATGTTCTACATAATTCTACATAATTGGGAGACTAACATGCAGTTTTGGCTTCCTGGAGAGGGTGCTTTGGTTTCCTTGTTATCTTAGCATCTCTTGTCTTGTCCCCAGGGGAAAAATGGTTCTCTTTCCATTTGCAGATTTATCCTATTTGTCAACATACCAGAGATATTGACAAGTATGGGAGATTGAAATGTTACATTTATAGATTGGAAAAGCCAAGGGAAAAAAAAAAATATTTCTCGGTGATAAGAGGCGCATGAGATTATGATGTATGGCATTTGTGACTGCCTTTTATACAGAGGCTTCAATCTATCTTATGTACTGCATATTAATGTTTCTCATCATTTGTTTAACACATTTAATACATTTGTGACCTGCTTTTTTGCAAACAGTACACCTAATACATGCTTGGTTTTTGTATTTTTGTGCTGTACTTTGTAACTTGTCTGTTGTGCTATTTATGGAATCATTTTCTTTCTTTCTTTCTTTTCTTTTCTTTTATTTATTACAATTAAGCTCTGTTTTTCCATTTGGTAGATCTAATGCTATTTGCTTGCTGCAGCTTCCTTAACAGTTTTGTTTAAGTACGTCATTGGGAACCCTGATGAACCTAGTGCTGAGGAAGGCATCCGTGAAAAGGTTTTATGCTTTATCAGGGATAAGGTGCGACATTTCCCAATGCTGTCATTGATAAGTTCCTTTTTTCCCCTGACTCAGCTGAATATTAAATGCTGTAAATTTTCAGGTATTCCCACTTAAAGCAGAACTATTGAAGCCACAGGAGCAGATGGAGAGGCATATAACTGATTTGATAAAACAGGTATGGACCTGTTCACAACTATTTATTCTGTCTGTTTTGTTTGAACAATATTTCCTCATTGTATGCCCTGCGTCTTTTGTGAATATGGCGGGTGACTTCGTTCCATTTTCCCAGCAATAATCGGATGACGTGTTTTGGGTCCTTATTTTGTCAGCCTTTTTTTTTTTTGCTCGGTGATTTCATTAAGCCTTAGGGTAAATCATATTTTTGAGTAGTTGATTGAATATTGTCCCAGAGTTTGCAAGACGTGACGGGAGAAGAATTTAAGATGTTCATGGACTTCTTGAGAAGCTTGAGTTTATTCGGGCGGAATGCTCCTGTTGAGCGTGTTCAGGAGCTTGTTGAAATTATTGAAGGGCAGGCAGATCTAGATACGCAGTTCAATGTGAGTACTCACCCCCACCAAAAAAAAAAAAAAAGTGAAGAGAAAGAAAAGGGAGAAAATTGGGAACCTGTTATGGTAAACGTATTATATGCGTTTTCTCATTTATGATTAGCTATTGCGAGAGTTCATGTTGTGGTAGTACTTTGTGGTAAGTTTTCAAATTATTAATGTCATTGCTGAAAACTGAGGCTTGCTGCTTGTCTCTGGTGCGCGCTGGCCCTCTTGTTATTGTTCGAGTTGCTTCTGTATCTTGGTTGTCTGCAATTAATTTGTTGTCAATTAAACTAGTTAAATTTTGGAGGGAGTATGTTTTGTGGAATGAGAAATCTTAACCCTTTTCTACGAGCAAGTACTGAACTTTCTCCACTTGGAAGTAGACAAGAGCATGAAGCAATGCTTGAATAGAATTTGGATTATGTCCTTTTGACGTGACTATGTGTCCTTATGTACATTTATATGTCTTTTGAATTTGAAAAAGTTGAAAGTAAGTAGATAATGCTTGCCTGCTAATAGTATGGGTGGGGATATCTTGCCACTTCAAAAGGGGATGGTGCAGGGTGTAAATCTTGATTGTGGGTATTATGTTTTGTACAATACAATAGTAGCAAGAGTTGTCTACCTTTATTATTTTTAACTCATTATGGAAACACATATGATAGACAGTTTCTTTGACAGACTTCGAAGATGTAGAAGGTTTCTTGGTTATTTGTTATTTATTTGGTGCATTGAGACTACTATGCATGCCAAATACTGAAGCAAGATAACAGGTTTCAGAGGGTAAAAAGCAACTTTTTATCAGATCCATCTTAAGGAGGGTCACTTTTTTCGCGTATTTTACGTTTTTTTTTATTCTAAATTGTTATTTAGAGATAGGTCTTGCTCTAAACCATTTGGGTGGTGGGCTAGTGGCCTTTTCGTTCTCTAGATGTTTTCTTTTGTATGTATCCTGTATACAATTTTTTGACATCACCCTGTGTTTTTAGTGGTTAACATAGAAAGCATTATCATTGTAAACTGAAATTAGATACTATAGTTCGCAAGGGTGATGTATGTTTAAGGCAGAAGAGATTTTTCTGATGAGGAATCATATTGTAGTAACATTGCATGTTTTCTATTTCCTGCGGATTTTTAGTTTATATGTTTGACTCGTTTCTACCTTGCTTATGAAATCCTTGCTGCTGCAGGTGTCTGATGGTGATCACATTGATAGATTAATATCTTGCCTGCATATGGCTCTTCCATTTTTTGTGGTACAAGCTGTATTCGCAATTGTGTTGCTCAATCTGACGGATTATATGATTGTCTGATGCCTTATCTTTTATTATGTATATTTTTTATTTTCAGATGGGTGCATCAAGCAGCAGGTTTGTCAACTATTTGAACAAGCATATCTTACCAGTTTTTGACAAGGTATTTTGTACTGTCTGTGAAGTGCTAACTATTTGTTTGGAGATTTAAGATAGGAGTACAGGTTGTAGGTGCCCTTGACTCAGGCGAGCATCAGTTAGCCTATCATTCCTGAACTTTGTTTTAGCCAAGTTTTGCAAGTTTAAGCTGCATACTTCTTGTTGTTGTCAGTCCACCAAATAGAAATATTTCTGCTTGACTATTTGTTGATTGCCTTGACTTCTCTGTGTTGCACGTTTACTCTCTGCTGATTTTTTCATTTTGTGTCACATAATATATTCTAATGATGATTTATCCTGTCAGCTTCCTGAAGAACGAAAAGTGGACTTGCTCAAGAACCTTGCGGAATGTTCATCTTATGTTCCACCACAGGATTCCCGCCAGCTTCTGCCTTCTATTGTTCAACTTTTAAAGGTAGACTTGTGTATATGATGTGGTGACATGAGACATGTAGTATTGTGTGTAGAGGTTAATAGGTGAGTATGTGGCGGTAACGTCTTGTCTTGCCTTACCCTGTTCCCCCTGAAGTGATTGATTTATGGTTTTATCGCTGTTGGTAATCTAGCAGTTGTGTTGCATTTTTGAATTTCTCAGTAGGATAGTTATGGCTTAGAAGCTGTTGGTTCTTGGGCCCCAATTTCTCTTCAGAAATCTGTCTCATTCTACTATTTGTTTTTTGTTTCGACACTTTACATGGACCCTTTCTTTACATTCTTTGTGGTTTTCCTGTCAGAAACACATGGTTCGGAGAAAGCTTGAGGAGATGAACTTTACTTTCATTGAGTGTTTATTGTACATATTTCACCATTTAGCACATAAAGTAAGTAGCTTATTACTTTCCGGTTCTGTTTTTTTCTCTTCTCCTATTCATGCAGTTTATGTTTGACCTATATTTTTCTATTGATTATTGTAGACTCCTAATGCCACAAATAGTCTCTGTGGCTACAAGATTGTCACCGGCCAACCTTCTGATAGGCTTGGGGAAGATTTCTCAGAGAACCATAAAGACTTCACTGAGAGGTGCTTCACACCATTTAGTTTTCATTCCTATTTCCTTGCATTGATTGTCAAATGTGCATGCCTTGGAAGCAAATGAATTACAGCAAGGCAACGTAGAATATAGCATGCAATAGAAAATTATCAATGGTTTGAATGTGGCCTGGTTGGTTTTGTTTTGATCTCAGACATGGTGTTTTATTTAGTTTGGACAAAAAGCATTATGCTTTCCTTGTTTACTGCAATATTTTAGATGTAGTTACGTCCAAGACACGTTTTCATGTAGGGTGTTGTGATCCATGTAGTATCCTAGTGGCTGATTTATGGACAGTAAGTCATAATTCCGACAAAACCAACATCTCCGACTTTAGGTGATGGGTATTGGTTACCAAGATTTTATGTTTCTGCTACATAATTTCCCTGTCCAATAGCAAGGTAGTTCCTAATACCTACTCTTCCCCTATTCCTCTATTTTTGCCTTAATAGGTAGGAGAATATTTACAAACATTAGGAGAAGTACATAAATAGAATTGGGTCTCTAGGCTTGCCTACTCTGATGCCATTTGACTTTGATTTGGGGGCATGGTTCTGCAGCAAAACAGGTATAGGGGGCCACTGTTTCAGTGGTATTTTGAGAGCAGCCACTTTGTGCATATTGCCAAAGGTTTGGTCCGTCTCCAATCCTCCCCCGCCCATACCCCCAATGATTGGGGACCATATGGGTTCTATTACTGTTGTTTTAGGAGAAGTACATCTAAGTAGACAATCTATTACGTGGGAAACTCCAACAGCACAATTCATAAGCATGTATATAACTGGCAAGCGGAGTGGTAGCCCAGGGGTAGGCGCCATGTACTCCTATGCATTTGTCTGGTGTTCAAACCTCACTAACTACAATTAACACTACTCACTTACGCCGAGCAAAAAAAATTAAATTGAAGAAAGAAAGCCCATAACATGGAGTTACAACCAACTAAATGAGGAACTCCATACTGGGGGACAATTTTCATATTTGTTGCTCTACCAACTGGAAACATATGGGTGGGGCCGACCTAACTTACTCAGTTCTCAAGCCGGTCTTTCGCATCGAGAGTCATGAATGTACTGCGATTCTGTCTATTTTCCAACATAGTGGATTACGGGTTTCTTTTTGTCATTTTTAGTTTTGTTTGAGACAAATACGGAGTTGACACCTTTGTGGTTTTTGGTTGGTGATATGCAGGTTGAGAACCATTGATGATTTAGCTAAGGCGATGGTGAAGAAACTAACCCAAGGAATGACAGAGCAGAACAAAGCGATGTCAGCTGCTAAAACTGATGAAGAAAAGAATATCATAGTGGGTTTTCCACATCTTTTTATTTTCTTACGTGACCTGAAATGGACTCTAGTTTTAGCTATTTTCTCTCTGTATATATGCTTTATCTATTTCTCCGTTGTTTGTATGCAGAAGAAACAGAAGCTGAATTCCACCATAGGGCTCCGAACCTGCAACAACATACTGGCCATGATCCAGGTGAATGTTTTTCCATATGCCTTTCTAGTGAGTTATTCTAAGAATGCTTGAGCAGTTGTTTGACTGTTTTCTAACGTTCAAAATGCCAGCCATTACATTCAAAATCACCCTCATTCATTGGGGATCAGAAAATTAACTTGTCATGGAAAGAAGCAGTGAAACCCTCAGTGCCATCAACTGCTCCTGTTGCTGGGTATGAGATAAAACCACCCATCATCTATTTTATCTTCTTGTCGTCATCATATTTTCTAGGGAAAATTCTTTTCTTTCAAAACCAGTACTCCTAGTATATATGTGGTATGTCTGTCTCTTCTATTTTTGTAATATTATTCTTTCTTCTTAGATACTGTTTGGTTCACCGGAATGATTTTGGAAAAGAATGGAGCGGTCATTCCTTGGCCTACCATGGAATGACCATTAATCTAAGTTGGTGAATGATGTTCCATTGGAAATGTACATAATGGATATTTTTGGTACCAAATAGCAGTTGAGCATTTGAATGCCATGATAATCCCATTCCAACTTCGTCCTAGTAAACCAAACACAGCCTTCTTGTTGTCGTTAATAATGGCATATAATTGAACGACTACAGCAATAAACGTGCGGCTGCTGGTGCAAATGGGTCTGGCAATTATGCAGTCAAAAAGGGCAGAGGAGCAGGTGGTGTGCAAAACCAACTGGTGAATCGGGCATTGGAGGGTTTATATCATGGTGGCAGAACCAGCGGTGGAGGAAGGGGTCGTGGTGGTGGACGTGGGAGAGGAAGGGGTTTCCGTTAGCGCGGTCCCACTTCCAGGCTAAGGTGTACTGTCATGAAACAGCTACTGACCATTTTCTGCTTGTGTATTGAGCTTTCTTGTAGGCATTTACAGTTTCACCTTGTTCTTAGAGAAGGAAAAACAAATCCTATGGCATTATGGGCTAACAATTCTTGGTTAGGTGTTTTAGAAAGGAAAAGAGAAACAGTTGCTGCATATTTTTCTTCTCATTGTTATTGAGCTCTTTTAAGCATTTACTGTCCATTATTCTTGGAAAAGAAACAATAGTAGAGGAATGGTTTTAAGTAGTCAAGTTCCAGGCTAAACTTTCATATTGATTGAATTCTATCCCCCTCGTTCGTGTTTTCTTTCTAACTTACATCCTCCATTTTTTCCATTTTCGTTTCTCTAATGGGAATTTCGCAACGATAACAAATTTTTTTCTTGGTTTTTTTGACTAGCAAACGGTAAAAAGTCCTTTCCAAAACCAGAAAGTATTTGCCCAAGGGAGCTTTCAGGGGGAAGGAAAAAACTGGCTTTGTAGGCATTTCAAAGCCGGAGTGAACTAGGGGTTTTTCTTTTGCTTCTGTAGGTTTTTGTATTTTGGTTTATAAAAGCAAATGGATTGAGAAAAAGAAAAGAAAAGGAAAAGATATGGCTTGTCTCAGAACCATTAGATATAGAAAACCCCTCCTGGATATAGAACAGCCCCTCTCAGCTTCCAGTCTCTCTTTTTGACCATTAGCTCCCTTTTCCCCCACTAAAATTTGTGTGGCCAATGTATTTGATGGAGATGTAGTAATAGTTTCAAGAAATTGAAAATAATACTCCTAGATAGAGAGATCCACTTATTGTTTGCTAGTATCTTTATCGAATTTAGCACACCTGTTAGCACACTACAAAATTTATCACACTCTAGCACACAAATTAATACAAGCATCGTGGGAAAAAAAATCATTTTTGTGTGCTCGTTCTTAATACAGACAATTAAAACACTAAATATCAAACTTATTGCGGATGCTTTAATAAGAGAAGGGTTTCCCTAACACTCTAATTAAAGAAGATCCTTGCCTTTGATGCTGCAATATTTTCTATGACAAGAAAGGAATATGTACCATGACAAAGAAAGGAAAGTGTTCCATGTTTAGAGGCAGGCGTGAGGCATCCAAAAGCTCCCCCATCAGCTGTCGTTGATCAGGCCAAGTCTTCTTCTCCTTTGTTCTTGTTGCTTTGCCAAAATATGAGAAATATAAAACTCCTATAGTCCTTTTTCTTTTTGCCAAAATTGGCATATTTCTCCTTGTGTATTCTAAACTGTTTTGGTTTTCTTCTTGTATGGGCTTTATGCTTGTATGAGGATTTCCTCTTGTTTGGGATTTCTTATAAATGGTTTGGATGAATCCTTCAAAGGGGAAGTTTTTGGGCGCCGATAGGATACCACACACTTGGTACCCCGTCGGCGATCCGGACCGTCCAAACGTGGTAGTCCCGATTTCATTGCGCTATTTTACTTTGGCTTGCAGTTTTTATCTCTGGTTACTGACCATTGCAGACTTCCAGTTCCAGTATAGTATATTCTGTCAAACCACCCACATCGGGATTTTTTTATTTTTATTTTTTAACAAAATCAAATTTTCTCCCTAAATTCATGATCAAACTTGGGCTTTGTTTGGATCTACGGTCTGACATGGGAAATTAAACAAGAGAAACAAGGAATAAAGTAACCCCCACCCATGTTCCCAAACGAGTAACTGAATAAACAACTGAGTTTTCTTTCTTATCTTCTTCCTAATCAAGCAAGAGCAAGAGTAAGAACCGAGTTTCCCTCATATTCTTTTCTGCTCAATCACCGATGCACTCACATGCACAGACTATTTAACCAATTAATAAATCTAAGTGATGCTTCCCAAATTTTTAATCACAACTCGATCCCTAGATTAAGGCTATATTAGTATTAGAAAACTGTTTCGTACACAGATGTTCAAACACCAATTCTAACACATGATGTGTTCGGTATCCTCCGATGTGTGTGTGGATATCGTACTACTAAGCCCACATGGATCTGGGTTCGATCACCTATGTTTATAATACCGTTCTTGAGATTATAGGTGGAATAAATAAATTGAAGTTTATTTATTGCAAGACTAGTTACCTCCATCGCTCAACATTCATCATTCAATATTTCACCGTCTGTCCCGACAATCCGGAAAGAGCTTTTTAAAATTCAAACCGTTCAAAACAATTTTAAACGGTGAAATTGAGAGCGGTGAAAAAAGCGGTGAACGTGGACTTATTGGTTTATCTATCAGTGCCAATCGTATCTTCTACCACCCGTGCACGGTCCGCCGCCCCAATAGCTCATAGCCTCGTAACCCTACCAATTCCATCTCTTCCCTTATGCACCTTCCAATCCCTGCCACCTATCAATGCTCACTTATCCCAACACTCTTATAAGTCTTACTCCCTCCGTCCCTTTATTATTGTCCAGTATTCCATTTTGGGCTGTCTCTTAATAAGTGTCCATTTTGTAAAGTTAGTGGGTAAAAATTGGTGTATTGTCTATTTTATCCCTAAAAGTAGATTCCTTTTTGAAAAGTAAGTGAGTAAAAGAGTAATGATGATGGGTAAGTAGGGAAAGTGAAGGAAAAAGTTGATGTGAAAGGTATAATGATGATGCCCTTTTAATAAGTTGGAGTTACGAAGCAGGACACTTAAAAAGGGACGGAGAGAGTATCTGTTATGACGATTATGAAGTTTGCAACTCAATGGACATAATAATGATCTGTGGCAGTGTTGAGCATCTCCCAGGGAGCTAGCATAATTTTATACCAAATGTATGTAGTTTGGCGATACATGTGGATACATGTGGTAAGTTGAAGAATCACTTGCAACCACCATTCCAAGGGGGCTCTTCAAACTTTATATTGTATTTTTTATCATGTTTTCTTCGAACTTGGAGAGAGAGAGAGAGAGAGAACTATACCAAAATCTGTAGTACTGTATAATAAAACAGCTCAGTATTTGAATTCTGTGAACATAAATCTAACGGCCCAAACTTATCCCTCATAAATCTTACGACTGAGAAGAGTTCTAGAGCTGAAAAATTCTATTTTCAATCTTCTCTCATTTTTGCTATTCTAACTCTCTTTTGTTATGAAAAGATAGAAAACAACAAAATTTCATTGCCAAAAAAAGAGCCGGATTTTGAAATAAGAAAGGAAGTAATTTTTGAAACCTTAGCACTCTCTCTCTCCGAAGCAAGACGAAAACTTTTCTAACTTTTCCTATTCCAACTCTCTTTTGTTATGGGAAGATAGAAAGTAATAAAATTTTATGTATATAATTAGTGCAAGGCAGATTGTAAATTAAACAAAAGGGTAAGAAATATTTTTATTTATCGGTTGATCAATTTCAAATTTTTTTTTTGGTGTGTGTATTTTTTTTTTTGCGAACTAAACAAATTAAAGAGTAAGAAAAAAATGTGTTTGATCCTAATTTAAGAAAAAAATCTTCCCGTATAAATCAGTTTCGTTGGCGGGAGGTGATCAATAGTTTCGCAATTCATTTTAGTTGTATTCAAAACGCGTTGCGTTTCAAACTCTAGTAGTAGTATATAATAAATTTGCTTACTTCTCTTGGGGTGCATTTTTCTGATAGGGACGTTCAAATATCTTTTTACTTTTAATTTTTGCTACCTTCTTTGAAAAGATACTCTATCTGAGTTGGTGATTCAGGCCCTTATATTTTAAGGAAAAAAAAATAAAAAAATAAAAAGATTTGAAGAATGGATAAGACTGCTAGATATCTAAACGACGAAAATGAATCATCAAAACGCTACACGACCAACAAAAACACTTATATTTGACATATAAATTTGAAGGGGCGGTTTCGGGGACAAAAAAAAAAAACAACACAAATCTCAATCTCATAGTTCTCGATCAAATTTTTATGATCCGAACCGTTCAATGTGTGCAGAATGTGATTTTATAGGTACCCGCAAGAAATTAGCAAAAAATATGACCGGAAAGTGTTTGTTTTGAACAGTTTTTAATTGAACCGTTCATAAATCTAAGCTAAAAATTGCTTAGATCAAGCCCTTTCCGGTCTTTTTTTTTTGCTGATTTTTCGTGGGTATCCTTAAAATCACTTTCTGATCACATTGAGCGGCTCAGATCATTAAAATTTGATCAAGAACTATGTGTTGTTTTTTTTGTTGTCAAATTTGTTGTTCCCGGAACTGCAATAGTGGATTGAAAATACCCTTGAAAGCTTTGACATTTTTGTTTGATCTAAAAAGATTTTTGTATCTACTTTAATCTCCCATGGGTGCAACTACGGTGGTGTAGTTTAATCCCTTTGTGCTTCTCATAACAGCCTCAATTTCATACTAATTTAAATCGTTCATGTTTTTGACATCGTCCAAAAGATTGTTCTCACCAAAAATTGTTGAAATCGGACATCTATAATGACGTGATCGAAGCAACTTTTGTTGTGTAAACTGGGCTCCGTACATAACAAATCGAAACCCAACAAAACCCAATTTTCGCCGCGGCCCCGTTCCGCTTTCTTTCTAAATCTTCTTTTTGAAAAAAAAGGTAGTTTTAAACTCAAATATAACGAAAATAAAAAATAAATTTTCAATTTTTTTTTTGCGCTATTTAAAAGATCTCAATGAGATCTATCAAATAAGATAAATATTGATAGAAAAATTATTTACGTAAGTATATGATCTTTGAACTTGAAATCATCTTCTTTTTCTTAATTTTTTTTTTTTTTACAAAGTGGAACGGCACAAAATTGCCTATTAAGTACGCATGATCTAAAATAGTGTATACTATGATCGAGAATTATGAAAGCAAGGGCTGATGTAGCCAGCCAACCTTGTTCAGTTAAGGGTTTTGGATTTTGAATTCTAATCATCATCTTATTTTACTTCAATTATTATTTTAATTTTTCTCTCTATTTCTCTCGGATCACTATCCTTATTTTCAATAATTACTTTATTTCTCCCTACACAGGGAAGGATCTAGGCTTCGGCTCTTGGCCCCCACGTAGTTTCGGGATTTTTTTTTTCAAATTTCAATATTAATATTAGTTGTATTTTGCTCAAACACATAGATATTCTGTTTTGTATCGGGTGTTATTTAGACATTTAAATGTTTTAGAATGCGTCCATTTAGAGTTCCAAAACCCAACCCTTCTCTCCGTTCATGGTTTCTTGTAAGTTTTCTCTTCAATTATTAGCCTCCACTCATTATTCGAAAAACTTTTCTCAAAACCCAAACCAAAAAACCTACGGAGTATTAGATTTTCGAATCTTGAAATTTCAAAATCTTGTTCTTTATAGTTCGGTCCCTGCGCTTAAAAAATTTCTGATTTCGTCTCTGTTTCTACACATCCAAATTCAAATCTAAAATCCTAAAACGAAGGGGAGGGAATAGATGAATTCGCCCATGACGGAGAGAAGCCACATGTCCATTTTAAATCCTTTTCCCTCTGGCCTGCCGACCCGGCTGCCGTGTAACCATACGCTGATACGCGGCTCTCACTCCGCATAAACACGACACGGACGCGCACCTCCGGACACGTAACTTTTATAGTGTCGGAGTAACTTTGTATAGTGTGCAGATTTGGATGTACTAGAATTTTGCAGTCGTCGGATCTGTATTCTCCAAGATGATATCACCGATTTCGCAGTTGTTAATTGACTTGCCACGACGGGGGCTTACCTCCTTAAAGTCGCAGGATTGATCCCATTGGCAACGGTTTGTTATTGTCGTCGGTGCCATCTCACCTCACAAAAACTCGTGAAAAAAACCGTGTGGGAGGCTGAAAAGAAAGTATGATTCACCAAGATAAACTTCATTACCAAAAATTAATAATCAACGATTCGATTTTTATTAAGATCTGAAATATCTGTTCGTAGCATTTTTTTTTTTTTTTAACGCACAAACAAACACTTATCAGCCATCATTTCTATCTATATTGTAGTACTAGTAGGAGTATTTTTTTTTTTCCCGCGAACGTGCATTTCGACTAATTCTCTCTCGATTCGGTTAAAGACAAGACAACCACGCCAGAATTAATTGATTTACGAGAAATTTCTTTCAAAAACCTCAAGAATCAAACTCCGCTCAATTGTGTGTGTGTGTGTGTGGAGCAAAGCGACTTGCCAACCAACTACCAACTGACTGTATATATATATTCACCACACAGACACCACTGCAAACAACAGCAACGGCAACGAACTTTCAAAATGCATAATAACAGGCCATTCCTCCTCTCTCTCCTCCTCCTCCTCTGCGCCTTCGTCGCCCACGGCCGTCTCATCTCCGACGGGGGTCTCCACCAGCAGCCCGAACTCCTCCGCCTCAAAACCTCCGCAGCTGCCTCCTCCTGCGACCAGACGTACGGGTTCATGCCCTGCACCACCACTGTGCTGGGAAACCTCTTCCTAATCCTCGCCTACGGCTACCTAATGTACCTCGGCGCCACCTACTTGACTAGCGGGAGTGAGATGTTGCTCGAGATTCTAGGGCCCGGTATCATCGGCGGCCTCTTCCTTCCCATCCTCGGCGCTCTTCCCGATGCCATGCTCATTCTCGGTACAAATCTCTTGCTAGTACTAATTTCGATCCATCTCCCAATTTCACGTTGACCGGATTTTACCCCTGTTTTTATTAAAGTTGCGTTTGGCCTAAATTATTTTGTCTTGAAAACCGTCGGTTCTCCAATCATGGCCCTTTTTTCAACCCAAATTTGAGTGAAAATTCTGGTGAAAAACTTTATTTGGGTATGTCTCCAATGCTACTCCCATTTATTTTACCCAAATCTAATTTTTTTAGGCTTTCCTCCAAAATTCGAGTCAAAATGACACATTTGTAAATATTAAGGAACGTAAAGGTGTTGAGAAAAATGGGTATGGATTTGGGTTTTCCCAAATTTGAGCAAGGAAAAAGGTAAAACTCAAAATTGGCCGGGAAAAGGGTAAACATCCATTTCCTTATTTGTCCTTTTTTTTGGTACAAGGCAAGAACTTCACATATTTACCGCCAAAACAACAGTGTACTTCTTACCTTGATTTACTCAACCATAAACATATGAAGGTCTCATGGGATGGCAATTAGAGCTTTTCTTTTCGGAGTTCTGGCTGCAGAAGAAACTGGTCAAGTGCCGACTTTTAGGATGGTGAAATTAGTAGAGGACAATTTATCTGAAGAGCTTTCTTTTCTTCTTTACATTTGCAACCTGATTTTGGCAAGTTTTCGAATCCGTGGGTACAAATTTGAGTCCTTCAAGTTGTATCGTTTTGTCTGTGGTACTGATTAGTCTACAGTAAAGTTGCAAAGGATTGCCTCAGTTTTCCTGTTAACAATTCTTCAAGCAATGTGAGGATTTAGAAATGGCAAAGGGTAGTAGTGCATCTCCTCTTCATTGTATGCATAGGTAATTTTCACTAAGGCTTCAACTTATTAAACTTCTTTACATAACTATGTTACGTTGACTTGGGTAGGTGTGTCGGGGCGGGCATTCGTCTAAGCTTCGGATTCATCTCAGTTCTATCACAAAAGACACGGGGACAAGCCAAAATGTTCACATTCTTTAAAATATTTCCTTTTATTGGGTAAATACTGTCCGAAAGTTTCTTTAGATCATTTCATACATATTGTAAGAGTTCTATATCTAGTTCATGGTGAACTCAAATTGCAGCAGAATATGTTTACTAGCTGAATGTCTAACTAAAGGTATCGGACACGGATCCCATACCCTGTACTAGTGTCGAGTGTGCAACACAGGTACCTTGCCCATTTACAAGGATCCATGTATGACAGCATAAGCTAAAGTAATCTTGATTAGGAGCTCATTGTTTTGAACTTCATTTTTTTAATCATTCTGTTACACCTTGTCGTGCATATATAGCGTGGTGCATATACAAAGACCGTTCACGAAAATCAGAGTTTTCCTTGGTTCAGGGGAAGAATTGAGTGCTAGGAATCGAATAACATCTTGTCTGAGCCGTGCACTCTTGCCCAAAATTTGTTCCTAATTTTTGCTTCATAGTCATCTATTTTACTTTACTCGTGCAATAGACAGAGTTCCAGTTGAGCAAATTATATGCCTCTCTACCCTATAGCATGTTTCGGGCATCCAGTAAAATTTTAGCCTATTTCATTCTGATGATTGAGGTAAAGCTGAGCATTAGGATGCAAGAGATGGTCCTGAAAGCTGGTATGAGAACTTTGTATTATTTACCTGGCTGCTGAAAACCATGCAAGGGAAAATGCAAGTGGATGATGCAGGAAGTTTGTTTTCGTTCAGGGTGGAAGAGAGTAGATGTGTATTCATATATAATTAGATATGCAACTGGTGCATCTTTTCCAAAAAATTTTGATGTCACCCCCTCTTCCACCCTTTTTACCGAGCCAACAAAAAATACCAAATCTCACTGTCTAGCGTGGCCTGCTTTTAAGGAAAGCAATGAAGAAAGAAACATCATGACTGCAAATTTTCGTTATGCCTGGTCTTTCTTCTGGCTGATTGTGGTCTGGAGCATCCGTTGATTATGCTTTTGTGGAGGGTAATTAGCTGATTAAGCTATAGATTTTCTTCTATCCACGATCCATATTTAACTTTCTGACCTGAAACTATGTCTTTCTCAGTTTATGCACATCCGCATAATTCCATGTTTCCAAGAAGGCTTGTTTTGTAGTGCAACTTTTGGTCTTCAAAGTTTGTTTGTACTTGATCTTGCAGATCCAATTGGATCATATTTGTATGGTAGATCTCTGAAATTCTTCTTTTCTTATCTATTGTCTCTGTGCAGTATCTGGACTCTCTGGAAGTACAACAACTGCTCAAAGTCAGGTCTCTGTGGGAATGGGCTTGCTAGCTGGGTCCACAGTCATGCTCCTAACAGTAATTTGGGGAACTTGTGTTGTCGTTGGCAAGTGTGACCTCCAGGATTCACATGCAATAGATGGAAAAGATACAGTGGGATTTAGCTTAACTGGTATGTCCCTGGACGGACTCTGTTTTCCTTTCTTTTGAATTCATGAAAACCATGTATTAATTGAAGCAAAACTACTACCAACTTGATACTTCTTACTTACTTAATGGCTAATGACTAACTACTCCCTCATAGTACTGGTTAAAACATGCGGGTGATGTTGGCATGCGTAAGTGTTAAAGTTATGGCATAGCATTACGCAAGTAGATGTTAAAAGGGCAACACAATTGGATGCCATAGTAATAGTATGGACATGGTCGCCGTAAACATGTTTAGGCCTCCTTCCATATATTGACTCGTTTATTTTCTTGGGCTTTTGGCATTTCAGTTAGAAAATGTTCTAGGTATAGAATATTTGTTCATTGATTTGTAGATAGATTACAAAGTTGAAAAGGTATCAATTACCTTTGCAGGCTCTGGTGTCAGTACTGACATCTGGACTAGCTATGCTGCCAGAATCATGGCTGTATCTGTAGTCCCATTTCTCGTTGTCCAATTACCACAACTCATGAGCTCAACTTCAGGACGGCACTTGGCAGTTTTGATTGCACTCGTTGTTTCTCTCTCACTGCTGATTGCATATTGCGTCTATCAGGTAAATGTATTTTTATGCAATAATTATCAGCATGTACCACGAAGTAAACTCGTTATTTTGCTCAATTTCCTTGTTGGCTGTCCTGAGTCATTGGGGGCACTACATGCATACGAAAAGTTTGATTACAGCATGTATCTATACAATTCGTGCGGAATTAAGTTTTGAACATTAATTTTATGATTATCTTTGCACTTCTGCATTTTGAGTTTTTTGTACGAGTAAATATGACACTACAAGAACACAAGAGAATAGGATGTTAAACATATTATAGGCATTGCAAGCACTTGATGATTCTTAGAAATCAAAAGTTCTAATCATCTCATGCTAGACACGATAACGTACGGACGCTCTGGGCCATGTGTAATTATTGCCGGAAACATGTGAAGACGCGTCTAGGGTTTTTTTTTTATATCATAAATATGAGCTCACATGTAAAGATAATTCCACCGTCCTTTATCCATGTGCTCAGGGCCGGCCCAATGGGAAGGCCCAAGAGGCCGCCGCCTTGGGCCTCCACATTTTGGGCCAAAATGGGGCACCCCTTCCTAGATAAGTATATATATTTTTTGTGTGTAACTATAATACAAACTCTTTTGGTGATTCAATGGTAAAGTGTTTGCTCTTTCACATAAGATGCCTAGGTTCAAACCCTAGTAGGTTATTTTTTTGTTAGTGTCTTTTTGCCAAAATTTTTTTTCTCCTGTCACACAAATTGGAGCTGCTGTGATTCAAACCTGAGTCCACTGAATATTATTGCAACCGCATCAGCCATTAAGGCCGAAATATTTACCATATTGAATAGTATGAATGAAAATTATATATAGAAAAATATTTCTAATTAAAAAATTTATGCAGGGCACTATTCCACCACTTAGCCTAGGGCATCCAAATACCTTGGGCTGGTCCTGCATGTGCTGTGCAATTTCTCTGACTTTTTCACCATTTTTTAGCACCATTGATGCACAACCCCCCCCCCCCCAAAAAAAAAAAAAAAAAACAAAAAAACAAAACCAATTAGATAATGGCTTATATCTAATACATGAGCACACACCCCAATGGACAAATAGTAGTTCAGACTTTCAGACACATGAGTGTCCATGCATTGTTTGGTAGGTTTAGCAGCTTCACTGTCTATCTCGATGCCTTATCAGCTGAACCAACTTGGTTTTCTCATGGTAACAAATTATTCCTCGAAAACGTCAGCATTGATATGTGAAAGAAAGTTTCATAAGGAAAGGAAGAATTCAGTTCCTAAATTTATAGCGAACGCCAGAACTGAGAACACAAACTCAAGTTTCTATTATGGAAATCCCAAGTATGCAAAAGACTTTGAAAGTATAATTTGCAAAGGTCAAGGATTCAACCAGAAAGCCCGAAGGAGGGATTGATAGGTTTTAATCCCTAGTTCTTTTCTGTTTTAGGTTGATTAACTAAAACGAATCTTCAATAGTTAGGACTATCACCTCCTTTGGATTGTCTCTACGAATCCTTCTGCCTTCAAAGACAGTGCAAAGGAGCAAAGAGTGATCCTCTGAACGATTCACTCAATGTTCTTTTTGCCTTTTTCTTTTTCACTTTCGATGCCTTCAGCTTGAACCATTTCAGTCTTGTAATCTTTGTGATTGTTTGTCTAGGTTGAATCTCTAATTTGATGTTGAGCTGAGGGCTAATCTGACTTGCTTCTTTGTATGAAGGATTTTATTATCAAGTATTGGTTGCCATGGTCAAATACATTACCTTTGAGCCAGTCTGACGTGCCAACATCATTAAAGTATAAACTTATTTTCCATGTTGTGTTGGTGGTAATATATTCTTTCTTTATCCATGAAAAGCATGCAATTGGGAAAACCTCAGATTTGGCTGCTCCCATGTCTTGGTCGGAAGCAAACCATTGTTAAACAAGTAACCGTCACTTATGGTATTGTATTTGGCCTTTTATTTCAGTGATGTCCTCTTTGTTGAAGTTAAATCCAAGTATCGGATGCCCATGCTACATAACCTGAAACCGGCATACCTTCAATTATTTCTATGAGATAGGAACCCTTGCTTTTCACGTTGTTCTGTTCCTGGTTGGAGTTAGCTTGAATCATCTTACTGTTTCCTTAGTGCTAACTTTCCTTTTTCCGGAATACAGGTTTTCCAGCCCTGGATACAAAGGAGAAAACTTGAATATGCAAAGCATAAGCATGTGATGTCGGGAGTTCTAAGGCATTTAAGGAAGCATGCGCTAGGAAGGCTTCGCAGAGAGGATGGTAAACCTAATGAAGAAGTTATACAAAAGTCAGTTTTCTTTTTTACTTCCTTTGGATATATCAATATCGCACTTTCACGTTTTCTGACTCTTGGATGGATTTTTTTCAGGCTTTTTAAGTCAATTGACGGGAATGGTGATGAGTATATTTCAGCCACTGAAATGAGAGCTTTTATAGTGGGTGTACAGTTTGATGAGGTTAACTTGGATCAGGATGATGCTATTAATAAAGTGATGAGTGATTTTGACACGTCTCATGATGATCGAATCGATTATCTTGAGTTTGTCAATGGAATCTCAAAATGGCTTGGAGAGGCGAAGAGCTCTGGGGTTGATTCTCGTGATGCCCCCGACACGATTAAATATCTGGACCACTTCCACAAGGTATGTCGTACCGTGTTAAATTTCTGTATCTCTTTACAAATCTTTTGTAGTACGGGCAAAAGTTGGAAAACTATGTGGGTATGCAACAAACAGTGACTTAGTTGGGTGAAACTTAAAATTTTCATAATTTCTATGAACATGAGTTCGATTTTGGAAAACTTAGAAGGGGCAAATGATCCCTTTGGACTCTCTTTCTCTCGGTCCCTGCTTTGATGCTTGTACTTCGAGAATTATGATATCACGTTCATCTATTTACAGCAAACGAAGAGAGAGCATGATAGTTTGGGGGATCAAAGCTTGGTGGATCAAAGCAATGAAATGGTTGCGGGCGTTGAAAAACCTAAGTGGACCTCTATTAAAGCATGTTTGTTGTTGTTGCTGGGGACTCTCATTGCAGCAGCATTCGCAGATCCTTTGGTAGATGCGGTTGATAATTTCTCCGATGCCACAAGCATTCCTTCTTTCTTCATCTCATTTATTGTGCTTCCTTTGGCTACCAACTCCAGTGAGTCGGTATCGGCAATTATATTTGCTAGCCGGAAAAAGCGGAGATCTGCCTCCTTAACTTTCTCCGAGGTTTGTTTCCCCTTTCGGATTCATAATCAATTATGTATGTATTTAGGTGTTTGTTTTGGATCATGTATTTCAAGAGGGACTCAACGAGGGAAGAGCAACATGTACAAGAAGAAAGACAATGTAGTGAATGAGCTACATTTATCTCGTTAGTAACGACAATTTTGTCAGTCTTGGTAAACCCCTTCACAAGAGTTGATCCTAACAGCCCCAACATATGCGGCGGGAATATTTAATTTCCGGTTACTGCTCTAGGCAGTGTATCGATCACGGATAGATTTAGGCAATGTTTGGTTCTTGGGTAGTTGGGGCCTGGGGGATTGGATTGACCCTAACACAGCACTTACTGATTCTGTCTGACCTTTCTTTTGCAGTTATATGGGGCAGCAACAATGAACAACCTCCTTTGCTTAGCGGTCTTCTTAGCGTTGGTTTACGTCAGGGACTTGACCTGGGACTTCTCAGCAGAAGTTCTGGTCATTGTTATTGTTTGCCTTGTGATGGGTGCATTCGCCAGCTTCCGCACCACCTTCCCTCTCTGGACATCTTTCGTGGCGTTTCTCCTGTATCCATTTTCCCTGGCACTGGTATATGTTCTTGACTATATTGTTGGCTGGTCATAGATTCACAAGCTGAGACTTTTTTTTTTGGCAACGAACTAATCATCAGAACTAGATTAGTGTCTGGATTAATCCCATTGGTGACTGTGAAAAGTCTTGGACTATGAGAGTAAATTTTCTTGATACATAGTAAGGCATTACATTGCCTTTTATACATACCGATTGTACACAAGACTCTTTGAAATGTATGGAACTCGTGTTGGAAAATCGATATTTGGGTAAATGTTTTTTGGTTAGGTATTCACCAAAGAAATATATTTAGTAGGATTTAAGTTTATTGGAACCCTGTGGTTCGTACTGGCGGTAAAGGTTTGGGATTTAGAGGGTTACTCTGTCCTAAAATCTCATGTTTGAAACCTTTCTTGTGATATATCAATTTGTTTTGGGCCAATCTATTTGGGGCTTTGTCCTAGTTTCAATTGGGTTCCCTGCTAGTTGACGATTGGATTGGTCACCCGGGTCAAGATTAGTCGAGGTGCACATACACATGTACCGGTGGGATATTCGTTCATTAAAAAATTACTCCGTATCCAGTAACGGCTGAAAAGATAACTGATCCATATAGAAATTTGCAAAATATGGTTGTACCTTGGCTGGATTCGGAATTAAATGAAATTAAACCAGTATTTAAAACCTTTTTCAAATATTTCTGATGGACCCACTTTATTGTTTCCAGTTTATGCTACATACTATTCAAGCCGAGCATCTTTACCCATTACCCCCATCAAAGAATTTCCTTCTCTCTCTCACAGATATATACTTGCACATATTTACATATATCTGTGGGTCATATCCATCACTCCACACCGAGAGATTATGCAATGGTTTGAGGCACCGTCATATTGTGTCTCAACACCCCTCGCACATGTATTTTTGTGAAAAATGTGGGTTCCATCGAGACATGGTGTTGATGGGTGCCCCACGTTCAATAGAAATACGTGATTTTTGAGGGGTTTTGAGACATGGTGTGGCTTTTGTGAAAAATGTGGGTTCCATCGAGACATGGTGTTGATGGGTGCCTCACGTTCAACAGAAATACGTGATTTTTGAGGGGTTTTGAGACATGGTGTGGCGGTGTGCCAGACTACCTAATAAATTTTCTTACGCAACAATGGAGTATAATTGTGGTCGGATTTTTTGGACCCACAGGGCAAGACAAAGACAAAGCATTTTCAGATTCCCACAATCCATCCACATGCAAAGAGTTTGTTACCAATCAGAGTGCCTGACTCATCTACCAACCCAAGAAAATGACACTTGTTTTTCTTGCACAAATGAAACTGATAACCCAAATAATGCACAAATATATTCATTTGTTTTGGTGCAGACAATTGACCATGTTCGATTTTTAGGTTAAGTTGCAAGAAAGTAATTTCTTGTGAGTTTAGTTCCGACGTGATGACCTGTCTTTGACCGAACTAGGAAGGGAATTAGTTGAGATACGCGTAAGCTAGCCTAAACAACCCCATATCGTCAAACAAAAAAGACAAAAAAGACAAAAAAAAACCTATCCATTTGTGCCGACTACCAAGTTATGACTCATGAGTGCCAACATTAGGAATTTACGGAGTTAATGACAATTGTTTGACACACAATTACAGAAGTATGTAGGTCCACATGTTCAGAGGCAAGAGTCTCATAGTGCGAAAGAGGCGTAAGTTGGTCCGGACATCCTTACTGCTGACCAAGAAAGGCTCCATGTGATTACTATTCTTCCAGATATGTTTTTTTTTTTTTTTTATGTTCCACAAGAACTGAAAAAGTAAAACTATTTCACCAGAAGTTAAAAATAAAAAAGTCACTGAAGACAAAACAAAAGGTACAACTAGCTTTTTTGAGAAATTAAACAGGGCTTTAACTATCACACTTGCACAACCGAACTTCCATACATCAAGAATTGACAACTTCCAAAACAGACGCAAGTCTCTATTACACATTTCTCTCTACCTTTCAACTCTCACCCAATGCCACATGATAGCCAGAGATTTGAGGCTCAATCTTGCATAATTCAACATGTAGATTCATCTCAACTTCACCTATTGAATCCTAGATCTAACCAATTGAAATGTTATGCCTAGCAATGCTTGAAAGAAACAGCCATCCAACAGTACCGAAAGACCACAGCCGGTATAGTGATTCTTGGACCAAACACGATAAGGGCTAACGCTGCTAACCCTTTCATAACTTGAGATTTAGGTCAAGTTTTCCCCTTACTTTCTCACTGAAGCTGCTAAGAGCTGCTGTTTCTTGGCCTGTTTGCAGCTGTGCTGATGGAAAGAAGCTGTAGAAAGGCCGTTTTGGGGTTGTCGATCCACTACGTCCTGGCTCATGACTTTGATCACCATTTCCCTAAGAAAATATTACAAAAGGAAAGTATAAGATGATACAATTCGAATGAAAACAGGAAAAAGAAAAATGGGTGATGGAGTCTTGTATTATCTCACTTGATATGGTAGACAATCGAATTCTGATAATTCCCGGCTAGGTGGGGTTGGGTTTGCTGAAGAGAAGTTATGCTTCGAACGAGAATGGGGCAGAGCTGTTGTAGGAGTAGCTAATGTGAGGAAATCTCCATTCATATGATCCCCATTTCCTCCATTTTCTATTGCTACATTCTTTGGATACGGCTCAGACACGAGACTTGAGCTTGAAGGGGATTCTCTGGAGAGGATGCTAGTACAATGTCAATAAACAAGAACCACCAGTCCTAAAACAATGTATAAAAGGCTCAATTCATGAGAAATAAAATGACCTGAAACTTGGGTAGCTGGGTTCAGCATTGTCTGTGCCTCTCATGAAATTCGAGCCTGATACATCTAGTCTAGCGATGGGAGGAACATTGGTGGGAGGAAATTTACAAGGGAAAGAGGGGCCAGATTGATTGTCTCTAGAGAATGGATATGTCCTCTTAGTGCCAACCATCTACAATAGACAAAGCAAAAATAAATAAAGATCCCGCCGCTATTGGAAGTTGGAACATCTACACAATGAGAGAAAGTTCACAAAACAAAGTACCAGATTCAATACGGGTATCACCCGCATCACACCCTCTTTGATTCTACACCACACTCCTTACCTTCTAAGTTTTTCTTTGATTGAAAATTTTGGGTACTCATTAATTTCGTTTGTGCTCATTAACGAATCACAAGAACAAATAAAACAAAGCGTACTGAAAAACAAGCATGTATGATCATATCTTCCATTGTCTTGGACAGGATCACCTAGTCTATGAACTACACACATTGATCAATCAAAGTACGAAGCTTTCAAGCCACCCTGATAAATACCATGAACTTATCAAGTGAATCTAGTCCAAGTGAAGGATAAGGTAAAAGCAACTAAATCATAAGGAGAAGAGGTACAAGTGAGAAAATTTGAGCAAGTTGAACACTACCTTGTCTTCCTCGGGCCACATTGGAGTGTAGTAGTTGCTATAAAAGCTTTGGTTTGAAGGGGGCTCCATTACAGAGGATGTTGAAGTCCCTAATGAGACGTTCACCTACAGATTTGCACACAATTCAAATCCTTCCCCAAACCACACAAATGGCACAAGGCAAATCCCAAATCAAGAAAAGCTCAATAAAAAGTACGAAAAAGCATGCACTCACTAACCATTGCTGAAGAGGAAGGTTGCTGCTGAAATTGCTGTGCCTTTTGTATTAAACTTGGGGGAGGCCAAATGGGGTGAGATTCATAGGGTGAATCCATATTCGACCGAACCGCGAATCCAGTTTGATCCAGCCTATGACTCTCCCTTTCAAGGTTGTACTCACCATTCCACAACCTAGGCCAGTTACCATGGCCAAAACCCGGGATCACCGGATACCGTATCCCCCCTCCTCCATCATTTGGTGGGCTTGGTAATGGAAGAGGAGTTAGGTGTAAAGGATCTGTGTTGGGAATGGAAGAGGAAGGTCTAAAAACAGAATTTGGGGAAGAAAGATCTGTTGGTGGAGGAGGGGGAGGCAAAGGGACTGGAAATGGTGAAGGTGTTTGCCTGAAATTGGTGGGAGCACACTGGCCAACTGCTAGGCACGAGGAATTTGTTGGTGATACAAGTGAATTGGGTGGAAAAGTGGCACCACCTTTCTTTTGTTGTTCCTCTAATCTAATCTTCTCAAGCTGAGCAACACCTAGTCCTCTTTGTGGGACCTTTTTTTGCTTCAACTTTTTTGAAGATCTACCACTGCCGCCGCCGCCACCGCCGCCACCACCACCGCTAAAACCGCCACCACTACTATTGCTATTGCCGCACCTATGGCTATGTTCTTGTTGAGCCATTCCTGTTCTCAGCCATCTAATTACAAAAACCCATAGGGGCACATTCTTAAATAGCCAACCCAAATGGGGCTATATTTATGTCCCGAAACTGATCCACCAAATCAACGTAATTTTTAGATACTCCAAATCTAAAGAATCGAAATCTGAGGAGGGTTTTGAGAGAGAAATCCAAAAGCAATCTAGGGAATCAAAGAGAACCTAAGCAGTCAATAAGTAACCAAATGGGATACTCAACAAAAAGGAAAAGGAAAAAAAGTTAACAAAATGTGGTTGTTTTGTACAGAAACTGATCCGCAAGATTACCATCATTTGGAGAAGATACCCAGAATCTAAATAATCAAAATCTGATGAGGGTTTTTATTTGGTGGGAGAAGCCAAAAGCAAAATCTAGAGGAATCAAGGAGAACCTAAGTGAGGAAAAAACCCAAATCTCCAGTTGTAGATTACACAAAATCTCGCAGGGCATGGAGTCAAGATCGGCAACTTATATGGAAAGAAGAACAACCCACCCATAATTCAGCAAAGATTGTGCTGTACATGGAGGGAGAGAGAGAGAGAGAGAGAGAGAGGAGGAGAGAGAGAGTATCTGAGTGATTCGGATTTTTCTCAAACCACATTTGTTAGTTTGTCCGAGAGATCAAATGACATGATAATAATGGAGACCTATTTTTTGAAATTCATAAACTTAAAATGACAAATCTAAATTAAACCCAATTGAAAACTTTTCTTGAAAATCTTAATTTTTTGCCCAAATCCTCGCTCCACTACTTTCCTTCCAAGACCGACTCTCAAGAACTCTCTCTCTCTCTCTCTATATCTCTGTCAGTCTGTCTCTCTCTATCAGCACACATTAAGCCCGGACCACAACCTCAGACAGACACACAGTCACACACACACAGCTCTCTTCTCTATCCCACTCTTTCTTTCTAAATGGAGGTAAGCCAGCAAATCCATGCAGTGTCATATTTTACCTGTTTGTTGCATTTTAAAGGGTACCCCTGGCTGGCTCTGCAGCTTTAGGATCAAATTGTGGGCCCCTATGATCGTACTGACATGTGTCGTAATTCACCTCCCAAATCACTCTCCTTCATGTGCAAATTGCAATGATAAATGGGTAATAACTAACCAAAATTTCACCATTGGGTTTTTTCTTTTCTTTTTTTTTTTTTTGGGGAAAATGTTAACCTCAACTTTTGATCATTATGTGGGCAATCGTTAATGTGCAAAAAATGCATCGATATCTATGAAAAATATATAGATATCTGGAAAAGTACATTAATATATGTGAAAAGTACATTATTGAAACTCTAACTTTTTTGACACGTGAATTATCGACTGCATAATGTGCTGATGTTAGTAAAATCTTGTATTATTAGGGTGTTTGAGAGCCTCATTTTTTCAATTTCTAGCTAATTTTTTCCTTTTGCCCGTTCATCTTCATGAGGGAAAACGAAAAAATAATAGAGCAACATATACAGACAAAATTTGAAAAGTTTTGAATACAAAATATTTTTTTATGGGTTATTGACTATTTGACTCAAGCTTTTTCGGTTTTTTTTTTTTTTTGGAGATCGAGACCCCCAAAAAAATATTTCTTACTAAAAATATTATGGTAATTAGTATCAAAACTTTCAATAATTGTAATTGGTACTTTCTTGTTTTTTTGTTAATACTCCATTTAATTATACTTAATCCCACTTTACTTTGGACAGAGAAAATACAGCTGGGCTCTCGGATTATGTAAATCTTCCTATTTTGGTTCATTTTACAATATTTACTGATTTATTGCTTACACAGCTTAAGTAAGAATATATATGCATTTACAGCACATTAGCATGCCCTCACCTTCAAAGTTTAACATACGTTGGTGTCATTAATTTCGGTTTTGGGAAAATGACGCCCAAGGATGTGTTTTGATAATGAATACCCGCCAAGGACATGCTGAAAATATTTGTTAATGCTGAAAATGTCATTTGCGGGTATTAATTATCAAAACACGTTCTGAACCGTCATTTTCCCTTCTCTTTTTTAAGTTTGGGCTAGAATAAGCCTACTTGTCATATGGTCTACTTGGTTTTCTCAAGTTATTTGGAACAATTATATGTCATGACTTAGGGGTGATAAATAAGCCCAATGGGGTGATAAACAAGCCCAATGAAAGCTGAGCAGGAGGTTGTTTGAAACTTAAACAAGATTAAAAAATATGTTCGATCTTAACTTGTTTATACGACCAACCAATTTCTGACGAGCTTTAGTCAAACCAAATAAGAACCGATCTCGAGTAGTTTAACTTTTTTTTATACATCATATGTCAAACAAGCTGGACCTTCGTTTAAAACCTTAACGTGCTTCTAAAGATTTTCAAGCTTGACTTAATTATGTAACAAACCGATCTTAAACATTTTTATATACCAAACAAGGCACCCATCTAGGACACTTTGTCTTCAACCATTGGGTAGCTAATAAAGAAAGCTTTGGATCCAATGAGCAAAGGCAACTGGGAATGAAACCAAAGTTGAGAGGGTAAAGGTGTACTGCAGCATCATCAAATCTTTGCTATGTTGTGCCCAATGGATTTGCCTTTCAAAATGGGCCCACCTTAGCCACAACAAACCATCTCTAAATTATTGAAAAGAAAACAAACTTTGAGGAAGGACAGTGGAGCCTTCAATTACACCGCCAGTTTTGTCATTTTCAGATGCTAAGATTGTCCCAAATAATACTCCACTCCTCTACAAGATATGAGGCCAACATCCAAGCATCTACTCATAAGATTCCATTTACATTGAGTTCTCCATCCTCATGCCATTAGATTTAACTTAACATCTTCCGGGCTTCCACTGGTCCAAACATGACCATGAAAGGCGATATATTCAATTCAGAAAATATATTACAAGAAATGGACGAATTGACCGAGTTGAATTCGGGATATCCTAATGGATTTACCCTTTTCAGCGAGTTGGATCAGAACCAGATTGTTTTTACTCTTAAAGCTATGTTGGTTCGCATAGCCTTTTTGTAACGACCCGCTCCATCTTTGTACAATATTGTCCGCTTTAGACGCCCAAAGCCCATAGACTAGACTTCCTAGTAGGTCACCCATCCCTGGACTATCCCAGGATAAGCACGCTTAACTGTGAAGTTCCTATGCGCTTTGGCCCGCCCTCACGGCTTTAAAAGGCCTTGTACAAGTAGGAGGGGTCTTTTCTTATAAACCATGACTTATCCCCTCCCGTCCGGACGGAGCCTGCTTCCTGCAGTACCGCCGGTCACCGGAAAGCGGGGTGTCACACTTTTGATTTTGGATGCTGCTCAAACTTTGTTTACATAGACAACTAAACAAGGATAAAAATCTTGTTGAAATTTACAAATTTCCTTCTTTTTCTATCAAACCAAGAGAAGAGTGAAAAATGGAGAAAGGTTGAGTAGCATTTCCTTCTCTTAGCTTTACTCTCCCTAAATTCAACATCCCAGACGAAACCTTAGAATCATTAGATCTTCATATGCCCTTGGTGCATTAATTTTGGTAGTGTGTTCGAAGAAAAAAATCGACCCTAAAGACCTTACTGGAATCTGGACACATAGGCCAAAAAATCACTAATCGGTCGGATGGCCAAATCGATTAGTGATTTCTCGGCCAAATCGAACACATTAGGCCAAGAAATCACTAATTGGTTGGTTGCCACCAGCGCGTGGGATGACCCTGGGACGTTATTTCTGGGCCTATTAGTGACGGAGCAATAAGGAACCCAAAATGACTACAAATAGTAAAAAATGCAGAGAGAGTATAAAGAGTCCCGTAGCTCAGTTGGTTAGAGCGTTGGTCTTATGAGCCGAAGGTCGCGGGTTCGAGCCCCGCCGGGACTATTCTTTTTCCTGTTTTTTTCTTCACTGATACCCTTTTGTTCTTCATTCTGATGAATGTCTCATTCAACCTCCTAAGGACATGAGTTTGCAAGAATTTGCATTATTATTTTTTTCCCTCCGACTTTTCTCGTTCGCCAATTGATTCCGAAACTGGTGCTATTATACTTCTGGAAAATTGTAGTAGTTTTTAGTTACTCTGCAATGGTTTTCTTTGTACTGTATTCACATCAATGCCAGTATAATCAAATCTAATAGTACAAGAGATGTTGTAATCAAATCTAATACTCACCCATGACCCATGTGATTTATACCAAGAAATCGGTTCGGGGAAGATCGATGAGATGGTTTGTGTCTTCTTTGCAATAGTTCATCTGCATTTTGTACCCGGGCCTTTTGGCTTGGATTGATAAGTTTTCTGGTTCCATCTCACTAGGATCCTAATTATATAGTAGTGATTAGTGGAAAGATCAGTCCTTCACGGCCACAGAAACTGGTTGGATGGAGATTGTCAATTACTATGCATACCTGTAGCGAGCTTCAGTAACGGTGACCCTTCAATTTAACGACGACGACGAAATGCGTCAATTTCATCGGCAGAAAGATGGTTTGGAAAATTACAGGCCACCTGATGATTAATTTTCGAAAACCTGCATTCATGATAGACAACAGTAGTGTCCAATCCAAAAAATAACTAGAGGATTGAAGACTTGTCCTCCCTTGGCTTCGTTCTTGCCGTCAACAATTCCAAGTTATAACGTCGACATCCAACAGAACGCGTGATGGATCACTTTTTTTTTTTTTTTTTGAACGTCGATAGATCAATTCTTTGTAAGAGACTTAGTAAAACTTGAGATTGTGTTACCGTGGAGTCGTGGACACAGTGCTCTTATTCCCCCTCAATTTGCCAAGTTCACACATGTTCCAGCCATTCTTGGTATGATTTCATACTAGCCTTGTTTATCAATTACATTTCTGTCTCACGTATCTCTAGTTTATCGCCGCCATGCACATTCAAGTTGCATTTCGGGCATTTAGCATATACTGCAGCATGCTAAACTTGGACATCATACCTGTTAGTTGTCTACTTGTTCCTCGTCGATTCTAGTTACAGAACTCGCGATTAAAACAAAAGCGAGCTTGTTTTGACATGTGTTTTTTGTTGGGTCTGCTGGGTTTTGAAGTTGTTGCATTATAAGGATCCATCTAGATCTTGATTCACTATTTCCATTTTTTTTCTTGATTCTGCTTCATTGCCCTATTTTTTTTTTTACGACAAGTTTTAAATCTTAATGCAGGATTTGATTCATGCACTTCAGAAAAGTCACGGTGAGCCTTATTCTGGTGTCTTAGTCTGTCCTAATTTCCTTTTTTCTTGGCGTAATTGGAAGTGATAAGCTCAAGACATGCAATATTAAAGGTAAAGATAACATTTTGAGTTTTCGCTTTCACCATTTTGTGCTTTAGTATATCTGATCAATTGGACTTCTTGTTGGATTACTGAAGTTAGATTTCCTCCATCGTTGTGCAGATTGTAGGCATGGCAAGATCTACATTGCATAAAAAGGACCAGATAGTTCCTGACTTTGATTGAAGCTGATTCGGTAAGAAAGCAAAAATCGGGCACTTTAAGCAATAAACAGATCTTGGAGTACATGCTCAGTTAGAGCCCTTCGGCTTTACATGGTCAAGGAAGGTCGGCTAACGCAGAAGAAGCTGGAAAATCAGTTAAAACTTGAGACCAAGCTTCATCCGATAGAGGCTAAAGTGACGCCCAGATGTCTCCTATCTAGCTTCTTTCATTTTTGTGTGAGAAAGAATTTCGTTAACAAAATAGGTGATGAGTTGTAGAGAAGTCATTTTTCTGCTCAGGGGATGCTATTTGTAATATCGTTTGATCATGGTTTACAAAAGTTACTGATACAACAACCAGCGGGGATTTCCTTAAAGGTCAGCGTTGCTTCATTGCTTGAACTGTTTTCTGGAGAATGATTCACTAAATCATACTAAACTTTAATACATTTGTGTGCAAAAAGTTCTGGAAAAAATGCAAGACTGAGGATTGGCATTTATAGGTAGCTAAGCTTGATCAGGACTAGAAATCGACTGTTTGTGGCCTTGCCTTCCCCTATTAGACTATGGCCCGAACTCTCCGCCTTCCCCATATTGATATTCATTAGGGCTAGATGACGGAAAGGGGCCAGAAGGAGCAAGCTTCGTAAATGTGGACTGACATGATTCATTCTCCTTTTTGTACTGCCAAATTATCCTCCTTCCGAGCGAGGAAAGATTGTATCAGTGAAGCAAGAGAGCCTTTTGTTGTTTCCACAACTTGAAGCGATTGTTACGACCACGAAGAAACGGACAAATCCCAACTACGTATACGTAACAGCCAAAACTGCTATGTGCATTCCATCCAGCGTAAGCATCGGGATAGTCTGGAATGTGACGTGGCATACCAGTACTGCAATATTGTTTTGGTATACATTTGCTAGTTTATTATTGACATGGGGGAAGGGGAAAGCATCAACAAGCCACCCATATTCTTGGGCCCTTGGCTGCTTCTTTGCTTCCAAAATCATCCAAGCAGCAAATGGTTTAAATTCTAAGCTATGAGACAAAAGTCGTAGGCCCTCATTTTTCTGGCATTGACAGGGTAATTAAGTTGCGAATCAATACCATCTCTGTACTCCCTGAAGCCATCACCCTTCTTTTCTGGGACTTTATTGTACATTGCGAAATTGTCCTCTCTTTCTTTTGTTTTTTTGTTGGTAAGTAAATACTAGAGGACTTGCTGGTAAAAGTAAAATTTTCTTCTGGGTTTTGCAAGGGCCAATATGCTTTGCAATCAGGGCTGGGGTTGGAGCTGGAAGCAGAACTGGATGGCCATTTGCCCCGCGGGAAACTCCGGTCCCTTCCCGGTTTTCATCCCCCACGATGCTCCGAATGGAGAGGGAGACCGAGGGGGATAAAACTGCAAACCAACCGGCAATGAAAAACATAATTCCGGGGAAAACCAAATCCGTCGTGAAAGGAGGAGCGAAAAAGCAATAGGGTTATCGTATACACGCAGTGGGAAGGAAGACCTCCCGGGTAGGCAAATTGTGGAGTTTTTAAGCTTTGCTCAATCTGGAACTGATGAAGCAAAAGGCAAGCAAGGAGGAAAAAATCTCAGTTTAGCAGTTTTGTTTTTATAACTTTTTTTCTAAAACTATTCTGAAGAAATGATTCTGAAAACACCAACTCAAAGGGTAAAGTACCTTTCGAATGAATCTTTGGATCATGCATACAAGCTGTCCCACCAAGTGCCCCTCAATATATTGCTGGCATAGGAAGAAACTAGAAGCAAGCAGTGCCGGGGGCCAGAGGGCAGCTCATGTAGGCCCCTCTCCATAACAAAGGTTCATCAAAAAAGAATTCATGCAACCGATTTTATTTTTTCAAGTTTTGTGTTCATCAAACATGTAGGTAAGTGTATGGATTCGGAGTATTGATGTCCGATGTGAATATACTCAGTCTCGAGTGTCAGATTCATCTAATTTTAACAAGAACTTAACGACAAGTTGACACGACAGTCATTTGTCTTGGAAGTAAAATGATATTTAACACGCATGATAGGACATTTTACGCATAATAGGAAAGTCCTTGCCGGATGAGGGCTGGCTCAGGGGTAAGCCCAACAAGCTAACCCCAGGCTAGGATGTATTTTGATGAAGTTGTAGCAATAAGGACACTGTTGTATTGTCGCTCAACAAAGCCTACATTAGACAGCTCCACTTGTACGACTCTTGTGCCCAACATTAGAGCACTCAACAAAGCATACATTAGACAGCTCCACTTGTAGGACTTTTGTGCCTAACATTAGAGCAAGTACATCGAGAAGGTAAAATTCCTTTTTCTCTATTTTAGAGAAGAAAAATCACAAAAACATGCCTACACCAGATTAGGTAAAGAGAAGGAAAACACATTTGTGAACAGTACTTCGTCATTTTTACCTAAGCACTGTTCACATTCTTTTATCTTTTTTTCATTGTTTCTTTCTCTCTCTCCTCCTTTCTTTCTCCTCATAGATGAACTCATCAGCTCGTTGAAACCCAACTGCTCGTCAAATCCGGCCACTTCCATCACTCATCAGCTCGTCGGAGAAGCCTTTGACAGAGAAGATGTAGTAAGAATCGATTTTTCCAACACAAAACAATGGTTTTGGAACTCACGCCACTGTTTCTATCTAGGTTTCCGGTGAAAAACGGAGAAGATGTTTTGATGCTGTATCTGAGTTTTTTGGCGATTTTGATCTGGATTTCAAAAAACGGAGAAGATGTATACATGTATATGTATGTATATGTGAACTTATTATTTGAGTAATATTTTTAATATTGGAAAAAGGAAAAATAATACTATATTTTAATAGATGATAGGTAAAATGGATAGTGTTGGTGTAATTGTAAACGAAAAAGTTGATAGATAAAGTACAATTGTGAACTATTCACAAGGTAATATACCTCCACCGGTAAACTTGCTCTTAGAAGTCTTTTTTTGTACCGTCACAAAAACTAAGATTCTTTTTTGGAACTTAGGAAATGAAGAAGTATGGAAGAAAGTTGAATTGAGATTAGAAATTTTTCCTTCTTTTTTTAAAGAACCAAACAAGGAAAGGAAATTTTTTTAAATTTTCGTTTCTTGTCCACAATTTCCAAAGAGAACCTAAGACTAGTGACACCTTTTTGTTTGTCACATTAGTGACAAATGACAAATTGTTAAAATTGTCATTACATATATCTTTAGCTACATTCTTTTAATGACATATTTGTAACAATAATTTTTTGTCGCTAATACATTTTAGTGACAATGTTTGAATGTTAATATAGGGTTATTTGAAGAATTTGCTTCCAAAATGCAATAAGATGTTCTTTTTCAATTGGATCGTGCCGATCATAAAACACTGTAACTGGAGTTGCATTTTAAATTTGACTTTTTGATGTAATTCAAAACTAAAAGCACAATAATGTATTCTTAATTTTGTTTTCTTTTTTATTTGTATGCCCTTTTACTTTATGACTTAATAAGCGGGTAACCAACCAAGCTTGGGATCGGGCACGTCGGGGCCGGCCAGCTGGATGTGCAACCATTGGTGTTAAACAACTCTGCCCAGTATATTTACCCAAAATGGCAAAATGTGATTGGTGTCCAACACAAATACTTGAATACGTTTGTAAGGTTACAAGAGGTCACAAACCCATAAGCAAGTCCTTTGTGCTGTCTCAATACAAGACACAAGTGTTTTTTAAATTGAAAGTGTTTATTAATTTTCTTTTCTCCCAAAGTAGAGAAAAATCCAGCAAGGCAGAGATTTTAATTATGCAGAGGGATTTATTTATAAGGTAGGGGACCATGGATTGATGGCCAAACCATTGGTGTTGTCCAACTGTGTGCTCATCTTTCATGATTGAGCTTCATCCCAACTTTAGTTAGACTACCATTACACTTTAGCCCAACTTGGTCTGCCTAGATCCCTCTCCAGACCTGACCTTAATGAAGTAACTTTGGGAAACCTGTGTCCACTTTCTGGGAACACTTCTCTAACTAAAGGGAGGAACCAAAGCATTCGGATAGAGCACTATTTCAAGAAATTTGGTTCCTGTTCAGTTACTTTTACGAAATACAGTCGGTAGGATGCTTTTAGGAAATTGTTATAGAAAACGCAAGACATCGAAAGCATCTTTTTCGTGATTTTGTGGGAAACGGGTTGTCTTCGAGAATTACGCCTCTGGACAAGTTTTTGAAACAGTTCGCCAAATGGGTTCACTGCGTTGTAGAACAGGAAAAAAAAATACATTACATAAGTTAGCTATGGCTCCCCACAAGATTCACTTAACACACGGCTTATAAGAAAACCTAAAAAAAAAACAGATGCCAAACAAGGCCTAGGGGATGGAACTGTGGAATTGGTTACTAATCTTCTACCACTACTGCTATTCATGGAAAATGACTGACTCCAGCTGTTCCACCACCAGAAACCAGCGAAGCAGCAGCAGCAACAACACGACACACACACACACGAGAGAGAGAGAGAGAGAGAGAGAGAGAGAGAGAGAGAGAGAGAGAGAGAGAGAGATCACATCACAACTTAACCATCACCCATTTGTTCCTCCCACTTAGGAATTGAGAAAGAAACCACCAGCTCAAAATCAAACATCAAATCATCAACTCAGAAAATATGGCAATTATTAGACACCAAAGTATTTGTGGGGCATTTCCTGCTATTTCGGTATTTTCCACTAGGCACTTTGTCCTGGCTCAATGCATGACAAGTGCTTTTAATTTTATTTTCCCCAAACAAGAAATAAAACCAGCTGGACAGAGATTTTATTATGCAGCACAGATATTTTACAGTGTAAAGGGGCCCAAGGACTGATGACCAAGTACCACAATGATGGTATACTGGTATCCATCTGTGTAGTCTTTCTTGCTTCTACTTCCATAATTGAGCTTTTTCATATTTGGTTGCCTCACTTTCCTCACTTTAGCCCAACTTGGGGTCTACCTTATTTGGTTCATCTACCAAACCAGCTAGATTCCTCTATGACCTGACGTTAATGAACTAAACTTTTGTGGCTCTTATGACTCAAATCCAATCCCTATTGCATGACAACCTATGTCCACTTTCTAGGAACACTTCTCTAACTAAAGGGATCAACCAAGGCATGTAGATAAGCAATATTTTGTACAACACTTTCCGAAACTCAGCTTCAAAAGGAAAACAAGCATAGTTTTCACTTTCTATTCAGTCTCGAGCAGCAGTAGTTTCCAAAAGATTTGGAAATGTACTAGTGTTTTGACGAAATGGGTTGTTCTTAAAAATTTGGTCGTAAACTAGTTCAAAATTTTCTTCGCCAAACGAGTTTTTTCTGTGTTTTAGAACAAAAACAGAAAACCAAAAGGATACAGTAGAGTTTCTAAGCTAGCTATGGCTCTCCAAAATAGTAATAGTTTCATCAAACAAACAGTAGAAAGAAAAACACGTGAAAATAAGCTGGCTGAAAAAGAAAGTTGGCCTAGTGGATGGAAGTGTGGAATTGGTTACTAGTCTCTAACATTTTCCTCTTATTACCACTTCTACTGCTCATGGAAAATGACTCCTTGGCCAATGCTCCCAAAAACTGAGCAATGATAGAGATGTAAAAGATTAGTAACTCCTTTCAGTTCTTTTTGTAGGTTTAAGGAAGGATCTGAGGCATGAACTGTTCCACCAGAAAGCAATAAAGCAACAAAACAATCCAAAATTGACCATATTAAATAGAGTTAAACACCCATTTGTTCCACTCAACAGGAATTGAGAAAGCAACCACCAGCTCAAATCAAACATCAAATCATCAGGAGTTATATAAGCAATTGGCATATGGAGGGGCGCGGGGGGGGGGGCATTTCCTGTTTTCCACCATCAGAGCTTGCCTTATTCTTAGACTGTTCCTCCAAAAACAGTGCTACATTCAAATGATGAAGATTCTTGATAACAAAACAAGCTCTTTTTTAGTTGTTCCTAAAACGCAAGAACTTGAGAAATTAACAAACAGTGGTAGCATAAAAGTCTAGCGACAGCAACACAAAGCAAATCAAACATAAAGCGTTTACAAAGTTGAGCTCAAAGAGCACACTTAACAACATCAAAGTAGAACATAAATAGCATCTTAAATAGTAAGCAAACTGGGATCGAAAAACCTGAAATTAAACTCAGATTTCTTCTTCCCTCGGTAGCAGCCACTGGATTGAACTGACCAAAATCTCCCTTTCTCTCGCCACCTTTCTACAGACAGTGATGATTACAGCTAAATCTTGGTTGTTCCAGTGAAGACACTGGAGTAATCCCTGCAAGAGAAGATCAATGCAACAGTAGATTAAACAGAGGGAAATCAATTCATAACAGCTAAAAACAAGGCATATCAGCTCTAAAGCTCAAATCTTGAAGCTTGGACATAAACTTCAAGAAATGGGTGGCAAATCAGCTCAGAAGCTCAAATCTTGAACTTGGGCATAAAATTCAAGAAATGGGTGGCAAATCGAAATCAGTTCACATCTTGAAGCTTGGGTATAACTTCAAGAAATGGGTATTTGGATGAAGCCAAAACAGCTAAAAACAAGGCACATTAGTTCTAAAGCTCAAATCTTGAAGGATGGTTATGAATTCAAGAAATGGGTTTTGGGGATTTACCTGCAAGAGAGATGGGAATTGGGTCATGAGGTCGTCATATCAATGGCGAGTAGAATCGGAGGAAGCAGAGGACGGCTTGTCGGAAACGCCGTCGTGTTCCTCTTGTTCACCCTGGATTCGTGCTGGAATGTGAAACCCGGTGAATCCGCTGCCTCCGAACGAGGTCGGATAAACGGGCAGGTTCTGGTGGTAGTACTGGTAGTGTTGGTGGTGGTCTAAAGACGGGTCTATCCAAGCACGAATCGATGGGGTGTTACTGGACTGAAGGGGTCCCCTCTGTGATGATAAAGAAACAAACTGGTTGTTGTTGTTGCTGTTCTGGTGGCTATTGTTGCTTTGGTTATGGCCCACCAACAATGACTGCAGCAACGGCGGCGCGTTGAACGCAAACCCTCCAACGCCACCATCACTGCCGCCACCGGTAGCATTCCACGCCACCATTCTCTGCTGCTCCGACCAAGAAACATCAAACCCTAATCCCGCATTGAATAGGTCGGCCTGCTGCTGCTGCTGCGGCGGCGCGTGGGGGTGGATGAGAATTGGGTGGTCGTCAAAAGACTGAAGCGAAAGCCGCAGATCCTGCGGCGGCGGTGGGGCGAAGCTGTTATGAAACGACGATGCATTGTTATTCCCCACAGCCGCCGCCGACGACGACCCGCCCATCGGGAAGAAAGACTTAATGGTGTCTGCAATAGAGTCAGAATCCATCGACGGCGGCAAAAAACCCGAGTTACCGGTATTGCTACCGCCACTCCCGTTGTTGCTATTACCACCCATTTGAAGCAAATCATGTTGTTCATTCATTTGAAGCAAATCATGTGGTGAAGAACTTGAAAAGGCCGCGCGCTTGGGGTTGGCATTCTGCGAGACCCAGCCCGAGGAGGTTGGGTCCCAGGCGGGGAGCTCCTCGAGCTCGTCTATGGCGGACTTGGCCTTCTTGATGAGCCAGTCGACGGCCTTGCTGGGCCGGTCGTAGCCCAGCCGGTCCTGGACGTCGTAGAACTGGATCGCGGTGTGGGCTGAGAGGCGCACGCGGCGGTCTCTCGGCCCCTTCGCGGTGCATACCTTGCTGTGGCGGTCTTTACGGCCGGTGGACCGGACAATGTGGCCGCCCTGCACTTCCACGATCTCCCCGCCCGAGTGCCTCAGGCCCTTTGGGGGTGTTGGGTTTTGTTGTTGTTGTTGTTGGGTCTCTCCCATTCTGCCTGGCACATGTTCGACGTTATGCCCCAGCGACGTGGAAGGCTGCAAGTACGAGCGTTTCTTCTTCGGCTGATTTGTTGTTGGAGGTGGTGGTGGTGGTTGGTTTTGGGTGTCTAATCTACCGTACAAAAGCAGCTGCTGTTGTTGTGGGTTTCGGTGCTGGAATTGCTGAAGGTATTGCTGCTCTTTTTCTTGATTTTCTTGATTTTGGTTCTGTTGGTTTTGAATTGGAAGATGATGATGATGAGGAGGAGGGTTCCTCTGAGGATCCAGACTCAGACCCTTGTGTTGATTTCCTTGTTCCAGCTTTTGATTGGGAGCACTTTTTGTTATTGGGTTGTACTAGGAGTAATGATTTCCTCACTGCTCTTCTTCTCCCTTTGCCTCTGAATCTGCTGCTTCTGCTGCCACCACTCTGAAACCTGAAACTGCTGCCTCTGCCCACAAAAGGCCCTGCCATTCACCCCTACATCTCCCATCACACCCCCTAAATCTTGGCCTAACCCATCCCCTCTCTATCCTCTTACCCTCTCTCTATACCACTCTCAGTTTCTCTCCCCTTTCTATGTGCTAACCAAACTGTGCAATAAACAGACAGCTGGTGATGACAAGGGTGAAGGAAATACCCTAATGAAATGAAAAGGAGAGCAAAAGTTCAAGAGGGGTTTCTGAAGACGTACTGCAATTCTTTCATATATTTGTGTAGAGAGAGTGAGAAAGGGGATGGGAAGGGAGTGGTGGTAGTATATATTTATATATATATATCTATGTAGAGAGAGAGAGAGAGAGAGAGAGCAGAGTAGGAATACTTTGTTTGGCCTATTGGAAGAGGCCTTGATACCAGTGATGAGGAGGACAGTGTTTGGGCAGAGAGAGGAGATTAAAGTTCTTTTAATATCTAACCAGTATTCACTACACTCTGCAGCTGCTTCTGCTGCTGTTTTTGTACTACCTGTACAAAAATATGCCAATCCAACAAAGCCTCTTTTCCTTTCATTCAACCAGACCAGAGTCACCAAACAGCTCCTTCATTTCTAACCCCTCCATGGCTCCATGGGCCATCTCTCTCCGTCTTTTTTTTTTTTTTTTCCTCTCTAATAAAAAAGTCTTGGTTTATCTCTCATTTATCCCTTGTTCACAGTTTTCATAGAGGGTGAATTGCAATGCTGGTCCTTGTAGTTTTGCATAATTTCTATGGTGAATACTCAAAAGTACACTCTCATTATCTTGTTGCCAATTGGTATCACTTGAAAAACGTTTCGGATACACATCCGGACATAGATATAATTGAGGTCATCCGATGTATATGAGTCTCACATGCATCATTTGAGATGCACGTTTATCAAAAAGTTATGAACATGTTTGTGTTCTAAGTTGTGTTCGTAATCGTGTTTCTTTTTTTTTGGCATAGGGTTAAAATGAGAGATTCATTGCAACAAAGAGCATATCATGCAAAACCACCAAAGAAGGCACACCTTCCATTTATACAAGAGACTGAGAAGCAAAACCTCAAGGGGAATATGCCATGGATGGAGCACAATTCTACTCTAATTTGGAATTTATGTTTTCAATTCTATAAATTTGAACTCCACCCTTTCATATTTGTTGAGATTTAGTTCTTCGGTCAATTTTCGTTATTATTCAAGATAAAAGAAAAATCCAGTACATTGTATGTTACACACATGATACTTATGGCCTGTTCGGTTTTACAGCTTATTTGCTTAAAATTTGGATGAATCTGAACACAATAATGAAATGTACACATCTCTTGTATGGTTCGATGATCAGGGGTGATCGGGACAACGTACTCACAACTTGATTAATCTCCTTTCTGGTCCAATCAAAGGCAGACCATCTACGTCGGGTGTAGAGAATTTATAAGAAATTACTTTGTTGCGGCCAGACCCAATTAATCGAATCTTGATTAATTATGTGAGAAGTAAACCCACCAACCAATCGGACGGCTACATTTTTTTTTTACTTCTTAGTTAAAAGTTAAAACCGTTGGTTATGGCTCAAATGGAGTGTCTGAATGGATGCTTTGATAAACAAAAAGAGATAGATCCTTCAAAATGGCCACACCACTTACCCCATCTCTGAAAGTGACTTCTTTTCTTTCTCTACTTTTTGTGGGTTTTTCTCAGCTTTCTTTCCCTCTTTCTATCTCTTTGTTTATTGCTTCACTTAAAAGAAAAACTCACTTTTCTCTTTTCTTCTTCTTCTTTTTTTTTTGCTAAACAAAGATGCATTAATAATTAAGAGTTACGGTTCTTAGGTAAACAACCCATATCAAATCCGCATAGAAAACATTAGCAATACAACTAGGAATACTACGATAAACATAAAAATCTTCAACCAAAACTTGCGCAATATTTGCCAACGCATTTGCACACTAATTTGCTTCCCGATAGATGTGTTTAATAGACACCACCTCAAACTTCTCCATGAAGGACCTGCAATCAAGTAGAATATTACTAAGTGGATGGTGTGACAAACAATTATAATTAATCAATTTAATAACCCCCAATGCATCTGTTTCTATCTCCGGTTTCCTCACTCTCTCCTGCTTTGCAATAATCAAACCGTCACACATAGCCTATAATTCAGCCATAAGGCTAGAGGTTGCCAAAATGTTCCTATGGAAACCTCCTGGCCATCTGCCATGCTGATCACGGAGTAAACCTCCTGTTGAGGCCTTCCCCGTACTAAAACTCAAAGGCACCGTCAGTGTTAGAGCTTCTCAAAAGAGTCCCGTGGAGGTGTCCAGCCGACGAGAATGTCACACTCTTTTGGTTGCTCACCTGTTGAGGCACAATGAAAAACCACTCCAAAGCTTTGTTCCCGATGTTCTTGGCAACGGTGTTTGGGCTCAATAAACTCGAGTTGGAATTATGTTCAAAGGGACGTTGGTGAAGGTAACTCAATGTGTCAAACGGCGAAGAGAAAGATGATATTCCAAGGCAGGCCCGAAGAATCAAAAGAGTTATTCTTGGCATGCGAAAGGATCCAATCAGAGGGATCATTGGGAATTGGGATGGGTGGTTAAAGGAAAGCAGAGAGCCATCAAAATGGCCTTAGCGCAATCACAATCACAATTACAATCACAATCACAATCACAATCACAAAGGGCGTGACGAGTAGTTTCAAGTAATTGGTGGCACCATTCACAATTATTTAGTAGAAGGCAATAAGAATACCATCATTTTAGGCCACTTATCAAAGAAAATAATCATTTAGGGGCCGATTACTTTTCTTTTTTTATAACAGAGGAACGGCTTTAAAGCCAGTCTACTAAATGAATTCAACTGTGGAATCCAAATTTTTGGAGGAGATAGCACGGCCACACTATTTACAGCCTCCCACTTATTTCAATGTACTCACCCGGTGGAAAATCGAACCCCAGATCGGCTAATTTGGTGAGACAAATTTCCTGGACGAAGGCCAACCAAATAAAATGGAGACTGACTTTGCAAAACAATTCCTCACACCCCAATCACCAGACAAATGCCACCCAAATCGATGCCATTCACATCAAGGTGATCATTAAAGGAGTCTCAAAATCCTTAAAACGGACCCATCACATGCATGGGTTTGTGAAATCCCAGGAATCCCATTAACCATGGGGTTTTGTTCTTCTAGGTTCAAGGGTATATGGGGGAACTACAAAAGGTACACCTTCTGTTTGATGAACAGTTGACAGAGAAGGAGAAGGTTGCTTCCCCCAATTGTACTTTTTTAGATCAAATTCTTGAATCCTGCGGAGGGATTTCTGTAAGGGAAACCTTGGTGGATTTTGTGCCCACGAAAGCTTGTCCCATGCCTCCCTTTTGCTTGTCACAATAATCCAACTTTGGTTTCTTAATAACACTGCCAATTTGGAAGCTAAGTGGTCAATTTTTATCTCTTTTTCCCCAACTGGGATGAGCCAGCTCATTCTCATGGGCTTGACCGTTCAGTTTGCCCGTTTGTGGTTGTGGGTCCTTTTTGTGTTCATTTTGATGATTCAAGCCGTTTCGATTTTAGAGCCCGTCGGAACATTGAACGCGCCAAAAATTAGGTTGGTCGGACTTGTTTCGTATGATTTCGGAACATATTTGTCTTAGAACACAGCAAGGTTACAACAACCAAATTACCTCAACACAAATGCATTTTGAACTCACATCAACCAGTATTCGATCAACCTAATTTTGCTCTACGAATTCTATAATTTGAACGGTTTGAATCATCAAAATGGACCCCGTAAATGGCCCACAAACGGACAAACTGTACGGTCTAGTCCATGAGTCCAAGAAAATAGTAAAAAAGAGACAAGATCCCTCCTCCTTTCCAACTTGTTTTTTTGGGAGGAGTGATAGTTTCATAGTCCCATTGGAGATGAATTTGCTAGGGTTTGCTCCCAATTGTGTAGCGCCAAGTTCGACTGAAAAATATTTGGTACTAAAAAAAAGGAGATTGAGGAAGAAAGTAAATCAGTCTCCAAACCTCATTTCCATGGCTCGTGCTCTATGGTAACTCGTATGGTGCATTTCTTTCTTGGTGTGAGTATTCGGAACACGTGCAATCCTCGTGTTTGCAATTTAAAGCTTATTTTGAAAGGTCTAACTTCAAAAATAAAGTGAAAGAGGCTACCTATCCAAAACTATATTCCACTACCGAAAACCGGGGTTAAAATAAAAAAATAAAAAAATCTACCAATTACAACTGTGGCTATAGTTTGGGGACATTTTCGCTAAACTAAATGGACTAACTGAAATCCATGTTTTTACGTATTTTTTGGATAAGTCATTCTCCTCACATAGTAAAATACCATTAAGCGGAAGGCAACTTGTCTATTGTCATTAGCCAGTAGTCCAATAATATAGCGAAAATGTATCATTATATGCAATTCACTTTCATTCCTTTAGGGGTTCAATACAGTGGTAGGAAAGATCCGGGACCCCCAAATAAAGATAAACAATAGCAAATGCTTTGAATCACACAAAGGTAAGTCTTTCAAAACCCAGGTCAATAGATGTTGGTTTTATTGTTTTAACTTAAAAGGCCTTGAAATCGATTAGTAAGTTGCGTCCAAACTGACCTAGCCATCCAATTATAAAAAATGATACACAAGATACCCTATATTGGTCGGTTTTGGGGCCACCAATGAGTAGATCCGAACACCCTGCTGTGCTCAATCTGATCCGTCAGTTTCTCCGATCTGTTGTCCAAATTTTATAAAGTATCTCATAGTATGAAACATTTAGCAAATCTGGACAAATAATACTACACTTTTGCATGGACTCGATTTGTGAATTGCAGGGTCCCCGGTTCCGAACAAGATGGGTCGTTGATCCCACCGATCGTCCTTGGTTTGTTTGCCCAATTTTGCGAACATGAATATTTGTGTTTGAGAGCCCACCTTCGTAAGCCAGCAAAGATGGTGTCCCTGTTTGCTTATGTCCCACCAATTTCGAGTAGCTGTTGTCGAGGAAAGCGACGGGACACCCAATTCCAGTTTTCGGTTTAGAATTCTTATTCGGATTGCGAATATACGAAATGACCAAAATGTCCCGTTTTGGGAAGTAAACTTGTCTTCAACCACCATTGACATAATGGGTCAAGGGGCTCTCTCTCTCAAAATCTCCAAACCCTAGCTGCCAACAGCTCATTCCTCTCCTGGCCTTCCCCTCCCCCCTTCCCAGGCGGTGGGAGGGGAGATCGAGATCCTTCCTTTCCGATCTCTCTCCCTCTGTTCTCTTCCCCCGATTTGCAGTTGCACAAGTTTGATATTTTTTAACCTAATGACACTCTTAAGTAGCTGAATTAGACATAATTAAGTCCTTGATTTGATTGGTTGAGGTAGGGCTGCCCAAGAAAAGTTGAGAACCGTAGATCTGTAACCTAATGCCGTCTACCGCGTTTGCTGGGAAATCACCTCCCAACGATGTGTTCCTATTTTGTGAAACAGAGGTACCTGGTGGTTACGAGTCTATCAAGGTGGTCGCGAAAGAGTGACAGCGAATGTCTCGACGGTGTTTCTTTTATTTTGTTATTTGTTTTAACAATGTCTTCCTTTGGGGGATTTGTCCTCCCTTGGGGGGATTTCTTCTCAATTTGTAAGGCGGCACATCTATCCGCTTATACGCTCTTTCTGTTGGAGTGTCCGATCTATGGACTCTCAACCTTCCCCTATGGAGATTTTTTGATGTATACTACCTCTCAACTTTTGACAAAAAAAAAAAACCTTTGCAATTAAACAAGTGAATTTTCGCTCGAAAATTACCCCGGCTCGAAAGCGAGGTCACATCTGCAAACGAGCCGAGTGTGTTGTTTTAAGTTTGATTTGAAAACATTCAAGATCGTGAAAAATGCGTTCGGATTAAGATTTGATTGTGTGACAAATCGATCTCGCAAATGCGAGTAGATCGATCGAGTAGTTCAGGTAATTAACTTGGTGAGGCTCCGTTCCAGAAACCTTCTTAAAAAATAAGCAGTTTATTTCACATTTTCAAACCAAAAAATAATGTAAATGAAAAATAATTTTTTAATTTTTCTTGTACCGTATTAAAGATCTTGATGAGATCTATCAAACTAGATCCATATTGGTAGGAAAATTATTTGCGTAAACACATTATTTTTGAACTTGAAATTGCCTTGTTAAAAAATAAGGACTTATTTAAGGTTCTGGAACGGAGCCTTAACAACATTGAATACATTTTTGCATGCTGTAATGTATGCCTAGAAATGCACATGGTGTGGTTGAGTGTCTCAGTCGTCCTTCAAGTTTGTAGGATCAAGTTTTACCGCCAGTAAAAAAATACTACGTACGGAGTATTAATTTAGAGACTTTGGAGGTCTAGCTGTTGAATCGACTGCTTCAGAATATCAAAATTAATTGAGATACGCATAAATAACCCAATTACATCAGCCACTCGATTGTAAAAATTGCATTTTTGGTTGAAAGTTAAAACGAGAATTGAAATAGATTAGGAATACAAAGTACGGGAATATAGGTTACACCCTAGCTAGCTCTTGTCTTCCAACAATTTAAACTTATTACTAACAGGAACTGATTGATAAACAAAGAAAGTAGGACAATATATGCGATTTTGCGTCTCGGACGACAAAGAGGTCGATCCGCGCATTCGTTGCTTTTTCTCATGGCATGCTGAACTGGTGGCTCCCTAACCGTTAAAGGAGTTAACCTGCAAGTTGATAAGGCATCCGTTTGAGGCATCCGTTTCATAGCTTTCAAACTAGAGATTCCAGAGCTTTAAATAATCATATCTCTAAAATTCCTTGTATAGTCTTTGTCTAGGGTTTGCAGTTGAACAAGCCCTAGACAAAGAGCAGTGAAAGAAACAAGGCAAGAATTCCGTTACAGGGGTGATTAATTGGTAGCTTTGTACGGCCAAGAACTTAATTACTACTAGCAAACATCTGATTGCTTTTTGGATTATGTTAAAAGCTTGATGTAAACATAATACTAATTAATTCTAATCTTCACTTTTTAACACTTTCTATTGCAATTGGTGTGTGTGTATATATATATATTTTATGGTAATTGATTTTGGCACTTCAGTTTTTACCACTGACACTCCACTTTGTGTGTTAATCATGTGAGAAAATAAAACTAAAAGTAGAGTGCCATTGGCTGAATTTGGAGTGCCAAAATCACCTCCCATATTTTATCTGTTGTGACATGGCTATGATGTTAACCGATTATTTAAACAAAATTGAAAGTTTGAAACCGTTAAATTCTTGTTTTCTAATGATTTTGTACTATGAAGATGACATGGAATGCACGCAAGTGAATATATATAAACCCTAAGATGAATATAGTATTATATTTTGCAATCATTGAGTTGCTTTCCCCACAAGTAAAATCAGATGGGATTGGCATAATTATACTAGTATATAAGTACAAATTCTTTATGGGATTATTTTGTTATTCCTATTTCCGTACAATATTTCCCTGTTTTGAGTTTATTTCCCGTACACTTCCCATTTTTGGTGAAACAATTTTAGTTCACTTTTTGGCTAAGCTAAATTGGGTAGCATTAAAGTTTGATCAAGCGCAAACTTGAGTTCTTATTTTTTCAAGTTTTTCTATTTGTCGGTGGCTCCGGGAATTTTTCGTAACAACTTATTTGAGAGAACAAAAACTCCTAGGATATTCAAGTGGTCGGGCCCTTGGTGAAGTAGCTATAGAAGAAGTTGTCAGAATTTAGGTATAATTCATTCAAATTGATTTTAGGCTATGTCGTTTTCTTGGAATTGATAGGAGAGAGAACAACAATGGAAGGGCAATGATAGGGAAGAACGTAACTGAGGCAGGGTTTACCTAAACTCTTTCTGTCTCTTTTGGTTGAGTTAGGAATATATATACATGAGAAAAATCTTTTCACGGCGGCAGTTGTTTACGGCGCTAATCGCGGCCGTTTAGAACTCTTTTGGATGGTCTGGAGGCTAATGAAACTTTTTAAGGGAAAAAAAAAAAAGAAGAAAAGTTATAATTTTTCCCCGGAAATTTTTCATTAAAAACGGGACCGTTTAAAACATTTTTGGACGGTCACGATTGATTGCTACAGTAAAGAAGTTGTTCACGGCTGAGCCGTGAATAAGCTTCTCTGTATATTATAGAAAACCAAATGGATAGAATATAACTTCTGAGCTTCTGCTGAATGGGATGCCCAGCAAGAAAGAAACATGAGGTGGTTAAGCATACCGGGTTTTTTTTTTATTTTTCTGTCCTCAGGCCTAGAAAGCACCCACAATTTAACTTATGGGTAATTTGGGAAGATGAAAAGGTGACACAATGACAGAAAGTGGAATAGATAATACTAAGATGTTAGGTATAAATATACTAGTATATAAGTTGCCCTGCTGCATGTGTGTTCTCCATTAAGTATAACTAGACCAAGATAGAAGTGTCAGTTGCACATTTGATAATTAAGTTGTAATTATGGGTTTTATTAACATGTTAGTTGCACATGATTTGACCTTTATAATTAAAAAATAAACTTGATTAAACTTTTTGGGGAGACCGGAGTACTAAGGTCATGTTAGATTAGTTCTTTATTACTGGACTTCGGGTTGGTGTTGTGCGGTGAAGTGTCCAGTACCGTGTTGCGTACCTCCGAGCCGTTGGATCGTGCATCCGACAGCTCGGATCTCATCTCTGCAACTAACGATCGAGAGTTATTCATTGTCGAGAGGAGATTCGAGCCGTCGAATACATAATTCGACAATTCGGAGATGCGCAGTACGATGCTGCAGCACCACCCCCAAATGCTTTATAACATAGTGAGAATTTTATAAGGAATATGTATAGCAGGTTTCTTCTTTTGGTATGTAACTACTATTTACAAAATAATATTGTACTCCACTTAATTATGGCTATGGCTGGAGTTAGATCTATCCATGCCTAGCTAGCTAGCACTCCAATTCTATGCTACTTATTGCATTAAACTGAATGATTGGGCAATCCTATAACTTTGTTGACGACGGCACGTTACAAACTTACATACAAGTTATATCCAGTAGATTGCAAACAGATGTATTCGTAACCACCCGATCAGGTGGAACCCACAAAACAAAGAGGAGAGATAATATGGGATACATTTGTTGTGAATATTCATGTTGAATAGTTTTTAAAGGTGTACCTATTCTCTCTTCATTAAAATTTCTCATTATGTTCTTTTACTTTTTTTATCAAGGCAATTTCTATGAGAGCCAATACTCTCGTATGTAAAGGTGATGTATTGTGATCTGTCTCGTAAAGCGAAAAATAAGTACTTAAGAAATAAGAACCTTAGCGGAACGGAGCCATTGTCAGACAGAGAGAATTTTGGTGGCTTTGCAAAATTAACTTCCCCATTTCGTCCCATTTCGTTTGGTTAAACGTTTACATTTGAATTATTTTTGTTCATATTTTTTGTACCTTAATTCATGTCTACAAAGTTGATAGGGGTGATTTCGGTTCAGTTCGGGGTGAAATTTCCGAAGACCGATTCGGTTCAGTCCAAATATTTTCAAGACTGATCCCGATCGGAGTTGAGTTCGGTTCGGTTCAGGGTGGGAATTTCATCCGCCCGAGATATAAAAATTTCATTTAATTTAAAGTATATATATGTAATATATATATACGGGACGGTTCAAGGGACACCTAAATAAATATCTAAAAAAACACCTCAAATCTCAATCTCATAGTTCCGGATCAAATTTTTATGATCCAAACCGTTAAATGTGTGTAGAATGTGATTTTAAGGGTGCCCACGAGAAATTAGCAAAACATATGACCGGGAAGTGCTTATTTTGAACAGTTTTTAATTGAACCGTTCATTAAATCTAAGTTAAAAACTGCTCAGATCAAGCCTTTTTCGGTCATTTTTTTTTTGCTAATTTCTCATGGGTACCCTTAAAATCACGTTCTGATCACATTGAGCGGTTCGGATCATAATTATATTTTTTAATGTAAAATATATATAATATAAAAATATATAGTCAATCAGTTCAGTTTGGTCCGGCAAAAATTTCAGAAAACCGAGACCGAACTGATTTTGGTTCGGTTCAGTCCAGAAATATTCCGCCATCACTCCGACGAAAAACCAAATCGATCGGTCGGTTTTTTCGATCTGCCGAATTTTGTAACACCCATAGTTGATACAATGAATTTCACAAACACTGTATCATAAAAATGCTTCGAGTTTGAATCCAATTACTGCCATAATTCTGTACCTGTAGGATGTTGCGCCGCCAAAAGGTTAGAGATTGACAAAATATTGACATTAGATCCTCTCGAGTTAAATCTGGATTGAAAACAATAGTTTCAATCTGGATCGTACATTGCTACAAATTCAAATTGTCCTGTGGATTAGAAAGGATTATACTCCAAACTATTACTATTGCGAATTGATTTTTACACTCTCTTTTTTGAACTTTAGTGTTGAAAGTATATGTATTTTTTTTTTTTGTTAAAAGACAAAAAAGAGTGTGAATATCAAAAAAGGAAGTGTATAAATCAATTCCTAGTACTATTTCACTAGCTATATGCAACGCTGCTAAGGCCACCCGGTCCCGCATGGATGATTCCAGCCGTTCAAAAGTTTTAAATAAAAATGAGTGGGCTCGCAAAAAATTACTCCATCTGATATGTATAAGTGCTCGATCCAATTTTACATTTTTTTTTTTCATTCTAATTTCTGATGCTCAATGGCCTTAGCATTTTCGAGATGAGTACTCCCTCCGTTCCATATTGAAAGTCTCACACCCTCCTTCTCTTACCATTTTTTAAATTAAAAAATCAATTACTTCCGTATATAATTTTTTCAAATTTCTTTTGCGCCGTATTAAAGTTCTCGATTAGTATTTTAATTTCTTTTGAAAAAATTCAAAAAAATTATACGTAAAAGTAGTTGATTTTTTTTATTTAAAAAATGAAACAACTTTTAGCAATGAACTCTCGATATGGAACGGAGGAGGGAGTATATATATGTGTGGTGGTGATTTCTGATAGCGAAGGAATGAGATTTTTGCGTGACTGCAGCCTGAATAGTAGCTTTTTCCTTTTGTTCGAAATTGACTGCAGCAGCCTCCATAGCTCGTGCATCAGCTTTTCTGTACGCGCCGCCCGTCTCTCACTTTTGTTCCGTGTGTGTGACGTAGTTTTCTGGTTACGATAAACACCCTGTTTGTCTCCCCTGTTTACTTTCCCAACTAATCTGTGGTTCACTTAGACGCCCAGGCCTACCTTCCCAAGTCCACCTTTTCGCATTGCATAATGCATACAACTATCATCATCCTGTAAACAACCGTGCTAGCTAGAGACACAGACATCCGTCCCGGCGACTGCGATACAAGGTTTTGGATTTGGTCGCCTCCTTTACAGATACGGACAGTATTGATTGTTGGCAAAGACTTTACTTGGATGTCTAGACTTATTTTCTTTGCCAATTGGGCGTGGGGATAAGTCACGACTAATCCCATAATGTTGAAATTAACAAGTCGAAATATCTTCCAATCCCGTTTCCGGCAAGAGGGTCGTCGTAAAATTCTACGACAACCCATTTGCCTTATTTTTTTTCAGAAAAAAAAAAAACTAGAGGGGTGGGAAGGGAAAAATGAAAATCTGAACAAGAAAAGAGAGGAAATATGTGGGTGTGTTTTTTTTTGTGTGACGAAAATACCCATTGTTTTGAATTATTCGGTATGCCCAGCTGTTAGGCCAATTCTGGGTGCAATTGACAACCGGATCACCACGCTTGGGGGACGATGTTGATTGTTGATGGTGCATTCAATGCCATCCTTGTCCGCTGAATTTTTTTGTTGGCTTTTTCTGCAAATGGATCAAAAGGGAGCACGGATCCTCTGTTTATAAGCACACCAATGTGTGTCAGGGTAAAAGGAGTGCACGCCCTTTTCTTTATGAGTATAAATTTCATCCACCCGAGGTAGAAAGATGAAATTTGGGTTTTTCCAAGTTTTCTGCCACTGCCACTGTTAATTGTGAGCTTCATCGTGCGTATTTTATAGTAATTTGAATTGTTTATTTTGTAGAATTTGCAGAATAATATATTTTCATAAAAAATCAGCTTTATCAGATTTGGATAGGTATATAAAAATGAGGCGGTTCTGGAGACCCCTAAAAAACCCTCAAATCTTAATCTCATAGTTTCTGATCAAACTTTGATGATCCGAGCTGCTCAATGTATGCAAAACGTGATTTTAGGGTACCCGCTAGAAATTGGCAAAAGAAAATAACTGGGAAAGACTTGATTTGAGCAGTTTTTTATTGAACCGTTCAATAAAAAATTGTTCGGATGAAGCCCTTCCTGGTCATTTTTTTTACTGATTTTTTTTGAAATATCCTTAAAATCATGTTCTGATTATATTGAGCAGTTCGGATCACCAAAATTCGATTGGAAACTTTTATTGGCCGGGGGGGGGGGGTTAAGGGTCCTCGGAACCACCCCGATATAAAAAATTGAATTTTGGTTTAAAAAATCGATAGTACATAAGTTCAAAGTTAAACTATCCATCGCCGTCAATTTTATAAATTAAGATTTAATTTTTAATATACCTATCAATATCCGATAAATATGATTTTTTTGAGTGAATGTACTATTATGCGGGTCTACAAGACGAACGGTTTAAATTACTGAAAAAATACACGGCGGGGCCTGCAATGCGTGGTGGAAACCAAAACCCCATGGTTTCCACCTAAGGTGAAAAGAATTTTTTCTCTTTCTTTATATATACATATATTACCGATGTTCAGGCCAGCTTGTGTGCACCTCGACTAATTTAGAAGCCTTGAAATAAAAGACTATGCAAATCTTCCAGTGGCTCCAAAGTTTGTAATGTTTGGCCTCCGTAGAATTCAAACATACGATTTTATGGAATAGAAATGGACAATCACCTAATCCGTGGCGACTTCAGAAATTCCGAAGCATGGCGTCATTAATAAACTTCATTACTTTTGCCAATTGTAAAACCTAAAAAAATATCATAATAATAGAAATTAAAAACCTACCACCAACAAAAACCGAACCTTCCCGGTTCCGAGTGAAGGTTGTTTAAAATCGATACGAATTCTCTTGGAACAGTTTTCCAGAATAGGAGTAGCGGAAGATAACTTTTTGAAAAATTTCAATATGGTAGTAACAATTATATTTTTTTTCCATGGGGTTGCCCGACCCCACAACCTTGGCTGTACCGTCGCCCGACCCCACAATGCTTCGTTCCGTTAAAATTTTTATTTTTTAAGTAATTATTTCTCGTTTTTCGATACAGATCATTATCTCACAATACATTAACTTTAATTCAAAAAATAATTACTACTAATTTCTCTTAGCTCTTGTTCGGTTGTGGATTTTGAGTAGTGTTTTTGAATAAAGGTAGAGAGAGAAATTAGAGTAATGATTGTAGAGAGAGGTAAAAAGTAGAGAGAGATAGAGTGAAAAATGAGAATAATGATTGAAAAGTTAGAGAGAGAAAAAGTAGAAAAGTTATTTTTTTCAAAATTTTGGGTTTAAAATTCCAAACCGAACAAGACCAAACGGGACCTTACTGTGCTCACTTGGCTTACACCCGTCGGGTTTTGTAGACCCTGTGTTTTCATGCTCTCATATGCTCCACCAAAAGTTTAAAACTGTGAAAAGGATTTAACGTTGGTGATTAGTACGATAATAAAGGGTGGTTGTGGCGTCGAATAGCTGTCCGTGATTTCTTTTTGGTTGGGCGTCCGCAGGGGCGGAACCATGATTTTATCTTTGCACATAAATTGATTTGGGTCTCTCGGCCTGCCCTCTCTGATGCCATTTGACTTTGATTTGGGGGCACGGTTCTACAATAAAACGTTTTTGTAGTTTCTCGGTTTTTGGAGGTTTAGGGGGTCCACTGTTTCAGTGGTATTTTGAGAACAGTCACGTTGTGCGTATATTGCCAAAGGTTAGGTCTGTCTCCAATCATTCCCGCTCATACTCCCAATGATTGGAGACTAGATGAGTTATGTTATGTTGTTGTTGTAGTGGTGAAATGTACACTAAAAAAATAAAAATATGAATTACAATATTAACAGTCATTGACTCTAAAAAAAACTTAAATAACATAATAAAAACTATAGTAAATGATATTTGTCATTTGCACATGAAGTACGAAAAAAGACTAACTTTAATTTTTAGGTTAAGTTATTTTAGGGTTAAAGCGTGGAGTTTTTTTCCTCCTTAATTATACCTCATCCTTTATATTATTTCACTTTGGCCCATTAAATTTAGTTTTGGAATACTTTTTTAGGTCTCTTTTCTTGAAAAAAAAGTACCAGAAGATTTAGGACAAGTATATAACAAAAAATAAGAAAAAAAATCTAGCGGTGGCGAGACTGTATATGTTGGGGATATTTTTTTTTATACATATAATAATTACAATTTCTAAAATTCTTGTCGTGGCGGCCGTCGACACTAAACCCCGTGATTCCATCCTTGAGCGTCCGGGATTGAGTAGCAATAAATAGTGGTGATCTGAAATTCATTTTCACCTAGTTAGTTAAATACTACTCCGTTTGCCAAGATTAATTGAGGTTAATTTGCAGCTTCTTTCGTGAGTAATATTTTTCTTTTCGGCTCCGTTTGTTTCAAAGTAAAATATTTTTTGATGTAAATTTTTTCCCATATAAAAAATTTTGTAAAAAAATAAAATTTTTGTTTTTATTTGTCGATGTTTAATTGATAGTTGTTCCACAAGTAGTTTTGGTTTAGATTAATGTGAAAAAAAAATAGTCGCAAATTAGCTTGACCTTTTCAAGCGGAAAGCATTTATATAATCATGTAAAGTAAAATGTTGTACCTGATATAATATTTTCCTGTCTTTGCACGATCGAACACCAAAAAATAAATAAAAATTGTTTACGTCCAAACAAACAGAGCCTTCATGTCTCATCAAATCCCCGAAAGGCCGAAACCAAACAACATGCAAGCCTGATCAATCATGCATGCCTTGTCACTTTCTAGTAATCATGACACTTTGTCATACGTATGTTACAGATCTATATATAAGGGAGCTGATTTTGCCACACCCATGCAGTGTATTTTTGCACCAAAAAATACATTGCAGGGATGTGGCGTTAACAATTTAGGGTGTGACAATATCATTTCCCATATATAAGCATGCAATTGATTTTTCTCTCTCTCTCTACAATCATCATATAGGTGATGAGAGGAGAAGGTAGAGTAATAGATTTGGAGTTCCATGTGGGGTATATACGTCTCTAGGATATCCATTTCGGGTGCTACAAAGATTATTTGAACTTGTCTATCAAATAAAATAAAATAAAACATTCTTTAAATTGCACATTTATTCAAAATACGTTATTTAGAGTTCTTGCACAATATTAGCTCATTTGAATATAAATAAAAGCGTATACGAAACATCCAACTTTACTGATTTTCAAATGAGGTGGTATATAAAGGAACCCAAAACAACATATTTTGAATCAAATGAGTGGCGCGGATTATCTTTGTGGGACTCTTTTTGGGTTATGAAGACGTATTGATATAGTATCAATAAGTCTAGGGAGCATGAATCCCACCCATGACGTTGACGTGGCGGTTGAGTCTTACGCCACGTCAGCAATAGCCCAAAACTATTTTTAAAAAAAACACTGAAATTTTTTTCCCAAACCCCAAGTCTGGTCTTTTACAGAGAGAGAGGAAGGAGGTTGACCAATCCCAACTCCGACGACCAACCTCTGCCCACAAGGCCATCACCCCCACATCCACAACGTCGTCGCCACCCGTCACCACTACCACATCCACCATCGGTCATTGGTCCACCCTCTTCCTCAATCTTCTCTTACCTTTGCTGTCGCCTCCACCAAAACCCTAACGCCGCCCGCACCTCCTCAATTGACGACGACATAACGCTCCCTCTGCTGTTGTCATCGCCCTCAACCCCAATGCCATCAACTCCTACCTAACAGCAATAGAGAGAGAACTTGGCGGTGGATTGTCGTCGGTGGTGGTGTGTCGATTTTGTTGAAGGGTTGATCGGCAGAGGTGAATCCGGTGGTGGTGGTCGCTGCCGGCAGTGGTGTGAGTTGCCGGTGGTGGTGGTCAACCTCCTTCATCTTTCTCTCTCTCTAAAAATTCTATCGATTAAAGAGAATATCGAAATCCACCACACACACACACACACACACACACACACACACACACACACACATTTCTCTTCCGCTTTGGGCTAATGCTGACTTGGCATGGCATGGGACCCACCAGCCACGTCAGCGTCATGGGTGGGATTCTAAACTTATTGATATAGTATAACAAAAGTGTTATATACACAACAATCTAAACACAACATCTCATATACAAGTGGAGTTCACATATACTACTACGTGTGAGCCTCATATATATGCGAGGGGCTGTGCTTAGTATTGCATTTAGATTATTGTGTTCCTAGCATTTTTGTATAGTATGTATCCCATGCATCGTATTCTTTTCGAGGGAGGGGGGGGGGGGGGATGTAAATGTAAATGGGGTCCGTGGTGTGTGATGGCGAGTCCTACGGCACGCCTGCACTTTAGCTTTGCGGGCATGATTTTTATAAGGACTTTTTTTTTGAAAAGAAAGGCATCTCTGACTGCTGTGCAATGAAAACATCCACACGCCTAAATCAATCCCATTGCTTCATAGCCTTCATTGGCAATATTGTTTTTGTCCCCCTGACTCCTGAGACTATCCTTTTTGGGTTCGATGAAAGACGGACCATTTACGTTGGTACTAGGATATTTTTAACAAATTACTTTCTTGTAACTTGACTCCAAGAATCGAAACTTGATAAATTATGTGATCATGAGCAAACCTACCTACCAACCAACCGGATTAATCTTGGGTTTTCCCCCCTATATTTCTGAGCAACCTGGAGTCCATAAGAGAGAGTTACTCAGAGACGGAGCCAGGAATTTCATGTAAATATAAATACCACATGCATAATAACGTAAATACATTAAAACTCAAAATATCGTAAATACATAAATCGGTTTAACTTATGGGAACGATCTTGATGTCTGTGTCTTGTTTTTCTTCATTGTTCATCTTCTTCTTTTTCATTCATCACAACTAGACAAATTCGGTACATGGGCTTTCATGTTACTTGATTTTACCAGTCAAAAAATAAAGAATTAGTAGAAGTCTAGAACAACAATTGGAGAAAGATATACCTACAACTTAAATTTCACCAAATTACTTAGGGTTTCCAAAATCTCTTATCCTCTGTCGCTATTTTTTCGAAATTGTCTTTGAAGTCTTAACGATTGAGGATGTTTGTGCCGAGAGAGAGAGAGAGAGGGAGAGAGACATTTTAAGGCAAAAAATAAAATAAATCTGTAAAACACTAAACTCATCTAATGAAAGGTGGAAGTTTACTACTTGAATATTCACAATACTAACTCTATAGTTTTATTTTTTGTTATATTTTAGCTCTTAGTCTTTATTAATTAATGTTGGTATCCTCGTATTTCAAAGGTTACGAGGGGCAAACTTATATACTTTCTTAAAAAAATTTCTTTTACATATAGTAGGATTTCTTTTTGTTCTTGCAGGGGCGAGAGTTACGCTACCATCAAGGGGGACATTCCCCAAAGTGAAATAAATAATCTGGACTCTAGCTAGGATTTACTGTTGGTGTCTTTACAAAATAATAACCATGAGAGACAGATATTCTCCCTGCTTAGCTAGACTTTGGAAGTCAAAACCTCCTTATTTTCTTTGCAAAATCAGTAGTCATATTAACTCACACAAAATGCACACACACTTGCATACACATTGGGGTGCCTGGTATTGATCAGGCTTCAATACTGTTGTTCAGATCTGTCATTTTTTTTGCACCACACCTTTAATTTGAGAAGTGTTATCGAGGGGAGGGATCGATGTACCGACTTGTTGAAGTAGAAATTCCACGTTAAGAACTCTAACGCATGATTTTGGACACAAAAAATAAAGAAATTGAAGAAAATCGTGAGAGTAAAAGTAACAGAAAAATCACGAGAGTCGTTGAATTCCTGAGAAACATGGTTTGATGTAAGTATACGACTCGATTTTACGGTATGTAAAATATAACATAGTAACCTTCATTGAATTCCTTAAAAAACCTGGTTTGATGTAAGTATCGGGCCCCACTCCACACTTCAAATTGAATCAATTCTCCATTGACTTTCTGATGCACCTAAAAAAAAGAAAAAAAAAAGAAGAAGAAACAATTCTCCGTCAAATTGAAACTCCGTAAAGGAAATTCCATTCAACTGCGTATTTTGGTGTAATTTTGACCCATCATTAATGGAGAAGGGTGAGCCTAGAAGAAGGATATTTCTCCTTTGATGAAAAGGGACAGAGCTCATGTCCAATTTTTCTTTGGTCCAGTTCGGTGCAATTGCGGGCCTTTGCAAACTGTGGGCTCCTCTCGGATCCACAATAACGATTGGAATCGCTCGTTTTGTAGAGCTCATCCAGGGCCGGACTGAAAAAAAGAAAACCTGGGCAGAAACTCTGTCCATGTTTTTTTTTCCTCTGCCCTTTCAGAAGATAGAAAAGAGTATATCAACCAACTGATGTCAGTGCTTACCAAACCCTTCAATTTTCTTTTGCCCCATTGCTATCAATTAGTCCTTCCCACTTATATGCAGACAGTCAGAAAATCATGCAACACGATGCACTAAAAAGAGGTCAGTCTCTCCCAACTTGTGTTGTCCATTTCACCTTTTTTGAGTAATTAATAGGTCTAAGGAGGAGTTTGCAAGCTAAAGAAAATTCTGATTGACCAAGAAAAAACTTGCAGGGCTCCAAATTAAAGCAAGGCAGTGATATTCATATTCTTGAGCAGAACAAGTGCCGTTGCCCCCACCAAGTATCCAGAATCGCTTTCAGAAAGGTCTTGTTTTGTTAGTGGAGCTTTGAAAGTAGACTCTGTAGATACAAGTTGAACCATGATTGATGATGATGGAGGTTGGAGTAGAAATGGGGTAAGCTCAACGCACGGGTCTTTCGGCGTAATGGGTATTTCCTGGAAAGGGCAGGGGGGAAAAGAAGAACGTCGTAACGAATAAAAGTTGCACGATGACGAGACCCTGAAATCAGCACTAAGCCATGAGAGGCATGGATTTTTGTGGGGGAGTGTTGCGACGTTACCTTGCTGTACATCGAAACAGGTATATGTAACTTGATGCATCGAGCTTTTAAAAAGAAGTCGTTTTTTTTTTTTATGCACAACACCGTACTGTCCCCTGCGTGTCTAGATGAATGATCAACCCCGAGAGCCAACAACCTTCTCCAGTGGATCTAGAAGAGCCGCCTAAATTGTGACATATACACCAGATTCTTAGGGCCAAGCCTGGATTTGAGAAAAACAAGTGACGAACCCAGCCCATTACTCAAAACCAATCCTATCAGACACAAGGCTTTGGGGCATGGCCCAAGAGCCTCTCCCCAGGTTCAAACATCAATTCAGGACCCAACCTAACCTACATTGGCATGCTATTCTGAATTTCTGATTGTTTTCTCGTGGGAGAAAAACTCCTTCTATGAATTCTTCTTTCTATTTTCCAAAACTGAAATGGTAGAAGGGGGCGACAGTTCGTAACAGTTTTCTGGATGCGACCATAGAAACTTTAACCTTTCGGGATATGAAAGAATTTTTTAGATGCACATATTCGTCTGGGAGAAAATTGGAGCGTGACCATGCGGGTCTTTACTCTTTTTTCGAACGACGAACAATATCCGAGACCCAAGCCTTTGATTGGCAAGATATCAACCAAAAAGACACCCCAAGGAACAAATCCCAGCACCTAAGAGGCCTTAATACCTAGATAAAATAATGAAACGCAAATGGGACGCAACCCAACTCCAAAAAAGGCCTAAAAGCCCAAGAGTCTTTGTGCCACAAACAATAATTCAATTCGATTCATTTTCGATTGAATCTTTACTCTAATTAGAGCATCCGCATCAGACTCAGCAAATTTTGGATCAAATTAGAGAGCAAAAAGCCACTTTATTACTTTAGCTACCGCTTTTAAAATGTCTACTGCATCAGACTCTCTATATTAAAATTATCTCATTAAAAATATTATTTTTATATTTCCAAAAAAAAAAAAAAAAAGGCAAACGCCAGCCAACCCAAACCTACCCCCTCTCCCTTTAAGCAATAAAATATTCTGTAACCCAGTGAACAGTGACTCGTTTTCTTAGACGAGTTACTGTAGCAAATGTAAAAAGTTTCAAAGTAAAGAGGGAAGAAGAGAGGCTGATGTTGGGGTGTTTTGAGGTGTTTTTTCTGTTTTGGCTCAACAATTTAGTTTAAAGAGGGAAGAAAAGAGGCCGATAAAGATGTCCTAACTGCTGTAGGGGCTATTATAACCTTTTCCAGTTTCTTGTGGAAAGTTTTTGGATTTGTGAAGAAATGAACGAAGTCAAGCTTAGAAATAGCATAACTAAATAACTAAATTATGAAGATGAACCAATACTTAATGCAGCAGTCCATCGACTCGTTAACATTTAGGCCCCGTTCCAGAAATATTCTTAAAAAATAAGCAGCTTATTTTACATTTTTAAACTCAAAAATAATAAAAATGAAAAATAATTTTTTAATTTTTTTTTTGCATTGTATAAAAGATCTCATTGAGATTTGTCCATATTGCATATTTTTAGATTTCGATAAGTCTATAATTTTTGAGCATGAAATTGTCTTTTTAAAAAATAAAGATTTTTTTTTGGTTCTGAAAACGGAGCCGTATGCTTTGTTTGGATTGATATTTGAAAATTGTTTTGAAAAATAGTAGGGGTAATAAGTAGAGAGAGATAGAGAGAGAAATGTTGGAAGTAGGAGGAATCTAGTAGGTATTTTTTGAAAAATTCTTTTTAAGTTGTAAAGAGAACAAAGCATTAGTCACTCACGAATTCTTACATCCCATCAAGAACTACTGGGTCACGGTCGAACAATCAAAATTGAAAGACATGAGGAGAGACGTTAATTATATCCAGTATCGGACAACTCCAAATTGCATTTTGTACTTTTTTGTAGTGTATAAAATGTGGTCGTTGTCTAATCAACCCTGAGAAGCCCTGAATAACGCCATAACGGTCTTTGGGTCCAGAAACAGCCCTAATTTTACCGCCAAATCAAATGCTATGCTCTCTCCCTCATCCCTCCACCTCTCTCCTACCCCAACAACCCCTCACCTCCACCTCAAAACCCTACTCCTCTACAAATCCAAACCCAACAATTACCCACAAAACTCCCGCAATCCATCTCCCTTTCTTTCTCATCGTCGGGCCAATGAAACCCGCATCGTGGGCCCCTCCTGTTCCATTTCGCCGGTCCTTTTGACGCCGTCCGATGATGAATTGGACGTGGAGTTGGGGCGGCTGCTGGCGCTGCTGCCGGAGGAGATGCGGCGGAGGGTCAGCGAGCACCCGGAGCTCCACCAGCTGATTGAGGTGGTTATGGACTTGGGTCGGAGGCCCTTGGCCCGGTTTCCGATGGGTGACTTTGTTTTGTCCGAGTATCCTATCTCTGTGGACGATCTTGCACATGCCACTTCGATGGTTAGTGTGTTTGATTCTTGCCCACCACTTGTTTGAGAAATTGCGTTGGGTTTCTAACTATTAAGAGAAGGGAGAATTAGGCCACCAGCTACCTTCCTAATCTGATGTGCTAAATTATCAAAAATTCTAAAACCACACGCATCTTTACATACACAAATGCGCACACACTCACATTCAGCAAGGGCCATTGGTGCATTTGTGTAAAAGGGGTCCGTGGTGTGTGATGGCGAGTCCTACGGCACGCCTGCACATTCATTACGCATTGGATGAATCATATTCCCATTTTTGGCCCTTACTTTTTGAAAGTAAAGAAACTTTTTTAAAAATTTGAAGGGTAAGAGCATCTCCAATCCTTGGCCTTTTTTCTACCCAAACTCATAATTTGAGTAAAAATCTAGAAATCCATCTGCAAGGGCATACCCTTTTTGAGTTTTACCAATTTTCTTACCCAAATGAATGGAAACCCTTTTTCTCAACACCTGTTCTCATTTTCCTATTATTTACAAATGTGCCGTTTTGACACAAATTTTGGAGGGAAAACCTAAAATTCAATAGATTTGGTAAAAATAAGATTTCAGCATTGGAGAAGGCAATAGGCATACTGAAATGGAGTTTTTTCTCACATTTTTACATGACTGTGGACCAGGAAAAAAAGAGGTCAGGGCTGGAGATGCCGTAAATATTGAAAAATTGGATACTTGTAGGTGCAATCATAGCATCCCTAAAAAAGTTGGATTCTCAAAATTGGACAGAAGTGGGACGGAGGGAGTTGTCCTATGGAGGAAGTTGTGCCATTTATTGCTCTTCATAAAGAATAGATTCAAAATTTTGTTTTACCAATCAACAAATCTCAATTTCTTCTTCTAGACAAATTTTCAAAGTAATCTAGAATAGAAAAAGTAGAAATATGAAAGACTTTTGAGATATCGGGAATAGTGAAAGTGAACCATTTTCAATGGGATGGAGGAAGCTTTTTTGGCTTCTCTAATGTGAAAAAGAAAACAAAGGTAGGATTAACTTGGTTGAAGAGGAGTAAACTTTGAAGAGATTGCTACTTAGTAGTACCCTCTCATTCTGCAGGTTGGTGACTTTGCCATTGATAATCGGGCAGGCATTAGCAGAACCTTACACCGGATTAGTGCCATTAGAAATCGCAAGGGTTCCATTATTGGTTTGACTTGTCGTGTTGGTCGAGCAGTATCAGGGAGCGCCAATTTGTTGCGAGACTTGGTTAAAGACGGGGCTTCTTTGTTGCTTATTGGGCCTCCTGGAGTAGGCAAAACTACAATTATCAGGTAGTCATTTACATATGCTTACATTTAGAAAGTTTTAGTTTTACTTTTCCTTCTCTTTTGGAAGCCATTAAACATGTTCCAGAAAAGATTCTTTTGGTCATGGTCATTTTTGACCCTGTATTCTTTTGGGGACTATTGTCATCTTCCACTTCTCGCTTTGCAATTGTTCTTTTCTCTGGTTATAATGAGTAGGAGCTATTCTCGTAGTCTACGATTTGCATGTGTTCGACACTATGTAGGTAAGGGTTAAAAGTTCTAACAGTTCTATATCTTCAGTCTAATAACATAGGCTCAACATGATAGTTCTAGGCTTAGTGTAATGAAAAGTGGGGTTTTTAGCATTTGAAGGCACTAAGATTCCAAATGTTGTAGGGACATTGCTCGAATGCTTGCGAATGATTACATGAAACGCGTGATGATTGTTGACACATCAAATGAAATAGGAGGGGATGGTGACATACCTCATGCTGGAATAGGTAATGCTAGACGGATGCAAGTAGCTAGCTCTGATATGCAACACAAGGTATGAGCTGGAACATAAACCAAACTTAATCAGCTATTAGAAAGGGGGGGAAAAGGCCCAAAAGTAAATCATTGACTTCAGAAAAATAGTTGACTTATATTTCCTTGTGTCTACATGGCACGAGGACGTATATAGGTCAATGCCTTGCTGAATAAAAGGTCCATCTTATTCCTGTTTTTTTTTTCCTCTGTCCATTGAGAGTGCATTTATGCACGGTTCTTCTGATTGTGAGTTTTATATCAACTAGGTACTGATTGAAGCAGTTGAAAACCATATGCCACAAGTTATTGTAATTGATGAAATTGGTACAAAACTAGAAGCAATTGCTGCGAGCACAATTGCACAGCGTGGCATTCAGTTAGTTGCCACTGCTCATGGGGTGACAATAGAGAATTTAACTATGAATCCTTCTCTGGAGATGCTTGTTGGAGGAATACAGGTGAGATAGAATATGGTTTTGATGTGTGCTTTCTATTTGATATGCAATTTCTAATGCATACTTAGAATAAGTGTTTCTTCAACTTATCAGGTGTTTACTTTCAGTAATTCTGATACAGCTATACCATTTCTGTTAATTGTTTTTTGTGGTGTCTTGTGGTTGCATATTGGTACCAATGACATGCATGGATCATGTACCAAACCTCATTCTGTGACTCTCTGGGATTTTATGACTATTTGGGTCTGTAATGTTAATTCTCTAGGAGAAGAATGGCTTACTTTGTGATGGCTTGTCACGTTACTTATCTATTTTTCAGAGTGTGACTCTAGGGGATGAAGAAGCGAGTCGGAGGGGTGTTCAGAAAACAATACTAGAGAGGAAAGGTCCCTCAACCTTTAGTAGTGGTGTAGAGATAATTTCGAAGACTGAGCTACGAGTTCATTGCAATTTAGAAGCAACAGTCGATGCTATTCTTTCTGGTATCTTTTCCTCCTTGTTCAAGATAAAATCCTGGCATTTACTTCTCCCATTTTCCATTTCTTTGTTTATTGTCCTTAACAAGTGCCCATTCCTATTTGCCTAGTTGTTTGACATTCTGTTACTGTTGTGTTGAGGAAGGTCGCTGCCCATACTATGAAGTTCGCAGGATGAACCAAGGATCAGAAGCTAAAACTGTAGAAGGAAAAGCTTTGATTCGCGATTCTTTAGGCAGGGAAAATGACAGTGTGGTTGAATATACTCTTGGGAAGAATGGTGAGACACCTACCCAGCATGAAATCATTCCTGAAATGCCTCAAAGCAAGGGAGAAACTTCTTATGCTGGCGGGGCACCTATTTGTTTGTTTGTTTATGGGGTAAGCCATCATCTTCATTTGATAGAGTCTACTGTCTACATAGATGCCCTCCACTGTGTTTTCTGTTTCGTAAGCTAGGTTGAAATGGGTGTCTCAAAGTTTCTGAATTCGCTGACCTTAGGTGGTCCTTGTGGATGGACTTAATAGGAGTATTCAAGAGGATGGTCCTTGGTGTATCCAATCTTTGATGCCATTACTACGGTTTGTTTGCTCCTGTTTGACTACATTTGAGATCTTATGTCCTCAATTAAGTTTTAGGTAATCTTGTCCTTTCTCAAGTGCGGAGCCAAGTGTAGTGGTGTCAAACGACACTGCTGAAATTTGGAACCAAATATAATTGAGACAAAGGTCTGTTTTGTTAAGTAGAATGTTTTCATGCAGCCTATGCAGTGAATTCCATCAGGCAAAGAGGAAGGAGGAAAGAATAATTCTAGATTGAACATCTATGATTATAAGCTTCACTCTTCCCCTTCCCAACAAATCTCTGTCCTTGTTAAATGCCTCTTTCAGTAGATGGATGCGGAAGCTCGCGAGAATGAACACGCGGGATGGACTTTTTCTTGCCTGACTAAAAAGATGAATGTCCAAACTTTTCTTTCAATAACTAGGACAGTTGTCCTTAAATATCATGTTCTTGGGCTTTGCTTATTAGGCTGCCACTAGTTCATGTAAAATGCTAATTTTAACATGAATTCAAATTGTGGGGCCGTTACTTATTGATTCACATCCTGTTGGTCTTCCTTTAAGCCACATCCTGACTTGGTTGGTTAGTTCATTTTCAATGAGTTTTATGTAGCATGTATGCAATGCATATGGAACTCACGTGGCAAGCAAAAATTATAGATACCGGAAGAAAGTGTGATGCAAGGGTTCAAACAAGTAAAGATGCATGATGAGGTTAAACTTACTGACAATATCAGTGAAGCAGATGCACTGCTTGCATTGCAGTCCAAGCTCAAGAAGAATCCCGGAATCCAAGATGCTGCTAGATCTCATGCCATACCAATTTATGTCATAAAGGTATTTGCTGACAAATTTTGTTTGGTCTTATGAACCCGTTTCCTTGTTAGTACTTCTTGTATCAAAAATTTTCCTTGTTCGGCTGCTTCTTTCTTCAATGTTTCTTACTTTGTACAGTTTTTTTTTTTCCAGACGAGTGCATCACCTCAATTGACGAAAGCCATAAGAGCACTAATTGCTCATCGTGCAGATGGTTTTAAGGATTTTGATTCGGAAGACCGCATAAATCCGTCTCAGAAGATTGATGCCTTGGAGGTGAAAAATGAATTCTCTCTTTGCCGAAATTCTTTATACTCCAGTTGTCTATTTGCAATTGGAAGTTCCCTGCTACATCAATATTTTGAAGTTTGAACAAGTTGGAAAGTAGAATGCAAAATTTAAGTAGACGAGCATAATCATGATAATGAATGGTGCAGATCAATTACTCCAATTTAGCGCATTGTGGCCATTTTGGAGATTTTTATTATATTTGATGACGGAAAGATGGATGTGTATCTTCTTGATAATTAATGATAACACATTGCCATATGTCCAATCCAAGGTGGTCCTAGAGCATTTTATGGACACTGATGATATCTGCTAGGAAGCGGATGACTGCAAAGGACATGCATAGTACCTCGTTACAGCAAATTTTTCTTTTAACTAAACTCTGTCATACTGGAATGAAATAGGAGACTGGATTTTGGTTTCTTGTAGCCTAAACTTTTCCATCTATCTTTGTTTGAGCTTGTTTGTTGCTTGGAACTTCTCAACAATCTTTTTCTCCGTATTACAGGAAGCTAGGGTAGCTATTGAGCGAGTGGTAATCCCAAAAGGGCAACCTGTGGAGCTACTCCCTCGGCCACCCAACATCATATTGCTTCAAAAGGACCTCATTCATCAATACAAGTTACACTCAAAGAAAATCGGTACAGATCCTGACGAGCGTCTTCTTATCTTTCCGTTTCAAAACTCAGGGGACGAAGACGGGGACTCCAGTGAAGGAGATGACGCTGATGGGGAGTTCGATGAATTTTCCAGTCTTGATTCCGATAGGAATGGTTCACCCTACATTGTCAATAGATTGCCTCTTCTGCCTGAGTAGGAACTGTGTAATAGTATGAAGACCACTAATTCTATACACAACTTGTATTTTCAGCTGTGTATCATAACAAGCATCTCAAATCTGTACAAAACTGTATAGGAAAGTTGCTGCTACAAACTTTTAGCTGCTAATGGGAAAGATCCGTTCACTTGATGGTCGTCAATTTGATTTTCCATTTATCGCTGACGTTTTTTTGTATTTGCCTAGTATGGTTTTTTTAAATAGGCAAAAGAAATTTTATTAATCTCCGAAAAGATACGAAGATTAAAAGGACAAGGGCAACCAAAGGCTACCTGAGACTCAAGCATTGGCAAGAGACCAACAAAAACCCTAACAATAATCAAAACGATCCCTGACACCCAATCTGCCGCCTCCTCGGAAAGCGCATCAATGCCACCATCGGAACCCGGGGAGCTGCTGCCCCAGAGCGGCACAGATGCCTCACCATTGCTGACCGCACCAAAGCCGCCTCCGGAGCCCGGGGAAAACGCCCATTTTGCTATCCCATAAACACCATGTGCCTCATCCACCACCGCTGCTGCTACCTTGATGCTGACGCCCACAAAACCCCAAATTGCCGCCATTGCCACCATAACGTACAGAAAACATAAAAGGATATGCTGAGCTCGAGGGATGAGGGGGCTTGTTGTGCCTCGAGGCAAAGCAGAGACCTGTTGTGTTCTCTATATGGGACCCATCCTGGGTCAAAAAATGTGATCCGCGCCTTGTTGGAATCATTTTTTGGGACCCGAAACGGGTCCAAAATGGATCTGTGCATGCGGGTACGGATTCCATATCGTTTCTTTGATAAAAGTTTGTGTGAAAGCATGGACAATTATATGTTAACACGTGCACTTTGACCAACAGATTATGGTAGGCTGACCAACAAAACAATATCCACTAACTCAAATCCACTTAATCAAAAACAAATTGGATTTGGATACAAATAGTTCTTAAGCACTTTTCCTGGTGTGTTGATAATAGAGACAAGTCTGATAAAGAGAGACGGGGATAAGTGCCTCACTACAAGAAAAAGCAGTATTGCCATCGCTTTTAAAAAAGTGGCTAAAAGTTCATTTTCGTTGGCATAGGATTTTACCTACAAAATTTGTTGCGTCGCTAAGGCGTGGCCAAAGGTGCGTCGACATAGTTTTTGCCAACGAGAAGTCTATTCGTGGGTAATGAATGAGCTTTTGCGACTACCTTCAATGTTGGCAAAAGGTCCAAACTACGTTGGTAATTGTTGTGCGAATTGGCAAAAGTCAAGAAAAATAGGGACAACATTTTACTTTGCCAACGCGAGGAGAAACTTTAGCGACGGCATTTTTCATGGGTGAAGGACAAGGTTTACCAATGCAAATTGCATGTTGCCAAGAGCACCATCGGCACTAAATTTTAATTTTAATTTTTCCTGTACTACTTTTGCCGATTAAAATGCGTCGGCAAAATAACTTATTTTGTATGTTCCATACCTTTGCCAACAGTTAATTGTGTTGGCAAATTTTTTTAAAATATTCTTAAATTGAATTTGGAGCACAATTTTTCTCCATCCAATTAAATCCCTTAAAAACAAACAAATATACCAATCTGTTACCAAATCTCAACCAAATCAATCCCAAATTCATCCAAGTACGTTTCAAAAGTAACTAACATTCTAAAATATCCAGAAAGGAACTATGTTAATACATTTCAATATCCAAGAGTAATTTACCAAGCCTACCATATCCAAGTATACAAAACGATACAATAAATTATAATTAACCCCCTCAAATTATACCTCGGAGACACTTTACCCTCTCAAACTTTTATTTTTGGCACTTAACCGCCTCTAACTAATGAAAATGCAACTTCCGTTAGCTTTCCGTTACAAATTGGATGGAAAATTTCACATGTCCTCTCATCTGAAATACTGAGACGTTTTGCCCTTTCAATCCTCCTCATATATACATACTACATCTATATACGTATCACCACACCAAAAACGACAACAAAATTATGAACAAATCACACCACCGCTGCGTGCACCAGAAAATGACGTCGTAACCGACGTTTACAAAGTGCTGCGAGCAGTAGCAGTCGTCGAAGATGAAGAGTTCCAGTTAATTACTCCACCTGGATTCGAGCTGCTGTGTTCCACATTGATTTTGCAAATGGTGATTTCGAGTTGGATTTTGGATTTCCAGAAACCCAACCCAAGGGTTGCTCGGCGAGTTTGAGTTCAATCAACAACTCATGACATTCCCATTCCCTCTACTGCAGATCTGAAGCGAAACGTATAACACTTTTTTCTTATTTATATAAACCACCATTGACTGTGTTTCATTTTTCAAGTGTGCCAAACAGGCCATAATAGTCAAACATCCACTAATCCTGGCTTTTAGTACTCCACTTTTGAAAACCATTGACGCAATTAATGTTCTAATTTCAAGGGGCGCAAATGAATGCCCACATATTACTAGTAGTTGCAGAGCAGAGGAGTTAAAAATACAAAAACAAAAAGACAGAGAGGTCCCAGTGTAGTTCAAATCGTAGCTGGATTTTGGTTGTCTAGGTCGCCCGAGCTTCGTCCTTTGTCTCACCCAGGTATCGTTTTCTACCAAGAATAGAATGGTGCTGGTGATGGTGTTGGCGGCGGCGGATCGAGTCCAGTGACTGGAGGAGTGATTGGCGATTGCGTGACGCCAGAGGAAACGAGACTTAAGCGGAGAACCGCTACTGCTGTACGGCGCCATTTGGAGAATCCGGTGGTAAGTATACTGCTGGCGGTGAGGGCGGCAGGTTGTTTCCCGGAGAAACCTCTGTTATAAAATGGGTTTGATATACCAGTGGTTGATATGGGTTTTGTGGGTTTGGGGAATCTTCTAGGATTAGGGTTTGAGGAGATTGAGGTTAATTGAGATTGAGATTCAGTTTGTGTTATTGATTTTGGGTAGTGCAAGGGTTTTGTGTTTGTGGAAATTCGGGATATGGTGGGGAAGAGATTGAGAAAGAGACTATGAACGGTTTATTCTCGGGACCCTTTTTTTTTCTCTTTCAATAGAGGGCAAAACGGTAACTTACATCCACTCCTTAACATAAGTTAGTCAATTCTGCATTTTCAATGGTTGGAGGTGGTTAAGTGCTACAAAAAAATGTTTGAGGGGGTTAACTATAATTTACCCAAGCTAATATTTAAAAAAAAAAAAAAAACCCCAAAAGCAAAAAGTGATTGCGTTGCACTGCCTTGCCAAAATTACTAGGCAAAGACACGAGTCCAAAAACATAAGGCGATTGCATCCTTGCCTAACATGTCCATCATTAATATGTCAACATGCCCTTGCCTAACACGTCCATCATTAATCTGTCAACAAATATGGGAAAAAAAATCAATGAGAAGTGCAGCATTTGCTAATTAATATTAAACCCACGTCACTTTCAGGAAGAAATGTGAAATGTAAAACAGAGAATACAAAGAAGGAACAATATATAATTGGTCATTAGAAAAAATACCATGAGCAACAAAAGGTTTTCTAGAACGATCACGAACAGCAACCAAAATGCACTAGCAATAGCATAAAATGCAACAGCATCAACACCCACAAAGGGCCATATACTGTAAGAGAAAAAGGGATCACGTTACAAACAAAATACCAAAATGAGAATATGAAAAGTTAACAATAACAGAAAAAGTTCACACGCAGTACGCTTGTACGAGAGTTGTTACATTGGTGAGGCTGGGTAGACGAGGAGGGGAGCTGGGTTATATAGTTGGGCCACCACCTCGGGCATACTTTCTACACAATTAGCCCCTGTTGCCCGTCCTTGTCTTGACACAACTTGAGTCTCTCCCTCTCAAGAATTTCTATCTGTCCAACATGGTTGTGGATCACTTGAAATATGAGGAGCATAACCACTCTTCTTTCCTGGAGCCTTGACATCCTAACATAAACACAAAATAGAATATTGGTACATGAAGCAAATATTTACATGATTAAATTGGAAGTGCCCAATGTGAAAATTGAATTAGAGGTAAATTTTCATCAACTGTTTAAAACCCCTCGAAAATAGACAATAACTAAAGGCAAAAGAAAACACAAACAATCATCACCTTATAAGCATAACCTGCAAATATTATACAAACAAGGAAAAACCCAACAGTGGAAGCCCATCTCGCTCTTTCCCTCATTCATACTTGTCTTTTTAGCTGGCAAATCTGAAATAATTCATAATTCATTTGACATACTCTTTAATCTCAAGAAGACAACATTCATGAGTGTCGTACCAGTAGTATTTTTCTGTCTCTCCTTATCATATTTTGTCAACGTTTGCGGCACAAGCTCGTCAGGCTTGACCGTTTTCCGCTGTATATGGGCATCTTTCACAGAACCTCTGCAAATGGCAAACAAAGAAATCAAATCAACAAGAGCTTTCCTGAAGCCTTGACATCCTAACATAAACACAAAATGAAATATTGGTACATGAAGCAAATATTTACATGATTAAATTGGAAGTGTCCAATGTGAAAATTGAATTAGAGGTAAATTTTCATCAACTGTTTAAAACCCCTCGAAAATAGCCAACAACTAAAGACAAAAGAAAACACAAACAACCATCACTTTAGAAGCATAACCTGCAAATATTTATAAACAAGGAAAAACCCAACAGTGGAAGCCCATCTTGCTCTTTCCCTTATTCATATTTGTCTTTTTAGCTGTCAAATTTGAAATAATTCATAATTCATTTGACATACTCTTTAATCCCAAAGAAGACAACATTCATGAGTTTCGTACCAGCAATACTTTTCTGTCTCTCCTCATATTTTGTCAACGTTTGCGGCACAAGCTCGTCAGGCTTGACCGTTTTCCGCAGTATAAGGGCATCTTTCACAAAACCTCTGCAAATGGCGAACAAAGAAATCAAATCAACAAGAGCTAAAGCAAGGAGCAGCAAAAAACAGGGCGTCCCTACCCAATTACATAATTTCTGAGTTAAACCATCAAATGTAGCACAATTTTCTCCATCCAATTAAATTCCTTAAAAACACATAAATATATCAATCTGTAACCAAATCTAAACCAAATCAATCCCAAATTCATCTAAGTACGTTCCAAAAGTAACTAACATTCTAAAATATCCAGAAAGGAACTATGTTAATGCATTTCAATATCCAAGAGTAATTTACCAAGCCTACCATATCCAAGTATCCAAAACGTACAACAAAGCGAATATTAAAAAACAAAAAAAAAAACCCAAAAACATAAAGTGATTGCATTGCACTGCCTTGCCAAAATCACTAGGCAAAGAATGAAACACGAGTCCTAAAAATATAAGGCGATTGCATCCTTGCCTAACACGTCCATCATCAATCTGTCAACATTCCATTGCCTAACATGTCCATCATTAATCTGTCAACAAATATGGGAAAAAAAATCAATGAGAAGTGCAGCATTTGCTAATTAATATTAAACCCATGTCACTTTCAGGAAGAAATGTGAAATGTAAAACAGAGAAAACAAAGAAGGAACAATATATAATTGGTCATTAGAAAAAATACCATGAGCGACAAAAGGTTTTCTAGAACGATCACGAACAGCAACCAAAATGCACTAGCAATAGCATAAAATGCATCAGCATCAACACCCACAAAGGGCCATACACTGTAAGAGAAAAAGGAATCACCTTACAAACAAAATACCAAAATGAGAAAATGAAAAGTTAACAATAACAGAAAAAGTTCACACGCATTACGCTTGTACGAGAGCTGGTACATGGGTGAGGCTGAGTAGATGAGGAGGGGAGCTGGATTATATAGTTGGGCCACCACCTCGGTCATACTTTCAACACAATTAGCCTTTGTTGCCCGTCCTTGTCCTGACACAACTTGAGTCTCTTCCTCTCAAGTATTTTTATCTGTCCAACATGGTTGTGGATCACGTAAATATGAGGGGCATAACCACCCTTCTTTCCTGGAGCCTTGACATCCTAACACAAACACAAAATGGAATATTGGTACATGAAGCAAATATTTACATGATGATTAAATTGGAAGTGCCCAATGTGAAAATTGAAATAGAGGTAAATTTCTATCAACTATTTAAAACCCCTCGAAAACAGCCAACAACTAAGGGCAAAAGAAACACACAAATAGCCATCACTTTAGAAGCATAACCTGCAAATATTTTACAAACAAGGAAATGACAAAATATTAGTATTTTCTCACTCCAAATTTTCAAGAGTTTGATTCACAATTTTTACAAAGTTGTAATGACAAGTACTATTAGTTCAAGTGACTCTTGGTTGAAGCTAACTCCAAATATCCTAAACTAATGCACTAAAGAAGACAACAAAGTTTGCGGCACAAAGAAGACAACAAATATCCTAAAGTTGTAATGACATACTCTTAATTCCCAAAGAAGACAACATTCACGAGTTTCGTACCTGCAATATTTTTCTGTCTCTCCTTCTCATATTTTGTCAATGTTTGCGGCACAAACTCGTCTGGCTTGACCCGTTTTCCGCTGTATATGGGCATCTTTCACTGTCAATCCTGAAATAATTCATAATTCATTTGACATACTCTTTATTCCCAAAGAAGACAACATTCACGAGTTTCATACCTGCAATATTTTTCTGTCTCTCCTTCTCATATTTTGTCAATGTTTGCGGCAAGCTCGTCAGGCTTGACCCGTTTTCCGCCGTATATGGGCATCTTTCACAAAACCTCTGCAAATGGCAAACAAAGAAATCAAATCAACAAGAGCTAAAGCAAGGAGCAGCAAAAAACAGGACGTCCCTACCCATTTACATATAATTTCTGGGTTAAACCATCAAATGTAACACGTAACCATGCATTGTCATGTTCTAATTTCTTATGATCTTCGCATGAGATTCATGTTTTAATTGTAATAGCAACACGAGGCAAAAAGGAAGAATGGCGATGAAAATCATTGGTGGAGGGAGAAAGGGTCACCACACTTGATTGACCCCACTTATTTCTAAATTTTTTGATTCATCAATTGATCTTTTTCTTCAGAGTCCTGCTACACTCACATACAATCTGTGCACAGATTTTGTTGTGGGGCTTACCACGGGTTCCACACAAATCATCCGAGCCGTTCATTAAATGTAAAACATTTTTTTGAGGGTCCCCGTAAAAAATAAGCTCAATCCGATACCTATAGGTGCTCGATCCAACCATATAACTTTTCATTGAATGAAAAGATAGATGGTTGGATGAAGTACCTATAGGTATCGGATTGAACGTATTTTTTACGGAGACTGTTGAAAAAATATTTTACATTTAATGAATGGCTCGGATGATTTGTGTGGGATCCGTGGTGGGCCCCACAACGAAATCTGTGCACAGATTATATGTGTGTAGACTTTCTGTTTTCTTCAAGCATGACGTGAATACAGTGAATTTGACCTTGCAATTGTGAGACAACTCAACAAGCGTAAAGAACAAAGAACACCAGTGCATGATAACATAAAATTCCTTTGCAACATCATGGTTTTCCACATGGGAATGAGGACAACAAAAGTAACCAAAAAAATTGGAATTGGAGATCCTGTAGGTCAGCCGGGCCTGCAGGGCGTGAAGGTCGGCTCCGAGCCGTCCGATTGGAGCCTCAACGGCTCAGATTTAATCTCCCGACTCTTCAAATCTGAACCGTCCATTGCCGAGCTGAGATCCCGACCGTTGATTGTCGATCCAGCACCAATCGAACGGCTCGGAGGCCGACCTTCACACCCTGCAGGTCAGCCCGACCTGCAGGATCCCCGGGTCCCAAAAAATTGAAACAGCTATCTACAGAAAACGCGCTAGTAGAAGTATGTTAACTACTTGTCTTTTTTCCATTAAAATTAATGTTTTTTTTTACCCCGATGCCTCCACAAGTCATGAAATTATCTGTTGAAGGAGCAAGCTTTTTTGGCTTTATTTTGAATATTTTCAAAAATATTTGAATAAAATTCATAATTTTTTACTTTTCTGATTCCTTTCATCGAGATGAATCAATAATTTATAAAAAAATTTGTCACAAAACGAACAAAATAAAAAATATGAATAAAGACAAAATAAAAAAGCCCAAAAAATCCAAAAAAACTCTTCGCGGTACGTGTTCGACACATATATGACAATCTCTAGTAGTGTTAGTGCTTCATAAACTCCTACAATCTTTTTTTCCTCATAATAATTTAAGCTAGCAAAATAACAAATATACTACTTAGAAAAAAAGACAAAATAAAAAACATTACCGAACTCATGCCTTCTCGTATCGTATGTATAAATGTATCCAATATACAAATTTTATGCCCTTCCGTTTCATATTTTATTTTATTTTATTTTTTCGAATATTAAATGTTCGGACCAGTTAACGCCCAACACAATTGATTTTGTCACACCCCAAAAATGAGAAGTGACCGGCCGTGGACCATGAGACCACCCCATGGAACACGCAGCCTAAAAAGAAATTTTATAAAAACTCCCAAGCAAAGATCCACCAAACAGTCAACCATTTTTTTTATTCAGAACATTCCCAACCAATAAATTCCACAAAAAGAAATGGGGCACAAGCATCCCATAATCCAACTATTATCCAGTGATCGAACCATAATAAAAAGAGTCCATTATCTGTCAAAAGTTTCAAATGCGGAAGCGATTAATAAAATGAAATTAGGATGAGACACCCTATGGAGGTCAAACAAAATGGAATCCCCAAGTTACCACCAGAGTCCTTGCCTAACTGCCTGACTTGCCTGAAAAAGAAGTTGGAATAAATCCGTCAGCTGACGAGCTCAGTGAGTAGTAAAGCATGTATAATAATACAGTTCCAAAGTATGGCTAAAAATAGATTATCACGTTAACATATATTTTGGCATACGAAGGTGTGCTTCGAATCAACAAATAAGGTCATAAATCATTTACCAAATAGTCTCAATGGTGATCACCATCCAAACTCCAACAACAACGGTGAACCACAACCAATACCAAATAGTACCAAGTGCCAGTGAATAAATGTCTCAAAAATTGGATCCAATATCGAATCTTAAAGTCACCACGAGTAGGCAGCCCTAGGAACTTTTCCCTAAGAACGATCCGGTCAATAACAACCGTTGAGCATTAGGGTCACCGGCCTAATCCGGTCTCTTCCCTAATGGCCAGAGTCACCCGCACACAGAGGATTAATTTCCCTGGACTTCCAAAATATGTTCCCATCAATATCCACAAAATTCTCACCAAAAGATTATACGAACAATAAAGGATTTCACCAAATGTTTTATCGCATGCCAATTTAAGTAACCAAATAAATAGTTACAAGTTTCCAATTCCAATCATAAAATCTTCTAAACAATAATTTAAGGGACGCGGGAAAGTTCGAAAATACGTAACATGCTTAACCACTCACCTGGCCAAAAAGTAATGCAACTCAAATCGCGCAAAACGAGCTAACCTGAACAAGGAATCATATAGTAATATTATTACTAACTGTTGCAATTACGACTGATGTAAAATTACAATTAACTAATCCTAAGGCTGACTCATTCACCAACTGTGTTCTCCCATTCCCAAACTCATAGCACAACTATTTAGTCTACACACCAGTTGTAGAAGCACACCACCTCACCCATTTAACTCTCCTGCTACATGCAAGAATTATATCATTACTCCCCAAATCTCCAACACCACCGACTCTCGACAACACCAAATCAAAACAACATGCCAACTCACTCACACGAACATGGCAGCATGTGCACATCATCACCCCGCACCACGTCGCACACACAAAACCCACATGACAATCTGCCACATCGGGCTCTCTTTCTCTCTCAATATAAAATACAAATTAACTAATTTACCCAATTTCAGCCCATGCATCCTATTGCTATGAGAACAGGTGGATGACAGAAACGAGAGAGACGGGAGTATATTATTACCTTGATTGAACCCCAGTAAAACCCTTCTTCGAAGTTCGACGGCTGCTCTCAAAAATCAGAACTCTTCTCAATGTTCTCTAAAAATTAACCCTAACACCGTGTGTATGTATGCTTTTATATCGCCACTCGTAAGTTAATAACACTACCCATTAACACACGTTTCTCCTAAATTATAGCTAGTAGTTAAATAGAATTTAGATGGATAAATAGAAAAACAAATTTATTTATAATCCAATTCATCCTAACACAAAAATTTAGAATTATCCTCTAGTACCACTATTTTACCCACAATCAATCTCAAACTCCAAAGGTTACAATTGTAAAACAATACCCATAGCGCGCTTAAAAATAATTAATTGGGACCCACACCATAACACTTTCAATTAATAATGTCCAAAATAACTAATAAGATAAATAAAAATTCTAGGCCGTAACAGATTTCAGGGCGCCGAAGTAAATGACCAGGCAACCTCTAGTGGCCCAAAGATTGGGAATATTTGACCTTCATAAAATTCGAACTTGCGGCCTCTTAATTAGCCAGTTACTATATTTTAGTAATGGTCGATTTGAACCATAAGAATTTCACGTCTCACTGATTCCGTCATTATCACAATAATCGAATATCATCGGATATCGGCGACCGCTTGATTAGACCACATTTGATGCATCCTAATACATTAAAGTATTGGATTGCAATATCTGACCCCCACCTGAGTATTTTTTTTCCCTGATCGGAACCGTTCATCTTTTACGTATTATGGAGTACATCGGTCATACCAAAAACGAAGTTAATCAGGTATCGCTACACACTTGATCGGATAGAAAACTCATTTTTTTAATAAAATTGTGTCTCGATAAATAAGTTTTCTAAACCTGATCGAGACAAATTTTTACGAGAATGATATAATCAACAAGGAAAACAAAAGCAACGGTTTGGATCATCGTATTTGTGTCGCGGTCAAATAGCTACCGTACGTTCAAGTACAACACAAGACTTAGTGTGTTAGGAATTATATTGAACGTATATAAGTTAAAACGTCATTACCAACTCGATTTTTACAGTGGTCGATCTGAACAGTTAATATTTCACGTCTCACTAATTCCATAGTTGTCACCAAAATCGAAGATCATCGAATATCGAGGATCGCTTGATCGGATAACATTTGATGCATCCCTAGGCATTAAAATATTAAATTGCAAGACCCAACCCCCTCCAAAGTCTTCATTTTTCGATCCGAACCGTTTATCTTATACATATTATGACGTTCATCATTTGTACCAAGAATGAAGTTAATCGGGTATCGCTACACATTTGATTGGATGGTAACTATCATCCAAAAAAATAAATTGTGTCCAATCAACGAGCTTTCTAAACCCGGTCGAGCCAAATTTTTATAATAATGATTTAATCAATAAGCACAACGAAATCAATCGCCTCGATTGTTAAAATAGTTTTGTCTTATTGAGATCCACTAAATAATCGTATCAAACATTATTAAAAAATGCATAACATATAGGAGTAATATTATTAGCTATTGCTTAACATATAAGCGGAAGAATAGAGGAGTAACGAGGTGGGAGAGATAAACAAAGAGGCGAGAGAGGAAAATCAACGGAAAACTAGGAATGAAACGAAAATAAATTAGAGCGTGGAATTAAACCACCTAAAATTTTATGCTTTTCTATGTTAGTTCCAATTCCATTTGCTTAATGGGGCCATAATGGATCCAAATCACACAATTCAACCTGTTTAATTGGGGGGAAATGACAGCTCAGGACGTGTTTTAATAATTAATATCCGTCAAGGACATGATAAAAATATTTGTTAATGCTGAAAATGTTATTGGCTAATTATCAAAACATGTCATTGGCCGTCATTTTCCCTTTAATTGGAGCCCTTTGGGCCGACTAAATTTTTGTTTGGCTATTTGTTACTTTTTTCAAAAATTTTTGTTAGATTGGTATTGGATTTATTCTACAATATTAATTATTCATCTCGATTAGAGGAGTCTAAAAATAAAAATTCATAACCAAAAGTTAAAAAAAATATATTAAAGACGGAGAAAATATGAAACAATTGTCTTTTTTATGTTTAGTGTTGCCTTCTCTGAATTTTTTCAACTTCGATGTATGTTTTTATACTTTTCTGATTGATCTCGCCGAGACGAATACTTGTACCACAAATTTTTAATAAAAAGCTAAAGAAAATATTCCTAAAATTAAATAATTCCGATTGTATTTCAATATCATTAAAGTTTTAAGACGTCCTAGAAAGAAAAATTAGTATCATCAAACAATTATAAAAATATTTGCTTTAAAATAATGGGCGCCCACTATAACCATATTGATATATCCTCCACTTATTGGTCAACTACAAAAAATGTCACGTAGCTAGGATAAATGTTTTATTTGTTTCAAGAGTACTAGCCAATTAGGCTAGCCCCAATTTGTTTCAATATTGAATTAACTTTGGTAAAATATCCACGCAAAAAAAGATAAATCTTTCCTTCGGTGGGGCAGATAGATTGGTCTAGTGTTTTCCCTACTTCAATAGCTCACTCAGAAAAAAGAAATTTTTAGAGGTGGTGGAGAGAAAAATTTAGAAACAAAGGCTTCTATTAATAGTTAATTTAGAAAGAAAAAAAAAAAACACACATTAACCACAATTAACCTATGTTGGAAAATGTGTGCTAAAAGTGCATTTTCTTGCAAGTCTTCAGTTACATGCTATTACCTTGATGCTACCGCCCACAAAACCCCAAATTGCTGCCATTGCCACCAAAACGTATGGAAGACATAAAAAGGATATGCCGAGCTCGAAGGATGAGGGGGCCTGTTGTGCCTCGAGGCAAAGCAGAGACCTATTGTGTTCTCTATATGGGACTCGTCCTGGGTCAAAAAATGTGATCCGCGCTTTGACTGGATCATTTTTTAGGATCTGAAATGGGTCCAAAACAGATTTGTGCATGCGGGTACGGATTCCGTATTGTTTCTTCGATAAAAATTTGTTTGGAAGCATGAACAATTATATGTTAACACGTGCACTTTGACTGACAGATTATGGAGGGCCGATCAAGGAAACAATATCCACTGACCCAAATCCACTTTAATCAAAAACAAATTGGATTTGGATACATATAGTTCTAAGCACTTTTCCTAGTGTGTTGATAACAGAGACAAGTCTGATAAAAGAGAGACGGGGATAAGTGCCTTACAAGTACAAGTCTTTAGTTACATTCCATTCTATTATGAGCACAAATTCCTTGGATCACCCTCTCCGCAAATGAAAGCTTGCGACGAGAGGCCCGATTGACGACGCAGTTAAGTGGGTCGAGATTGCGATTAATGAGATTAATGGCTTCTAAATTATTTTTTTTAAGAAAAAGTAAAACGATGTAGAATTATTACTGTATTTTTTTTTTTTGGCTCTTGGTACTTCTAACGAATGTTGTGCTTTTCTTCTGCTGGCGGCAACCCTTTATATTCTTAAAAGCACTACTCATCTGATCATCTGCATAACCGACCCAATTTGATAAAGTCAAAAGCATTTTATTAATTGGGCATTGCATTTGGTCAATTTCTAAATAATTCTGTGGGTGGGTACCCAAAGAGCAAAAGTCATTCACTTTTTTTTTTTTTAGTTTTATGGTGATTATGCGTCTATTCGAGATTGGCACAATCTCCAACACCATGTAATATAGTAGTAGTACAATGTAAGACAAAAGAAAAGAGAGATAAAAGTTGAACCTACGACTACATGAACTTCGAACAACCACGTATCTCTTTTCTCTTTTTCTTTTCCTTTTTTGGTCATATTTTATACATCAGCGAGATTGGAGGAGTTAGTTAAGTTTGGTATGTTAGTTCACAAGGGGTCCAGAGGCTGTTCATAGCCCTGAATCCCGCCCACGCCTCTCGCGGGGCTTGAACCCCTACCTCCGCTAAGGGAGGGGATGAACTTACTATTTAAACTAGCATGGCAGTTCGACAACCATGTGTCTACTTGAGCTAACTTGCAAATTCTAATTTGTTCCCTGCATGTCGAAGTCCATTGCATGACTCTCTAAGAAAGATGAGGATATACCATTTTTTTGGGTCACCGGCCAAATTCATCATCATCGCCTATCCAGCGCGTTTCATGCTTAACAGATTAAAAAAAAAAAAAAAAAACTCTCGGTGACATTGTAGTGTGACTATATATAAGTCGCGATTAAGAAAAAAGGGACATTGAAAATGTGGAAGTAATAAGATTGTAGAGAATATGCAACTTCAACCTTCACATGCATTTCATTCCGTCCAAATAATTCAAAGCATCACAAAAATGTACTATTCCACATAGGGTTCGGGTTTCCTTGTGAAGCCAAAACTACTAGAACCATGACAAGAAACTAAGCAGTATTTTTGCATTATTTTCTTCCAAGATTTGCATCAAGGAAATGATGCATCCTCTCTTTTCTTTCTTTCATTCATTTTTTTTTTTTTAAAAATTTCGGATCAGAATGATGCATCATTTTTTGTGATAATGATGTCATATGAAAAAACTGCAATATTTGTCTGAATAACCTAAGGCGGAGCGAGAATAAGGGGTAGTAAGGAAAGACGAATGTAAAAAATGACAGAAGGGAGAAATATGTGGACAAATACCTAATTTCAAAAGGTATTTGGAGTAATTTTACCTTCCTTTTTTTTTTTTTTTTTTGAGATCAAAGATTGACCAATAGGTTAAAAATCGAAGAACTACTTGAGAAATTTGGGGTCGGTCAAGGTTTGAGAGTTACTTGTCTGCTATCGTCTTCTTTGAAAGCTAATTCATACAGAGATTGGTTTCCTAATTAAGCTTAGTTGATATGTGCGTAAATTGTCTCGAACACTTTACTTTTTTTTTAAAAAAAAAAACTGAGCAAGGGCATTGTCCTAATGTTTTTCCAACACTGCTTAATGCCAAGGGACGAAGAAAATTTCTTTTCTCGCCAAGGCATTCGTGAAATTGCCAGGTCCTCTCGTACACACAACTCGATTAATTCCTAGATACCAAATCACAGCCTCTACCAGTGAAATTCCGGTTACTTAACTGGTAAATTTTCATATGAATTGACTACCTAAGAATTCATAACACCCGAGAGATTTCGATCCGACTAACCGACTAATTATGAGAAGGTGATTATGCTACTACCTCCCTCAGATAACATTAACAGAATTTTTTTTGTTTAGGATTTTTATCTAGATAATTATAACTTACAAAAAGGGTAGGGTATGCTGCCGAGCGGTATCCTTGCAAAGCAGACAATCTGATCGTACATCTCAATACGAACAGCTCGGATTGAATCTAACACAAATTTGAGCCATCAATTACTCAGTAAAGATGCAAGCCGTTAATTCCCGAAATGAACAGTCGGATCAGCCGTTTTGCACCCGTTTTGCCGAAGTGCTTGGCGGCATCCCCTTCCAACAAAAAGGAGGCGGAAGACCGGCCCACGCATCACGAAAAGTGCACCGCCTTTGTGATCCTCGTCGGCAATCGAATGTATTACTATTATTTATTATTAATGCAACCGATTTGCATAAATAAAACCTTGGATTTGACCCTTAATTTAACTACACATAAAATTCGTTCTCAACTTTCGGTTAAAATATTCTGCTAACTACTTCGCTTTACCATATCCTAGCAATTATTTAAGTTGTGGATAATTGTTACAACTGATTAACATTGTATGCGAGATTCGGGGTTAAGTCTAGAGTAGCCTCACGGGTGAAATTTTCGGGCGATTTTACGTCTCACTTTACATGTTATAATCGAGTTGCACATAAAAGAGAGATCATTAGACGTGTAGCATATTACTATTATTTCAACCCTTGAATTCTTTTTGTCGAAAGAGTGCAAGAAATAGAATTTGATGACACTGTATTAAGTCGTTTTGAATTTTGATGGAGGTGTGGAGCACTAACCCCATTTAGAATGGGTGAAAGCATACCTAGAATACAAAGTACGGAAAATGACTAGATTTATTCAGGCGTGATCGACATCATATCAACTCCGAATTTAGATAAAATTTTCTAGGTATATGTATTCCAATTAAGAACGTACGACCACAAAATTGTACGAGATGAAAAATCTGTACCAATGGGTACAAACCCTTTCATGGGCCCATTTTGGGTCTCAAAAAATGATCGGAGTCATTCATTTTGTTTGAAATACTTTGCTTATGGTCCCTGCAAAAAACAAACTCAATCCAGTATCGATAAGAGCATTTACGAAACATCCAAACTTTGCTCTAGAATTCAGGCTTGAATTCTGGGACAAAGTTGGACGTTTTGTAGTTGTCTTAACCGATATCAGATTGAGCTTATTTTTCGCAAGAGCCATAAATAAAGTACTATTTTAAACAAAATGAGCGGTTTCGATCATTTTTTTGGGACCCAAAACGGGACAAAAATGGGATTTATACATACTGATACAGATTTTATGTGCAACAAGAAGAATAAGAAAATCGTGCCCTATATGTTTTAACCATTTTTGTGAAACAAGAAAAAATATATGGAGAGGAAAAATGAATTTTTGAATTATACATGTGTAAAAAGTTGACTCTGAATCATAGGCACAAACCCCACTAGATAGATCACCATAGTGGGAAACCCCTTTTTTTTTTTTTTGTGATCATGGAATAAGCCAAGTGGGAATCCTTGGAGTTGAAGGTTTTTGATTTGACCACCCCATCTCCCATATTGCATTTTAAATAATAATAATAATTAGGGTTTTTGACAATGTAGCCCTATATAAACCCAACCCCTCCACACTTCAAGTCATAGTACTAGCATTTTGAGGAACTAGAGAAATGGCTAGCTTGAGAACTTGGCTCTGCCTTGCCCTGCTCTTCCTTCCAATTTTTCGCTCCGAAACCCGATCTCTTGACCCGTTTTCGAGAACACCGAACGAGGTTAATCCGTTTGAGCTTCACCGTGGAGGGCCCGAACCCGGACCGGTCCCGTTGGGGAGAAAGAGAATTAAACGGGGATTGATTGAAAGCGCGGAAGAAATGTTCAAGTCGAGAAGGCAAGAAGATGTTAGCGAGAGTCAGTACGGGGTGACCCGGCTCAGCCCTGGAGGACCCGACCCAAAGCATCACTAGATAAATAACATACTGGTTCTTAAAAGGATTGGGAAATGATTTTACCATTTCCTTTTTTGTTAACATCCCTCCCCTGCAAATGTAGTTTTGCACTAAAAGTATATTTACAGCGGAGTAGCGTTAACAAAAAAGGGAATGGCAAAATCAGCAGGCAAAGGATTTTGGGCGCGATAAAAGTTGTAAACTGTCGTCTTTCAATTATATACACTAACTGGCTCTTTAAAGGATAAATATTGTATGTGATTATCTCTATCACGCATTGTTAGTTACCCCCAAAAAGCTTTGTCACGTGAGCATGAGAAAGCAAATAAATGTTTGTCCTTCATGAGCTTGTATGCTCGAATCTCACGGACGTCAAGTATTCCAAATCTTGGGGCTACCAGAACGTTTTTTCGGAGATTCACTTCAGGACCCCAAAACTAGTCGAGGTGCGTGGAAGTTTGACCCGGGCATACAGTTATAAAAATAAAATAAAAACCACACAATTTTGGTAATTTTTAGTTACTGGCGCTCCGTGAAGGCCAGTAAATGGAGAATAAGATAGGATGTTTGTTTCGTTCTTGATCCCCCATTTATTATCAGTTTATAGATGGTGGGGAGATCCTTACGTGGAGAAATTTTTCAGTGCAGAGCGGGTACCACGTGGTGCCCGCTCGGTGCATCCAGGCCGTCTATTTCGATTTTGGACAATTTAGATTTAGAGAGAGAAAAATGAGAGAGAAGAGGAGAGAGAGTTTGGGGGTGAGAGGAGAGAGTATTTCAATCTGGCCCGTCCAATACACTTTTGGACGGCTCGGATGTGCCCACTCGAACACCACGTCAACCGGGTAAAGTGGTACGCACCCGTCACTGAAAAATTTGTCACTTGAGTGTGACTGATCCATAAAGTTTATCTTAAATACGCTAGTGCTTACATCCACAAGGAGCACATCACAAGGAATTAATTTCTATTGCCATTGAAAACTTAATCGGTGCTCCGTATACCACCGCATAGTTCTTCAGGCCTCATACATCTACATAATACATTGATATCAAACCTAAAGCCAAGTGTATAGATTTCACATCAATATGTGATGAAGCAAAAAACTGGGACACCGCATGAACACTTGAAGAAGAAGTGTTCATTAGTACTGATATTATTCAGTGCTTCTAAGGTATCTTCACATGATGCCACAAACTCCTTTTTCATCACGCATTGAGATGGGACCTACAAACTTATCTCAGATCCCACGCTATATGTGTGACGAAAAAGGAGATCACTCGGTGCCCCAGAAGCATATATGACAGGTGCAACTCGGTAAAAAAATTTCTGAGTAGCCAAGATGCTACATACACTACCATCCATTCACTACATTTTTTGGGGGGCTCATCCCGGGTCCCAAAAAAATACAGAAAAATATTCATAAATTTTAGAATAATATTTTATGTGGCCCTGTAAAAAATCAGCTCCAACAGATATCGTTAAGTATTATTTCTTGATTTGTAGGGGCGAAACTGCTCAACTACACTGTTTCACAAAAACTGCTCAGATGAAGCCCTTCCCGGTATTTTTTTTTGCTGATTTCTCGGGTGTACCCTTAAAATCACGTTCTGAACACATTGAGCGGCTCGGATCATCGAAAATCGATCGGGAAAGGCAAAGTCCGCAACTTAGGTCCTCAATGGAAGCCCACTGTATATATATATATATATATATTAGTTATTGCAACTCGGTATATTAATTTTTCCACCGCTGACTCAAAATTATAAAGCCGTCCTCGATTGCCATGTGTGATTAATTGAGAAATGTTTGGGTTAATGCTGGGGACATAAGAATTTATTTATTTCTAAGATCTCAGGTTCAAAACCTCAGAAGTGGTATCAACTTCTTTGAACCAGTTTATATATATATAGGTCTAGCTTTAATGAGACTCACGTTAGGGGGGGGACGGCGGCGGGATTGGTTCTTCGTGGTTTGTTGGAGCTAGCGTGCGCGTAAACTGACCTAGACATCTGAGTTTCAAAAAAGAAAAAGAAAAAGTTTCAAAAAAGAAAAAGAAAAGTGTAGGACATGTTAGGCCAGAAGCATTAAATAACTTCTCCAAATCTTCCCATGGGGCTATTCGAGAAGGCCCTATTAGCAAATATGAATCCATATCTGAAACCACTAATTAACTGATTACATCATGCATGTATATCTCATGTACCACATATTTGGAGGCATGCAAAAGGACAACTAATTCTTCAGAGTCCTTTTGTCAGCCGAATCCCATTGGCAATTTGGGACGTTGAAAAAGTTACAAGTAAGACAAATAGAATACGTATCGATTATATATCCTCAAACTAATATGATTGAATAAGTGTGTACACTAGTCTATATATGACATCTGAGCTAGAACTCAGATGTCATTTTCTTGACTAGCGTCCTCAATCTCAGGTCTTTAAGTTCGAATGAGCGTATCTATATATATGCCGAGGACAACGTAGTGTTTCGATCTGTGGTGGTTCGAGATCGATCGTCATACCCCACGTTCTTTTTCCTTTTAACTCCTTCCCCTTGGATATAAACTAACGTAATTTCTCCCCACATTTGAGAAGAAAGAAAAAGGAAAAGGCATATCTGTAGATAGGTATGACATGATGCCATGTATCTAATATTTTGTGGCCGATCTTCTTCTCTTTTTGTTTGATTTGAGATTTCCACGAAAAAGAACAAAAAAATGATGACTATTGACTAGGCGATGACTAGAATAGGAGGAATTTTTTTCAGTGCCGAGTGGGTATTACCCACGTGACACTCGCTCGGCAAATCCGAGCCGTCCGATACATTTTTGGACGGTTCGGATTAAAACACTCTCTCTCCTCCTCTCCAAACACTTTTCTCTCTCCAAATCTGGGCCGTTCAAAAATAAAATGGACGGCTCGGATGGCCGAGCGGGCACCATGTGGTGCCCGCTCGGCACGGAAATTTTTTTCCTAGAATAGAATAGAATAGAAGTGGAGGCTCGGCTGACAGTACGTTGTTAGGGAAAGACTTTTAAACCACCAACTATAAGTCTCCGTTAGCACTGTACACGTGTATAAAGCACGTCACGCAGATGAGTTTATGGATATTGTTAAGGTAATGGAGATGACTCAAAGAAAGCATGCAGATAATCCTATCATGAGAGAGAGAGAGAGAGAGGGGATGTCCTCTCATCTCATGCAGAGAGAGAGAGAGAGAGGGGGGGGATGTCCTCTCATCTCATGCTTTGGTCTATCTGCTTAGACGATTTTCCAACATGCATGTTTTTAATTTTAAAATTGCATTAACAAGTAATATATATGAAATAGGATATGCGAATTGTCGGCGGCTCAAATCTTGACTGTACCGCAAAGTTGTTTCAATTTGGACTTACTCTAGAGCCCAAATCGATTTGGTCATATCTTACTGGGTCCGCTGAGAAAATTATTTGTACCGTAAAACATCAGACTGATAAAAATCATTAGTCACATTATTGACCCCTTCAAAAATAGAGGGCCGTCAGATTTACCTTGCAACACAGCAAGAATTCATTCTCGCGGCTACACTTGTTCGATCAATCTAATTTTTTTTGTGTGGACGATAATAACCCTTCAAATTTGCGACTTCGACAATTGAGGTAGAACCAGTACTGGCGAGTCCATTATTGTGATCTATAACGGTGCACTCTAGGAATTGAACTGCGCGTAATTCAGATTCTTTACAATACAATGCTGTTCTCCCTCTTATCTATTAATCCTTAATTTGTCATGGAATGAGTTACCATGATTTGTTGTTGAGCCACTCTGCTTCCTTCTAATTATTAGTACTGTACTACCATACTATGCTTCCTTCCTAGCGGGCCGGATCCTCAAGCATCAGCTCATCACATCACCAGCATTGTCTTAGATCTAGCTTAGCTAGTACCGGTCAAAAAGTTTTGATTTTTGGTCCTGGTGTTGGTTCAATCATTAGGCTACTGAGCTCATCTCTAACGCAGGACAAAGAAAAAACAAAAATTTTCCAAAGGCTCAAGAGAACAGAAAACACTATCATCCATCCACTATATTTTTTGTGGGGCTCACCCCGGGTTCCAAAAAAATACAAAAAAATATCCATAAATTTTAAAATAATATTTTATGCGGCCCTGTAAAATATCAGCTCCAACGGATATCAGTAAGTATTATTTCTTAATTTGTAGGGGCGAAACTACTCAACTGCACTGTTTCACCCCTACGAATCAAGAAATAATACTTACCGATATTTGCTAGAGCTGATTTTTTACAGGGCCCCATAATTAATTATTTTAAAATTTATGAATATTTTTCTGTATTTTTTTTAGGATCCGAAGTAGGCCTTATAAAACATGTAGTGGATGGTGTAGTGGTTGGATGTAGTGTACCTAGACTTAGTGCAGAAAAATTACTGAGTACCCCAAGCGTGAAGACATACAGTGCCCCAGGTCTCCATAGAGACAAGGCTTGGGTTACCACAAGTCAACCCATGATCGGATCTTCGGTTTTAGGTCTCCCCGACGGGACAAAGCTCGAAAGACCGAGAAAGCTTTTGCGTGACGCCCTACTAAATTGAAATGAACTTTTGTATTTTACGGTGAGCTTTAGACGACCGGCTGAGTGACCTAATGGTTAAGCCTGCGCATTTTCTGAGTTTTAATTTTGGTTTTCTGTATAACTCCTGTTTGTGTGGCTGATTGAACTAGCTTGTTGGGTCGAGCCGGACCCCAATCCACACCAGCCACAAACACAAAACACAGACAAGCACAAACAAAGAAAGAGCAACACCGAAAACTTATGTGGTTCGGCCAAACAACGTGCCTGCTTCCAAGGGGGGGGGGGGGGGGGGAGGTTTAACCATATTGATAAATTAACCCGTTGAGAATCATGTAAGATAAAACCAAACACATGCCGGTATGCGCAGAGGAAATTAGAATCGTACTAAACCTCTACCTATTGTTGTTCAAGTTAAACACCAAACACACACCCACAAAATGAGAATACAAGAGTTATACAAAGAGAGCCAAACTGGGCAGAACCAGCCCATTAGCAAAAAAAAACAGGCCCACTGGGGGTAGACCCAACAGAACTTGGGTTAGGAATAGGCCGAACTCTTGCTTATTTTGATTGTTGTGCTCAGGAGAGACAATCTTATGACTTTCTTCTTCTTTCTGTGTCTTCTTTTACCCTGCCTGTTCAGTGTAAAGGGCGTCGGATCTCTGCATTTTGATTACTAGTACTTCAAAAATGCTAGAACAACAAACATTTTGCACACGTAAAACTACGAACACACTCAAATCTCATTGCTATTACTAAAAAAAAGCATGAAACGTATCGAATGAATGCTGGATTGGGACACCCCGAATGGCGTGACCCGCACGACCCGGTGTTTAGGTTCTTTAGTGCATAGAAGGTGAACAATACTAGCGTGTATTGAGCACGGACCGAAAAAAAATTAATTATGTTTTCAATCAACTAGCGTTCTGCCCCATCGATTCGTGAGTTCAACAACGTGATTTTTTTGTTTAGTGCATCGAACGGGTACAACACTAGTTACTCCTACTAATTAGTTGCGATTTTAAAGTTACATACGGAACACTACCACGTTAGCATGTTCTTTTTTTTAAGGTTTGACGGTGCAGTGTATTTGGGCAAGCTTTCGAGCACCTTGGCTAACCTCCTCTCTTTTCTGGTCAAAGATTGTCCATTCACGCCGGGACTAGGGAATTGACAAGAATTTTTTTTCTATTGGATCCTGATCAATTATGTAGGGCGCAATCCCACCAACCAATCAAACTAACTGTCGGAACTCCTTTCGGGTGCTATCACTCATCTCGAAATCTACCTTCAGCTCAGGCCCAGCCTACACATCTTGGCCTCAGGCCCAGCCCACACATCTTGGGCCGAACTAAACTGGTAATCATCACCAACGAATCCCTCACATGAAAGTGGGCCCCCACGAGGCGTGACAACCAACCGCCTTTAAATGATTGGTCCCCGAGGCGCGTGTGTTTAGAATTCAACCCCTCCCGTGATTCTGCACTGCACACAACTAGAGAGAGAAAAAGGAGGAGAGAGAGAGGGAGAGAGAAAGAAATCAAGAGGAGAGTTCGGATCGAACGCCTACTGTACACCTTCATCTCCTAGGGTTTTCTCTTCGACCAAATCACAAACCCTAATTTCTTCTCCATTTTCGGATCACCCCCGTCGTCTTCAAATCGACCCAAGTAGGTACAAATTTCTCGTCTTTCTGAGTTTTCCCCTTTATATCCTAAAACCCTAGTTCCGTGTACCTTTCCTTTTTTCTTCATTTCTACAGTTTGGGTGCTTGTAAGCGCTTACGTCGTTGATTGAAAGTTGCTTTTTTCTTCTGAAAGATTCGATTTTTATGGTCGGGGATTAAATCTAGGGTTTTGAACGAGATTGATGTGTTAGGGTTTTGGGGCGTCGTTTTTTTTTTTTCTTGTCAACCCTTTAGGTTAGGGATTTCATTAAAGAAAGGGTTTTTTCGTCGATTCCATGTGGATTTTGGGTTTTAAGAGATTTGATTCGCATGGTCGGGGAAGAATCTAGGGTTTTGGGCGAGATTGATAAGTTGGGTTTTTTAGGGGCGTCGTTTCATGTATGGCGTCGGAGACATTAGTCGCAGCAGATGAGCCGAGAGAGACCCGTGTATGGGGTGAGAATTACAAGGTTTATACGAGAAAAAAGTTTCACAAGAAACCCGTCAAGAATATCAACAGCGACAATAGTCTTGGCCCCAATAGCAATGATACCAACAACGGTGAGACCACGACCGCCACCACTTTTACCGCTGCCAATTCTGACAAAGAAAAGAAGAATGTCGACGAGAGCAATGGTGACCCCATTCCTGAGCAGTCTTTGCAGACCCCGCCTACCAAAGAACAAACTCTGTCTCGAGTAGATTTGGTTTCTATTGATTCTTCGAATGAAAATCGGGATCCCCAAATTGCTGCTGAGCCTAATGGCGGTGAACCGCCCAGTGGAGATGAGGTTATTAAGCCGATTATTAGGCAAGTGGACGACCGAGTTAGGATTAATTTGGCAGCCGCGAGGTCGAAGAGCGAGATTAGGCAGCTTAAGAGGAAGCTAGTGGATGAGCTTGATCAGGTGAGGAGTTCAGTTAAGAAGCTTGAAGCCAAGGAGGTTATTCAGCTTGCTCGCTACTCTATTGGTGGCGGTGACGGTGGTTATAGTCAGACTCGGTATTTGCCAAGTGATGGGAGGACTCTAGCGAGAGCTAATTCAGAGGTGGTCTATTCGGCAAATAATGGGAGGGCTTTATTGAGAGTGAATTCAGAGATGGGCTATTCAGAAAATGATAGGAGGGCTTTAGTGAGAGTGAATTCAGAGGTGGGATCGATAGGTCATCATGATTCGAGGCCTTTCCAACAGCTAAGTGTGTCGGTGATGGAGAACAATAATGGATTTGGTGAATTTGTTGAGAAAGAAAAGAGAACTCCAAAGGCTAATCCATATTACCGAAGCGCTGAGTTCCTTCTGGGAAAGGATAGGTTACCAGCTGCAGATAGCAACAAGAAGTCGAAAAGTAATAGCGGGAGGAAGCACGGCGGGAAAATGGGACATGGGTTTGGTATAAACAAGTATATTAGTCACGCGTTCAGGAGCTGTAACAATTTGCTCGCTAGGTTAATGAAGCACAAACATGGTTGGGTGTTTAACGAGCCAGTCAATGCCAGCGCACTTGGGATCCATGACTATCATGATATAATTAAGCACCCAATGGATTTGGGTACAGTTAAAACTAAATTAGGAAAGAATTGGTACAAGTCTCCAAGGGAGTTTGCAGAGGATGTGAGACTTACGTTCCGTAATGCCATGACCTATAATCCGAAGGGACAGGATGTCCATGTTATGGCGGAGGAGTTGTTAAACATTTTCGAAGACAAGTGGGCAGCTATTGAGGCTGAGTATAGTCTTGATTGGAGGTTTGAACTGGTTCATGATCTGAGTTTGCTTAGTCCTACTTCAAGAAAGGCTCACCACCCTCCTCCTGTTCCCCCACATCCACTTGCTTTTGATTCGAGGACTTTGGAGAGGGCAGAATCAATGACGATGACTGTTGATTCCAAACGGAAACCCAAGGCTTCAGCGGGCAGGATTCCGGTTCCGAAAAAGCCTAAAGCAAATGATCCTCATAAAAGGGACATGACTTATGAGGAGAAGCAGCGGCTTAGCACACACCTTCAGGGTTTGCCCTCAGAGAAACTGGACAGCATTGTCCAGATCATTAAGAAGAGGAGTTCGGCACTGTCTCAACGTGATGATGAAATTGAAGTGGATATTGACAATGTTGATGCGGAGACACTTTGGGAACTTGATAGGTTTGTGACCAATTACAAGAAGTGTTTGAGCAAGAACAAAAGGAAGGCTGAACTTGCTCTTCAACGAAGAGCAGAAGCTACACCTGCTGTCCCACCAACGGTAATGTCTTTCATTGTAATTTTGTGGAGTAACTTTTTACTCCATATTAGTTAAAGTGCAGTTGACTAATTAGAGATTCATCTTGATTGATTGCAGAATCCAGCTCCAGGCAGCGTGGATGCACAGAAAGAATCTAAAATAGGTGAGGGCGGGAAACAGGAGGATTACTTCATGCTGGTCTTAAATTAAATTCTATTTGTTTTGTGCTAATGTCTTTTTTATTCCTCTGGAATTTTAGCAGATGAAAAGAATGCTGCTACTTCTCCTGCTCAGGGAGAAAGGCCAGGGGATGTTGGTAGTGGGTCAAGTAGTTCAAGCAGTTCTAGTAGTGACTCCGATTCTTCTTCAAGTGGTAAAGGATTTTTTTGTTGTTATTGGAATAAGCTTATTTTGTTGTATGTTGTAGTAAAGACTATTTTGCTTCAGTGTTCATGTAAATCTGCCATTGAAGGGTTTATTGGTTGATTGTACAGTCGTTTATTGATTGAAGCTGATATTGTACTTGCAGATTCTGATAGCGATAGTTCATCTGCAAATGGATCAGATGCAGGGCATTCGTCTCGGACTTGATTGGATCAGTTAAGGTAGGTATTACTGATGTGGATTCTGTCTTCTTTTCTCGAATGGTTTTGCTGATATTGCCATTTGAATGCCTGTTTTTTGTTTTATTAATTATGATTAACTGTTTGTGTGTAATCTCATGGAAGATAATTTGCTAACAAATAGCACAGGGATCATTGGCTTGTGAGAAACTTTGGTAAAACAACTTTGAGCTAGAAGTGGAATAATTGGCTTGATGAAGTGCCAAGCACTAGTACAATACCATGGCCAATTGGCCGTAAAGCCAATGTGGAGTCTTTCTATTGGTGGGCATTTTTGTCTTTGTCAAAATTAACAGGATTTCATGGTCACAAAGTTGCAGTTTCTTGACTTCATGCAGAAATTTGGGTTTTTTTTTTCATAAACATGTTCATTATTTCCCTTTAATGATTGTAACAATTTGAAAGAATATAAAATCAATTTTTCGTGCATGGAAATGTCTTGGGGAGATTCACCCCTACCGCAAGTTCATTAATCATTAGTGCTTTGGTAAGGCAGAGAGACGATATGTGGATTGATAAATACCCCAGCCTGTACCACAAATTCCTAATATTGACTCCATTTTGGTGTTAAATTAGCTACTCTTTTGATTCTACTAGCCCTCGTTAACATCTTCACCTGATATTAATAAATCATTTGCACTTGTGTTTCCAGTTCACTATATAACCTCTCTGGTAGTACATAAGACAGCATAGTAGTGTTGTCAGCAATGATCCCCATGCTGTTTTAGTGATAAGGTTTATCTTGTAATCTGGAAGCTTCTACAACTGGTATAAAGCAGAAAACCCTTGCGCGCATAGTTGCCTAAAACTATAGTTGGATATGAACCATTGGCAAAACTGATGCGCATAGTTGCCTAAAACTATAGTTGGATATGAACCATTGGCAAAACTCGTGGCATTTATGTGTTCTATGTGGCGGTATATTGCTTCCTGTGTTGAAGTTGACTTGTTTAGTTGTTTATTTACTCTCTGATTTGTGAATATCCCATTCTGCCAGACATGTTATTGATGTATATTTTGGTTAATTTGGCAGGATATCTTAGGCGGATGTTGATATTTGTCGGCGCCCATCTTCCAGATTTTGAGAGAGCTTATTCTGCTTACTCAGATTACGGTGTGTTGGAGAATCCTTCAAGCCGCCTTACCAGCTGGCTGCAGAAACGTGCCATCCGTTAGAAGTCTTAGAACCCTTACCCTTAGGCGCCCTGTTTGGCTTCTGTTTCTGTATCAGTTTTCCAGAACACTGTTCAGATCAAAATAGGATATGATGGCGGTGGGAAACATTTTGTGTAGCCTGTGTAAATTTCCAAGATCTGCTAGGAATTTCAGTTGAAATTTTCGCTCTAGATTCTCATTGCATTAACTTAAAATGGACCAGAAATAGAACAGTTTGGCTCATTGGAGGTTGGAGGTGGTGATGCGTTGTCCATAATGTATGAGGATCTATTTTGATTGTATTGCATGCTTGTCTAATACATTTGCAACTATGAATTTTAGTGCGTAATTGTATTTCTATGTGTAAGTGTAGTTTGACCCAAAAAAAAAAACAATTTGATTTCCAATAATGGGATTTCTGCGATGAAACTTGTAAATGGAAGAATAGCTTGTAATGTTATTTTTCCATTGCATCTCAATGGGAATTATTGGGAAAAAAACAATGTCTAAATTTCAGCCTACTCTTCTCGGAAGTCGGAACAGCAATTCCTCTGGCAGCAACAAAATCTCTGATGGATACAACACTAAGGTGAGCATAAAGTGCAAAATTTGTTTGGTTTGCAGCCAAAAAGTGCAAAATTTGTTTCGTATGCAGCACAGGGATGTACATCCCAAATGCAATTCAGTATTAACTCTTGTTGGCAAATGCGATCCCCTTCTCAATAGAGGATTTGAGCTCCGGTATGAGGCCTTCCAATCCTTGTTTTTCAAAGTCTGAAAGAGGGCCCAAGCCTAGAACTTCCTCAACGCCATTCTTCCCAAGCCTCACCTGCAGGCATGGATGTAGCAAGCCACTTTAGAACACAATCAAGGCAACAGAAGTATGTGCTTATTCCATGACGGAAAAAGAAAACCAAAGTCAAATACAAAACCTAGATACAAAATGCATCACATACTGAAAATAATGACCATGAACAAGCTCTTTCAAGCAAAAGAATGGGTGAAACCCCCATTTAAAATGATGAACACTGAAGATACACCGATACACTCAACACAAGATACACAAACTGCAAGCGAATTTCCTTCTGCCTCAAGCCCCCATAATGCATTCCCTATGCAATGATGCTTGCCAAGGTCAGTAAGTCACTTTAATCCAGGTTCACAGTCACAGTGAAGACTTGTGTATTAATATGACACTCGATAAAGGCCATTCACTCACGGGATCATTTGGGTAAGGTGACTCCTAACACAAGGCCATGGGTTCATTAACGACGATTTGACAATTATCACATCGCCAAGTGCCTTGGTTAAAATCTTAACTACAACTACAAAAACACAACCGCATTTGGCAACATATATCTGTTCAACTTGCAACATCCTCCGCCAGCCCCTCTCTTTGTCCAGAATGGGTGACCTATAAACTAAACCCATTCATCCTATCACCAACTTTCTTAACACCCTGCAACCCATCCCTTAGTTGCAGGGATCGTGTGAACAGGCCTCGCTCCCGACTCAGGAGCGCGGTTTTGCGCTCCAAAGTCAGATTCGCGACTGGAGCGCGATCCCGTCGACAGAGGAGCACGATCCCCGCAGACCCGGGAGCGTCTGGTGAAGGATTTCTGGAAGGAGGAGGATCGAAGAAGAAAACTATGGACATGATGGGAGTCTGATCGAAGAAGTAAGTCGTACCTGCTTTGGAAGAAGAGGTGCACGACTGCCATCGTCGGAGAGTGACCAGAAGAGTTACAGTCGCCATAGTCGGAGAGAGACTAGAAGATTCGCAGTCGCCATCGTTGGAGCAGATCATCACTGGCGAAGGAAGAGCAGATCATCGCCGTCGAAGGAAGAGCAGATCGTCACCGTCGAAGGAGAGAGAGAGAGACCTAGATGTCGAAGAGCTGCTGCTAGGGTTGGACTACTGCTGCTTATAGTCGTATAGACAGCAGATATATGTTTTAGGGTTCTGTAATTTTGTTACTATGTAGTGGCTTTCTTTGTTTGGGTTGGGCCTACGTGGGCTGGGACTAGTATTTCTCACAGGCCATAAGACATGTCATTTATTAATGGACCATAAAAACATGGGTTTACCCTTTATTATTTAGTATACATCTTTTTTGTATTTGTTGGAATGAATAAAATTTCAAATTAAATGATTATATTTTGGAAAATAATTTTATATATTTCAATAAATAATATAAAAAATTCTATATATATATACGCTCCCAAGACGCTCCTAACCTTAGGAGCTTCCACTTATCCCCGCTCCCACGCTCCCGCACCCGCTTTGTGCAACTAAGACCCATCCCTACCTTCCCCCGACCTCAATCTATGATACTTACAAACCACCATCATATGCATGACTCCTTTTCGATAATCAATCTACCACCACCTTCTTAAATCTGCCAGGTGGGTGGTCTGTGGGGCGGTCCAGCCGGACAATAGCAATTATGGTGGTTGTGAGATCTTAGAGATGGCATGGGGGTTCGTTGTGGGGTTGTGAATGGTTATGCTATTGGTGATGGTGGTGGGTGATATATGAAGAAAAAATAAGGTGATGGTAGTTGTCAGATGATTAAAAGGAGGATGGAGAGAAGATATATAGAATGCAATGCGGTAGAGGCTATTGTGAAGGAATAAGAGGTAAGCAAAGTATTGCAAATCTAACATCAAGGTGGTGGTGTTTACTGTGGGATCATCTTTTTGAATTGTCCTATTTGACATACTCATCAGGCCATAGGTCTGTTCTGCATTTGGATATAAGAATAATGCAAATTGGAAAACGAAGTGGTGACTGTTGGACTAGTCTACTGCTTTGCCCCTTGGACTACATTACTTCAATAAACAGCTAACACTTGATTTATCAAAATGAAACTTCCAGAGGGCCATCTAGAGATGAAGTACATCTCCTACCTAAACTAATACCTATTTCCTGAAGATCAGTATTATGTACGCATTGGAAAAATAAAACGGTTTCTTGCCATTCTTGAGCTTACGTGAAAAAGTACAGAAGTGGAAATTATTTTTTGCACGAATACAATACCCTAGTTTTCTAGGCTTTTCCCTATAGCCCTATCATAAAACTAGGTTTTTATGTATATCCCCGTATCTGTATCCATATCTGAGTATAACAACTTAAGAGGATTTTGAGGAGACAAAATATCACATACGTAAACAGTTGATTCAACACAGGCAAAACAATCATTTTCTTCAAACCTAGATAAGGAAGTAATTGCTCCTAAATTAAAAGCACCATAGTATAGTTAAGGTCTATCACCTTAGAAGCAAAGAAAGGCAGTTCTGTGATGCTTGACTGCACAAACGAACATTCTACAACATCTGGAACCCCATTTAGACCCTTCAAGCAAGCATCAGCAAAAATAGCTCCAGCATACCTACAAGCACAATAATCATTAATCACAAGCCCAATTCTAAAACTTCTAATGCGTAACGATAACTACAGTTGCAATCTAAGGGTTAGTAATGAGAGAAAAAGAAAGGAAAAAAGAAGAAGAAGAAGAGGGAGCAGTATAAGCTAACACAAGCATACCACATGGAAATATATAGTAGATTGAATACACTGTACATGCGAAACCAGAAAATATCTCAAGAGTCAGCAATGCAAAGCCAACAGATCTAGATCTGCCTTCAAGCATACAAAGTGATACCCACACAATCAACACAATTTTTAACCACAATCACAAAACAACATAAGATACAATAATATTTGCCAAAAAAAAAAAAAAAAACGATAGAACTAAAACTTAGTTGCATGAAGGGGGAGCGGGGGCGGGCGATGGAGCAGGGGAATACAAAAGCTCCCAAGGTTGGGAGCGTGAGAGGAGTATGTACATTTATTATGAAAATAATTTAGCAGACTCTAGAGTATGCACTTTAAAAGTGCAATCATTTTAGGAAGTAAAGATATGGGCCAAGTCCTCCATAAGTGTAAGAAATGGGCTAGTGTTAGTCATGACCTGGGCTAGAAACTAGATACATGACTTCATCAAAGACCAATTAACAAAGCTAAGTGATAAATCCCTGTTTTTCTATACAAAGGTCATACAAAAGCTCCCATCTCCGTAAGGAGCGATCTCCCATCTTGATGGGAGTGGGCTCCTTGGGAGCGCAAAAGTGGGCTCCCAAGGGGGTAGCGGCGCCACATTAGGAGCTCCCTTCAACTAAGGAACTAAATGAACAGCATAAATACATGCAATCTGCCACACCACATAATTCAGGAACCAAATATCCTCTCTTTTTTGACAAGTGAATGCAGGACCTAACATACAACAACAACAACATAACATAACCCATCTAGTCCCCAATCATTGGGGGTATGGGCGGGGGATGATTGGAGATAGACCTAACCTTTGGCAATATATGCACAAAGTGGTTGCTCTCAGAATACCACTGAAACAGTGGCCCCCTAAACCTCCAAGAACCGAAGAGCTACAAGGATGTTTTGTTGTAGAACCATTCCCCTAAATCAAAGCCAAATGGCATCAGAAAGGGCAGGCCTAGAGACCCAAATCAATTTATCCACATATATATTCCAGAAACAGTGTGCGATAGAAATTCAAATTACAAATTAAACCAGAGCAAGGCTAATAAACTTCCAACAATGTATGTCAATCCAGAAAAGAATAGCATGTTTATCAGATAAACAAAAACGAAATATGCAACTAATATCCCAAAAAACATCCACAGCCCAGCATATATCCATGATGAAGGTCTATGTCTCTTGAAAGCTCAAACTTATGCGAGCAAGTAAAACCTATAAAGGAGCACAGAACAAGTCTTTTCACTTTACAATAATCCCTAAGAAGATTAGCACACAACCTTTAACAAAAGGGTTGAATTCAGGGTGAAAACCCATGAAAATCACATCATTCTTCTGACAAAATATTAACTTCGAGCCCTAACACAACCCTACAACATTCGAAAGTATCTCGAAATCCACAAAAAAACAATATTAACTTCGAGCCCAAACTTACGCCATGGAGAGTGTTGCTGAACCCTTCCCAGCTTTTGCTTCCACAACTTCTGTCCCTCCATCTTGTGTTCGTTTCGTTAGAGCCGTAATATCTTCACCAGACAGGTTATTGGCTTTCGGTGTGGCCTATCAGCAATCGAACATGTATATAAGCATAACAGATGCGATGGATAGCTATCTTAATCTGTAATTTTGCTAAAATACAACAGGTCAAGACATGAGATGAGTAAAGTTTGAACTGAAATCGTTGCCAATAGATTTTCAAACTGATGCTCGAGTTTTCTGCTTTTATTTTTTCAAAGAAAAATAAAGCTTGGAGTGACATCACTATCAATAGACTCAACACATTAAAATTTATTTAAAGTCAATGTATTCTTACTCTTGGTATTGCCTAATGGCAATACCTTGATATCAAACATTGTATCACACAACCAATTTTTAATACTTGTCAACTAATTTCCTCTCTCTGATAAAAAAAAAAAAAAATTAATTTCCTCTCTTATGTAAAACATTTGTCTGCTAATTAATTTTTCAAATGATTTTTTTACAAATTTTTTAAGTTTCTGATGAAAATTATTATTTCCATACAGTTTTTTCCAATAATGCCATGTAAAACTTCTCTAGTTGACGTGTCCGATGACTGATCCTAGTCATACACCCACACCATGTAAAACTTCTCTAGTTGATGTGTCCGATGACTGATCCTAGTCATACACCCACACCCAACACCCAAACCTGAGTCCATGTTACATAGCTAGAACGTGGCAGTCATAATAGCTTCACAAATTTAGGATAGTCATGCTAATAAAGAGCAAAGAAATGCAGTACCTGTGAAAACAATGGAAGAATGGTAATACCAGCATGGCCACCAACGACAGGTACATTAACCCCTGGAAGAAATAAACAGAAAATTTGAGTCCACAAGTAGACTCTACGCGGAGAAAAATGTATGTTTTCCATTAAGTCAACGACTGACAATTACTACTATTCTACAAGCAGGTAGTTAGGCATACCCTCAACAGGAACTCTTGCCTTTCCAGCATAGAAAGTCTTAGCCCTAACCACATCAAGTGTGGTTACACCAAAAAGCTTCTTTTCATCATATGTGCCTGCTTTCTTGAAGATTTCAGCAGCAATTGGGACAGTTGAGTTAACAGGGTTGCTAATCATGTTAACAAGTGCCTGATGACAAGAATCCAAAATCCAGATCTCAAAACGCACATGATGCACTCAACATGGCAATTAGGCAGAGAAAAGAACAAAAAAAATTCAGGAACTAGAATGTTTCTGCCAAAGGAGGAACTCACATTTGGGCAATACTTAGCAATTGCAATGCACAGAGATTTGACAATTCCTGCATTGATGTTAAAGAGATCATCTCGAGTCATGCCAGGTTTTCTTGGCACACCAGCTGGAATTATGACGATGTCAGATCCCTCCAAAGCCTTCCCTAGCTGTTCTTCACCCATGAACCCTGATACCTACATCAGAGAAGCAAAAATATAGATATGTTACTAAGTTGAAGACGAGAGAGAATCATTCCGGGCTTTAAGAAAGTTGATAAGCCCAAATAACACATGTTGGACTCGTACACAGAGACATGTAACCATGTGATTGAATTGAGAAACGAAGTTACAAGTTGTTGTGAGTGGCGTCTCAAATTCAACCTGAATTATGGTTATAAACTTATAATTACAACCCATTTGCGACCTGCATGACCCACAGCCACAAGCGAACAAATAGCAAGGATTTCTACACATTCGTTATTAGGAGAGTCCTATTTTTGGAAGTTATATCCCCACAACCACCATAAAATTTTGCATCTTGAAAGACCATTACAAAAAAATATAACAAAAAAGGTCCTTAATGCACCTAAAACGTGGAAATTATCACTTTCATGGCGTAAATCATAATCGTATAAACCTGAGAAATGCCTGTCTCACTCGACAAACACTTCGCCATACAATTTTTTTACTTCAGATGAAATAAGTTCTGAAAATAGGAGTAGACCATATATATCTTCCTTCACGGGTAATACGTTCTGAAAAATCAAACAAAGCTGTTTTACTTCCTCGTTATTAAATGATGATTTGACCTGATTCTTTATGTAGGCTTTTGCATAAATAAGGGGTGTTTGTGATGTAGAACCATATGTGAAAGAGTAACTCATATTGCAAGGGAATTGGATCCACTCCGCTCCAAGTCTAGGACTTGAAGAGACAGTCCAATTTTGGACTGTTCATTGTTGCAATCAATGGTTCGGATTTGCTATTCTTCCCGCAAAGAGTCTCTGAGCAAATACGAATCATTGATTTTTCCAATGTAAGGTTCAGATTTGGACTGTTTCCTCCAGCCCAAATTTGACCTGGAAAGGATCCGATCCCTATTGCAAGCTCATCATATTCTCCTCTTTCATTGGGCCCCTGCTAGTCGATGGTGGGATGGGTCCCCAGGTGCGTGTAAGCCCCCAGACACCTCAGCTATGAAAAAAAAATTCTCCTCTTTCATAACAAGTTTGAACTGCCAAAGACATAACCAGCCATAGCCAACAATCCGATCCGAATGATTCAGTGTTTTTATTTCCAATTGAACAACATAAGTGGGAAAAAACAACAACCCATCTTTGTGCCTGGACACAGACTAAAGCCAAACCACCTAAATCTTCTCGTAAAGTCTACGCACGCACCCAACTGTGTCCAAAACAGTTCAATGCACTTGGGTCCACATGCATCGAACAGCACATGCATCAAACAGTTCCAGATACATCGTGTCCAGAGAGTGTTTTAAAGTTGTGTGCGTCACATTGCTTGAATCTTTTTCGTTCTTGTGTGATTGCATTGTTTTCTGTTCACCTTTTCGTACCTCTTCATAAAAGATCTAAATCCAAGACAGAGAGACAATTATACGTGTTTAGAACAAATTAAGACAGGGCTTTAGAATGGAAAAAAAAAAAACCTGTCACGTATCAAAACCTAAAGGAAAAAAGCAGCACAATTGACCAAATGATCCTCGATCAAAAAAACAAACTGAATTAATATAACATTATAGAGGACCTCAGATCTGGTGTTGATGTGGCTGACGTCGGCGGCGACTCCGGGGGTGCCGGCGATGTCGTAGAGGGAGAGGTGGGAGACGAGGGGGTTGAGCTTCATGAGGAGTGCGAGCGGCTGGCCGATGCCGCCGGCGGCGCCCAAGACGGCGACTTTACGCTCGGGGGCCGATTCCGATGAGTAGCCGCGGCGGAGTAGGCTGTGAGTCGTCGATGGTGACGACGCGGAATTGTTGGCCCTGGTGAGAGATGATTGGATCGATCTCAACATTGTAGTCCTCATGTTCTTTTCCTACCTTTGATCGATCGAGAGAGAGAGAGATGAGTCGTTGAAGCAGAGGAAAGTAGAAGGCAACAAGCTGCAATTTTTAATTGTTCTTCCGTCTTAGGTAGTGAATTTCAAAGCCCCCGCTTATTTTTTTTTAGGGTTTTTGTCGGGACGGATTCAGAAATATAGCCTGGTGGGGGGCACCTGTTAATCATAATAGCAAAATTTTATATTTTTAGTTAACCACAATAAGATCGTACAAAATTAAGATATGCATTACTAACTATAAAAAATTTTAACGCGTACTTTAAGTTAAATTAGGTAAAAATGAGCACAAAATCTCAGACAAAAATTTTAAATATGTTTTAAATGAACATCGACAAGTTTTAGAATGATCAAGTTGGATTTGTTAATGACTTTATTTTAAAATATTTCTCCCAGACAATTAAAAATAAAGAGAATTAAGAAAAAATAACTCCAAATAGTTAAATAGTTCGTAAAATAACAAATATAAATGCATCATATGATGAAATTCAGACATAAAACTAATTCTATATGTGTATTTTTGAGATCTATACAAGTGTGTAAGTTTATATATTAGCACACTTTCATAATTATGTTAATTTCTACAAAATATATTTTAAAAATATTTTAATTTCGAGTGGGGGCATGCATTCGAGTGGGGGCACGTGCCCCCTCCGTCCCTGGTTTTTGTTTGGTAGTTAGCGTGCATCTTGATTAATTTCGAAATTTTATACTGTGTCTGAAACTTGCAGAAAGTGGGAAAAAAGAAGAGAAGAAAAGTAAGAGAAAAATTATGATTGTTGATTTTGTCACTCCCTTTTTTGTTAACGTCATTCCTTTGAATTGCTGGGATGTGACGTTAAAAAAAAAAAGAGTGACAAAATTATTTTTCAAAATTATTTTATTTTTACTCGTCTTTCTCTCCGAACCAAAGTTACCAAACATTGGGACAAACCAAACAATGGGAGAGAGAAAAATAGAAGAAAGAACTCCCCTTGATTTCTTTTCTTTTCCACAAGTTTCAAATTTGGGGTTTGTTCTATAGCTACGGGAAAGAAATGAAGAAAAGGAAAGCTTTATGAACAATAAAGGGCAAATTTCACTTACCTCCCCTGAGGTTTCTGACAATTACAGACACCTCCCCTCAGGTTACTGAAATTGCACTTATCTCCTCTGTCAGGGTTAGCAGGTAACAGAACCTAACGGGGGAAGCAAAAATACTTATTTGCCCATGGTATTATATTGAATAAAGAAAACCGAATGAAGAAGAAGAAAGAATAAAGAAAATGTAAAAAATAAAAGAGAAAAGTGTACAGTATTTCAGCTACCTACCCACCACGTGTAGGGCTGTGATGTGTTTCTCCAATCTTGAGGTCTGCCCCTTCATATTACGCGCCAAGAAGAGAGAGGGAGTACTCAGAAAAAAGGAGAGAGAGAGAGAGAGAGAGAGACAGAATGGGTATGATCAAATCCTCTTCTTTCATTGAGAGAGAAATCTAAACGAAGAGAGAGATGGCTTAGGGTTTGAAACCGATCAAATTTCCTTGTTTGTCGAGTGGTACCTACGATTTGGAAGAAACGAAGAAACGGTTGCGGTGCTGTGAAGAACGGCTTGCTCTGTTCTCGTTGCTTGAAGGTACGAATTTCTCCTTTCTGAAATCAAATCTCGTATTTCTCTTTGCCAATGTGACTATTTTCAAACAAATTTTAGGGTAGTTTCAGTCAGTTAGGGTTTTCAGGTTTGAAAAATACGAGATTTTTAGGGTAGTTTTAAGGTACGATTTTAGGGTAGTTTTAAGGTACGAATTTTAGGGTATTTCTCTTTGCTCTGTAATCGTTGCTTGAAAATCAAGTTGCATATATTTCAATTTTTTGGTGCGCCTTTTTGGTTTTTTGGTCGATTTTAGGGTAGTTTAAGTTAGGTTTCCAGGTTTGAAAAACAAGTTACATATTTCCAGGTCTAAAGGCCGATTTTCGTGATTTCGTGATTTCTACTAGTCGGTATTTTCGTAAATAACTGACCGAGAGATTTGGCTTTGGGTCTAACTGGGTTTGATCCGAAATGGCCCAACGGTCAAGACACATCGCATTTGGCCATGTGCCGTGTGTTTTTTAGACTTCTGCGGCCGTTTAGGCCTCCGAATGGGCCTTCGAACCATTTTTGGGCACTTTTTGTTTCACTTATAACTTTTTGCAGGAAACTCCGTTTTAGCCCGTTCTTTTTTCAAAACTCTTATTTTTTCCTCTATTTTATGAGTCTATAATAATTTTAGTATGGTTACTTTACGCATTCTAGGGTTAGTGTTGCGTCTTATACGCTTCATTGCATCAGTTTACATTATGATCTTGTTGTTGTAAACTGATGTTGAACCTTATTTTTTTCATGTTTGTTATTTTCAGTGATGGATGCTCTGTATTTCGACATAACTGTGTATTTTAGAGGTAATGTTTCAAGGATAAAAAATGTGAATCCTGGGAGGTATACCTATGTTGATCTGTTAGATGATGTTGCTGAAAAGAGTTTATCTACAATCCCATGTGGGAATGGTTGTACGATCACATTGAAAAGCAAAATTCCTGAATCTAATGAAACCATGGTTGTTAGTTGTGACCTAGATGTCCTTGATATGTTTAGGTTCAACTCTCGAACTTGTCAAATTGAATTGATTGTTGATGTGGGTGAAGATGGTGGAACACTTGAGGTAAGAGGACAAGAGGGTGTTAGGAATGATGTAAGGGATCATGATGTAATTGATCTCAGTGATGATGTAGTGGAGGGTCTTACTAGTGAAGCCCATAATGTACAGAGAATTGAAGGTGTTAGTGATGTTGGTGAGGGTAGTACTGTTGGCCAATTTAGGAGTGTTAGGAAGCGTAATAATGTCACAAGGCGAGAGCATGATGACTATCTTGCAAGTTTGGACAGTCATGAGGATGGTAGTCTTAGTGATCAGTCTGAACAAAGTGATGAGGATTTCATTAATGATAGTGATCAGTCTGAACATAGTGATGAGGATTATAGCTTTCCCTCTGCTAATGAGGATTCTGGCAGTAGTACTGATGGATTCTCTAGTTATGAGTCTGATAATGAGGATGGGAGAGACTCTAGTGATGAGGAAGGGAAGAAAGGAAAGACTTATGTTGATACTACCAAATTTGGGCAAGAGTTTCATGTTGATGGTGAAGATGGGAAGGTCTTATTGAAGAAGCATTTGTTGTTTGAGAATGTTGACAAGTTTAGAGAAGCTTTGAAAGAGTACACTATCCAAAAGGGCTGTAAAATTGTTAGGGTTAAGAATGAAAACAGTAGGGTCACATGCCATTGTGCTGCCCTTGGTTGTCCTTCGAAAATTCATGCATCTCCTTTACCAGATGGCACCACATACAAAATTAGGACTTATCATGGAGAGCACACTTGCATATCTTCCACAAAAATTCCTGAGGCAACTTCTAAATGGATTTGTAAGAAGATGTTGAGGTGCTTGAGAACAAATCCAAAAATGACCTTAGAATCAATCCAAGTTGAAGTGCAATATAAGTATGGAATTGAAGCATCACTTACCCAATTGTATAGGGCAAGAAGGAAGGCATTAGCAGAGATTGAAGGAGATCATGCAAAGTCATATTCATTACTTCTAGCATATGCATATGAAGTATTGAAGAGCAACCCTGGTAGTCTTGTTAAGATTAAAGGTGAAATGTTAACTCCAACCTCAACCCCCATGTTTCAAAGGTTTTTCATAGCATTTGATGCTATGATTACTGGTTTCAAATCTGGTTGTAGGCCCTTCATTGGGCTTGATGGTTGTCACCTCAAAGGGCCATATGAAGGTATATTATTGGCTGCAGTAGTATTGGATGGAAATAATGGTTTGTTCCCAATTGTTGTTGCCATTGTGGAGATGGAAGGGAGTGAAAGCTGGAAGTTTTTCATTGACCATTTGCAGACTGTCTTAGGTCAGGGGAGTGAAGCCAAGCCTTGGACCTTCATGTCAGACATGCAAAAGGTAATCTTTGCTTTGTTGTATTCTGCTAAATTCAGTTTTATTCTGCTATATTCTGCTATGTATTAGTTTGATATAGTAGCATTACTTTGATACATATTTCTGTATTTTTATTTTTTTTGTAGAGTATTGAACCAGTGCTTGCAGAGTTTATGCCTCAATCTGCTCATAGGTTGTGTTGTAGACACCTTTTTGCCAACTTTAAAAAGGTGCATTATGGATTGTTGCTTAGGAAATGTTTTTGGGAGGCTGCAAGAGCTTATAACCAGATTGACTTTAATCAAGCAATGGAAAGGAGAAAAGACATATCAGAAGAAGCTCGTAAATGGTTGTCAGATGTCCTAACTCATAAGTGGGCTAGGCATGCATTTGATGTTAGAGCAAGAATGATCACATCACAAACAATCTCACTGAGTCATTCAATAGTTGGTTAGGTCAATTGAGACACAAACCTGTCCTTTCACTTTTAGAAGGTATTAGAACTAAAGTAATGAGTAGGATCCAGAAGAGGTATGCAAAAGGGATGACATGGACTGGGTCAGTTGGATCACATGTGCAGAAAAGGTTGGCTAGGATCTGTACTTTGTTGTACTGTGGTGGTGATGTGTATGAAGTGATAGATGATGGCCACACTTTTCAACTTAACATGAGTACAAGGACATGTACTTGTAGAGAGTGGCAGGTGGCTGGAATACCCTGTAGACATGCTGTTTTAGCCCTTACACATAAAAGGATCAACATTGAAGATGGTTGTGATCCAAGTTATAAACTTGAGGCATATATGCAATGTTATGGAGGCATGATACATCCAATCAGGGATCATAGGTATTGGGAACCTGATCAATTCCACAAGCTGGATCCTCCACCTTTGAGGAGGATGCCTGGAAGACCAAGAAAGAATAGAAGGAGGGAAGCTGATGAAGCACCTGCTGGCGCTAGTCACATGAAAAGGTCACAGACCCTTAGATGTACCAATTGCAAAGAGTTTGGGCATAATAGAAGGACATGTCAAAGGGCTCCAATGAAGAAAAAGAAAGGTGCAAATAATAAGGTACTAGTAATGTGTTCCATTTTCTGTAAAATAATGTGTTCCACGTTTTGTAACGATATGTTATAACCCATTATAATCATGTGTAAAATAAACCTCAGGGGCAAGGGGATCAAGCCACCCAAGGTCAAGCATCTCAAAGTGAAATTCCATCCCAGTGTGTTACACAAACTGAATCTGCAGTTATGACTTTCACAGGTTCCAATGAGGTAAAAAATCATGAGTTTAATCTATTTTTTGCCATTCATATTTGTAACTATTGTCTCTAATTTATCACTTTAACTATTGTAGCATGCTGGAAGCAGAGGAAGGGGGAGAAATACTTCAGTTACACAAAATGAAGGTGGAAGAGGTTCCAATGAGGTATTCACTGTTCTGTCATTTTATTTCATTTCAAGTCTTAACTGTTGTACTATTTCATTAATTGTTGTGTCACTTTCTCATGTATATAATTTTCCATTTACTATTGCAGAATGCTGGTACTAGAGGAAGATGTAGAACAAATGCTAGGGGCAGAGGAGGGAGAACAGATGTAGGCAGAGGAAGGGGAACAAGTGTGAGCAGAGGAAGGGGAACAAGTGTGAGCAGAGGAAGGGGAAGAAGTGGGAGCAGTGAGTATGCTCAGTTCTAAGACTTATCTGATCTGTTTATGGACTTAATTACTAAGTAGACTGCACTTATGAACTTAATTACTAGGTAAATGGTGCTATACATGGGTTTTAGTTGCAACTCACTTTTATTTTATGTTTTTTGTAAAGTGAGTTGCAACTGAGATGATTCTTTTGGTAGAGATGCAAATGGTGCTGGTATAGATGCAAATGGTGCTAGTATAGATGTAAATCAGTGGATGCACTGGCCTTTTTTGGGATGCACATTGCCTTTTTTTTTGTATGCACATGACATTTCTTTTGGTTTAGATACAATGGTGTTGATACAATGGGTGATACGTATCAACTGGTATGTAATGGTTATTGAACAAGTATGACATTTGACTATTATGCTACTAGTTTTTGTAAGTCTTGTGTTTGTATGAACTGCTACATGGTCAAATACTGAATGTGCCACTTGCATTACATACCCAAGTTCTCTTGCATTACATTCGTAGGTTCTCTTACATTAGTAGAGTGACGCTACAACAAAAGGCCCCTTGCATTAAAAACATAACCAGGTTCTAGTCTAGATATTTACTTCATAAGTGCTCCTACTGACATTAGGATTGCAGTTATGGCTAGAATGAAGCTTGCAAGCACCAACACCTTCACCATGCTAATAGTGGCTTCAACGATCAATAGCCTTTTGTTGACCCTCCCATTTGGGATTACTGTGTCAATTTCTTCGGTTATATCCAAGCTTGGTAGCTGGGATGTTGGTCTTGTCAGTGAAACATTGTTGATTTGGTTGATTGGGTTGCACCATGCCCATAAATCACAACCCCCATTATCTGCATTTTTGCATGTGTAGTACAACCTTCCCGGATTCTTTTCAGATTCTGAGATCTTCACAACAGCCCGATCTCTGTATTTGCATGTTCTATTCCTGTACCTTAGTTAGTTTTGGGTACCAACAGTGCTTGAAGTAGGCATTCTTCAATTTTGGCATGTATAAAAACCAACAAATAAGTAGTTACATTTACTTACTTTTTCATAAATTTGAATATATAAACCATACATGGTGCTATACTTGTACATTACCTGGAAAAGAGGAGAGAGAAGGAGGTTGTGAGTGGTGTGTTGCTTGCTCCACCAACTGATCGTGGGAGAAAATGGTGAGAGGCATTGGTTTTTATACAGGCAATAGGTTTTGGCGCCAAATGTGGGAGGGAAATTGACAATTGGGGGGAAACTAAAAAGTGGAGCAAAGTTGACCCAGGGGTAGATTTGTCATGGAAAAATGCCTTTACGCTGACCTCATCACCTTTATTGCTTTTCCGTTACGTCCAACAAACGGATGGGCTAAATTGCAGCCGACAACTAAACCAGAGGGGAGGTAAGTGCAATTTTAGTAACCTGAGGGGAGGTGTCTGTAATTGTAAGAAACCTCAGGGGAGGTAAGTGAAATTTGCCCAACAATTAAATTTTTCCCTAAACTCTCATTCTCTTTTCTTTTCTTTTCCATAGGTCCAAAAAGTACATGAAAATTTAGAATGCTCAATTTTTTTATAGTTGAAAACGAGATGAGTCAGACAGAGTAGTAACTTGTAAGTGGTTGAAATTTTGATTTGGGGAATTGAAGGTGTATACATATGGAAGCAAAATTCAAATACAACCTTAGTCAAATTTTAAAATAAGTGTTATGAGTTACTTTAATTGAATCAAATCTAGTTCGCGCTGCCGATTTATGAGATTACCTGGTACAGTGTCGGAGTTTGGAGCGAATTCTTAGCATCTATAACGCGTTCTAGCTTTTGATATATAGATGTAAAAAGTTGATTTTGAACAGACTTTTAACGAGTCGAATGTGAATAACCTAATTGTTTGGCAATTGTTAGTACTTTACTCCCTCCATCCCTTTTTAAATGTTCCGCTTCGTAATTTTAACTTTTTTTAAAAATATCATCATTACATCTCTTACATCAACTTTTACCTTCACTTTCTTATTTACCCTCTAAGAAGACATCATCATTACACTTTTACTTATTAACTTTTCAAAATGAAATCTACTTTTATGGACAAAATGAAAAAGATACCAACTTTTACTCACTAACTTTATAAAATGGATATTTATTAAGCGACAACCAAAAATGAAATACTGAATTTTAAAAAGGGGACGGAGGGAGTACTACTTACTACTATCTCTCTGCAGTAAAATGACATTATTAGAATTGAAAATCCAAGTCAAAATGGTCCATTCTTCTTTTCTTCTCTCAAACATTGAAAGGAACTAAAATTTTGAAAAAAAGAACAAGCGACATAAGTAGAAAGTAACCAAAATCGAAAGAATATCTTCGTCTTCTTCCCTTCCTCCTACGGAAAACACACGCGCACACACACACAAAAACCTTTCTTACAAAACGTTGCAGGATTTCTTGAAATTTATCAAAAGGAACTGTCCAATCTATCATAAAACAGGCAATTACTACTCGGGATATGTAAACGACCTCGCCGTATATTATTAAACAGATGTACACGATAAAATATATATATAGAAAGAACCGGCTTCATCTTCATCACTTCCATCTGAACAATCTGAGAGACTGCATAACCAGTTCCGTTGGCACTAAATCTACACAGGGTACTTGTATTTACAGAAGCTCCCATTCAGGGTCCCATGTTTCCTGAGATGATGATTTCTTCGAGTCCAAAGTGGAAGAGGGGGGCAAGAGATTCAGCGGTTGTTGCTGGATTGACCCGATATCAATGTCTCCGTACTGAATTCCCAGCTGCTCGTACTCTTTTCTTATCCTCTTTTTTGAAGCAAAAGCATCTTGTAGGATTTTCTAATACAACACCACAAAAGGAGATTCATTTAGGCTCGTCATTGAACCGTATAAGAACGAACTTCTTGTAGGAAACGAAGAAGAAGAATGTATCAATGTCGTTGGATGCGCATATAGGATTCTGGTGGTAAATTCGTTATGGAGAGTAGCACGATATATGAAACCAAATCAACAAGACACAATGCAATCATAGATGACTTTTAATTTATCAAGAATCATACAATTTACTTCCTTAACTAACATTTTCTGTTCGTGTTTCTCTAAACTTCTTTTTTTATCCCACCTTTTTTCGTCGGAGAAGAATTGGAGTTACCTTGTATGATCTGTGTCTTTGTGCTCTACAAGAGTCAGCATACAGTAATCTACGGCCAAGAACTACACAACCCTCATCAGGCTTTGCCATCTCAGACAATTCGATGCTTTCCAAACTGGGATCTGTGATATCTACTCTGCAGTTATCTGCCTCTCCTGTTGAAAAGCATTTCAATATCAGCTCTCAGTTGATACATTCAAATAGCACAGAACATGCCATCAAAACAGTAGAGACAAGTCCAAGTAAAGTTTTTGTTGAATGAAGGTCTTATCATACTCGGTATCAAACAAAAAAAAAAACAGTAATAATGAGAACTAAAGGTGGACAACCCAAGTGAAGATGTCCTATGCTTCATGTTAGTGACCATATCCGTGTATTACATTGGCATCGTGTGAGCATGAAATGAGTACAATGCATCAAATTCATGTCCGCAACTAGATAAATGACCATCAGCAAAGCACGGCCGAGGCTCTATGTTGTATCAGGATAAAAAACTAAACTGAAAGGTAGGTAGAGAAGATGGAAAAAGGCAAGCAATCTTGGCAACTTCGTGTGGTACGAAGTAGAGGACTGTAATGAAAGTAAGGGAACTATACATCGAAACTGCATCCAAAGTTTTCATTGCACTTTGAGAATACAATTATGAATGTTTCCAAGCCATAATGTTCCTAATCACACAAGCCTACAAATTTCTAAGCTGCTTTTTTTTTTCTTTAATAAGACTGCAGACAAGCTGATGATTGGCAGAGAGGGTGCTTCTGTTTCACTTAATACGAGAGACATTATAAGACAAATAACCACAAGACACTCCATTGATAACCCCAAGGGGTTGGCCTAGTGGTCAAGGCCTGGAAATTAGGGGTTTGATCCCTCCTAAGGTCTCAAGAAACCTCTCAGGTGCTGTCAACTCATTTTGGGCCAGTTCATACGGAGCATTTGCTCCGGCTTCAAGTGGCGCCCCCACTAGTGAACGGTTATGGTCTCTCAGGATTAGTAGAGGTATGCGTAAGCTGGCTGGACACCTGGTTATCAAAAAAGACATTCCATTGAGAGAATAAGCTAGTGGTGAAAGCAATGATGTACACACAACATTAGAAAGGTTTGATAACTGAAATCTTATGGATTAGGACTTGAACTAGGACGATGAGCTTGTGCCTCGCCTCTACTAGAATAGCAGCATGTCAAAGTAATGAGCCAGCCACAATGGAAGTACTGAAAATGCACTCTCAGTTGAGCATTTAAAAAACCAAAAGAAGCAAGTTCTCATCACTATTGTTCATACTAGTAAACTAGTAAATAAACTGTTGGAATCTTTATAGTATCCCAGGCACCCAAGTAAAACAGTAATAAACAAAGGACAAGGAGATCAAAAAAAAAACCACCACGGACACTAAACATGTCCCCAAGGTGAATTCTTCATTGCCATACCAATTTCCAGGGAAGACATTAGAACCTCTAATTGAGCACACTCATAGCAATGCGTATTTGCAGATGAACCAGCAAGAGAAGCAGTATCTTCAGCTGTGGATGTGTCTATATATGTCAAAACAAAGTAATTAAAAGAAAATGACCAAGAAGTACTATCCATTATTCCAAAATCTGAAGCACCCACCTTTTGATTCCAATGACAGGGCACTGCCGGAGAGAGTAAGCCCCATATCCGCAACCTTGGTAAGCCCCATACCTGCATCCTTGTTGTCACAAAATAGAACTGGGAAGGACTGAGAAGATGATAGAGCATCGGAGAGATCAGAAACAGCTCCAATGACATTTTCATCCGAGAAGTCTAACATACCATGAGTGGCTATAGATAGGGAACTACTGGTAGAAATAAGTCCCACCTCTGGTATCCTACTCTCACTTGAAACAACTGATGAGCTCATCTCAGAAGGTGTCAACAAGCTAGAAGTATTAGAAACACACTCAACATCATCTAAAAAGTTAATACAATCAACTTTTTCCTTTTGGGTACTACATAGCAAAGTTGCTGTTGGAACTTCAGACCGAATCCCACTTTTTTCAGCAATGTACTCGCTTAATAATAATGCTTCATTCACGTTCTTGTTTTCAGTACAGATTAACTCAAACTCCTCAGGCTGAGATGGTTCCTCCTTTGCACCATTTTCTTCAACAACCATAAGAGACTTTTCATCTATCACTGCCTTTTCTGTGTCATTTGCTTCAACAAGAATGTCGGACTTCTTATCTACCAACTCCTCCTTTGTATCTTTTTCTTCAAGAAATGTATGGAACTTCTTATCATTCAAAGCATTGAATTCTGGTCCCAATGATAAGTCGAGCTCTGCTAATTTAACCTGATCAGCAGAAGGTGGAGGGATCAAATGTTGATGTGTATTCTTTAAGGGATAAATTGGATACTCCTCCACAGAAGATTGGTTGATATTGGTATATACAGTATTTTCTTCAAGAGCTATCATTGACCTGACCGGGGTCTCAATGGTATTATTTTGTGCCGAACACACCGCTTGAGCTTCATGTTTTCCAGGTTTCCCCATAGAAGAAGGAATTATATCTTGCACAACATCAGCGTAAAATCTTTTCACACTGTCTCCAACTGTATGCACCTGGTTCTCGACATATTTAACGGTATCCTGTACGAAAGAACACTCCAATTTAGTAGGTTCCTCACTTTAAGAGATCAGGAAACATATTTAAATCACAGTCCCACAGTTATCACCGTATAGCTTGTATTAGATGGCAAGAAACATCATGAATGAAAGGATAGATATAAGCTCATCTAGACATTTCTTGCAATACTTGTCCTATGAAAGCAGGGTAACAATAAAGCAGGCTATCATCCTATAACGGGAGCACTGATGAGTTGATTTGACAACTCACAAAATGAAGTTCAATTATAGATGCGGGGAAAAGGGTGAGAGACAAGAAAATCCTACCTGGCTCACAAAATCATCAACTTCATGGCATATAGCCTCAAATTTCTGGTAAATGTTCCCAACCCATTTTTTCCCCTTGAATTTCAGATCCATTTTGAGATATGTTATACTGCTCAAACAGACATGGTGAGACCTCCTTCAATCAAATGAGAAACAATGCACGAAAGCTAATCCCGAACGGCAATATTCACCTGTAAAAAGTCGGATGAGTTCTGTCACGACGGGGGAAAAGTGTTTCCTCCCCAAAGAAAAATGAATCAATAGAGGCTGCAAGCGCAAAAATCTGACATAAAAAACTCGACCCAATTAGCCAATAGAACTTCTAAGGCACACTTTAACCCATCTGCAATCGATATTCCACATTAACAAACCAAATGAACATACAACTCCAATCCAAACCAAACCAAACCAAACTAGCCTTGTGTCCCAATCAATTGGGGTCGGCTACATGAATCTTGTTTTTCCATTGAGATATTAGGATTAATGTCATAGAGATCTAAAGGGGATTTTACGTGCTAGCTCTCAGCTACCTAACACACAACTCTCCTCATTAACCGGGCTTGGGACAGGCTGTAAAAAAGATAAGACTCTAAGCACGGCACAGGTGGAGTTAAATCAACAAACAACTCCGCGTCTGGAAAATAAGTGGTATCATTAACTAAAAAGGCACCAAGGGGTGTCATTATCACGGTGTCACCTATACACAAAGTCAAGGGTAATCAAACCACTACACTTTGATCAAAAGTAACTCCAACGCTCGAAAGCCTCTACAAAATACAAGAATGGCTTCAAATCTTGAAGTCAATATAAATTTTCAACCACTGTGGTAGTGTCTAGTTGGGATTGTGGTGGGGTTCACAACTTCTCAAACTAGTGATGATCTGCTTAGCCAGGCCAGGGGCAAGAATCCTATCACATGTGCCACCTTGTTTCCATCACTAAGTAAACTAGAACTTACAGAGCTCACAGAGCAGGATACTTACTTGCTCGGAATTTGGAAACAAAGATGGAGAAGGTTAACTTTATAAAGAGGGTCAACCAACAAAGGATAACTCACCCTGGTGAAGAGGGCATGTGCACAAGTGTAGGACAAGGCCACAAGGAGTATGGACAATGGAGCTACTTAGGAATGTGAGCATGTGGTGCGTTAGTTGTTTACGGGGCTCAGTACTGCAGAGGTATTATTGCATGTTCTGCAAGTATGGAGCACACCAAGTGCTTTAGTTAAGATATGAAGTTAAATTCTAGTGGAGATCCCTACAAAGACCAAACAAGGCCCTATTCCTTTGACAGAGGGACACAGGAGCCTTGATGAACCTTCAACTCTAACTGTATGCTTTGAGATGTACAAGTTTGTTGCAGAGCTGTGTTTGGAGTAATGCCCACAACGTCAACCTTGATGGGTCCCTGGGGCTGATCTAGCCCAGCAACAAGGTGTTATAGGAGACAAGTGACTGCCGTGTAGGTTAGAAATGCTCGAGAAGAGAGCTGTTACGCCTAGGCTGCCAAGCTAAAGAAAGATACTTGCAGTGTTAATTAAAGCAAAAGAGGGGACATTCTTGCATGGATCGCATAGAATAGCTTGGTCATGCCGAAAGGAACATGTCGATCGATTAAGAGCATACCATTAGGGAAGGGGTAAGATGCAAGGACAGGTTTTCGTAATCCAAATGTAACCTCAAATAGGCTGACAAGGGAAACCAAGTAACACAATCACGGAGACCTATCAACGATGTGGTCCTATCTCCCCTGAGAAGTGACGGCCATGAATTTACACGAGCGGAGCCAACTACTAGATACAACTAAAAAAAAAAACAATCTCCTTAATAAAAAAAAAAAACAATTCGAATAACTAACTGTTATCGGCGCAGAGAATAGCAGCAGAACTGAAATATGCACTGCTAGTAATAAAGTTCCCAATACAATTCTTCAACAGACCTCATGAGTATTCTCTTTCTCAATCGAGTCCATGATAGTTCCCTTAGCATTAGGGGCTTAAAATAACTGATTAAAAACAATAATTTATACTGACCCAAACCCCTTCCCGAATCCCAACTCATTAACAAGGACATCAATATGCTCAAAATGATGTTATTGAGGCACACATAGGATTTTAGAAGGTACAAATAACTCCAATTATTGTAATCAATGAGTTAAAGTGCAAATTTTCCAAGATATTCAACAGTAGGGGGCCACCAGAAACAATATCCAAATTCTTACTCCCAGATGATAAAGAAAAAGAAGCAATTCATGAAACAATTTCCATATAATCATTACATGGAAAACTACGTTAGAAGTAGAACTAGCATAAAAATACTCCAATTTTTTCTTTATAATTCTCACTGTACGCCATGTTTTTCCTTCACTTTCCTAATCCAGCATGTCTGGTGATCAATACATACACCGATACTACATAAGCTTCACGGCACATAAACATGTTTGTGTGCTTGTGAACATACATAATCGCTCGACCTGATTAAAGAAAAATTCTAAGCTCAAAAGCAGTTTTTTTCGCAGGGAAAAAAAAAACGGTGATCAAGACAGATTAGGTTTTACCACGCTCGTTACCTGTATTGGAGAATTCAAGAAAACTGAAGGACAAAACCCTAGTACAGAATCCACAAAAGACGATGCTGAAGAAGGAAGAGGATTTACCGGCAACCGTAGCCGCCGGTGGATGTCGCCGGACTGGTTCAGCTTGTGCTATGTTAGGAAACGTTTTGAGCTTATGGGGTATATAAACAGCCCAGGGTTTTAGACACTCGTCAAATTTTTCGCAGTATTATCCCCGAATTATTCATTATTTGCACGATCCTAGACTCTGACTTTAGAGTGGACCCACCAAATTCAATGTGGGCCTGGAGAATCTCCGACCCAAGTGATTTTTCAGTGCCGACCGGGTATATCTGACCCGATGTGGTACCCGTTTGGTCCATCCAAGTCGTCCGATATATTTATGGACGGTTCGGATTGAAACCCTCTTTCTTCTCTCACCCAACACTTTCTCTCTCCAAATATGAACCGTTCAAACAAGTGATGGATGGCTCGGATGGGAGAGCGGGCACTACGTAGTATCCGCTCGACACTAAAAAATTTTCCGAAAGACCCACCATCCATTGTAGACTTTTTTTCCCTCCCCAATGATGAGATGTTACAGGGCCAGCTTACAGCCTTACACGCACCTCAACTATAATTTTTTTTCTTTCAGTCAGTAAAAAATAAGTCATCTATTTTAAGACTAGATAATTCATAATAAATTATTTATTGCAATCTAATCCTAATAGTCACGTGACAACAATTACTGTATATCTTAAAGAGCCACGTGCTAAAATTTGTTTCCATTCACACATCAATGATAATGATATTTGTTCACCCTTAGGGCTTTACCTTTTAGAATGTAATTTTACCTATATTTGGTGAGATTGGTTCGGGAGCTTTAAATTTAGTGATTAGATCGCTTATTTTTTGTATATAAATTAATTGCTAGAATACGGAAATTCCCATGACCCAATAATACGCATATAGATTGAACATCAAAAAAATAGGAATCCTACGTGACGGAACGAGAATTTTACCCCACTCCTGCCTAAATCACAAATTGAGTTTAGGCTCTTTTGTGATCTCAAGAGCATAACGTGTATATATAAAGGAAAAATATAGATTGAGCTCCTTGCGTAAGAGCATCCGCATTGTAATAAGCAAATAGGTGTGGATAAGCAAACTTAACAACATTGCTCAAAAAATACCTCACATTGTAATAAGCAAAATTACAAGTCTTTTAGCAAATAATCAAATTCCACCCATTCCATAACCAAACTTAACAACTTTTACCAATAACCAAAACTTAATAACCAAACCCAATAACCAAACTCAAAACTCAATAATTCAAAAACACCTCACATTAGAATCGTCTCATCGAGACGAATAATTTGGTGTGGCCGGGTGCGTGATTGGAACTCGTTTGCGATTGGAGATTGGTGCATTGTGTATTGTGGGATTTTTTGGGTTAGGCATGTAAAAATAACCAATGTGGAGGTAGAGATTGTTAAGTTTGATTATGAACTAAATAGATAATCAAATGCTGACGTGGCATATTTTGATTATTGATTTTGATTATTCCCATTGCAGATACTCTAACTAAGAAATCCTTATCCTCCTAGGATTTCATTTCTTATTGCACAAATTAGAATTTATACCACTATAGAATTATAATTGCACCATCTCTATCTCAATTTATATTTTCGAGTTTCACATTGTTAAATACTTAAATATCTTTCCACATTAAGATTACACATACCTATTGTTTAATGTCTTGTTCTCTTTGCAATTCAAATTTTTTTTTTCAAAAGATTCATCTTACTTCCAACATTTCTCTTTCTATCTCTCTCCATTTATTATCCCTACTATTTTTCAAAAAAAAAATTCAAATTTCAATCCAAACAAATACTAAATTATTGACAAATATATTTAATCAATATCTTTGAAACTTTTCACTTAACTTATTCGACATGTTGGACACAAATATTCACCTACAGAGTTTGACATAATTATACCTTATAAGCTTACTCAATGGGGTATCATCAATCTAATCTCAGACGTGAATTCTATTAATAATTAATAACTATGATACATGTAATGTTGTGACCTAACTCACCGAGACTATTGACTCTAAAGAGGATCTCACTCTCTGATAAATTAAAGTCAACAACATTAGATATGCATATCTAGTACTCCATTATCTTTGTACTTTAATAACCATGAGGTCAGGATGGTCTTATGAAGTCAGTACAAAAATAATTACCTCAAAACGGGTCACGTTCAATATACACACAAAGTTTATTAGCACAATGAGTTGAAACTAATACCATTCCCAGTATTTGAGACAGACCTACTAAAATATTATGTTACAGTTCTACCGATGGTGTGTCTAATTCCATCTAAGGCTATGAAGTAAATCTTATATTTCATAAGAACCGATAATCCAATCATTCGTGTGAAAACCGTACTCTATAAACCGAATCATCTACAATGTAAAATAATAGACACAAAAACACAAAATCAAATAATAATATTATACAAACATTGCACGTAAACAATTCTCATCAAAAAGTATAAAATTGATTAATATATAACAATTAAATATTAATTCATTACATAAAAGTTATAACCATAACTTTTATTAGTATATATATATATATATAAATAAAATTCTAACATTAATTTGGTAAGAGGTGTTCCAGTAAGGGTTCTTTTTTTGAAAGTTCTTTTTATTCAATTTTCAAACTCAAATATAATGAAAATAAAAATTAATTTTTTAATTTTTTTTTGCACCGTATAAAAGATCTCAATGAGATCTATCAAACAAGATCTATATGGGTAGAAAAATTATTTGCATAAACACATAATTTTTGAGTTTAAAATTACCTTTGTTTGGAAAAACAAGAATTTTAACAAAAGTGGAACACCACCGTAGTACATTGAGCAAAAGTTCACATCAATTAGACATCTGTACTTTATCAAAAACCCAAATTTGGTCTATCAAAGTTCTGGAGAAATTGACAACTACTGTCCTGTGCAGTTGGTATGTCATCTCTCCCCTATGAGGGATGTCCTGGGTTCGACTCCTGCAGGAGCAATACCCTTAGGGTCCCAAGCTATGAATAACTTCAGGACCCCGTGCTAATCCTAACGCCCCCCACTAACTCCCGCTGATGTATGACGATTGAAAAAAAAAAAAAGTTCTGGAGAAATTAAAAAATAAGCAGCTTATTTCACATTTTCAAACTCAAAAATAATATAAATAAAAAATATTTTTTTTCATCGTATAAAAGATCTCATCGAGATCTGTCAAACTAGATCCATATTGCATTCTTTTAGATTTCAATAAATCCATAATTTTTTAACTTAAAATTGCATTCTTAAAAAATAAGGATTTTTTTTTTTGTTCCAGAACATGGCCTAACTTTTTCTTTTCTAAGTACTTGCCAATGTTTGATTGAATTGATTTTTGTTGGATCTCCAAACAAATCAATTCATGCAACATAACTACATGAGTGGTTTTAATTACGGAATCACCCTTATAAGTGGGTAAAGAAATCCTTACCCGACGGCTGAATTGACCGCACTACACGTGTAGTGCAGGAGGTGTACTACAACAACTCCGGATCCCCCGAGGGGAGTGTGGACGAAATAGAATTTTGTTTTTTTATCCGAGAAATAGAATCTTGTTAACTGATTTTCTTCTTACTCCCGTTTCAGCTTCCCTAACCTTACAGGTCGAGTTAACTGTGAACACACCTGATAGGTGAGGCTTGGAAAAGCTAGCTTCAAAGGCATATTCCCATCCCATCCCCCACAACTAAAACATCATTATTGATGGACAATTTTTTTTTTTTTTCCCAAGAAGTGTCGGGCCAGCTTACGCGCATCTTGACAATTCCCTCTCTGGTCCGGTCAAACATAGGTCATCCACACCGAGATTAGAAGATTCACAAGATTACTTTCTTAACTCTAGTCGATTGTGAGGGGAGCAAACCCACTAACCAACCGAACTAACTATTGAGGCTTTCCTAAAAATATTCCATCTTAGCATTTCTCTCATTCCAGTATATAGTATCTTTTTCCACGCCTTAGATATGTGCCTACATCCAACCATATGGGGAAACCAAACACCATCAGCAATATTCTTCTATTTGCTGCAGACTATTTGCCTCCACAAAGCCTGCTTTTCTACACCAAAACTCATTCATCAGCTTTAAGTTTTTTTAAAATACCCAGACCACCCCTTTCTCTGCTCATAGACATCTTCTCCCAACTGATCAAATGATGAAGTTTCTTTTTTAGTTCCTCTTCACCCAAAGTTACTTTGTATTTTAGCCAAATTTAAACACTTAACACTCCAGGATGGAGCCAGATTGGGGCTAGTAGGGACTGTTGTCAATCCCCCAACAATTTAAAAAAAAAAAAAACCCTACTTTTACATTGAATAAAAAATTATCATAAATTTTTTTTATTGTCTATATTCGCCCCCTCCCCCCGCGGCAACAATTCTGGCTTCATTTCCGTTGTAACACTCATGATTTGCAATAAAACATTAGTATGCTCTCTTATTCCCAGTAGGTAACTTGGCTTGGGGAAAAAGGTTAGATACAGTATGTGAACCCCACGGTGAAATCCACACATGTTAGATTTGTAATGAATTGGATGTAGATAAAGAATCTTGTGCTGGATAAAGTAGAATCTACAATAAAAAGCTTTTTCTCACTTGACAACTCATCCCGTAAACTCCTCATTTGACGCAAAATGAGATACTTCACGGTCCCATGTGACAATTCGATCTGTTCATTTCATTGTCTCTATACGTGTAAAAGATTCATCGAAAAAATCAACTTGATCGGGTCATATTTGTGAGATATGGGCATTATAGCTTGACCATCTATTTTCTCTAAAAAAATATGGTTTGTTTGAATAGCTAGCTAACAATGTCCAATTAAATTGATATTTTTGCGGATGATGTATACTGACTCGAATCATCGAACGAGGCCATAGTGGTCCCAATTTTTTTCACTTGGGGAGTCACATGTGGAATCGTCAAAAGAGATGAAACGATCGTGACTCGGGGATGATGTCAGGGTGCTTGGCAGCGATGTCGAGTGGCTGATTCGGCCATTCATCTCGGCAATTGACGGCTCGGATTATCTTAATCCGAGCAACAAACGGTTTAAATTTTTATGAGCTCGGATTATTTTCAAACTATCCGTGCCGAGATAAACAATCGGATCGACCGCTCAACACTGCTGCCAAGCGCGCCCGCTTGACAGCATCTCCCAAATTCTTGGGTTTGGTTCGGAAAGTGATGGTTCATGGCTTCAAACTAACAAATGAGCCCTTTCCAAAAATGTGGATATTTTATTTTGGCATAAAGAAGCCTTTTCAAGTTTCAATGAATTTAATAATGGGATGTTGGCCAGTGTAAATTCACTTGAGAAACGATAAATTAAAGATGCCAAATCAGTTGTGCTGTCAGTTAGAGGGGAAGATAGAGAGGCAACTGCACCAACCCTGTAGGCTGTAGAGCACGGTCAATATTCAGCTCACCCAGAAACCCTCACAAGGAAACCCCCCTCATTTTCTTGCCTTTTCTTGAACCATTTTCCTGTCGCCCAAACACGAAGAAAACCCCTTTATTCTCCCCTCCCCCCTTAATAGCAAGGCCTAAGTCAAAGCCATTCCCTCCCCACAAACCCATTGGCTCCTTCCAGCTTTAATAACTTGTGTAACAGGAAAAACTCAGGTTTGGTTGGTAGCGTTAGCTCATCTCCTTGTAACTTCCCATTTTTCCACCCCCCCTCTCTCTCTCTCCTCATATTACTCCCTCTCTCACATTTGCACAGACTTTCTCTCTCTATCCCTCGATGGAATTGCCTGTCAGGAGACCAACGTACAAGCTAGAAACCAAGAACTTGTCATACCCAACTGGCGGTTCCAAATGGGTTCTACGTTGCAAGGCTCCCAAGAGGCCTCCCACTTTGATCCTACACGATGTGCATTGTGAAGCCAGGCCAGGGGAGATCACTGCCATTGCCGGCCCGAGCGGGGCCGGCAAGACGACTCTCCTGGAGATTCTAGCTGGGAAGATACCGCTGGGGAACGCTTCCGGTAAAGTGCTCATCAACAATCTCCCGATGGATGGCAAGATTTTCCGGCGGTTGTCGGGGTACGTGACGCAAGAGGAGAATCTGTTCCCACTGCTGACCGTCGAAGAAACACTGGTGTACAGTGCTCTCCTGAGGCTAAGAGGTGGGAAGAAAGAGGCTAGAAGCAGAGTGAGAGTGCTGATGAAGGAGCTCGGGCTGGAGCGGGTTTCGGGCTCGCGGATTGGGGAAGGGTCGAACCACGGGATTTCGGGTGGGGAGAGGAGGAGAGTTTCGATTGGGGTTGAGTTGGTCCATGACCCGGCTGTTGTTTTGATCGATGAACCGACTTCCGGGTTGGATTCAGCTTCAGCTCTTCAAGTGATTTCACTTCTTAAATCAATGGTGGTTAAACAAGGTAATGTAAATTCTTTCTTCTGTATTTCCATTTCTTTTTTTTTAAGAACAATGCTGATTTCCTTAGTTGATCTAAATACGTTCAAGGAATATGATGGAGGAAGAAGCCATCAGTGTTGAGAAGGTTTTGTGCATGCAAAAGTGAAAATGATTTTCATATACCCCTTTACTTTCTACACAAACTTCTTACCGGTAAGAGTCAGTATTGTTATTGTTAGCAGTTAGACTGGGATTATTTCGGACGAAATACTTGAAAATATTTTTTGGTATTTGACAAAAGAAATTTTCAACGAAAAATATTTTATGAAGTCAATGAAAATCAATTCATTTTGAAAAAAAGTTACTCCACTGTTAAAGGGAAGAATTTTTTAACTAATATTGGGGGGGGAAAAAAAATCAATATTAGCGATTTTTGGTGAACCGAACAACAGTTATTTTTCATTGCAAAAATATGTTTTTGTCACAACCAATAAATATAAAAAAAATGTCATTTCAGGGGAAAAATATGAGAAAAAATGACTTATAAAAATATATTCGGACGGAAACGATAGTTGTCCATTATAAGAAAATTTCTTTAAAAAATCGCTTTCTCTACGTATAGCATGAATAAAAGTTTAGACGTAAATGAACAAACCAATACATGATACGTGTTCCGATTTAAAAACACTGGTTATAATCTCGTTTATCCTAATTAAATACGTGACAAATATACCAGTCGGGTTGTTGGAATGACTAACTTAAAATTTAGTTTTACAGGTAAAACCATTGTCCTAACCATCCACCAACCGGGTTTCCGGATCCTCGAGCTGTTCGACCGGATTGTTTTGCTTTCCAATGGGGTTTCAATCCACAACGGTTCACTAAAATTTCTCGAAGAGAGGCTAAAATTTGCTGGATATAGCATTCCTCGCCACGTCAATGTGCTCGAATTCGCCATCGACGTCACCTCAAGGTTGGTTATTCAAAGTTCAGAGATTTTCAACAACCAATTCTTCGATGAAGAAGAAGAAAACAAGCACAGACCACACGAAAATCGCATCGAAGAGAAGCCGTTTTCGTACCCGAATTCGCATTTCGAAGAAGTGGTCATACTCGGTGAGAGATTCTGCAAAAACGTGTTCAGGACTAAGCAGCTCTTCGCCACAAGAGTTATACAAGCCCTCATTGCTGGATTAGTCCTCGGCTCAATCTTCCTGAATGTTGGCAACAACCAGGACCCTGTTTCCTTACAAACCCGGCTCGGGTTTTTTGCATTCACCCTCACCTTCTTGCTCTCTTCCACAACCGAAGGCCTGCCTATTTTCCTGCAGGAGAGAGGAATTCTAGAGAGAGAGACTTCCAGAGGAGCTTACAGGGTTTCTTCTTATGTCATATCAAACACCCTTGTTTTCTTTCCGTTTCTACTACTAGTCGGCCTTCTCTACTCCTCCTCTGTGTACTGGTTAATCGGTCTAAGGCGCGAAATCGACGGTTTCCTCTACTTCTCCTTGGTTGTGTGGATGGTGGTTCTGATGTCGAATTCCTTCACAGCTTGTTTCAGTGCTCTGGTGCCGAACTTCATCATGGGGACTTCGGTCATCTCGGGTTTAATGGGGTCTTTCTTCCTCTTTTCTGGGTATTTCATATCAAGGGAGAACATACCCAGTTACTGGATTTTCATGCATTATTTGAGCCTGTTCAAGTACCCATTTGAGTGCTTTATGGTGAACGAGTACGGAGGGGAAGCAGGGAGAAGAAGGTGTGTGGAAATTGAAATGGGTGTGTGTGAATTGTACGGTGATGGGCTCTTGAGGCAACAAGGGGTGAAGGAATCGCAGAAGTGGATCAATTTGGCTGTGATGATGGGGTTCGTCTTGGGTTACAGGGTGTTCTGTTTTCTGATCTTGTGGTACAGATGCAGCAGAAGTAGAAAATAAAATTGATGGTTTTTGCCTTTACAGTTTTACCTTAATTCTTTGCTTGGACAAGTTACAAATTAACTAGAGGCAAGGTCCCCTGCCCCTCCCGAGTGGCGAAAAGTGTCTATGGAGCGAACTCAAGGAGACGCGGGAGAGCCAGCTGCGGATGGAGGGAAGTCCCGGCCCAAGAACGAGCAGGGTTGCTTCTCCTGCGCACCTTTTTCTTCTTCGTGCTGAATACTTGTCTATTCATGTACTACTTGATGATCCCTCCATCCGTGACCGTCTCATTGTCTTATTTCCTTAAATTTGTTTTACAACGGTGAATATATGTAATCTCCGTCACACATATGATTTGAAGTGCTGAGACACTTTTGGAGCTAGGTGGATTTCATCTCTCTGTGCGTTGGGTGTATTTGCTCAGCTATTTTGGTAAGAGTCCAATATTGGTGACCCCTTGATTTTGCTAACAAGCATTGGGGTTGGGTCAAAAGCTGGGGCGATTGGTAAAGGGGGAAAAAGTAGAAAATACTCCTGAGGTGATCTAGTTAAGTATGTTTCTTTAGCATCTCGATCTACAAATCTATAGTTGTATGGCTCCGATGTAAGACAAATCTACAGATGTCTGTGGCTTCGGATTATTTGTGTGGAATGTCTGTCTCAATCTCCTGTTCGACGCGTATCTCTCCTGAACAGTCACTTGAAACTCCGTTAAGCCTTTGAGGATCCAAAGGATGGGGAATTGAGGTAGGCATTCCGGACAGGAGGATACGGAGCCATTATCAATCTTCGATTCAGTCCGGTTTCATTCGCAACCTCATAAATGCGCGGATGTTATCTTCATTGATTAGGAATAAAAATAGTGAAATGAATCCCACTTAAAGTAGTTAACCCACTATTTTTTATTTTGGCAAAAGAAGAACACCATTTCTTACACTATAAGGAAGGAAATACAAAGAGTTGATCATGATACAAACCAACAAAAAAAAAAAAAAGCAACATATAAAAAGCACAGTGTCATAGCTATAGCTTAAATGCCTTAATGTAGCATGCCATATACATATATCCGAGGGGTGCGAAAACAGCCATTGCCAAAATCACCGATAGAAGAAGCTAGGAAGAGATCCCTTAAAGATAGAGAGGCACCGTACATGCAACCCTCTCCAACAAAAGCCATCTATTGAAATTAACTTTGGGATTACTTCCATAGGTCTACCCAAATAACAACTAGCATGAGTAGCACAGTCATCATTCGTCACAGGATTGACAAGTTTAGGAATATTATATATACATTGGAATGGGCTCGGGTTTAACATTGCTTTCTTAATTAGCCTGCATTTCGATCTTCATGACAGTGCTCGATATGTTGAACCTCAACAACCGACTGGCTAGACTTGTGAAAAAACTGAAACTTTTGACCTACTTCCAGAGATGCTTGCAATGAAGAAAGCATAATGTCGCACTCGCTTCTTAAGAAATGAGCATAATTTGTTTTGGTCATTTTATCAGTCATCAATGGATATATGAGCCTCTTGTGTGTTTAAGATGTTGTGAACAAATTAAGCTTTTTGATAGCTTTTTAAGTATTTAGATCAGCTTATACACACCTTGACTAATTTTGAGGGACCAATCCCAACGCTCACTGGTAGGGTTCTATTAAAGTTGGGATAAAGCCCTGTATGAGCTGGCCTCAAAGGAGTGACAGTTCTGAACAAATTTTGAACTCAAACTTAGGAGAGACTTGAGTGACCTAAAGCACAAGTCTTGACCACCAAGCAACAAATTAAGCTTAGCACAAAGCCACAAATGTATAGCCAGGCAAGGAGTCCACTCAAAGCTGATCGTCTTTCTACTTCATTTGAACACACAAAGCAAGAGAGCTATCATGTAAAGGTGTTTGTCTACCCAATGTTATTATGTTAGGATTACATTGAGAAAAAAGCACAGACGGGATAATCTTCAATAATCAAAAAAAAAAAAAAAAAATCGACGCAAAATTAACAAATACGAAATTTTGTTTGTCTAATTTTATAATTTTAACTTATTAAAAAAAGATAATGGTTTCCACGAAAAGACATTGAATTTCCAAAAATACGCTCATATTTTTAGTATTAAATAAGAGCACTTTTTTCAAGGGAAAATGACGGCCAAAGACATGTTTTGATAATTAATATCCGCCAAGAATATTTTCAGCATTAACAAATATTTTTAACTTGTCTTTGACGGATATTAATTATCAAAGCATGTTCTAGGCCGTCATTTCCCCTTTTTTTCAATGCATAGTATTGTACTCTAAATTTGTTTGTTTGTGCTTTAAAAAACGAAGGGCATAAATAAAAACTTCAAAGAGTCAATTTGAAATGGACAAACCTTTTGAGATATGAATAAATCAAAAGTGGATAATCACATCGGAATGGAAGGAGTTGGAAAAAGAGCATAAACAAATCGGGACGGGAAGAGTAGCAAAGAACAGAGGCAATACATTCAAATAAATTACTATCAGGGTAGAACCAGTTAGGCATGGTTTAATGAGCATTCTACGTAGTACTACTACTACTATTTGACACAGTGAAATGAAGTACGCGGTTAAAGTCTAACGAGGAGGCAAATCGGTGTGGGAGTGTACGTTTATCATTAGTAATTACGGAGTATATACTCCTCACATCACATGGAGCTACAGAGAGAGAGAGAGAGAGAGATGGCGTGGAGGGAGAGAGAGCGCGGCTAGATGTGTGCTATCAAACTAATGTTTACTTGGGCGTGTACTCCGGGATCTCGAAAGGCCTTCCTATCTTTTGCTGATTTAGGTTTCAGTTACGAGGTTGGGGAAGCCAGCCAGAGGTGGACCGCTTTCCCTACTCTCTCTCTCTCTCTCTAGATTCTGCACCCTCAGCTTCAAACTCCGAGCTTTTCAAGCCCTAATTTCAAATTGAAACCGTCCGACGGTGAGTGGTTTGTCTAATTATAACCGTTTTGGCGGTTAGTTACAAGGCTTGATTCTTTATCTGAATTTAATTGGCGTGTTTGATCGTTTTGTTCGTCTGGATCTGCAAAATGTTGGGACTCTTTTTTTGAGGTTTTCCCTTTCGTAAGCTACGTACACACGCTCGTCTACTCCAATGGTTGCGTACAATGTTTTTCTTCTTCACATTTCTGTTCCGTGGATTGATTTTACTTTACTCGACGGCAACTTTCGCTCTCTTTCATTTTCAACTGCCATCTCTCTGTTTATATGTCTTGTTTGTGATCCTTGTTCCGCGGTATTTGAATTTCCATGGTTTTCATGTTGGGTATACTAGATGCCTGGGCACACACATTGCGTGTGCAAGTCATATTAGGTAAAAAAGGAAAAAGTGGGAAATCTTCAATTGAGCTTAATTGTGATGATATCTGAGTCTGAGACTTGGAAGTTGAAAAGAGGAGAGAAGAAAATTAGGGTGGCATTTTTTTTCCTCTTCTTGACAGTTAAAGGGGTAGTTTAGGAAATTAAAAATGCGAGTCAGCTTCATAACCGCCTTTTACAATAGTAATAGGGACCTAGTAGATATATCTATGCAGTGTTATTAGCAGTCATTATGCAGGTTTTGCGATTTTTTTGGCATTTATTATGCTTATCTTCTATTTTTTAAGGATGTTGGGCAACCGGGGTTATTTTATTCTCTCTCTCTCTCTCTCTCTCTCTCTCTCTAGGAGTATCTCATAACTGCACCTGGAAGGCTGGAACTGTTTGTGGTGAAAAACTTGTAGGCTTAGAGTACTAGATATATCTCTACCGCCTGTGTAATTCGCAGAGGATCAGTCTCGTCTCAGGATTTTACATTTTTTCCTTTTCTGTTATGTCTTCGCAGATTTCGTGAGCAACAGGAAATTTAGTTTGCCACTGAGGTATACTTGGGCTTTTGAGCTGGTGGTTGGTGAACAGAAAAAAACAAAGGAAAACATTTAATGAAGGAATGTTGCAATAGGTACGTAAAGAGTTTTTTTGTTTGTTGGGTATGTAGTTGGTAAAGATGTTGTTCGGCGAAGCCATTGAGAGTTTGCACGATGATGGTTTTGAGGGTTCAATGAATGAAAGTCGCACATTTAAAGAGGTGTTCTTTCGAAATGACAGTGATACGAGTAGTAAGAGGTGTATTGTTACCGGAGCTATTAATTTTGATTGCAGTAATTGCACAGATAGGTCGTTAAGGTCAAACAGTGAAAACTCATCTGTAACAAGTCTGCTAGATTCTGGTAATTTAACGGAGGACTCAAGGGATAATTTTGCGGAGAGATGTTTTTCAAATGGTAAGCGAATGAAGTTCTCAGTTGATGAGCTTTCTCATTCTAGACCTTATCCCAGAGGGGTTCTGAATTCATCAGCTCCTTCTAAAAAACTTGCTTCTGGTAGGTCTCAATCAGCTTACCAAGCAGCTTCCCCATCTGTCTGTCACACTGTTACATGTCGTTTAGTTGAATCATCCAGTCAGGTTGTTACTTCTAGTTCCTATCTGCTAAATCGACATGCTGTGACCAACTCGAGTGGTGAAACGGGTTACATGGATGTTTCTAAGTCTAGGCTGCGGAGCTTGGATGGAAGTGATGAGAAGGAAGTGAATCTATGCAGAGCTATTGCTCTACATGTGCCTCAGGAGAGCTCTGAAACCCAACTGTTGGTTACATCCCCATCTGTCACTGTTGCAAATAAGTCTCTATCTCGCCGATGTGCTGAGGAAAAAAGGAGGAAGAAATCCAACTTTGATGAATTGGTATTAGTTAAAACATCATTGGATAGAGATTCCATGAAGGATCCTCGTCCTCTTCTACGCCCCCACATCCAAAACCTGCTTAGAGCGGCAGGATGGGAAATTGGGAGGCGTAATAGAACGGATAATATCAGAGGGGAATATCTTTACTTTCCACCTCGTGGAAGACCTATTCGCGAGTTTCGTAGAGTTTGGAAATTGTGTGGTCAGAGTTTGTTTCCGGACAGAAACATTATTGTGCAGGAAGATGGTAACCAGTGGACCGATGCGACTCATTTCTGGGCTGATCTATCTAGTACACTTGCTGAAATTGAGGAAGAATTGGATAAATCAGAAACTAGTTCTATACTGGCACATTTGTGGTATCTTCTGGATCCCTTTGCAATTATGGTTTTTATTGACAAAAAGCTTGGCACTCTAAGAGCAGGAAAAGCGGTCAAAACAAAGAGAAGTTTGGTGGTTGATACATCTGAAAAATGTGATGCTAGAGAAAAGGCATTGCGAAGTTCTGGGTCGATTATTTGTGTTCGTAGTAAGAAATGTGGTTCTGGAAGTTCTGCTTATTTCAGAAAGTTGCAGAGAGGGGCTGTAAAAGCTTCGAAGGTGGTATCAAGTTATGTGTCCAAAGACAAGTGTACAAACTCCACCAATACTGTTGGGACTCGATGTCGGAGTTTCTTTGGGAGCGAAAGAGCCAGATATGATCTGATTTCTTCACAAGCTTATGGGTCAGAGGCCACAGGTGACCTGTCCAATAGTTGCCTATTTGAAGTTCCCATCACCTATGGAAGTGCAAATATCGTGCATGGTGGGTCTGACCCTGTCTCTCCTCATTATGATGTCAATTCAAATTCCTTTGATAGTCACCGAGCAGCCCATAGTGAGGAAATGGCTTTGGAAGTCAAAATAGATGTATCAATGGAATCTTTTCAAGGGAACACTTTTTCTCAACATTTTGAAAGTCAAAATGTAGATAGGGTCATGCAACCTTCTGAGCATATTAAAAGTGAGAAGTGCATTGAAGGTTCAAAATATAGGATGAATGGTGCTATGCGGAAAAAGAAGGCAACCAACAAACCAAAAAGGACATCTGATATCAAACAGATGACGTTGTATCCTTATGATAGGTTAGGTCCATCTACTTCTAATAGTACTGAAACATTTGACTTTAATAGGAATAACATTTGGTTAGAGTCGGTAGGTCACAAGGAGTATTTTATAGCTACAAATGGAAGGATTGATACAAATTGCCAAAAGTCGTTTAATTGCTCTTCTCCGTACTGGAATGGGGAGAAAACATCTCAATGTAGAAAAGTCCCTGGAGGGAAGAGATCAATTAGATGCCGTCTTAAGGATGATGATCTTTTGATTTCAGCTGTTATAAAAAACAAAACCTTTGGATCCACTACCAAACAGCATTCTCAGAAAATGAAGTCCCACAAATCAGAAGCTCTGAGGAAACGCAAGAGCCAAAAGGGAAGTTGCAGGTTGCTTCCAAGAAGCTTGGGTAAGGGTGCAAAACACATTGACGGGAAGTGGTCCCTCTCTGGTGTGAGAACAGTATTGTCCTGGTTGATTGACTCGGGGGTTATTTCTCTTAATGAAGCGATACAGTACCGGTCTTTAAGGGATGATTCTGTTGTAAAAGATGGCTTGGTTACTCGGGATGGGGTCATATGCAAGTGTTGCAATCAGGTGCTTTCTGTCTCCGAGTTCAAGATTCATGCTGGTTTCAGGCTGAAACGTCCTTGTTTGAATCTTGTTATGGAGTCGGGTAAGCCTTTCACCTTATGCCAGCTCGAGGCTTGGTCAGCTGAATACAAGGCTAGGAAAAGTGCCACTCGAACTGTTCAAGTTTATGCATCGGATGAGAATGATGACAGGTGTGGCCTGTGTGGCGATGGTGGCGAATTAATATGCTGTGATGATTGTCCATCTACTTTTCATCAGGAATGTTTATATGCACAGGTTTGTCTTTCCCTACTTTAATCGTATCAGTACTGTAGTACTTGCTTCATATCTTGTATAAATCTTGTTTCAGAAGTATGCCTTGTACTCTTCGCAATTATTCTAGTTCATTGCCTTGAGATCTTTGAGTTTCAGTTTCAGCTCTTGGCAAACCACCAGAAATCTATGTTACTTCCATTCATGTAGGTTCTTCGCCCATGGAGAGGCAAACAGATCAAACTAAACAGGGTGACCAAACAAAAGTTCGAGGGAACTTAGGACCTCCAAGTATCAGAGCTCAGAAACCTTACGAGATCACCAATTGCCCCAAAAGTTTAAGCAGTTAGGAAAGAATGTATATCCAGCTGTGTAACACTTGTTTGTTATTGCAGACTTGTAACTACTGCAAACATGATATGGTAGTAACCAAATCATCCCGATGCTACTATTTGATGCATACCTTAAAAACTTTAAAATAGTGAATTATTGTTTCCTAAATATTATGGATAATTGTTGAGAAAATCCTTTGGGTAATCAATTTTGAGGTTTCAGTTACTTGGATTTGACAAAGTTCTAGAGAGCATAAGATTATGTGTATTTACCTAAATGTCATTTCAAGCCATCACTTGAGAAATTCGTATTTCCTTCTCTAATCAGGCTGCTGATGGTGGATTTAATTATCTTGTTCACCGAAAGAATTGGGTCCATGTTTTTAGTTTGTGGCAATCATAATAGCAATTAAGGGATTGACTCAAAAGTGCTTACCCAAAGGGACGTCAATTGGGTTTTGGCTTGCACATGCCTCACTGCTCATAGGAGTGTGTTCTCTGTATTCCGCATACAGAGCCCTGGAGGTCACACATTCTTGCGCATGGCTCTGTGCTCTGGTAATAAGTAGCAACCCCTGGAACCCACCTGAAAAGGCTTGGCAAGGGTGTCAATTGGGCTCACCCCTCCAACTTATGCACCCAAGGTCACCCACGCAAATCCCAACGTGGATAAGCTAGTTTGTGTTAATCCCGCAATAGGGGAGAGTGCAGACTTACATTCCCTTATAATCTCCTACGAGCATTTACCACGTCTATCTACTCATTTTCCTATTATGCTTACCAGCATTAGATTTGCAACCAAGAGCTTAATGGGAATACCTCTGGATTCTCTAAAATTTTAGGACGACTTACCAAAAAATGTTGATAAAATTTTGCCCCAAGATAGGAAGTGAAGAAAGAATGGAAAGGAGAAAATAAGGGCAATGCTGTAATTATCACTAGAATAGGTCATGCCTAATGTGTAGCTCTAAAATGACATATATATAATGCTTACTGTACATGCCCTGCCAGACAATGTATGGTTTTGATGAACGAATTGGTTGTAGAGGATGACCAAGATGATTAAGATGTTTATCTCTTCCGAAATCAGATCAGTGATTTACGGGAATATGGTTTGATGATGTCTTTTCTAGTGTGTTAATGTTTTGGTAATGTGACTCTCTGTTAGAGTTTTTATGCTTTGTGAGTGTTCGTGTTGAATAGTCTCTTACTGAATAAAACTGATATTTCTTTTACTTGTTTCGGATCTTTATCTGTTTATGACTGAGATATGCCTGAACAAGTTATCATTTTTTCTATGGGTTCCCGTTGATTTATCAGCATCAGCTTGTTCTGATTGACTGTACTTCCCTCCCTCCCCATTGCTACCGTGTATTGCATACATATTCATTACGTACTCTTAATAAGAGTTGGCATGGTATCTCTTAAGTTTTATCTCCTTATCGGTGAGAGTTTATTCTAATTTATAATACATGTTTTAGGTCCACTTGAAGTTTCATCTTGTGGAGTTTAAGGTTGCCTTGGATATCGAACTCTACCTAATCTGATCTTTTTCCTTTCTTTCAGGAGCTCCCCGAAGGCAGTTGGTATTGCCCATACTGTGCTTGTCGGATTTGTGGTAATGGTGGTGCATATGATAAAGAGCCCTTAAAATCACCTGGCACAATAAAGTGTTCACAGTGCGAGCACAAATGTAACTTTCTCCTGTTAAATCCTAGTTGATTTTTTTGGTCTGATTCAATAGAACCATCGTCAGTAAACTTTCGTGTTGGGAAGAACTTTTTTCGAATGTATAGTGAAAGGGCAACAAGTGATCACAATATTCTCTTGATTTAATAGTTTGGTGTAATATGGGTTGGTAAATCTTTCTCCAATATTCCTAATGTGATTTGTGTACTTTCTACTTCTCAATTTTGGTAAATGCAACTCTTCTTTCCTTTTCTTTTCCTTATCGCTTGGCATTTAGCAATGATTATTAATTCCCCTGGCAATCTCTGATGCCAGTTTTCGTCAAATACTGTTAAAATGCTTATGAAAATCTTGTGAATTTTGGGAGTTTGAATGTGCAGTTCAAGATTTGGTAGTACATATTCTTACTTCTGGTTTTTGTTGGCTTGGAACAGACCACGAGGCATGCCTGAAAGAGAAGGGTACATATGGAGAACTGGCTTCTGATCCCTGGTTTTGTAGTCTTAGCTGTCAAGAGGTAAATTACAGAATTTGAAAATCATCTTTTTGATGAGCAAATGTCTTAGCAGCCCCTTAGAGTTTAAATTGTGTAGTCCTTAATAGTCTTTCGTATTTTAGTTTATGTCCGGGGGTGCTGTCTGGAAAATGTTCCACGTTTGTTGAACGAGAAGTCTCATATAAATTTTTTGTGTTGTCATTTACCAAGAGAAAAGGAAAGAAAAAAATTTCAGGTCTAACATGCATATATATTTATTGTTTTTCTCATTTCGTGTAGGTGCATGCTTCTGTACTGCTACGATTTTTTGATCTATTTTCCAATAATCTTGCACATTGTAAAATTTGCTTTTCAAAATTATTAGCATAGTTGTTTCTCAGAGATTGGTCACCTCCTCAGTTTTGCTGATATATCAAATGGATGATAACCTCATTATGTTTGTAGGACTATCTATTCAACCTGTTCATTCGATGGGTGATTATAATGTTCAGTTTCACCTAGAAATCTTCTACTCTTTTGAAATGCTGACTGTTGGCTGCTCAATCTTCCGCTCCCGTAAGCATAAAATAGGAAGGGTTTACAGGAGCAACTGACGCTTCCTTTTATTGAGCAGAATCGGAACAGGAAGCCACAGAAAAGGAAAAAAAAATACTGTCGCCATACTGAAATGTTGGTTCGGCATTATGAGTATTGTCTTATAGATAATATCTACAGCCATATTAGTAGAAGATAGGTTATTTATTTATTGATTTGCTTGAAAACGAGAAAAGATGTTTCAGTTTGAATATCAGCAGGCAGTTTCACAAAAATCCTCTCTTCACATGCTGCAGATGATTTGGTATGTGACCAGTCTCTTGTGTAGAATCCATTACCAGGGGACCTTTAGTTTATCTTTGAAAATGGAAATCATATAGGGGACTCCTGATTTTGCAGAAAAAATAAGAGAATTACGCAGTATGAGAGCACATTAGCATGTATCCTGCAATTACATTATTGGTAATAATAGCATGACGATTGCACTATCTGGTCATTTGTTGGGTTACTCCAAAGACTTCAAGATTGTGGACATGAGTAGAGATTACTTATTTACAAGACATCTTTGATGCATGCTCCCCCTTTCTGGTCCATGTTTCAGAGACTCCCATTTTTTTTTTTATAACATTGGCATTGTGCCTCTGAAAGAGTAAGGAGGTTCACAGGGAAGGCAGTCTATGGTTAGTGGTTGCTTAGATTTATGTGGTGATTGTGGAGAATTTCATTGATTAGATGTTTTAGTTTTGATGTTTTCAGTTGTCAAAAAGATACTAATTAGTTAACAGCACCCCACCTCCCCCCCCCCTCCCAAAAAAAAAAGTAGAGATCCTAATTAGCATCTGTTCTTCTGCATTTTTCTCGTTGGCTCTGGTTTTTCGAATAAATGTAATGAGTTCACTGTTGCCTGCAGGTTTACTTGGGCTTACATGCTCGGATCGGGATTTTGGATGTTCTCTCTGATGGCTTCTCTTGGACACTTCTGAGGTGCATTCACGGTGACCAAAGGGTACATTCTGCTCAACGTTTTGTTGCTTTAAAGGCAGAATGCAACTCAAAGCTAGCTGTTGCTCTTACCATTATGGAGGAATGCTTTCTCTCCATGGTGGATCCCAGAACTGGCATAGACATGATTCCACATATAGTTTACAACTGGGGGTAAGTTCTTTATCCTTCTGTCTATTGGGTTATTTTTGCATCTCTGTGTGTGTGTGTGTGTGATTTTGCATGGTGATACCATACTATTATCCTTGTTGTCTGAAACTTCGTACACTGTCATGTTTAATGGGGTTTTTATTCTGTGTTCATGCACATAATTCCAACTTTAGGTTGCACTGTCTACTGGATCTCTTGTTTGTGTTGAAACTTCTTCAGATAACCTTTCATTGAATCCTTTGAAGGAAGCACCGAAGCATGTAGATGCTCTCAAATCACAATCTCGGGAAGCATTTTGATCTTCCCATATTTGGGAATTCTTGTTTTGGAACTGTGCTGACCAGTGTACTTTCCTCATGATTCTTGAATGACTTGAGAAGCTACTGGTGTCACTAGAGTAAAAAGGATAACCTTGCAATTGCTCCAAGTCCTTTGCTAATCTGCACCTGTATAGACGTAGACTTTGAAGTTGTCATTTGGAAGATAAGCTAAGCAAATATATTAGCCATATTCCAAATTTGCATCTCCAGCAGTGAAAGTTTGTTGAAAGATACTTAACTTAATTCCTTGCTATTTGCTTATTTTCGTTCTAATGAAAGACCTTTGCAGTTGCCTTACGAATTTTGAAGTTTGATCTTAACTGATCGAGGCCTGGACCTTGGAATTTTTTTTCTCCTTTCTTTACTTTGCAAAATTATTTTATTGTGGCTGCAGTTGGATTTTCTTGTTAAATAACTTTTCTTCTTGAACAGATCGCAGTTTCCTCGTTTAAACTACAGTGGATTTTACACAGTGCTTTTGGAGAAAGATGATGTGCTTATGTCTGTTGCATCAGTCAGGTAGCTTTGGTCAGCCATCTCCCCTTTTATATCAGTAGGCAACCTAATGCTGTCTCATGATAATTGGATGCTTTCACATTTGAGAGTTAGTGGTGAAGGTGAAGCTATCTTTAAACGTTGCCCGTCCGTAACTGACAATGCTTTTGTTTTGGAACATATGTCAGTACTTAGATATTCTTCCAAATGGCTGCTAAAATGGCAGCCCATTCAATATGATGATTTAGTGACATGGAAAACTCCTATAGCTTTTGTATCCTCAATTATGCTATTTACCTACATCAAGTAGACTTCATCCTATTTATGGTTAATTATCCACTATTTTGAGTTTGAAATTTGTTTGTTCCATGTTCTGTTAAGACGTGTATTTTAGTGCATCAGCCATCATATAGTAGATCTCTCTCTCTCTCCTTTCAGAGATTTTTCTTCCCCCTATGTGTGTAGGTTTCAGTTTCATACCATATGGTTATGCTCTTACTCATGACTCATGCTTTAATTTACTAGTAGTTTTTCTTTTCTCATTGTGGCTTCTCTTCACTAAATTTCTTGCTCGTCTTGGCCTTTTAATTTGTGGAATAATCCAAGTTATTCAATTCTCGATTTTCCTGCAGGATCCATGGAGTTCAAGTGGCGGAGATGCCTCTTATTGCAACTTGCAGTAAGTATCGTCGCCAGGGAATGTGTCGGCGACTCATGAATTCCATTGAAGAGGTGCTTTGTACCCTTGATAAAACATTCATAAGTTCTTAGTATAAAGAAGCGCTCGTTTCTTGTGCTGCAGTCCTCCTACTTCGTCTCTTCCATGATAACTTATCTTATGAAACACGGAACTTCGAAGAAAATTTGTGGTAGCAACATAGATCTTTAAATGTTTGGATTTCTTGTGCACATCTGGAGATATTTTAGTTGAACGAAGAGCGAGTTATTAATCCTTGCATATTTTAAGTAATTGTGCAAGTTCCAGTGTCCAATAGGATAAGCAGGTTATTAGCAATGGTGTTTCAGATATATTTTTGATATTATAAGTAGATTTTTCTTTCATTTATACAAGATTAGTTGACACTTACAATTTTGCTATCAATTGTGGTGGTAGATGCTGAGAACTTTCAAGGTTGAAAAGCTTGTGATATCAGCCCTTCCTAATCTAGTCGAGACATGGACAGCTTGTTTTGGCTTCGAACCCATGGAAGACAAGGAGAGAAACAGCCTGAGTGATATCAACTTGATGGTTTTTCCCGGAACAGTATGGTTGAAGAAGGCCATTTACAGAAATCAAGAAACAAATCAACAAGGTGGTGCCCACATGTTATGTTCTTAGGCCGTGTTTGGATTAAGGATTGGTGGAGTGATCTACCAAGAACAAAGGGAAAAGTTAAGAGGATACTAAAGTGAAGAAGCAAAACTAGTTCTTTGGTTTGGTATCATTTTCTGTTAAACTCTATAATACCCACCATATATCTACAATCCGAACACGGTCTTAATGTATCGCAGTTTTCCTTTTTCAATTTTCAATTTCCCTTAACTGATTTCGGATTTTTCTTGTTCAATATACATTCAGGTCATGCTTCACCCTTCATCGCAGAGGAGCCAAATGGAACAGCTGTTTGCTCTGAGGTTGGGCCTATTGTTGAATCTCGAATACAATTGAACGGAAGTTCACCAACAGGAATCAGACTTTCTGATTGCATTAACAAGCAAGTAGAGCATGAACACGAGGGTATTTTGCAAGAACGTTTTTTGAATTTGTCATGTGAAGAGCCAGCTTCAACGGTAGAGGGACACCCACTTGAAATGGTTTGTAATATAGAATCTGTGGTTATGTCCGATGAGAGAATACTATCTTCTATTGAACTATCGGAGAAAGCCCATATGTTGCAAGATAGTGCAAAATGAAATCATAATTTGGAAAATACTTGTCTTGAGATATCCAGAATTACTGCAATGCAGCAGCATTTTGTGGTCTTGTTCTTTTCTTTTTTTGTTAGTAATCCAGGGTGTTCAGGCCAATTTACGCGCACCTCGGTCTTCAAAAGGAAATTCATGAGCTTATGCGTTGGGTGAGGAGGCCCTAAGAGTTGCTGACAAGGAGAATCGAGACTTGAAAAGGGAGTTCCAAGTTAATGTCTGAAAAAACAAAATGCAAACCACAAGAAAAAGAACGTAGAAGAAATCGAATGTGTTGAAATTTGGCAGGTGTGCGAGAGAAAAGGTTCTCTTACCATTCGGGTTTCAATTTGAATTACTATTTAGCTTAAAGTTTATAGCCGAAATGAAACTTCGATCAGCATTTTACTTATTTCCAAACAGTCCTATTAATTATCAGACATATTTTATGTACAATTTATGGAACAGTGTACATACAGATTGGTGTTTTAGGGTCAAAATCTCCTACTTTCTTGCAGGCTAAACACTATACCGTTTATGACCGTCACCAGATTTCTTCTTTTTTTCTCTGGTTTAACTGATGAAAATCTGGATTCTGGGTTTTCAGCAGTTCAAAGCTGGTGGTGGGTTCCATTGGAAAGGCTCAGGAAGTGTACTGGAGCTCTCTAATCAGGCCAGGTGATATTCCACTCTCTCTCTCTCTCTCTCTCTCTCTCTCTCTCTCTCTCTCCTGCGTTTTTGTAGAAAATGCTCAGTGATCGATGTTATTTCACGATAGAAAGTGCCCATGTTGAGGATGTCCTTGTGTGCTTCCCCAGAACAAGGCCTATCCCTTTCTGTTGCTGTTAGTGCACAGTATTGAGTATAATGCTTGTGGTAATTAAGTCTTCGGAAGTGTAGGACCAAAGTTACCTGGTGGTTGCTCTCTACATCAACCATCTTATTTGACTAAATGATGATAGAGTACATACTTACTATTCACATGTTTGTCTTTTTGGTAAAGCATGGTGTCCCTGGCCAACTTACGCACGCTTCCGACTAATTTATACAGGCCCCCTTCCACAGCCGTTTCACATGTTTACGCGTGAATGTGAGGGTTAAGTATTATTCCCATGTTACCGTTCCTCATTAGAATGTTCATCATGTCACACCCACTAAATTTGTCGCCACGTGAATTGACAGGAACGCCTAAATAAGGCTGAATGACATTTTGGATTTTATTATCTATCAATTTTTAAGGGTAAGGGAGAACATTATGTACTGGATACGACCCATATATTGAGGGCTATGCAAAATATATTTATGCTCTGCTTTGATGAGAATGTATGGAAGTCTTGAACTCCCTCATGAATGAAGTTGATTTTGGGGTAGAGATTGATCAGTTAAATGTGGGGTATAGGTAAGGAGCTTATTAAGGGATCATTAATCATTGGGGTCTTAGCTTTTTGGTTGACATAGATTGGGATCAAAGCAAAAGAGAAGACCAGATTGAAAAAGAAGATCGTATTGGGATCAAAGCCAGCTTAACTAAAAGTAAAAGGTGGAGTTCAAGTGAAGTTTTTGAATGATCCTGTACATGATGTATGATTTCCCCAGAATGACTTCTTTATGGCTGTTCCGTAAAGAGGACGGTCGCGATTGGTTGTTGCAGAACACCTGTTTACGGCTGCTCCTTAAATAAGTATATCTCATGATTTCCCAAATTGTATATTGCCTGTGTTTCTTTTTGTTTTCTTCATCATTAGCTATAAGTTCATGACAATTGCATCAATCTCGATTATCCATTGTTTCAAATAATGAGAAAATCCAATATTAGCATTCAAATTTTTTTTTGAACAGCAAAAAAATTTTCATTAATCTTGAAGTTGTTACAATACTAATAGAAATAAGGAAACAATTTCCTTATGAATGCAAAAATAGCCTTCACAATACTATTACAAAAGACAACTCTAGATAAAGAGACAACAAGAATCGAACCCGTAGATCTCCTACTAAAACAGTAGTAGTAAAATATAAGAACTCAAGCCAACAGAGCTAGCTAATTGGTTACCTGTGTTTTGTCTTTGTGTCTTGTATTAGTGGATCAAACATTCAGATACGAATTACTCCCTTTTGATTCTCATAACATGCATGTCCTCTGGTTCGGGGTAATTATTTCCAAGACCGATCCCGACTGGAGTTAAGTTTGGTTTGGTTTGGGGTGGGATCGGTCCAGTCGGGAATTTCGGTCTGTCCAAAATCTTGTGATGGGCGGTCAAGATTAAACACAAAATAGATGAACAGATTAGATTAATGTAAAACATATACTATAGTTGGTTCGGTACTCGTCGGTCCATATAATTTTGGTTCAGTTCGGTCTGGAGAAATTTCTAGGTAACCGAGACTGAATAGAAATTTGATCGGTCGGTCCAAAACGAAGCGGAAAAAACCCGCCCTTACCATGACCAAAAAATGAACCGATCAATCGTTTTTTTATTTGGATTTTATGGTCTGAAGTTTTGCCCACCTTGAGTTTTGTCCTTATTTAATTAATTAATTTTTTTTTGCATTTTTTAGTTTTGTGCCATACTTTTGTGGGTTATTGATTCGTCTCGATGAATGGAATAAAAAAAGTTAAAAAAGTACTTTTACTCCAACATTTTTGGAAATACCCAAGATAAAATTCAAAAAATCGTAATTTTTTAATTTTCCAATTCATCTCGACAAAGACAAAACAATAATCCATGAAAGATTGATGTAAAACTAAAAAATGCAATTTTTTTTTGAATAAAAACGAAACTTAAAAAGTCCAAAAAACCACTAAAACTCTTAGAGGAAAAGGCCTCACTATTAGTTTTTTTTTGAAATTTTTGGGATTAATTGTTCATCCCGACAAGAGGAATAAAAAAAATGGACCGAAATTGAAAAAATTCATATAAGACGGTACTATAGATAAAAGAAATATCAATTATTTGAGATTTTTTCCTCTTTAGTGAAATTATTTCTTGTTTTTCGTCATAATTTTTTATTTTTAGACTTCTCTCATCGAGATGGATGATCAATCCAAAAAATAACACTTAAATGTAAAAAAACAAATATCAAAATGAAAAATATAATGTAAACCCAGTGACTCACCCAAAATGTCTTATGAGATTGGTAGAACTTTGCGGCCAAGAATAATTTTTGGCAGCCAAGAGGCATGTAAAACACAAGAGAATTGTGCATAGTAATCACGTTATTAATATTTTGTGGCCAAGAGTAATTATAAGCGGCCAAGAGTAATTCTACGTGGCTATGTGTAATGTCTTGCGGCCAAGAGTAATTCTTTGTGGCTAGGCGTAATTCAATGCGGCCAAGGGTAATAATTAATTGCGGCCAAAAGTAATTCTTCGCGGCCAAATGTAATTCATTGCGACCAAGAGTAATTATTTGCGGCCAAATGTAATTTTTAGCGGCCAAGAGGCATGTAAAACACAAGAGAATCGTGCATGGTAATCACGTTTTCAATACTTTGCAGTTAAGAGTAATTATTTGCAGCCAATAGTAATTCTTCGCAGCATGCAAAACACGTACAAGAGAATCTTGCATAATAATCACGCCTTCAATACTTTGTGGCTATAAGTAATTAGTGCGGCCAAGAATAATTTTTTTGCAGCCAAGAGACATGTAAAACACAAGCGAATTGTGACCGAAATGATTGATCATATGAGAATCAGAGGACAAAAATTTCCACATATTAGCCACCAAATCAATTCTGCTATCACCATGTCGCCCTTCTCTCTCTCTCTCTCTCTCTCTCTCTGGAATCCAAGGCACCATTGCCCATTGGAGCAGTACAGTTACGTTTGCCTACACTGGCTGGACCTGTTTATGTGCTTGTGTACGTGGTTTTAGCCTGATACTGATCACACCATTAGTTAGTAGTAGTATTTTTTGTGTAACCGTGTGACACCACGTAACAGGTTGACATTGTATGCACGGTTCCACTCATAGTCGGCCGTGTGTTCGATTAGGGGCCCGAGGCCCACCTGGCTCCATTGATAGATCCGTCAAGGAATTCACTATTCGAGTACTGGTTTATTTTTATTTTTTTGTTTTCGCGGCTATTATTTGATGTGCCTTCAGTAACATTTATGCAGATTCGTCGATTGGGATTAGATTGGATTAAATCATGTGGATATGTAATCTTGTTGTATAAATGACATTAATACCCAGTAGAATGGTTGTTTTTATTTAGTTATATAAAATAGAGAAAGCAAAGAACTCTATGATTATGATATAAAGGTTAAGTTATAAAGCTGCTTACAAAAGGATACAAACAAATTAATATTGATTATAGATTTTAACTTTTGAACAAAAGGGTTTAATAGTCGAGATGCAAATAAGCCGGTGATAGCAGTTAAAAAGAAAAAGAAAGTTATGCTAGCTAACAGAACTTTTTATACCAAATGAGACATAATAACGTGTTCTTCAACTTGTAAAAAGAAATCCACTTTAAAAAAAATAAATAAAATCCGAAGCACATCGTATTCATGAAAAGTCATCGGACATGACTTACAATGATTTTCATTAGAATACAATGATAAAGAACTACGACTAAGCCCATAACTAACGAGATACAGGATACACGAGAAAACGAGGAAATGTCGATTGAGGACGCAAACAAGTCCTCAAACCAAAGTAATATGGAGAAGACTCTGAGGCAAACCCTTGTTGCCATGGCAGGCTTCGGGTGCGAAAACAGAAAAAACGCCGAAATAGGCCAAAATTCCAATCTCATGACCACAACAACCAGTGATTGAAAACCCCCCTTTGCCGATTCTTGTCAACAAAGCAAACCAACCAAAGAACCAAACTCAAAATTTGTTCGCCCACCACCTCACCCTCTAGATGTGGAAAAATTCTGACCGAAAAACAAACCGGACAGAGAAAACCAGCTGGTCGAAGAAGAAGAAAAGAAATCAAAACTGGCTGGAAACAAATTAAGGAAAGAAAACCCTAATCCCACACTCTTCCATTATTGACGCCCAAACCCCAACGCTGGCCTCCCACTACTAGATCTGAGAGAACAAGGAGGAGTCGGACCTAAGACAAGCCAACCGCGCGTGGCGCGCCCCATGGCGGATGACCTACTCACTGATCTACTCCATTGTTGGACATTGGATAGGCAAAGTGGACCTCTACATTGGATAGGCGAAGAGAAACGAACAAGACTTTCACAAATATCAATATACATTTTTCAGATATGCGTCTGTTACTTGTTATCCACCGCTCTTAGGACCCACCGCTCTTAGGACTGTCGTTATATCTTTTTCCAATTAACAAAATACTCTCTCATAAAAAATGCAATACCCCGTATTATTCTAATCAACTTTTGTACACAACCTGTTTTGATGCAAGCACGTGGGGCATCTGTAGCAGAAAGTCTACTGCCACCGAAGGCAAAATGCGGTGGTTGGCAACGGCATGTCGTGAGGGTCCATTCAGGATCTCGTACGGATGATCTGAGTCGTTCAATAATTTAAAAAAAAAATGAATGGACTTTGCTAAACATAAGCTCGATCTGATATGTGTAGGTGCTCGGATCAAGCTTTTCATCTTTGGAAAATCGGAAAATCAATCTTTCAATTTTTTCCAATTTTCCAAAGATTAGAAGCTTGATCCGAGCATCTACACATATCGGATCGAGCTGATTTTTCGCACAAACCACTCGGTTTTTAAAAAAAAAATTATTGAATAGCTCGGATCATCCGTGCGAGGCCCAAAGTGGACCCCAAACAGCGTGCGCATTTTGCCTTCGGTGGCTGTGGTCTCTCTCTGTAGCAGTGGAACATCAAATAGAACATAAAAGTTAAGACATGCAAGCACAAAAAACTTTTTTTTCTTTTGGTTTCTGATTTATAAAGTGGCGGAAGTAGTCAGTAGAGTGACCAATGAAATGGGACTTTTGACACCCTAATAATAATAATAATAATAATATTATTATTATTATTATTATTATTATTATTACTACGGAGTATATTGTTATGATATTTTCCTTAAATAAGATAGTACTTACAGAATTTCGTACTCTTTCTATTTTGAGGTTCTATTTTCCCAGACATTCTGCTTTCCCGGCCAGTACCTCGTACCCTTGTTTGGCTGTCTCTCTCACATGGCATTTCAGTTTCCTGGAAAATGCTAGCTTGTCTCCTTCCTCTTCCTACTTTTCTCACAATCACAATGGAATCGGATTCAAATTTCCATTGGTTTTTAGTTCCTGAGGTAACATTTCTAGCAGGAAGCTAGAAGGATACTCGATCTCTGGCCGTACTTTTTGGACTGGTTTGTGAGTTTTGGTGTTTACAGACTCTTTTTGTAAAATTTTCCTCGTAAAATCATCGAGAAAATCAACCATGCTATACATCACGTGATGTCTATCAGAAATTTCTTTTTCTTTCTTTTTTTTTTTTTTTAAGGTATGAAGCCGAATAGTAGGATATTGAAATGTGAAAAGTCACGAGGACGAATGACCGATGGACCCGAACCATACCAATTGGATTGCCTAGGTGAATCGGGGAGGACAGTATTAAAACACTTGGGAAAACTATTGATTGGTTTTAGAGTATCAATATATGATATGATATATCCTTATCCCTCATGGCTAGCTATTCTTTGGATTCGAAAAGGACATGCATTAACCTCTCATTTTCTCTCTCCACATTCCATGCACTTTTCTTGGCACGTACTCCTATATATTTGGGTTAGATGGCTTTGAATGTTCTCATCCCCGACTCATACTACACACAAATTCACACACACTCGCGAGTTTAAGGGCCCCACACACGATGCATAGAGTGTGTGAGATTCTTACACTTGGATTCGAGGGCCCTTTTTGCAGGGGTATAATGCAACATCTCAGCCCTCCAAAAGTATATTTTCAAATCCGGATCATTAATTTTTGAGATGGATGATCGGAATGATGCACTACGTGACTCTTGTGGTGCACTCCTGCAGTACAGTGTCCTTGAATCCCTTACATTATATATGTTCGTTGTTGTGTAAATAAGTGTATATATGTAGATAAAACATTAATATGGTAACTAATAAGTGTACACACGAATTCACACACTTACACAAGAATGAACATTGTGTAATCAATTCAAGGATACTGTACAATAGGAGTGCACTACAGGGGTGTAGCGCATCATCCCACTGGCCATATCAGAAATTAATAATTCGGATTTAAAAATATGCTTTCGAAGGACTGAGATGATGCAACATACTACCTCTATAGCATACCTCTCTGCACTATAGGATCTCCCAGATCCAAATCTAAGAATCTCACACGCTCCATATGCATTGTGTGCATGTGAGGCCCTTAAACTTTGCGAGTTTGTATGAATTTGTGCATCCGGGGATAAAACATTATGGAGTAACATTCAAACCCATTTAACACATAGATATACGTGCCAAGAAAGGTGCATGGACTGTGGAGAGAGAAAATGAGAGGTTAGAGAAGAGGGAGGGGGAGGGGTCCCTGGTGATCAGAACCTGAATTATAATACCTGGGAAAGAAGAAAGAAAGAAAAAGGGAAAGATGATAGATCATGGGAACATGCATGAACGAATGAATGCCCTTTCGATACGGATATCTATATATACATACAGTAATTATCTCAGAAAAGGATGTGACACTGAGACATAAACAGGGCTTTATTTTGTAAAAGGAATCCCACAGTACAGTAGTACTAGTACTGGAATTGTTTCTTCTCCCCCCAGAAATCATGGCCTCTGATCTCCCATTTCCATGCGCTCATCACGTGCCCCCTGCTCATGACTACTCCATGGAAAAAGTTCCATTATCCAAATGCATACTTTACTACTACCGTTTTGAGAGAGAGAGAGAGAGAGAGAGAGAGAGAGAGAGAGAGAGAGAGAGATATTAGGACATGGTGGATTCCCAACAGTGACTGGATTGGACTGCACAAGTTGAGTTTATGGGTTCATTAGGAAAATGAAAAAAGAAGAGATCGAGGTGGAATTAAGAGGGTTTTGAAGGAGATTTGAGTGGAGAGAGATGTTTGAAGATATTATTGAGTTCGTGGAGTATCAATGATTATGATTATATAGTAACTCTGATATTAATTAAAGTTTGAATGAAGAATAGAATTATTTTTGACGGTCAAATACGGAGGGAGATATTCTGGAGAGGGAGAAGTAGCTAGCCAACCGCCCTTCCGAAATACACGCTCGATCGTCCCTTATATATATGAGATATAATTAGTGGGTTAGATAATCGGTTCTTGTTCAATTCGGTACTTAATTTTCTTTGAGTCCCAGATATATCCTTATCCAATCCTGTAGTTAATCCCAAGTACTTATTAAAAAACTGGCCGATAAACAATCAATGAGGAAATGGGGTGAAACTTCATATGTCCTTACCCCTTGTGGGTACACGCCCCTAAAAAACTCATATTTTTAATTTATGAAATTTCCGGATTGCGCCCTTTAAGCTTTGAAAAGTATGACGAAATGCTGTTTTGAGAGAGTTGTCACTCGAGGTTTGCAGAAAACATCCAAGAAATCGATTTTGAAAACGTTTTTGTCACGTTTGTTTGATTTGAGAAAGGCTTGCAGACTGGTCCGTCATCACCTTCAATATCTGAGGTTCGGGAGCCAGGTTACGAGAGGGGAAGGGTTTTATGGCACCCCTCTCGCCCAATCCGGAGATCGGTCTCTACTCAGGCATTTTGTAAAATATTTGCATTTTTCTCTCTTTGATCATCTTTTAGCCAATTAGGGCGGGGGAACAGTTAATGGGGATTAACAAATGGCAAGTTGCATTTACATGGCAAAATGGAATGTATAGTTTATGAGCAATGTATAATAGATTGAGAACAAGTACTTCTGTGAGTGTTTTGGACAAACTGGAGTGCTCTGCCAGAGTGTGGCATGCGCAAGTAACGTACCAGCATGCACTGGCAGACCAATGCGTGCTAAGACGACTGGCGCACGCCACCCAATGACTGGCGCACTTCAGTGGGTCCAAGCCCACAGCTTCTGTTCTCAACTCTCTGGGCTCTGAAATGAACCAGTGCACACCCAGGACAAACCGCGCAGTTGATATCACAGGCTATATACAGTTACGGAATACAGCAATAAATCAAACAGAAACAGATGGACTGAAAACCCCATAAATAGTGTGGGGATTAAGCAGAGGGCAGGACTAAGCTAAGAAGCAAGGGCTAGCCATTGGACATTGTTTTAGGTGGCGCACGCCGGTCAATGGAGGCCGTGTGCCACTTCTTCCATTTGTCCAATGCTTGGCTTTACTTCATCTGGGTTCTGGAACATGACCAGAGGGGTCCCGGAGGAATAGTTTCAACTGATAACTAACTACACAGTTCTAAAATATGTAAAATAGTAAACTGGTTTTAGCATGCTACAAGGTGATCAGAACATAGACAAAATAGAAAAATAGTGATCTGTGATCCCCACGTCAGTTTGGCCATGCAGCCATGACTGGCGCACGGCACCAAACAACTGGCGCGCGCCACATATCGCTGAGAACAATCGTTGAAATCTTTGCCAGTTTTGGGCTAGTACTGATATTGATTACCAGCCTTGACCCAGCCAGCGCCCCTCAGGGGTCTGAACAGTTTACAGAAACAAAGGTGGTATACCTTTGGAGTGAGGTTGATGGATAGTTTGAGCTTGAGCTTGAGATGAAGGGATGAAGGTGGCAATGCAGGGTGTATGACTGATCTTCCTTACTTTGTCTTTCAATGGATGAAAGAAAAATAAGGAAAACAAGAGAGAGAAAGGAAAAGAAAGCTTGGGAGCTCTTGATGGTGTTAACCCCTTGCAAATAAATGCAAAGAGGGGGTATATATAGGCCAGTGGACTGTCTGAGATCAGTTGGGTATAAGGGATTGTTTGGGTGCTAAGAAAGAGGGAGCCTCCCATGCATTTAATGCATGGGACTTGCCTTGAGGGGCTTTGTGGGGGAGCAGGGAGCAGCTCTGGACGAAACAATCATCAGTAGACTGTAGCACACGTTAGAGTGGCACCAAAGTCTCAGGCAAGTGGTTGCCAAAAAGGTAATTTGACTGGGAACAAGTGGCGTGCGCCACTCGAAATGGTTTATGCTTGATGACTGACACGTGGCAATGCACCAGCGTGCGTCAGCCAATCACTGGCGTGCCGAAGCAGGATTTTGCTGGGGCCATTTGGTTCTGGCTCGAAGGATTTGAAAAGGGTTTTGAAAGGGTTTGAACGAGGTTTGGAACGCTCAGAGCTCAAACACACCATCGACCTCGGATATTCTTGACCGTTATTCATCATTGGAGAATCAAAGACCGTATATAAACTAATCTGGACCGTCCAGAATAGGGTGTCTACACCCCTTAATTCCTGCCCCTCTAATTCTACAATCAAACATATCCTCTAGAGATCCACAAAATCAATGGAGCAGATAAATGGGGTCGGTGATGGACCTGGAAATCCAACTGCACGGTAAGATTCGCATAAAAACGTCCATGCATTTCCTCACTTGTTTAATTTGATATATATAGTTTCTCCCCCCTTTTTTTTTTAGCTGGAGAATTCGTTACCCTTTCCCATCTTCAACCCCAACACCCCCTCTCTCTCTCTCTCTCTCATTTCGACGGCCAGAGGTGTCTACGCCAGCTTATAGCCTTACACGCACCTCAACTAGTCCCTTTTTTATTCTGGTCAAAGACAGGTCATCCACGCTAAAACTAAAGAATTCACCAGAAATTACTTCCTTGCGGCCTTAACCCAAGAATCGAACTCTGCATGCCCAATTATGTGGAAAGAAAGAAATCCACCAACCAACCAGACTAACACTTGGGGCTTCTCTCTCCCTGCATGCATGGCCCGAGATTCTTTGTGCCGAAAAATGATGTGCCCCGACTGCATTTTCGGCCGTTGGATACAATCTAACAGCCCAAATGCACTCAGCAGTCGACACAAAGACACATCATTTTTGGGCACAGAGGATCTCGGGTCCTCACGCGCGCACACACAAACACAAACACATGTGCTGATGTACGTGCAATGAACCTGGGTGGGTTAGGTTCTGAGCCTATGATTATTTGGGCATATAATTCTTCAAACACTATGATCCGTACTCTGACAATCTGGGATTGAAAACTTCGAGACATTCTAAATTCTTGCTTTGCTTCATGTCATTCACATGGCTGCAGGTCAGCCCGGGCCTTGTTGCTCGAAAAGCCCTAAATAAGGCGAAATTCCAATGTTGTAAGGTCCAAATATACAGATCGAGCATTATACTTTCCATAGTATGAGAGTTTAATTAATTAAGGGCTACTCCATTGACAAAATTAATGTTGGGTTTCCCCATCCTATAATTTAGCAAGAAGAGCTTTAAAAGTAGTACTAATTTTAATGCTTTAATAGTACTGTGCAATTTGCATGGTATGCTACGCTTAGCCATTGCTAATAATGGCTTAAAACTTGGTGTCAAATTTGGATTCGAACCAATTACTTGAAGGTTAGAATGGAACAGAATTAACCAACTTGGAGCTCCAAGAAAGCACAACTCCATCTTATTTATGTTTAGTTTCATGCACATATATTTAAGATATTTGCAGCTCCGAGCCTCTAATTAATTAATGGACCATAACAGGGCCTAGATCAAGAGTTTGTTTAGTTACGTACTAGTCCACATAACTGGAAATGGGGGATTCTGTTGTTCCCTAGGGGCAGTATGGGTGTTGGCCCCATCCGTGCCATCCATATTTAGCAATGGATGGTTGAGGTTCCACCTCGGCTGGACGGCTCACATAATTGCTACCAAGTGAGAGAGGCATCCCTTCTCACTCCTGTAAGTATCTTGGCGAGATCTTGAAAAGAAAAAAATAAATCCATATCCACACTAGATTAATAAAGTGAAGTTGTTATTCAAATCGTTCATATATATATATATATGAGACCTCCTTGTCTTAAAAATAATTCTAGGCTTTTAATTCGATGGCATTGTAACAACCCGGATTTTCGACCGTAATTTTTTTTTTAAAATAATATTATTAATAGCTTTTAAAATAATAATAGCATTATTTTCCCTAATTATATCCTTTTAATAAAAACATTTATTTTGTTAGATAAATACTTATAATTATCTAATTCTATTTTCCTTAGTTACATGCATGCATACACCTTCCCCATCTCTTAATCTCCTACTCCTACTTAGTCTCCATTTTCCCCGTAACCCAAAAACCGAGCTCCATTCGTCCATCTCGAAACCCAATTCCGTTAGGACTCTAATTAATCAAAACCCATCCAATTCTCTTATAAATACGTCACTACTCCGACCCTAGGGCACGCACCATATTTTTTACGCCCTAATCATCCAGAAAAGAGAGAAAAATCGAAGGAAATCGAAGCTCCAATTCATGGAGTTCTAAAGAGAGAAAAGAGAGAGAGAAAAGTGGGTTTCGTACCTAGACCCAACCAAGATCCAATCCGATCATCCCGAATTCTTTCTACAACCTAGAGCATCACTAAACATCAATCAATTCGGCCCCGAGGTTCCCCGATCAAGAAACCCGAAGCTTTCGTTCCAAATTGTCAAGTTTCGATCGAAATCAAATCCAATCCGATTCGAGGTATTATAATTCGATCCGAAGCCTTCTCTAAGTATATTAAGTGTTTATAGACATAACCCAATAGGCCCCGTAGTCCCATGCATCGAAAAAGTACCAAAAAAATCAAAAAAACCGAACTCCCTTAGGCCAGACGCGCGCCTGTTTCGTTTTTGAGATCGAATTGGTTTTGCGACCTTTTAAAAATAGATTTTTACTCCGAAATTTTTATCCTAGGTTACCCACATTCTAAAGTTCATACCTTGTTAGTTTCATAATTTTTTTTTATTTAATCTTATATTTATTAAATTTCTGTTTGTAATTGTGTAATCGTTTGTAAACAAAAAATCAATACGACCTTATAAACTAATCTATAATTACCCAAACTATTTTCCTAGACTCCCAACATGTTAAAGGTCATAACTTGCTGATTTCGTAGTTAATTTATATTATTAGCTATTTATTTAATTTTTAACTAAAGTTATAAAACGAAAATTAATAGCGACCTTACAAAAAATATTTTAGTATCGAAAATATTTTTCTTAGACTCCTGACAGTTCAAAGGTGATATGTTATTAAAATAAAATTTTATTTATTTGAATTACTATTTATTATTATTTAAGCATTATTTCTTAATGATAATACCATAAAATATTATAAAGAAGGTTTAAAATTCCAAATAATTTTATTTAGACTTTTCACAGCCCCAGAATGTTATTTTGTAAATATAAATATATTTTCGATTGTTAATTATTTATTGTCTATTTAATCTTGTTTTGCCTATTAATTTAATCTGTTTATTTAAAATAATTCCATAAGCATTCAAACCCAATTTTTAGCACTCGAACTTATTATAGAGGACTGTTAGGACCTTTATTAAGGTTACGATAATTATTCTAATATTTTTACCTAATTAATGTATTTAATTAGTGTTTAATTGACTTAATTACTTATAATTAATTAATAAAAGCCTAGAAAATTATTTTTAAAGTCTTATATAAAATTTCCTACATTGTTATTGATATTTTGGCCATACAAGATTAAGGGCAACGGTCCAGTCATAAAAAGTCATGTGATTGCATTACCTAATGTTTGTTTTGATCTGTTTGTTATTCGTTTTAATTATTATTGAGAATGATATTGTGTTGATACTGAATTTGAATGTTAGATTGGACCCTAGAGACATGGGGTGGTATGCAGAATAAAAATCACGTAGACGATGCTAAGTAATGGATAAATTGTGAAGTTTCTTTCTGTTTAGAGGTTGCCTGCAGGCGTGATTTGAGATCTGATGAGATTTGTGATATGATTTAAAAACCGGCAGAGTAAGCCCGGAGATGATTTAAGACTGGCAGAGTAAGCCCGGTGATGTATGTGATGATTTAAAACCGGCAGTAGCCCGGAGATGATATAAAACCTGGCGGATAGTCCAGGTGATGTTTTGATAAAACCTGCGGTGGTCCAGTGACGTTTATGTTGATAAAACCTGGCGATAGTCCGGAGATGTTTTCTGTTTAAAACCTGGCGGTGGCCTATCGATATTTTGTGATGTTAAAACTTGGCGGTGGTCCAGTGATATTTTGTGATGTTAAAACCTGGCGAAGGGTCCAGCGATGTTTTGTTGACGATAAAACCTGGTGGATGGCCTAGTGATGTTTTGTGACGATAAAACCTGGCAAAAGTAAGCCCGGTGATGTTTGTTGATAAAACCTGGCGTGTGTCCAATAGTGATGTTTTGTGATGGTGTCTGCTTGAGTCCAATGGAACAAATTGATATCCTGGCGTGGGTCCAGTGGAACAAATTGATGTCTGGCGAGAGTCGGTGGAACAAATTGATGTCTGGCGTGGGTCGATGGAACAAATTGATGTCTGGCGTGGGTCGATGGAACAAATTGATGTCTGGCGTGTGTCCGATGGAATAAATTGATGTCTGGCGAGGTCCGGTGGAATAAATTGATGTCCTGGCATATGTCCAGTGGAACAAATTGATGTACTGGCGTGTGTCCAGTGATGATTGTGATGTGGTATATAAGATAGGCGAACCCTAGTTGTGATTCAGGCATGATAAGCTGGCCCCTTGTTGTAGTATTGTAACTTAGGTTATCTACGACAGCAAAGGGAAGTGATCTCATGGGACCGAACATGGCTAGCGGTTGGGGGAGGAAAGATCTCGTAGGGAGATGTTGGATTACACGTTAGGTTAATGGATAGTAATGAACTGGTTTATGTGAAAAATCTCTGTTTTACTTATTCGTATCATTATTATCTTGTTTGCTTGCTAGCTGTATTGTAAGAGGGGTAGTTGGGTTGGATTATTTTATTGGGTGATTTATCACTCACGGATACGTCTGTATCTTGGCAAATCGATTGCTTCGGCGATCAATTTGCTAGAGGGCGCAGGATTCAATGGAAGAGATTCAACGATGATGCAGTTCGACACGGAACGAATATCAGTAACGAGGATCGAGGATGCTTAGGATTCGTATCAAGATTAGAGTCAGCTCTGAAGTTGGTGTATTTTGATTCCGTAAATCTATCTTGAGATTGTATTAGCAAAATCTTTATTTTGAAAAATTATATTTATTTAGCAATATTTTCTTAAGAAATTATTTTATTTTGCGCCCGAAAAGTCAGGGCGTTACAAATGGTACAGAGCATAGGTTCAACACTCGGCCTTGGGTAGATGGGGTAGACCACGTTCTGAGAACGTAAATCCGAATAGCTAAACGTTTACGGTATTGCTTCCCCAAAACTACGATATATCTTACCTAAGTATATCATATAAATATTTATTTACCTGATGCGATTATGACTCAGAGAAATTATAAATTCAAACGTTGACTCCGATCAGAAGGAAGCGATAGAGGAGCCGTTCCCTTTTATCAATTGCTGGTGGATCAAATGAAACGAAGAAGCGATAGAGGAGTCGTTCCCTTTTATCAATTGCTGGTGGATCAAACGAAACGAAGAATCCTAGTACGAAATAGAGCACCTGTCGAATAAGAATTTCCTTTCTCTAGGTAGATAATGGTCAGATAGGGTAGGACCAGTGTAAGAACGTTATCGCACGCACTTTCTTTTAAGAACCTGATATTTAGAAACTCTTAAAACCTTAAACCTAACCCCGTGGAGCAGTCGTTATAAGATTGAAACCAAGGGTTGATAAGCACCCAATAATGCATATTCTTGGTGCTTCAGTCCTCTAGTATGTTGTGTTTGTACATATATGTTGTCGTTTTTATTGTGATATTGCACGTAAGGTAGGTTTTTGTGTATTTCAGGTTAAACGTGCTAATAAGGCGGTTTTGAACGCCAAGGAATGCTCCGGATGCAACCAAGTGCTCAAGGCCACGTGCCACCACGTTGTAGTGCCCGAAGAGTCATGAAGAAATGGTTTGGAGGTTACTCGGATCGCCCAAGGGTTAAGGGAATTGAAGGAGAAGTGAGGATTTTACCAAAGCAACTCATCTTCCGACCAGCTGAGGGTAGATCTGTCATATCTTTTGATGTACAAAGTACTTTTGATCCAAACCACTTGGGTTAGAAAGTAGATTCGACGAGCTTTCCATCGGTTCAAAGAACACTCAAATCCGAGTTCGAGAGCATCCGGAGCGAGCCCGTGAAGTTTCTCAAAAAATCTGTCAAGAAGGTAGCGCTACCATGTTTTTGGGTAGCGCTACCATGGCACTCCAGTAGCCAAAAATGAGAATGGTAGCGCTACCATGTTTTGAGGTAGCGCTACCTTTCCCCTTCGGCCAGCACCTTTTGCTGAACATTTCAACTTTCCTTTTATGGAAAGTTTCCACTTTTGGCATGTTTTTGGGATATTTTGGGGGCCTTTTTGTCCATTGTTTGGCTGATTTTGTAAGCCCTATAAATAGGCTTGTATGCCATTTATGGAGGGGATGGCCATTTCTAGTCTTTTTTAGGCCTAGCTTTCTTTTTGCTTTCTTAGGAACTCCATTGTTGTTCTTAAGCTTTTCAAGTTAGTTTCTTCAAGAACTCTTCAAGGTACTAGTTGTTTGTTATATTCTCGAGTGTTAATGTTGTAGCTACAAGTTAGATCTTCTATAAAATCAAGTTTATTTTCGTTTCTATCGGTTAATCATGTTTTCCTTCCTTAGCATAATTTCTAGTCTTTTTATTATGAGTGAGTAGTTAATTGGTTTGGTCATGGGGTGAGATGCACCCTATGGATTAGTCGTTTAAACGGTTTCGCCTAAACTTTAGCTCGATTTCAAGGTTTTGAATGAATTAAACCCATGATTTCTAGTTTTGATCATGGGGTCGGTGGCTCCTTTGATCAATGAAGTCTATCGCCCCATGCTACGTGCTTGATAATCTTACGCGTGCGAACGATCCATTTTCGTCTCTCACTTGCGTTAAATGAGTTCAGTTTGAATTAATGCTTTGAATCGAGTTACAAGTAGTCTTCAGCTGTTAATTCTTCAAGTGGAATCCGGACGGTTTCGGTCCACTCATAAGTTAGATGAAGAAACCGTTTGACGGCTAAGTCGTGGGCTAATCAATCCCTATGACTTGACCGCTTTTAATTTAGTTAATTTCAATTTCAATTTCGTTAATTGAATCAAACTCCAAGTTGGCCGCTTGAAGGCCGTGCTATGTACTTACCATCTATTCCCAATTCGCTAAAGAAGACTTCTCTGTGGGAACGATCCCGGTCTTATCGGATTTATTTGCTATCAACGACCTAGCCCTTTGCCTTATTGGGAGGGTAATTTGCGGAGTTAAGCAAATTTTGGCGCCGTTGCCGGGGATCGAACCCGGGTCACCCGCGTGACAGGCGGGAATACTTACCACTATACTACAATTCTTATTTTAGCTTATTTGGAGGTTTGACAAACCATTGTAAGTATCCCGCTTTATTTTGTTTTGAGCAACTTGTACTTACTCTAGCGGATACCTCTAACTGTGCCACCAATTCGACTTGAGGTGTAACGAAGCTAGATTAAGTATCGATTGTCTTTTTCTTTTATTGTCTATATATCGTGGTGGCGGCATAGCCCCTCTAACATGTTTTAATTTATGTTCCTATCTTTGTAGTAGAATGGCGGGGGCCAATGAGGAAATAGTCCCCAAGACTATGCGGGAGTACCTTTATCCCAATCAAATTTTTACACCCTCTTGCATAGTCACCCATTCCGCCAATGTTTTAAGTGTTAAGTCAAGCATGCTTCAAGTGTTGCCCCATTTTCATGGCTTAGCCTCTGAAAATCCATGTGCGCATATCATAGAACTTGAGGAGCTTTGCATGAGCGATAAAGAGGTCTTATTTAAGATATTTCCATCATCTTTGAAAGACATGGCTCAGAGTTGGTTTTATTCATTGAAACCAAGATCAATACTTACATGGCAAGATATAGAAGAACAATTTTTCAAAAAGTTTTCTCCAATGCATGAGACTCATATGCTGCTACGTGAAATTGTAGATTTTTATCAATTTGATGACAAGTCTTTTGCATGTTGTTGGTGGCGGTTTAAATATCCCATACTCTATTGGTCACAACATAGCTATGAAATAAGGCACCTTATTCCCATCTTCTATGATAGTTTAAATTCTACAACGCGTCAGCTTGTAGAACGGATGTTTGATGGTGCATTTTTGGATAGAACCGCTAATGAGAGTTGGGATTACTTTGATGAATTAGCTGAAAATTCAGAATCTTGGGTTTATGATGTCAATGTTGAAGATGCCACCATAAATGTTGGGGAAAAGGAAATTGAGCCACATATCTTTGTTAAAGATGTAAGTTTCGCTATCGCTAATGAAAGCTCCACAAAGTCTGAATGGGAAGATGAGCCTAATGATGAACCTGTTGTCCAATGTTCTCCCCCCGTGGATCTCCCTTTATGTGATGTTCTAGGGGAGAAACTTCTCACTGCTGCAGAGATGGACGCAGAGGTAGACTATTTATACTCCTTGTTAGAAAAGCAAGACAAAGCGTACGAGACCAAGAGTGGGTCTCCTACCCTTGAGGATTCAAATCCTGATGCGAGGAAAAACGAGCAAGTAGAGCCACTTATCATTCTTGAAGAGCTTGGTTTAGATTTGGAAAAAACCTCAGGGTTAGGATGCCGTGATGAGTTTAATGTCCAATGTTCTCCTCATGAGAATTCTGTAGATGTTGTTGGCACTCTTGTTGAGTCTCCACCATTTCAAGATTTTGTAGGAGTGGAACTACTTGATTTTCTAGGTGTTGATGACTTTGATTTTGTTTACCATCCTTATATTGTGGAATTTGTCAACTCTTTGAACATCAATTTAGTTTGGAATGCGCACTTGGTGGAACTTAAATGTCTGAAACGAATTCGGCAAATGCGCTACTCAAAGTATCTATTTTTGTGGCATGGTCGAATTCAATTTTTAACCAAGATTTTGAAGTGGAGTGATGTGCTCAAGGTCATAGCTCTTAATGGCACAATCAATGTTCGAAATCCACGTTTGGCTAAAAACGTTTGAACTAGACATTCCAAATTTTTGTTTTTCTCTTTTCTCTTTTCTTTTTTTGATGGTCTGGTATAGCCACCCGTTTCTCACTTGGAAAATGGGAAGAAAAGTATGACTCGTTCAATCGCGTGAAGAGTTGGTTGGAAGGTACGTTTACTCTCTCTCTTGTATTTCATTTCAATTGTCTTCATGCTATGAGGACATAGCATCGTTTAAGTTGGGGGGAGGGATATATATGCTATACTTGTCTCATATGGTTTTTGTTAAAGTTTTAAATTTTTTGTTTTTACTTGCAATCCTCTCTTGTTAGTAGTGATTTCGCATGCTAGATACTTCAAATATGCTCAATTGTGTCAATGGCAAGAGTCATGGATCCCGTTGAATTTGGTTATGTGTTTGAATCCATGTCACATGCATATACATGAATTTTGTTGAACAAATTAAGCCTAAAAGTCAAGTCAAGTGTTGTGCATCGGTAGAGTAGAGATTCGTTTCTTAAGCATCACATGCTTTTTGTTCTCATTTCTCGCACTTGCGTAAATAATATCTTTTGTTCATGCTTGAGTAGTGTATATATCTTTCTTGCATCTTGTTGGAGTTGTTAGCGTACATAAGAAATGATTCAAGGCATTTTTGTTTGATTAAACCACATAAGAGTCACCTTGTCCTTATTTTGAACCATAGTCCGAGTCTCTTCCATTTGTCAAACTTAGAAAACCGAATGTTTGGAGGGTTATGTGGAAGTGTATTTCAATGTTTCAAGGAGGTTTAGGGGTGGTATGATTGCGATAAAAGTGGTTGAGATGTAAAAAGGCGAAGAGTTGGTACATGATTTCCTATCTCTCCTCCCCCACTACAAAAGCTTAAATCCCAAATTTTCATCTCCTTCTCCAAAGTCCTCAAAATTGGCCCCTCCAATCTCTCTCACTTCAAATCTCAATTCAAATAACCCTACTCCTCAAAGAAAAGAAAAGAAAAATCAAAGAAATGCTATAAAGAGCAAAAACATATTCAAAAGAGGGTTGAATACTATGATGAGAGGATTGGTTAGACATTCGAGCTACCATACATTCCGGATGAGAAAGAGTCCGATGGAAAGGGGGAGCTCGATGCTCAATACTGTGATAGTTGGATGAGGATGATGATTGTGTGTGGTAGAGTCGGTGGTACTAGTTTTTCTTTATTTCTTTTCGTAACTTTGTTTGGTGTTTGGCCGATATGTGGCCATGCCTTGGGTAGTTTAGGGTTGGTAGTGGCCAAGGGTAGATGAACCATACAAGTATATGGCCACTACAATTTTGTAGTCCCTTTCTCTTTGTATCCAAGGTCGTTAAAAGCTAATAAAGTCCTCCGTTGATCTTTTGTACGCTTGCTAACTCCGTTTGATGCATGGTTGATATCTATTATTACTTAAGTTGTGATATTCCTAATCTTTCCATACTTGTCAATAATTAGCTTTCCTTTCGTTCAAAGCGCTCTTTTCATAGCATGCGTAGCATTTTGTCTCTTACTATTGCATATACTCGCTAGCGGTTGTCATGGGATGTATCTTATATCTTAATGTGTGAAAAGTCGAATAAGAGGGTATCCTTGTGAGTTTGGAGTCGAAACTCGTTGTGGTGCATCTATGCTTGACTACTCTAATACGGCATAGTTTGCTCATCCTAGTTCATGGCATGTTTGTGTGTGAATTGCACGTGATCGGATTTGAAGGGGTGGTTTGGACTCTTGCCTAGTGCTAGTAGTTGAGCATAATTTTTGTATCTTCGTTTTGAGAAGATTGCATAGCTTAGTTAATATGTTTTGTTTTAGTTTGCTAGGGACTAGCAAAGTTCAAGTTGGGGGGTGTGATAAGCACCCAATAATGCATATTCTTGGTGCTTCAGTCCTCTAGTATATTGTGTTTGTACATATATGTTGTCGTTTTTATTGTGATATTGCACGTAAGGTAGGTTTTTGTGTATTTCAGGTTAAACGTGCTAATAAGGCGGTTTTGAACGCCAAGGAATGCTCCGGATGCAACCAAGTGCTCAAGGCCACGTGCCACCACGTTGTAGTGCCCGAAGAGTCATGAAGAAATGGTTTGGAGGTTACTCGGATCGCCCAAGGGTTAAGGGAATTGAAGGAGAAGTGAGGATTTTACCAAAGCAACTCATCTTCCGACCAGCTGAGGGTAGATCTGTCATATATTTTGATGTACAAAGTACTTTTGATCCAAACCACTTGGGTTAGAAAGTAGATTCGACGAGCTTTCCATCGGTTCAAAGAACACTCAAATCCGAGTTCGGGAGCATCCGGAGCGAGCCCGTGAAGTTTCTCAAAAAATCTGTCAAGAAGGTAGCGCTACCATGTTTTTGGGTAGCGCTACCATGGCACTCCAGTAGCCAAAAATGAGAATGGTAGCGCTACCATGTTTTGAGGTAGCGCTACCTTTCCCCTTCGGCCAGCACCTTTTGCTGAACATTTCAACTTTCCTTTTATGGAAAGTTTCCACTTTTGGCATGTTTTTGGGATATTTTGGGGGCCTTTTTGTCCATTGTTTGGCTGATTTTGTAAGCCCTATAAATAGGCTTGTATGCCATTTATGGAGGGGATGGCCATTTCTAGTCTTTTTTAGGCCTAGCTTTCTTTTTGCTTTCTTAGGAACTCCATTGTTGTTCTTAAGCTTTTCAAGTTAGTTTCTTCAAGAACTCTTCAAGGTACTAGTTGTTTGTTATATTCTCGAGTGTTAATGTTGTAGCTACAAGTTAGATCTTCTATAAAATCAAGTTTATTTTCGTTTCTATCGGTTAATCATGTTTTCCTTCCTTAGCATAATTTCTAGTCTTTTTATTATGAGTGAGTAGTTAATTGGTTTGGTCATGGGGTGAGATGCACCCTATGGATTAGTCGTTTAAACGGTTTCGCCTAAACTTTAGCTCGATTTCAAGGTTTTGAATGAATTAAACCCATGATTTCTAGCTTTGATCATGGGGTCGGTGGCTCCTTTGATCAATGAAGTCTATCGCCCCATGCTACGTGCTTGATAATCTTACGCGTGCGAACGATCCATTTTCGTCTCTCACTTGCGTTAAATGAGTTCAGTTTGAATTAATGCTTTGAGTCGAGTTACAAGTAGTCTTCAGCTGTTAATTCTTCAAGTGGAATCCGGACGGTTTCGGTCCACTCATAAGTTAGATGAAGAAACCGTTTGACGGCTAAGTCGTGGGCTAATCAATCCCTATGACTTGACCGCTTTTAATTTAGTTAATTTCAATTTCAATTTCGTTAATCGAATCAAACTCCAAGTTGGCCGCTTGAAGGCCGTGCTATGTACTTACCATCTATTCCAAATTCGCTAAAGAAGACTTCTCTGTGGGAACGATCCCGGTCTTATCGGATTTATTTGCTATCAACGACCTAGCCCTTTGCCTTATTGGGAGGGTAGTTTGCGGAGTTAAGCAAGGGTCAACGACGTCACTTTCTACGGTCATCTTGGTCAACCCCGCCAGCAAGGACAATACGCGTAGCCCTGATTCCAACAACAACGTTGCCTAAGTGAATTCCGAGATCAATACCAACTTCAACCTCAAAGCTCCGAACGCCCCTCGTCCGTAAAAGATGGATGGATCATATTAGAATAAGTCCTAGCCCTACGTTGACTTGTGATTCTTAGGTCACAAAAGGAGTTGACTTTGACGATAAGGTTCGACTATTAGCCAATCATGCTATTACCAAAAGTGATAAGAAGTGAAAAGTCATTTTCCGTAAGAGAGGCCTTACTCATTTAAGGGGGGTAGACAGGACACCCAACACGCACAAAGCAAGATAGCGTGATAAGCTCTCTGAATGATTGGCGAGCTTCAAGTCGAAAGAAATGGATCATATGGAGTTGGGACCTCCTCGGATTACCTACAAAGACGTGTTCCTCAAGAAATTGCCCAGATTACCGCCACCAAGAGAAATAGATTGCAATATCAAGCTACAACCCGGTACGGTACCAATTTCCATGACCTCGTATCAAATGGCTCTGACAGAACTATAAGAATTGAAAACGTAACTACAGGAACTTTTGGAAAAGGGTTTTATCCAACCCAGTACCTCACCTAGAAGCCCTTACCCTATTTGTCAAGGAGAAAGACGGATCCTAACATTGAGGCCGCATGAAAGGAAATTATCCAACTCATGATTTGGAGCAGGTAGCAGTAGTGTTCATCCTAAAATCTTAGCGACATCGAGGAATGAACTTAAGAACGAACCGATACTATGAGCGCCGACTACCCAAATCTAGTACACCCTAATTTCGAGGACGAAATTATTTTAAGGGGGGTAGGTTGTAACAACCCGGATTTTCGACCGTAATTTTTTTTTTTAAAATAATATTATTAATAGCTTTTAAAATAATAATAGCATTATTTTCCCTAATTATATCCTTTTAATAAAAACATTTATTTTGTTAGATAAATACTTATAATTATCTAATTCTATTTTCCTTAGTTACATGCATGCATACACCTTCCCCATCTCTTAATCTCCTACTCCTACTTAGTCTCCATTTTCCCCGTAACCCAAAAATCGAGCTCCATTCGTCCATCTCGAAACCCAATTCCGTTAGGACTCTAATTAATCAAAACCCATCCAATTCTCTTATAAATACGTCACTACTCCGACCCTAGGGCACGCACCATATTTTTCACGCCCTAATCATCCAGAAAAGAGAGAAAAATCGAAGGAAATCGAAACTCCAATTCATGGAGTTCTAAAGAGAGAAAAGAGAGAGAGAAAAGTGGGTTTCGTACCTAGACCCAACCAAGATCCAATCCGATCATCCCGAATTCTTTCTACAACCTAGAGCATCACTAAACATCAATCAATTCGGCCCCGAGGTTCCCCGATCAAGAAACCCGAAGCTTTCGTTCCAAATTGTCAAGTTTCGATCGAAATCAAATCCAATCCGATTCGAGGTATTATAATTCGATCCGAAGCCTTCTCTAAGTATAATTATGATGTTTATAGACATAACCCAATAGGCCCCGTAGTCCCATGCATCGAAAAAGTACCAAAAAAATCAAAAAAACCGAACTCCCTTAGGCCAGACGCGCGCCTGTTTCGTTTTTGAGATCGAATTGGTTTTGCGACCTTTTAAAAATAGATTTTTACTCCGAAATTTTTATTCTAGATTACCCACATTCTAAAGTTCATACCTTGTTAGTTTCATAATTTTTTTTATTTAATCTTATATTTATTAAATTTCTGTTTGTAATTGTGTAATCGTTTGTAAACAAAAAATCAATACGACCTTATAAACTAATCTATAATTACCCAAACTATTTTCCTAGACTCCCAACATGTTAAAGGTCATAACTTGCTGATTTCGTAGTTAATTTATATTATTAGCTATTTATTTAATTTTTAACTAAAGTTATAAACGAAAATTAATAGCGACCTTACAAAAAAATATTTTAGTATCGAAAATATTTTTCTTAGACTCCTGACAGTTCAAAGGTGATATGTTATTAAAATAAAATTTTATTTATTTGAATTACTATTTATTATTATTTAAGCATTATTTCTTAATGATAATACCATAAAATATTATAAAGAAGGTTTAAAATTCCAAATAATTTTATTTAGACTTTTCACAGCCCCAGAATGTTATTTTGTAAATATAAATATATTTTCGATTGTTAATTATTTATTGTCTATTTAATCTTGTTTTGCCTATTAATTTAATCTGTTTATTTAAAATAATTCCATAAGCATTCAAACCCAATTTTTAGCACTCGAACTTATTATAGAGGACTGTTAGGACCTTTATTAAGGTTACGATAATTATTCTAATATTTTTACCTAATTAATGTATTTAATTAGTGTTTAATTGACTTAATTACTTATAATTAATTAATAAAAGCCTAGAAAATTATTTTTTAAAATCTTATATAAAATTTCCTACATTGTTATTGATATTTTGGCCATACAAGATTAAGGGCAACGGCCCAGTCATAAAAAGTCATGTGATTGCATTACCTAATGTTTGTTTTGATCTGTTTATTATTCGTTTTAATTATTATTGAGAATGATATTGTGTTGATACTGGATTTGAATGTTAGATTGGACCCTAGAGACATGGGGTGGTATGCAAAATAGAAATCACGTAGACGATTCTAAGTAATGGATAAATTGTGAAGTTTCTTTCTGTTTAGAGGTTGCTTGAGGCGTGATTTGAGATCCGATGAGATTTGTGATGTGATTTAAAACCGCAGAGTAAGCCCGTGAGATGATTTAAGACCCGCGAGTAAGCCCAGTGATGTATGTGATGATTTAAAAACCGGCAGAGTAAGCCCAGAGATGATATAAAACCTGACAGATAGTCCAGTGATGTTTTGATAAAACCTGGCAGTGGTCCAGTGACGTTTTATGTTGATAAAACCTGGCGATAGTCCAGAGATGTTTTCTGTTGATAAAACCTGGCGGTGGCCCATCGATATTTTGTGATGTTAAAACCTGACGGTGGCCCAGCGATATTTTGTGATGTTAAAACCTGGCAAGAGATCCAGCGATGTTTTGTTGACGATAAAACCTGGTGGATGGCCCAGTGATGTTTTGTGAGGATAAAACTTGGCAAAGTAAGCCCGGTGATGTTTGTTGATAAAACCTGGCATGTGTCCAGTGATGTTTTGTGATGGTGTCCTGGCGAGAGTCCAGTGGAACAAATTGATATCCTGGCGTGGGTCCAGTGGAACAAATTGATGTCCTGGCGAGAGTCCAGTGGAACAAATTGATGTCCTGGCGTGGGTCCAGTGGAACAAATTGATGTCCTGGCGTGGGTCCAGTGGAACAAATTGATGTCCTGGCGTGGGTCCAGTGGAACAAATTGATGTCCTGGCATGTGTCCAGTGGAACAAATTGATGTACTGGCGTGTGTCCAGTGATGATTGTGATGTGGTATATAAGATAGGCGAACCCTAGTTGTGATTCAGGCATGATAAGCTGGCCCTTGTTGTAGTATTGTAACTTAGGTTATCTACGACAGCAAAGGGAAGTGATCTCATGGGACCGAGCATGGCTAGCGGTTGGGGGAGGAAAGATCTCGTAGGGAGATGTTGGATTACACGTTAGGTTAATGGATAGTAATGAACTGGTTTATGTGAAAAATCTCTGTTTTACTTATTCGTATCATTATTATCTTGTTTGCTTGCTAGCTGTATTGTAAGAGGGGTAGTTGGGTTGGATTATTTTACTAGGTGATTTATCACTCACGGATACGTCAGATCTTGGCAAATCGATTGCTTCGATCAATTTGCTAGAGGCGCAGGATTCAATGGAAGAGATTCAACGATGATGCGATTCGACACGAATATCAGTAACGAGGATCGAGGATGCTTAGGATTCGTATCAAGATTAGAGTCAGCTCTGAAGTTGGTGTATTTTGATTCCGTAAATCTATCTTGAGATTGTATTAGCAAAATCTTTATTTTGGAAAATTATATTTATTTAGCAATATTTTCTTAAGAAATTATTTTATTTTGCGCCCGAAAAGTCAGGGCGTTACAGGCATCTCAAGTGGTAAACCATATATCCACTTGATTAGGTCACAAACCATCAAGTACTAGTTAGGAATGGAACAAAAAAAAATTATTTGATGCTTGGTGGTCGACGGAACGTAAGTAGGTAATTTCTCCCAACACGTTGTCCTTGTCTACTTTAATTAATCGAAGTGATCGTAAACTAACCCCAATACCTTGAAATACCAACTAATGTCCTGTAATTTTCCAACGAAGTTCTTGCCATTCTCAAAAAAAGAAAGAAAGCGCGCCCACATGTACACACAACTTGTTCTGTGCCTTGTTACTTTAATGGAGTTATTGATCTGCTAGCTAGCTAGATTGGTAGAAAAATAGGGAAGCAGCCAATGGCACAAATTAACTTCATATAATTAATCAAAGGAAATTAACATGGGATCCCTCCTTCCAAACCTTAATTAGCATATGGACCATTTATTAATATCAAAGTCAAAAGGGAATTAAACAGTTAAGCTTTACTATGAAAAGTATATATAAATCTAAAAATGTTTAATTACGACACCCAATGGAGATGATGAATTTTGGGGACCAATTAGTGGTACAGTGAACCTTCCCTAGAAGATGTAAACATCATAACATGATTCTGTGTAATTTGCTTCGTCATCTCAACATATATATATAAATAGTTGGGAAAATAACCCGGGAGCTCTTGCTGTCCCGCATGGGTGTTGGCCCCATTCGAACTGTCCGTGTTTAGCAATGGACGGCTCATAATTCATTTTGGCTTAACAGATCTCAGCTGTCCAGCCGAGGTAAAATCCGAACCGTTCATTGCTAAACATGGACGGCCCACTCATGTTGTCCCTAGGGCATGCACCTGATCTTTAAATGCACTGTTTTTCGCACTCCTCTTTTTTACTATTCACATACTTCTCTTTTTGTTTTTATTCATGTGATTTTGCTAATATCCCTTCATGTGTGAAAATTTAACTAACAGAAGGGTAAAAGGGTAATTTCACATGAATACAAAACATGAAAAGAGTGCAGATGGGTAAAAAAGAAGGGAAAATCATCGTCAATAACGTGTTTTGATAATTTATACCCGCCAAGGATATTTTCAACATTAATAAATGTTCTCAGCATGTCCTTGACAGATATTAATTATCAAAACACGTCATTGGCCGTCCTTTTCCCAAAAAAGAAGCGCTCGCTAAAACACTGCCCGAATTCATAACGTTAATTTTGAAATTCACAACCTTTATGGAGAGATTCCATAACGTACATTTAGACATAAATTTATAGCAACGATTTTGAATTCAAAACATTACATTTGCTATGAATTCTATGCAAATCTTCAGAATACTTATACGAATATTATGAAATCAATACAATTTAAGGGCCACATATATACTGTATATATGCACCTAAATACTACAGTAATTAAGTTAAAATAATAAATCAACATCGATTTTAACGCACATTATCCAATATTCTAGAAAACAGCTCCTTGAAATTTGAATGTTTACTACTATTATTTTTCCTTGATTTTTAATTTAATTAATTACTACAAATCTGGCAGAAGAATCCAAAGATTCGTGACCTGAGGGTCGCCGGATCTTTTCCCTCCTCAGTGCAGTTGGATGAGGCTGTTCTTGTTATGGGTATCAAACATATATACTAGTAGTAAATTAAAATGCAATAAGATTTATTAATTTAATTTTGGATTCTGAAATATTAAAAATTAAGGGGTCCGATCAGAAGGAATCATGCATGACGTTGGTGTCCTTGATTTGAGGTCACCTTGTTTCGGCATACCATACAATTTAAATATTAAATCAAAGTGATTCCAAATTTAAACTACAAGCAAGCTAGCTAGCAAAGAAGAATTAATTGTTATGGAAAAAACAAGCAAGCAATTATATAAAGAGAAAATTCATGATGTATTTTGGTTTATAACACAAAAGAAATTAAGGGTAATTTGATGTTGGTGTTGTGTTCGACTCTGTTTACATCGATGATATATTTTATCTGGTCCTCCTCCTGCTTGGGCCTTGCATGATGAGGATCGAAATAGGGGACATAATTCACATGGATATAGCGGATAGTGTACCTTGAATTTAGCCTGTCGACATGAACCCGACATGTTCTTGTCTAGAGCAATTTTTCCAACAGTAATAGATAGATAATCGACATGAATCCAACATGATCTTGTCTATCTAGAGCGATTTTCCACCCGTGAAAGATAAATGATAGAGATTTGGTAGTTAGTAGTTACTCCCTAGCTAGCTATAATGTTTCATGATGACCTGTGATTTGGTGAATGTTTACATTAGTAACGGTCTTAAAGATGAACTTTTTGACTTTCTGCAAGAATTTGATCATAGGCTCAAAACATGTAACTTTTGACCAAAGCAAAGAGGAAAAATTGCCCTAATTCCTCGCTCTCCATCCTTAATTTAACCTTTATATGGCTTTAGTCAAGCCAGAAATGTTACATATATAAGAATTATACGTACGTTGAAATGATCTACCTATCCTAATGTTCCTTTCGAATTTCCATTAAAGTCTCAGGTTCAAAATCTCACATGTGTTCTCAATTCCAGTACATAGAAAGTTTTGATCCGACTTTAATTGAGCTCCCCTTGAATGGATGGCGGAATTGAATCCCCAGGATTAGTTGAGCTATGCGTAAGTTAGCCTGAACGCCTGAGTATATAATAAAAAGAAAAAAGAAACAAACAAATTACAAACATGTTGGCATTCGACAAGGAAAAGCTACATAATAAGAAGCAATGCTTACAATAAGGTGAAACCGGGGCGGATACACGTTAAGACTACGGGGGTCATGTGCCCCTAGATTTTCAATTCTTTCACTTATACCCTTGTTAATTCATAGTATCTTTAATTCATAGTATATCTTGATTAAATCTATCACTCTTATGAGTCAAATTTTACAAAATTAAAACGACTCCTTAAATAAATTCGTTTAACTTTTTTTGCTATCAATAATAAGTACATGTGTATCTTCCCTGATTGATCCCGTGGTGATCAGTCACTAATTGCTAATTAATAAATCTATTGAGATTATATATTATATTGTGTTTTTGAGATTTAGAATCCTAATGCAATTGCTAAACATTTCATTGTATGATTTGATATGTTTTCAAACTTATGTGTTAATTGCATGTGAAATTAGTCCTTTTCAATTTAGTAAGAAAGCCCATGGCCTGTAAAACTTATACAACTTAAAACAATATTGTGCTAGGCTGGAAGAAAACATTTTGAAGCTTATAACTAATAAGTGTCGCACTTGTATGAAATTTATGGATCCGTCACTTGGTGAAGCTTTCACATGATAAAACTATTTGTATCCGATTGATTATTGATTTATTTGCTCAGTGAAAAGGTAAGCTGGGGCGACCAATGTAGTTAAACGGGGCCTTTAATTTGGACATGAGCATTAGGGGAACCCATTACCCACCCGCCCTAGAATGTCCGGATCAGAGCTATAGCTGACGTGGCTAGATAACAAATATTTGTTGTTCACCAAGTTGCGAGACCCATTACCAAAACTCCACCGAAATGCCAAAAAAAAAAAAGAAAAAACAGAGAGAACAAAAAAATAAACTTACTTACAGGTACATACTGTCTTAATGTCCCAAAGGAAACAGGGAATAAATTGATAAAATTAACACCGACAATTCTCGTGAAGGTTTGACTATTAACCACTTAATTAAGGAGTGAAAAGTGGAGGGTCTTTTGGCATTACAGCCGTTATGTTTGGTTTTGGGCTCTTGTTTTTTACCTTCATCTTTCAATCCTTTTTTCATCACAAAAAATTGTCCTCTCTCTCTCTCTCTCTCTCTCTCTCTCTCTCTCTCTCTCTCTCTCTAGATATATATAGATATATATCCATTTGTGGGACCCCAGATATATTTTTGCCCACGAAAGAGCTAAAATCAGAAGGCATCATATCTCAATGAAAAGGAGAGTTGTTTATTAAGTTCCTTGGAACTTAAGCCAAGTTTTGACAATAATTAACTCATTATAACCAGCTTGGCCCCTACTCATTATTACTATCAAGCAATGCAATTAATAATATTTCAAATAAGGGACGTGTTTCGATAAACAAATTGGGTCCAGATCATCTACATCAAAATTGCCTTTTGGCTGTGATTGGGTGTCCTTAATCTTTGGGAGGAATATGAATTTGATTACCAGGTGTCAAATCAAATTCAATCAAATTCCTAGTAATTCGATACACGGAGTGATTTTATTCTGATGTTTGGATTAATTCAGTAATATTGTATAGGAACTAATTATTTCAGGAATTTATTGGTGTCGAACCATTCCTTGTTTTCTGGATTGAGGGATGAATATTGTAGAATTCTCATGGGAGATGACAGGGATCAGATTCCTCCTTAGTTTGGGAAGATGGTTCTCAGTTGAATATGTTATTGAGAATCATATTCTCATTTTATTGACCAGTTCCAAATACAGAAATTATGAAAATAGGACATCGCATTCTCATTCCTCCTCAAAATTACCGTCAGCCAAATCGAGCCTATGAAATCTATGTGATTCGTTCAAAAGTCTGTTACTTGGGTGGTGAGTGAGAGTGTTCTCTGTTAGACTTCGTATGCGTGGGATGGAATCAATCTACATGCAGTAGCTGGAAGGTAAGTCTATATCAAACCAAGTCAGCCAATCAATGGAGGGCTTGAGAAAGTTAGTAAGTGCATGTTTGTCTTTCATCAAATCACATTTTCGAATCGAATTTCACGCATGCCAAACATGCATTCTAGCAGTTAAAATAAACTTCGGGACCATTGGAAGGTTTGCCCAGTCGTTAACTCCAGGACCTCAACATTATGTGAGGTGCGCGCAAATTGGCTCGGACATCTGGATATTAGAACATACACCTTCAGCTAGCAGAAAAACGAAAAAGAGAAAAAGAAAGGCAAAATACATGGTCTTAATAAGGTTTAGTGGGTCCGAAGGCAGTAAATAAAATGAGCAATTTAAGACCGACATTGCCCGTGAAGATTGGACTATTAACCACTACACTTTACCGGGATAGAAAAATGTGGAGGGGTCCTTTTGGGATTTGATCGACCCTTATGTTTGGCCTAGTTCGGCTGCTCTTTATTAATTAACTTCCTCTTTCAAACCTTTTCATCATAAAAACTTCTGAGCATTAATGCAACAAACACAATCGTGTTCGAAACCGTTAGATGCGCATGGATCGACGTAAATCTAACGGTTTCGGGACACAGTTATGTTAGTAGTTGTGTGTTCTAAAGATGCGTTCCTAGACTTTCTTTTTGTGATGAAGCCATGCTTAGTGCCGACTTGGGTTTATGTTACGCTACTCACAATTTATCATTGGGTTTATTTATATCATAAAATACCAATACAAAAGTAATGGGCTTAGTAGAATTCACCGATCATAATGCTCCATACAAGAGTGTCACCTTGTGTCAAATTTGGCTGCTACATACCTCTTGACGCAAAATGTTAGCATGAAGTTGGCATCTCGAGAAAGGCCATCTTTGCCATTATTGACATGTGCTTTTCAATAAAATTAAGTCTCCGATTGAAGATGCTCTAATGAAATTTAGAAGAACGATAGATATAGTCGATAGACAATGTAGCCTACTCAAACACATGCAAATCTCTTGACTATAGTCAAGGCAATAGTAATTGGTCATTGTGCAGTTGTGGCTAGTTCTGAACCCCAAAATAGCTGTATCATATTTGATATTGTACAAAACCATGTTATTATCACGAATAATATACATTAGCATTTGTTGAGTAGAAAAAAACCCGGGTTGGCTTACTATAAAATGTCAATTTATCATAGATAACGTATCCTACCTAATTTTATCTCTCTGTCTTCTAAGTTCTAATTTCTAATCAAACTAGATGAGTACCTGTTTTGCCCAAATAATTGTTAAGGGGGACGCCTGTGCCTGAAGGGTCTCATAAACGGTTGCCTCATTCGGACTGTCCATACTCGGCAATGAACGATTCAGATTTCATATTGACTATATATCTGACTTCGAAAGATCAATTACTTAGTTTATGACAAAAGTGAGATAATGCTATGGTCCTAGTAATAGGGTACAGAAGCTATATGCTATGCCCATTATGTACTAGCATGAATAGACTTAATAATAAACACCCTAACATGATAGTCATTTAATCTATCTTATGACTCATATTCAATGTTACTTGTATAATTCCACCCAGTGAGATTTATTCGAATCGAAAAAGAAGTAGAAAAATACTCCCTCGGTCCCATAATGTTTGTCCGGTCCGCAAAACGAGGACGTAAAAATAATACAATTTTTGCAAGAAAAAAATTAAATTTTTTTCAATAATTCATTAGACATCGATAAGTTCTTTTCATTTATAAAAGAAAATTAAATTTTTTCTTAAAAGTAATGTATTATTTTTTAGTCCGCAAAACAAACAATTTGGGACGGAGGTACCTTGCGCAAAAATGTCAATTTTGTGAAAATGTAATTTTCATAACACCTTGAGGCCTAAGAAAGAATACAGGCCCAACCCAGTGAACCTGTGATCAAAACCAGGTTGGACAACACTTAGCATGGGGACCACGTGGCCAACTCCTATGCAAAACGCTTCTATTATTATTATTATTATTATTATTATTATTATTATTATTATTATTATTATCATTATTTTATATACTTGTAAAAGTGGAAACCCATGTGGCTTCCTCCATCCATCACTTCCCTCTATGACATTAGAAAAAATAAATAAACCATCACCCACGAATTTAGTCAGAATCGACAACAACTGTTTAGTGCAGTTGGTAAGTCATTGTCTTCCCTATGTGGAAGGTAATGGGTTCGAGCCCAACAGGGGGCAGGCTCTTTAGAGGGCCAGGGCAATGGATAGCTTCTGGTCTTCTCGTGCTAACTCTAACACCTTTACTAACTTCCGCTAATGTATATCGTTGTGGCAAAAAAAAAAAAAAAAATAGTCAGAACCATTTGGTTTGGACCCGGTCTAAAGTGATTCACGTTAACGGGTTCAGTTTCAAACTAATTTGAATGGCATCATATTTAGATGCATACGTGTGTATATAATACTCCACTATAAGTTTAATTTAAAAGCACCAAATAAACATAGGTTAAGCCATACACCACTTCGCTCCATTCCTTCTTCGCCAAGAGGCACAAGACTAAAATTACCCTAAATTTTTATGGGAAAAATTCAAAATACCCCCAACCTTTAGACCAAAATTCAATTAGACTCCTAACCATTTAAAAACTTCAATTTTACTCCCAACGTTATTTTCCGTTAATCAAAACGCCCCCTTCCGTCAGAATGACTAACGGATTTCGTTAAAAGCTCCGTTAAATAGTATCCCGATCGAATTTCAATGATCCAAGCCGCTCAATGTGTTCAAAACGTGATTTTAAGGATACCCACGTGAAATCGGAAAAAAAATGACCCGGAAGGGCTTCATCTGAACAGTTTTTTATTGAATAGTTCAATAAAAAACTGTTCAGATGAAGCCCTTCCGGGTCTTTTTTTTTTCCGATTTCTCGCTGGTATCCTTAAAATCACGTTTTGAACACATTGAGCGGCTCGGATCATCAAAATTTGATTGGGAAATGGGAGGTGCGGATTGATCCGGGTTTTGTTTAAGTCCGGACGTTCGGATTTTGCTTCAGTCTGCACCTCCCTTTTCCGATCGAATTTTGATGATCCGAGCCGCTCAATGTGTTCAAAACGTGATTTTAAGGGTACGAGCGAGAAATCAACAAAAAAAATGATCGGGAAGGATTTCATCTGAATAGTATTTTATTGAACTATTCAATAAAAAACTGTTCAGATGAAGCCCTTTACGGTCATATTTTTTGCTAATTTCTCGCAATACTCTTAAAATCACATTTTGAACACATTGAGCGGCTCAGATCAACAAAATTCGATTGAGACAATATTTAACGGAGCCTTTAACGGAATCCGTTAGTCATTTGGACGGAATGAGGCATTTTGATTAACGGAAGATAACGTTGGGAGTAAAATTGAAGTTTTTAAAAGGTTGAAAGTCTAATTGAATTTTGGTCTAAAGGTTGGGGGTATTTTGAATTTTTCCCAATTTTTATTCCTTCTTCCGATATTGTTTGTTTCCATTTCTTCCTCAGATGCACACACCTATAGTGGACAGTACAACACCAAATAAATTTACCCTTCCCCGTGGGTTTTTATCATGAGGCAGAATCCTCTGTGTCGAAAACTCCAATGCCTCTGTGCCGAGGGATTTTTCGGTCGTTAGATTTAAAATATAAAAACAGTATTAAATCATGCAATCTAACCATCGAAAAATCTCTCGGCACACAGAGACATGGGTTTTTGGGACAGTGGAGATCGGACCCCTTTTATAACTCTGAATTACTGTTGACCTGGCAGGGGATATGGGGAAAAATCAGGCCGGCATCATTCACTGCCGCCACTGTAATCTATTCCTAACGGAATATTCCATACTCCGAGGAGAATATTCGGTGGAATCACAAAGACGTCGTTATGTCTTCCGTTATGTGCTTAGCTGGTTAGAGTTTTGTGAATCGGCCAGCTGGCACGGAACCCGCAAGCACGTGGCCAGCTGCCGTGGATACTTAGTGATCACTATTCCAACATTTTGCCCCCATGTCCAACCCAATTTACAGAAATGCCACTGAATTTTTATGGGCATTTACGTGAGATATAGTATATAATTGATTTTCATTTTCATTTTTACTTACCCTAATTACCAAAAAAAAATTTTGTTTTTAATATTCTAACCATTGTTTAAAAGCAATTTGGTTAGAAGCAGAAAAAAACACGTCATTTAGTGTTCATTCTTCCACGGAAGAGTTATTTATGTGCATACTTTTATGCACAATACATGATGTGACGTTTCTTTAATTCTTACAACAGATTTATCTCTTCCGCGAAAGAACTGATACACTTTTTATGTTTATAGGTTTCCAATTGCAACAGCTACTCAATTTGCATCCACCATGATCCACGTATGATCCAAGCCATTCTTCTTTGAATTTCTAGAGAAAACCTCTCACAGTCGTGTTAATCGAATTTCGATAGGTACGTAACACTATGACGGCCACCATATGAGGAGTTCAATTTTCTCAAAACAACGTTGCATTACGTGATTGTTCCCATCTGCCGAATCTAATCTCTTGCCTGCCCAGTCTTCTCTAGAGCCTTTCCGAGATAAATGCCAAAAAATACTAGAAATTCCTGGGAGGCAAAACCCTGAATACAAAAGTGGTGCCATGACCTCAAAAACCACTTTAGAAAGAAAGAAACAAAGTGCATTTAATGTGAACAAAGGGCATTTTGGGAATTCGGAAGGGCCCTTAAGATCATGCATGGGGCTGGGCTCCTGCCCTTGCGTATGAAAGTGCAAGTGAAAAATCCTCTAAAGTACGTGAATCTAGGATTGAGAGAAAAGTACCCTTCAACTTGAGATAATTTTCAGTGTTAAACGGGTACTATGTGGTGTCCGCTCGGTACATCCGGACCGTTTATTTTGATTTTGGACGGCTCAGATTTGAAGAAAGAAAAAAGCGAGAGAGTATTTCAATCTGAACCGTGCAATATACTTTTGGATGGCACGGAAAAATTTCTCCTCCAACTTCAAAGCTTCGAACAATACCGGGAAAACTAGAAAAGTAAACGCTTTTAAAAGTTCCCTGAAATTGATCAGAATCATTAAGGCGTAATTTCGGTTTTACAAGTTCAAGATCAAACGGCTCTCAGTTGAAATCTGATGTTAGTAATTTCGGCTGATTTGGGGCCTACTTTGTGTGGGGCCCAAGGGATTGATGGCCACCTGTGACTGTGACGGCCCATGTTAGATTAGTCCGGATGGTAGGTCGGTTTGTTCTTTTTGCAATTGATTACGGTTTAATTATTAGAGTCAGACTATAAGGATGTGCTAATTTTTTTTGTGAACTCCGTAATTTCGGTATGAACCATTTTTCACCGGATCGAGGAGGAATTACTTGAGGTGACCCTAAGAAAGATACATGGACTTCACAGGAGCACTAGTAACAAGGGTAATGGAGTAATGGTCCACTCTAAACATCAACGCCGAGATAGAATGGGCGTAACCTGCGCACCATCCCTAAAAATTGCACCATTTTATGCCTATATTTCTAAAGGAAAATTAATGTTTTACTCCATTCTTTTAAAAACACACTCTAAAAAATATCTCCTAGTGCATTTTGTAAATAAATTGACAATGCATTTTGTAAATAATAGAGTGCAAAAAAATCATTTAGATTCATTGTGATATTGGCTTCAAATTTGCTTAATTTTTATATATTCAAGATTAATGAATTTCCACATAGTGCACCCCATAAAATGCTTGCGATTTGAAAATAAAAACAAACCAATTCTAGACATAGGTTTGTGACATGGTAACCATAGTACTTTTTCATTTGGGACTTTGTAGCAAGTTATGGTAAAGTTATTACAGAACTTGCGCGGTCTAACGGTACTTTATTTTCTATCATCGCTTTGTCTATTTTTTTAATTCAAAAAAATAATAATAGTCAATACAGTGAATTATTTTAGATTACTCGTATCTCCGGGTTATTATCTCTAGAATTTTAATCGTTGACCATAATTGATACGATTTCATACGAAATAAGAGAAAAATTGAAGTTGGTGATAGTTCGCATTTACTACGACAATGGGAAAGCAAGACTCCATAACTACGGCTGGATTTGTTTTTAAATACGATAAGAATCGAATCTATAACGATGATTTCATATCGCGTTCTTACGTAAATTTGACTTACCAAATTAGCTATAGAAACTATTTTGCGTAATCAAATGCGAATTACATACCCTAAACTTTTTCCCTCCTAGGTTTGAATCAAATCTCCGAACCAAGAATTTCTCCAACTTTGCCTTACAAAATTAAGTCTCTTTTTTTTTTTTTGTTTCTTTATTTCATGTAAAATATTTGATGACTATATTGTAGAAGTAAAATTTAAAGAGCCAATAACGCCAATGTGGCTCATCCTAGAGATGACCCCCTACTAGTATTGTATTCTGAAAATTCGACCATTTATTAATTTCAAACTTTATTTGCACAGCTAATTTAAATTATGGAAAACAAAGTTGAGAAAATATTTTAATAAATGAGAAAAACATAAAAAAAGGAAAATAGACAGAGAAAAGTGAAACTTGTCTCGTGAAGCAGCAGGAGTGTGTGAATGGCAAAACCATAAAACAAAAATAAAAAAGAAAAAAGAAAAGAAAAACAGAACAGAACAGAACAGTTGAATAAAAAAGCTTTTTGCTGTTCTTCATTTTCTTCTCTTCTTCTTCTTCTCTCTCTCTCTCTTCCTTTCCCTCTGGTTCATCTCTCTCTGTAAAAAACCCCTCTCTCTCTCTCACATATTCATTCTTTGCTTCTCCCTTTTACATCACGAGATCCCCATCTCTCTCTCTCTCTCTCTCTCTCTCTGTGTGTGTATATACACCATATATAAATACATATATCTGCAGATGTCTTCTAAAAAATTTCTCTCTTTCCATTTCTCCATCCATTCCCCCACTTCCAGGTGGTCTTGCACCTTCAGCCGCACACATTGCTAATACAAGACCTGCAAAACAAAAAAAGAAGAAGAAATCTTTAGAGAGAGAAAGAGTAAAAAAACAGAGAGAGAGAGAGAGAGAGAGAAGTGAGCCCCTCATTCATGCTCGAAAATGTCGGATTCGGATAAACCCATTTCGGACAAGAGGTCCGACAATCTCTCCAAACGGTTTCGTGACTCACTGATCTTCGACAACAACAACACTAACAAGAACAAGCCCGACTACAGAGACCTCGATCTGGGATCGCCGGTCTCTCCATTACGGGTTAAGCTTCCGGGTCGACCCGCTCAAGGCGGGCTCACCACCACCAGCAGCAGCAGCTCGAGCTCGTCCGGATCCCTCTCGGGTCTCAATGGGCCCACCAAACCCTCTCCCAAGAGATCCGAATCGAGCCACTCCGGGGAGCTATCGGGCTCCGTCTCGAGCTCCCCGAGCCGCGGGTTCAAACCGGGCCACACCCGGTCCCATTCGGGGTCGGTTAATTCCCCGACCCTCAGCGTTCCTCCGACAGGCAATATACTGCCCGTCGGAAGCACGGTTTTAAAACCAGGAATAGCTAATAGTAATACCCGGAATCCGAAACACGACGTTTTGGGCTCCGGGGCGGGCCATTACGGCCACGGGAGCATAATGCGGGGCGGCACCACCACTGCCGCTGCCAAATCTGGCGGCAGCAGTGGTGGCGGCGGGACAATGTTGAGTACAGACGCGGAGGAGGTGAAGAGGGCGGGGAATGAGGCGTACAGGGCTGGGAATTTGGCGGAGGCGTTGAGTTTGTACGAAAGAGCGGTTTCGATTTCGCCGGGGAATGCTACGTACAGGTTTAATAGGGCGGTGGCGTTGGTGGGCCTGCGGCGGTTGGCGGAGGCTGTGAAGGAGTGTGAGGAGGCAATTAGGCTGGATCCTGGGTATGTCAAGGCTCACCATCGGTTGGGGTCTATTTTCCTGCGGTGAGTATTGAAATGTTTCTGTTTTTGTGAATTATTGAACTTAATTGATTGTGTAGGTCTTGGTAATAAGGGAATGGCACAAGATTTATGTTGCCGACCCCAATTGATTGAGAATGCTTGCGTTAGCTTGATTCATGTAGCCGATCCCCAATCGATTGGGAATGCTTAAGTTGGTTTGGTTTGTTTGTGTTTGTTAATTTGCCCTGTCGTAACCCAATAGTAGATTTATGGGAAGTTTTGTTGGTTTATTTGAATTCCTTGTAATGTTTGGTTTGCATTGGTCTTTCATTGTGTATGAACTGGTTAGCTGATGTACTTCCTTTTTGGTGTTTCTCAGTTCCTATTTTTTTCAGCTGCGATTTCACCACATTATTATCATTTTGAGTTGGATTAATGAATAGGTCTTTTGGGTCCCATTGGGATTGATAAGAATCATGATTCATGGGTACCATTTTTGGATGTGTTGAGTATCTAAGATTCATGGGTTTGCCATAATTTTGCTTCTTCGGTTTTTGGTGTACTTACCGAATGGTTCCACTTCCCGATTAGTTGCGAATTTTCACTTCTTTACTTCAAGTCTGAAGAGCATTCTTGTTTGATTGAGTTCGTATTCAAGTTAACTTGGTTGTTAGTCCCAAGTCCTAAGGGAGGGGTTGCATTTTTATCTCTTTGAGGAAGTTCTTCTTCGACCTCCATTTGAATTCCTATGCTCTATTGTTTCGTCTTCGGTTGTTTTGCTTCTCCGGCGTTATTTGTGCAGCAAAGTTCTAATTCCTCTTAGTGTCACAGGGTAGGGCAGGTTGAAAATGCCAGGACGCACATTTGTTTTCCCGGATGTCAACCAGATGCAAATGAGTTGCAAAAGTTGCAAGCAGTAGAAATGCATTTACGCAAATGCACAGATGCCCGGAGAATTGGTGACTGGAGAAGTGCAATGAGGGAAGGTGATGCTGCCATTGCTGCTGGAGCTGATGCTTCTCCTCAGGTGAGGCAATGCTGCTACATATACGATAAAATGTACAAGACTGCTACATATATGCTGAAAAAATACAGAGAAGCTTGAACAATGTCGTTGGTCCTCACTGCACCTACGCAATTTCGTTTTCACTTTGTTGTGTAAATATAGTTTTTCAAAAGTACAGTTGTTGATTGAACTTTGGGAAATTGAATTCACAGCTGCATACGTGTAAAGTAGAAGCCCTCTTGAAGCTCCACCAACTAGAAGATGCCAATTCAAGCCTATCAAACATTCCTCAATTTGAACCATGCACTCCCTCTTGTTCTAAGTCGAAATTTTTCGGGATGCTCTCTGAAGCATACCTATTATTTGTCCAAGCCCAGATGGAGATGGCGTTTGGAAGGTGAGTTCATGATATCTTTGTTTCATTTGCTAATAGAACTTGTAGGATTATGAGGAAGAGTGAGGATAGATGATGGGTGTATTGCAGGTTCGAGAAAGCAGTTACAGCTGCTGAGAAAGCGGGTCAGATTGACCCACGAAATGTTGAGATCTCAGTTCTGCTCAATAATGTGAGGCTGGTGTCAAGAGCTCGTGTGCGTGGGAATGATCTCTTTAAATCAGAAAGGTTCACTGAAGCTTGCTCTGCTTATGGAGAAGGCCTGAGGATTGACCCCTCGAATGCTATACTCTACGGCAACAGAGCGGCTTGTTGGTTTAAGCTTGGGCTTTGGGAGCGTTCGGTTGATGATTGCAACCAAGCTCTACGATTCCAGCCCAACTACACCAAAGCCCTTCTTAGAAGGGCTGCGTCAAGCAACAAGGTAAAATTGCATTGTACAAATTGCATATGAGCTATGAATGAAATACCTGTGTCGGATAAACCCCGATGTTTTTAGTTAGACATAAGCATATGTAGTATTCAAGTTTACTGCAGATCTACGTCAAATACTCTCATATTCTGAATGAAATGGTATGTGGCAACTTTAAACACGGAACGTTATGAAGCAAAATTCTAATACTAAAAATATAGTATACAGTTTTGCACTTCTCCCATACTAGTTAGAGCAATATGCATGTTAATATTATTAGACTGATATAACTTTGACATGTACCCGTATTTCACACCCATTCGCAAGTCTAGGTAACATAGTGAGTGATTTTTCAATTGATGTTAAAATGATGTGTATTTCAGCTTGAGCGGTGGGTGGAAGCCGTGACAGATTATGAGGTTTTGAGGAGGGAACTGCCGAATGACACTGAGGTTGCAGAGTCTTTGTTCCATGCCCAAGTGGCATTGAAGAAATCTCGTGGGGAGGATGTTCACAATATGAAGTTCGGCGGGGAAGTGGAATCAGTATGGGGTCTTGAGCAGTTCAGGGCTGCAATATCTTCTCCCGGTATGTCATCCCACATTTTCCTTTTTAGTTCATTCCGTTAATTACTTCCAATGCCTTGAAACTTCAATTTCGAATTGCAGTTGCTTCTGTAGTCCATTTCAAAGCAGCAGCCAACCCGCAATGCAAGCAGATATCTCCCTACCTCGATGCACTTTGTGTACGGTACCCATCAATCAATTTTCTCAAGGTGAGTCTCTTACATCTCTAGTTGATTCTGGTTGCATCCAACATGAACTTTTATTTTTCCTGAGAAAAGGTATGGAAAAAAAAGCATAAACTCTTTGCATGTGAAATATGAATAATAGGTGGATGTGGAGGAGACCCCGGCCATTGCAGTTGCTGAGAATGTGAGGATTGTACCAACGTTCAAGATTTATAAAAAGGGCAGCCGAGTAAAGGAAATGGTTTGTCCTAGTCCAGAAGTTTTGGAGTCCTCGGTGAGGCATTACAGTTTTTAGAAAACAACCATATCGTATATTACTGTTTTGTCGGCCGTTTTTCTTCCATCCTCTCCTTGTTGCACATCTTTTCCGCCCCACCATACTAAGGACTAGAAGTTGTTTGTGACATAATTGAAGGTACTACACAATAACCTCTCGTTAGGAGCCAATGCTATTGGAACTGAGGGAGATAGATTAGTTCCTTATTGCGGTTTCTATTTATTCATTCATTTCTCATTGCTCTCTGGTTCCATTCCCCTTCCATTTCCTTCCCCCCCCCCACATCCCCCCATTCAAAGCTACTTTCTTCTTCACTTTCCGAAAGCCAGCCTTGTTCTAGCATCTCGACATTGCTCATCGAGGAAGAAGAAGAAGAAGAAACAGAGGGACATGTAAAATTCACCCAATCAACCTTTTTGGCGCTGCGAGAGAGAGAGATGGCCGGCCGGTTTCTAGACGAGGATGTACATGTAAGTTTAGTATTATGAATCCATGATGATATATATATATATACCGAACATTGGAAGTCATTTAGGGAGATCAGATGCCTGTGGTGATGTTCATTGATTTTGTTGTATCTTGACCCAATTGCTTCATCAATAAAATTTTCAATTTTTTTTGGCTTGAGAGATGCCTGTTTTTGACTTGTCTCCTGTCTTTATCTTCCTTTCCTTTATTTGAACTCCAACAAAGTTTCCTTTGAGCAGGGGCAGTGCATATCCACTGTAATTTGGACATGTTTATTAACTTAGGTGATGGGAAAGTTGTGGTCTCATTTTGTACGAATGGGCAATCACATCTGTATCTGTGATTGGTGAAAAATGGTATAGTCCCCTGCTTTGAATTAAGACCAACTTGCTTCGACGACCGTGCTCGTTCATTTTGGAGAACTCGTCTTGGCATACCACCGAACATACCACCGAACGTAGATTGGAAATCATTCAGCACATGATCGGAATGTGAATGAGTTCTGATCCAGATCGTCAACTCATTCTATTTCAAGATAAATGTTGTGGAAATTATACTTATATCCGATTCGCATATTTTCCATCAACCATTCTCTCCCCAGATTGTATTTTTGAACAGCCATTGCAATTAATTATGAACAGGGAATAAATGAAAATGTAATTTTGAACGAGTTTCGATCATCAAATTGGGGTTCAGATCGGAAAGGGCGCGCAAAGGCCAAAACTTGACGAGAGACCGGAAATAATCCGAACCGCTTAACCAGTCATAAAAAGTGTGTAGTTCGTATAGTGAGCAAAACACAACGGCGTGCAGCAGCACACAGTTTCAATGTCCAAAAGTGTTTTAGACGGTCCGGATTTTAAAATAACGCTTCCAGGTCTCACCGTCCAAAAGTGTTTTGGACGATCCAGATTTTGAAAATAACTCTTGAAAAGAAATTTTTTTTTTTTATTTAAAAATTCGAACCATTGATTACCGAAACGAACAGTAAGATGAGACACAGCCGCACGCTGCTCTGTTCGCTCACAGCCCCGTCCCACTTATTAATGTCCGGTGAAAGCAGTATGCATCTTGGGGGGAGGTTGGCTAAAGTACTATAGGTTCTTTAATGGATGGTCGGTACTCTTTTTAAGTGGGTAGTTTGGTGGTTGGAAATACCATTCATTGCACTTTCGTTTTTGTGCAAGTGGAATGTTCCGAAAGGAGAGGAAAATAATAGTACTAAGAGAGAAAAACCCTAACTAAACCCACTGTTTGATTAGTACCAAGGAGATTGACGTAACACCTAACTAAGCTGGATTATATATTTCACTAGAGAGAAATGGGCCTCTCTAATCCCTCCTTTTTCTTACTTAATAGTTGTGTCGGTGTCCTGCTCAGCGGACTTGACTTTGAGACAAAACGTGACAAATGATAACCGCGGCGCGGGACATGACGATTTTGAATATACATATATTCTCTAATGCCTTGTTTGGTTTGCTTTTTGAAAGAAAAAAAAAATTCAACTCAAAGAATACTCATTCTTCATACCTTCAATCATTACTCTCATTTCCTTCTTCTCCCTCCTATCATCATTCTCATTTATTTCTCTATCTCTTTCCATTCATTACCCATATTTTCAATTATTACCTTATTTTCTCTCTCCACTCATTATTCAAAAATCAAACCCATAAATATTCAAAACACCATCCAAACAAGACATAAAAATAAGAATTCTTCAAAAATATTGTTAGAAGCTGGCGCTGTTCAGTTTGAGTTTTGAGAAAATTTTTTTAGAGTAATAAGTGAAAAAAAATTATTGGAGAAAAATTGATCGGCGACCGTCCTCAGAGCTTTGAGGCTAAAAACGAAAGTTATTACAAAACCTCATAAACTTGCAGAGTGGGGCTTGAGTCAAAAGCCCTCTTCAGTAGGGTTTCTATATTTTTTTTTGTTATCACATGTTAGTAGCATTTAATTTTGCTTCCTCCCACACAAAAAAAAAAAAAAAGAAAAAAAAAATTTGAAAAAAGAAGAAAAAGAAAATGTCCAAAAGCTTGCTGTTGGTGCTACCTTGCGCCTGATGATCTCAAGCCCCCCATCTTGCCGTCCTGTCAGCTGAAGGCGACTTGCGTACCGTTGCAATTAAATCTCCTTTTGGAATCATTTGAAAAAGATAATTTCATACGTTTTTTGTTTAATTTTTGGCAACTCCTCACGCGCACCTCGACTATTTTTAGAGAACCAATCTCACCAGCCACTTGCAATATGAGTACTACTACATACTACTGCATCACATCACGTTCAACACATACAATATGTAAATTTTGGGGTCTCAAAATTCCTGAGTTCCAATAAGTTTTCTCGATCTCTTCCTCTTCAGTCATTACTCTTAAAAATCTCCTTCAAAATCCAAACCGAACATGGCCGAATAATTTTTTCCGGTCCACTCCGATTCAGTTTGGGTCAAGGAATCGTTCATTTGATAGAACTCATTGATAGTATATTTTACGTGTAATAATTAATTTAGTTTGATCAAACGTCGATAAGTACATATACAAAACATATTTGTAAAAGTAAAATGAGATGACAAAAAATCTAATGTGAAACTTAAATAGCCCATTTTACCCTTGTACAAATTTATTTATTTATGTACCTATCGATATTCAATTAATGTAATTTTTACATGAATAGCGTACCCGATGAGCTCTAAGAATGAACAATTTTGATAATTGTTGTCCGGCCCGAACGGGACTTGATTGGACAAAAAAATACAAGAAGTCTATCCCATGCTTACATAAGTACTCTCTCCGTTCAATTTTAAAATTTTTCTTTAAGAAATTAGATCTAACTCGATTTCGACTTTTGTCCAATTGAAACCGTTTTAAATTGTACTGATCAAAACTGAATTTTACTCCTACTATCTATCTAACAAGGAGTCGAGGCCAACTTGTGCACGACTTAATTAATCTTGCGACTTTGACTTTAATGACCGGATAAACCTCAAGGAACTCCAAAATTTACATGTTTGACTTTCGTGAATATTGAACGGCATGAGAGTAAATCTTTTTATTGCTATGTCATAGAACTCGACCAAATCCCTATGAAGCTAGGGGCAAAGTTACCTGTTGCGGGGTTGGTGTCGGTGCCTCCCCAACCCCAGTTTCAAGCCAAATTTTTGTTTTTTTGTTTTTTAATAAGGTATAATTCGGTTAAGCACCTATGCTAATAAGCCAAAATACACTTTAGATAACTATGTAAAAGTTCTTTTTTTATTTTATTTAAATGATCGGTTTGGATAACACGGATAAAAGTATGGCAAGAATTATAGTTCTCTTCTCTACATTTTTTTCTTGAGAAAATGACGGTTAAGAACGTATTTTGATAATTAAAATCCGTTAAGGATATTTTCAATATTAACAAATGGTGTTAGCTCGTCCTTGACTTTTCCCTTTTTTCTTCGGTGGTAAGAAGTTCTTGTGCTTTGTCTATTGGTTGGACTTTGCAGCTGCAATTGGCCCAATTAATTGAGTTCTTTTTTTTTTTAAACCCCAGACTGCGCTTTGGCCCAATACCCAAAACTTGTTTTTGACATAGTGGCCTAATTAAGCTCAGTTGAGATTGCTGGCCCAATATGAGAAAAATCAGAAGACCGGGCCGAATTGCAAAGGGAAAAATGACGGCTAATGACTTGTTTTGATAATTAATACTCATTAAGTATATTTTCAGCATTAACAAATGTTTTTAACACGTCTTTCGCAGATATTAATTATCAAAACACACGTCCTGAGCCGTCATTTACCCATTGGAGAAACCGCGCGAACCAACTCAAAGATGGTTTCCTTTGTATCGATTTTGTATGGAGAGTGTCTCAAAACTAGGAGAAATTTTCGGGTGCCGAGCGTCGGTGATTCCAGCCGTCCGGCTTATATTTATTCCCTTTGTCTCCTCTCATTCGATCACTCTTTTTCATCTTTTTCTTCTTCTAAAATCCGGACTGTCCAAAATACGTTTGGACAGCTGTGATCGCCGACAGGGTACACGTGTGTGGTACCCATCCGGTGCCCAAAATCTTCTCCAAAACTAGGCTTCACTTAATCATAGTAGTAACTCGTAAGCCAAAATAAATGTTAGTAACTAAATTTAAAAAAATCCACAAAGTACAACGAATGGTATTTCACCGGCTTTTAATGAAACTTAATTGTGAAAGAATAATAATAATATAATTTTAACTACTACAAGGTAAAATGCCTTGTCTGTGAAATAAAGAAAAAAGTAGCCGTAAATCAGTCAAATAACAAACCAAGTGTTATTAATACCAAATCTTTCCTTTCTTGAAATTTCTTGATCGCCCAAATCAAGATAGGCCAATTTTCAGATCAAGTTTACACTTGGCTTATATATATACAGACATCATTATGCTACAAAACCCACATGCACAACAAAGCGTATACTTGCTAAACTGAATCACCTCTATCTTGAGAATTCCTTACAGCGAGAAGCAAAAATAAATTTTCGAGAGAGAGAGAGAGATGGGTGCAGGCAAGAGGAAGATAGAGATAAAGAGGAGGGAAAAAGAAGAGCAAAGGATGGTCACGTTCTCGAAGAGACGAAAGGGTCTCTTCAAGAAAGCCCACGAGCTCCACTGCCTCACGGGAGCCGACATCGCCGTCGTCGCTTTCTCTCCGGCCGGCCGCCCGTACACCCACGGCGAGCCCTCCTTTGATGCTACCATTGACAAGTATTTCAACATTAATGGGAGAGAAAGCAATAATAATGCCGAGATGATCAAGATGAGGTCATGGTTGGAAGGTCTGAAAGTGGAAGCTTGTGAGAGTGTAGACGATCTTGTTCTGCTGAAGAATTTGGTGGAGGAGATTAGGAACAAGGTTCTGTTTCGAGTTTTGAGCATGGAGGAGGATTTTGTTGGGTCTCTGCTGGCTTAATCTAAGTTTTGTGGTTTGTGCTTCGATCTTCTTGCTGAGTTATTATGGGTTAGCTAGGGTTTGGCAATTTAATTACTAGTACTCTAGCTAGTACTAATGGTTAATTAGGGTTTGTGTTTATTGAGTTAGGGTATCTTTTCTCTCTGGGAATTTTAGTGAATTCTTTCCTTGTAGAATGCACTACACATGCAAGTGCAGGTATAATTAATTAACTAAATGGTTCTTAAGCTTGATGGTAACTAATTAACTAAATGGTTGTTTCTGTCCCCTAAATTAGTAAGTAATCCTTTTATTAATTAGTTCATCTTCGTTTCATATCTCTGTTGTTTGCATGTACATCAGTACATGTGTGTGTGCGCGTGAGAGCAGGGCCGGCCTTGGGCTGAAGCCCAAGGTGCCATGGCTTTAGGCCTCAAAAAAATACAAAATTTTTAGGGCCTCAAAATTTCTAGGGGCCTTATATAGTATTATACCCAAACAATGGCCCATTCCAAATTAAAAACGGCCCACAAGAATACAAGGAGAGCTGGCCCAAAAAAAACACTCGGTGGCAATTTTGTAAAAACGAGAACAAGAAGGTCCATTTTCAAAGAAACAAAAGCAAAAGCTGTCTCGGTTTTTTCTTTTCCGAAAATGAATTGAAGGGGGAGAGGGCCTCTGAGCTTGAAAGAAGAACAAGGGTTTTGTTTTTCCCCTAAATTAATTGGCAGAGGCAGAGAGGCTCACATCACCACCAGTGAAGAACGACCAATCCACACCCACCAGTGATTCAGTGACGAACGACCAAGGGTCTCTTTGGTTTGAATGTTTGATTCAACATTTCAACTGTTGCACTTCAGATTTTCATAAATTCTATTTTCCACTCGAAACTTGTAAGTCTCTCTTCTTTTTAAGCTTCGGAGGTATATTACAATTTCGGATTGGAATTTGGGTCTAGGCGCCGAACTCGTATGATCGTCTGAATCGTATATTTGTTTTGTTTAATAAATTATGTTGCTTGAAGTTTGAAAGTGATTTTATATTGCTTAAAGCCTTAAATCTTGAAGTCTATGATCAGTGATTTAATATTGCTTATGAGAAGTGAGATCTCTTTAATTAATAATTTCATAGTCTTAATTATTAGATTATGTTGGGGATTTGCAGATTTTTAACTATGATGCCCAGAAAGTTTATGTCCGGACATGAAAAAAGAAAAAGAAAGCAAAGAATTGATACATTAATTCAATCTCAGGCGGGTTCACTCGATAAGTTTTTCGGTAGCAAAAAACAAAAAGAGAGTTCAAATGTGGTTGAAAATTTAGAGAACAAAGAAGAATGGGAAGATATGGGGAATGAAGAAAATGAAAATTTGGAGGATAATACGGATGCCGGTGCAAAGGAACCAAATGAATGCGTAGATGAGGGTGATCATGAAGATATGGATGTTGAGGTTCAAAATGAAGACATGGTTGTTGAATGTGAACCTACAAACATTGATGATCCAAGAAATTGGGACAAAATTGATCAAAATTTCATTGACTTTATAGTAGAAAGAGGTCCGGTAAGAAGGGATGGAGATTATTTTCCCAAGGATATGGAAGGTCGGCATTTTACTCCCTTTCACTATATTCGTCGTTTGTCAAATGGAGAGAAGCAAGATAGGAGGTGGCTTGTATATTCGAGTGCTTCCGACAAAGTATTTTGCTTTTGTTGTAAATTGTTTGCGCAAGGTGAAAACAAGACATTGTTGGCTACTAATGGCTTGAGAAATTGGAGAAATCTTGGTCAAAGGCTTAAAAATCATGAAGCTAGTAATGAGCATATTGCTTCCATGAGCAAATGGATTGAATCGGAGAGGAGATTGAAGAAGAATGAGACAATCGACCAATCTGTGCAAGATCAAATCAAGAAAGAGAAAGAGCATTGGAAAAGGGGTACTAGTAAGGATAATTGAAGCTGTGAAAACACTTGCTAAATTGAACTTAGCATTTCGTGGAGACAATGAGAAAATATATCAAGAGAGGAATGGAATTTTTCTAAGCATAATGGAAATGGTGGCCGTATATGATCCAATCATGCAAGAGCACTTTCGGCGAATTCAGAATGGTGAGATTCATTACCATTATCTTAGTCATAAAATCCAGAATGAAATAATACAAATGCTTGCTAATGAGGTGAAAAGTTCAATTCTTCGTAAAATCAAAGACGCAAAATATTTTGCTGTGATACTTGATTGTACTCCAGATATAAGTCACCAAGAACAAATGTCTCTTGTAATACGATGTGTGGATGTTTCAGCAAGTACACCAAAAGTGGAGGAATTCTTCTTAGAATTTTTGAAGATGGAAGATACAACGAGATCTGGACTTTTCGATAAACTTGAAATAGTGTTGGCCAGTCTTCAACTTGATATTGGTGATATAAGAGGACAAGGCTATGACAACGGCTCCAATATGAAAGGAAAACACAAAGGTGTCCAGAAAAGGCTTTTGGACATAAATCCTAAAGCATTTTACACACCATGTGGTTGCCATAGTCTTAATCTCGTGCTTTGTGATATGGCCAACTCTTGTAACAAAGCTAAATCTTTTTTTGGAGTTGTACAACGTATCTATTGTTTGTTTTCGTCTTCTCCCAAGCGGTGGAAAATTTTGATGGAGAATGTTGGAGGTCTCACTGTGAAGTCATTATCACAAACGCGTTGGGAAAGTCGTGTTGATAGTGTTAGAGCAATAAGATACCAAGCTTCAGGAATCAAAGAGGCTTTACTTGAATTGGCCGATGTCGATTGTCGTGACGATGCTGGTGCAAAGAGTGAAGCCGAAGGCTTAGTAAGACATGAAATTGAAGATTTTGGATTCTTAGTTGGCATGGTTATTTGGCACACAATGTTGTTCACAGTTAAGTGTGTAAGCAAGACCTTGCAAAAAGAAGACATGCATATAGATGTTGCCATTGATCAATTGAAAGGGCTTATTACTTTTCTTGACAAATATAGAGCAAGCGGTTTGGCGGAGGCCATAGATGAAGCTAAGGAAATTGCATCAAAAATGGGAGTAGAGCCCGTATTTCACGAGAAGCGTGTCATTCGCCGAAAAAAACAATTTGATGAGAGTGTGAGTGAAGAGGTGACCTTTTCGGCTGAAGAATCCTTTAGAGTGAACTACTTTTTGTATATTATGAATCAAGCTCTTTCTTCACTTACAAGCCGATTTGAACAGTTTAAGAAATATGAGGAAACTTGGGGTTTTTTGTTTGATGTGAACAAGTTAAATTCTATGACCGATGAATGTTTGAAGATACATTGCACCAAGCTAGAAGATGCTTTGCAACATGAAGGAACTTCCGATATTGATGGAAAGGAGTTGTTTTCGGAATTGAAGGTCTTCAAGGAAGGTTTACCAAAAGAGATAAGGAAACCAATTGAAGTGCTCAATCATTTGAAATTGATGGAGGATTGTTATCCAAATGTGTGGGTCGCTTATAGAATATTATTGACTATTCCCGTTACAGTTGCTTCTGGAGAGAGAAGTTTTTCAAAGTTGAAGCTAATTAAGAACTACATTCGCTCAACTATGTCACAAGAAAGGTTGAATGGGTTATCCCTCCTATCCATTGAACATGAGATGGTGGATAAGATTGATTGTGAAGACATTATTAGTACTTTTGCTGCCAAAACTGCAAGAAGGGTGATATTTAAGTGATGCCTCTAAAATATTGTAAGTTCGGTAACTTTTTTGGACTATTGATATTTAGATGATGCTTTTGAAATACTGAAATGGTTGGTTATTTCAGATTTTTTCTTATTGATCAGTGCTATTTTGTTTTGAAAAAGGTGATTTGTTTATTTTGTGCTTGTCTTCAAAATTCGTAAAAGGCCTCATTTTTCATTATGGCTTTAGGCCTCCGAAAACTCAGGGCCGGCCCTGCGTGAGAGAGAGAGAGAGAGAGAGAGAGAGAGAGAGTGTGTGAGACTCTTCGCAAACGGCCGACTCATGCGCTATTGAAACTTCTATTGAGCACTAACGCATGAAAAAAGGATTCAGAAGACACGGTTTGCTAGATTCAAAACTGAGATAAGAGCACTTTCAATGATTTTCATAGTTTTCTTTGTATACTTTGTCCCTCCTCTGTGTCAGTTACAATTTTATCAAACGGAATCAAGATTTCATAAACGGGAGACCGAACTATGAAGAGTAAGCACAAGTACCACAACTTTGTTGACAAATAAGTAATTGCCAATCTTGTAGTCTCAACCAACCATTGATATAGCCTGGAAATATATCCCAATTGTTTGGATTCCGGATGCCGAATGACATTCACCCCGTTTGCCAATCTTGTACTCAAAATGAACAATTCTGATAATTGTTGTCCGGCCCGAACGGGACTTTATTGGACAAAAAAAATACAAGTCTGTCCCATGCTTACATATTTACTCCCTCCGTTTCAATTTGTTTGTCAAATTTTTTGACTTTTGAGTGTCCTAAAATGTTTGTCCGTTTGACTTTTAATTGAATCAATTTTTCCTTTTTGCCATTTCTTTAGTGAAATAAAGTAACTTCTTAGAAAAAGTTGAGGGTAAATGTGAAAAATTGTATCTTTTTAGGTGTAATCGTTGGCTCTCTAAAAAAGTTGAATTTTTGAATTTGGACAAATAAATTGGGAGGGAAGAAGTAGTATATACGTGTAGATAGGGACGTAGATCTCAGCACGAACGTACAGAATAGATAAAAGTGGAGCTTCTTTTAAACTGGTAGGTGTAGCTTGTGATTATTCGCTGCTCCTCATGCTTCAGTCCTTCTCCATCGTACATTAGTATTATTAGTGTGAGTGCTAAAAGTTTTATAACGGAGCTTGTAGTAGCGGGTAGTGAAAAACGATGATAGAGTACCACGTGACGCTCGATAGTTGCTCATTGACAGGGCATTCGTTGCCGTCACACCGTGTATACGTTGTCGTGGTGGTGAAATAAAAATAGAAAAAATTAAACCCGCTGAAAGATCGGTAAAAAAAAAAAATGGATTTTTCCGGAGGCCAGGTTTTGTTCAATTTTGAAATGGAATTTTCCGGAGGCAAGGTTTGGTTCAATTTTAAAATTTTTCTTTAAGAAAATAGATCTAACTCGATTTCGACTTTTGTCCAATTGAAACCGTTTTAAATTGTACTGATCAAAACTGAATTTTACTACTACTACTACTACTACTACTACTACTATCTAACAAGGAGTCGAGATCAACTTGTGCACGACTTGATTAATCTCGCGACTTTGACTTTAATGACCGGACAAACCTCAAGTAATTCCAAAATTTGCATGTTTAACTTTCGTGAGTATTGAACGGCATACTTTTGGAGAGTAAATCTTTTTTTGCTATGTCATAGAACTCGACCAAATCCCTATGAACCTAAGGGCAATGTTACCTATTACGGGGTTGGGATCGGTGCCACCCCAACCCCAGTTTCGAGCAATTTTTTTTTAAATAAGATATAATTCGGTTAATCACCTACAGTAATCAGCCAAAATACACTTTAGATCACAAGGATAAAAGTATGGCAAGAATGTTATATTTCTCAACCTTTTTTTCTTGCGGGTCAAAAAAAGAAAAAAACGTTTTTTTTTTCAGTGGCAAGAAGTTCTTGCGTATCTTCCGATTGACCCAAAAAAAAGAAAAAAAAAAAAGTTCTTGTGCTTGCTGCAATTGGCCCAATTAATTGAGTTTTTTTTTCTTTTTTTTTTTTTTAACCCCAGACTGCGCTTTTGGCCCAATACCCAAAAACTTGTTTTTGACATAGTGGCCTAATTAAGCCCAGTTGAGATTGCCGGCCCAATATGAGAAAAATCAGAAGAACGGGCCGAATTGGAGATACCGAACCAACCCAAAGATATTTTCTTTTCTATCGAATTTGTATGGAGTGTCTCAAAACTTGGAGAAATTTTCGGGTGCCGAGCAGGTACCACATGGCGGTATTTGTCGGTGATTCCAGCCGTCCGATTTATATTTATTCCCTTTGTCTCCCCTCATTCGATCACTCTTTCTCATCTTTTTGATTCACTAAAATTCGGACTGTCCAAAACACGTTTGGACGACTGTGATCGCCGGCAGGGTACACGTGTGTGGTACCCACCCGGTGCTTGTTTGTCTATTTTTCGCTCTTAGTCGACTAATCGACTGGTAACTGGGTGAGTGCTGTGATGTGGGTGTTTGTGGGGGTGGAGTTTGGTTTCCTGCCGTGTTTCAGGACTTCTCTGGAAGCAAACTTAATGAAGTGAATGGAGATGAAAGAAAAATAACAAAATGGACTTTTATTACTTCTCAAAATAGAAGTCATCGACTACAGCAAATAGCCGAGTAGACGGTTTAATTTACAAGCTACTCCTAGTGCAGGAAAAGTAAAGTACAGATAAAAAGTAAAAGTCTTTGGGCGATTGAGTGGGGGCCTGAAATTGTCTTTACATCTTGTATTTATAGGCTTCACTTCGATTAAAGATTCAAACTTGGCTGAATTCCCTCCATTAATTTGAATCAGGCAGTTACTCTTTGCTTTCACACTTCAGTGCAGACGGTTCTTTTCACACGTTTTTCAATCTTACACTTGTCTCCTTTAACTGTCTTTGTTAACTGCTTCACCCACGATTTGCTTGTAACTTCCTTGATGGACATGTGTCTTGCATTCTAGACATTACTCTTTTAACCGTCAATAAATCTGTCAAGTACCATAGCATAGCATATTGTTTCATTAAAAAAATCAGTCCATTTACTGTTGACACGTGTCACTATATGACTCAGTCGATCATACTGGACCACGTGTTACCATATTGCTTAGTCGATCATAATAGGCCAAATTATGGTGTAAACAGTGCCCAAAATCTTCTCCAAAACTAGGCTTCACTTAATCATAGTAACTTTTAAGCCAAAATAAATGTTCGTAACTAAATTTAAAAAAATCCACAAAGTACAACAAATGGTATTTCGCCTGCTTTTAATGAAACTTATGAAATAATAATAATAAATATAATTTTAACTATTACATACAAGGTAAAATGCCTTGTCTGTGAAGTAAAGAAAAAGTAGCCGTTAATCAGTCAAATAACAAACCAAGTGTTATTAATACCAAATCTTTCCTTTCTTGAAATTTCTTGATCGCCCAAATCAAATTAGGCCAACTTTCCGTTCAGGTTTACACTTGGCTTATATATACACTATACAGACATCATTATGCTACAAAACCCACATGCATAACAAAGCGTATACTTGCTAAACTGAATCACCTCGATCTTGAGAATTCCTTACAGCGAGAAGCAAAAAGAAATTTTCGAGAGAGAGAGAGATGGGTACAGGCAAGAGGAAGATAGAGATAAAGAGGAGGGAGAAAGAAGAGCAAAGGATGGTCACGTTCTCAAAGAGACGAAAGGGTCTCTTCAAGAAAGCCCACGAGCTCCACTGCCTCACGGGAGCCGACATCGCCGTCGTCGCTTTCTCTCCGGCCGGCCGCCCGTACACCCACGGCGATCCCTCCTTTGATGCTACCATTGACAAGTATTTCAACATTAATGGGAGAGAAAGCAATAATAATGCCGAGATGATCAAGATGAGGTCATGGTTGGAAGGTCTGAAAGTGGAAGCTTGTGAGAGTGTAGACGATCTTGTTCTGGTGAAGAATTTGGTGGAGGAGATTAGGAACAAGGTTCTGTTTCGAGTTTTGAGCATGGAGGAGGATTTTGTTGGGTCTTTGTTGGCTTAATCTAAGCTGTGTGGTTTGTGCTTCGATCTTCTTGATGAGTTATTATGGGTTAGCTAGGGTTTGGCAATTTAATTACTAGTACTCTAGCTAGTACTAATGGTTAATTAGGGTTTGTGTTTATTGAGTTAGGGTATCTTTTCTCTCTGGGAATTTTAGTGAATTCTTTCCTTGTAGAATGCACTACACAAGTGCAGGTATAATTAATTAACCAAATGGTTTCTTGATGTTTTTGATCTGTTTGCACCTGAAATTAATTAATCAAGTAGTTTTATTAGTTCATCCTCGTTTCATATCTGTTGAGAGAGAGAGAGATTTGTTTGACGGCCGAGATTTGTTTGACTGAGATGAAATTTGAGTCATCCATTGCCGAGCACGGACCGATTATTCACTGCTCCTCAGACTCGTGTTTTGGTCCTTCTCCGTCATACATTAGGGTGAGGGTTACAAATTTAATAACGGAGCTCATAGGCATAGCAATGGGGAGTGAAAAAAGATCATAAAGTCCCAAGGGACACTAGATAGTTGTTCATTGATAGGGCATTCGTCATTGTCACACCGTAATACATTGTCGTGTGGTGAAATAAAAATTGAAAAAATTAAACCCGCTGAAAGATCGGTAAAAAAAAAATGGATTTTTATTTTTCCGGAGGCCAGGTTTGGTTCAATTTCAAAATATTTTTTTTAAGAAATTAAATCTAGTTTGATTTCGACTTTTGTCCAATTGAAACCGTTTTATATTGTAATGAAAACATAATTTTTCCTAACAAGGAGCTGAGGCCAACTCGTGCACGACTTGATTAATCTCGTGACTTTGATTTTAATGACTGGACAAACCTCTAGTAATCCCAAGATTTAAATTTTCGAACTTTCGTGAGTATTGAACTCCATACTTTTGGAGATTAAATCTTTTTATTGCTATATATCTTACAACCTACTGTAACAGTCAAATTCATATTTTATATAAAACTATGTAAAAGATTTTTTCCCTCTAAATGATCGGTTTATGTTTCTGATCTTATTGACGATTTCACAAAAATTTGGAAGATGTAGCTGATTAAAGAAAGTTTTAATGAGGAAGAGGCAGCCGTTATCCTTTCTTTGCCTTTGGTACCACGCAAAGAAGGGATCGCAAAGTATGGCACTACTCCCCATATGGCGTATTCACTGTCAAATCTGCTTATTGCTTGGAAAAAGAGAGCTTGATCAATGAGCTGGATAATCACGGAACTCAATCTAGTTCTACTAATGTGATGGCATAGATTTGGAAGAAGTTATGGGGCTTGCCTATCCACCCAAAAATCAATTTTTTTGCTTGGAAGTGTTTCAATGAAACTTTAGCAACCAACTCAACTCTAACCGCAAGAAGGTACGTTCTGATCCAATCTGCTCACTGTGTGAAAATACGGAGGAATCTATTTGTCATTTGTTGTTTTGATGTGATTTTGCTTCAAAAGTGTGGATTCTTTCGCCTTTCACCTTAGACCTGAGGAACTTGTAGACTGTAGACATATGTCTGACTGGTGGCATTGTATTTGCGATCGTATCCGTTTAGCTCATCTCCCCTCTTCAACAATGGTCTCGGCCTTTCGTATTGCTGATGGATCTGGAAAACCTGAAACCATTTGGTGTTTAATGGTACAAGTTGACCTGCGGAGGCAGTTAATGGAAAGGCACAAGCAAATTTTTTGGAGTTTCTAGAGTCTCATGTCACGCCTTCCCTTACTTAAGTGGCTTCTTCAAATCCTGAGACTTTGGTTTGGAGGAGACCTGATGAAGGCATGATAAAAATTAATGTTGATGCAGCGGTATCAAAGGCAACAAGCACTATTGCTCGGGATGCGAATGGCTCCATTTTGGGAACGTTATTAAGTCATATGAAGGTTTCACCTTTCCACGGCTTGTGGAGGCTATGGCAATTAGAAATGGTATGAATTTGGGTGTTGCTCTGAATGTAAGACGTGTTCTCATTGAATCGGATGCAGAGTCGATTGTCCGAAGCTGTTCTATGTCAAAAGATCCACCCTCTAATATAGCAGTTTTGGTACAAGATTGTTTAGAATGAAAGGATTCGTTTTATCAAACGTGATTGTAATAGGGCTGCACATGCTTGTGCAAAGAAAGCCTTTTCTTATAGTTTGTCCGGTCTATGGACAATTACCTTGCCCACATGGGATTCCTCTCTCTCTGATGTTTAGGCGTTTTTTTCGCCTTTCAAATTAATAAAATTTTCTCTCTTTTGTCAAATAAATAAATAAATGATCGGTTTATCGGTTTGGATCACAAGGATAAAAGTATGGCAAGAATGATGGTTCTCTACACTTCTTTTTCCCTCCTTTAGGCTGTGTTCTCTTGGACTTAACTTAAACCTGAAAATTTTGTCCTTATATTTGAATTTTTTTCGTATTTGTTAGTTTTGTGTCAAACTTTTGTGGGTTATTGATTCGTCTAGATGAGAGTAATCGGAGAATTAAATTTTTTTTACTTAAATATTTTGAGAAATAACCATTTTTTAACAAAAAAAAAAAAAATTGGCTTTTGCGCTAAAAAGTGGTTATTTATTAAAAAGTGGTTAGTAAGTTCTTGTGCTTTGTTTATTGGTTGGACCTTGCAACTGCAATGGGCATAGTGGCCTAATTAAGCCCAATTGAGATTGCTGGCCCAATCTGACACAAATCAGACGAACAGGCCGAAGTGGAGAAACCAAACCAGCCCAAAGAGAGTTTCCTTTGTATGGAGAATGTCACAAAACTGGGCCCGGGGAGCCTGGAGTGACCGAGGATGTAGTGATCATCCGAACCGTCTGTTTCCTCATTTGATGGTTCAGATTCGTTGTTAATTTTTACCGGTAATAAATAATAGACATATTTGAACCATTGATTATCGAGATGAATGACTCAGATTGTGCACTAAAGGGTTACGCACTACATCGTCCGCGATTTGCTGAAAACTAGGAAAAAAATTTGGGTGTTGAGCGGGTATCACATGGAGCCATGGAGGTACTCGTAGGCGATCCCAACTTTTGGATGGCCTAGATTTATTCCCTCTCTCTCCCCTCACCCGCCACTTTCTCTCCTCTTTTTTTCTCTTTAAACTCAGGACCATCCAAAACACGTTCAAACGACCGACGGGATACCATGTGTGTGGTACCTGTCCGGCACCCAAAAACTTCTCCAAAACTAGGCTTCACTTGAAAACAACTCTGAAGCCAAAATAAATGTTACTCCCTCCGTCCCATAATGGATGTCAATTTTTGATATTCGTGCCAATTTCAACTCCTTATATCTTTTAATACGGATCTCAAAAAATATGCAATATGGATTTTGTTTGATAGTTCTCGATTAATTCTATTATACAAAATTTTCAAACTCATGAAAATCATTATAGATTGAAAGATATAAGCGATGAAAAATGACACGGATTTCAAAAATTGTCATTCTTTTTGGGACGGAGGGAGTACCTGGTAACTAAAATTTTAAAATCCACAAAGTTGGACAAATGGTATTTCCCCGGGTTTTATTGAAACTTGTCTGTGAAGTAAAGAAAAAATAGACGTTAATTAGTCAAATAACAAACCAAGTGTTATTAATACCAAATCTTTCCTTTCTTGAAATTTCTTGATCGCCCAAATCAAGTTAGACCAATTTTCCGATCAAGTTCACACTTGGCTTATATATACATACATCATTATGCCACAAAACCCACATGCATAACAAAGCGTATACTTACTAATTAAACTGAATCACCTCGATCTTGAGAATTCTTTACAGCCAGGATAAACAAAAAAGAATTTTAGAGAGAGAGAATTCTTTACCTCGACCTTGAGAAATTCTTTATTGAATCACCTCATTCTGGCCGTGGGTGGTGGTTGTGGCTGTTGGGCGGCGGTGTTGTGTTGTTGTTCTGTGTTGGTTTGTTTGTGGCTATGGCTGGTTTGGCAGGTACGGCGGTGGTGGTGGTGACGACGTTTTTGAAGGCGGCAGAAGGTGGATCAGTTTCGTTTGGGTTAGGGTTTGGTGTGTAGGGTTGTATTAGGTGTGTGGGCTTTGCCCATTGTTTGGGTTTTTTTTTGGGCTGTTTTGGTTTGGGTTGGTGTCTCTCGAACCTGGGCCAGTTAGGTATTTTTCCCCTGGTTTGAGCTCTGCCTGTTGGGTCCAAATCAGTTTCCTCCACGTGGTTAGGAGATGAGGGTCATGGTTGGTCAGACCGGTGTATCCATAATCCTTTTAGCTTTGTACTTTGTGTACGTTATGAGTTAATAAAATTTTATCTTTTGCCGATAAAAAAAATTCTTGAGATTCTTTTTAATTAGAAAAATGAAGACTTTGATTGTTGACCGCAAAAGAATTAAGAACCGTTAAGAGACGTTCTGACCGGTGGTTAAGGCAAGAAATGCTCCACGGTTGAGTTAGTTCCAACTTCCAATATAGATTCAGACAGAGTCAAATGCAACTCAAAAGTTTTCACACACCATTCACTTGTGTGAATTCCTCTTTATTTATTTATTTCCGGCTCCCTAGCTTGTAATGTCACTTGTTACGGCATTTTAAAGCCAATAAATAGAAGTCACCGATAGGCATTTTCAAAATAATCAACCGTTGGAGGACTTAAACCTTTCATCTGCATCCTCGCTTTCATGACTAAGGGCACTGGCCTGTGGATTTACTTCTCGTTTCCCACTATCGAGGAATGAAGTATTCGCTCTCAGCATGGAAAGTATTGGAAAAATGCAACGCTAGGGATTGTAATTGTCCCTTCTCGGACATACACGGATCCCCTTCGATGTCCTCCACCTTCGAGACAATGAGCAAAACTGTAACCATATGAATGGAATTAATTCCTTCGGACCGATCAATTGTGATGCGAAAACGTGAGATCAAAACTAGGCTTTTACTTAAAAGAAAGCTTTAACGTCAGTAACTAAATTAAAAATAAATAATCCACAAAATCCTTGGATTTAATTTATTGAAACATCACACAGATAAAATCTTTCCTAAACTACAAGGTCGAAAAATTGCCTTGTGTGTGAAGAAAGAAAAATCTACCGTTGGTCAAATTAATAACAAACCTAGTTTAATTAATACAAAATCTTTTCATTTTGGGAATTTCCTGATCTCACGGGCCTTGGAACGTAATGCCCAGAATCAAGTTTAGAAACTAATAACACTTGCCGTGTATATATGTGTATCTATATAATAAGGGAGGACTGAGTTTGAATCTAAAAGACAACCGACGGTCCAGAATTGTCTCATATGCGTCTCAGCGTCTCTCTCTCTCAAACTAACGGCCTCTCTTTCTTTCTGCATTTTCTAAATCCAAACGAAGCTCATCAATCCATGCACGCTTGCCCCGTCTTCTCTCTCCCTGAAATAGAGATGATGTGGGAAAACCAAAGCACGTTTGCGCTATTTATTTTTTTATTTCTAGGGATTTTATGATATGATTTGTGTGTTTTCCTTCTCCTAATTGCAGCTCTGCCCATCGTCGTAGCTCTCCCAACGTCCATACAATAACATCGCGACCGTGTCCAATAATGCTTTGGTGGGTTTCTCTCTCTCTCTCTCTCTCTCGTATATATCTCCCTTATCATATAGACTAGCGAAATTTCCTTCCCCATTGTCGTGCCGTGAATGTTTGGTACCCATAACCTTACTTACTACAGTATTTTGGGTTCTCTGCATTTTTCTGCCTAATCAAAATTTGGTTTAGTTTGTTGGGACTATTTTGCTGTTTAATTTTAAGATTGTGTCTGGCCACATGTGAGTCTTTTCTAACCCAAATAGAGACCTCTTATTAACATTTGGAAGTTAAATTTATTCCCTGGAATTATAAAAATGAGCATTCATATAGAGTGTGCTCCCATTTTTATTTGTATCCTTTGTGTTTGACAAAATTAATGTGTGAGAGACATGAGTGGGATTTTTTTTTTTCCTTACATTCTACGTGTTTGGCAAAATATGTGAGACAGACACATGTATGACAACATACATTGCTTCTTTGCACTTTGTGTCAAAAAAATATACCTTACTTGGGTTGTTTATGGTAACGTATTCCGGTTTTAAGTAAACTTAGCTGTTATTGACCAATCGCACGATCATACCTTGCTTCTTTGGTGGTATAAAGGAAACGCAAGGCTCAACTTAGTCTCATAGATGGTTTTTCAGATTCCTTAATTAATAATTGTGTTGATTATATTTGCCTTGAATTATTTGAATTTCAAGCTGTTTGTGACTCTGTGTTGGATTTGTCGTCTCTGGCTATTCGGTTTGTGTGTCTTACAGTTCTTAGTAGACTGGTAATGTTAATTACAAATTTTGAATATTGTCATTGCTTAATTGAATTTGAGGCCAATGAGATCGATGGCAAGCTACCAAGTGTGGAAACACTTAACTTTCCATCATCTACAAGATCGATTTAAGGCCACCGACGTGTCGTTTATCAATTTCGATAACTATATAGAATATCATATCAATTTGATATTATCGAGAACCTCCATAGGCGAAGCTCTGGTGAGCTTCATTCTTCCTTACGAACTCCAATTTCTACTTTGATATTTTGCATGTTTTATGAGGCCGGATGTTCTGTTCTGATATCAGTTATTCATCTTTATCTGATCAAGAATAGTTTGCTACTACTAATGTTTGCTTGGACGGCAATAGACAGGCAATGCTGCACATTTTGGGCTTCCTTGATTAACTTGCTTTTTCTAACAATGTTACCTCAGGTAATCTCTTTTAACCATTCATATTTCATATGTGCGAATCTTCTTACTTGAATGAGTATTCTTTTTGTGTGCCTAATTGGTTGGTTACTAGCTAAACTTAAGCAACAAGCATGAAATTGGCTTTCTATTCTTTCCTTGAGCAAAAATAAAAAATAAAAAGTCGAGCTCTATGAGAGAGACAGTTGTCAAACCTCTTATGCTGTATGTTCTTTTTGTTTTCATCCGATTCCTAAGAGCAAATATAAAGCTTTGATTTGTTTTCTTTTTTGTCAAGGTTTATTGTTGTGGTGGTACTGTAGGCAAGGTTCACTAACTATGGTTGCTGGGAGAAATCAAGAATAGTTTGTTGCTACTGATGTTTGCTTGGACGACAAAAGACAGGCGATATTGCACCTTTTTGGGCACTGCCAATTTTGAGCGTATGCTTCCTTGATTGACTTGCTTTTTCTAACAATGTTACCTCAAGTAATCCCTTTTAACCATCCATGTTTCATGTGTGCGAATCTTCTTAGTTGAATGAGTATTCTTTTTGTGTGCCTAATTGGTTAGTTCATTTAAGTATTTGTTACTAGTTAAACCTAAGCAATAAGCATGAAATAAGCAATAAGCATGAAATTGGCTTTCTATTCTTTCCTTGAAAAAAAAAAAAGGGAGGGGGGGGGGGGGGGTTAGCTCTATGAGAGAGACAATTGTCAACCTCTTACACTGTATGTTTTTTTTGTTTGTTTTCATCCGATTCCTAAGAGGAAATATAAACCTTTGATTTGCTTTCTTTTTTGTCAAAATTTACGGTTGCGGTGGTACCGTAGGCAAAGTTCAGTAGCTATAGTTGACGAGAGAAATCAACCATGAGGTTGTGCCCAAGCAGGAAAATTATTTGAAATTGGTATATGCAAGGGTTAGTTGTGTTAAAGCTAATTGATAAAATTGATTTAATAATGGGTGGCCCAAGCCCCCAAGCTATTCAACTGTATGCTGCCATTGTTTTTCTTCTTTTTTGTTTCCTACTTTTGTAGAGTTAGAAATTCAGAATACCTTAGACAGGCTTAATTCTTTCTTAAGTGTGGTGGTGTTGTTTTTTTGCTAAGCGTGTCGGTGCTTCATATGTTTTGGACGTTGATCTTTTTGGGCATTTTCTATAGTTTCATGCATAATGCAATTGGTAGTGGTGTAATGTGGTTCATGGTTATCCGATTGAAAACCAAGTTTTGTATATCTGTGGAGTATGGATTAGTTGAATAGGTTGTGGGAAGTTACCTGTTGTACATATACCTGATTTGGTTTGGTGAAACTCTTTGAAGCACCAACACTCCTAAAATAATACTCAACTGACCCTTTGAAATCCCGTTCCACCAACGTTTAGATTCAATATACAGGTATCTAGAGATGGAGGATGGTGGTGGCGGTCATACTATTGGCTATTCTCTTACTAATCGTTTGGGTCTTCGGATTGACTCCCATTCTTTCTTCTTTTTCTTTTTATACTCTGGCGGCTTCAATTTTGGTGGGTAGGCCCACTATGTACTAAATACAATTATCTTTAGTGATATTAAAAACTCTTTTGATTGACTTAATGAATGCTTTCTGATTTGAATAGCAGCTTCCAAACAATTTTGATTCCTTAAGTAATATCTTTGGTTGAGAGTAGGCAATTTTAATATTGATAGTGTAAGAAACCTTTATATTAGGTTAATGCTTTTTAATAAATGCCTTCAGGCACTGGCTCATTTGTTGAGAACGTGTTGCGAGGGTGTTGCGTCGTGCCTTTAGGCATTGACACAATCACTAGGGATTAGAAAATTGTTTGTTCTACAGGGGTTGATATATTACATAGGAGTTTATTATTTATTTGCGTGTACTGATCGTTCGAGCCGTGCCTTCAGGGACGGGCATCCGCTAGTATATATATAACGGAGCTCAGTTTTTGAATCTTATATACGTAGTTATAAATCTAGACCCTTCATTTCTAAATCTTATGGTTAGCAAGTGTTAAGAGTTTCTATAAATCTAGATCATCCACTACCAACGGCTAAGATCAATTTCCCAAACACTTACTTATCTAAAAGGATTATTTTGGATTGATTTTATTTCTTATGGAAGCAGAACTTTAATTGATATATGGTAATCAACATAATCCATATTGATTTTATTTGTTATTAAAGTAAAACTCATATACAGTAGAACTTTAATTGAGCGTTCGAGCCGTACATTCAGGCACGGACAACCGATTTTTTACGTATCAACCGATTTTTTATTGGGAAAAAGTCTGACCTTATTTGAAGAAGTAGAACCCCGAATGCATTAATCTAAGTCGTTTGATCTAATTATGGAATTTTTCAAACCATTTGGTAGACATCCAACCTCAATGTATGACTTATATAGAAGAAAGAACCATACTTTTATTGTATTTTACTTGACTTTTCTTTCCCTAACAAAGGGTATAGAAAACCTTAATGTAATAGGTCCCAATTGAGAGACTTGAAATTTTGCGTCTTATTTTTTTTAAAAATGTAAGCATAATTTGTTGGTAGTATTAAGTGTATCTACTTTTTAATTATCTATTAATTATGATTAACATTGTTGAAGCATAAACTAAATTTAGTATTTGACATAAGAAAGTTAAGTCCAAACAAGTCCAATCAACAAAATCCAAAGATAGAAGATATTATTGAAGAAAATATAAATGGTATCTAGATTTTAGGAACTCTAAAATATCTAGCTTTAGAAAATCTAGAATATACTAGTGAAATATCTATAAAAAAAATTGTGAGAATTAGTCATGTGTAATTCTAGAATTATCTATATCTTCGTACTAGATTCTTCCATAGAGTAGTATAAATAGGGGAGAGTATGTTCTCTCCATCATAGGTGGAAACCCCATGGTTTCCACCACTGTCTATGGGCCCCGTAAGATTTTTTTTATTTTAATCTGAATCGTTCATCTTGTAGGGTGTATAGAGTAGTATATCTATGAAAAAAATCAGCTTGATTGGATATCGATAGATATATCAAAAATTGAATTGTGGTTTGCAGAATGGACGGTCATAGATTTAGAAGTTAAACTATCCATGACTGTCCATTTCCTAAATTGAAAGTGGATTTTTAATATACCTATTGACGTCCGATAAATTAAATCTTAGTTTTTGCGTGGATATATTATTCTACGGACCCTACAAAATGGACGATTCAGATTACAACAAAAGATGTCTTGTGGAGTTCGTAATGGACTGTGGTGGAAAACCCAAGGTTTCCACCAGGGGTGGAAAGAATTTTATCTCTAAATAGGGATGAGTTCTAGCTATTCTGTATCAACCAAAAAAAAAGGTTGAGTTCAAGTGTCTAATTCCCCGCTCTTTTAGTATTCTCTATTTTCCAAAAATCGTGTTCAACTGAACAATAGAAATTCCTTCTCTTCCAACAATCGTATCTGAAGATATGCGATACGTATCCCGATACGATCTATATAATTGAAAACACTAGTGTTGGGTTAGCCTAGGGTAGAATTAATTCTTGGTTCCGCCCTTGCATCATTCTTTGCTCTTCTTTCTCCTTCCCCTTTACCTCTATCTTCTTCCTTCCGGTACCCATCTCTCTCTAAAATTCTTTTTTGTTTCTCACTCTAAAGAATTCTCAAGAGGGGGCGGGTGAGTTAGTAAGTATGCTATGTTTTGCTAACTCACCCGCCCCACTCTTGAGAATTCTTTAGAGTGAGAAACAAAAAAGAATTTTAGAGAGAGAATAGAGAGAGATGGGTACCGGAAGGAGGAAGATAGAGGTAAAAGGGGAGGGGGAAAGAAGAGCAAAGAATGGTGCAAGGGCGGAACCAGAAATTAATTTTACCCTAGGCTAACCCAAAACCTGTGTTTTCAATTATATAGATCGTATCTGGATAACTGTAACGCCCCGAATTTTGGGTACGTTAAATAACATTTTATTGAACAACAAAAGAGAGTCTGACTCTTTATTACATCATAAACTCCCAAAGGGTTCTTATATTACACAAAAGGGATGGATATCTAAGGTTATCTACAGCTCCTTCTCTTCTTCCATCCTAGCAAGTTCCTCAGCTCCAAAGGCCTCCAAGGTATACAGCTCCCCTTGTTCATCTAACAAGTCTGACACATTATACCAACGTCGCCACCAGCATAATATGTCAGGGTCACATAAAGCAACACCATGAGCTTGAAAGCTCAATAGAATAATCCAAAACCCACTAACCCTTAACTTACAAATAGCAAGTCATGCATATATCATAAAGAGTCATAAAAGCACATGCATTAATATAACAATAACAACAACAATGACACATCCGCATTCGCTATCTATCGTTGGTGTCATGTTTTCGTGTGTTTCTCCTACGTGACTCATCGTTTTGTATCTCATCTTTCAACATCATTTCCAAAAATCTCACGCACACACCAATGAGCTACCAAGTCCGGCTGATTGGCCACAATGGCTACCAAGTCCGGCACATTGTGAACGCATATAACCAATAAGCTACCAAGTCCGGCTTATAGGCCACAATGGCTACCAAGTCCGGCCATGTTATCAAATCTTGCATTGGCTCCTCTCCGCGGATAACCAAGCCCAATCAATCAATGAAGCTACCACGTCCGGCTCCGTTAACAATCTACACAATGGGCTACCAAGTCCGGCACATTATGAACGCACAAAATCAATAAGCTACCAAGTCCGGCTTATTGGCCACAATGGCTACCAAGTCCGGCACATTGTCACATACTCATCTCCAAATGAAGCTACCAAGTCCGGCTCCATTGGCCACGCATACCAACGTAAGGCTACCACGTCCGGCCACGTTATCACATCAACTCTTGCATTGGCTCCTCTCCGCGGATAACCAAGCCCACCTCACCAATGAAACTACTAAGTCCGGCTCCATTGGCAACGCACACCAACGTAAGGCTACCAAGTCCGGCCATTACGTAGTTTCCAAAATCCTTTTTATCCATATCAACCACTCCTAAGTGTCATGTTTCTACTTTCGATTTTTGTGTCTCGTAATCATGCATAGACTCACCAGCGGGACGAATCACTTTAAAGTAATCTTGGAACCGAACAAGTAAGATCATCCAACTCTATTTAGTCATGCTTGTTCATTCCGCAAGTAAAGCAATCAACATGCCATCAAGCTTATATCCTTTGAAAGGTCAAAATACAAATACTTGGTTTTGAAACAACACTTTATCCTTAAGCAAAAACGTTTAATCCTCTTTTCAAGACAACATATGTTTATTGACGAGTTCATACAAACACGTAGCAATTAGGCAATCAAACAATCAAGTAACCACAAGATCAAAGTAAACTACGTACTTTTAGCAAGAAAGTTCTACAAGCTAACTAACACGACTTAACTTTATTTTTAACGAAAGTAGTTTGAAAAGCTCAACACACATTTTATCTATACTTAGGGGTAGAGAGTAAGGACACTCTACCTTGATCCGAAACTAGTCGGGGCCGAATAAGCTAGTTGGAAAGTGCTACGGGCGTCGAATGCTCACAATCTGGACCAAACTTTGGATGGCAGTAACTCGGTCAATACTTGGCCGAATAGGATCATTCTTGAGTCTAAAACGAAGATCTCGAAGTTCTCTACGACTTTCGTGAAGGACGTTGTTCCTAAAAACGACTTTCGCCCGGAGAAAAATGGTGATAAAGAGATCAACAGTAAGCTGTCTGGACTAGAAATCCGAGAATTTCACTGAACTTCGGATGGCAATATCTTGGTCATTTCTTGACCGTTTGGGGTGGTTCTTGGGTCTAAACTGAAGCTCTCGAAGTGTTCTACAACTTTCGTGGAGGACGTTGTTCCTAGAAATGACTTTCGCCCGGAGAAAAAATGGAGTTTTTCGGAGGACAGTAGGCTGTCCAGAAACTGGTTTAGAGATTTTAGAGAGAAGTGAGAGCTATGCTTGGAGGTGTGTGTTGAATGAAAGTATGGGGTGCTATTTATAGCAAATGAAGCTCTCTCCCTCACTCCACTTGGCCGGCCACTATCTCTCTCTCTCTCCCCCATGGATGTGCTCCATGGACTAGTTTTGTCATGCTATAGTACTCCAACCAATTGCCAACTAGGTTAATAATGTTCCAAGTGCACCCACATGTCAAAATACAACTCACATACACCTCTCCCTCACCCTATTCGGCCACTCTCTCTCTCTCCCCTCCCATAGTTTTGTTTCATAGTCTTGTCTTGTCAAGCCAAAGTACAACAACAAGTGCAACTTGTTCAATAGTTGTCAAAGTACAATGCATGCACCTCATTCTCTCCTCTCATCCGTCCCTCTCTCTCTCTCTTGGTCAAAGTACTTATATGTGTATATATATATATATATATATATACACACACACACACATTTATGGAAAGAACAAGGAAGGTAAGGACAAGACTACTTAAATGCACACATGACTTATGATTATTCTTTTTGTAGGAGAAAGTACTATCATATCTTTCACCAAGAATCCCATGGGAATATTGGACAATGCTATTATCCAAGGGATAATGATTTCCCTAATGGTTATTGTCCAAGGGTCTAACAATTACCCTAGCATGTAATAACCAATGGTCCAAAGAAGTAATGATGAAGGAACACATGACTTGTCTTGTCATCCTATTTGGCAATCCTAACATCTATTGTCCAATGGGTAAAGCTTTTCCTAGCATGTAATAACCAATGGTCCAAGGAAAGGCATCATGAAGTACAATGCTAGACTATTCCAACTACTAGTCAAACTTGGTCTTCTCCCTAACAACTATTGTCCAATGGTCAAAGATCTTCCAAGCATGTAATAACCAATGGATAAAGATTCCCCTAGAACTTATCGTCCAATGGATAAAGATTACCTTAGCATGTAATAACCAATGGTCCAAGGAAAGTCATCATGAAGTACAATGTTTGCTTTTGACTAGACTATTCAAACTACTAGTCAAACTTGGTCTTCTTCCTAACAACTATTGTCCAATGGTCAAAGATCTTCCTAGCATGTATTAACCAATGGATAAACATTAAAAGGGTAAAATGGTCCATCTAGGGTTAGGGAGAAGTGATTAGGCTAAATGGGCATTAGGTTATTCTAACTAATTGATTAAAGACTAACGATACTTAATCTAGGCTTTCATTGCTTGAGTGGTATTTTGGGTTTTATTTAGTAGGAAATCGCCTAATAATGGACTATTAAAGCCCGACGGTGCCAAACGCCAAGGCAAGGCGTGAGCCTGGCCAAGGCAAACCGTGGCAAATGGCCAAAGCAATGGTACAAACAAAGGCCAAGGCGGCAGAGCTGCCAGCGCTGATGGCCAAAGCAATGGCACAAACAAAGGCTAAGGCACTGACAGCTGGCTGTGCACTGATGGTACAAACAAAGGCCAAGGCAACCCAGAGCTGAAGCGCTGCCGGTGACCAGCGACCGGTACAAACAAAGGCCAAGGCACCGATAGCTGCAAAGGCTGTCGGTACAAAGTTGGCGGCCAAACAAAGGCCAAGGCAGAGCTGCTAGCGCCAGCGGTGGCCAAAGCACCTTTAGCAAAGCGTTGGCGCCCGCTAGCTGCCAAAGGCTGTCGTTGCCAAAGTGCTTAGCCAGCGCTGCGGTGGCAAGGTGTAGCCAAGGCAAGGCAGCCAACAACGCCAAGGCAAAAGCAAAGCGCGACCCGACGCTAAGGCAGAACCCGATGGCGCCGGCAGAAGCAACCCGACAACGAGCCGACGCTTAGGCGAGGCAGCGCGACAATGAGCCGAGGCGAGGCAGGCGCGACAATGAGCCGACGCCGAGAGGCAAGCCCGACGCCAAGGCGAAAGCAAGGCGCGACAAACCGATGCCAAGGCAAGGCAGCCCCGACAGCGACCCACGCCAAGGCAGCCTAGCTAAGCCAAAGCAAAAGCAGTCAAGTCAACGGTCAAGGCAAAGACCAAAATTTTTCTACTAACCACTCCGGCATCGATGCATCACTAAGCCAAACGGTAGTTAGGGTTTGCTAACTAATCGGTTAAAAGCTAACTATGCTTGCTAAGTAGGATTTCCAGTCGAGAAATATAATTTAAAGATATTATTTACTTATTAGGAAAAATACACGAGTATGTTTACAAGTATACTAGTCATGGGAGAATGACTAAATTGTCTGGAGTAAAATGATTTAATTTTACAAGTTTCAAATCTAATTATGACGGATTATTAAAATTTAAAAGAAATTTTTAAAGCAATCCAAGCAATTAAAATAAAATTCAAATATTTAACGAAATTTTTATTTACCAAAAATCAGGGCCGTTACAATAACTATCGCATATCTTAAGATACGTTTGTTGGAAGAGAAGGAATTTCTATTGTTCAGTTGAACAAGATTTTTGGAAAATAGAGAATACTAAAAGGGTGGGGAATTAGACACTTGAACTCAACTGATCAATCAGCTTTGCATCTGGACCCGACCTGTTCCTGCAAAGACAACGTGAGAAATAAAGTCACCGGTGTGGTGGCGTGCCGACCACCCTCCGATGCCTAAGTCAGTAGAGAATATGATCTTATTGGGAGAATAGAGGTTCACAGGTGTTAATTGGTCGTACCTTAGCTGAGACTCTACCGTCACTTTTGTAGGCATTTTGTGGGAGGTTGAGTCCTAGTTGGACTGTGTTCCGGAAATCTTTTGGTTATCCGAATGGTGATCGTGGAGTCCTACCTTAGCTAGGACTCCATACTCACCTAATGTGGCCGGGGATCACTATCCATTGTTGGCCGTGGTTATCTTTGGGATCATCATATGTACCTTATCCATATCTTCTCCTTTATCCCATGAGGGATAAACCCAACGGGAATAAGCTTTATGCATGAGCATTGCTTGTCCAGCCCTGGCTGGACTTCTAGGCTGATCCTTGGATCGTGGCCCAGCTCGTCTGGCGGAGCTAGACCTTGGGCTTCAGCTCAGCTCCGTCCAGAGGACCAAGCTGGCTTACTTGCTGTCCTTCCTGAAGGTGGGGGGCGAAGCTGATGGTTTTACTCCCCAGCTTCGCTTCTTTCTCCTGGCTGGGCTCTTTAGGTTTTCCCTACTTATCAGGTACTCCCCTGTTCCCAAGTTGCAGCTTTGTTTTGGAGGTTGGGAACACTTACCACTATTGCGTGGCGGTTACCGCCTTTTACTTTCGTGGGCAGTTTTAAATGCATGGGTCACATCGTGGGCCAGGTGTCTTAATCCCGACTTTCCTGATCCTTGGAGGTGGACGACGGCGATCAGGGGGCTATTCTCGGGATTGAGGCTCATCGCTTGGACTCCCCTGTCTGCTTAAATCATCTTCTTCATTAGGGGAGTTCCAGAGTTTGTGAAGACGACTTTTGCTGGGAAATTTTTCCGTGATTTCTCCTTCACCGTTGCGCTTAAAGCCCACCTCCCCTAGGTACGCTCCTGTTCTTCTTGCTGTTCTTCTTCTTTCATGTTAGATTTTTCTTTTCCTGGTATAGGGATTCCCAACCCCATATGGGTTACTCCTGGGGAGTTTATTTATGCTAGGGTAGCCAGTTTCGTCTCTGTCAACGCGGCCCCTCCCGTTATAGAAAGTTTCGCACCTTACTCCATTGTGGTTCAGGACAGGGTTTTTCGAGATCTTTTTGGGTTATTAGCCTCCTCACACCTACAATCACCTCCCGGAACCCTAATGTCGGAAGATCCTCTCGATTTTTCCTTGATCCTCCGAGAAGAGCCGGGGGTGGATGAGGAGATTCCGTTACGCCGTGGTAACGTGAGTAGGGCTCTGTCCTCTATGGGCCAATCTATTGGTGCTAGGTCTACGTCTCCTTCTCCTTCGAAGTGGCCTCGTAGGGTTCCCCCTTTTTCTGCTTCTGCCATTCCTTCTACAATTACAAACGAGGAGTTGGCCGTTCTCAGGGTTAGGTTTTCGATTCCCCCCTCCGTAACCCTCAGGAAACCTTCTGAGCTTGAACGAGCCTACTCCTATGTCGAGAACGAAACATGCATTTATGTTGGGGCCTTAGAAGGAGGTCTTCGATTACCCTTTCCTGCCGTGGCTAGGGAGGTGCTGAGTTTCTTGGGTTTAGCGCCGGGCCAAATCGTTCCCAACTCATGGCGTTTGCTGATTGGTTGTGCTGCTCTTTGGGGAGCTATGTCCGACGGTATTACTCCTTTAACGAAGGGTCCTTTCCTCAACCAATTCTTGATAAAAGAAGCTCCTGGGGGTGTGGCTCCAAAAAGGAAGAGCTCTCGTCTCCAGAAGGAGCTAAATGTTGATAGCTTCCTGGCTGCTGATCTTTCAAAGGACCCCGCTCTTGACTTAGTGGTTGAGCCGTCTGAGGAGGGAGGCGCAGAAAAGCTAAAAAGGAAAGGGAGGGGCCCAGCTGTGGATAGTGTGCCTTCCAACAAGAAGATGAAGGTTTCTGTCGGCCCTTCTACGCTTGGCAATTTTGAGGAGACTTTGGAGCGTGCTTCTGGGCTGCTGTTAGCAGCTGATGAGGAGTCAATGGCAGAGATGTCTCTTCAGGCTGTGGGGGAGCATATGCTGGTTGAGCATGCCATGGTAAATTCTCATTCCACACCTTTCCATAATCGGATCTTTGTAATCATTTTACTGTTAACCCCTTCCTTCGTTGTTCAGGCCATGGCCCGTGGTCGGTTCCTTGTTTCCCAAAGCCAAAGCTTAGGGAAACAGGTGGCCGCTCTTACTGAGACCAACGTGAAGCTCTCCAGGCATGGTGCCTCCATGGCCGCCCAGCTTCAGAAAATGACAGATGAGAGAGATGCTGCCGTAAAGTCAAAAAGGGGACTGGAGGAGGAGAGGGATATTGCCATGGCGACTGCCCGAAGTCTGGAGCAGAGGATCCTTGATTGGGGCAAAGAGGTGGAGAATTACAAGGCCGCGAACTTGGGGATGCTGGAGAAGATCAAGAATGCTCGTAAGGATGCCATCGCTCTCTTTCTGCAATCCCCTGAATACCGATAGGACATTACCCAACAATATTTTGATGGCTTTGAGGCCATGAGGAGCCGGGCAGCTGCTGCTTTCCCAAATTTGGACTTTTCCAAATTTGAGGTTGATGATGAAGAGGGGCCCTCGTGCATTGATGGAGGGCAGAAAGACGAGGACAAAGGTGATGACGCGGCGTCCAAAGATGCTTCTATTCCCAGCTCTTCCATTGCATCCCTCCTTCAGACCCCAGAGAAAGTCTCCTTGTTACTGAATTCTCCGGATCCTATTGTAGCATCTCCTGGGCCATCGTTTGGTGATGGCCAGGCTGTTGATGGCTCCTCTCTAGGCCTCTGATTGGCCTTTTAAAACATTGGTTTTGTTGGGTCTGTAACTAATACTCTCTGAATACTTTTCGTACTCTCGTACTAGCTTAGGAGTGGCCTTAGTTTTGGCCTTTGTTGGTTTGAAAACAATATTTTCTTGACAGGTGGATGATCTTTTAGGATCATGTTTTGGGAGCCTCATAGGGGCTATTGATTTCAATACTATGGCAGGTACTGGATTTTAGCCAAAAGCGTGCTTTAGGCCAAATTTTATTGTGTAAAGACCCGAGGATTTTTGTTTTTCTTTTTAATCTATTTAAATGATTTACGGGAAATAAGAAGGATGAGATTGTTTTGAAATTGAGAATTTGGGGTCAATGTGTTAAAAGGTTTTATTTGGAGAGTGAATGTGTGAAGTGTGTGAAGTGTATGCATATATGTGTGGGTGTGTGAAACCAGGGAATCAAAATTCCCCTTTCCACTCTCACTCCCCGTTCTCCCCCTGTCTCCCGACTCTCACTCTTTCTCGGCTCCCTCTCTATTTCTCACAAAAACAACCCAAAACCCACAAAACCCAACCTTCAATCCTTTCTCCCTTCGCGTATTTCAGTCCGTATCGCACCGGTGTGAGCTCGGTGGAGGCGTACTCCGTTCGCTTTCAAGTTTCGGAGCTAGGGCTTGAACATCACTTGGTTTTGATCTTTGATCCTTGAGGTAGGAGGTTCTAACTATCGATATATGTTTATGATGTGTTTCTTGAAGCTTGATTTGTGCCTTGGATCGTTGTCGTTGTTGTTGTCATTGTAGTTGCCCGAAAACCCATCATCGTTTGTCAGAAATCTGCTCGAAAACCCATCGTTATCGATAACGTTTTCTTCGTTATCGATAACACTTGCCCAATCCAGAAAATTCCCATCGTTATCGATAACGTCCTCCTTTGTTATCGATAACATTCCCAGAAAGCCATTGTTATCGATAACCATAGTCATTGTTATCCATACTCCCACGTCTGGAATCATTTTAACCCCATCGTTATCGATAACAATGTTTTTGTTATCGATAACGTTACGTTTCTGACCACTTTCAAGCCAGCGTTATCGATAACCTTCTTCCATGTTATCGATAACGTTTTGCCTCTGGACAGTTTTGCTTGTGTTGACTCCTACTTCATTATTTTGGGTTCCGATCATTTCTAAACCATCCTAAACATCTCCCGAGTGACTCCTCTTTGATTGTCCTTATCTTAAAGCCTTCGTTGAGCGTTACTATAACTTTAATGCTCGTTTGATTACGATTTCATAAAATCATCTTTACGCATCAAAGTTTGGTTTGAACGTTTAAACGAGATGGAAAGTGGATTTTGAAAACTTTACGAATACGACGAGAACACTTCAGGACTCATCGACGGGTGAGTGCCTGGCAGAGGACATCGGGGTCCTTTAATTGGCCCGGCAGGAGCTATATGCTCGTATTTGATATTTCAGGACCTCCCTTTGGGTAAGGTGCTTGACAGAGGACATCGGGGTCCTTTAATTGGCCCGGCAGGAGCTTCGGCTCATGACACTTAACGAGGCACATTTTGTTTTTGGTGAATTCAAAAATGGCAGCGTATTGAATCATGTGATTGGTTTATTAGAAAAGACGTATTGAAATTGAATCTCCATCATTGATCATTATTCGGTTTTTGATACAATCGTCCATCTATTCATCACTCCTACATTTCATGTGCATCTATTGTTAGATTAGAGCTTTCTACTGGGCTAGTGTAGCTCAGACCTTCTATCATTTCAGGTGCTAACTCAGGGCAGTAGTGCATGCTTGGAGTGCTTGGATGTGGATATTGTTTTGAAAGTTAACACCGAAGGAGTTACTTAACCATCTTTGTCTTTTATTTTTGGAAGATGTATTTGTAACTCAAATTGTAAATCTTTGATTTTAAGATATTGTAAGATTGTAACTCTTACTTGTTATGCGAAACTTATGTTAATTCGGGCCTCAGAGCCAAAAATTGTAATCTTTTGGAAACATTTGGGTGATGAAGCTTAATTATGGAAAATGGAAATGTTAAACCATTTTGGGCTATTGCACGGATATTTGCGAGGTTTCGTTTATGAAAATCCTTTATAATTATGTTGAAAATCGAGGGTGTGACAACTTGGTATCAGAGCATAGGTCTAGAACACTTAGAGACCGTGGGGAGACATTTCGTCTCATGGGTTCAAAATGTCACGCCTTCTAACATAACTTGTGCATGCTTGTGTGACTAACACTTACGTGATTACTTGGCATTGCATTTCCATTATCGTAGAGTGGTGTGGAGTTGTTAACCCGTGTTGGGAAGTTAGGGGCGTAGACCTCGTAATTATACTGTTGTGGTTAATAGTCTTTCTTTCTTATATCGTGTAGTAAGATGCCTCCGGAGACGCGCGGTAGACGAAGTGGGGTTGGGACCCGGGGTGGCCGGTGGCCGTGGAGTACCTCCTGAGGATGAGGTTAGTCAGCACGGGGAGAACCTTGGTGGGAATCCGGGGGCTGGGGCCGGTCGAGGTGCAAGAGTACCTCCTAATCAAACTCAATTCGCTAGGGATCTCGTTGCGGCCCTTACAGCTGCAAATCTTTTGAACCAAGCTCCTAGGGAGAATGTCGAGGATCGCGCTATGGTAGCAATGAGGGAGTTTAGCCGTAGGAACCCTCCGATGTTCGATGGGACTAGTACCGACCCTTTGGTAGCCGATCATTGGTTGACTCAAATTCGCAAGCTTTTTCGAGCTCTAAACATCACCGAGGACAACATTCGAGTGGGTATTGTGGCCGTTCAACTAGTTGGCGAGGCCGGCGAATGGTGGGAGTCTGTCCTAGAGATTAGGAAGGATGCTAGAAGGGCGGCAAGGACCGCAGCTCAAGTGGACGAACCGGATGTTGAGAATTTGACATGGGCCGAGTTTGAAGCGCTCTTTGAGGAGCAGTACTTTCCGGAGACTTCTCGTGATAACTTGAGGGAACAATTTGAGAAATTGGAACAAGGTAATATGACCATTTCGGAATACGTACAGAAGTTTCAATCCTTGTCTCGTTTTGCCCCAGAGTTGGTGGCCACGGAGGAGAGGAGGTGTAGGCGGTTTGAAAAGGATTTGCACAGCACTGTGAGGAGGATGGTGATGGTCCAACGTAGGACAAAGTTTTCTGAAGTTGTGGAGTGTGCAAGGAGTATTGAGATTCTGAAGGATGCTCAAAGGAATGCAAGAGCGTGGGAACCAAGGCAAATAGTGGGGAGTGTTAGTTCATCTTCAGGTAGTTTTGGGAGTCAGGGGCGGAAGAGGCAAAGGGAACCATCTCAGCAACCATCTCACCAATCTGGCTTTAAGGTGCCTTCTTCTTCGGGAAATCGGGGTGCCTTGTCTAGACCACCGACCGTATGCTATAAGTGTAATCAACCCGGGCATATCCGTACTCAGTGTCCACAGCTTCATAAGGCATGCTACAATTGCGGTAAGGCCGATCATCTTGCTTGGAGTTGCCCTCAAGGGGCGGGGGTGCGTAGTGAGTCCGGCTCGGTGCAGCAGCCAGGTGCAGGACGTGGTGTTGGCCAGCAGTCTTTCAGGGGTTCTCAGAGGCAGCAGCCTCACTTTCGCCAGACCACATCAGTTCAGAGTTCTGAGGGTGACCGAGGAGCGAGTTCGTCCGCACCTTCTCAAGGTTCTGGTCAGAGGGGAGGCTTTGTGCAGGGTCAGGGTACCCAGGGTCGTGTTTTCAACATCAACACCAATGCTTCACCTTCTGTTTCTCAGGCTCCAGAGACATCGGTTGTAAGGGGTACTTTTCTTTTATTCAACTCTTTTGCTAGAGTACTCTTCGATTCTGGAGCATCGCATTCTTTCATTGCTGCGTCATTTGTTTGTGCATTGGAATTGGACACCGAGAATCTTGATACGCCGTTGTTTGTCGAGACACCGTTAGGAGGAAAGTCACCTTTGAGTCGTATTTGTAAGGATTGTGAGCTCGTTATCTGTGACCGTCGTTTCATCTTCGACTTTATCGTGCTGGATATGTTGGGGTTTGACCTCATTCTTGGAATGGATTGGTTGTCTACGAATCATGCCACGATTGATTGTTTCAAGCGTCGTGTTCGTATATGTCCGCCTGAGGGTGTTTGTTTCGAATTCCACGGGGAGCGTCGAGAACCATTAGCGTCGTACCTGTGTGGGTCTTGGGAAAGAGAGTCGGTTTACTTTATGTTGGCGAGTTTGACGTTAGATGAGGATTTGTCTACACGTGGGGAGTTACCTATAGTGGTTCGTGAATTTCCCGATGTGTTTCCAGAAGAGTTACTTGGTTTACCTCCAGAGAGAGAAATCGAATTCACGATAGACTTGCTTCCAGGCACCGCTCCTATATCGATTCCTCCTTATCGTTTTGCACCCGCCGAACTTAGAGAGTTGAAAGTCGAGGGTGCGACAGATACACCCCTCCTCCTTTAAATATCAGCATATAACCACCGTGGGGAGCACCGGCATTGTTTGCTCAGAAGAAGGATGGTTCACTTCGATTGTGTATCGATTACCGTAAGCTCAACCGTGTGACCGTTAAGAATAAGTACCCCATGCCTAGAATTGATGACTTGTTTGATCAACTTCGAGGTGCAACTTGCTTTTCCAAAATTGACTTGAGATCCGGCTATCACCAGTTAAGAGTTCGTAGAGAGGACATTCCTAAGACCGCTTTCCGCACTCGCTATGGTCATTACGAATTCGTTGTGATGCCATTTGGTTTGACAAACGCTCCGGCTACTTTCATGGATCTAATGAATCGTATCTTTCGTGCTTACCTCGATCACTTTGTAGTTGTGTTCGTCGATGACATTCTCATTTATTCATCTACGGAGGAGGAACACCGAATTCATCTTACCGTCGTTCTTGAACTCTTAAGAGAGCATCGTTTGTACGCCAAGCTAAGTAAGTGCGAGTTTTGGTTACCTGAGGTCCAATTTCTAGGTCATGTGGTTTCGAAAGGAGGTGTGTCCGTTGATCCAGGGAAGATAGAATCCATTATGAATTGGCAACGACCTCAGAATGTGTTCGAGATTCGAAGCTTTTTGCGGTTGGCCGGGTACTATCGCCGTTTTGTTCTTGATTTTTCTCGTTTAGCGGCACCGATGACTCGATTGACGCGTAAGGGGACTCGATTTGTATGGAATGACTCGTGTGAGGCGGCCTTTGAGGAATTGAAGAGGCGATTGACTACCGCACCGGTCTTGATTGTTCCCGAGCGTGGAGTTGGTTACTCCGTATATTGCGATGCGTCTAAGGAAGGGTTGGGGTGCGTATTAATGCAAGCGGGACGAGTAGTGGCATATGGATCGAGACAATTGAAAACTCACGAGCGAAACTACCCGACTCATGACCTAGAACTCACGGCCGTTGTTTTTGCTTTGAAGAGTTGGCGTCACTATCTTTATGGCGAGAGATTCGAAGTCTTTTCCGATCATAAGAGCCTAAAGTACCTCTTTTCTCAAAAGGAGCTTAACTTGCGTCAACGTCGTTGGATGGAACACTTAGAAGATTACGACTTCGAATTGCACTATCATCCGGGTAAAGCGAACGTAGTGGCGGACGCGTTGAGTAGGAAACCGATACACTTAGCAAGTCTAGCCATACGTGTAACACCCGTTCCGAGCATGCACGTGCATCGCATATGACATTTAACTTTTTGTCGCATAGGTCATGCTATTTGATTCATGTGTTGTGTTATCCCCTGCATATCATTTATTAATTGCCTAGCAATACATGATTTAATTTGAGGTATTAATTAAGTTAATTAAAAGGGGGATTGACTTGGTAAGTGGAATGAAGGGTAAGGATGAGCCATGTCTCATTTAAACCAATACTCCCAACCTCATGGGATAATTCTTCCCTAATAAAACCTTCTACGATGTTCTACACCGTTCCACCCTCCACCAGTTATTGTAAAACGTAGAGAGAGAGAGAGAGAGAAGAAGAAGAAGAAGAAGAAGAAGAAGAAGGGGAAAGAATTAGTGAAACTAATTGAAGGTAAACCCTAATTTATGTTTTGGGTATTGATCAAACATGTGTATACCTGCATATTCATGTAGTTTAAATCCTAATTAGGTCATAGAAGAATGGATTTTGTGTAGTTAAAGAAGTTAAGAACAGAAATTACTTGGTTTAGAATTCTGCAGAATTGGAAAATTCATGGTTGTCTGATTTTGGAGAATTTTATTGAGATTGTTCGAAAGTTCTGAAATTTCTGGGAATTTTTTCTGAGAGTTCCTCTATGAGTCTTCTATCTACGGTAAAAATTTCGGGATCTAGTTCAAAGTATTGAGCTCTATAGAAATTTCTAACCTAGCATCACTCAAATTCGGAATTGAGCAGTCTGCGCTGACACAAGTTGGAAAAACAGTCATATCTCCTAGCTCGAGACTCGAAAACACATTCCGCTTGCTTTGCTGAAAACTAGACACGTAGAGTTTTCCAACGATGTAACCCATGCGCGGTGGTTATGCCTGAGCAATAACAGATTTACTGTTAAAGTTGACCCAAAATCTGTCTCTGTTCCAGTTTTAACATTTTGTTAAATTATAAACGCGAGGTTACCCGAACTCCGTTTTTGATGTATGACCTGTCGATTCGAAGAGGAAGAAGTATACTTTTCAACGGTTTAAGTGACATTCTTAAAATTCATGATTATGTATTGGATATGGTCAGAATAGTACATGTTGGTCATGGACCAAGTCTCCATTCTTAGAAATCCTTGTGTCTAATCTCATTGAGTCATCTTTGGAGCATTGAAACACACCGTCCATCATTTCTATTGCATTGGTTGCATTTGTTTCATATTAGGGATGAAGATTAAGATTTAGAAGTGGATGTTAGGTGTTCATACATTTCCATTGCATTACAGCATATATTGAGCATGAGCAATACTAAGTATAGTGTCATTCATATTTAAGGTTCGGGGGACGCGTCTCTAGCTCAAGTTTGAGAACGAGGCTTGTTGCTTGTCTTTTTGAATCTATAAGGTGAGTGTACTGTTTCATTGAAGTGGCTAGCTAATTTTAAACTTATATTTTATTTCTGCAAATGTTGGGATACTTTGATGATTGTGGATATGGATCAAGTTGCTTGAAATGTGTTTTATTTCAAGAGTATGCCATAGCTTGATGTGGGTTGGATTCGTTGTCTCCTTGATGTACACAAGGAGGGTATATAAATTGTCTGTTTGCTGTACACAAACAGGGTATATAAATTGTTGGAAGTTCCCTGTTCGCAGGGTCACGGTACCATCATAACTCCTGGTTGCGAGGAAAGCAACCCTATGGCTTCTTGAAAAATTGTGGCTTATTTATGATTTTGTGAAAAGGTGGTTTTGTGAAAAGTTGTATGTTTCTGGCTATCTATGATTGGAAGCATCACTTGATCCATGTTTCTCTTGTAAACTATTTATATGCTTTCCGCTTGAATGGAACAGTAACACTCACTAACCATTTCAGGTGAATGAGGTAGAGTTTTTGGTCCACTACTGGTCTGACAGGCTTTAGGAGTTGAGATGGAGTCCTTAAGGCCTTATGCATATGTGATATATTTTCTTGAGAAAAAAAAACTTGTAACATTTGGACTTATGAACACATAACACATCTTGTATAGCTCTGCATTGTATATTTTGCTATGGAAGCTGGTTGAAATACACTTTGTCGATCTTGTTTTGTGTTAGAGGAGAAAACTTCGATTGATCAGGTAGTTTTGGACTGGTGAACCTAATCCTCCTGGAGCGGGTCGTTTCAATACGTGAGTGGAAGATGATGAACGATTTAGGCCATTATGCTTCACACTTCGAGGAGGTTCAGGAAGGAGTTACGTTATGCAACTTGACCGTGCAATCGGCTTTATCGACTCGAGTAATTGAAGCTCAACAAGGTGACGAAGAAGCGGAGGAACTTCGTACCAAATTCCTTAGCGGGAACGCTCGAGATGGGTGGATGATTCACGCCGACCAAAGTTTACGTTATCAAGGGAAGCTGTTCGTACCCGTCTCGTGTCGGGAAGAAATCCTACGAGAGTTTCATCATTCACCGTTAGCCGTCCATCCGGGAGGAACCAAGATGTATCACGACTTGCGTAGGCAATTTTGGTGGCCAGGAATGAAGAGGGATGTGGTGATTTTTGTGTCCAAGTGTTTGACGTGTCAACAAGTGAAAGCCGAACATCAACGACCCGCGGGAGAACTACAACCGTTACCGGTGGTCGAGTGGAAATGGGAGAATGTGACGATGGACTTTGTTACGGGTTTGCCGAGATCGCCGAGGGGACATGATGCCATTTGGGTTATTGTGGACCGTTTTACCAAGACCGCTCACTTCCTACCTATCTATACTACTGATTCCGTGGAAACGCTTGGCCGTTTGTATGTTCGGGAGATCATTCGACTTCACGGGATTCCCGTATCCATTGTATCCGATCGAGATCCGAGGTTCACCGCACGTTTTTGGCAGAGTTTGCAGGCCGCTTTGGGGACGAATCTCTTATTTAGCACCGCTTATCACCCACAAACCGATGGTCAATCCGAGCGAACGATTCAGACTTTGGAGGACATGCTTCGAGCTTGCGTTATGGATTTCCGGGGTAGTTGGGAGGAACATTTACCGTTGGTAGAGTTCGCGTACAATAATAGTTATCAATCGAGTATCGAGATGGCGCCGTATGAAGCCCTATATGGGAGACCGTGTCGATCACCCGTATGTTGGACCGAATTGGGGGAGGCAACGATAGTGGGGCCGAATATGGTTAGAGAGACCGCCGAGAGTATGAGATCGATTCGCCAACGACTTTTAGAGGCTCAAGAGAGAACAACCGAACAAGTCAAGACAATTCGCCGAAGGTTGCTAACCGCTCAAAGCCGACAAAAGAGCTATGCCGATCGTCGTCGTCGTCCGTTATCATTCGAAGTGGGAGATCACGTATTTCTTAAAGTATTGCCACGTCGAGGCTTGTCTCGTTTTGGGAAGAAGGGAAAGCTTTCACCGCGTTATATCGGGCCGTTCGATATTATCGAGAAAATCGGGGAGGTTGGGTACCGTTTGGCTTTGCCGCCGAGATTATCAAAGGTGCACGACGTGTTTCATGTATCTATGTTACGGAAGTACGAACTGGATCCGTCTCACGTATTGGAGTGGTCCGAACTCGAATTGGAGGCCGATGCATCTTACGAGGAAGAGCCAATACGTATCATAGATTCACGTGATCAAGTGTTAAGGGGTAAGACGATATCGCTAGTGCGAGTATTGTGGAAGAGTCAATGTGGCGAGGAGTCGACATGGGAACGAGAAGACGAGGTTAGGGAGAAATATCCGCATCTATTTCCGGAATGAACCTATGTGAGTGTTTAAATATCGAAATTTCGTATTACGTGACTTGTTGCATGATATTGAGGAGCATGATAGTTGCATACATTCAAAATGCACTTGTTGGTTTACATGACATGGTTATTTAAATTTCGAGGACGAAATTTTTTTTTAGGAGGGTAGGGTGTAAAGACCTGAGGATTTTTGTTTTTCTTTTTAATCTATTTAAATGATTTACGGGAAATAAGAAGGATGAGATTGTTTTGAAATTGAGAATTTGGGGTCAATGTGTTAAAAGGTTTTATTTGGAGAGTGAATGTGTGAAGTGTGTGAAGTGTATGCATATATGTGTGGGTGTGTGAGACCAGGGAATCAAAATTCCCCTTTCCACTCTCACTCCCCGTTCTCCCCCTCTCTCCCGACTCTCACTCTCTCTTGGCTCCCTCTCTATTTCTCACAAAAACAACCCAAAACCCACAAAACCCAACCTTCAATCCTTTCTCCCTTCGCGTATTTCAGTCCATATCGCACCGGTGTGAGCTCGGTGGAGGCGTACTCCGTTCGCTTTCAAGTTTCGGAGCTAGGGCTTGAACATCACTTGGTTTTGATCTTTAATCCTTGAGGTAGGAGGTTCTAACTATCGATATATGTTTATGATGTGTTTCTTGAAGCTTGATTTGTGCCTTGGATCGTTGTCGTTGTTGTTGTCATTGTAGTTGCCCAAAAACCCATCATCGTTTGTCAGAAATCTGCTCGAAAACCCATCGTTATCGATAACGTTTTCTTCGTTATCGATAACACTTGCCCATAACCCAGAAAATTCCCATCGTTATCGATAACGTCCTCCTTTGTTATCGATAACATTCCCAGAAAGCCATTGTTATCGATAACCATAGTCATTGTTATCCATACTCCCACGTCTGGAATCATTTTAACCCCATCGTTATCGATAACAATGTTTTTGTTATCGATAACGTTACGTTTCTGACCACTTTCAAGCCAGCGTTATCGATAACCTTCTTCCATGTTATCGATAACGTTTTGCCTCTGGACAGTTTTGCTTGTATTGACTCCTACTTCATTATTTTGGATTCCGATCATTTCTAAACCATCCTAAACATCTCCCGAGTGACTCCTCTTTGATTGTCCTTATCTTAAAGCCTTCGTTGAGCGTTACTATAACTTTAATGCTCGTTTGATTACGATTTCATAAAATCATCTTTACGCATCAAAGTTTGGTTTGAACGTTTAAACGAGATGGAAAGTGGATTTTGAAAACTTTACGAATACGACGAGAACACTTCAGGACTCATCGACGGGTGAGTGCCTGGCAGAGGACATCGGGGTCCTTTAATTGGCCCGGCAGGAGCTATATGCTCGTATTTGATATTTAAGGACCTCCCTTTGGGTAAGGTGCCTGGCAGAGGACATCGGGGTCCTTTAATTGGCCTGGCAGGAGCTTCGGCTCATGACACTTAACGAGACACATTTTGTTTTTGGTGAATTCAAAAATGGCAGCGTATTGAATCATGTGATTGGTTTATTAGAAAAGACGTATTGAAATTGAATCTCCATCATTGATCATTATTCGGTTTTTGATACAATCGTCCATCTATTCATCGCTCCTACATTTCATGTGCATCTATTGTTAGATTAGAGCTTTCTACTGGGCTAGTGTAGCTCAGACCTTCTATCATTTCAGGTGCTAACTCAGGGCAGTAGTGCATGCTTGGAGTGCTTGGATGTGGATATTGTTTTGAAAGTTAACACCGAAGGAGTTACTTAACCATCTTTGTCTTTTATTTTTGGAAGATGTATTTGTAACTCAAATTGTAAATCTTTGATTTTAAGATATTGTAAGACTGTAACTCTTACTTGTTATGCGAAACTTATGTTAATTCGGGCCTCAGAGCCAAAAATTGTAATCTTTTGGAAACATTTGGGTGATGAAGCTTAATTATGGAAAATGGAAATGTTATACCATTTTGGGCTATTGCACGGATATTTGCGAGGTTTCGTTTATGAAAATCCTTTATAATTATGTTGAAAATCGAGGGTGTGACATATTGCATACTCTAACTGCATGCTAATCTCTGCCTTTATTACAGTTTAGCCAAATACTTGTATTCGGTCTATTCTGAATTTTTCGTTGCATAGCTGTGCTACGTTTGCTTGAAAAGCTGTTTGCTTGAATAGTTTAACCGTGAGGTTGGAAATTTTCCTTAATCTCTTGGTTTGCGTAGTTATACTACACCTTTCTCACACTTATTATACTATGCCTGTGACTCCCCTAAGTGTGTTAATTGCTTGCGTCCAAACAATTGAGACACTTATTGATACATCCCGTGGGGCTTTAAATGGGTGAGTCGTGAGACCGTGAATGAAGTAAGCGTGTTACATGATTTTGAGCTTGGAACTTTTCCTGAGCTGTTTAATTTGCATAGCTGTGCTACGTCTTTTAGCTCGGGAATTTTTCCAAAGCTGTTTAATTAGCATAGCTGTGCTACGTCTTTTAGCTCGGGAATTTTTCCAAAGCTGTTTAATTTGCATAGCTGTGCTACGTCTTTGAGGAGGCGACATTCCCACTCCCCTAAGTATATAATTGATTTGATTTCAAAAAATTAATACACTTACTTGGATTTCTGTAGGGTATTTTTTAGGTCTACCAAATAGCACTGTAAAGTAATACAGCTTAGCAAGACGTGTGAGGTTTGCTTTGGGATGAGGACCGTGCATTTCAAAAGGGCGTTCGTTTCAACTGCTCGAGGTGACTGGGATTGTAACTACCCATTACTCTAAGCGGTTGAGATGGCCATTTTAAGTGCGGTTTTTAATGGTGATAATGCTGATTGGCCTAGCAAGCGGTTAATGAACCGTCCCATTATGCTATAAATACCAACAGTTCGTGTTTAACCACTCCCCATTCCACACTTTTTCTTCACAATGGCAAACAGCGAAGAAATCTACAAGTTATGTCAAGAATTGCAGAGTTTAAAGGTCGCCGTGGCTGGCCCAAAATGGAGGCCATGACGGAGTCAGTCTCCGTCATGGAGAAGACGGTCCGCATGGTGCTGATAGCCAACTGGGAACAGTTGGCAGCTTTTCAAGGGCAGCCACCGCCGCCAGTTCCTTCCCCTCCAAGGGAGGGTAGTAGTGATTAGGTTGCGACTTCGTGGGTTTTGTCCACGAAGTCTTTTATGTAATGGGTATCCACATCTCTTTAGAGGTGTGGATTTAATAAATAAAATTTAAGAATTTTATTTTTGTCGTTGTAACTTTTTCTTATCATGCATACAGGAAACATAAACCATATCATGCTTCAACAGGAAAAAAACTCAAACAACTGTCCCTCGTAGGGAGTTTATTGGCCTCTAGGGCTAGATAAAAGAACACATAGTCCTAAAACAACTCAAGTACTAGAGCTTTATTTAAACGAAGAGTTCTCTAAAAATAGCTTCGATTTCCTAAAAACAGAAATAAACTAACATTGATAAGCACCTACTTGTAATATTTCTTGAGGTGCTCTACATTCCAAGAATTTGGTAACTCCTTTCCCCTTAGGGTCGCAAGTCTGTATGCTCCGGCTTTGATATGATGCAGGACCTGGTAAGGCCCTTCCCAATTCCGGCCAAGTTTGCCCACCTTTTTCCCCGTGGGGTCAACTTTCCTTAGGACTAAGTCACCTGCCTGAAAATCTCTGGGCCTAACTTGCGCCTCATGATACTTGATCATTCTCTGTTGGTAGACTGCTACTTTGGCCATTGCTGTATCCCTTCTTTCTTCTAAGAGATCCAGCTCAGCCCGGAGATCTTCCAGGTTTTCCTGTTGGTCCATGCTGGCCGTTCTGTAGTTGAGGAGTTCAACCTCAATTGGAACTACAGCCTCAACCCCAAATGCAAGAGAATATGGAGTTTCTCCTGTTGCAGTTCGGAGTGTTGTACGGTATGCCCATAGCACATTGTAGAGCTCGTCTGGCCATGCACCTTTGGCTTCTCGCAGCCTCTTCTTAATTCCCTTCTTTATTGTTCGGTTTGTTACTTCCACTTGGCCATTGGCTTTCGGATGAGCTTTGGATGCAAAGTGCACATGTATTCCCTTGGAAACACAGTAGTCTTTGAACTGGGCGTTGTCAAATTGCTTTCCCCTGTCTGTGACTATTACTCGCGGCAAACCAAATCGACTAATAATGAATTTCCACAAGAAATCAATTGTAACCTCTGCTGTGATTGTGGCCAATGCCTTGACTTCGACCCATTTTGTAAAGTAGTCCACAGCTATGATGGCGTGCTGGACCTGTCCTGCTGCCATAGGCAGTGGGCCAATTAGATCCACTCCCCATTGGGCAAATGGCCACGGCCCTTTCATTGGGGTTAAGACTGTAGGTGGCCCATGAATGATATTTGCAAAGAGCTGGCACTTCTCACATTTCTGAACCATTAAGTTGCAATCCTTCTGCATGCTTGGCCAATAATACCCTAACCTGAGAAGCTTGTAGGCCAACATACGGCCTGCTTGGTGGTCCCCACATACTCCCTGGTGGACTTCCTCCATGGCTCTCGTAGATTCCGCCATAGTCAGGCATCGTAGGTATGGCAACGAAAAGCTTCTCCTGTATAGCACATCTCCCATCATCAAGTATTTTGCAGCCCTGATCCTGAGCTGCCTAGCTTTGACTTTGTCAACTGGTAGCGTTCCATTCGTTATGTAATCAACTATGGGGGCGGCCCACGAACTGCTGTAGTCGATGGTTTGCACCTGTGGACTTGGGGCGAAGATACTAGGGAGCTCCAAGTAACGGATTGGGGCATTTCGTGGAATGGTCTCTTCCCTGGCCGTGGCCAACTTTGACAGGTAGTCTGCTTCAACATTATCTTCCCTTGGAATTCTAATGATGTTAAAGCCTTGAAACGTCGCAACTAGGGACTTTACTCTACCTAAGTACCTTTGCATTACTTCTTCTTTCACTGTGTATTCTCCCAGGACTTGTCCCACGACCAGCTGTGAATCACTTTTGGCTAGCACGTGGCTAGCTCCCACGGCTCTGGCTAACTCTAGTCCCACGACGAGAGTTTCGTATTCCGCCTCGTTGTTGGTTGCTTTAAACTCAAACCTAAGGGCGTAGCTCAGGCGTTGCCCTTTGCTACGCCCTTTCGGGGACGTTAAAATTAGGCCAGCTCCGCTTGCTTCCCTGGTCGTCGATCCGTCAACCTGAAGAATCCAAGGCTTGGGATCTTCTTTGGGGAGCTCTTCTGGTTCCGGATACGTGTACTCTGCTAAGAAGTTTGCAAGCACCTGTGCTTTAATGGCAGTCCGAGGCTTATATTCTATGTCAAATTCTCCAAGCTCTATTGACCATTGGATTAACCGGCCTGACGTCTCTAGGCAGTGGAGAATCCTTCGAAGTGGCTGATCTGTAAGCACCTTGATGGGGTGAGCTTGGAAATAGGGTCGTAGCCTTCTAGCTGCTATTACTATTGCGAAAGCTATCTTCTCAGGCCTGGGATACCTTATCTCGGCTCCTCGTAACGCCCTGCTGGTGTAATACACTGGGAGCTGCGTCCCCTGTTCCTCCCGTATTAGGACCGCGCTGACGGCGTGAGGAGAAACAGCAAGGTACAGAAAGAGATCCTCTCCATCTTGCGTCCTGCTTAAAAGTGGAGGCGAGGCGAGGTACTCCTTTAATTGGTTAAATGCTGCTTCTTCAGCGGCAGTCCATTCAAAGGCTTTTTTCAAAACCTTGAAGAACGTTTGGCACTTATCTGTAGCTCGTGAGATAAACCTACTCAGGGCTGCAACTCGTCCTGTTAGCTTCTGGACCTCTTTAATACTTTGGGGTGAGCGCATGGTGATGATGGCTTGGATCTTTTAAGGATTGGCCTCAATGCCTCTTTGTGACACCATAAAACCCAAAAATTTCCCTGAGGATACTCCGAACGCACATTTTGTTGAATTGAGCTTCATTTCGTACTTCCTGAGGACTTGAAAAGTTTCCTCTAGGTCTGTTACATGGCTTAGTGCCTTGGCACTTTTGACCAGCATGTCATCCACATAGACCTCTACATTGCGCCCAATCTGTTGCTTGAACATCTTATTGACCAGCCTTTGATATGTTGCGCCCGCGTTCTTAAGTCCGAAGGGCATCACTTTGTAACAGTAGAGCCCTCTGTCGGTGATGAACGACGTCTTCTCTTGGTCTGGCTTGAGCATTTGGATCTGGTTGTAGCCGAAAAATGCGTCCATGAAGATTAGGAGTTCGTACCCTGCTGTAGCATCAACCAAAGAGTCGATTCTTGGTAGTGGAAAGCTATCCTTTGGACATGCTTTGTTGAGGTCAGTAAAGTCGACGCACATTCTCCATTTTCCATTGGCTTTCTTTACCATCACCACGTTCGCCAGCCAGTCGGGGTAGAGAACCTCTCGAACGGACCCTGCTTGGATGAGCTTGTCTACCTCCTTGGTCGCAGCTTCATTTCGTTCCGGAGCAAAGACTCTTTTCTTTTGCTTGACTGGACGGACCGTGGGATCCACGTTTAATTTATGGGTTATGAACCTTGGGTCAATTCCCGGGATGTCCTCGTGGGACCATGCAAACACATCCTTGTTTTTACTTAGAAATTGCAACAAATCGCCCTTGCTAACGAGCTCACCGCCCGATCTTACTGTTTTGCCAGGGTGGCCTGGTTCCAGGAGCTCTTATATGAGTTCTTCTACAGGTTCTCCTTGTTGAAGCTTTTCTTCATCTCGAGTGTCGAGGCTTTCTATCGTCATGGTAACATTAGCACCTCTGAGCGAGGTGACATAACACTCTCGTGCTGCCTTCTGAACTCCTCTTACACATGCTATCCCTGCTGCTGTTGGGAACTTTATCATCAAGTGATACGTGGAGATTATTGCCCCGATTTTATTCAGGGTTGTTCTCCCCAGAATCGCATTGTAAGCAGAAAGGCAGCTCACCACTATGAAGTCTATCATTCGAGTAATCTGACTTCCTTCCTCTCCCATGGTGACCGGTAGGGCTATTTGGCCAACAGGATAAACAGGCGTGCCCGCAAATCCAACCAGGGAAGAGGTCATAGGCCTTAGCCTTTCTCTTCTAACTTTCAGTTGGTCATAAGCGTGGAGGTACAAGATGTCGGCAGAGCTTCCGCTGTCTATTAATACCCTTCGAGTGAGGTAGTTGGCTATGACGACGGTGATAACCAGTGGGTCATCGTGAGGGACTTGAACTCCCTTTACATCCTCTTCTGAGAAAATTATGGGAATTTCCTCCTTCTTTTGGATTTTACTTGGACGGCCAACCGTGTTAACCTCCAGGTATTCCTCCGTCCTTAATTTCCTCAAGTGAGCCTTTCTTGCATTACTGGATTCTTCGCCTCCAGCAAATCCCCCATGAATGACCTTAATCTCTCCTATAGGTCCTGATCGAGGTGCAGTGTCATTTCTTCCATCCTTGTTTGTATCATCCTGCCTGGGCTGTTTCTGATACTTCTTTGACACAAAACGCTGGAGTCTCCCTCTTTGGATCAGCTCCTCGATTTGCTGCTTTAAATCTATGCAATCATCTGTGTTGTGACCGTGGTCTCTGTGAAATCTGCAGTACTTATCTCTAGTTCTCTTGCATGGACCGAGGTCTGGATCGTCTTGGAGGTTGCTGAGGATTTGTTCTGCCGTAGCTATGAGCGGAGTGAACTGCTTGTACCGGCCTTGAGGTGGTCCTCCTCCCCTTTTAGGAGAAGTTCGTGAATCTACCTTCTTGTTTTTTGGTTCCCCTTCCGTTTTTCGGGTGGAGTCTCTTCTCTTCCTGTCAGGTGGCGGGAATCCTGCTACCTGTGATGGCCCCGCTTGGGGATCGAAGCCATCACGGGTTCGCCTTGCATAAACAGCTTCCTCGGCGTTCATGTGTTTCTGTGCTCTGAGCATGAGCTCCGCCAGGGTCTTGGGTGGTTCTTGGGATAAGAGGTATAGGAACTGTCCTGGGTACAGTCCGGCTATATATGCAGTTATGCTTACGCTGTCATCAGCTTCATCTATCTGAACCACCTCTTTGTTAAACCTAGTGGTGAAGTCTCTCAACGATTCCCATCGCCCCTGTTTCACTGTTAGGAGATGCGTGGCCGGTTTGCCGTAGCGCTGGCCAGCAATGAAGTAGCTTACAAAGCTCGTGCTAAGCTGCTTGAAACTTCGTATACTCCCAGGGGGGAGTTTATTGAACCATGCTCGGGCACTTCCTTTAAGGGTGACAGGAAAAGCCCGACACATGACTTCATCTGGAACGGCTTGCAGGTGCATCAGGGATTTGTATGTTTCCAAGTGATCCAACGGATCCGTGGAACCATTGAATGTTTCCAACTGGGGCATCTTGAACTTCCTTGGAACGGGGCGCCCCATTACTTCGGAGGTGAAGGGAGAGTCCGTATTTTGTACCAATTCTTCCACCGTGGCAGGAGTCTGTGCCTTGACTTGCTTCATTAGCCCTTCAATTTGATTCTGCATTTCGAGAATCATCCCTAGTTCATGGGACGACTTCTCCAGGGGGGGCTTGCTATTCCTCCTTCGGTTTTGGCTTTCCTCCTCGCTGGACTCGTTCCCTTCCCTGTGATCCTCTTGTTCATGTTGACTGCGTTGTAGATTCGGGATGCTTGGCTCTGAGATCTATATACGCAGGGCCGTGTTTTCCTGCATAGCATTCTGTAACCCTTGGGTTAAGGTTTTGATTTGCTCCTGCATCTGAGCAAATACTTCTGGAGTCATCTGATCGCCTCCCGTCCTACTTGCCCCAGCGGCGTTAGCTGCTTCCGCGGCCTTGGCCGCGTCCGCCGCCTTGGCAGCCGTTTCAGCGGGGGGAGTGGCCGTTGCGGCTCTGGCAGCCTTGGTTGTCTCGGCGGCTTTGGCGGCTTTAACCGGGCGTCGTCGACGCCCGTTTGCGGGGGATCTGAAGCCATCATTGTTCTGCTAGATCGGGTATCCACCATGCAAAACTATTCACCGTGAAGGAGAAAGTCGTTTCCCACAGACGACGCCAGCTGATGAATCAGCTTTGCATCTGGCCCCGACCTGTTTCTGCAAAGACAACGTGAGAAATAAAGTCACCGGTGTGGTGGCGTGCCGACCACCTTCCGATGCCTAAATCAGTAGAGAATATGATCTTATTGGGAGAATAGAGGTTCACAGGTGTTAATTGGTCGTACCTTAGCTGAGACTCTACCGTCACTTTTGTAGGCATTTTGTGGGAGGTTGAGTCCTAGTTGGACTGTGTTCCGGAAATCCTTTGGTTATCCGAATGGTTATAGTGGAGTCCTGCCTTAGCTAGGACTCCATACTCACCTAATGTGGCCAGGGATCACTATCCATTGTTGGCCGTGGTTATCTTTGGGATCATCATATGTACCTTATCCATATCTTCTCCTTTATCCCATGAGGGATAACCCAACGGGAATAAGCTTTATACATGAGCATTGCTTGTCCAACCCTGGCTGGACTTCTAGGCTGATCCTTGGATCGTGGCCCAGCTCGTCTGGCGGAGCTGGACCTTGGGCTTCAGCTCAGCTCCGTCCAGAGGACCAAGCTGGCTTACTTGCTGTCCTTCCTGAAGGTGGGGGGCGAAGCTGATGGTTTTACTCCCCAGCTTCGCTTCTTTCTCCTGGCTGGGCTCTTTAGGTTTTCCCTACTTATCATCAACCTTTTTTTTTGGTTGATACAAAATAGCTAGAACTCATACCTATTTATACTACTCTATGGAATAATCTAGTACGAAGATATAGATAATTCAAGAAGGAAATTGATTTTAGCACTCCAAAAATTGATGGAGGGGCTCCAAAACGACGTCATTTTATGTATTAATACAGTACAGTTTTTGGAGCCCCTCCACCAATTTTTGGGGTGCCAAAATCACAATCCTTCTAGAATTACACATGACTAATTCTCACAATTTTTTTTATATAGATATTTCACAAGTATATTCTAGATTTTCTAAAGCTAGATATTTTAGAGTTCCTAAAATCTAGATACCATTTATATTTTCTTCAATAATATCTTCTATCTTTGGGTTTTGTTGATTGGACTTGTTTGGACTTAACTTACTTGTGTCAAATACTAAATTTAGTTTATGCTTCAACAATGTTAATCATAATTAATAGACAATTAAAAAGTAGATACACTTAATACTACCAATAAATTATGCTTACATTTTAAAAAAATTAAGATGCAAAATTTCAAATCTCTCAATTGGGACCTATTACATTAAGGTTTTCTATGCCCTTTGTTAGGGAAAGAAGTCAAGCAAAACACAATCAAAGTATCATTCTTTCTTCTATATAAGCCATACATTGAGGTTGGATGTCTATCAAATGGTTTGAAAAATTCCATAATTAGATCAAACGACTTAGATTAATGCATTCGGGGTTCTGCTTCTTGAAATAAGGTTTGACTTTTTCCCAATAAAAAATTAGACGATACGTACCGAATTAGGATACACGTATAAATCGTAGGATACGCAGTCGTATAATGTAATTTCTATACAAAAAGGATACATGGTGGGATACATATCCTTCTCCGAATGATACGATACAAATCGTAGGATACGTGTCATGTATTGTAGGTATTTAACAATTATTGGCAAAATAGTACTGTATATAATATGCATATAGGCAATCTCTAATAAATAAGGTTTGTAATCCAATCCATGCACTGCGCGTCTGGCTAGTATCATCATACCATTAACCTTGCATATTGTGAACTAGTGTTTGTCCGTGCCTGAATGTACAGCTCGAACGCTCAATTAAAGTTCTACCGTATGAGTTTTACTTTAATAACAAATAAAATCAATATGGATTATGTTGATTACCATATATCAATTAAAGTTCTGCTTCCATAAGAAATAAAATCAATCCAAAATAATCCTTTTAGATAAGTAAGTGTTTGGGAAATTGATCTTAGCCGTTGGTAGTGGATGATCTAGATTTATAGAAACTCTTAACACTTGCTAACCATAAGATTTAGAAATGAAGGGTCTAGATTTATAACTACGTATATAAGATTCAAAAACTGAGCTCCGTTATTATATAGATGTTTAGATTGTAACGAGTGTGAACATTGGATATCTATTTCTTCGGAGTTAATATAGTGGTGTCTTTAAATGCATAATATGAAAAAGTCGCTCCCATAAAAATTCTTGGACATCAACAAATCTCAAAAAATGCTTCAGATTTTTTGTTGTTATTATATTATAATTTAAACCTAAAAAAATAAGATTGCAAGAACCAAAAATTTAAAATTTAAGCACGCCAGGCAGCGATGAATGAGAGATTCAAGGATTTTAATAGTAGCATGTTTACTTGTTGGAGACTAGGATAATATTCCAACTTCATTAAGAGTGATGGACTCTAAGGTTGAAGAATGAAAGCCCAATTTTTTGGTTTAGCATAAACCCTAGATGTTAGTCCTTCGCTTGATTTGGAAGATGGTAGCTTAATGAACCCATTTTGATCGACATCTTGACCAACGGGTAGTTTGAAGTCATTTTTTAGGGCTTTTCCTGTGGTATCCGAATCAAAAGATTGAGCACCATGAGATTTTATGAAATTCCTTAAGTCAATTTAACTGAGTTTTCAGTTCTAAACCTTCAACAAGAACCCCTGCCCTTGACGGTAGTAGAGAGGGAGAGTATGAGAGAGAAAGTAGGAAAGAGGGAGAGAAAACAGGTTGGTGGAATGAGTTTTCAGTTCTAAACCTTCAACAAGAACCCCTGCCCTTGACGGTAGTAGAGAGGGAGAGTATGAGGGAGAAAGTAGGAAAGAGGGAGAGAAAACAGGTTGGTGGAATGAGTTGGGCAAAAAAAAAAAAATGAATTGATCAAAACTTGTACACATAATTTTTTTTTTCTTTTTTCTCAAAATGACCTAGACTATAGCCTACCTTAACCCTCAAGTACTTACGCCCTTGGAATGGTGACATTCCCTAAGAGACGAAAGGGTCTCTTCAAGAAAGCCCACGAGCTCCACTGCCTCACGGGAGCCAGACATCGCCGTCGTCGCATTCTCTCAGGCCGGCCGGCCGTTCACCCACGGCGAGCCCTCCTTTGAATCTACCATTGACAAGTATTTCGACATGGAGGGGAAATAAACTACTAATAATGGTACTGGTGATGATCATGAGTGTAACAAGGCCAAGATGATGACGAGGTCATGGTTGGAGGGCATAAAAGTGGAAGCTTGTGAGAGTGTTGATGATCTTGTTTTGGTGAAGAATGTGGTGGAGGAGATTAGGAACAAGATTTTGTTTTTTTTTTGTTTTTTGATCCGCAGAACAAGATTTTGTTTTGAGACATGGAATTCGATGAGGATTTTGCTAAGTCTTTGTTGGCTTAATCTCAGTGTTTTGTGGTTAGTGAGTCGTTGCTGAGTTATTGGTTAGGGTTCTTAATTAAAGTTATTCATCTTTCTTGTACTCAGAATACACTAGTATTATTATACTATTATAAGTACAGCTCTAGCCCGCTGGTTCGGTGGATTTGATATGTTTGTACCCATAAATTACTTGGTATTAGTTCATTATTGGTTTCATATCTGCTGATATCTATACTGTTGGACTGTTTAGAATAATTGGGGGTTACTGTTTGTAACAGGCGTGTAATATTATTGGGTTTACTGTTGTACATATATGTGGCAGGAGTAATAAGTGTAGCAGGTGATGACATGTAAAAAGTAAAAGTTGAAATAGTAGTCGTGTCTATAAGTCATATGTGTAATAGTCTGACTAAGAATAGTATGTATCAATTATATGCAATACTGTGTATGATGCAAGCACTGTCTCGGAACGCCTATAAATAGAGGCTCCGACCCCTTGTAATATCCAAGTTAGCAATCCAGTAATAATCAGTGCGTTCCTATTATATCTGCGTTCCTATTATATCTTGTGTTCTCTCGATCCTAACCTACTTTGTGTTTGTACCCACTTCGTGTCTGTAAATTTGGTATCAGAGCCATGTTTTTCACTCTCGCTTAAACCCCTCTCTGGGAACTTCGTATTCCAAAATTATTTCAAATCTTTTTCTAAAAAAGAAAATTGAAGCGTATGCTCTGTGGTTGCCTCTTAAGGATCCTCCACATCAGAAACTTCACTAACTATTTTGATTGAAAAATTTCTGTATCAGTGGGTTAAAAGTACCTTGAGACTTTGGGCTATTGAGCTGTGTGTCTCGGTTTATCTACCCTAATATACAGAACTTTATTAATCAAAATTAGTTAAAGTTTTATATTAAAAAAGAAAAAGATTTGTTGTATGAGGAAAACGAAGAACCCAGATTTTTCCTACTAAAAATGAACCGTTTGTTTACCACCTATTCCTCTGCTACTTCCTCTCTCGTCCCTTCTAGCTCATCTACCAGTAGAAATTCCACTTCTTCTTCTAACCTTGAGTACTTATATGAGTTTGAATATCTACCTGATGACAGTAAGGTTCCCCTTACTGATCTCCCTTTTTTAAACCCATATAATGCCTTTGTCCGTCCACAAACCTCAGTAAAAAAGACTGTCACCCAACTCTTTTCTACAAAGCGTCCAACCTCAGTCAAAGAGTATGTCCAAGCCTCTAAATTTGATCAATGTTTCATTGCAGCTACTGAGGCTGAACAACTTTTACCCCTAGAAATCCCGGTTGATTTGCCCCGCATTTGGCAACAACAGGGATTCACTCACCTTCACTTCGGAGCAATCCGACTGGCAGTTACTTTCCATGGCAGGAAAGGCTTACCTGTTACGTCTAGACTGGCTCTGGTCGATACCAGGTTCATACAGTACCAACATGCGTGCATCGCTACCGTTCAAACTACCTTAAATGCTAGAACAGTGATCTTTACGTTTTATCCAAATTTCAACATGCCACTGGCAAATCCTCATCTGCAAACAGCCTTGAAAGTTCAAGTCCAAATTGGTGGTGCCTCCCAAATCTCCACTACATATGCAGCAACCCTCCACTACCAAATGGCCTATCGTCTCCAAAATCATGCCTTTGACATGTCTTTACCTTCCTCCACAGATGAAGCCCTTTTCCTAACCATAAACGCACCTCACCAAGCTTCTTCCGTCCATGTCCCACGTCAAATTTCTCGACCCGAGCTTCTTAAGCTTCTCCCAGAATCTTGGGTTACAGCTTACGAGAAGAACCAACAAAAGCCCATACCTGTTCAATCCTCCAATCCACAATTCATCTCAAAACCTGATGGTACTGTGGAAATTTCTTTCCCAAAAGAAACCTCTGCCTCATCTTCCACCCATCCGGTTATCTTTCCTTCAAGGATTGACATGTTTGTTGATGGCTCCAAACCTGAACCTCCCATTAAATATTTTCAATCCAGTGGCTTTTCGATCTTCTATTTCAAAAATCCAGAAACAGGTCATTGTTATTTTGATGCCTGTAACTGTGATGAGTGTCTTGAAGATAATTTTCTAGAAGATGATGAAGACTTTGAAGAAGAACCACCTTCACTAAGCTCTCCTTTACCTTCTACTCCTTGCAAATCCCCACCTTCTCCTCAACCTCCATCTAAAAATGATCCTTCAGCACAACCCAGTGGATGTTTTATGTTCACTGAATCAGACTTTCCTCCCTTGGATTTCCACAATCCTCAAGAAAGGACTACCCACCGTCATAAAGTTCCCGACCCAACTACCATTCTCCCTGATGGTAGCACCAAAGCAGTATCAGCAGCAGAAGCAGCAATAGGCAGTCAGCAAACTCTCTAGCACAGAACAAAATTCTTCAAAGAATTGCTAACTCTCAGCAAAATTTGGAGAATGTTGTCCATAAGAAGTTGTCATCTTTGGAACTTCTTATCAGAGATTTGCAGCAGAAGATCCAACATGTTCACCAAGAACTCCTTCAGATGGCCTATGCGAACCAAGCTTTCTCAGCAGCTTTTTACCAAAAGGATGCTGAAATGAAGCATTTAAAGAATCAACTTCAATCCCTTCAAGCTCATATTCTCAGCAGAAAAGCCCATTTGACATGTTCGCATCTTCCACTCCACAAAGCTTTTTTGGGTATCCTCAGATGTCTCAACCCTTACCAATAACTCCTACCTCAGGATTTGGTGAGTCAAGCTCCAGTATCTTTGGGAGCCCGTCAGCCTTCCTTCCTCCACCAAAAAGACCATCTCCACCAAAACTTCCTTTCCCAAAGCCCCAGATAAAACCTGTCCAAGTTTCTTCAGCTCTATCTCCACCATCCACCTCTACCTCAGCTCCAACTACTTCTGCTCCTCCTAAACCATCTGATCCAAATTCCAAATCACCCCAGTTAATGGTCCAGCCAACTCCTAGCCCTTCTAAAAATCCAATCTCCACTCTCCTCAATACCCTAGCCACTATACCTGAAATCCCATCTCCAGCACCAACCACTGAGTCTGATTCAGATTCTGAATCTACTCACTCTATGCCAACTCCTCATGTTTTCATGATGAATCCTGAAAACCCAGAAGAAAATATTGAAGACCCTATCATTGAAGAGGGTCCTGAGTTGGAAACACCTCCTGAAATTCCAACCTTTGATTCCTTCTCACATTCCAATATCCACACCCAAGGTTTTTCCTTTGATACCATTCCCCCATCAAAATGGTTGGATAAACTCTATGAGATTCATGCCTGGTGCACTGCTGCTATGCTTTCCCCTAATACTACGCTTAGTACTGTCATTACTAAGTGTACAGCAAAATTTCTTGGCCGTCTTCGTCAATGGTACATGGCTCTCGGTGAATACCGACAGCTACAGCTAAAGCAACTGCCAACTCTTGATCAGTTCATCTCTGTTCTACATACTGAGTTTCTTGGAGATCATAACAATACGAAAGAGTTCGTTCGAGAAGAATATCTCAGCATGAGATGCTGTTCCTTTAAACGAAGAGATCTGGAGATCCATTATGACCGTATGTCCCAACGGTTTTATCTTCTCAACGGTATGGATGATGTCAATCTCAAGCAAGCTTTTCTCAATTCTCTTCCTGAACCATTGGGAAATGAGACGACAAGGTTGCTTCAAACCAAAGGATTGACGTTGAATGCAACATCTCTTGGCGGTATTTATCAGCACTCTTTGATTGCCTTGGAGAAACTGTGCAATCACCAGAAATTCCTCAGAACTCTTGAAGAACAGGGAAAACTTCTTGGCAAAGCATGTGACCGGCCAGACTTATCCATCAAGTGTAAAGACAAGAAGTGCACTTGTCGGCCTTCATATCGAAAATCCAAACACTTTCAGAAATGGAAGTTCAGATCTCCTGGCAAGTTCTCAAATTTTCCTAAATCTGGCAAATTCTCACGCCAGAAAAAATGGAAATTTTTCAAGAAGAAAAAGTTCAGAGGACAGCGAAAGTCTGATCGCTGTTACATATGCGGGAAAAAAGGGCACTATGCAAAGCAGTGTCCAAACAAAGTAGCAAGAGATAAGATGGTGAATTCTTTGGCTCTCATTGATGATGATCTTGACGATGCTGATGTTGAATCCCTCTTTTCAGTTGATGATGAAGCAACAGATGAAGCAGTCCTGGCATTCACCTTTGATGATTTCCCATCAGAATCAGATGATTCTTCTGATGAGTCTGATTCATTTCCTTATGAAATCCAAACATTTGCGCTCTCAGACATCATGTTGGCTCAACCTTTGGCCAAGGTCAAAATTCTGCTTGGAAAATATGAGAAACCAATACCAGTTATCGCCTTCTTTGATACTGGTGCTGCAGCTTCCATCCTCAACCCAGCAATTCTCCCCAGGTCCTCTTGGCAATCATGTTTCCGACCCTTTACAGCAGCCAATGGAGAAACCTTTGTTATCACCCTGATCAGCAGGCCTATAATCATCCAACTTTTTCCCGGATATACCATCAAACACCAAGTCTATGGTTCTGATCTTCCAGGAAAAGATTTGTTGTTAGGCTTTGATATTCTCCAAAATCTCAGCAAAGTCTCCTGGCTCAAAAAAGGTTTGAAATACAAAAACTACCTGTTACCCTGGACCACTCAACCAAATCTCTTTTCCATAGAAAACTTCTCCTCCATAAAAGAAGCCATCATTCAAACCTCCTGTGCTGAATCCCATTCCCAGTTCCTTATCAAATGTTCCAACCCACTTTGGAAAAATCCAGATTTCTTCATTTCTCTTCCTTTTAAGAAAAATGAGGACATTAACCCCACCAAAGCTACCCATCATGGAATGAACCCAGAACACTACCAGCTTGCTCTCCAAGAGCTTCAACAACTCCAGTCAGAAGGATTGATCGAGCCCACAACCTCTCAGTGGGCATGTGAAGCATTTTATGTGAATAAAAGGACAGAGCAGACAAGAGGAAAATTACGTCTGGTTATCAATTACCAGCCTCTTAATCATTTTTTGCAGGACAACAAATTCCCACTTCCTCGACGGAGTGTTCTTTTTGCAAACTTGCCCAAAGCTCAAATTTTCTCAAAGTTTGACTTGAAAGCAGGTTTCTGGCAACTGGGCATCCATCCAGATGATCGTCCTAAAACTGGTTTTTGCATTCCATCACCATTCTTCATGTCAGTTATGCCTTTTGGATTGAAAATGCTCCATCTTTATTTCAAAAGGCCATGATTCGGTATTTGCTCCCATCCTATCTTCAGCTCTTGTCTATATTGATGATATCCTACTTTTTCCCCAGATATAGAATCCCATGCTATTTTACTATAAACTTTCCATTCCCTGGTCCAAACCCATGGCATTATGCTCTCAGAAAAAAGGATTCTGCTTGCTCAACCAGAAATTGATTTTTTAGGGATGCATATCTCTAAAGGTCAATACACCCTCCAACCTCATATAGCCTCTCAACTTGACCATTTTCCTGATGAAAACCTCACAGTCAAACAAGTTCAACAGTTCCTTGAAATTGTTAACTATATGGCTGATTTCATCCCCAACCTTGCCCAATATCGTACTCCTCTCTCAGCTCTACTAAAGAAAAACCCTCCTTCTTGGTCAACTCATTGTACCAAAGCTATCAAAGACCTCAAAACCATAGCCAAAACCCTTCCTCCTTTAACCATACCTTCAGATGGGAAAAGAGTACTTCAGACAGATGCCTCTGATCTGTATTGGGGAGCAGTTCTTTTGGAAGAAACCTCAGAACAAAAGCGCAGAATTTATGGATACAAGAGTGGTACATTCTCTCCAACAGAACTTCATTTCCACTCTACTTACAAAGAAATTCTGGCAATCAAAAAGAGCATTGAGAAGTTCGAATTTCATCTAATCGGTCATCATTTCCTAATTGAGACTGATATGATGAGTTTCCCCAGCATGCTCAAGTTTAAACAGAAACACCTTCCAAAGGCACAATTGCTCAGATGGGCAAATTGGTTTTCCAATTGGAGTTTTGATGCTGTCCACATAAAAGGAAAAACAAATGTCCTCCCTGATTTTCTGTCTAGGCTCAAAAAAGAAATCAACCAGTTTTCAAAAACAAAATCCCTTTCTGTTGTCCCTGGTTGCTTTCCCATGATTTCCTGTTTTCGTCCAGTCCATCTTCCTGTCCACCTCCAGTGTCATCTTTTAGAGTTAACCCTTCTTTTCAGGTGTGTACAAATGTGTCAAAACCTTCAACATCTCTGTATTTTCAAGTATGGTCTTGATGAAGGTCCCATAAAAGGTCTACCTTTCCATCCTGTTTATCCCTTCCTCACCCAGTTTGAAGTATCTTACCATAATGTCTTTTATTTCAAAAAAGAAGCCTATCTCCTCTTATGGTATCTAGTCGATGTTTATACTATAAGCGTCTGTTTTAATAAATCAGCAGTATTAGTCTATCTAGCACAGGCGGCGTTCAACCAGATCCATCCTCCAGAAGATTGCTTTTTGAAGTTCCTCTTGCTCTTTGGAAATATACCATTTTGGCAACACAAAATCAGGAGTGTTCCTAGCAATGCAGACGAAGACCTCCAATTTGCTTTTTGGACAAGTCGCAACAACAGGAGTCTTCCTAATCCAGACGGTTCTATCACTTGGCGAAAGGAGTATCACACTATATTCCTTTCTGCATATCAAGAGTCTCCGAGCATTGAGATCCACAGCGGAAATTATCTGATCATGACTCAGACGATGTGTTCACTCAATGGATTGACACCGGCAGAAGTACCCTCATCTCTCCTCCATTATGAGTCGGCAAACTGGAAATTCAATGATACTTATCCGGAAGAATGGCGCCAAAATATCCGCTATCTTTTGCAACAGTATCACTTGACTGACAGGACTGAAGACTATTCTGCAGAGGGCGGTTCAGATGATTCGGAAGCAACAATCAATTATTCAGAGTGACGACCATGTGCTCGCGACAGCTATTCCCTCTTTTTCCAGGAGGGGGTGAAATTATTAATAGATACTGTTGGACTGTTTAGAATAATTGGGGGTTACTGTTTGTAACAGGCGTGTAAATTTACAGACACGAAATGGGTACAAATATGTGGCAGGAGTAATAAGTGTAGCAGGTGATGACATGTAAAAAGTAAAAGTTGAAATAGTAGTCGTGTCTGTAAGTCATATGTGTAATAGTCTGACTAAGAATAGTATGTATCAATTATATGCAATACTGTGTATGATGCAAGCTCTGTCTCGGAACGCCTATAAATAGAGGCTCCAACCCCTTGTAATATCCAAGTTAGCAATCCAGTAATAATCAGTGCGTTCCTATTATATCTGCGTTCCTATTATATCTTGTGTTCTCTCGATCCTAACCTACTTTGTGTTTGTACCCACTTCGTGTCTGTAAATTTACACGCCTGTTACAAACAGTAACCCCCAATTATTCTAAACAGTCCAACAGTATCTATTAATAATTTCACCCCCTCCTGGAAAAGAGGGACTGCTGGCCTGAATACATTGATGTCACTCTAATTCACTTTTTCCAGAAGAGTCTTCAGTCCTGTCAGTCAAGTGATACTGTTGCAAAAGATAGCGGATATTTTGGCGCCATTCTTCCAGATAAGTATCATTGAATTTCCAGTTTGCCGACTCATAATGGAGGAGAGATGAGGGTACTTCTGCCGGTGTCAATCCATTGAGTGAACACATCGTCTGAGTCATGATCAGATAATTTCCGCTGTGGATCTCAATGCTCGGAGACTCTTGATATGCAGAAAGGAATATAGTGTGATACTCCTTTCGCCAAGTGATAGAACCGTCTGGATTAGGAAGACTCCTGTTGTTGCGACTTGTCCAAAAAGTAAATTGGAGGTCTTCGTCTGCATTGCTAGGAACACTCCTGATTTTGTGTTGGCAAAATGGTATATTTCCAAAGAGCAAGAGGAACTTCAAAATGGATCTGGTTGAACGCTGCATGTGCTAGATACACCAATACTGCTGATTTATTAAAACAGACGCTTATAGTATACACATCGACTAAATACCATAAGAGGAGATAGGCTTCTTTTTTGAAATAAAAGACATTATGGTAAGATACTTCAAACTGGGTGAGGAAGGGATAAACAGGATGGAAAGGTAGACCTTTTATGGGACCTTCATCAAGACCATACTTGAAAATACAGAGATGTTGAAGGTTTTGACACATTTGTACACACCTGAAAAGAAGGGTTAACTCTAAAAGATGACACTGGAGGTGGACAGGAAAATTAACTGGACGGAAACAGGAAATCATGGGAAAGCAACCAGGGACAACAGAAAGGGATTTTGTTTTTGAAAACTGGTTGATTTCTTTTTTGAGCCTAGACAGAAAATCAGGGAGGACATTTGTTTTTCCTTTTATGTGGACAGCATCAAAACTCCAATTGGAAAACCAATTTGCCCATCTGAGCAATTGTGCCTTTGGAAGGTGTTTCTGTTTAAACTTGAGCATGCTGGGGAAACTCATCATATCAGTCTCAATTAGGAAATGATGACCGATTAGATGAAATTCGAACTTCTCAATGCTCCTTTTGATTGCCAGAATTTCTTTGTAAGTAGAGTGGTAATGAAGTTCTGCTGGAGAGAATGTACCACTCTTGTATCCACAAATTCTGCGCTTTTGTTCTGAGGTTTCTTCCAAAAGAACTGCTCCCCAATACAGATCAGAGGCATCTGTCTGAAGTACTCTTTTCCCATCTGAAGGTATGGTTAAAGGAGGAAGGGTTTTGGCTATGGTTTTGAGGTCTTTGATAGCTTTGGTACAATGAGTTGACCAAGAAGGAGGGTTTTTCTTTAGTAGAGCTGAGAGAGGAGTACGATATTGGGCAAGGTTGGGGATGAAATCAGCCATATAGTTAACAATTCCAAGGAACTGTTGAACTTGTTTGACTGTGAGGTTTTCCTCTGGAAAATGGTCAAGTTGAGAGGCTATATGAGGCTGGAGGGTGTATTGACCTTTAGAGATATGCATCCCTAAAATATCTATTTCTGGTTGAGCAAGGAGCATCCTTTTTTCTGAGAGCATAATGCCATGGGTTTGGACCAGGGAATGGAAAGTTTGTAGTAAAATAGCATGGGATTCTATATCTGGAGAAAAAAGTAGGATATCATCAATATAGACAAGGGCTGAAGATAGGATGGGAGCAAATACCCGAATCATGGCCTTTTGAAATAAAGATGGAGCTGTTTTCAATCCAAAAGGCATGACTGACCACTGAAAATGGTGATCTGGAATGCAAAAACCAGTTTTAGGACGATCATCTGGATGGATGCCCAGTTGCCAGAAACCTGCTTTCAAGTCAAACTTTGAGAAAATTTGAGCTTTGGGCAAGTTTGCAAAAAGAACACTCCGTCGAGGAAGTGGGAATTTGTTGTCCTGCAAAAAATGATTAAGAGGCTGGTAATTGATAACCAGACGTAATTTTCCTCTTGTCTGCTCTGTCCTTTTATTCACATAAAATGCTTCACATGCCCACTGAGAGGTTGTGGGCTCGATCAATCCTTCTGACTGGAGTTGTTGAAGCTCTTGGAGAGCAAGCTGGTAGTGTTCTGGGTTCATTCCATGATGGGTAGCTTTGGTGGGGTTAATGTCCTCATTTTTCTTAAAAGGAAGAGAAATGAAGAAGTCTGGGTTTTTCCAAAGTGGGTTGGAACATTTGGTAAGGAACTGGGAATGGGATTCAGCACAGGAGGTTTGAATGATGGCTTCTTTTATGGAGGAGAAGTTTTCTATGGAAAAGAGATTTGGTTGAGTGGTCCAGGGTAACAAGTAGTTTTTGTATTTCAAGCCTTTTTTGAGCCAGGAGACTTTGCTGAGATTTTGAAGAATATCAAAGCCTAACAACAAATCTTTTCTTGGAAGATCAGAACCATAGACTTGGTGTTTGATGGTATATCCGGGGAAAAGTTGGATGATAATAGGCCTGCTGATCAGGGTGATAACAAAGGTTTCTCCATTGGCTGCTGTAAAGGGTCGGAAACATGATTGCCAGTAGGACCTGGGGAGAATTGCTGGGTTGAGGATGGAAGCTGCAGCACCAGTATCAAAGAAGGCGATAACTGGTATTGGTTTTTCATATTTTCCAAGCAGAATTTTGACCTTGGCCAAAGGTTGAGCCAACATGATGTTTGAGAGCCCAAATGTTTGGATTTCATAAGGAAATGAATCAGACTCATCAGAAGAATCATCTGATTCTGATGGGGAATCATCAAAGGTGAATGCCAGGACTGCTTCATCTGTTGCTTCATCATCAACTGAAAAGAGGGATTCAACATCAGCATCGTCAAGATCATCATCAATGAGAGCCAAAGAATTCACCATCTTATCTCTTGCTACTTTGTTTGGACACTGCTTTGCATAGTGCCCTTTTTTCCCGCATATGTAACAGCGATCAGACTTTCGTTGTCCTCTGAACTTTTTCTTCTTGAAAAATTTCCATTTTTTCTGGCGTGAGAATTTGCCAGATTTAGGAAAATTTCAGAACTTGCCAGGAGATCTGAACTTCCGTTTCTGAAAGTGTTTGGATTTTCGATATGAGGGCCGACAAGTGCACTTCTTGTCTTTACACTTGATGGATAAGTCTGGCCGGTCACATGCTTTGCCAAGAAGTTTTCCCTGTTCTTCAAGAGTTCTGAGGAATTTCTGGTGATTGCACAGTTTCTCCAAGGCAATCAAAGAGTGCTGATAAATACCGCCAAGAGATGTTGCATTCAACGTCAATCCTTTGGTTTGAAGCAACCTTGTTGTCTCATTTCCCAATGGTTCAGGAAGGGAATTGAGAAAAGCTTGCTTGAGATTGACATCATCCATACTGTTGAGAAGATAAAACCGTTGGGACATACGGTCATAATGGATCTCCAGATCTCTTCGTTTAAAGGAACAGCATCTCATGCTGAGATATTCTTCTCGAACGAACTCTTTCGTATTGTTATGATCTCCAAGAAACTCAGTATGCAGAACAGAGATGAACTGATCAAGAGTTGGCAGTTGTTTTAGCTGTAGCTGCCGGTATTCACCGAGAGCCATGTACCATTGACGAAGACGGCCAAGAAATTTTGCCGTACACTTAGTAATGACAGTACTAAGCGTAGTATTAGGGGAAAGCATAGCAGCAGTGCACCAGGCATGAATCTCATAGAGTTTATCCAACCATTTTGATGGGGGAATGGTATCAAAGGAAAAACCTTGGGTGTGGATATTGGAATGTGAGAAGGAATCAAAGGTTGGAATTTCAGGAGGTGTTTCCAACTCAGGACCCTCTTCAATGATAGGGTCTTCAATATTTTCTTCTGGGTTTTCAGGATTCATCATGAAAACATGAGGAGTTGGCATAGAGTGAGTAGATTCAGAATCTGAATCAGACTCAATGGTTGGTTCAGGAGATGGGATTTCAGGTATAGTAGCTAGGGTATTGAGGAGAGTGGAGATTGGATTGTTGGAAGTTGGCTGGAGTTGGCTGGACCATTAACTGGGGTGATTTTGAATTTGGGTCAGATGGTTTAGGAGGAGCAGAAGTAGTTGGAGCTGAGGTAGAGGTGGATGGTGGAGATAGAGCTGAAGAAACTTGGACAGGTTTTATCTGGGGCTTTGGGAAAGGAAGTTTTGGTGGAGATGGTCTTTTTGGTGGAGGAAGGAAGGCTGACGGGCTCCCAAAGATACTGAAGCTTGACTCACCAAATCCTGAGGTAGGAGTTATTGGTAAGGGTTGAGACATCTGAGGATACCCAAAAAAGCTTTGTGGAGTGGAAGATGCGAACATGTCAAATGGGCTTTTCTGCTGAGAATACTGCTGAGCTTTAAGGGATTGAAGCTGATTCTTTAAATGCTTCATTTCAGCATCCTTTTGGTAAAAAGCTGTTGATAATGCTTGGTTAGCATAGGCCATCTGAAGAAGTTCTTGGTGAACATGTTGGATCTTCTGCTGCAAATCTCTGATAAGAAGTTCCAAAGATGACAACTTCTTATGGACAGCATTCTCCAAATTTTGCTGAGAGTTAGCAATTCTTTGAAGAATTTTGTTCTGTGCCAGAGAGTTTGCTGACTGCCAATTTATTGCTGCTTCTGCTGCTGATACTGCTTTGGTGCTACCATCAGGGAGAATGGTAGTTGGGTCGGGAACTTTATGACGGTGGGTAGTCCTTTCTTGAGGATTGTGGAAATCCAAGGGAGGAAAGTCTGATTCAGTGAACATAAAACATCCACTGGGTTGTGCTGAAGGATCATTTTTAGATGGAGGTTGAGGAGAAGGTGGGGATTTGCAAGGAGTAGAAGGTAAAGGAGAGCTTAGTGAAGGTGGTTCTTCTTCAAAGTCTTCATCATCTTCTAGAAAATTATCTTCAAGACACTCATCACAGTTACAGGCATCAAAATAACAATGACCTGTTTCTGGATTTTGAAAAGACCGGAAAGCCACTGGATTGAAAATATTTAATGGGAGGTTCAGGTTTGGAGCCATCAACAAACATGTCAATCCTTGAAGGAAAGATAACCGGATGGGTGGAAGATGAGGCAGAGGTTTCTTTTGGGAAAGAAATTTCCACAGTACCATCAGGTTTTGAGATGAATTGTGGATTGGAGGATTGAACAGGTATGGGCTTTTGTTGGTTCTTCTCGTAAGCTGTAACCCAAGATTCTGGGAGAAGCTTAAGAAGCTCGGGTCGAGAAATTTGACGTGGGACATGGACGCAAGAAGCTTGGTGAGGTGCGTTTATGGTTAGGAAAAGGGCTTCATCTGTGGAGGAAGGTAAAGACATGTCAAAGCCATGATTTTGGAGACGATAGGCCATTTGGTAGTGGAGGGTTGCTGCATATGTAGTGGAGATTTGGGAGGCACCACCAATTTGGACTTGAACTTTCAAGGCTGTTTGCAGATGAGGATCTGCCAGTGGCATGTTGAAATTTGGATAAAAGGTAAAGATCACTGTTCCAGCATTCAAGGTAGTTTGAACGGTAGCGATGCACGCATGTTGGTACTGTATGAACCTGGTATCGACCAGAGCCAGTCTGGACGTAACAGGTAAGCCTTTCCTGCCATGGAAAGTAACTGCCAGTCGGATTGCTCCGAAGTGAAGGTGAGTGAATTCCTGTTGTTGCCAAATGCGGGGCAAATCAACCGGGATTTCTAGGGGTAAAAGTTGTTCAGCCTCAGTAGCTGCAATAAAACATTGATCAAATTTAGAGGCTTGGACATACTCTTTGACTGAGGTTGGACGCTTTGTAGAAAAGAGTTGGGTGACAGTCTTTTTTACTGAGGTTTGTGGACTGACAAAGGCATTAAAGGGAGATCAGTAAGGGGAACCTTACTGTCATCAGGTAGATATTCAAACTCATATAAGTACTCAAGGTTAGAAGAAGAAGTGAAATTTCTACTGGTAGATGAGCTAGAAGGGACGAGAGAGGAAGTAGCAGAGGAATAGGTGGTAAACAAACGGTTCATTTTTAGTAGGAAAAATCTGGGTTCTTCGTTTTCCACATACAACAAATCTTTTTCTTTTTTAATATAAAACTTTAACCAATTTTGATTAATAAAATTATGTATATTAGGGTAGATAAACCGAGACACACAGCTCAATAGCCCAAAGTCTCAAGGTACTTTTAACCCTCTGATACAGAAATTTTTTCTATCAAAATAGTTAGTGAAGTTTCTGATGTGGAGGATCCTTTAGAGGCAACCACAGAGCATACGCTTCAATTTTCCTTTTTAGAAAAAGATTTGAAATAATTTTGGAATACGAAGTTCCCAGAGAGGGGTTTAAGCGAGAGTGAAAAACATGACTCTGATACCAAATTTACAGACACGAAGTGGGTACAAACACAAAGTAGGTTAGGATCGAGAGAACACAAGATATAATAGAAACGCAGATATAATAGGAACGCACTGATTATTACTGAATTGCTAACTTGGATATTACAAGGGGTCGGAGCCTCTATTTATAGGCGTTCCGAGACAGTGCTTGCATCATACACAGTATTGCATATAATTGATACATACTATTCTTAGTCAGACTATTACACATATGACTTACAGACACGACTACTATTTCAACTTTTACTTTTTACATGTCATCACCTGCTACACTTATTACTCCTACCACATATATGTGCAACAGTAAACCCAATAATATTACACGCCTGTTACAAACAGTAACCCCCAATTATTCTAAACAGTCCAACAGTATCTATTAATAACTGTTTGTAACAGGCGTGTAATATTATTGGGTTTACTGTTGTACATATATGTGGCAGGAGTAATAAGTGTAGCAGGTGATGACATGTAAAAAGTAAAAGTTGAAATAGTAGTCGTGTCTGTAAGTCATATGTGTAATAGTCTGACTAAGAATAGTATGTATCAATTATATGCAATACTGTGTATGATGCAAGCACTGTCTCGGAACGCCTATAAATAGAGGCTCCGACCCCTTGTAATATCCAAGTTAGCAATCCAGTAATAATCAGTGCGTTCCTATTATATCTGCGTTCCTATTATATCTTGTGTTCTCTCGATCCTAACCTACTTTGTGTTTGTACCCACTTCGTGTCTGTAAATTTGGTATCAGAGCCATGTTTTTCACTCTCGCTTAAACCCCTCTCTAGGAACTTCGTATACCAAAATTATTTCAAATCTTTTTCTAAAAAAGAAAATTGAAGCGTATGCTCTGTGGTTGCCTCTTAAGGATCCTCCACATCAGAAACTTCACTAACTATTTTGATTGAAAAATTTCTGTATCAGTGGATTAAAAGTACCTTGAGACTTTGGGCTATTGAGCTGTGTGTCTCGGTTTATCTACCCTAATATACAGAGAGAGAGAGAGTGTGTGTGATCCTAATATTTGGAGAGAGATTGATCTGTTTGTCGTTAATATTTGGTTTGTGTGTCGATCTGTACACCGTCAGTGTACACATCCGTCGGTGCCCTTAGCATTTTCGACCATTTATGTAGCCTTTCGAATTCATCATCTTATGGATATATGTACATATATCCGTCAATTATGGGAAGTGGGAACTAACAGCCATACAAATGGACATAAATAGCTTTAAATATACATTGTAATTAAATGGTTTATCAAAGAATCAAGGGCTTATAAAAAATTTCAAGAGGAAGATAGAAAACAAATGCGTCCGACAAATAAAGAGTTGTATAGCATAAATTTTGCAATGCATAAAAATAAGACCGTCGTGAACTAAATAACTACAAAAACTAGACTCGTAAAGTTGTTCAAAACCAACTACTAATTACATATAACGCTCATTTGTTCATGCTATTATTAAGGAACTAAGCTACTTAACCCCCCGACTCGTAATCAACTCAAACAAACCAATACCAAACACATAATCAATAACTTGGTGCGAGTAAAATGGACCGGACACCTAAGTTATTAATAAAATACATCGAAACTTGTTAAATTGCCACAAGCAAGCATACCTTGGATTTTCCAGATCTTCACCAACTATTCAAGCCCAATTAATTTAACTGCACTCACCCCAACCTCCCAGGGAATAATTCCTAATTGCAAGGTTAAGAAAGCTAGCATGCTTAATTATCTTATTATACAATTTAATTAATTATCTTATTATACAATTTAATTAGGCGGAATTAAGCTTTGATATTAATAGTCAACTCCAACCAGCCTTTCCAAATTTCCATTTAATTTCCAGAGTCAACAAGATACATTACATCTTTTGCTGTTGCAGGGAGAACCTAACCTCAGCGACTTCATCAAGCACCACTTGCATATAGCCGGGTCCATTCTTTTGCTGCAGGGTTTGATCAAGAGAAATGAAACCCAGTTAAGAGGGCATATATTTTTAAGTAGGGCTTATAAACGAACCAATTAAGCTACTCGATTCCGAGCTCGTATTCGCTCGTTTGAATCGGTTCGGTACAAAACAACTAAACCTAGTTTGAATATTCTTTTGAAGCTCGTTAAACTATCAAACCAAGCTACAACTCAACTTGTTCAGGTTATGACATTTTAAAATTTCAAGCCACTCAGGATCGAGCTCGATTAACCTCGAATGAGATTGACTTATCTCATAAAGAAGCCAAAGCTTGAACACGTTTTGAAGCTCGCTCGTTAACTTACAAATCAAACTTGAACAATGGCTTGTTTGACTCATTTATCGATCCTATTTTTCAAAAGAAGATTGCAAAATAATCATCCCTGCCAAGGATCACAATCCCTTTCTCAACATGGTCAAAAAGAGCTATGATGAGAATGTTTTTACAAAGGTACCTGTTTCAACGGCTTCAGCTTCATTTGTTTTCCAATGCTTTGCAATGTTCTCAGAAAGTGGATCGTCTGGGTTTGGAGCACTCAAAAGTGCTTGAATGCTGAAAGCCAAACCGTCGGACATACCAACATCAGTTTGATTTATCAGCGAGCAATACACTGACACAGAGCTTTCTGAAGTCTGAACTCCAAAACTATGAATATTTCCAAAACTACAAATATTTTGTTGGTTTTTATCTGGACTAATTAATAGTGTCATTTGCAAGCGAGAGGTATCAGTGTTGGTCCTATTGGATCATGTTCGCATTGGATCATGTTTGCATACCATCAGTTCAGGATGGGAACTAATTTTAAAACAGGTACGGTGAAGGGTTTTAATTACTAGAGGATCAAAGGACCATATTACGGTTATTACCTCAAGAGTACAGTTCTAATTTGAAGAGCAGGACTCCACTTATCCTTCAGAATATCGAGGCATATCCTCCCAAGCTGCATTCAAAGGAAGACAGATTGTTTAAGAGGAAATAAACTTCAAATCTGAAACCTTAGAAGATAGTCGGGGAACGGGCATATCAAACCTTATCAATGTTAGGATGGTAGATTTTGGTGAGAAATCGAACCTGTTACAAGATGATTATGTCAGTCAAAATCTCCCAAAATAACCAAATCTCAATGACCGATCAACAAGAAGAGAAAAAAAAAAAACTTCAATGCATACAAGCAATCAAAAATTTCATCAATATGACTTGATGCACAATTATTCCACCAATAACACTATAAATGCACAAGTGCACAAGCCTCATGGGAAAAAAGCACAACAGCCTCATGCTCAGGGAAGAACAAATGTCGCAAAGATCATGAAATAAGGCGATAATACACGTGCAGGACAATAAGAAGGCTGATATGCAGGGCAACCAGCAGAACGGCAAGTACAATTAAGTGAACATTGTAAAGAAACAGACAATCACCAGTTTAGGACAAAAGAAGACCAACTCAGATGAATGAATACCAATAGCACAAGTACTGCAAAGAGAATTCTAGTTGAAGGAGCGACAAGTACCATAAAGAAATAACAAAAGGAAATAGAAATGCAGACATAACTCCAACCTCGACAATAGGAATAAGGCCCTTTAAAAATCAGCTTACTTCCTGTAGGAGGCGAATTCACTAACTGTCACATCACATGACTCACGTGAACCATTAAACTCGACGTCATGGAAATCCAGCCAACACAAAAACAAAAAGAAAAAGAAAAAGAAAAGCAATGATTTAGGAACATAACACAGCCTAAATATACCATGAATAGGGTGCACGTGAAAACAACAATATCGAATTGGTTGTCCAAAATATGAACATGGCACGAACAGTATAAGTCATAAAAATATCAAACCAATGTTTAGGAGATTCCATTTCTGAATGCCAACAAAAAAATAAGGCTCTGTTTATTTAGCTGAAAATATTTTCCTGCAAAATCGTTTCCGGACTTTCTTGTGCTTCGTTGCACATAACAGGGGCAATACACAATTTCCAGCCAACCAGTAAAAATAACTTTAGGATTTGATTTTTGTAACTCATTTGACCACTTGTGCTCGTGCAACGACTGTGCACCCTTCGCTGCAAAGAAAGGACAACAGCTCTGGCTTGAAGCAGCGGTCATCTTCCTTTTCCCTACTCAAGAAACTCTTCCTGCCTTACCCACCCTCTATGTTCCCTTCCACATTCTCTATGGCATCACACCGTGGACCACTTTAGCAAGAACTAAGAAGGCAATCAATTTGAAGGAGACACTGAAAACTGGGAATAACATAGCTTAATGTACATTGTTGGGCCCATTTCCTAACAGTTTAAGCTTTTGGGACTATTGGTAACTTAACATGATATCAGAGCTCTGGTTAAGAGGACTTGGGTTCAAGTCGCTCTGTGTGCATTTGTTCCCCGTTTGCATTTTGCTTCTCTCCTTCGTATCCTGTTCTGCTCTATTTATGGAAATTTGCATATCCACGTGTAAGACGGGATTGCACATGAGGGAGGATGTTAGATAACTTGATATACATTGTTGGGCCAATTTCCTAATAGCTTAAGCTTTTGGGACTATTGGTAACTTAACACTGGGTACCAAACAGAGACCCTTTGATTTATGCAATGCAGTAAACAGCTACCAGATTTTAATGCAGCACCAAATTAGCAAATGAAACTGTCTGAAATTATTCAATTGAAAAAAGTACCTTGGGAGCAGCCATTGGGTATTCTTCAGGCAAAAATAATTCCAACTTGAAAACCCCTCCTACACATTACACAAAGCAAGAAAAACTCATTCCATTACATGTAAAAATAATGACCACAAGAAGAAAGGAGAACATGGAATTCTAAGATTGAAAACTGCATCCCACATAAACATTGTCGAAGGCAAAGCATTTGTCCCCATATTTCACACCACTCCTCGTGCAGTGACTAAGGACATCGATTCAACGTTTTTTCACAAAAAACAATTGCGAGAATGGGTGTAAAAATTAATGAAGTGAAATAGCTCACCATTCAAACCATTAAAGAACAAGCATTTAGAAGTAAACTTGAAAAGTTAAGAGACTAATTCTAATCTGTTTTTCCTTTCCTAATTCTGATTCTAATCTGTTTAGAACTTTATCAGAAGTTAATAGCAATCTAACCAAAAAATGGATGTGTATTCCCCTCCCCTTTTTGTCCAGGGTTTATGTTTTAGTGATGAAACACCTTTACCTTGTTATCATGTGTAAGACTTAGCTTATGCTGATTGTAGTACACGCATGGAATGTATGAACTATGAAAGCAGTGATTGGATTTTTTTTCCGTATAACCACAGTTTTCTAACATAATCATTATTTATCCGCCAACAATTTATTCTGTACCTTATAAATGACCATTTGTCTTCTCACCAAGCTATGCAAAGCTTATTCGTGAAACAATAAACAATTTATTCTGTACCTGAGGCTCTTTTGGCCACAAGAAGTTTTTAAAATGATTGAAAATCACAATTTTGTTTGCAAGGAAACACAATCCATGGCGTAACCGATACTAGCATAAATATCAAGCTTCCTTGAGTCAAGTTTTGTCCTCACTCGACCACCAGAATAACATCAGAAACAGAAAATTCCCCAAAAAAAGAAGAGGCTTTCCCCAAAGTTTTCTCACTAACGAATGGAGCAACCATTGGTCCATTACTCCATTAGTAGGTGAAGTGCAAGTTTAAACATATGAACGAACAACGAGATCGAACTCATTGTTATCAGTTTATCACCACTGACAAAAACATTAGCATAACATCATTAGCAAAAGCTTAAAATAGAGCAGTGTAGAGCATACCTTCATAGGGAGACTGTGAAGGACCAAGAATCATGACATTAAAATACCGCATATTTTCTTCCGAAGGCGATGCACTTATTCCCGGTGCTGTACCAACACACAACAAGAAGTCACCAACTGGCTTAGGTTTCAACCGCACAACATATCTCATAATGAAAACCATGCTTGCATTTTCCAATCAACAATGTACATCAATAATTCTCTCTCCACATACGACTTAAAAATGAGGGTGCGGTTCAAAATTACAACACATTTAGCAATCCAAAATAGTTTCTCACTCGTCACAATATAATTAGCAACCCAATATAGTTTCTCACTCATCACACATACACTCAAAAAAAAACACCCCAGCATTCAGATTCTGATATTCAAACCAAAACAAACATTTTCGAGAACTATACAACCAGATATAAGCACAGTATTTTTCAGATAACTCAATCATTCGGGCAGCTTACGCGCACCCTGACTAATATTAGCGAACGGACACAATTAAAGACAGCAGTCATATATATTCATTCATATCTAGAGAAAGGGATGAACAGTTTTACCAGGTTCGCTAAGGAGACGCTGAGTTTCCTGTCAGATCACAAAAAAAAAAAAAAGAAGAAACAAGTCGCTCAAAACAAAGCAAAATTCACGAAAATCGAAGCGGAAAGAACAAGAGAAATCGAGTGAATTCGCGTAGGGATCGAGAGATTATTGAAGGCGAAGACCCAGTTGATCGGTACCTTGATGATTCTACGAGGTAGATTGCTGTTTGCCATTGAGGGAAGCCCGATTGAGGACTACGCTAATACTAAAATGGGTTGATAGAAAAAGAATGTAGAGAGAGAGAGAGAGAGAGAGAAGCTGAAGGATTGAGAGACTTTCGTTCGTTCCAATTTCTCGTCTCTCATTATTAGGAGAAAATTTTCAGCGCCGGGTGGTATGGGTCATCGTTTAGGCCGAACGCCCGTGGCCTTGCTCGATGTCTGTCCGATACGCGGGGCTTTTACCCGGTCTGAGTCCGTCCAACAGACGGACTAGCTCAGCTCCCAGTTTTTAAGGGGAGAGGCAGCACGTTGTTTTTAATGGGGGAGCTCGGGCTTTAGCATTTTTCTTGACTTGCCCGTGAGGCCCGCTCTGCAGTCTACCCATCATATTAATTTATTATGCTCCACTTTAGTCCATTATTACTAACTATACTAATTTATTATGCTTCACTAAGCAAATATAAAAAAGAAATTCACTTACCGAAAAAGAGAAACAAAAGTCTAATCTTGAAAGACAATAGATGTGCGTGGGGTGCTTTATGCATTTGTGATTGGCTCTAGAAGCCTTGTCGGCTGGAAGAGTTCTTTTTATACTCCCAATGTTATAATAGATAATATATACATACAATATATAATGTGCATGACTGTATTGAGTGTAAGGTGCTAATAGGGAAAATGACGGCCCAGAACGTGTTTTAATAATTAATACCCGCCAAGAATAAGTTAAGAATATTTGTTAATACTAAAAATATCATTAGAGGGTATTAATTATCAAAACACGTCATTGACTGTCATTTTTTGCTAATATTATATATATATATATATATTATCATACTAATATAATGTACATTTTTTTGTGAGGCCTGGCCCGCCAGTCCGTCCAAACTTTGACCTAGCTCGTGGGCGGGCTTGGGCTTCAACTTAAGAAACATTGCCCGGCCTGTCCGTCCTGCAAAAAGAAAAAAACCTGCTCAGCCCAGCCCGCGGGCGGACTTGCGTAGTGACTTGGCAGGCTGGGCAGGCCCAGCAAGATGATGACCCTTACTGGGTGGGTATCACGTGGTGCCTGCTCGGCACATCCGAGCGGTTTGATGCTATTTTGGCCGACTCAAATTTGGGGAGAGAAAAATGAGAGAGAAAGAGGAGGGGTGAGAGGAGAGAGATGGTTTCAAATTGCGCCATCCAAAAATACATCGGACGGCACGGGAGTGCCGAGTGGACACCACATAGAATATATCTGCTCAACACTGAAAATTTTCTCGTTTTAGTATTTTTTTCCTTTCTGAAGCTGTATACTGTCCAAGGTGGCAACGTTCCAAATTCCGTCCCAGCTACAAAATGGTTATTTTTCAAAATACTTGGGTAAAAAGTGCCAAAATTTTACTTTTTCGATTCCTTTTGTCGAGACAAATCAATACCCCAAAAAGTTTGACGCAAAACTAACAAATGAGAAAAAATTCAAATAAGGACAGAATTTAATTTTTAGATTTAAGTCTAAAAGAACAAAGGGGACCTCTTTTTTTTAAGAACCCGGTTTTTTGTAGTCAACTGTAGAGTTGTGCGGTTCAATCCGAATCGTTCATCTTGAAAATCAATGGTTCAAATTTATTAAATCTATTACCGGTAAAAGTATTTTATTAACGGTAAAAGACTGAAAACAATTTTGGACCATTAATAACAGTATTCGAGCTGATCAGCAAAAAAAAAAAACAGTATCCAATGGTTGCGATCACTTGGACCGCAACTCTGCGATCACTTGGACAGCACCAATGGGGCGTACGGCAAGGGCGGAACCAGGAATTTATGCTGCCCTGGGCTAACCAAAATTTATATATGTGAACCAAAAAGAAGGCAAACTCGTATATAAATATATAAATGTTTAAAAATAAACAAAACAAAATTACAAAAGAGTTTTTCCTCCCTTTTTATTTTGTTGTTCCATTAGAGTATGTACAACAGAGCAGCAAAAATAAAATATTAGCTATTATAGCAACTTAAAACCGAAAAAACCCACCTGCAATAATTAGATAAAACCTTAGGTAAAATACATTTCGCTATAATACTTCCGTATATATATTGAACGACTATTCAACAACAATTTCTTTTATATTATTTTTCACTTCTCTCTCTTGATTTCTCTTATATTATTAAAGAGTTTCAAAAAATTAAGTACTCTAATTTTTCATTCGTTTGAATTAGTTTAAGATCTTATTTTTCTGATCGTATTATTCTAAATGCTTACAATTAATTTTAACCATATTTTTAAATATATAAACTATCTAAAACAATCAAGTACTCCATTTTTTAATCCGTTTAAATCAGTGCGAAGATCTTTTTTTTTTTTTATCATATTGTTCTAAAAGGTCATAATTAATATTTGCATTTAGAACTCTCATAATCTAGTAGCTACCCTATATGATCCCAAATAAAGAGCAGATACTTGATTACAAGAGTCCTAGAGACAAAAATTAATTATAACCATTTAGGATAAAATGATTAAAAAAATATTTTTTTCATGTCGTTCAAACGGATGGTGGCTTGAGCTAGGCTGAATGGGAGGATAGTGGATTGGGCTAAATTTATTTGGACCGAAACTTTACAAATAATTTTTTTTTTTTTTAAATTCTTCGGCATTGCACATGGGCTATAGCCTAGTTACGCCCAAGTGTAGTTACGCCATGCGTACTGGTGAGATACTGGCTACTCCTTTCGTTGTTGTCCCTGGTAATTTTTTGAATTACAAAATTTAGCATAAAACAAACATTTAGTTAAAAGAAAAATAAAATTCAAAATACTCCGATACTGTCCGGTATTTTAGGTGATATGGAATTACATCAATAGGATACCAAATTTGATCAAACGGTACACATGAGGCGGTATACGAGATTCAACGCCCTGATATTGTCTACGCAAGTGCGGGAACTTATTTAAAAGTATCTCAAACTACTAAAATTTACGATAGTGAAGATTGAAAACGCAAGCATAGAATAAGTCAATAAGGATCAAAAGCCAGAGCGAATGGTACTAATGAAGAATAATGTGGTTAAGGTCTCTAGAATGGACTGTGCCATTTATAGGTCAACCACTGACCTGAGAATCTGAAATAGACAACTCTCTCCCTAACTCACATTATGTGTATGTTCGAGCGGGACATAAGAGTGCGATTAAGTGACGGGAATATTAAGAGTCAAATTTTGATGAACAAAATAGTACATTATGTTCAAATTAACATGTAAGAATTGTTGCCAAGAGCAGGAGCGTGAACATAAAAACGTCTTTTAAAAACACCTCAAAAACATATAGAACTTTTGAAGGATTTGGTCGGGAAAAAAAAAAAACCCAATCTCCACATGTGATCGTAAGAGTATATCTAATAGGATCTTTAAAAAAAATTAACAGTGTGTTAAATTTTAAAATGTACCATATTAAAAGTGGAACCCAATTTAGTATATGTTTAGGAATATTGTGCAAAAGATTGAATTAAGTCTTTTTTTTTGTACCGCGTCATTTCTTGACTTATCCCTTGATCATCGTAATATCATATTTCAATAATTATAGATACATGACATTTATCTATATCTATTATATAGATACCATAAAAAATAAATTTCTTATTGCTCAATAACAATTGGTTAACAAATAGATGAGACGAAGCCGATGTATTTCCATTATCTGAATTAAGCAAATGAAAGATGCATGGTTACCTTCTCCCCTTTTTTTTTTTTTTTTCCTTTTTGTTTCAGATTAACACAACTTTTGCTAGCTTTCTGTTTATGGGATTCGGAAAACCCTGGGTGCACTACAGGACTGTAGTGCATCATCCAAGCCGAACGATTTTAAAAAGCCCATCGATGTTCTTGAGAAGTGCCATTCTAATTTTAGCATCCTTTGCCTTTTACGTACGAACACGCTTCAATGAACACAGAACAAAGAATTACAAATCGCAAATTTTATTTATGGAATAAAGTTCCATATAAAGTAATCCCAAATGTCTGAAACAGCTGAATGTAGAAACTGTGTCTTTCTCACACCAATATTTTTCAAATATCTCAATAACAGAGGTTACAAATTAACTCGAGAGGGAGATCAAGCCATTCTACTATCGGCAACTGATCGGACGGATTTTGAAGCCCAGCAGTGATGTCCCTTTCGATCGTCTTCGTCGCTCAGACCCATGGGATGAAACCCAACGAGTCGAGCACATCATGACATTCGGGATAGGCATTCTTGCTCACGAATCCGATGGGGTTCACGAAGCGGGAGTTGGTGATGATGCCGCTCTGTTTAGCGAGGTTGACCTTGTTGCTGGCTATTTCGGGCGCGATTTCACTGCATTCCGGTATGGGGCTAGACACGACCCTCACCTCGCATATGTCATTCTGGTGATCTTTGTCGATGTGAATAGCATAGTACCCGCCATCGTCGGATTTTTGGGCCTTCGTGAGGGTTACTGTCCCGTTTTCACGATCTCTGCATTGCAGTTCCACATCAGCGTCTGCAAGCAACAAAAGATTCGAGGTCCGATGTGAGTCGAGAAACTTTACATGCACTATTACCGAATTTTCATACAATGATTTTGTACATAACTATATTAAACAAAATTTGTTGCTTCCTTGTGTACGAGCGCATATGAACATGTATATTTATCATATGATGATACGTGGCTAAGGCTTTTGCGTAAAATGATTTAATTGATAGGCGATGCCCACTTTTGTAACCAATGGCGCTGCTACACACAAGATGGAACGGAAAACACGATACACGACCGTAACATTGTTGTTATAAAATATACGTACTTCCGATTTTCCCGCCGGGGCCGGAGTAGAACAAGACCCGACACCCGTCACAATAGACAAAGCCTTCAACGATGAACGATTCATCATAGTGGGCGGCGGCGACGGCCAAGAAGCAGAGGGCAGAGGCGATGAGAGCAATAGCCTTGGCCATTTTTATTCTTTGGGATTTATTGGTTTTGTATTGGTGTGTGCTATGGGAATGAGGAGTGGTCCCTTTATATATGCCTAGGGGGTGAGAAATTTTGGGAGGAAAATGTGGTCAGCGGTTAGATTTGTGTGGTGAATCCTTTATTTCTCCATGGATTTGTGAGGTATGTACGAGGAGAGAGAGAGAGAGAGAGCGAGTCTGTTCAACATTTTGCTATTCTTGACAAGGTGGATATGTTATGGCATACTTTTGATCAATGAATAGGGGGACTCTTTCAACATTTTCTTCCCCCTTTTTTAGATTGGGGATGACACATTCAACGCTCATCAATTACGATAAAAAATTACCGGTACTGTATTTAAGGGTAGCAAATTGAACTCAAACCCATAAATAAACCCAAACCCACCTATTGAAAAACGGTTTGTATTGGAGCAGGGTTTTGTGATAAGTCAACTACGATTTGTCTACATTGAGAGTCGATCCATTTTCATGCATGAATTTACGCTGGGAAAAAAAGGAAACATGAACGAGCTGTTTGAAATGAAGTTTAAAATTTTAGTCAGTCGTTAATTTCAAATAATTTTAAGGTTTCGAACGGTTCTGATTGCCATTTAAGCCGTGAAAACAAAAAAGATTGCCATTTAAGGTTTTGAATGGGGCAAAAAGGGGGAAATTTTGATGGAAAATATGGTGAATTTATGTACGGAGGCTTAAACTTGTTTTTAACGGCCCGTGTCCTGACGGACTGTTACATTAGCGGACTAAGGCCCCGTTTGATAAATGGATTGGAGGTTGGGATTGGATTATGAAGGTGATGGTATTAGTAATACCTTGTTTGGTAACCAAAAATGGTTCGGACTAGTAGTCCGATGGGATTAATTGAGGGGGTATTAGGGGGTATTGCTAATACCCCGTGGGACTTGGTATTACGGGGTATTAATAATCCAATCCCAACTCCTTCACATTATCAATCCCTTTTCATTACCAATTTCTTCTAACAATCCAATCCCATCATCTAATCCCATCTCAAACAAACATGATATTAATAATCCCATCATCTAATCCCATCCCAAACAAACATACTCATTATCAATCCCATCTCTTTACCAATCCCATCTCTTTACGAATCTCAATCCTAATCTCATCTCCTTACGAATCTCATCCATCTATCACTGTTATCAAACGGGGCCTAAAGTCACAATAATCTGCACATGGACGTGGTTTTTTAGCCCACTTATAGTGAATTAGGAAAAAATTAAAAAAAAAAAACAAATTATTCATATCACCATATACATGCTGTGGCGGATATGTAAAGAGCGGGAGACTCATTGAACAGTTACTGACTTCGCACAAGAGGAAAGAGGGTTTTTATTTTATTTTATTTTACAAATCAGGTGCCCGGGCCAAGAGGACTGAGATTTTTGTTCATCATTTTGCTAGTATATTTGTTCATCATTTCCATTTTAAAGAAGGAAATTCCACCAGTAAGGAGCTGGTAACTGCGGCTTGAATGAAAGTATGGGAAAACCTTAAGTGGAGAGGCTTAGTCTGGTTGTAGTAGGGCAAGGCGCCCTCTAGATCTTTGGCTCGCTCGTCTTTCACCAGATTAGAGGTGGCTCTCGATGCTCCAAAGGACCAAATCCAACTTTAGAGGAAAGAAGCCCTAGGAACGAGATGGAAGACTCCTGGAAAGCCCCCCCTAGAAGGCTGAAACGGAGGAGATTCCCTTCACAGAACGTAACCATCGGAGTCATCAAGTCCAGCAACGTAACCGTTGCAAAGGCCTCCCTTTCAAAAGTGAAATATGGCACCTTACCTCACTGCCCTTGATTGGACTGATCAAGCTGCTCTTGGCCGGAGAGAAAGAAGGAGCCCTAGTGGAACGAGTGATTCTATGGTAGCTGAACGTCTTCACTTTCATTATTCCTAAAAGAAAAAGTCCCTCCTTATTATTGATAGCTCAGGAAAGAGAACTCCGCCGTCTCCTTGGGGGGACTCTATTAGTTAGAGGACTTTCTTTAGCTCTAAGACTAGGGATCTAAGGCCCTAATCTCGTTTCTTGGAGTGCCAAGAAACAACCCACAGTTTCTCATTCTATTGCGTCCCCCTTGCCAGTAGCTGGCCCACCCGAAAGCAATAAAAGTCTCTCTTTCCATCATTCGATTCCTTTCCAATCGATATGGGATTACGAAGGCGCAAGAAAGTAGGCAAAGTCATTGAGCCTATTCTATTCTGAAAGTTTCACACATAGAATGCCGTGGGCTCTCCTACTTTCGCTGCTACAATTGCTTTAGCGCGAGCAGCAAGGAAAGGGCAGTCAGTGCGAAAAGGGAAGGTCATGACAGAGGGGAGATAGACCTCCTATAAACATGACTCTCTTTTGAGGTAACTTGCTGACTCTGATATGATTAGTTCCGTGGGCTAGTAAGATCACTATTGAGGTGAGGTTGCGAAGTAAATCTTTCACTATTCAGGAGTAAGGGAAAGAAAATGCGATCTAAGCAAGACGCCCTGGAATTCAATTCCATTCCGTAGGGAAGGAGAACCTACTGAATAAGTCTCCAATCAATCGTAGGCGGGTGAGAAACTTATTGGATTTTCCTGTTTCATTTAGTGTTCATTGTCGAATCGGACGCTTAACCCCCGCCCCCAACTACGGGGGAAGTCACACTTTCACTTCCTGCCGGCCTCACATCGATCGTTCTGTCCACTGAACTCATAAATCAACCTTGACCTTGACTTTCACTACGTACTCTAACTCTATCTATCAGAAGTTTCAGGATGAGGTGACCTACTTCTTTTCTTTTCTTTCCTTTTTGAGCTCTCACCTTGAGCCGATCTTATTCAATGGATTGTGACTTCTCAGCTTGAGCTTTCGATTGAATTTCCATTGATGGACTAGTGGACTCATTGGACTCTTCTATCTAAGCTCGAGCCCGAAACGAGTTAAACTCGTCCTTCATTTCATACCCTCAGTCCGGTGCCTATGGGTTCTAGCCCCATGACCTTTCCGTATTCGATTCAATCCTGTTTTCGTCTTGAATCGTAATGGTAAAGAAACGGGCTCCAGTAGCGAAGGAAATGAATAACTTCGATTCGGCAAGGATATGGGCTCCAGTAGCGAAGGAAATGAATAACTTCGATTCGGCAAGGATATATCTTACCCCCCTTCGACTTCATAAAGAAAGATCTCCGCTCCCCTGCTTTCGAAGTTGTAGACTACTGGTCGAGTCAGCTTGAGCTTCGTTGCTTGTAGTAGTGTAGTCTCAAAGTCAATAAGGTAGCAAGGATTAGGATATGAAATTGACTCATCTAGTTTTGGTTCAAAAGATCATCGTTAAAAATGAACTTAATAACCACATAATCAGATCACAATAGTTCGACCGTCAATAATAACTTTTAACAATGTAGTCATTGAGGTCCAATTTACTTTTAATACACTTTTTAGAGATTGCAATGGCAATCCACCACCACAGGATGAGATACCTTCGGAGGTTCCTATGAACCGAGACCTAGAAGGATAGGTCTTAGTCCATAACAACCACCAATAGTATTATAATTATTTTTTTTAACGGAGAAACAATCCTACAACCAGGCCACTATATGGATCCGACTATGTAATCCAAACCTCCGGGAGAGCTAGCGTGGCCACACAAATCACGGCCCCTCACTTACTTCAGCATACTCACCCGGTGGGGAAATGAACCCTATACCTTGAGGAGTACTCTCTGTTAGGGGTGCAGACAACATTCAGCAGTGGTTTAGCCCAAAGGTGTGGGGGCAAAGCCCCCGCGGCATAGAGAGAGGCGAGAGAAAATGCAAGTCTCAGACAGATTGGGAGAAAACTTGCACTCTTGATTCGATGCCATAGTGGACTGGTGTGGCTTCCGTGGTTTTTTCTGGCGTTGAGGTTTTCCACGTATATCTTGTGTTCTTTTTCTTCTTGTTCATTTCGCACTATTTTTTTGTTTTGTTGCGATTTCTGTTATCCTAATTTCCAATATCCGTAGGGGCGTTGTGAGTTGAATAAGTAGTTCGATTCCTAACAACTCACAAAGCTTGGGCATCCGCCAGATTTTAGGACGATATAGCACCGTCATTGTGAATTCATAACAGTTGTACAAAACAAGATTTTTTCTCCTGAATCCTAGAAGTGAAGCAAATGGACTTGTTAGTCATAAACCTCGCCGATGGCCAAGACGCATAGAGCAAAGGCGATGAGGACCAGGTGAAGTGTCCTAAGGCATTGCACCTCCGTAGTGCCCGATTTAAACTGTTATTATTTTAGGAATGTTGAACATGTCGTGTGCATACAAAATCATATCAGTCGGACATTGATAGACACATAATTGAGATACATTTATGTTGCGGTTCATTCTCTAAATTATATTAGCCATCCATTTCCGCACTGTGCCATACCAATGAGGGGTGAGAAAGGTCGGGAGAAATAGTCGGTCGGCGTTAACAGTTGTGCGGCAAATCTTTTATTTCTCTGTAAACTCGTGATGTACGTATTAGAGGAGAAAGACTCGTTTAACGACTCGTAATTCGTAAATTTGCAAATTTCAATGGAGTATCTTCCCTGATTCTGTTTCTTTTCAAATTTCAATGGCTTCTTCTTCAACTTTCAACCCCCACCCTCCCCCTCCAAAACCCTCCTCAACCCACTTCCCGAAAACCCCTCCCCTCCTCGCCCACACTCTCCAAACCCCACCCAAAACCCTAACCCACCAAGACCCAAAACTCATCATCACAGGCGGCGCCACCCTCTCCGGCCACGTCCCCATCAGCGGCTCCAAGAACTCCGCCCTCCCCATCCTCGCAGCCACCCTTTGTTGCTCCGGCCAGACAAAGCTCAAGAACGTGCCTAACCTGTTCGATACTCGGTCAATGCTTTCGATTTTGGAGTCCTTGGGAGCTGAAGTCGAGGTTTTCGGTGGCGAAGTGGTGGTCAGTACTGACGGGGTTCGATCGGTTGAGCCTTGTGAGGGTGAGATTGGGAAGATCAGAGGTGGGTTTTTGGTGATTGGGCCGTTGCTGGGTCGGTTTGGCGAGGCCGTGGTTGGGTTACCGGGTGGGTGTGACATTGGGGCTCGGCCCGTTGATTTGCACATTCGTGGGCTTCGTGCTCTTGGTGCCAGTGTGGACTGCAGGTAAGTTTTTGTGTTTTTGTTTTTTCTTCCAATGTTGTGGTTGATTCTGTTTTTGTGGTTTTTAAGTGCAGCAACTTATGGTTTCCTTTGGTCCGAAAGCTATATAAATCTGATTGGCGCAGATCTTCTTTTGGCTTATGAGCAAAAGGCAACTTTAGAAAACTGATTCTAAGAAGAACGAAAAGCATTTGAGAAGCCACATTTTGATGCTTTTTTTGACTTGTGCTTTTGTTGCTCACATCATATTAAATTATGTTGTTAATTCCGAAAAAAGTACTAATTCTATGACCCTTTGAGCTGCAAGACGAAACAGCATGTCTGATTAGGATATATGTTTAATCCAATAACAATACCAGAATTATTTGGATGTAATGTATGTTCATGGTCATTTTGCGGGACGGGAGTTTTTGATATAGTCTGTTCTCTCATTTTCCCTAGTTTGGTGCGTAATAAGAGAATTGGCGGAAAAGAAAATTGAGTCTCAATCCAAGAGGTCGCAACAGGCTGCATTTCATTCCCCTGCATGGTTTCTAACAAAACAGAAACTTATATGAAGGTTTTCCCGTATTGTCTATGTCTGTCATGGTTCCCTATACGAACGTATTGCTTGCTTGTGAAGATGAAATTATATGTAGTGTACTAGCTTAGTTGCACTTTTGTTTGTGTTTTGAATAATGAATAAAAGTCCATATGCATTCTGTTGGGGGTAAAAGAACACCACGATGAAGTTAACATCTGGCGAAGGTGTCCTTTCCTGCTTGGAAAAGCATTCGTCCAAGGGAAAGTAGCTCCATTTCTGACATTAGTGAAATAAATGGTTCTGGTTATTTTTATCAACCTTGGCCGTTCAAGTTTCCATTTGATAGTGTCTGTCATAGCTTCATGATCTATTGAAAACCAACTATGATTGGTGCAAACGCACTGTCGGGGCTAAATTGGACCTTATGCGGCATTACAGGGATGGGAAAGTAATTGCACATGCTTCAAATGGAAAAGGATTGGTGGGGGGAAGGTTCCGACTTGATTACCCCAGCGTAGGGGCAACTGAAACGCTTATGATGGCAGCTTGTATGGCTGATGGCATGACCGTGCTTTCTAATGTAGCTCAAGTATGATATCAAGAATCTCTCTAAATTCTTTTGTTTCTGGTCAAAACTCGAGGAACAAAATTTCGTTTCATTTCTGTCACTCCAGCCAAAGTGATTCTGTTTGGTACTTGATAGGCAACCGATACTTTCATCACAGGAACCCGAGGTGATTGATCTTGCTCATTTTCTGATGGACACGGGGGCATGTGTAGAAGGTGCAGGCACTGACAAGCTACTTATCAAGGGAAGGAGAAAGTTGCATGATTCTGAATATTCCATAATACCAGATCGCATTGAAGCTGGCACCTTTATGCTTGCTGCTGCAATTACTCGATCTTGCATCACAATGTCACCCATTGTTCCTTCCCATTTATCATGTTTAATAAACAAGCTGGTAACTGCTGGTTGCAAAATTTCTCAATGCACCCCCGATGCCTTGGAGGTATAAGGATTTTTTTCTTCTAGTTTTATGTTTCTTTTCCTTTTCATTTGCAGCGTGATCATTGAGAGTTACACCAGTTTTCTGCAGTACCTGCAAAAAGTAGAGATGGTTTGCATGGTTTTGATGTTAGAACGAGCCCTTTTCCTGGATTTCCAACCGATCTCCAACCTCAGACAATGGCACTGCTTACAACATGCCAGGGTTTAAGTGTTGTGGAGGAATCTGTGTTTGAGAACCGTATGAACCATGGTAATGCTTTTTGTCTTTGCCCTCTGATTATGAGCTTCTTAGTTAGTTAGGCCGCGAGTTAGATATATTTACAAATTCAGTTTCTCCTAGATAATAGAGGGGGTTTTTTCCAAATGCTAGACCTTCTAGCTATAGGCCTAAAACGTCAAAACTACATGCAAAAGTGGGTGAAACATACTAAACATACGCTTCTCGAAATCAACTCAGGAACCACTGAAGATGGTGTATGATTCTGTCATCTGGGCACTTGTCTTAGAGTTTGAGCATGATTCATACCATGCCTGGTGTCTACATTTCTTGAACAGTTTAGTTGTTGCTGTTATTTTGACCATTTAGATTGTAGCTGAACAAACTAAAGGAGCTAAAAGCAGAAACGAGGCTTATTATTGCACACACGTCCTCTACATCCATTTCTCTTCGTACTGGTATACATACAAATAGTCTCGCCCATCTTATTGTTGGCTACTATTTGCTGTTTATTTGTTTCAACAATTTGTTGCAGTGACAGAGATGCAGAAGTTCGGCCCGAGAATTCAAGTTCGTGGGAGCACCGCGTTGGTTTTTGGAAAAGACAGTGGAAGGTAATTCCTTTTGCTTTCCATGCATATAGTACGTACTGAAGGATCTAAAACAGAGCCTAAATTTTACTTTTGTCGGCAGGTTGTATGGTTCTCGAGTTGCTGCATCTGATTTGAGAGGGGGCGTTTCACTGGTTTTGGCTGGATTGGCTGCCCAAGGAACTACTGAGGTCAATGGGATTGCTCATATTGATCGGGGTTATGAAAATTTCGAGATGAAGCTTCGGCTTCTAGGCGCTGATGTCAAACGACTTACGATTCCACCGTAGCAATACTTAACGTTGGTATTGGCATCTAAAGCCCAAATTTTTCTGAGCAATACTACGGGACATAGATAGCTGGACAGATCCTGACATGAACCTGATATGAGCTATCAGGTGGACCCCACAAGAAACATGTGGGGCATACACACATTGGAGTGCTCGAAGCACACATGTGATATGTCTTCGGATTTGTATCTGTACATTTGTGTCCCAATCATTTTTCTGTACTCCCATACCACTAACCAACTCCCAGTTTCTTGAGGAAGGATATTGGTATTGGGGCATATTTTGAATCTGCTGGGGATTTTGGGTTAGAAGTAGGATTGGATTGGATTGGATTTCCACTTCAGAAAAGGTTCTTTCAAATACTTTATGCCATGCCATGCCATACCCCCGGTTGTTAAAAAAAGAAAATTGATGCAATGTACAATCTCCTCCTTTTCTGTTCTTATGTTTCGGTTTAGAAAATTGATATTCACACTCCCTTTTTTTGTTATCCACACTTTCTTTTTTGTTTTTTAGTATTGAAAAAGTGTGTATTTTTTTTGCTAAAAGACATCAAAGGAAGTGTGGATTACAAAAAAAGAGAGTGTGAATATCAATTCCCTTTGGTTTATTGGATTATAAAATATAGTAGATTTTTATGTTTTGGCGTTTTGGAGCCACTTCTATTATTTATTTATTCCTTCTCTCATAATCTGTAATCGAAAAGAATTGGAGAATCCATAATCCAAAAATCACCTCTGGAGGAGTTTTTTAAAATTTTGATTATACCTTTTACTATAAAATTCTTTTACAAAATCAGTTTTTGGAGTACTTCTCAGGTGGTTGTTTGGTAGCGTAGGCCGAAAATGAATTTGTCCGGAATCGATTCTCAAAACCACGCACAATTGAAGAAGACACAATTTGAGAATTAGCAGAGGAAGAACTTTAGCATTCCCATTTTTTCAAACGAATCGAAAGGCGAAATTACCATGACCTTTTATCGGATTTCCATCGAAGATTAAGGTGTGTTTGGAACGTAGGAAAAGAAATGGAAAGGGAAAAAAAGGTTTACAGATTTACTTTCCATTGTTTGGTTTCTAAAGTAAGAGAAGAGAAAGTTTGAAAAACAAATTCAATTTTCTCTTCAATTTCTTCTTACATTTACCTCTCATTTTCTTCATTACTTATTATTTTCTCTTCTTTTCTTCTTCCATCCTTAAGGTCCAAACAGGGCATTTGTCTTTTAGATCAAGAATTTGAGCAAGTACAGTAAAAGAAAAGGAAATAAAAACGTTCAGGATTTATCAGAAATTTTTGGACAAATGTAGAAGGATTAATTTTTGAGCTTTTATGTACGTACAACAAATTACTAATCAAACTGTTTTAGAATATAACACTGTTTTAGAATTGAAAAGTGATTTTGACACTTCGCATTAACCATCAACACTTTATTTTTATTTTTTGTCTTTTTTCTATGTAAAATTATCAAATTACCCTTTCTTTTGTTAGTGTTCATCCACTTTAAATGTTATTGTTGTAATTTCAAATAAACAAAAAAAGACGAAACGTGAAAGGCCAACAACTAAAATTATAATGCCAAAATCAATTTCCTTTTGAATTTTACTTTCAAAACAAATCAGGTTCAAAGAGGAAATTATTCAATTCTTCCTTCTTCACGCAATATGTGGGGCTCACACGAGACTCACATGTAAACCCCACATATTATGTATCTGAAACTCAGGCGGGACCCACATGTTAGTTTGACATGTTATTACCCTGTTAAAAGAAAGGTTTGGAATAAGGAAATTTACTTCTACACTCCCTTTTTGGACACCTACACTCCTTTTTTTGTCTTCTAGCAAAAAAATTACATACACTTTCAACACTAAAATTCAAAAAAAAGAATGTAAGTGTCCAAAAAGAGAGTGTAGAAGTAAATTTCCTTGGAATAATAATTACTGGATTTGACCACCACAGGTGTGTTTACAGCACTACTAGTACTTGAAAGTTGAAACTATACATCATCTCGTGCATTCTCCCCCTACAATCCTACATCATCCTCTTTCTTTCAACTAGTACAGTAATTCTCTTTAGGAAAGTCCAAACGTTCAACAACCAGTATGACTTTATTACCAAAACCGAACAGAACCAGGTTTCTACTCTCTCCCACTTTCCCAAACCCCACTGAATCTTCTCCACTCCCCCAGCATCAAAATCCGAAACCACAGATTCACAAACCGATTAAGAAAAAACACAGACCAAGAACCCGTCAAGAAAACCCCCCAAACCCACCCATGGATATCTCCTTGGGCAGCGACGTTGAAATCTGCAGCAACGAAGACGGGTTCCTGGGTTCCTACTACGCGGCCAAGGTGATCTCGAAAGCGGGCAAAGCAAGATTCAGGGTCGAGTACGCGACCCTTCTGGCAAACGACCAGAAGTCGCCATTGAAGGAGGTGGTTCGAGCTTCTGATCTGAGGCCGGAGCCTCCGCGGATTGGGGCTTCCAGTTTCAACGTGCTGGACAAGGTGGACGCGTACGATCTTGACGGGTGGTGGGTGGGTCGGGTCACCGGGAGGAAAGACGGGTCTAGGTACGTAGTCCACTTCGAGTGCTCCGGGGATGAGTACGTTTACCCTGTCTCTGCTCTGAGGGTTCATCAGGAGTACGAGAATGGGCAGTGGTTCCCTTCTCAGCAGAAGGCCCGAACACATCAGAGACAGGCCTTCTGCAGAAATGGGTCCCACAACGTGCGGACCCCATTGTAGGATCACCCCATTGTAGGATCACGAAATCTGTGTCCGGATATCTATATCTGCCTAGATATGTAAAGGGCGTCGGTCACGTTTTATTCTAGTATATGAGTTTTGTTTTTGACAGGGTAATGACCGACGATAGCCCAGGACTACTCTATTCTACTCGGCCCATGAATACGGCCTTTCATAGGCCGAGCAAGAGGATTAAGCGGGCGATCAGCCCTCGGGTTCTGACGTTCTGTTATGTGTGCAGGTATATATATTTTTCCAATTTCAAGTCTTGTTTTTGTAGTGATTTATGTGTGTGTCTGTGTTATTGTTGTGGGTTTGTAATAGTAGTTATGATTGTAATATTTAGAATACTGGAGTGGCTGTTAAGCTTTAAATCTTGGTTTGCTTGTTTATGAATTCAGAAATATTGGCGAATTAATGGGAAAGAGCCATACTTGTTAGAGGGATGAGGACTCAATATAAAAGCACAAAGCTTGGCTCTTTCAATTCTCATTATATATCTCCGTCTCTCTGTGACTCTAGGGGGAGGAAGACGAAGTATAAAGATCAAGGTTCTAAATTATGGTATCGAGACACGTAATGGTAAATATTCGGTGTATATTGGTATCGGGAATATCTAAGGATATGTAACAGAAATTGGTTGTAGTGGTCGTGAATTTTTTAAAATCATTTTCGCCGAAATAAATTTGAAGTATGCTAACGGTTGTTATGCACCGTTTGAAATGGAGAAAGACTGATGCATAACGGGAATCAGTCGATAACCACGCCATCAATGTTTCATCTCATGGTTATTGAGGCATGACATGGTTTTTTTTTTTTTTTTTTTCAACCAATAACCATGCCATCGATGTTTCATCTCATCGATCTTTCTCCACTCAAGCCAGCTTAATCGACGGGATTAAATTACCCCTCTTGCTCCGCACCGTACGGCAGAGTTGGGAAGGGTTTCATTCTTGATGAAAATCATTATCTTATGGATGTAGACGATGCTGGCCTTGGCATCTTTGAAATTGCCGAGGGTGATCCTTTCACTTCTGAATCCGGGCGCTTTCACGTTGCATTGAGGGTCAGGACTGGCGACGGCCCTCACCTGTTTTTTGGTTGATTGGCGAAGAAATTAGTTGTACCGAAAGAGAGAAGGAAAGAAGAAAAAAAACAAGAATTTCATCCTCACCATGCATAGGTCATCCTGGTGACCATCCTCCACGTATATTTTGAAGAACCCGCCGTCGTCCGCTAAGGCAGGCTGGATAAGCGTTATAGTCCCGTTCTTACGACTTGTGCATTTGATTTCTACCTCAACATCTGCAAAACAACAATAGGGATCACCATATATAGGGTTTAGGTTCATGAATTAGGGGAACCTCTGTAGTTCTAAGGTAATTTTGATCATGCGCGTGTGTTCATACAAAAATGAATGACCAAGATGTTGTGCCCGGGCTGGAGAGAATTTGGTCATTTTCAAGAAAATTTATGGCATGTTGATGTGTTTTTTAAATGAAATCAAGACTTGCTGTGATCGATCGGCATATTACTACCAATTTTGTCGTACACTTCTGATGCCTGTGATGGGAAACGATTCCCAACGGATAGTACACACAAATGCTTTCAACATAACATCTATCTACGCGATAAATAACTATACATCCTTCCCAACGGCTTGAAATCGCTCTCGGAATTCACTTTGCCTTCGACCGAAAACCTATTTGTATCGTACACGTCGAACTTATCCTTTTTTGTGAACTTCCCGGGATTATCGAAGCCAGCTTGGACATTGCCGGCTATGGCCAAGACGCCGAGGGCAAAAGCGATGAGGGCTACCGCCTTTGCCATTTTGGTTAGGCTTGGTGTGTGCTATACCGATAAGGGATGTTCCCTTTATAAGAGGGCAGGGCTGATGTTGTTCCCTTTGGATCTCATGTTTTGGAATGCCTCTAAGCTCATGGTCTTTGCAAACCTTTAAAGACATTGGAAGTATTTTGCCACTCTTTTTTGGTGTTGACGAGGATTTGAAGTGGGCACGCTGATTGGGGTTAGGCCTAGATAAGGCATCTTCCTCTTGCCCAGGCTCAACTCCTTCGAAAAATTATTTATATATTCTGTTATACGATATAGATTTGTTTGATAGTTTTTGTTTTTTAAAAGGTGCGAAAAGTGAAAATGTACAATCTTTAAGGGACGAACAAAGTAACATTTTGAAGTTTATAATAAAATTGACAACAAAAAAATTGCCAAACAGGCAAGACATCTTTTTGCGTGTGAGTAAGAGTGAGTAATAAGTTCTAAAAAAGGGGGCCGGCCAAAATTTTCCGTTGTCTCAATAGCTAAAACTTGAGCACTATGAAGATCTGGCACATTTTTAGACTCATAAAGTCCAATGCCACAGTTTTACATCTCTTTCTTATCTCTCTACCCTCTCCAAACCCTACTATCCATATATGGCGGCAGAAAGGGAAGGGGACATGGAACTAGTCACAAACCGCTTCTTTTACACTTTTAGTACTCCCTCCGTCCCTTTTTAAGTGTCCTGCTTCGTAACTCCAACTTATTAAAAGGATATCATCATTATACATTTCACATCAACTTTTTCCTCCACTTTCCCTACTTACCCATCATCATTACTCTTTTACTCACTTACTTTTAAAAAGGAATCTACTTTTAGGGACAAAATAGACAATACACCAACTTTTACCCACTAACTTTACAAAATGGACACTTATTAAGGGACAGTCCAAAATGGAATACTGGACGATAATAAAGGGACGGAGGGAGTATTTGTTTTCCTCTATTTCTTTAGATCAACGATTTGATTTATGATCTATAAGAGTTATGTCTCTCAACTTTTGAGAGTATGTAGGTTCGTCTTTGGACAAATATTTCGTAACGATCCGCCCAACTGACCTGCTAACTATTCGCCTAATCACGTGATTCAAAAGATTAACCTCAAGTTATACAATAGCTGGTCGGAATCACTTATATACTAAACCATTTCCATATTTTCCACCAATGTGGGACTGCACAAGTGGGTTCTCACATTAGGGGAAATTTCAAAATACCCCCCAACCTTTAGGCCCAAGTTCAATTAGACTTCCAACCTTCTAAAAACTTCAATTTTACTCCCAACGTTATCTTCCGTTAATCAAAATGCCCCCTTCCGTCTGACTGACTAACGGATTTCGTTAAAAGCTCCGTTAAATATCATCCCGATCGAATCTCGATGATCCGAGCCGCTTAATGTGTTCAAAACGTGATTTTAAGGGCACCCCGAAGAAATCAACAAAAAAAATGACCGGGAAGGGCTTCATCTAAACGGTTTTTTATTGAATTATTCAATAAAAAACTGTTTAGATCAAGCCCTTCCCGATCATTTTTTTTGCTAATTTCTTGCAAGTACCCTTAAAATCACGTTCTAATCACATTGAGCGACTCGGATCATTGAGATTCAATCAAAAAAGGGGAGGTGCAGACCGAAGCAAAATCCGGACATCCGGACTTGAACAAAATCCGAATCGATCTGCACCTCCCCTTTCCCGATGATCCGAGCCGCTCAATGTGTTCAAAACGTGATTTTAAGAGTGCCCCTAAAAAATTGACAAAAAAATGACCGGGAAGGGCTTGATCTGAATAGTTTTTTATTGAATAATTCAATAAAAAACTGTTCAGATGAAGCCTTTCCCGGTCATTTTTTTTGTCAATTTTTGAGGGGTACTCTTAAAATCACGTTTTGAACACATTGAGCGGCTCGGATCGTCGAGATTCGATCGGGATGATATTTAATGGAGCTTTTAACGAAATCCGTTATTCATTTGGACGGAAGGGGGCATTTTGATTAACGGAAGGTAACGTTAGGAGTAAAATTGAATTTTTTAGAAGGTTGGGAGTCTAATTGAACTTGGGCCTAAAGGTTGGGGGTTTTTTTGAATTTTCCCCCTCACATTAATAATCCCCAGTAGTGTGGTCAAAATTGGGCAAATATAAACACAATTTAGATAAGAACAAAACAGAAAAAACCCAAAAACCAGGGGAACAACTTTCAACAAGGGCTTATTAGTAAAATAACCGCCCTAAACAAAACCAAAGAGTAATAAAAACGGGTCAGGGTATCCAACCAACACAAGATTCGAGTTCCAGTTTTGGCGTTGTGACCTACTTCACTTCCCTCCTTCCATCCTATCCGGACCCCGAATATCGACCCGTCACCGTCTCCGGTCCTGGCTAGACATTCGAGTTCGGATTTCAAAGGAAGGAAACGATGTCAGAGACCATTATCAGAATGAGGAGGGGGACATAATGAATGATAAGGAAGTTAATGGCGATATGGAGGGATCAGTTGGGGAGTCTATTGATATCAACTCAATATCTACACAGGGGCTGGATTCAATTGTGGAGGATTCAATGGGCCTTCTTTCTCTCTTCCATGAGGCTCGAGATATTGGAGGGGTGCATGAACTAATAGTCCTTGATTCTGATATCAGAGCATCCTCACATAGAAGGGATTAACTTAATTAATGGTGGATTTTCGATCTCAAGAGATCAGGAGGAGTGATAGGTACCAGTCAGATGATGACTACAGGAGCTCTCCTGAGCATGAATCGATGGGAAACTCAGGTAATCAAAGACTAACTCAGGATTTAGAGTGTGAGATTATGGAAATTTCTACTTCAGAACCCCAAAGCCAGTCTTTAGTAGATTTGATTCCTAAGGATGGTGGAGGGCGTTGGAGCACTCAGTCTTTCGATGAGTACCTCCACAAAAGAGGGGACCAATCTGAGGAGGTTTCACAACAAACTCAGAGCAGGGACCAATGTGATCTTCAATCTCTGGGGGCTGGTATGCAGAGAGGAGTTGGGAGGTATATATATATATATATATTACCGGTGATAGATCGTCCTCTAAAGCCATCGTTAAAATGGAAAGGAGAGTGAGAAGATCAAAGAGGAAGAATAAAAAGAAAAAACACCTTGCGGAGTTTGGTGCTGAGACTGATAATCTAATCTCCTCAGGAAAAAGAAAGGCCTTTCCTCTTCGCTTCTTTTCAAGGAGGCTCGGAAGACTCTGGATTTTGGTCCCAAGTTAGGCATTAAGCTTAGAGGGGGGAGGAATTTTTTGTTAAAGCGATTTGTGGAAATGCAGGAAAATGAATTTGGGGATAGAATTAACGCTCTTGATAACCTAGAGGAGGATGTTGACTTCGAAGATCTGGATAATATCAAGGAAGGCACCTCTCTTTCCTTGGAGTTTTAACGTCAAGTCTTGCTGTTTTTCGGTTGTCCCCTCGGTTTGCGTTTGTGCTAGGTTTTCTCCTTCAGATTTAGGTAGTTTGGGCAGTTTTTTGTTCGGGCTTGGTGTGCGGATATCTTTGGGTTGGTGTCTTTGGTTTGGTTGTGATGTTTTGGTCTCCGTTTGCTTGTTTGGGGTTGAGGCTCGAGAGGTTCTTGGCTATTTTCTTTTAGGTTTTTTCTGATTTTCGGTTGGCATCTTGCCTTCCTTTAGGTCTTGCGTGGCTTTATGCCGTTATACCCTTGTTCCTTTTAATCTTTGTAATCTTTTATAAAGATTAATAAATTCTTTTTGCTTAGCAAAGAAAAAAAAGTAAGGAGTTCAAATCTCTCCACCTGCGCATGAGTGTACTTCCCTTAGGAGATTTTCCTTTCTTTCTTTGTTTCTAACCTACATGAGTTTATTTGTTGTATTGGTTGAGTTGTTGGGTTTGATTGTCTCGTGAACTCTCACAGTTAATGTAATGTCTTGAGTTGGTACTTTGTACTTCATATATACGATATAAATGATCTCTTTTATTGATTGAAAAAGAAAGAAAAAAGAGAGTGAAGCGATGGCTATTAGCGGAAAAGAGAGTGTTATTTATGGTTTTGTTCGAATCTTGTATTCACATACCAGTAGTTTGGGAATATCCTAACAGTCCATTGATTGCAACTTCTTTCAATTTTCACTTTTGTGATTTCCATGGGCTGTATTTTGGCTTTGAATTGGGCTGTATTTAGTCCTCTTGGAATACTGCCCACACCCCTAAATCAAAATGGAAGGGGTCACAAGAAATGTGCATACATCTTTATGCTGTTGATGGGATTTACAGAAAAAGATAGGTTCAAGACACAGAGCAATCTCATGGCACCACTGATAAAGCAGCTTCGTTTAGTTATGAGCTTAAAGGGTCATATTCGACAATAGCAATGTGATCAACAGTGCAATTACAGAATCACTCAACCTGAATAAAACATAAAATAATGTAGTCTCTCCGAATAACTCGGATTTTACCGCCTACAACGAATAACAACATAGTTTTTCGACACAGGACTTACATATGTTGCCGGGTATGTATAACCTATATAGACAAATGGAAGACAAACAACGGAAACGAAAAAATGTTTCAGCCGGTGTTTTGCATCCCGGCGGCAATGCCATTCATGGTCAAGATTAGGGTACCTTCCGAGGTAATGTTTTTCCAAATTCAGGTTTTTGTGTGTGTGTTATGTTCTTGTGGGTTTGTACTAGTAGTTGTGTTCCAGCTATCAGGTGAGGGTAGTGGTGGTAATATCTCGATCTCTTTAGTGGAGGAAGAGGAAAGTATGAGATCAAGGTTTTAAATTACGGTGTCGAGACACGTAACGGTAACGTTCGCTGTATAACGGTATCAAGAGTAACGAAAGGATATATGTAACATGAATTGGTTGTAGTGGTCGTGAATTTTTTAAATCATTCTACCGATACCTTTTTTTAAAGAATGCTAACGGTCGAGTATCTGTTTGAAACGACAATGGACCGATACATAAAGGGAATCAGTTGATAACCATGCGATGTTTCATCTCATGGCTGTTAGAGGCATTGACATGGTTATCGGCCGATATCCATGTCATGTCTTAGTACAAAGTACTAAAAACAACTTTCAGTACTCCGCATTCGTGGACCAAAAATCAAACCGTAAAAAGTCGACTCATCTTGAGAAGTTCCATTTCAATCTTCTTACATTCGAATTACTAATTATTTATGAAAATGTTAAAGCATCCAACTCTAAATCAATTTGCAAAGAATGGAGAGGCCGTCCAAGCCCATAGACTACTTTTGAAGGAAATAATTAACCGATGTGGAATAAATTCCAACAGAAAATGACAGAAAGGCATACAAATGATACACTACACACACAAAGTTACGGGAAAGTCTCATAAAACACAGCCGATATTGAACTTGTCATTCTCATTAATTAATATTTTGAATTTCTCAATATATATAAGAGCTGTTGGCAAATATATAAGAAGAAGAAGCCATTGTATGAAAATCAACTCGGCAAATTAAATGCCTATAGAGTAGTAGTAATTAGGCCCTGTTCCACTTTCCCTTTCTTTTCTAAAAATACATTTTCTTCAATTTTCAAACTCAAATATAATGAAAATGAAAAATAATTTTTTAATTTTTTTTGCACTGTATAAAAGATCTTGATGAAATCTATCAAACAAGATCCATATTGGTAGAAAAATTATTTACATAAACACATGATTTTTGAGCTTGAAATTACCTTCTTTTTCCAAAAGTTAACTTTTTCAGAAACCGGAACGGCTCCTTAATCAGTCACTACTACTATATATAGTAACCCTCTTCGTTGTTCTTCTTCATCTTCTTTCTCCACTCAAGCCAGTTTAGTCGCCGGGATTCGATCAGCCCAAGCCAGTGTAATCGCCGGGACTAGATTACCGCTCTTGCTCCGCACCTTACGGCAGTTGGGAAGGGCTTCGTTATTCAAGAACCCCAGCGGCTTTTTGACGTAGAGGGTGCTGGCGCCGTTTTCTTTATAATTACCGAGGGTGATCCTTACGCTTCTGAATCCGGGCACTTTCACGTTGCATCGAGGGTCGGGACTGGCGACGATGCTCACCTTTTTATGTCAAGAAATTAGTACGTCGATAATTGTAGTGGTAAAATATTAGGAAAAGAGAGAATGGGAAAGGGAAAAAAATTCAAGAATTTCACCCCCACCATGCATAAGTCATCCTGGTGACCATCCTCCACCAATGTTCTCCAAAACCCGCCGTTGTCCACTAAGGCAGGCTGGATAAGCGTTACCGTCCCGTTCTTACGACTTCTGCAATTGATTTCTAACTCACCATCCGCAAAGTGCAAACAACAATGTGGACCATAGGGTGTAAGTTCACGAATTCGGGAACCTTCATTTGTTCTTAGGTAATTTTGATCATGCGCGCAGTGTTTTCACACAAACATGAACCGAAGATGTTGTGGGCTAGCTGGAGTTGCGATTTCGATCATTTTCAAACACAAATGTACATCTTCAACATATTTAACATCTATCTATGCAATAAACAATTATACGTACTTCCCAACCGCTGGATATCTGTCTCGGAATTCACTTTGCATGTGGCGCAAAAGAAATTGCCTTCGACAGAAAACCTATTCCTAGGATCCACGTCGAACTTATTTTCTTTTACAAACTTCCCGTCGGACGTACAGAAGCCTTGGACATTGCAGGCTATGGCCAAGAGGCCGAGAGCAAAAGCGATGAGGGCTACCGCCTTCGCCATTTTTGTTGGCTTGGTGCGTGCTATACCAATAAGGGATGTTCCCTTTAAATGGAGGGCACGGGGTGAAGGAGTTCTGGAGAGAAATGTGGTCAGCCATTAGACTTTTTTGCGGTAAATCTTCTATTTGTCATATGTAGGGAGGAGAGAGAGACTCTTGTTCAACAATTTTTTTTTTGGGTCAAGCTGTTCAACAATTTTTGTATTGGGGAACAAGAGGACACAGAATATTCACACAAAAAAAAAAAATTTGTTTTTTTGTTTTTTTCTATTTTTGACAGTTGGATGACGTACAATCATTGGGGGTAACAAAATCCAATCAGAGTGTATTGCAACAACGTTTAGGATATTACCAAAAAAAGAGAAATAAGGTTTAGGATAGATGGAGTGGTGGACCGGACCCATCGACTCCAATGCATTTGATGGGAATTCAAACCTCGTTAATCACAACAAACAAGGTTAAGGATCTGTTTTCGTTTTATTTGCATGAGTTATATAATGCGGAAAATTAATGAGTTACCATGGTAGTATTAACTTCTAATCATGCGGCCTTTCTACAATCCTTTTGAATCTTTTCTCATTTTAAAGATGTAATTATACAATTACAAAAGAAAAAAGCTGAAGCTTTGTAAATTAGCATGAGTTACTCCCTCTGTCCCTTTTTTATTGTCCAGTATTTCATTTTGGGCTGTCCCTTAATAAGTGTCCATTTTGTAAAGTCTTTTTTATTGTCCAGTATTCCATTTTGGACTGTCCCTTAATAAGTGTCCATTTTGTAAAGTTAGTGGGTAAAAGTTGGTGTATTGTCTATTTTGTCCCTAAAAGTAGATTCCTTTTTGAAAAGTAAGTGAGTAAAAGAGTAATGATGATGGATAAGTAGGGAAAGTGGAGAAAAAAGTTGATGTGAAAGGTATAATGATGATATCTTTTTAATAAGTTGGAGTTACAAAGCAGGACACTTAAAAAGGGACGGAAGGAGTAATAGATACGAGGTTGGGTTGGGTCTCCATTATGTGGAGGTCGGGGCACACGCGATGTATGTATAAGTCGGATTGATTTGTAAGGAGTCCATCAAGAATTCAGGTCAATGGAGCATCTATCCATAAGTGCTTCAGTGTCACACCCCACAAGAATGAGATCTTTTTTAGGCTTCAGTCTTTTTTCTCGCCAAAAGAGCAAGGTTAAGTTTTTTATCTCGCTCTTTTTTGCATGTTAGTTTTTATCACACCGCAAGAATGAGGTCTTTTTAAGGTTTCAGTCTTTTATCTCACCACAAGATCTTTTTAAGGTTTCAGTCTTTTATTTCACTACAAGAGCGATGTTTTTTATCTACAATCACAGTTTTTAAAGAATTGAGATAAAATATATTAAGCGTCACTTTTTATTTCATCTTTTGACTTAGACTAAGATTAAAAGTTTAGCTTACAATTTTTTATTACACTTTTACTAAAACCATGATCTTTGTGAACCTACTTGGTGTGGCATTTATCTATTATTGTAATACTGAGGAAATTTCCTCTTGTAGATAAGTGAAGCAATAACCGACTGGGGCTGGCTAACCAGGGACGGAACTAGGATTTCTTAAATGCAGGAGCTGAACAATGAAGAACAAAATTTTGAAATTTAACATTTGGAAATCTAATAGTTTGTTCGGTTTAGATTTTGAGAGAGGTTTTTTGGGTAATGAGTGAAAAGAGATAGAAAGAGATATGAGATTAGTAATTGAAGAAAAAAACTTAAGGGAGACCGTGTGCAAAGAGAAAAATTAGATTTTGGGACCCAGAACGAACACATTTTTTGATGCCGGATGTTGCAAACGGGAAGAAAGAAAAATAAAAAGAGGATAAAAGGGGAAAAAATGGATAAAGCTCACCACCCAAGTTAGGGAACCAACGGGATATAGATTGACACCACCCGAGGGTTTAACGAGGGATACAGGGCTGGGGACCGCTCACCACTCTAAGGAATGCACCTAAGAGATACAGAAACGGGAAACTCGCCACCTGTCGGAATCCTCCGAAGAATAAGAATTACAAGAAGAATTATTTTCTCACAAGCCAAAGGCTATTTTAATTTGACTCTTGAAACTTTAAAAAAAAAAGAAACTTAAAAAGACTTTTTGATCGACGTAATGACTTCTTAAATGACTTCTTGGACTTTAACCGACATCATTTCTAAAGAAATTAAATGTTTAAATGACGCATATTAAAAACTACAATATCTAGGTGTTTTTATTAAAAAAAATAATAATAATTTTAATTTTTTTTTAATAAAAAAACCCCCTGAAACCACGTAGGGGCCGTGGCCCCCCTATGCCCAAACCTAAATCCGTCTCTGAGGCTAACACAGTTGGCTAGAACTTTTTTATCTCATTAGGAGGTCAAGAGTTCGAATCTCCTCACCTGCGTGTGAGTATACTTCCCTTAGATGAGCTTTTCTTTTCTTTTCATTCTTTATTTCTACCATATGATTGGCTTATTTATTGTATTTGTTGAGTTATTAGGTTTGATTGTCTAGTGAACTCTCACAATTAATATAATGTCCGGAGTTTGTACCTTGTACTTCATATATATAATATAAATAATCTCTTTTGTCGATTAAAAAAAAAGAGAGATTAAGTGAAGCAATGGGTATTGGGTAAAAAGAGTGTTATATATTTATGGTTTTGTTTTAATCTTTTTTTTTTTAATAACAAACAATTACATTGCGCAAGAAATAACAAAAAATTGCCTGTGTGAGACTACAGACTCTCAAACACCAGAGCCCGCTGTTGGGTACACAGTCCTCAACGATCGAGTTATCCAAAGACGAATCCCCAAGGCGAAGCGTGGACACTCACAAATGCACATGAAAATAAGCTCTACACAGGAATAACACGCTAAATGTAACGAGGATGGCAGTGGTAACTGTCCATTGATTGCAACTTCTTTCAATTTTTCAATTTTTGTGATTTCCATGGGCTGTATTTTGGCTTTAAATTTGAGAAGGAAATAGTAAAAAGAAAAGAAAAGAAAGATCAGAGATTCTAGTACTGTATCATGCAAAAGCAACTCATATTTAGTCCTCTTGGAATACTGCGCGCCCACACCCCTAAATCAAAACAGCCGTGCTACTCTTACTGCAGATTTGACCACATCCCATGCGGGATCCATTCCGGATTTTGAAAAAAATTTATAATTTTTTTTTTATGAAAGTATGTGTTATATATGTTTTGTTGTTTGTAATGCATGTCTTAATTGTGTACGATTTTATTATCGTTAACTAGAAAAATAGATTTTCATCGTTATAATTAACGAAGTGCCCCCACCCCACTAAACGACATTCTTGAATCCATCTGGAGTAGTTGTGTTCGAGCTATCAGGTGAGGGAAGTGATTGTTGTATGCGGAATACTGGAGTGGCTGCTAGCTTAAGCTTAAATTAGATGGTTGGTTTGTTTATGAATTCAGAAATATTGTCGGATTAATAGGAAAAAGCTAAACTTGTTAGGGGAATGAGGACTATTAAACACAAGCTTGGCTCTTTGAATTCTCATTATATTGATCTCTTTGTGACTTTGGGGGAGGAAGACAAAAAATTTAAAAATTTACATCCATATCCCACGATGACAGATCAGCAAAAAGGCTGCACGATGATAGAGCTCAAAAGTGGCTACACGTTACAGACCTCAAACGCGGCTGCACGTGAGGGGGATGTTAAGGTAATAGAGTCCCACATTGATTGGGAGTGGAATGGGTGATCACTTAATAACATTTGGGACCTTTCCACTCATTGCCAATTGGTATAAAGATCAAGATTTTAGACAAGTAACGGTGACGTTCGCTGTTTAATGGTATCGGGAGTATCGAAGGATATGTAACATGAATTGGTTGTAGTGCTCGTGAATTTTTTAAAAATCATTTTTGCCGACATAAATTTGTAGTATGCTAACGTTCAAGTATGGGCCGTTTGAAACGGAAACAGACCGATATATAACCGGAATCAACCGATAACCATGTAATCGATGTTTCATCTCATGGTTATTGAGACATGACATTGTTATCGATCAGCCGAGATAACCATGTCGATGTACATTGCATACATAAAGTTTCGCGAAACTGACAGGAAGACATATAAATGACACACTGCACACACAAAGTTAGGCGATTGAAAGTCTCAAAAACAGCTGATATTGAACTTGTCATTCTCATTAATATTTAGAATTTCTCAATATATATAAAGATCTGTTGGCAAATATATAAGGAGAAGAAGTCATTGTATGGAAATCAACTCGGCAAATTGAATGCCTATATAGTAGTAAGTTATTACTATAGTAACCCTCCTCATTGTCCTTCTTCATCTTCTTTCTCCACTCAAGCCCGTGTAATCGCCGGGATTAGATTACCCCTCTTGCTCCGCACCTTACGGCAGTTGGGGAGGGCTTCATTCTTCATGAACCCCACTTGCTTCTCGACATAGACGGTGGTGTTATCGCTAAAATTAACCAGGGCGATCCCTGCACTTCTAAATCCGGGCACTTTCGCATTGCATCGAGGGTTAGGACTGGCGACGACCCTCACCATGCATAAGTCATCCTTGTGACCATCCTCCACCCATGTTCTGTAGAACCCGCCGTTATCCGTGAACATAGTCTGGATATAAGTTACCGTCCCGTTCTTACGACTTCTGCATTTGATTTCTAACTCAGCCTCTGCAAACAACAATAGGGACCATAGGGTTTATGTTCATGAATTAGGGAACATTTGTTCTCAGGTAATTTTGATCATGCAGTGTTTTCATACAAAAATGAATGACCAAGATGTTGTGGGCTGCAGTTGCGCTTTCGGTCATTTTCAAGAAAATTTTATGCCATGCTGATGTGTTTTTCAAATGAAATCAAGACTTGCTGTGATCGATCGACATATTACTGCCGGTTTTTTCATACGCATCTGATGGAATGCAATGGATGGTACCCACAAATGTCTTCAACAAATATAACATGCATCTGTGCGATAAACAGTTATGCTTACTTTTCAACTCCTCGAAATCGGTCTTGGAATTCAGTTTGCATGTGGCGCAAACGACTTCTTTAATGCTTTGGATCATAGGCTTATTTGTAGGATCCACGTCTTCTGCTTTTATGAATGTATAGCCTTGGACATTGCCGGCTATGGCCAAGACGCCGAGGGCAAAAGCGATGAGGGCTACCGCCTTTGCCATTTTTGTTAGGCTTGGTGTGTGCTATACCGATATGGGATGTTTCCTTTATATAGAGGGCACGGGGTGAGAGAGTTCTGGAGAAAAATGAGGTCAGCCATTAGAATTTTGGCGGTAAATCTTCTATTTGTCATATGTAGGAAGGAGAGAGAGACTCTTTGCTAAAAGATTTCTGTTTGTGGTCAGTGCCTATTGCAACAAGGTTTTGGATAATACCAAAAAAAAAAAACAAGGTTTAGATATTACAAAAAAAAACAAGGTTTAGGATAACTAGAGTGGTAGACCCTATGGATCGACTCTAATGCATTTGACAGAGATTCAAAACTCGCAGATTATGGTTGGGTTGGGTGGGTCTCCATTATGCCTTCTTGTAGATTAAGGGCTTGTTTGATAATTTAAATTCAGCACTTAAAACTGAATCAATTAAATAATAAGTGATTTAGTAGGTTTGATAACTACATTTTATATTTCTTAACAAATTAAGTGCTACTTAAAATATAAGCTAAAAAGTTGAAAAAAAATTAAGTAGTTTTGAGCTACTTAATTGTGACTAAATTTTTGTATACTTGTATTCAACGACCATACCACCACCACTCCAGCCCACCACCATACTACCACACCGCCGCCGCCACCACAACGCCACCATTGCACAACCACCACCACTCACCACCACCTCCACCACTCCACCACCACCATCACACCGCTACCACCACTACCACGCCGCCATCGCCACCATAACGCCATCATTACACAACCACCACCACCACCACTGATCCACTACCACTTTAGCCCACCACCACTACCATGCCGCCACCACCGCCACTACAAAGCCACCATTGTACAACCACCACTCATGGCCACCATCACTCCACCACCACTGCCACCCTACCATTACACCACCACCACTCCAACACCACCACCACCACCACATCTACTCCATCCCCACCCTTACCACTCCACCACCCTCGTTCCATCACCACCAACCCACCACCACCACTCCACCATTACCATAAGTACATTGTGACCATTAGTAAATTAAAAAAGAATCAGAAATAAAATTAATTCATCATTTTTTTAATTCAGTGCTTAATATGTTTATCAAACAGTTTTTTAGCTTAAAAAATTCAGCATTCAACTTTCAGTACTAAATTTTTCAGCTTTCAGTTTTATCAAACAGGCTCTAAGTTCAGCAATAACCAACTAGGGCTAGCGCAGTTTGCCAAAACTCTTGCATCTCTCTAGTAGGTCAGGAGTTTGAATCTCCCAACTTGCGCATGGGTGTTCTTTCTTTAGAAAGAAGTTTTTCCCCTTTTTTTGTTTCTACCTTATAATGGGCTTATTTGTTGTATTGGTTGAGTTATTGGGTTTAATTGTCTCCTGGACTCACAAAATTAATGTAATATCCCGAATTTATACTTTGCACTTCATATATATATATATTGGATGTTCATTTTGCCACTCCCTTTAATTTTGTTAACGTCACTCCCCTACAAGTGTATTTTGCACCAAAAATACACTTGCAGATGAGTGACATTAACAAAAAAGGGAGTGGCAAAATCATAGAGCGGTTCCGGAGACATCTATAAAAACATCTAAAAAAATAATTCATAATTCTTGATCAAATTTTAATGATTCGAGCCGCTCAATGTGATCAGAACGTGATTTTAAAGGTACTCGTGAGAAATCAACAAAAAAAAAGACTGGGAAGGGCTTGATCCGAACAGTTCCGAATAGTTTTTTATTGAACGGTTAAATTAAAAACTGCTCAAAACAAAGCACTTCCTGGTAATTTTTTTTGCCGATTTCTCACAGGTACTCTTAAAATCACATTCTGCCCTCATTGAGTAGCTCGGATTATCAAAATTTGATCGGAAACTATGAGATTGAGATTTGAAGTGTTTTTTTAAATGTCACTAAAACCGTCCCGAATCATATATATATATATATATATATATATAGATATATGTATATATATATATATAGATATATGTATATATATATATATATATATATATATATATATATGTAAATAATTTCTTCTATCGATTGAAAAAAAAATAAGCGAAGCAATAGCTATTAGGGAAAAATATTGTTATTTATGGTTTTATTCGAATCTTGTACGTATTCACACACCAGTTGTTTGGGTATATCCTGACTGTCCATTGATTGCAACTTCTTTCAATTTTCACTTTTTGTGATTTCCATGGGCTGTATTTTGGCTCTGAATTGGGCTGTATTTAGTCCTCTTGGAATACTGCCCACACCCCTAAATCAAAATAGCCCGTTAAAAAATTTCAAAAATTATATTTCGGTAACTATATGTCGAAAATATATTCAACATTCGGTAAACAACTACCGAACATACATTTCGGTAAATAACTGTTAAAAACAATATTATATTTCAGTAACTACATGTCGAAAATATGTTCAACCTTTGGTAAACAACTGCCGAACATACATTTTCGATAAATAGCAGTTGAAAAAAATATTATACTCCTATTTTGGTAATTGGATGCTGAAAATGTATCTCAATTTCGATAATTATTGAAAATTTTTAATGAGTTATGGGAGAAAATAAGGGAGCTGCAAATAGCCGCGCCCAAAAGAAAGGGAAAGAAAGATTAGAGATTCTACTAGTGTATTAGGCAAAAGTACTCATATTTTTAGTCCTCTTGGAATACTGCCCACACCCCTAAATCAAAACAGCCCTGATACCCTTACCGCAGGGTTTTACTGCATCCCGTGTTGAGCCCATCCCGAATTTTTATGAAAGTATGTGGTATATATGTTTGTTGTTTGTAATGCATGTCTTAATTATGAACGATTTTATTGTCGTTAACTAGAAAAATAAATTTTTGCCATTAGTAATTAACAAGGTGCCCCCACTAAAAGGTGTCGCGCGCCACTAAACAACGTTCTCCTCGGCAGTAGTTGTGTTCCATCTATCAGATCAGGGTAGTGATTGTTGTATGTGGAATACTGGAGTGGATGTTTAAGCTTAAATCTTGATTTGTTTGTTTTTTAATTCAGAAATATTGGCGAATTACTGGGAAAGAGCCAAACTTGTTAAGGCACGAGGAGTCAATATATATAAAACACAAGCTTGGCTCTTTCAATTCTCATTATATCGATCTCTATGTGACTTTGGGGGAGGACGACGAAGTATAATGATCAAGATTTTACATTACAGTATCGAGACACCTAACGGTGACGTTCGATAGCTGTTTAATGTTATCAGGAGTATTGAAGGATATATAACAGGAAATTGTTGTAGTGGTCGTGAATTTTTCAAAAATCATTTTTGCCAACATAAATTTGAAGTATGCTAACGTTCGAGTACGGGCCGTTTGAAACGGAAACGGACCAATGCATAACGGGAATCAGCCAATAACCATGTGATCGATGTTTCATCTCATGGTTCTTGAGGCATGACAATATTGTTATCAGTTGATAACCAGGTCGATGTACATTAATTGCACACATAAAGTTACGTGAAAGTGACAGAAAGACGTATAAATGACGCACTGCACACACAAAGTTACGGGAAAATCTCATAAAACACAGCTGATATTGAACTTGTCATTCTCATTAATATTTTGAATTTCTCAATATATATATTTATATATATATATATATATATATAAGAGCTGTTGGCAAATATATATAAGAAGAAGAAGCAATTTTATGAAAATCAAATCGGCAAATTAAATGCCTACATAGTAGTAAGTTACTACTACTATATATATATAGTAAGTACCCTCCTCGTTTCTTCTTCTTCTTCATCTTCTTTCTCCACTCAAGCCAGTTTCGCCGCTGGTTTTGGATTAGCCCAAGCCTCTGTAATCGCCGGGATTAGATTACCCCTCTTGTTCCGCACCTTACGGCAGCTGGGAAGGGCTTCGTTTTTAACGAACCCCAGTGGCTTATTGACATAGAGGGTGTTCAAGCCATTTTGTTTAAAATCAGCGAGGGTGATCCTTACGCTTCTGAATCCGGCCACTTTCGCATTGCATCGAGGGTCAGGACTGGCGACGACCCTCACCTTTTTATGTCAAGAAATTAGTACGTCGATAATTGTAGTGGTAAAATATTAGGAAAAGAGAGAAGGAAAAGTAAAAAAGAAAAAAAATCAAGAATTTCACCCTCACCATGCATAAGTCATCCTGGTGGCCATCCTCCCACGTATGTTTTCCAGCACCCGCCGTTGTCCGCCATGGTAGGCTGGATAAGCGTTACCGTCCCGTTCTTACGGCTTCTGCATCTTATTTCTAGCTCACCATCGGCAATTAAACAACAATAGGGACCATATGAGGGTTGTTCATGAATTCGGGAACCTACTTTGATTGGTTTTGAGTTTCGAGGAAAAAATCTGATGTAACGAGTGGTAATGTGTGTCCAAAAATAGATAGAAAAACTTAATGAAAATCGTGTAGGGAGTAAAAAGTTTTTTTTTTTTCCTTGGATAATTTTGATCTTGCAGTGTTTTCATACAAAAATGAACGACCAAGATGTTGTGGGCTGGAGTTGTGCTTTCGATCATTTTCAAGAAAATTTATGCCAGGTTGATACGTTTTTCAAATGAAATCAAGATTTGTTGTGATCGATCGACATATTACTACCGATTTTGTCGTATGCATCTGGTGGTATGTAATGGGTGGTACACGCAAATGTCTACAACATGTATAACATGCATCTATGCGATAAACAATTTTAACGTACGTCCTAGGGTGTCGCCATCGGTCTCGGAATTCACTTTGCATGTGGCGCAAAAGACATTGCCTTCGACCGAAAACTTATTGACATAGCCTTGGGCATTTGTATAATTCACGTCGAACTTGTTTGGTGATTTGAGCGTATCGTCGGTCGTATAACTTTGGGCGTTGCCGGATATGGCCAAGACGCCGAGGGCAAAAGCGATGAGGGCTACCGCCTTTGCCATTTTTGTTGGCTTGGTGCGTGCTATACAAATAAGGGATGTCCCCTTTATATAGAGGGCATGGGGTGAGAGAGTTATGGAGAAAAATATGGTCGGCCATTAGAATTTTTTGTGGTAAATCTTCTACTACTTGTCATATGTAGTAAGGAGAGAAACTCTTGTTCAACGAATTCTGTTTTGGGATAAATTTTTCAGTGTCCTGTGGGTATATTCCACATGATACCCGCTCAGCACATTTAAGCAGTCCAATACACTTTTGGACGGCTTGGATATGCCGAACGGACACTACGTGGTATCCACCCGGGACTCAAATTTTTTCCCTGTTTTGGAGAACAAGAGGACATGGAGAGACTTCAACATTGTTTTTTTTTTTTGGGTTCTTTTTTCTATTTCTGACAATTGGATGACGAACAGTCATTGGGGTAACAAATTCAATCAGTGTGTATAGCCGCAACGTTAAGGATATTACCAAAAAAAAAAAAAAAGAAGAAGGGTTTAGGATAGCTGGAGTGGTAAGCTCCATGGACTCCAATGCATTTGACGGGGATTCAAATCTCGTTGGTCACAACTAATAATGCTGAGGTTTGGGATCTATATTCGTTTTATTTGCTCGAGTTATATTATGCTGAAAATTAAAGAGTAACATGGCAGTATTAACTTCTAATCATGTGGCCTTTGCACAATCCTTTTGAATCTTTTCTCACTTTAAAGATGTAATTAGACAATTACGAAAGAAAGAGGCTGAAGCTTTTGTAAATTAGCTTGAATTAATGGATACATGGTTGGGTTGGGTGGGTCTCCATTATGTGCAGGGAATTACCTTCTTGTAGATTAAGCGACGCAATAACTAAGTAAGACTAGTGCTGTTTATCGAAATTCTTGCATCTCTTTAGTAGGTCAGGAGTTCGAATCTCCCCACCTGCACATGGGTGTTTCCTTAAAGGGAGATTTTTCTTTTTTTGTTTGTTTCTACCTCATAATGTGCTTATTTCTTGTAATAGTTGAGTTGTTCGGTTACAATGGTGGTTGCGGTGAACTTTTTTTGACGAAAAAGAATCTGGTATTAAAACAAAAAGATTACAACTATGATAACCAAAGTACTAATTTTCTGGTACTTGTAAACCTATCTTGTTTGATTGTATAGTTTTCTTTGCTGTCTTTCATTTTTTACGAATATAAAACCTCCACATATAAGCATCAAACAATTGCCCATTGATTGCAACTTCTTTCCAATTTTCACTTTTGTGATTTTCATGGGCTGCATTTTGGCTTTGAAGTGGAGAAGGAAATAGTAAAACGAAAAGGAAAGAGAGACTAGAGATTCTACTGTATCATGCAAAAGTACTCAAATTTAGTCCTCTTGGAATACAGCCCACACCCCTTGATCAAAATGGAAGGGGTCATATGAGATGTGCATATATTTATGCTGTTCATGGGATTTACAGAAAAAAGATAGGATCAAGACACAGAGCAATCTCATGGCACCACTGATAATTAAGCAGCTTCATTTAGTTATCTGAACCGTCTAAATCTTTTACGTATTACGGAGTTCATCATTCTTTATCAAGAATAAAGTTAATCGGGTATTGCTACACACTTGATCGGACAAAAAAATCCATTTTGTTAATGAAATTGTGTCTCAATAAAGAAGCTTTCTAAACCCAATTGAGATATTTTTTTACGAGAATGATAAAATCAACAAGAAAAATAAAATCAATGGCCTGGATCGTTGAAATTGTGTCGTGGTTGAATGGCAACCATACGTTCAAGTACAGCACAAGACTTAGTTTATTAACAGTTGCATTGAATGTATATAATTTAAAGGTCATTACCAAATCAATTTTTACAGTGGTCGATCTGAACCGTTAGGATTTCACGTCTCATTTATTCCATCATTGTCACCAAAATCGAAGATCATTGGATATCAACAACCGCCTGATCGAACAAAATTTGATGCATCCCAAGGCATTATTAGATCGCAACCCGACTCCCACAAGAGTCTTTTTTTATTTATTTATCCGAACTGTCCATCTTTTACATATTATGCAGTTCATCAATCGTACCAAGAATGAAGTTGATCGGGTGTTGCTACACATTTGATTGAAGAGTATTAAAAAATGTTTAACATCTCTATTATAAAACAGGAGGGTGTGGGGACAAGTTGTTGGAATGACTAGAATTTATTTGATCCAAAGGCTCATATGTGCTTTCCAACTCTCTTAAGAAAACACTCACACTCTTACAAATATATTACAAAAACGCTATCAATTTCTTTTTTTTCTCAACCAATCAGCTTCTGTTTTGTTGATAAAAAAAACCCAGTAGTCACCTCTCTCTCTCTCTCTCTCTCTCTCTCTCTCATCAAAGCCTCTCCTCTGATTGTCTGGCCACAAACAATCATCGCCCTTGCCAGTGAGTCACTCGGAACCCGGAATCCACTGTCCTCGGTAACATACTCTCTCACTCTTTCTCTAATACGTAGTACTTTTTTGGTTTTGGTTATCTTTTTCTCTATTTTCCTTTATCTTTTCTAAAAATTTTATAGCTACCTAAAAATTGAAATAATGTTTTGAGCTACTATCAAGATTGAAATGGTAATTTCAATTCTAATCGGGGTGAGTAGTGCCGTAGACACGGGTCAAGGTGGATAGTGCCATAGGCACGGGTAAACACTAGTGTAGTAATATTATTAGATTTTGGAATCTTCACACTTGGCTCTTCACTTAAATAAGGCCAGGAGAAGAATCTACACATTTGGCTCTTCAACTTCTTTCAATTTTCGCTTTTGTGATTTCCATGGGCTGTATTTTGGCTTTGAACTGGGCCAGGGGGCCTAAGGAAATGTGCATATCTTTATGCTGTTAATGGCATTTACAGAAAAAGATAGATTCTAGACACAGAGCAATCTCATGGCACCACTGATAAGCAGCTTCATTTAGTTATGAGCTTAAAGGGTCATATTCGACAATAGCAATGTGATCAACATGCATTATGCAATTACGTACAGAATAACTCAACCTGAATAAAACATAAAATAACATAGTCTCTCCGAATGACTCGGATTTTACCGCCTGCAACGGATAACAACATAGTTTTCCGACACAGGACTTACATATGTTGCTTGGTATGGAGAACCTATATAGACAAATGGAAGACAAACAACGCAAATGAAAAACGTTTTATCCGGTTTTGCATCCCGGCAGCAATGCCCTTCATGGTCAAGATAAGGGTATCCTCCAAACCGGGAGCATACTCGCTTGTTGGATTCAAGTACTTCACAAGTTCAGCAGCAGATTTTCTTGATTCGACGTAGTCCTTAGAGATGTGGGGGTGCAACTTCATGTGGTAGTTGGAATCACGAATTCGCTTCTGGGGGGAGTAGGGTGGGAGAGAGATGGCGGAGGGGAGCCCGGGGGAGGAGGGGCAGCGCCTCCCCCTCTCCCCATCTCCTAGGCGGAAAACCCCTAGCTATTGAAAGCAGTAGAGAGAGGGGAGAGAATAGTAACTTATTGTGACATCCTACTTTTTTCGGTAAAAAAAAAAATGTTTAACCCAAATAATTAAATCTTTCATTTATCTTTTTCAAACTTCTTAATAAAATAAAATACTTCTATTTAAATTTCATAATATCGGGGCTATTTTTCTCTATGTGTTTTTATACTAAATGTCAGTTTATAAGAAGTGTATAGTTATTTATCCGTAAGAGAGTTTTAAGGTTAGTGGGTGAATGGGTCCTTTTGTTACGTGCATATACTAGCAGATTGCTCGTGCCTAAAGGCACTTCCAACATAAATTTTGTACTTTCTCTTAATTCTCATGCATGAACATACCTCTGATTCCCTTGCTCAACTATAAGTTCACACAAAGCCCACCTACAAAAATACAAACACTCAAAAACCGGCCATAATCATTCAAATTTATCATCTTAGATTTTAGTTATATAAGAGTTACCTGTGTTTATGCGTACAAACACATAAATACAATGTTCTCTCAATTCCCCTATTTCAAATGAATAGTAACGTGAATGGATTGGAAATGCAGAAAACGTGAGGAGAGTGAGATTTTAAGTGTTTCAAAAAAAAATCTTTTTCAATCAAAATGTATAGAGTAACTGTGATTATTAATGTTACCAAAAATGGAGAGAGAGAGAGAGAGAGAGAGTTTTCCTTTTTTTGTTTTTGTCCCTAATCGTACGGTTACAAATTCAAAAGGAAGTGATCTAACGGTTATAGTAGTTATTCACGTTTATATGCCTAGACATTTTTAATAGAAACCGTCCTGTTTTATAATATAAATATAAGTGTTGAGAGACCTAGGTTATTTTATTTTCACTAGAGAGTTGCGACAAGAATAGCGCCACTTGATAGTGCGGCGGCGTGGAAAGGATTTCATCGGAGTTGTGGTTCTTCTCTTGGATATTATATTATGTGTAGTTTACCCTTTAGGCTTTTCTATTCAATCTACTGGAGTATGGGTTTTGTTGCTTGAGAGAAAGTGAATCGGTGGAGAGAGAGAGGTGTGTGGTGCTCTGTGTGTGTGCCGTGTGTGAATTAGGAAGGAGAAATTGGTGGTGGACAAATGGTGTGATGCTGTTACGTGGATAGAAGCTTGAGTTTCTACTGACTTGGTTTAGATCTAGATCCATGTACATAATAATAAATGGTATTGCTAGGTTTGTAGAGGCAGTGTTATTATATTTCAAATAGGCAATGACTTCATAAGTTGCAATTTTGTACAGGTTAATCCTTTTTGCGTGTTCGAGTTGGATTATCGTTGGATCGAGGTGAGTGGTTAAACATGTGATATCTTTTTTGAAATCGTCTTGAGCCAATCTATTCTTTAACAATTCGTTATTTGTTGTGATCTGATGATAATTAATCTTATTCATTGCTCTCATAATTATTGACAATTGACGTACCATTTGGCATACAAGCTTAATTGAGAATATATGTGATTGATCGATTGTCCTTACTTTTAATGTTGTGGATTCGTTGACTCCATAATATTATTGTGACTCTGCAACAGCACGGGGAATAATCCTGGTGCAGGTGCCTCCGGTTCGTCGTTGTTCTATTCGTGTCTGGGACCATGGACTATGTTTGTATTTATTAAAGTCCAAGGAAAAAACCCATGAGATATCATGGTGATTTTGGCTATTAGGGAAAAGTCTTGTGAAATACTCAGTGACTCTAGTGCTCAACGGATAGGGGAAAGACTTGTGAAATAGTGACCCTATTCCGGATCGGCTTAGGGGAAAGGTCTCAGGCGCTATCCTGCGGTGATTCTAAGTACGGTGTTGGATCCAAAGACTAAGTACGGTGTTGGATCCAACAGGCTATGCCCTGAGAAAATATTTGGCATTTAGAAATTGGTAATTGGTGATTATGGTTCCCACTCTGGTTTATACTTTCGTTATCGGTGTTCATTGTTTGGATATTATTGGACTCGATCATTGTTTGGTATAATTATTGTGGTGACTCGATTATGGTTCCCACTCTGGTTTATACTTTCGTTATCGGTGTTCATTGTTTGGATATTATTGGACTCGATCATTGTTTGGTATAATTATTGTGGTGACTCGATTATATATTGTTCATATTATTCATTAATCCGTTATTCATCTTGTGGATACTATTTTTTTGAATTGTTGATTTCCTTTGCTCAATATTTGGTTTGTGATACTATTCGTTGAACCATCGACCTCCCGTAATAATTTGAAACCATTTCTTTGGAACCCTCAATTATCGTTCGTTCAAAAGTATGTCACTTTGTATTTTTACCCTATCATGCTTAACTACTCACTGAGCTCGTCAGCTGACGGATATATTCCATTTTTTTCAGGTTAGTGCATGGGGCATTGTAGTGGACTCCGTGACATTGTCGGGACCTTGTGTTTGGACCTCTAGGACGTCTGCATTTTTATTTCTTTTCTATTGTTAAAAAGCTTCCGCACTTTAATTTATTGGCAGTTTATTGTGGAATTTGGAGTTGGAGAATATTGGATATTGTGGCCATCTTGCTATGAAAAAATACTGGTTTTGGGTTTGCACATTTGCTTTAGTAAAATATATAGTTTTTACTTCAGTTGTTTCAAGTTGCTAAAAATAAAAATTAATTAGGCTTTGTGTCCCATTACTTTACTTGTCCCAATAAAAAAAATTAATTGCTATCAAGATTTTAAAGGATATATAAGGAAATTGTTGTAGTGGTCGTGAATTTTTCAAAAAATCATTTTTGCTGACATAAATTTGAAGTATGCTAACGTTCGAGTACGGGCCGTTTGAAACGGAAACGGACCGATGCATAACGGGAATCAGCCGATAACCATGTGATCGATGTTTCATCTCATGGTTATTGAGGCATGACAATATTGTTACCCGCGGATAACCATGTCGATGTACATTGCACACATAAAGTTACGTAAAAGTGACAGAAAGATGTATAAATGACGCACTGCACACACAAAATTACGGGAAAGTCTCATAAAACACAACTGATATTGAACTTGTCATTCTCATTAATATTTTGAATTCCTCAATATATATATAAGAGCGGTTGGCAAATATATATAAGAAGAAGAAGCAATTTTATGAAAATCAAATCGGCAAATTAAATGCCTATATAGTAGTAAGTTACTACTACTATATATATATAGTAAGTACCCTCCTCGTTGTTCTTCTTCTTCATCTTCTTTCTCCACTCAAGCCAGTTTCGCCGCTGGTTTTGGATTAGCCCAAGCCTCTGTAATCGCCGGGATTAGATTACCCCTCTTGTTCCGCACCTTACGGCAGCTGGGAAGGGCTTCGTTTTTAACGAACCCCAGTGGCTTATTGACATAGAGGGTGTTCAAGCCATTTTGTTTAAAATCAGCGAGGGTGATCCTTACGCTTCTGAATCCGGCCACTTTCGCATTGCATCGAGGGTCAGGACTGGCGACGACCCTCACCTTTTTATGTCAAGAAATCAGTCGATAATTGTAATGGTAAAATATTTTTAGGAAAAGAGAGAAGGGAAAGTATAAAAATAATAATAATAATAATAAAGAATTTCACCCTCACCATGCATAAGTCATCCTGGTGGCCATCCTCCACGTATGTTTTCCAGCACCCGCCGTTGTCCGCCATGGTAGGCTGGATAAGCGTTACCGTCCCGTTCTTCCGGCGTCTGCATCTTATTTCTAGCTCACCATCTGCAATTAAACAACAATAGGGACCATATAAGGGTTGTTCATGAATTCGGGAACCTACTTTGATTGGTTTTGAGTTTCGAGGAAAAAATCTGATGTAACGAGTGGTAATGTGTGTCCAAAAATAGATAGAAAAACTTATTGAAAATCGTGTAGGGAGTAAAAAGTTTTTTTATTTTTCCTTGGATAATTTTGATCTTGCAGTGTTTTCATACAAAAATGAACGACCAAGATGTTGTGGGCTGGAGTTGTGCTTTCGATCATTTTCAAGAAAATTTATGCCAGGTTGATACGTTTTTCAAATGAAATCAAGATTTGTTGTGATCGATCGACATATTACTACCGATTTTGTCGTACGCATCTGGTGGTCTGTAATGGGTGGTACACGCAAATGTCTACAACATGTATAATATGCATCTATGCGATAAACAATTATAACGTACGTCCCAGGGTGTCGGCAACGGTCTCGGAATTCAGTTTGCATGTGACGCAAAGGACGTTGCCTTCGACCGAAAACTTATTGACATAGCCTTGGGCATTTGTATAATTCACGTCGAACTTGTTTGGTGATTTGAGCGTATCGTCGGTCGTATAACTTTGGGCGTTGCCGGATATGGCCAAGACGCCGAGGGCAAAAGCGATGAGGGCTACCGCCTTTGCCATTTTTGTTGGCTTGGTGCGTGCTATACAAATAAGGGATGTCCCCTTTATATAGAGGGCATGGGGTGAGAGAGTTATGGAGAAAAATATGGTCGGCCATTAGAATTTTTTGTGGTAAATCTTCTACTACTTGTCATATGTAGTAAGGAGAGAAACTCCTGTTCAACGAATTCTGTTTTGGGATAAATTTTTCGGTGTCCTGTGGGTATATCCCACATGATACCCGCTCAGCACATTTAAGCAGTCCAATACACTTTTGGACGGCTTGGATATGCCGAACGGACACTACGTGGTATCCACCCGGGACTCAAATTTTTTCCCTGTTTTGGAGAACAAGAGGACATGGAGAGAGTTCAACATTGTTTTTTTTTTTGGGTTCTTTTTTCTATTTCTGACAATTGGATGACGAACAGTCATTGGGGTAACAAATTCAATCAGTGTGTATAGCCGCAACGTTAAGGATATTACCAAAAAAAAAAAAAAAAGAAGAAGGGTTTAGGATAGCTGGAGTGGTAAGCCCCATGGACTCCAATGCATTTGACGGGGATTCAAATCTCGTTGGTCACAACTAATAATGCTGAGGTTTGGGATCTATATTCGTTTTATTTGCTCGAGTTATATTATGCTGAAAATTAAAGAGTAACATGGCAGTATTAACTTCTAATCATGTGGCCTTTGCACAATCCTTTTGAATCTTTTCTCACTTTAAAGATGTAATTAGACAATTACGAAAGAAAGAGGCTGAAGCTTTTGTAAATTAGCTTGAATTAATGGATACATGGTTGGGTTGGGTGGGTCTCCATTATGTGCAGGGAATTACCTTCTTGTAGATTAAGCGACGCAATAACTAAGTAAGACTAGTGCTGTTTATCGAAATTCTTGCATCTCTTTAGTAGGTCAGGAGTTCGAATCTCCCCACCTGCACATGGGTGTTTCCTTAAAGGGAGATTTTTCTTTTTTTGTTTGTTTCTACCTCATAATGTGCTTATTTCTTGTAATAGTTGAGTTGTTCGGTTACAATGGTGGTTGCGGTGAACTTTTTTTGACGAAAAAGAATCTGGTATTAAAACAAAAAGATTACAACTATGATAACCAAAGTACTAATTTTCTGGTACTTGTAAACCTATCTTGTTTGATTGTATAGTTTTCTTTGCTGTCTTTCATTTTTTACGAATATAAAACCTCCACATATAAGCATCAAACAATTGCCCATTGATTGCAACTTCTTTCCAATTTTCACTTTTGTGATTTTCATGGGCTGCATTTTGGCTTTGAAGTGGAGAAGGAAATAGTAAAACGAAAAGGAAAGAGAGACTAGAGATTCTACTGTATCATGCAAAAGTACTCAAATTTAGTCCTCTTGGAATACAGCCCACACCCCTTGATCAAAATGGAAGGGGTCATATGAGATGTGCATATATTTATGCTGTTCATGGGATTTAGAGAAAAAAGATAGGATCAAGACACAGAGCAATCTCATGGCACCACTGATAATTAAGCAGCTTCATTTAGTTATCTGAACCGTCTAAATCTTTTACGTATTACGGAGTTCATCATTCTTTATCAAGAATAAAGTTAATCGGGTATTGCTACACACTTGATCGGACAAAAAAATCCATTTTGTTAATGAAATTGTGTCTCAATAAAGAAGCTTTCTAAACCCAATTGAGATATTTTTTTACGAGAATGATAAAATCAACAAGAAAAATAAAATCTATGGCCTGGATCGTTGAAATTGTGTCGTGGTTGAATGGCAACCATACGTTCAAGTACAGCACAAGACTTAGTTTATTAACAGTTGCATTGAATGTATATAATTTAAAGGTCATTACCAAATCAATTTTTACAGTGGTCGATCTGAACCGTTAGGATTTCACGTCTCATTTATTCCATCATTGTCACCAAAATCGAAGATCATTGGATATCAACAACCGCCTGATCGAACAAAATTTGATGCATCCCAAGGCATTATTAGATCGCAACCCGACTCCCACAAGAGTCTTTTTTTATTTATTTATCCGAACTGTCCATCTTTTACATATTATGCAGTTCATCAATCGTACCAAGAATGAAGTTGATCGGGTGTTGCTACACATTTGATTGAAGAGTATTAAAAAATGTTTAACATCTCTATTATAAAACAGGAGGGTGTGGGGACAAGTTGTTAGAATGACTACAATTTATTTGATCCAAAGGCTCATATGTGCTTTCCAACTCTCTTAAGAAAACACTCACACTCTTACAAATATATTACAAAAACGCTATCAATTTCTTTTTTTTCTCAACCAATTAGCTTCTGTTTTGTTGATAAAAAAAACCCAGTAGTCACCTCTCTCTCTCTCTCTCTCTCTCTCTCTCTCTCATCAAAGCCTCTCCTCTGATTGTCTGGCTACAAACAGTCATCGCCCTTGCCAGTGAGTCACTCGGAACCCGGAATCCACTGTCCTCGGTGACATACTCTCTCACTCTTTCTCTAATACGTAGTACTTTTTTGGTTTTGGTTATCTTTTTCTCTATTTTCCTTTATCTTTTCTAAAAATTTTATAGCTACCTAAAAATTGAAATAATGTTTTGAGCTACTATCAAGATTGAAATGGTAATTTCAATTCTAATCGGGGTGAGTAGTGCCGTAGACACGGGTCAAGGTGGATAGTGCCATAGGCACGGGTAAACACTAGTGTAGTAATATTATTAGATTTTGGAATCTTCACACTTGGCTCTTCACTTAAATAAGGTCAGGAGAAGAATCTACACATTTGGCTCTTCAACTTCTTTCAATTTTCGCTTTTGTGATTTCCATGGGCTGTATTTTGGCTTTGAACTGGGCCAGGGGGCCTAAGGAAATGTGCATATCTTTATGCTGTTAATGGCATTTACAGAAAAAGATAGATTCTAGACACAGAGCAATCTCATGGCACCACTGATAAGCAGCTTCATTTAGTTATGAGCTTAAAGGGTCATATTCGACAATAGCAATGTGATCAACATGCATTATGCAATTACGTACAGAATAACTCAACCTGAATAAAACATAAAATAACATAGTCTCTCCGAATGACTCGGATTTTACCGCCTGCAACGGATAACAACATAGTTTTCCGACACAGGACTTACATATGTTGCTTGGTATGGAGAACCTATATAGACAAATGGAAGACAAACAACGCAAATGAAAAAACGTTTATCCGGTTTTGCATCCCGGCAGCAATGCCCTTCATGGTCAAGATAAGGGTATCCTCCAAACCGGGAGCATACTCGCTTGTTGGATTCAAGTACTTCACAAGTTCAGCAGCAGATTTTCTTGATTCGACGTAGTCCTTAGAGATGTGGGGGTGCAACTTCATGTGGTAGTTGGAATCACGAATTCGCTTCTGGGGGGAGTAGGGTGGGAGAGAGATGGCGGAGGGGAGCCCGGGGGAGGAGGGGCAGCGCCTCCCCCTCTCCCCATCTCCTAGGCGGAAAACCCCTAGCTATTGAAAGCAGTAGAGAGAGGGGAGAGAATAGTAACTTATTGTGACATCCTACTTTTTTCGGTAAAAAAAAAAATGTTTAACCCAAATAATTAAATCTTTCATTTATCTTTTTCAAACTTCTTAATAAAATAAAATACTTCTATTTAAATTTCATAATATCGGGGCTATTTTTCTCTATGTGTTTTTATACTAAGTGTCAGTTTATAAGAAGTGTATAGTTATTTATCCGTAAGAGAGTTTTAAGGTTAGTGGGTGAATGGGTCCTTTTGTTACGTGCATATACTAGCAGATTGCTCGTGCCTAAAGGCACTTCCAACATAAATTTTGTACTTTCTCTTAATTCTCATGCATGAACATACCTCTGATTCCCTTGCTCAACTATAAGTTCACACAAAGCCCACCTACAAAAATACAAACACTCAAAAACCGGCCATAATCATTCAAATTTATCATCTTAGATTTTAGTTATATAAGGGTTACATGTGTTTATGCGTACAACACATAAATACAATGTCCTCTCAATTCCCCTATTTCAAATGAATAGTAACGTGAATGGATTGGAAATACAGAAAACGTGAGGAGAGTGAGATTTTAAGTGTTTCAAAAAAAAATCTTTTTCAATCAAAATGTATAGAGTAACTGTGATTATTAATGTTACCAAAAATGGAGAGAGAGAGAGAGAGAGAGAGAGGGAGAGAGTTTTCCTTTTTTTGTTTTTGTCCCTAATCGTACGGTTACAAATTCAAAAGAAAGTGATCTAACGGTTATAGTAGTTATTCACGTTTATATGCCTAGACATTTTTAATAGAAACCGTCCTGTTTTATAATATAAATAAGTGTTGAGAGACCTAGGTTATTTTATTTTCTCTAGAGAGTTGCGACAAAAATAGCGCCACTTGATAGTGCGGCGGCGTGGAAAGGATTTCATCGGAGTTGTGGTTCTTCTCTTGGATATTATATTATGTGTAGTTTACCCTTTAGGCTTTTCTATTCAATCTACTGGAGTATGGGTTTTGTTGCTTGAGAGAAAGTGAATCGGTGGAGAGAGAGAGGTGTGTGGTGCTCTGTGTGTGTGCCGTGTGTGAATTAGGAAGGAGAAATTGGTGGTGGACAAATGGTGTGATGCTGTTACGTGGATAGAAGCTTGAGTTTCTACTGACTTGGTTTAGATCTAGATCCATGTACATAATAATAAATGGTATTGCTAGGTTTGTAGGGGCAGTGTTATTATATTTCAAATAGGCAATGACTTCATAAGTTGCAATTTTGTACAGGTTAATCCTTTTTGCGTGTTCGAGTTGGATTATCGTTGGATCGAGGTGAGTGGTTAAACATGTGATATCTTTTTTGAAATCGTCTTGAGCCAATCTATTCTTTAACAATTCGTTATTTGTTGTGATCTGATGATAATTAATCTTATTCATTGCTCTCATAATTATTGACAATCGACGTACCATTTGGCATACAAGCTTAATTGAGAATATATGTGATTGATCGATTGTCCTTACTTTTAATGTTGTGGATTCGTTGACTCCATAATATTATTGTGACTCTGCAACAGCACGGGGAATAATCCTGGTGCAGGTGCCTCCGGTTCGTCGTTGTTCTATTCGTGTCTGGGACCATGGACTATGTTTGTATTTATTAAAGTCCAAGGAAAAAACCCATGAGATATCATGGTGATTTTGGCTATTAGGGAAAAGTCTTGTGAAATACTCAGTGACTCTAGTGCTCAACGGATAGAGGAAAGACTTGTGAAATAGTGACCCTATTCCGGATCGGCTTAGGGGAAAGGTCTCAGGCGCTATCCTGCGGTGATTCTAAGTACGGTGTTGGATCCAACAGGCTAAGTACGGTGTTGGATCCAACAGGCTATGCCCTGAGAAAATATTTGGCATTTAGAAATTGGTAATTGGTGATTATGGTTCCCACTCTGGTTTATACTTTCGTTATCGGTGTTCATTGTTTGGATATTATTGGACTCGATCATTGTTTGGTATAATTATTGTGGTGACTCGATTATGGTTCCCACTCTGGTTTATACTTTCGTTATCGGTGTTCATTGTTTGGATATTATTGGACTCGATCATTGTTTGGTATAATTATTGTGGTGACTCGATTATATATTGTTCATATTATTCATTAATCCGTTATTCATCTTGTGGATACTATTTTTTTGAATTGTTGATTTCCTTTGCTCAATATTTGGTTTGTGATACTATTCGTTGAACCATCGACCTCCCGTAATAATTTGAAACCATTTCTTTGGAACCCTCAATTATCGTTCGTTCAAAAGTATGTCACTTTGTATTTTTACCCTATCATGCTTAACTACTCACTGAGCTCGTCAGCTGACGGATATATTCCATTTTTTTCAGGTTAGTGCATGGGGCATTGTAGTGGACTCCGTGACATTGTCGGGACCTTGTGTTTGGACCTCTAGGACGTCTGCATTTTTATTTCTTTTCTATTGTTAAAAAGCTTCCGCACTTTAATTTATTGGCAGTTTATTGTGGAATTTGGAGTTGGAGAATATTGGATATTGTGGCCATCTTGCTATGAAAAAATACTGGTTTTGGGTTTGCACATTTGCTTTAGTAAAATATATAGTTTTTACTTCAGTTGTTTCAAGTTGCTAAAAATAAAAATTAATTAGGCTTTGTGTCCCATTACTTTACTTGTCCCAATAAAAAAAATTAATTGCTATCAAGATTTTAAAGGATATATAAGGAAATTGTTGTAGTGGTCGTGAATTTTTCAAAAAATCATTTTTGCTGACATAAATTTGAAGTATGCTAACGTTCGAGTACGGGCCGTTTGAAACGGAAACGGACCGATGCATAACGGGAATCAGCCGATAACCATGTGATCGATGTTTCATCTCATGGTTATTGAGGCATGACAATATTGTTACCCGCGGATAACCATGTCGATGTACATTGCACACATAAAGTTACGTAAAAGTGACAGAAAGATGTATAAATGACGCACTGCACACACAAAATTACGGGAAAGTCTCATAAAACACAACTGATATTGAACTTGTCATTCTCATTAATATTTTGAATTTCTCAATATATATATAAGAGCGGTTGGCAAATATATATAAGAAGAAGAAGCAATTTTATGAAAATCAAATCGGCAAATTAAATGCCTATATAGTAGTAAGTTACTACTACTATATATATATAGTAAGTACCCTCCTCGTTGTTCTTCTTCTTCATCTTCTTTCTCCACTCAAGCCAGTTTCGCCGCTGGTTTTGGATTAGCCCAAGCCTCTGTAATCGCCGGGATTAGATTACCCCTCTTGTTCCGCACCTTCCGGCAGCTGGGAAGGGCTTCGTTTTTAACGAACCCCAGTGGCTTATTGACATAGAGGGTGTTCAAGCCATTTTGTTTAAAATCAGCGAGGGTGATCCTTACGCTTCTGAATCCGGCCACTTTCGCATTGCATCGAGGGTCAGGACTGGCGACGACCCTCACCTTTTTATGTCAAGAAATCAGTCGATAATTGTAATGGTAAAATATTTTTAGGAAAAGAGAGAAGGGAAAGTATAAAAATAATAATAATAATAATAAAGAATTTCACCCTCACCATGCATAAGTCATCCTGGTGGCCATCCTCCACGTATGTTTTCCAGCACCCGCCGTTGTCCGCCATGGTAGGCTGGATAAGCGTTACCGTCCCGTTCTTCCGGCGTCTGCATCTTATTTCTAGCTCACCATCTGCAATTAAACAACAATAGGGACCATATAAGGGTTGTTCATGAATTCGGGAACCTACTTTGATTGGTTTTGAGTTTCGAGGAAAAAATCTGATGTAACGAGTGGTAATGTGTGTCCAAAAATAGATAGAAAAACTTATTGAAAATCGTGTAGGGAGTAAAAAGTTTTTTTATTTTTCCTTGGATAATTTTGATCTTGCAGTGTTTTCATACAAAAATGAACGACCAAGATGTTGTGGGCTGGAGTTGTGCTTTCGATCATTTTCAAGAAAATTTATGCCAGGTTGATACGTTTTTCAAATGAAATCAAGATTTGTTGTGATCGATCGACATATTACTACCGATTTTGTCGTACGCATCTGGTGGTCTGTAATGGGTGGTACACGCAAATGTCTACAACATGTATAATATGCATCTATGCGATAAACAATTATAACGTACGTCCCAGGGTGTCGGCAACGGTCTCGGAATTCAGTTTGCATGTGACGCAAAGGACGTTGCCTTCGACCGAAAACTTATTGACATAGCCTTGGGCATTTGTATAATTCACGTCGAACTTGTTTGGTGATTTGAGCGTATCGTCGGTCGTATAACTTTGGGCGTTGCCGGATATGGCCAAGACGCCGAGGGCAAAAGCGATGAGGGCTACCGCCTTTGCCATTTTTGTTGGCTTGGTGCGTGCTATACAAATAAGGGATGTCCCCTTTATATAGAGGGCATGGGGTGAGAGAGTTATGGAGAAAAATATGGTCGGCCATTAGAATTTTTTGTGGTAAATCTTCTACTACTTGTCATATGTAGTAAGGAGAGAAACTCCTGTTCAACGAATTCTGTTTTGGGATAAATTTTTCGGTGTCCTATGGGTATATCCCACATGATACCCGCTCAGCACATTTAAGCAGTCCAATACACTTTTGGACGGCTTGGATATGCCGAACGGACATTACGTGGTATCCACCCGGGACTCAAATTTTTTCCCTGTTTTGGAGAACAAGAGGACATGGAGAGACTTCAACATTGTTTTTTTTTTTTTGGGTTCTTTTTTCTATTTCTGACAATTGGATGACGAACAGTCATTGGGGTAACAAATTCAATCAGTGTGTATAGCCGCAACGTTAAGGATATTACCAAAAAAAAAAAAAAAGAAGAAGGGTTTAGGATAGCTGGAGTGGTAAGCCCCATGGACTCCAATGCATTTGACGGGGATTCAAATCTCGTTGGTCACAACTAATAATGCTGAGGTTTGGGATCTATATTCGTTTTATTTGCTCGAGTTATATTATGCTGAAAATTAAAGAGTAACATGGCAGTATTAACTTCTAATCATGTGGCCTTTGCACAATCCTTTTGAATCTTTTCTCACTTTAAAGATGTAATTAGACAATTACGAAAGAAAGAGGCTGAAGCTTTTGTAAATTAGCTTGAATTAATGGATACATGGTTGGGTTGGGTGGGTCTCCATTATGTGCAGGGAATTACCTTCTTGTAGATTAAGCGACGCAATAACTAAGTAAGGCTAGTGCTGTTTATCGAAATTCTTGCATCTCTTTAGTAGGTCAGGAGTTCGAATCTCCCCACATGCACATGGGTGTTTCCTTAAAAGGAGATTTTTCTTTTTTTGTTTGTTTCTACCTCATAATGTGCTTATTTCTTGTAATAGTTGAGTTGTTCGGTTACAATGGTGGTTGCGGTGAACTTTTTTTGACGAAAAAGAATCTGGTATTAAAACAAAAAGATTACAACTATGATAACCAAAGTACTAATTTTCTGGTACTTGTAAACCTATCTTGTTTGATTGTATAGTTTTCTTTGCTGTCTTTCATTTTTTACGAATATAAAACCTCCACATATAAGCATCAAACAATTGCCCATTGATTGCAACTTCTTTCCAATTTTCACTTTTGTGATTTTCATGGGCTGCATTTTGGCTTTGAAGTGGAGAAGGAAATAGTAAAACGAAAAGGAAAGAGAGACTAGAGATTCTACTGTATCATGCAAAAGTACTCAAATTTAGTCCTCTTGGAATACAGCCCACACCCCTTGATCAAAATGGAAGGGGTCATATGAGATGTGCATATATTTATGCTGTTCATGGGATTTAGAGAAAAAAGATAGGATCAAGACACAGAGCAATCTCATGGCACCACTGATAATTAAGCAGCTTCATTTAGTTATCTGAACCGTCTAAATCTTTTACGTATTACGGAGTTCATCATTCTTTATCAAGAATAAAGTTAATCGGGTATTGCTACACACTTGATCGGACAAAAAAATCCATTTTGTTAATGAAATTGTGTCTCAATAAAGAAGCTTTCTAAACCCAATTGAGATATTTTTTTACGAGAATGATAAAATCAACAAGAAAAATAAAATCAATGGCCTGGATCGTTGAAATTGTGTCATGGTCGAATGGCAACCATACGTTCAAGTACAGCACAAGACTTAGTTTATTAACAGTTGCATTGAATGTATATAATTTAAAGGCCATTACCAAATCAATTTTTACAGTGGTCGATCTGAACCGTTAGGATTTCCCGTCTCATTTATTCCATCATTGTCACCAAAATCGAAGATCATTGGATATCACAACCGCCTGATCGAACAAAATTTGATGCATCCCAAGGCATTATTAGATCGCAACCCGACTCCCACAGGAGTCTTTTTTTATTTATTTATCCGAACTGTCCATCTTTTACATATTATGCAGTTCATCAATCGTACCAAGAATGAAGTTGATCGGGTGTTGCTACACATTTGATTGAAGAGTATTAAAAAATGTTTAACATCTCTATTATAAAACAGGAGGGTGTGGGGACAAGTTGTTGGAATGACTAGAATTTATTTGATCCAAAGGCTCATATGTGCTTTCCAACTCTCTTAAGAAAACACTCACACTCTTACAAATATATTACAAAAACGCTATCAATTTCTTTTTTTTCTCAACCAATCAGCTTCTGATGTTGATAAAAAAAAAACCCAGTAGTCACCTCTCTCTCTCTCTCTCTCTCTCTCATCAAAGCCTCTCCTCTGATTGTCTGGCCACAAACAGTCATCGCCCTTGCCAGTGAGTCACTCGGAACCCGGAATCCACTGTCCTCGGTAACATACTCTCTCACTCTTTCTCTAATACGTAGTACTTTTTTGGTTTTGGTTATCTTTTTCTTTATTTTCCTTTATCTTTTCTAAAAATTTTATAGCTACCTAAAAATTGAAATAATGTTTTGAGCTACTATCAAGATTGAAATGGTAATTTCAATTCTAATCGGGGTGAGTAGTGCCGTAGACACGGGTCAAGGTGGGTAGTGCCATAGGCACGGGTAAACACTAGTGTAGTAATATTATTAGATTTTGGAATCTTCACACTTGGCTCTTCACTTAAATAAGGCCAGGAGAAGAATCTACACATTTGGCTCTTCAACTTCTTTCAATTTTCGCTTTTGTGATTTCCATGGGCTGTATTTTGGCTTTGAATTGGGCCGGGGGCCCAAGGAAATGTGCATATCTTTATGCTGTTAATGGCATTTACAGAAAAAGATAGATTCTAGACACAGAGCAATCTCATGGCACCACTGATAAGCAGCTTCATTTAGTTATGAGCTTAAAGGGTCATATTCGACAATAGCAATGTGATCAACATGCATTATGCAATTACGTACAGAATAACTCAACCTGAATAAAACATAAAATAACATAGTCTCTCCGAATGACTCGGATTTTACCGCCTGCAACGGATAACAACATAGTTTTCCGACACAGGACTTACATATGTTGCTTGGTATGGAGAACCTATATAGACAAATGGAAGACAAACAACGTAAACGAAAAATCGTTTTATCCGGTTTTGCATCCCGGCAGCAATGCCCTTCATGGTCAAGATAAGGGTATCCTCCAAACCGGGAGAATACTCGCTTGTTGGATTCAAGTACTTCACAAGTTCAGCAGCAGATTTTCTTGATTCGACGTAGTCCTTAGAGATGTGGGGGTGCAACTTCATGTGGTAGTTGGAATCAGGAATTCGCTTTTGGGGGGAGTAGGGTGGGAGAGAGATGGCGGAGGGGAGCCCGGGGGAGGAGGGGCAGCGCCTCCCCCTCTCCCCATCTCCTAGGCGGAAAACCCCTAGCTATTGAAAGCAGTAGAGAGAGGGGAGAGAATAGTAACTTATTGTGACATCCTACTTTTTTCGGTAAAAAAAAAAAATGTTTAACCCAAATAATTAAATCTTTCATTTATCTTTTTCAAACTTCTTAATAAAATAAAATACTTCTATTTAAATTTCATAATATCGGGGCTATTTTTCTCTATGTGTTTTTATACTAAATGTCAGTTTATAAGAAGTGTATAGTTATTTATCCGTAAGAGAGTTTTAAGGTTAGTGGGTGAATGGGTCCTTTTGTTACGTGCATATACTAGCAGATTGCCCGTGGCTAAAGGCACTTCCAACATAAATTTTGTACTTTCTCTTAATTCTCATGCATGAACATACCTCTGATTCCCTTGCTCAACTATAAGTTCACACAAAGCCCACCTACAAAAATACAAACACTCAAAAACCGGCCATAATCATTCAAATTTATCATCTTAGATTTTAGTTATATAAGAGTTACCTGTGTTTATGCGTACAAACACATAAATACAATGTTCTCTCAATTCCCCTATTTCAAATGAATAGTAACGTGAATGGATTGGAAATGCAGAAAACGTGAGGAGAGTGAGATTTTAAGTGTTTCAAAAAAAAATCTTTTTCAATCAAAATGTATAGAGTAACTGTGATTATTAATGTTACCAAAAATGGGGAGAGAGAGAGAGAGAGAGAGAGAGAGAGAGAGAGAGAGTTTTCCTTTTTTTGTTTTTGTCCCTAATCGTACGGTTACAAATTCAAAAGGAAGTGATCTAACGGTTATAGTAGTTATTCACGTTTATATGCCTAGACATTTTTAATAGAAACCGTCCTGTTTTATAATATAAATATAAGTGTTGAGAGACCTAGGTTATTTTATTTTCACTAGAGAGTTGCGACAAGAATAGCGCCACTTGATAGTGCGGCGGCGTGGAAAGGATTTCATCGGAGTTGTGGTTCTTCTCTTGGATATTATATTATGTGTAGTTTACCCTTTAGGCTTTTCTATTCAATCTACTGGAGTATGGGTTTTGTTGCTTGAGAGAAAGTGAATCGGTGGAGAGAGAGAGGTGTGTGGTGCTCTGTGTGTGTGCCGTGTGTGAATTAGGAAGGAGAAATTGGTGGTGGACAAATGGTGTGATGCTGTTACGTGGATAGAAGCTTGAGTTTCTACTGACTTGGTTTAGATCTAGATCCATGTACATAATAATAAATGGTATTGCTAGGTTTGTAGAGGCAGTGTTATTATATTTCAAATAGGCAATGACTTCATACGTTGCAATTTTGTACAGGTTAATCCTTTTTGCGTGTTCGAGTTGGATTATCGTTGGATCGCGTTGAGTGGTTAAATATGTGATTTCTTTTTTGAAATCGTTTTGAGCCAATCTATTCTTGACAATTCGTTATTTGTATCTGATGATAATTAATCTTATTCATTGCTCTCATAATTATTGACAATTGACGTACCATTTGGCATACAAGCTTAATTGAGAATATATGTGATTGATCGATTGTCCTTACTTTTACTGTTGTGGATTTGTTGACTCCATAATATTATTGTGACTCTGCAACAGCACGGGGAATAATCCTGGTGCAGGTGCCTCCAGTTCGTCGTTGTTCTATTCGTGTCTGGGACCATGGACTATGTTTGTATTTATTAAAGTCCAAGGAAAAAACCCATGAGATATCATGGTGATTTTGGCTATTAGGGAAAAGTCTTGTGAAATACTCAGCGACTCTAGTGCTCAACGGATAGAGGAAAGACTTGTGAAATAGTGACCCTATTCCGGATCGGCTTAGGGGAAAGGTCTCAGGCGCTATCCTGCAGTGACTCTAAGTACGGTGTTGGATCCAACAGGCTAAGTACGGTGTTGGATCCAACAAGCTATGCCCTGAGAAAATATTTGGCATTTAGAAATTGGTAATTGGTGATTATGGTTCCCACTCTGGTTTATACTTTCGTTATCGGTGTTCATTGTTTGGATATTATTGGACTCGATCATTGTTTGGTATAATTATTGTGGTGACTCGATTATATATTGTTCATATTATTCATTAATCCGTTATTCATCTTGTGGATATTATTTTTTTGAATTGTTGATTTCCTTTGCTCAATATTTGGTTTGTGATACTATTCGTTAAACCATCGACCTCCCGTAATAATTTGAAACCATTTCTTTGGAACCCTCAATTATCGTTCGTTCAAAAGTATGTCACTTTGTATTTTTACCCTATCATGCTTAACTACTCACTGAGCTCGTCAGCTGACGGATATATTCCATTTTTTTTCAGGTTAGTGCATGGGGCATTGTAGTGGACTCCGTGACATTGTCGGGACCTTGTGTTTGGACCTCTAGGACGTCTGCATTTTTATTTCTTTTCTATTGTTAAAAAGCTTCCGCACTTTAATTTATTGGCAGTTTATTGTGGAATTTGGAGTTGGAGAATATTGGATATTGTGGCCATCTTGCTATGAAAAAATACTGGTTTTGGGTTTGCACATTTGCTTTAGTAAAATATATAGTTTTTACTTCAGTTGTTTCAAGTTGCTAAAAATAAAAATTAATTAGGCTTTGTGTCCCATTACTTTACTTGTCCCAATAAAAAAAATTAATTGCTATCAAGATTTTAAAGGATATATAAGGAAATTGTTGTAGTGGTCGTGAATTTTTCAAAAAATCATTTTTGCCGACATAAATTTGAAGTATGCTAACGTTCGAGTACGGGCCGTTTGAAACGGAAACGGACCGATGCATAACGGGAATCAGCCGATAACCATGTGATCGATGTTTCATCTCATGGTTATTGAGGCATGACAATATTGTTACCCGCTGATAACCATGTCGATGTACATTGCACACATAAAGTTACGTAAAAGTGACAGAAAGATGTATAAATGACGCACTGCACACACAAAATTACGGGAAAGTCTCATAAAACACAGCTGATATTGAACTTGTCATTCTCATTAATATTTTGAATTTCTCAATATATATATAAGAGCGGTTGGCAAATATATATAAGAAGAAGAAGCAATTTTATGAAAATCAAATCGGCAAATTAAATGCCTATATAGTAGTAAGTTACTACTACTATATATATATAGTAAGTACCCTCCTCGTTGTTCTTCTTCTTCATCTTCTTTCTCCACTCAAGCCAGTTTCGCCGCTGGTTTTGGATTAGCCCAAGCCTCTGTAATCGCCGGGATTAGATTACCCCTCTTGTTCCGCACCTTACGGCAGCTGGGAAGGGCTTCGTTTTTAACGAACCCCAGTGGCTTATTGACATAGAGGGTGTTCAAGCCATTTTGTTTAAAATCAGCGAGGGTGATCCTTACGCTTCTGAATCCGGCCACTTTCGCATTGCATCGAGGGTCAGGACTGGCGACGACCCTCACCTTTTTATGTCAAGAAATCAGTCGATAATTGTAATGGTAAAATACTTTTAGGAAAAGAGAGAAGGGAAAGTATAAAAATAATAATAATAATAATAATAAAGAATTTCACCCTCACCATGCATAAGTCATCCTGGTGGCCATCCTCCACGTATGTTTTCCAGCACCCGCCGTTGTCCGCCATGGTAGGCTGGATAAGCGTTACCGTCCCGTTCTTACGGCTTCTGCATCTTATTTCTAGCTCACCATCTGCAATTAAACAACAATAGGGACCATATAAGGGTTGTTCATGAATTCGGGAACCTACTTTGATTGGTTTTGAGTTTCGAGGAAAAAATCTGATGTAACGAGTGGTAATGTGTGTCCAAAAATAGATAGAAAAACTTATTGAAAATCGTGTAGGGAGTAAAAAGTTTTTTTTTTTCCTTGGATAATTTTGATCTTGCAGTGTTTTCATACAAAAATGAACGACCAAGATGTTGTGGGCTGGAGTTGTGCTTTCGATCATTTTCAAGAAAATTTATGCCAGGTTGATACGTTTTTCAAATGAAATCAAGATTTGTTGTGATCGATCGACATATTACTACCGATTTTGTCGTACGCATCTGGTGGTCTGTAATGGGTGGTACACGCAAATGTCTACAACATGTATAATATGCATCTATGCGATAAACAATTATAACGTACGTCCCAGGGTGTCGGCATCGGTCTCGGAATTCAGTTTGCATGTGACGCAAAGGACGTTGCCTTCGACCGAAAACTTATTGACATAGCCTTGGGCATTTGTATAATTCACGTCGAACTTGTTTGGTGATTTGAGCGTATCGTCGGTCGTATAACTTTGGGCGTTGCCGGATATGGCCAAGACGCCGAGGGCAAAAGCGACGAGGGCTACCGCCTTTGCCATTTTTGTTGGCTTGGTGCGTGCTATACAAATAAGGGATGTTCCCTTTATATAGAGGGCATGGGGTGAGAGAGTTATGGAGAAAAATATGGTCGGCCATTAGAATTTTTTGTGGTAAATCTTCTACTACTTGTCATATGTAGTAAGGAGAGAGACTCTTGTTCAACGAATTCTGTTTTGGGATAAATTTTTCGGTGTCGTGTGGGTATATTCCACGTGATACCCGCTCAGCACACTCAAGTAGTCCAATACACTTTTGGACGGTTTGAATATGCCGTACGGACACTACGTGATATCCACCCGGGACTCAAATTTTTTCCCTGTTTTGGAGAACAGGAGGACATGCAGAGACTTCAACATTGTTTTTTTTTTGGGGTTCTTTTTGCTATTTCTGACAATTGGATGACGAACAGTAATTGGGGTAACAAATTCAATCAGTGTGTATAGCCGCAACGTTAAGGATATTACCAAAAAAAAAAAAAGAAGGGTTTAGGATAGCTGGAGTGGTAAGCTCCATGGACTCCAATGCATTTGACGGGAATTCAAATTTCGTTGGCCACAACTAATAATGCTGAGGTTTGGGATCTATATTCGTTTTATTTGCTCGAGTTATATTATGCCGAAAATTAAAGAGTAACATGGTAGTATTAACTTCTAATCACGTGGCCTCTGCACAATCCTTTTGAATCTTTTCTCATTTTAAAGATGTAATTAGACAATCACGAAAGAAAAAGGCTGAAGCTTTTGTAAATTAGCTTGAATTAATGGATACATGGTTGGGTTGGGTGGGTCTCCATTATGTGGAGGGAATTACCTTCTTGTAGATTAAGCGACGCAATAACTAAGTAAGACTAGCACAGTTTATCGAAACTCTTGCATCTCTTTAGTAGGTTAGGAGTTCGAATCTCCCCACTTGCACATGGGTTTTTCCTTAATAGAAAATTAGAGGCCGCCCCTCTTTTTTAAGTTCGATTTAAATCCAACCCTGAAATATTTTCCTGAACCTGCACAGGCTCGGTTATTTGCGTCCTGTCTTTTATACCCTCAATCCAACCACACTCCTTCAAAACCAGAGTGACCTCCAGAGAGCCACCTCACCCTTCGACGCCGATGTTCCCACCGACTGGTTCCAACCGCGAAAGACTGTTAAAGCCTCTTGCCAAAACCTTTCCAAAAGTCCATCAAAGGACCGGAGATGGCTTCCTCCGCACCACCAAGCTCTGTTGTCGGCACCCAAAGCCGAAGTTCCCCCTCACCACCAATCTCCGCCACCGGCGCCAAAAGCTGAAGTTCCTCTGCACCACCAAGCTTCGCCGACGGCGCCCAGAGCCGAAGCCACCGTGGTCTGTGGAGCCCAGTGACTAGATCTCCGACAAGATCTCCACCATGATCCACGAGGTCGACGGCGATGGCCACATCGACCTCGGCGCATCTACCTCAACACTAAAGGACGTCGACTCCGACGAGTTCATCAATCTCATTCTCGTGCGACCTATCTTAATCCGACGTCGTGCCATCGAACACCACCTCTTCCGATCCGGTCGAATTCTTCTTCTACGTAATCCTGCTAACATCATCTTTGGTAAATTCCTCACCGTTCACATAACTAAACGATTTCGTCGGCAATATTTCACAAGTTCAGAAATTGCTCGATTTCGTCGGCGTAATTTCCACAAGTTTGATTTCTATTCTGTTCAATCAGATTTATGTAAGAGTAATAATGTTGTACTTAGAAAAAAAATAATGTTGTGCTCTTGAAAAGTATTTTTTCTATAATTTCTAATTGACAATACTTTCAAATTGGAAGTGTTTCGATCATGTGAATTGTGTGATGAGCTATTTTCGTATATTTTTATGTGTGTATTTTCTATGAGAATTGTGTATTTTTTTATGAGAATTATGTATTTTCGATGAAAACTGTGCATTGTCCATGAGAATTATCTATGAGAATTATAAATTTTCTATGAGAACTGTGTATTTTTTTAAGAGAACTGTGTATTTTCTATAAGAATTGTCTATGAGAACTAGTTCACATAGGTGTTTTTGCTATGAGAAGTGTGTATTTTTTGTATGAGAACTGTGTTTTTACTATGAGAAGTGTATATTTTTCTATGAAAAGTGTGTAATTTTCCTATGAGAAGTGTGTATTTTTCTATGAGAAGTGTGTAATTTTCTATGAGAAGTGTGTATTTTTGTATGAGAATTGTTTTAAAGCATATGAAAAGTGTGTATTTTTTTATGAGAAATGTGTATTTTTCTATGAGAAATGTGTATTTTTCTATGAGAAGTGTTTATTTTTGTATGAGAATTGTTTTAAAGCATATGAGAACTGTATATTTTTCTATAAGAAGTGTGTATTTTTCTATGAGAAGTGTTTATTTTTGTATGAGAACTGTTTTAAAACATATGAGAACTGTGTATTTTCTATGAGAAGTGTGTATTCTTCTATGAGAAGTGTGTAATTTTCTATAAGAATTGTGTATTTTTGTATGAGAACTGTTTTAAAGCATATGAGAAGTGTGTATTTTTCTATGAGAACTGATTTTGTTACTTAGCAAATAGGGGAAAAAAACATTTATTAGTTTGGTCTTGAGTCGAAAATCTTGCTACGCGCCTGCTTTATACAGTAATCTTTGTGTAAGGATATGATTCACCTCACAATCAAAAAGTAGTTTTGGACCCAAAATAAAATAAATTTCATTCATTCTATTTGTTCCCAACATCCAAACATAACCCAATGAAGGAGTTTTTGATAACTCAAAAAGTGTTCACAAGCTAAATTAATTAATTTATTTTAAAGAATTTCTCTTTATCCACTTGTTAACATCCTTGAAAGGAGTTGTGCATCCTCATCAAAGTACATGCTTCAAAAATATGGAATTGACTATTTCAGATTTTACCAATCGATGCTCCCAAAACACTCCTTCAACAGGGCCCATAAATGCACTTGCAAATAAGTAGTTAAAAAGTTACAGGAACATAGACACTCCCACCGTTGGAAAGAATTTTTTTTTTTTCAATTCACATAGCCATTTTTCTATGAGAATTGAGCGGTTCTCATAGAAAGGACTATGAGAATTGGCAGTTCTCATAGCCCACATAGTCAAGGGTATTTTTGTCCGAAATAATATGGATCACATAGCCAATTTTCTATGAGAACTAAGCAGTTCTCATAGAACTGACTATTAAAATTGGCAATTCTCATAACCCACATAGCCAAGGGTATTTTTGTCCGAAATAATATGGGTCACATAGCCAGTTTTCTAGGAGAAATGAACAGTTCTCATAGAACTGATTATGAGAATTGGCAGTTCTCATAGCCCACATAGCAAAGGGTATTTTTGTCCGAAAAAATATAGGTCAGGAATTGATTCTAAAAATATAAATTTTATTAAAAATGGATATGTACACAAAAAGTTAATAAGAAGGGGCAAAATAGTACAATTATATGGAAAGTAAAAAAAAAGGACTGAAAGAAGGAAGAAATATTTGTGTCAGGACTGTTTGAAATCCGAACCTAGAAAAAAGGGCCAGCCTCTAAATTCCCCTTTCCTTAAAAGGAGATTTTTCTTTCTTTGTTTGTTTCTACCTCATAATGTGCTTATTTCTTGTAATAGTTGAGTTGTTCGGTTACAATGGTGGTTGCGGTGAACTTTTTTTGACGAAAAAGATCACCTGGTATTAAAACAAAAGGATTACAACTATGATAACCAAAGTACTAATTTTCTGGTACTTGTAAACCTATCTTGTTTGATTGTATAGTTTTCTTTGCTGTCTTTCATTTTTTACGAATATAAACCTCCACATATAAGCATCAAACAATTGCCCATTGATTGCAACTTCTTTCCAATTTTCACTTTTGTGATTTTCATGGGCTGCATTTTGGCTTTGAAGTGGAGAAGGAAATAGTAAAACGAAAAGGAAAGAGAGACTAGAGATTCTACTGTATCATGCAAAAGTACTCAAACAACCCATCAAAAGGAAAGGAAAAGAAAATAAAAAAGAAAAAAAATAAGAGGAAAATGAAAGGAAAAATTTATTATTCACTGCACTTGAAATTTTGATTTTCTCACTCTTTCTTTTCCAACCAAACAACGGAAGGGAAATTTTTTTTCTTTTCCTTTCTTTTACATAGGGTCCAAACAGAGTCCTCTTGGAATACAGCCCACGCCCCTTAATCAAAATGGAAGGGGCCACATGAAATGTGCCATCTTTATGCTGTTAATGGGATTTACAGAAAAAAGATAAGATCAAGACATCGCAATCTCATGGAACCACTGATAAGCAGCTTCATTTAGTTATAAGCTCAAAGAGTCATATTTGACAATAGCAATATGATCAACATGCCTTGTGCGATTACATAATAATAACTCAACCTGAATAAAACATAGTCTCACCAAATAACTTGGATTTTACCGCCTGCAACAGATAACAACATAGTTTTCCGACACAGGACTCACGGATGTTGCTGGGTAGAACCTATATAGACAAACGGAAACGAAAAACATATTAACCGGTGTTTTGCATCCCAGCAGCAATACCCTTCATGGTCAAGATAAGGGTATCCTCCAAACCGGGAGCATACTCGCTTGTTGGATTCAACTTCACAAGTTCCGCAGCAGATTTGCTTGAATCGACATAGTCCTTCGAGATATGGGGGCGCAACTTCACGTGGTAGTTGGAGTCACGAATCCGCTTTAGAGTGTACCCTTGCAACACGTTCAGAGTGGTGATGTAGGAGTCGCGAAGGCGAAGCCGCTGCTTCAAGTAGGGGTTATCTTCTAGGAGATCCTTATGTCCGGCAATCTACCAAAAATAATGAAAGATAACGTAAATATAATCCCACAATCATACCAACACCAAGCGAAAGCAGTACCAAAGTATCTCTGTTATAAGCTTCAGTTTTCGGCTTATAAGAAAACAAGATAGCTCTTTTGAGCGTATGTTTGTTATTTTTTGTACAAAATAAGAAATAAATGTTTGGTACTCATATAAGTTTCAAAAACACTTGAGTATGCCCGAGGAGTTGCCCACAGCAGGTGTGGGCGACCGGAGGGGTTGGGTCTTAGTTGCAGGGAGCTCCTAAAATGGTGCCGCTCCCACCTTGGGAGCCCGCTTTTGCGCTCCTAACTAAGGAGCTTGATGGGAGCTCGCTCCCATGGAGATGGAAGCTCGCTCCTTGCAAAGATGGGAGCTTTTGTATGATATTTGTATAGAAAATCAAGGATTTGTCACTTGGCTTTATTAATTAGTCTTTGATGAACTCATATATCTGGTCTAAGTCATGATATCTTGAAAAAAAAAATCATATGTTGTACCACCAGCCCATTTCTTACACTTATGAAGGACTTGGCCCATATTTTTACTTCATAAATTTTTGTACTTTTACAGTGGAATACTCTATGTTACATTATTTTCATAATATATGTACACGCTCCTCTCACGCTCCCAACCTTGGGAGCTTCTATATTCCCTCGCTCCCCCGCTCCCGCTCCCGCTCCCGCCCCCGCTTCCGCTCTCGCACCCGCTCCCGCTTCATGCAACTAAGGGTTGGGTGAGGGATGAGATGTTATTTGAAAACAAGTGAAAAATCCGTTTTCTTAATATTGTGGTGATTTTGGAGACTACTGCTATATTTTTGAAAGAGGAAACAGTCGTCAAATGGTTTTCCGATTTTTTAAAAACTAACGGAAAGCAAAAGCAGCCAAACAGGAAATTAACCTGGAGCAGAAGGTCCTTTGTTTCTTCATAGTTGGCCCTCAGACGCTCTCCAAATGACCACAAATCTTCTGAAACGAGGATTTTGTCATACAAAGCAGCAATACCAAGGTGTCCCTTGGCGAACACCATCTCAATTAAATCAATTGTAACTCTAAAGAAAGGCCATTCTTTGTACATTTCCCGCAGCATCTGGAGATTCTTAATGTCCTTCTGAATGGCATATTTGAATGCTGCTCCAAAGCCAAGCCATACTGGGAGATGAAATCTAGTTTGGGTCCAGGCAAAGATCCAAGGAATTGCACGAAGGGATTCAATCCCTCCGCTTGGCTTTCTTTTCGATGGGCGGCTACCAATATTCATCCGACCATACTCCGTCTCTGGTGTAGCCTGCAGCCATAATACTCTCTGTTATCAGTTGTTCGATTCACTAACCATATCGCATTCGATGCGCCAAGCAATTTGTTAAGTCTCTATATGAAAACTGTGACTAAAACTAGCATAACTGGAGACTAAGAACAAGGCATTATGGAATACTTACAAGGCGGAAATACTCAACAAATCGAGGCTCTTGAAAAACTATTGAACGGTACTCCGCCGTAGCAACAACAGTGATTTCGTCCATCAGTGCACGCCATTCTGGCTTCGGTGATTCCGGGGGGTGCATCCCATGCTCAAGTGTAGCAGCAGTGAAACGCTGGAGCGTCCTAAAACACAAGTGCTCCTCCCCAAATGATTGCTCAATGACTTCGCCTTGAACCGTAACACGTAGCGACCCGTGAACCGTATCCGGAGGCTGAGACAAGATAGCAAGATGGGTGGGGCCGCCTCCTCTTCCCACGGTCCCACCTCGGCCGTGAAACATGGTCAACTTCACACCAAATTGCTTCGCAACTTTTATAAGCTCCTCTTGAGCCTTGTACAATTGCCACGCTGCCGATAGTCGTCCAGCATCTTTACCTGAATCTGAGTACCCAATCATCACCTCTTGCTTTCCATCAATTCGGTTTTTGTACCAATCAATCGAGAAAAGGCGAGCGACAGCAGCCGGAGCAGCGTCTAGATCATCTTGCTTCTCAAACAATGGAACAACTCTCAACGGCTGCTTCACATGGCACTCGCGTTGCAAAAGCTCCACTGCGAGCACATCGGATGGTGATGTGGCCATTGATATGATGTATGCTCCAAAGCAGTCTGCTGGGAGTTCTGCCAAGACATGGAATGTGTCCAAAACATCGGCAATTTCTTCAGTTTTCGGAAGATCAGGACCAAAGAGAGGACGTTTTCCAATGAGTTCAGATAAAAGCCATTCCTGTCGGCGTTCTTCGGACCATTCACGGTAGGAACCGATTTCCAAATGCTTGGTGATGGCGTCCATCACGTCTGTGTGTCTGTCCGACTCTTGTCTGATATCGAGCCTCACGAGTGAGAGACCAAAGGTGGATACTTGCCTTAAGAAATCAAGAAGGCTTCCATCAGCAATTGCGCGGTCACCACAAACACAGAGAGATCTGTAGCACAATTCGAGAGGTTCCAAGAACTGAAAGAAACAGAACACCTAATTAGCCTTAAACGCATGAGAGAGAGAGAGAGAGAGAGAAGAATAAACTTCCATTGCACTAGACAATGCTAACCAAAGGAACGCTCAATCCACATAGACGAAAACAAAACATCACAGTCGGGCAAAAGTGGATCCACTTACCAACTCGATAAAGTGCATCACAAGAATGTCTTTCGTTAAGAAGAATGAATGGCAGAAGGAACCGAAATACCTGCTCAACATTGGTAAAAGTTGCCTCAACAGGAATGTCAGAGATCCCATTGGCTAATAGATGGCGAGAACGTTCACGAGTCTGATACAGCTTATCCCTCACATCACCAAGAATAACACGATAGGGTTCATTTGCAGGTACTTGCTTCCAAAACTCTGCATCAGGACAGAGGTCAACAATAAAGCACCGTTAATGATACACACACAGAATGCACACACAGGACCACACAAGGTTGACAACTGATCACCTATATAGTGTTTTGCATCTCTCTTTGAGGAGTTGTGAAGCTCAGTAGCTCGACAACGAAGCTCATCACTGCAACGCCACATCGACAACTGGAAAGGAAAAAAAGGAGTTAGAATAGCAGCAAATGATTGCAAGGCCAAAAGTTGGAACTCCTAGGAGAATACAATCGCCAAATATTCGAAAACAGAGTGTAGCAAATGAAACCTCAAACATGAGATCCTCAATCTGGGAATAGTACAAGTTAGAAGCCATCATCCTAGCCAATAAGCAGACATCTCGCGTGACCTCAGGAGTAACCCTAGGGTTTCCTGCATTGGATGGCAAACACAATTAAGCAACAAGAGGGAGAGAGAGAGAGAGGTCAAAAGCCCATGAAAAGCCAAATACAACAACCTGACTCTTATACAATAAAGCCAAGACAACTGCCTAAACCACTAAATCCGCACAACAAAAGACTTAACCAGTATTCCTATCTAGGGAAATGGCAATAGAAATACTCTTCAATTTGCAAATTGTTAGGAAAATTAAAAATTGAAGTTTTAAAGTCTTTGTTTATTGCCTCTGTTCCTGAATTGATCTTGCATATTCTCGGTTGTAGATATAAACAACATAAAGTTTTCAATGGAAATGGGTCATACCATCTCGATCGCCACCCATCCAAGAAGAGAATTGAATAAGGGGGGCATTGTAAGGAATACGTTCATTTATTCCAATGTTCTTAAGAGCTGTGTCCACACGCCGTAGAAATTTAGGAACGCCCTTCCAGATTGTCTCATGGAAGTAGCTCATTCCTGCTCTCATTTCATCTTGTGGGGTAGGGGGAGTCCTCCGGATCTCGTCTGTTCGGAAGGCAGCTTGAATCTGCATAAAAAAGAAAACAAACAAAACCAGCAAGGAAGCAACTTTTAGTTAAACTTGTAGACACCACCTTATTACTTGATCAATAGAACACATTTACAACTTCTCATATTCCTAAGTGATGATGGAATATTTCAAATGAAAAACCAATACCAGAAAAGTGAAAAAGAAATGTTAAGAAACGAGTATAGCAAATGCAGGATAGTCAAGATCCAACCAGTGCAAATCTTACAAACCAAGAGTTACACGAGAAAAAAAGGGTCATTTGTCAAGCGAAATGAGATTACTGGAGAAATCCACGCCAAATTGGTGACGGCATAGTGCAAAATAAAGAAATTTACGAGGAAGAACATCTTCACATGGTTTGACAGGTGTAGAAATAGCCATTTAACACTCCTGGACCTAAACATAGAAATTTCATAACACTCTGCAAAGCCTCGTAACACTCTTGGACCCGTAAATTTACCTCCCTCTGCAAAGCCTCATCAAGTTCTTGCTTATCATCAGGAGTGATGTCTTTTGCATATAATTGAGTTAAACAATTCCGAATCCTGATGCAAATGGAAATACAAAAAACGAGGACGAGGTTGAGCAGATAACAAAAGAGTTCTATTCCGTTTGACCAAAAAAAAAAGATAACAAAAGAGTTTGTAAAATTGAGGTCACAACATGACAACAAAACTTTAGTAACCTTCCTATACTAACATAACATAAAAACTACTGACAAACCTTCCGTGCTTCTGAAGTAAAGATCTGCGAATAGATTGGGTTGGGTGGGCGGTAAAGACCAGATCCACAGTTTGATTTTTCAGAGCATCGAAAACTTCTTCAGGGGACTTTTTCAGTTGCACCACAAGTCTCTTGAGAGTTTCTTCAATATCCGACTCAGTTGTTGCAGAATTCTCATCGGCAAAATCACCTTTTTTCAGCTTGATCCGTCGACGGTAAGCGATCTGGACCTCCTCCGCCAAATTGGCCAAGTTAAGCATGTGAGAGAATGACTTAGCAATGACAATTGAGTCCCCAGGATCCAAACTCATCAGAACATTCCCAAGATCTTCTAGCTTCTTGGGATCCTGATTTCCTTCATACTCGGCAGAAAGTTCATAACACTCTTGGACCTAAACATAGAAACATAAGAATCAACTTCCTTTTATAATAAGCAAACTGGCAGTTGACAAAAACTGAACACAGCAGAACCCATCGGGGACTGGCGAATTAATCAATCAGTTGCATGATTAGCTTGATCAGTTTTGTAGCCATTTTAGGCCAAAACAAGAACTTCAGTTCGCAGGTATTTCACCCTTACTAACCATCTCAACTTAACTGATTACACCCTACTAACACACCATCAGTTCTAAGCATAACTAAATTATAGATAATCGGTTTTCAAAAACAGCAATATGATGCAACTCTCTTCCCAGGTTGTCACAAAAATGCTCTTAGCCTCTTATACAGCACTCAGAGTGAGAGTACCCATGAGACAGAAAATAAGGTCCCGGCTTGTAATCGAAATTTGGAATTGACATATATGTCTGTACTCATAGAGTCATATTGAATCAGTAACAATTACACTCCGAATCAAATTCGTACCATCTCTTTAAGATCCTCCCCATGTAAGTCCTGCAGAATATCAAGAAACCGATCCAATAGCAGAGCATCATACTCCACAAGCTTGTCATCCTCAGACACTTTTCGAGGAACCAGAAGCCTCAACTGGGCATCGATCGATGCCAATTTCTCCAAATTCCGAGTCGTCATAACCCCAGCTCTCAGTCTCCGCACGACTATTCAGTCAAACAATATATTTCTGTTAGGAAAACCTTACAAGTAAAATAACAATCACGAAAGTAAATCAATCACAACCAAAACTTATGAAATCAACCCACAAAAAAAGGCCCGCATATTCGAGGATTACACAGGAAAAATGCACTGTAAAGGAAATACAGATGATGTAGCTCAAAAGAATCAATTGGCAGATGAAAAGCAGATCATGGATATGGTGCAGGTAAATCGATGCTTCTTTTCAAAACCCTAGTAAAGTGAACGAACAATCACAGAACTAACACAACCATAACCATCACAAATTACAATCAAAGACCCAGAAAGATAGGTCCTGGGAAATAGAGGATAAAACAGCCACAACGAACTATAAAGCAAGTGGAGATAAAGTAGTTTTGTACAAAAGAGTCAAATTTGCAAGGAGAAGCAGAGCAAACACGCCTTGTGTGGATGCTGATGTTTTCTTCGATACCCAGATGGATAAAATTGAAGAGAAATGTAAGTGATGAATACCTGAATCTGGGTAATTGAGATTGAGCATGAAGAAAGAGTCCTTCTATGGGTACGCCAGCTGGGGTACACCATTTGCATGCCGCATTTTGTGGGAAACACTTTGGGATCCCACACAAATGATCGAAGCCGCTTAATTTGTTTAAGAAATTGTGTGAAGAATCGATGCCCCTACTAATATCCAACTGAGCTGATTTTTTTACAAAAATCCTTTAAAATGCATTTTAAACAAATTGAGCTGCTCTAATCATTTGTGTGAGATCCCAAGATAGGTCGGTGTGCATTTGGTGTACAACAGATGGTGTACCCATAGTTTTATCGATGAAGAAAAGGAAGAAATTGGGTGAAAAGGTAATTTCCCGTGGGCAAAACCCTATAAAAAGTGAACTAAAAATCACGGGCTTTTAAATCAAGAATCAACCACAACCACAGATAAGGATCACGACCCACCAACACAGGGTCTGCATGCTAGAGGATCAGAAAGTTAAAAAGTACTAGAAAGAAAGTAAAGATAATGTAGCTCCGAAAAAGGATCGAAATTGCTGATGAAAAGCAGAACATAACAAATATCCGCATGCGAAATCACGTCTTTTTGCGTAACCCAGATAGGGAAATTGAGCAGAGTTGCAATAGAAGACATACCTGAATCTGGGTAATTGAGGTTTGACGAAAGAGAGACGAGATCGGACGATTGGAAAGAGGGGGGGTGATTTTTAGAGAGAGAGAGAGAGAGAGAGAGGGCCAAGGGGTGAGATCGCAGAGATAGAAGCAGTGCGAAGCTATATGGTACTATGTAGTGAGTGGTCTACTGATCTTTGTCTCTCTCTCTTCTCTCTCTCTAAAGCCTCTTCCACTGCTTTGCCGTACAAAAGTAAAAACCTCAAGAACTTTAGGAGGATATACTTTCCAAAGATTCGGATTTCATAGTAATCTTTTTTCGTGAGGAGAATCTTCCAAATATACTGTTAATTGTTTCGTAAAAGTAAGGTTGGAAAAGTAATTTATGGAAAAAAAGTTGGGGAAGATAAATACGATATATTATGAGGATTGTAATTAAATTGACCAATATTAAAGTAGGACAATAGACAATAAAAATAAAAAAATATATATTACAGAATAATAATTTTAACTATGTAAGAATCTTTCTATCCGGTCATTAATTTCGGAGTTTCAAAATGTCGAGGTGCATGTAAACTGGCCTGGATATTTGGTTGTATAAAAAAAATCCTTTTCATATTACACTTATCTACCAAAAAATTTTATAAAAAAAATCATAAGAGTTTTGATTGTAAGCCAATGGGCAAATTTCACTGACCTCCCCTGAGGTTTCTGACACGAACAGAAACCTCCCCTGAGGTTTCTGAAATGACACTGCACTCCCCTCCTTTACCTGACAATACCAAGGGGCCCCCCTCTCCGTTACCAGCACGTTAAAATGGACGGAAAAAGTGATGTCATTGTACTATACTTCTTACAATACCTATACTACCCTCACTAGACTCTTTACCCTTCTCGTTTATAAAATATAAAATACAAACACCACTACACTTTGTGCTTATTTCACTTTGAGTTTTTGTCCTTATTTAAAAGGATTCATATTTGTTAATTTTCTATCAAACTTTTGTAAATTATTGGTTCATCTCGATAAGAGGAATTGAAAAAGTAAAAAATTAAAACTTTTACCAAATATTTTGAGAAATTCAATATTTTGGGTAAAAATAATAATTTTTTACTCTTTGATTCCTCTCGTTGAGACGAACAATTAATCCACAAAAATTTAAGGCAAAACTAGCAAATACAAAAAAAAAACTTCAAATATGAACAAAAACCAAAAAGCCTAAAAATCCCGCAAACAAAAACCCTAATATTGACTATCTCAACCCATTTCATACATAAAACACAAAAGCCTCAAATTTTTGTATACCCTAGTAGGATTGGACCCGAAAATTCAACATTTTTTTTGGTTTTTGTTCATATTTGAATTTTTTCGTGCAGGCTTGTTTGTGTTTTTTGGTTTTTTTTTCATATTTGAATTTTTTTTTTGTATTTGCTAGTTTTGCGTTAAATTTTTGTGGATTATTGGTTTGTCTCAACAAGAGGAATCAAGAGTATAAAATTATTACTTTTACCCAAAATATTGAATTTCTCAATGTATTTGATAAAAGTCTTAATTTTTTATTTTTTCAATTCCTCTTATCGAGACGAACCAATAATTCACAAAAAATTTGATAGAAAATTAACAAATGTGAATCCTTTTAAATAAGGACAAAAACTCAAAGTGAAATAAGCACAAAGTGTAATGATGTATGTATTTTATATTTTATAAATGAGAGGGGTAAAGAGTCTGGTGAGAATAGTATAGGTATTGTAAGAAGTATAGTACAATGACATCACTTTTTCCGTCTGAATAAAAAAAAAAAAAAAAGACATCACTTTTTCCGTCCATTTTAACGTGCTGGTAACGGAGAGGGGGGTCCCTTGGTATTGTCAGGTAAAAGAGGGGAGGGCAGTATCATTTCAGAAACCTCAGGGGAGGTTTCTGTTCGTGTCAGAAACCTCAGGGGAGGTCAGTGAAATTTGCCCTAAGCCAATTAATAAAAGCAGGATGATCTCTTAATAATGTGTAAACGTCATAAATTTAAATTTACAGTTTAGAATAGGGAAATGATATTCGCACCCCTCAAATTGTTAACCGCACTCTAAAAGGAATATGAACTTGATCTTCGCATTCCCCTTTTACAATATAAATTTACAGTTTAAAATAAGGAAATAATATCCACACCTCTCAAATTGTTAACCGCATTCTAAAAGGAATATAAACTTGATTTTTACATTCTCCTTTTACGGTGCAATTAATAATTTCGTGAGTGCAAAAATCACGCCACATGAAATATGTCATTTTGAGAGTTCAATTTATGTCAAGCTGGCTTTTGTACCCTTTGAGTCATTTGATACCTAACAGGCAATAAAGCACAAAGCTGCATTCATGGTGACAGCAATCTCACGCATACAAAATAGTCAACTGTTTGTTTGTCGGACAGATAAAATTTTGAGCGAATAAAGAAGAATGGTGAATAAGATATGATGGAAGATTGATTGTTATATAACGTGCGGTTCACAATTGTAGAAGTGGGGAATAATAGATAAATGTGATGTATTCCTATTTTGCCCTAGGTAACTTTGGAAATGTTGAAATTGGCTATTTAGTTTTTTTAACACAGTTAACAACGTAATTCTTTAAAAAAAAAAAAAATTGGTTTGGAAATTTTGATATGGGTGGACCCATGATTACATATCCCTTTCACTTAAAACAGAAACAATCACTGGATATGAGTGGACTCGGATATACCTTATCCGTCATCTTCCATATCCGGCCTCCTCCTTGCGACAAGCAGGCCGTAGAGTGATGTATTTACCGACGGCTTTGATACAATTGGTCCGTGGTTGAGATTTTAGAAAATTATTACTAAAATATACGAACAGATACTTTGCACAATCTCAACAACTATGACACCACTCCGACAAAGACCATTCTCTGGCTTCAATGATACAATAGTTGTCGCGAGAAGTGAAGTTATGTCTCATCTTAAGCACTTCGCGACAAGTGGGGTGGAGTACAGTTAGTATCTCTCTTATATAGCGAGGAAAATTTTTTAGTACCTGGTAGGTACCACGTGGTGCCCGTTTGGTGCATCCGAGTCATTCATTGTGTTTTTGAACGACTCAGTGAAGAGAGAGAAACAGAATTTCAATCCGAACCGTCCAAAAGTTTATTGGATTACCCGGACGTACTGAGCGGATACCATGTGGGATATATTCACCCGGGAGCTGGGACCCAAAAATTTCTCCTTCCGTGAGGCAGAGATGGCAATCGCGTGATCAATGGGAACTACATATTGCTAACTCATTCATGTTTTTGCGTTGAAATTAGATAACGTAACACTGAGGTGTGTATTTTGTCATCTTCATTAATACAATTTAATTTGCAGCAGCTGGTCGGGATATTTTAATAGCGGTGTTATGTTCACTGCTCTGTTTCATCGCTCAATATCTCACCGTCCGTTTTGGCAATCAGTGGTCCGAATTTTTAAAAAACTCTTCCAAACTCTTTTCTGGAAATGTTTTTTTTTTTAAAATTTGGTGGGAGAGTGATAAAAGTTGAGTGATTGAGCAATGAGCTTAGACTTTTTGGTTATTTTAAACAATCAATTTATCGGGATTGAAACACATTTTGTTACTGCTCTTTTATATAAGTGTGTGTATACACACATATACATGGTGCGTTTCAAGTATGGACCCCCGCATTTTAGGCTAAAATGCGGACCTAGCTACCTGTCGTTGGATCGTGTTTTGAATGGTCCAGATCTGCGGAAGGTCTATGACCCATCACAATTAACTTTTTTCCGGAAAAATTTCATTGAAATCTGGACCATTGGAAATACGATCTAATGGCCAGAAGTCAGGTCCGCATTTAACAAAAATAAAGGCGCCCTTATTAGAAGCGCCGTGTGTGTGTATATATATATATATATTTATTTATTTATTTAGTTATCTTCTTGAAATTTTGTTCCAAGACAAGAATTCAATTAATGGGAACATTTTTCTTAATGCTGAAATCCGCTTGTTCAACAACCACTGTTTAGTGCAATTGGTGAGTCACTACCTCCCCTTTGTGGGAGGTCGGGGGGTTCGAGCCCCACAGGGGGCAGGCCCTTTGAGGGCCAGGGTTATTGATAGTTTCTGGACCTCTCGTGTTAACTTTAACACTTCCCACTAACCCCCGATGATGTATATCGCCTGATAAAAAAAAATTATGGATGTTAGAAATTAATATTTTCCATTATGTGCTTAAATGGATGAAATAGATGACAGAGATTGCTCCATTTTTTCCCTTGTGGTTCAGGGCTATAGACAGCCTTTGGATCCTCTGTGAACTAACTTACTAACTACCCGCTGATGTACGCCGCTTCGAAAAAAAAAAAACTGCTTTACACGAAAACGGATGCTATCTCTTTCCGGTAATATGCGCCTATCCAGGGACGTGTAAAGCAGCGGTAGATCAACAAAGGTGTGAACAAAGCATCATTCCGTCTCTGTCAATTCGTAAATCTACAATAGCGAGAACTCTCAACACTGTAGCAGCAGTCGGCCCTCGAGTTCTTATTTAGTACCAGGAGGCGCAATTAGTGCATTTACAGTATTTTTCTTCTTTTGACAGTTTGTGTTGTTCTGTACAGTTGGTGAAGCATGCTTTGAAAGCAATTTTTAGAATCAAGGCCGTCGGATAGTAAGGATTGTAAATTGTAGGATAATATTGCAACATCATCATATTACATATTTCAGAACTTAAAAAATTTTTAAAAGGAGGACAGCAAATAACGTGCCCTGATTATTTTCCATATATATTCTAAATCATGTGCATCATATAATTAATTTTGTCCCCTAAACACATCGATTTTGGTGATTTGAGAATTGTGGCTTTCTTTCCATGGCATCATTCTTTTGACTTAGAGAGAGGAAATTGATGACCTGCACCAATTATTGTAGGCGTGGCTCACTTTACAATCAGCAGCGCAACATCCAATCTGTCACTGTAATGTTCTCAAAACGAATATGTCAAAGTATCCATTTCTTGTGGGTGAAAATTAACTAGAAAGAGACTGATTATTTACTTGTAAATGTTTCGTTTCGACATTTTTAATAATGAGTTCTTCCTACTTTGTTGATTTTTTATATTCCTAAAATAGTAATATTCTAGACAAAAGTAGCTTCATCTGAGATATTCAAATATTATTTCCAGGCACATTCTTAGGCCACGTTTGGTTGCCAGACTAGTGACCCCACTTGCTTTGATTTCTTTGATAGAAATTTGATAGTTTGTAGCGAAATTTTAGACCTCACAAAATTAAAATTCAAAATTGCTCCTACTTTCTTCAAATGGATAGAAAATTCAAACATTCTTTTATCTTTTCAAGAGTTAATAGTATTATGACTCAGGCTATTATGCAACGTTTTCATACTCTATTAAGTCTTTGAGACCTATTGTAAAGCAAAATCGCCTTTATTAGTATATCTACGTTATAATTAAACTCTTAATTTAGGGGTTTTTTCGAATAGGCAAATTGACAATAACTTGCATAGTATTTAAGTTTTTTGACCTCATTAAACAAAATTTTTGACTCCGCTCCTGATAGAAACTATCTTTGGGAAGGTGGAAGACTCAATACCTCATGGCTTGAAGATTACTATCATGGAGGATAAGGTGATACTTTCGTTCAATTTCTTTTATAGTCCATTCTTCTTCCGTGTATAATAGTGTCTGAAACCGTTTGGTGAATATGAATTTACATACATCTAACGATTACTAGGCTTTTTGAAAAAGATAAGGGGTGAAAGGAGTTGCCAACAAAGAGTATACACCATCGTTTGGAAGACGGAACCAAGGAATGATTGAGAAACAACAAAAGACTACAAATGCAGTAGGAAAAGTCATTGGTGGTTGAAGATTTCTACGTACTTAGCTTTCATTCAATCTACCAAATTTGCAAAAATTCTGGGATCGTCTGTTATCGTGGGTGTGGATTATAAATTTTTTAAAATGTGGAGTGGAATAATCGGAGCCCCGCTCTGATACTATGTAAAAACTTTATATCCATCTCAAAAGCAATTGACAATGAGTGGAGATTACAACACTTCAATGATGAAAGCACAAGAAAGTACAGTACATAAACACGGTCCGCTTGAAAGTAAGTTTCAACTAGAAAGTTTCAGATGATTTACAAGTAATTACTTGGGAACTTCTACATAAACGCGGTCCATTTGAAAGGCAGAAACAAGGCCTGCTGAAATACAAATAACTGGGAAAAGTTTACAAAAGGGAGTTTATAAATACAACTGCAAATTTACTGCATGTAACTTGTTTTTAAATAAATAATATTCGGACAAAAATGTCTTTGTAAAAATGGACAAAAATAGCCCTACTTTTATTACATACAACCACATTCAAAACACATACACCCCAAAACCCACCCATGTTTCCCTCCATTTTTCTTCCAGGGGAAATCTTCTGGTTCTTCTAGCTGCATTCTAGGCCACCACTATTGTTGAGCTCCCACCTCCCACCATAAACCCAATCGACATCTGCCTCCAAACTCTCACCTCACACCTCCTAACACTCAATGGAAACCCCCATTGCTTCCTCTTCCTCCATTGGTAAAGAAGAAGTCTTTGACCCAACATATGAGAGTAATGTGTATTTTGATTGGAGATTGGACGGTTGTGCAATGGAAATGGAAGTTGACAAGGAAGAGGGAGCCATGGATGTTGTAGTTTCAGAGCCAAAATCACAGCAAGAGGTAACTCATCACTCCTCCACTTTTAGCCTGGTTCTATCCCGACATTTTCATCTTCTAAAACTTGAAATTACGCCACAATTTCATAGTCTAAAACTCGAAATTCTGCAAAAAATTCAAACTCTAGAGTTCGAAACTTGTCGACAATAATCACACCTCCATTTTAAACTTGGTTCTGAAACAACATTTTCAGATTATAAAAATTGAAATTATGCCAACATTTCAAACTCTAGAGTTTGAAAATTGAGGATAATATCATATTCTAAAACTTGATTTTTAGATTGGAGCGAAGGGTTTTGGTTTCAGAAAACAGAGGGCGTTGAATGGAGGGTTTTCAAAAAAAAATTGGCCGAATTACTTGGTTGGAGGAAGGAAGGACAATTTTGGAAGTTCATAGCTATTTTGAGGTTGTATGGTAGCAAATTTTTATAAGATTTGTGGTTTAAGTTAGCAAAAGGTTACATACAGTAAATTCGCAGTTGCATTTATAAACTCCCTTACAATCGCGGTTGCATTTATAAACTCCCTTACAGAAACAGTATAAAAGGTAATGATTTCGGTTTTGTGTTATCCGAAGAATGTTCTACATATCCTTTCTATTTGATCTTCCGACTTCTAAATACGCCAGCTGCTGAACACGCACAGGAGAACTCTTTTACTGAAGTAAATGAAGAATCAGCCCACTGAAGGATTCGATGCTGTTACTTAATAGTATCAAGAAAGGCAGATGCTAGAAAGGACACCATTCGCAAGCCCAAAATCCCCTGGAGGCTGAAACTATTTGCGGCAAGATTTTCCCTCTTTATCGTAAAGAATGGTGTAATTCGAGCTACTCACATTTCGAAAATAGCAGAATGTACTATCATCGTATCGGTATACTTCTTGTGTACTCCCTATGCCAGCAACCACCGAATTGTTCACTACAAGCAGAACACCCTGCCCATTCCGCAAATTCTTCAGAGAACTATCGAATAATCCGAAATCACCGGCCTTAACCCTCTTCTTCTCATTATAACCCAATGTCAAATTCGTTACCAATAAGAAAGTTGCATTTCCTTCCTCCACCTCGTCAGTGTATAGGTATAGAGGAAATCGCTTGGTTGACTTGATTGAGAGAACAGAAGAAGATGGCAATTTGGCATGGACACTATCATTGAAACTGATTGTCTGGTTAACAATCTGCAAATTCCCACCTTCCCTTAATACCATAAAGTTACTAAAATCGAATCGTTGGGTTGAATTCGTGGTGATCTTTCCATAGGACGACTTCACCCATCCAACTGACGATACAGATTTATTAACCGTCGTCAAAATGTTCCCATTTATACCTGTCAAGTTAGATACCAGGTACTTATCAAAAAAAAAAGTTAGATACCAGGGTAACAACCGCAGGCGATACATGGTGTTTCAAAAGATGGCCTTTGGTTTTTACCCTCTTCCTGTCCAACCAAACATGCAAATTGGCATCTATGTACCACACATTCAGAGCGTTTGTCACGCTAAATGCAAACTCATGGGTCTTTCCATCAAGTATTGTGCCCAAAAAGGGAGTGACCTCAATATCATAGGAAGGGAGATCAAAAGATCCGATCCCGGTAACAGGTCTCCACAAAAGGGGATTTATCCCTCCGGTATAGATCACAGTAAAAGGCCAAACCGCGCCGACTTCTACTCGGTCCAAAGTGACCACAACCTCCCTAAAAGGCCCGTTTTCAGGCGGAATCGAGAGGTTGTTTGCGGTAATAAAGTTGTTCGGTAAATTGGTATACCAAAGCTCATCATCCTCGTGATACGAAACATAAACCTCCAGCACAGCCCTATATGCATTTCGGGGAATCATGAACTTTTTCGACTCTATATCAGTCGAATTTGTTGGAAAAAAACTTGATTTTGCTCAACTTTGAGCTACTTATTGAGTGGGTCCCACGCGTCCACGTGGATCGACCCACATACCGTTGTGTTCGTCTTGGTTAGGAGATTAAGATGGAACATATAATTGGAGAAAATCAAGTCATGGTGAATGAGAAATTGTCATGCCAAGTTGCTCCCACATGGTATTTGGGAGGAGTGGAAAGTGGTAGTCCCACATTGGTGGGAGGAGGAAAGTTCATTAGGGATAAATGACCCAAGTGGAGCTCAAAGGGTTGGCCCTTTGGGTCATAGAAGTTTTGTAGGGGAAGAGGGCATGAATAAGTATCCTTTCTCTTATAAAACACACGCGCGCCGAACCGGGCCGGGTTGGGTTGGTCAAAAGATTGGGCTTGGCTCAATGGGTTATTATCTTTTTGCAGCCTAACAGTTTTGAACTAGGCCGAATCAGAGCTGACCCGCCCGTCCGCGTGCCAACCCGATGCCCGCCGTTTCCTTCCTCGCGTCTGTTCGACGAACAGGTTCCGGCCAACCGGTACCTCTGTTCCGAACAGTCGCACCTGCCTTTTCCGGCCAACTGGTACCACTGTTCCGAACAGGTGCATTCATTCCTATAAATTAGACATGTTTATGCATCATTGCATACGAAAAATTATCCTGCATTCATTCTTCATTTCACGCATCCGTACTGAGAGTTCGACACAGTTTTTTGGTTCGCCTACCAATCAGATTGCAGTGCTGCTTCCGGTTGGTGAAAATCGGGTAGTCCTGGGAAGCAGACGTCCGCGGGTTTCCATCAGCACCGTAGTGGAGGGCGAATTTGCTTTAAGGACAGAGTTCTACTCGCCTCGATTAATCCGTTCATTGCCAATTTCCGGACGCCTGAAATTGGCTAAGTAAGTTTCGCATTCCTTCATTATTTCTGTTTTATTTCCAGAAAATAGAAGCCGGGTGAATAACAATCTTAAAGCAAATTTGATTTCTTTCGGTTTTATTCCTGGAAAAATTATTGGCGTTGAAATTGTGGGTGTGCAAAAGTTTCTGGAAAATTTTTTTTGTAGTTCAATCTTACTGGTTTTTGGGTTCGTGTACCATCTGTTCGATTGAAAAAATAGTAAGGTTAGAAAACTGAGAGTAATAGTTTAATCCGTGTAGTCAATTATTTCAGTTTCGAAGTTATGTGACCAGTGGGTTTTAAACATTTGCCATTTAAGTTAATAACAATTTTCGTGATCTCGGTTTCGGTGGGTGTAAAACCTGGAGTGGATTTTTGGTGTACTCATTCTGGGTTTATTGTTTAAATACACATCAGTTGGTTAATAAGGTTAGAAATTTGTATTTGATCTGTGTTCTTAAAGTGCTTCCGATCAGTTTCAAATTTGTACTTTAGTGGCCAGTGTGTGTTCAATATTGAACTCGTCTAGATTTATTATTGCTATTAAGAAGGGACAAATCAAATTGGTTTTTTTTGATTCTATATTTGCAGATAGAATACTATTGTACGGTTCAGTGCACGTGTGTAGTTGCACGTTTGTTTTCAAAAGTCAGTGGCATGTGTTTCTCCTTTCATGATAGTTAGTCAAGGTTTTTCTTAAAAGGAAAAAATAAAAGGCAGATTACTCCCGGCACTTTTCTAATTACCATCAGTGGTTGTTTTTGAGTATTGGTTATTGGTATTCATTAGTGTTAAAACTTGTGAAAGTTCATATTAATTAAAATTGTGTCGGTTTTCTGTTTATGTTAACAGAAATGACTACCGAAATCCCTAAGACTGGTGATGTTCCCAAAACTGGAGATGGGTCTTCAGTGGTTTCCATTGCTTCCTCTTCCACCGTTGCTGCTGCTCCGGTGGCGGCACTGATGCCGGTGAATCATTCCGAGAAGCCGGAAAAGTTCAATGGGTCAGAGTTTCGTAGGTGGCAGCAGAAAATGCTTTTCTACCTGACGACTCTCCGTTTGGCTAGGTTTCTGACAGAGGATCCTCCTACTGTGGCTGAAAATGAGACAGACACTCAAGTCCGTATAGCTTATGATGATTGGAAGAACTCTGATTATCTGTGCAGAAACTACATTCTCAATGGACTGGACAATGCGCTTTACAACGTGTATTGTTCGGTGAAATCTGCCAAGGAACTCTGGCTTACCTTGGAGAAAAAGTACATATCAGAAGATGCCGGACTGAAAAAATTTGTTGTTGGCAGGTTCTTGGACTATAAGATGGTGGATTCGAAATCGGTGATGAAGCAAGTTCAGGAACTCCAGGTTCTCCTTCATGAGATTCATACTGAAGGAATGGTGTTGAGTGAGTCTTTCCAAGTGGCCGCCGTCATTTGGAAATTGCCGCCTTCATGGAAGGCGTACAAAAAGCAACTCAAGCACAAGCGTAAGGATATGAACATGGAGGATCTGGTTGTACGTTTGAGAATGGAGGAGGATACTCTGAATATGGATAAAAAGGATCTGAATCCGTATGTGGCAAAGGCCAACATGATTGAACAAGGTGGAAATGCATACAAGGGGAAGAAGAACAACAAAAGGAAGGGCAAAGGTATTGACTTCGGTCCGCGTGGTGGTGTGGCTAAAAAGGCTAAGTATGATGGAAAGCCTAGGTTTACTGGAAAATGCTTTGTGTGCGACAAGCCGAGACATCGGGCTGTGGAGTGCAAAAGCAAGGGGAAGGCACAGGCCAATATAGCTGAAATGGAGGAAGTTCTGCCTGATGGTGTTGATGAGATGAATCTCTCGGCTGTGGAATCAGAAGTCAATTTGGTGGGTTCTAATCCCAAGGAGTGGTTTGTGGACACTGGCGCTACTCGTCATGTGTGTGCGGATAGGAGGTTGTTCACCACCTATAAAACGGTGGATTCTGGTGAGCAACTCTATATGGGAAACTCTTCGAGTTCCAAGGTTGAGGGGATTGGGACTGTGGTTCTCAAGATGACTTCTGAAAAGGTGGTGACTCTTAAGGAGGTGATGCATGTGCCTGAGATTCGCAAGAATCTAATTTCTGGCTCGCTGTTGGTGAAAAATGCTTTTGTTTGGTTTTCCAGGCTGATAAGGTTGTTGTGAAACACAAGGGAATGTATGTCGGTAGGGGATACATGGTGAATGGTATGTTCAAAATGAATGTGCTGACTAAGGTTCCGGCCTCTCCGGGTGTTAGTGAGATAAACACATCTTTTGTTAAGGTTCCGGCCTCTCCGGGTGCTAAGGTTCCGGCCTCTCCGGGTTCTAATGAAATAACCACATCTTCTGCTTATATGATTGAGTTTCCTTATTTATGGCATGGTAGATTAGGACATGTTAATTATGGTACGTTGCGACGTCTAATCTATTTGGATTGTATACCAAATTTTAAGATTAACTCAAGTCATAAATGTGAAGTGTGTGTAGAGGCTAAATTGGCAAAGAATCCTTTTCATAAAATTGAACGAAGTACTGAACCGCTTGAATTAATTCATACCGACTTATGTGATTTGAAATCTGTTGAAACAAGCGGAGGGAATAAGTACTTTGTCACTTTTATAGACGATTGCACTAGATACTGTTATGTTTATCTGCTTAAAACTAAGGGTGAGGCCATAGAAGTTTTCATCCATTACAAGGGTGAAGTGGAAAATCAACTTGGCAAGAAAATCAAAGTTGTTAGAAGTGATCGAGGTGGTGAATACGAAGCGCCTTTTGGTGAATTTTGCGCCCAACATGGGATAATTCACCAAACGACTGCTCCTTATACACCACAACAAAACGGAGTTGCTGAACGAAAGAACAGAACTCTGAAGGAAATGATGAATGCCATGTTGATTAGTTCAGGAGTTCCTCAGGAATTGTGGGGGGACGCAGTCCTCTCCGCGAATTATATCCTGAACAAGATCCCACATAAGAAAACGGATGTGTCACCGTATGAATTGTGGAAAGGTCGTAAACCTTCCTACAAATTCTTGAAAATGTGGGGGTGTTTGGCCAAAGTAGCAGTTCCCCGACCCAAGAAGGTTAAGATTGGGCCGAAAACCGTTGATTGTGTTTTCATCGGTTATGCTCATAATAGTAGTGCATATCGGTTCTTTGTCTTTAATTCAGAGGTGCCTAATGTCTATCCTAATTCTTTTATGGAATCTAGGAATGCAGTATTCTTTGAACATGTGTTTCCGTTTAAGGAAAAGCGAGTTCCTAGGTCAATTCTAGAAACTGAACCAATTCAGGAACCTGTTAATATGGATTTTGAGTACGACTCAGTCCGTGAAGAAAATGATGATGACAATGATGGAGTTCGACGTTCTAAAAGAGCTAGAATTTCGAAATCTTTCGGACCAGACTTCTTGACATATATGTTAGAAGCAGAACCTCAAAGCTATAAAGAGGCGGTGTCATCATGGGAGGCTCCTTTATGGAAGGAAGCCATAAACAGTGAGATTGAATCCATACTGCACAATCATACTTGGGAACTGACTGATCTCCCTCGAGGCTGTAAACCTCTTGGATATAAGTGGATATTTAAACGGAAGTTGAAAGCAGATGGATCAATTGACAAGTACAAAGCAAGGCTAGTAGTCAAAGGTTATAGACAAACGGAAGGTCTTGACTACTTTGACACTTATTCTCCTGTTACTAGAATCACATCTATAAGAATGTTAATTGCTTTTGCAGCGCTTAACAATCTTGAAATTCATCAAATGGATGTGAAGACCGCCTTCCTAAATGGTGATCTAGATGAAGAGATTTATATGGAACAACCTGAAGGGTTTAGAGTTCCAGGACAAGAGGAGAAAGTATGTAAGCTTGTTAAGTCTTTGTACGGCTTGAAGCAAGCGCCCAAACAATGGCATGAAAAATTTGACAATGTCATGATTTCTAATGGTTTTCAAATCAATGAATGTGACAAATGTGTGTATATCAAAGATAGTAACAGGGGTTATGTCATTGTTTGTTTGTATGTAGATGATATGCTTATTATTGGCAACAATAAAGAGATCATAAAATCTACTAAAAACATGTTGAATGCCAGGTTTGACATGAAGGATATGGGTTTAGCAGATGTCATTTTGGGAGTCCAAATTTCTCGAACTCCTGAGGGGTATATCTTGTCTCAAAAGCATTATATTGAGAAGATACTTGAGAAGTTTAACCCGAATGACATCAGTATATCCAAAACGCCAGTAGATTTAAGTTTGCATCTTTACAAGAATACTGGTCATAGTGTCAACCAATTGGGATATGCGCGAATAATAGGCAGTCTAATGTACTTGATGAATTGTACAAGGCCGGACATAGCCTACTCTGTTAGCAAACTGAGTAGGTACACGAGCAATCCAGGGAAGGATCATTGGACGGCTATAATCAGGGTCCTTAGATATCTAAGGTACACCAAGGATTATGGACTGCACTATACTCGGTATCCAGCAGTACTAGAAGGATATAGTGATGCTAACTGGATATCCGATACCAACGACTCCAAATCCACTAGTGGATATGTATTTACGTTAGGTGGTGGAGCCGTTTCTTGGAAATCCACTAAACAAACGTGTATAGCACGTTCAACGATGGAATCTGAGTTTATCGCGTTGGACAAATCTGGAGAGGAAGCAGAGTGGCTTCGTCATTTCATGGAAGATATCCCAACGTGGTCTAGGCCTGCGCCGCCGGTTTGTATACACTGTGATAGTCAGTCGGCGATTGGCAGAGCTCAGAATCGTATGTATAACGGAAAGTCTCGACATATACGTCGACGACATAATACCGTTAGGCAACTACTCTCAAATGGAATTATCGTAATTGATTATGTCAAATCAAAGGATAATATAGCGGATCCGCTAACCAAAGGGTTATCAAGAGAGTTAGTTGAAAACGCATCGAGGGGAATGGGGCTTAAGCCCATGACTTAAAAAGACTCTGCAACGGCAACCCAACCTAGTTGATTGGAGATCCCAAGATCTAGGTTCAACGGGACAACCGAGTTGTATGAGGCTTAGGATGATCACTGTGGAGACTTTGTCTCTGCCCATTCCTATGATGCAACAGTGATGCCTGCAGCGTTTAAGGTTAGGCAAATGTCTTTAATGGTTCTTAAACCTTGGACATCCATGTGGGGTATCCGAGTCGGGTATAGCAGGATACTCGTATTAAGAATCACCTATGTGAATGTAGAAGGGGCCGCTTCTATGAGAATGTCTCGGGCAGAATTCTCTACAAACATTCATGAAGACCAGGCGTGTTCCAGGGCCATAATGGGCACAACCGTAAGAACCAAACTGTGTTTGGAAAGATTCTGGGTGTTGACTATTGTCTAGGCTTACACAAATGGCTGAACAGTTCAAGACATCATGTTCACTGGTTAGCTAGTAAGTCCGATAGTTACTCACAAGGATAGGTTCAAAGCCAGAAGCTACCTAGCCCTATGCAGAAGATTTCCTATTGTAACTCTCAGGGATTTTGCATGTGCATTGCATACTCTGTCCTGCCAATTTCATTCATGTGGGGGATTGTTGGAAAAAAACTTGATTTTGCTCAACTTTGAGCTACTTATTGAGTGGGTCCCACGCGTCCACGTGGATCGACCCACATACCGTTGTGTTCGTCTTGGTTAGGAGATTAAGATGGAACATATAATTGGAGAAAATCAAGTCATGGTGAATGAGAAATTGTCATGCCAAGTTGCTCCCACATGGTATTTGGGAGGAGTGGAAAGTGGTAGTCCCACATTGGTGGGAGGAGGAAAGTTCATTGGGGATAAATAACCCAAGTGGAGCTCAAAGGGTTGGCCCTTTGGGTCATAGAAGTTTTGTAGGGGGAGAGGGCATGGACAATGTATGCTTTTCTCTTATAAAACACACGCGCGCCGAACCGGGCCGGGTTGGGTCAAGTTGGGTCAAAAGATTGGTCTTGGGCTTGGCCCAATGGATTATTATCTTTTTGCAGCCTAACAGTTTCGAACTGGGCCGAAACAGAGCTGACCCGTCCGTCCTCTGTTCCCTCGCGTCTGTTCGACGAACAGGTTCCGGCCAACCGGTACCTCTGTTCCGAACAGTCGCACCTGCCTTTTCCGGCCAACTGGTACCACTGTTCCGAACAGGTGCATTCATTCCTATAAATTAGACATGTTTATGCATCATTGCATACGAAAAATTATCCTGCATTCATTCTTCATTTTACGCATCCGTACTGAGAGTTCGACACAGTTTTTTGGTTCGCCTACCAATCAGATTGCAGTGCTGCTTCCGGTTGGTGAAAATCGGGTAGTCCTGGGAAGCAGACGTCCGCGGGTTTCCATCAGCACCGTAGTGGAGGGCGAATTTGCTTTAAGGACAGAGTTCTACTCGCCTCGATTAATCCGTTCATTGCCAATTTCCGGACGCCTGAAATTGGCTAAGTAAGTTTCGCATTCCTTCATTATTTCTGTTTTATTTCCAGAAAATAGAAGCCGGGTGAATAACAGAATTTTCGACTTCGAACCACAACCCATCATTCAAAGGTAGATTCCGCGAAATGGGTAAGATCAGATCAGCCCAAGAACTATACCCACCAAAAGAATTACCCGTACTCACTTCAGCAGGATAGAAATGGACCGTCAAGATCACATGGTACACACCGGTATAAACATTAGTAACAATGTTACCAAGATAAACAGCAAGTGTTTGATTACTCATCAACAACGAATAATACCTCGTGATGTCCTTCTTTACAGTCCAAACAATTCCGGTGGCTGTTGGCTCCGCGGTGCAGCTCCGGAGAAGCTCCACGCCACCTAGCCAGACCCCGAAAATGCGATCAAATTGCGTACCATTGCTTTTAGCCTCCCATTGGAGAACAATTTTGGCGAAGTTTTGACACTGGCAATCTGAGGGTGGCGTATAATTGGCAAGAACTGGTGGTAGTTCATATGTGTGGCCGAAATCATGTTGGAGGAGGAGATAGGAGCAGGGTTTGGTTCTGGGAACTTGGATGGGTTTGGTTACTTCGAAGAATGTGGTAATGTTGGTTTTGGAGAGGTGAGATTTGAGCTTTGGTCTGAAGTGGCCTTTTTTGTGAATGTTTGCTGCGGTGGAGAGAGAGTGGTTCAGGAGGAAGAGAGAAAGGAGGAGGAGGATGAGAGGGAAAGCTGTCATTGGTGTGGTGTAATGTTGATTTGCTTCAGACTTTTGAATTAATGAAGGAGCTATACAATTTGGAAGCTGTCACTGGTGTGGTGTATTGTTGCTTTGCTTTCAGACTTAGAATGCAAGAGCTATATAATTTGGAAATGGCTTGTCTGCTGTCCAAGTTTGGACTGCGGTAGTGCAGTTCAAATGATCGCAATTGTTAGTTAGCGTTTTCAATGGTCCAAATTTATTATGATATTTTTACTGGTAAATTATCCGTTAATTGTCAATATGGAAAATTCAGATTGGACTATACACGCCTCTCGGCCGGATCCTAAAATTTTTGTTTGACAAAAAAAAAAAAAGGAATGAATGAATGAAAGAGCTCTATATATGCAAGGTTGGGTGTGGGAAAATTTGCTCAAGAGAGTGCAGAGAAAGAGAGGTGGAGACAAAGAAGGGAATATGATGACATCGATTTTTTCTTTTTCCTTTTTTGGTAAGGTAATCCATTTAGACTATCAAACCATGAAAATGGACCAAGGGCGTGGAAATTAAAGATTAGATTTTTAGCTAAAGAATGGATTTTTTCCTCTTTTTTTTTTTACTAAACAGAGATATGACGACAGTATTGATTGATTCATCATTTGACTGTTATTTCTCTCTGTGGAGTGGAGTGAAAGCAATAGCAAGAAGATTTTTCCTATTTTGAACATAAGAGAAGGAAGCTGGATCGATTCACCATTTCAAATGCTTTTGACGTCAAATCTGCTATACCAAAACATTGTTAGCATGAAATCGTTTGAATCGGAAAATCGCCTACATTTTCAATGAAAGGATTACACAAGAGAGTATCTTCTCAGGAAGATAGTTGTATGCAAACATTCAAGTGAAAATGCATAGGAACAGAGGTATATATACTTTTTTGGTACAAGTGATCTGTTAGGCTTTCTACCTAGACTCGGAACAATTTTTACCCCGTAGATTTATGTACGTATGCAGATTTATGTATACTAAGAGTCTAAGAGTGATGTTTATTAGGTTTTCAAATAGTATATAACCCCCCATCATGCTAGGAACAACACTTAAATATGAAAATTTGTCGTCTAAAAATAGAAATATTGAATAAATATATTAATCATAAATTATGAGATTTCACTCTTTCTTCACCTGTGTGGAGGGCTTTACAGATACAGAATTGTGTACAAGTTCTTCAACCCATATAGTAAGTGTTAGCGCAAGTTCATGTGTTTTTTTAGCTTCGTACGTTCTTTTAACCTCTCTTATCCCTCAATATTTATCATTCATAAGTAAATTTTTCTTATGATCTAAAGATGAAAAAACAAAAATGTTCATTTAAATAGTAAAATCAAAATTTCCTACCTTAGCTTATATCATTTATTCATGGACTAGGAAGGACCCGCGTCAGCTGATCTGCTAATCCTTAGCCTAATTACGTGGCTCAAAATGTTAACCTCTTATACAGTAACTGTTCGCAAATTCTTATATACCATTTTATCTTTTCAGGAATTCCCGATGTGGGACTTATTCCCAAGGTGGGTTCTCACAGTAAATTTGTAGGACTAGATATATGCGTATTTACGTCGAGGAAGTTACCTCTTAGAAGTTGCATGTGTAACATGATAAATTTTATAGTATCGTTAAAATTTGATCGCATCATACCACTTTGACTTTAATTATTTTATGTCGCGAGTGATGTGTTGAGTGATGCAACCTAGCTATTAACTCTATAATTTTATGAAGTTAAAAATTCAAGAAAATTAAGATAGAGGAATAAGGATCCCATTTTGTACTGCCATGCGAATCACGGGGGGTGATTAATAAATACTCCTATATTGGTAAATTACACATATCTTCTTCTTTTTTTGGGGTGCGGCTATTCTCAGTCACGTATTTTCTCCCATAACCCATTAAAAATTTTCAACTATACTCGACAGTTAGTTACCGAAATTGAGATACATTTTCAGCACCCAATTACCGAAATATAATCTTTTTTTCAACAGCTATTTACCGAAATGTATGTATTAGCAGTTGTATACCGAAGGTTGAACATATTTTTGACATGCAGTTACCGAAATATAATTTTGTTTTGAACAGCTATTTACCGAAATGTTATTTATGATTTTCAACAACTACTTACCGAAATATAGTGGGCTAAGGGAAAAAATATGTGCCTTCGAATAGCTGCGCCCTTTTTTTGGGATAATAGTTTTTATTCACAACAAACGTGATACAAATTCAAATGGGCATTCTCCGGGCGGCACTATTCGCAACTACGTATTTTCTCCCATAGCCCGCTAAAATTTTTTAACTATACTCGACAGTTAGTTACCGAAATTGAGATACATTTTCAGCACCCAATTACCGAAATATAATCTTTTTTTCAACAGCTATTTACCGAAATATATGTATTAGCAGTTGTATACCGAAGGTTGAACATATTTTCGACATGCAGTTACCGAAATATAATTTTGTTTTCAACAGCTATTTACCAAAATGTTATTTATGATTTTCAACAACTACCTACCGAAATATAACGGGCTATGGAAAAAAATATGTAGCTGCGAATAGCGACACCCTATTCTCCAGTTAACCAAGCCAAAAATTACACATATCTTGGAGTATCTTTCTTGAAGTTTCTGACAAATACGCAAACCTCCCCTGTGGTTTAGGAAAATACTCTCACCTCCCCTTGCTTTCTGTTTTAGTGATCCCCTTGCTTTCACCGAAGTTCTTCAACCCAATATATATATATATATATATCAGTCCGTCTCCTATAAGGACCACCTCATTTTAATAAAATACAGACCTCTCATTTTCGGATCGAATTTTGATGATCCGAGCCGCTCAATGTGTTCAGAACGTGATTTTAAGGATATCCACGAGAAATCAGAAAAAAAAAAAGACTAGAAAGGGCTTCATCCGAGCAGTTTTTGTTTATTTTTTATCGAACGGTCCAAATAAAAAATGTTCGGATGAAGCTCTTTCCGGTCCTTTTTTTTGCTAATTTCTTGCGATTACCCATAAAATCACGTTCTGAACACATTGAACGGCTCCGATCATCGAAATTCAATCGGAAAATGGGAGAAATAAAGAGGTCCGCATTTTAATTAAAATGAGAACCTCCTCATGAGAGACTAACTGTGTGTGTATATATATATATAATAAGTGTTTGCACAAGTACTGATTTTAAGTAAATTGGGTGATATTCAATAAATCTTTTACAACTTTAACTTAAGTGCTTCGGCATCTCTCACTCCGACTCTTCGTCTATTTTAATTAATCACATCAAGAAATTATCACTTCTTCTTCTTCTTTTTTGGCGCACCCACTTAGTAAATAATCATCCTCATATTGCGTAGGTAATTGGGAGGATTGGCTGGGGCAATGGTAACAAGAAGTAATCAAATAATAATATTCTGATACTATTTGAGGGGTAATGGAAATTTCCCAAATTTGAAGAAAGATAAGAGGAAATTTGAGGTGTGACTTTAAAGTACTATTTGGCCTTTTGAGGAACTGACGGTTGTGTAGATCGGTACTCAGGTGGTACTGTTTGTGTCTCATTCTCTCTCCAGGAAAGGTCTCCGACGTATTGCGGTGTCGTTGTTGTAGAATGCATTGGATGGAGATATTTTTGGGAGTGCGAAGCCGGAGGGGCTCGGTGAGGGCATGCATGCCATTGCAAAATGCAACCACAAATCAAACGTCGTCTAGCCTTATTTGACTGAAGGAAGTAGAGATGGCAAATGGGCGGGTCTGAGCGGATTTAATATGGGGTCACGGGTCAAATATGGGTCAAATAGTAAACGGGTTGGGTCGAATATGGGTCAAGCCAAATTCAAACCCGACCCGACCCGACCCGTTTTCCTTTTCTTTTTCTTTTCTTTTTTTTTTTTTTATTTTATTTTTAAAACCCCCCCCCGCCTCCTCTCCCCAACATGGTTTTTTATCCGTGATATCTTTTTTTACTTCTTTTTTTTTTTTTTAAATTATGAGTTTCGATCTTAACACTATTAATTTTATGAGGTCGCATGCTCAAATTTTACGGAGGCTAAATAATCCAAACTTTGGGGTTGGCGGACGATTTGTTCGGTTGTTAATTTTAGGACCCCGGAATTGGTCGAGGTCCCGGACACTCGATTACATATAAAAATTCCTAACACTAATGATATCTTCAAAATTAAAATCTTAATTAGTTTAGCACTTTTGAATTCGGGACGTTCATTATTTCAAGGAAAGCCGGCTCAGTTTGTTCCAAATTTTCCATTTGACTGAACCTTGTATGCATCAATGTTCTGAATACCGTACCGGCCAAGGAGAGGTCTCGCGCGCAGGGGGGTGCGCAAATCCGAGATTTGAGACTCGCGCACGTACTTTAATTAAGCCCACGTTTTGCTAAAATTCTGAAACGGACTTTTTTTATAAAGAAAACGTGTATTCCTCCACCAGCGAAAAAAATGTTTTCTGTTGACAACGTTTTTTTAAAAAGAAATCGTGTATTCCTCCACCAGGAAAGGGAAAAAAATTGAAAACACGGTTTTCCGGGCATCTGCAAAATTCCGGACGAAATTACGGGTAGCTCGTCTCGGCCGGTAAATTGGCTCGAACATCCGGTTATTAAAAAAAAAAAACAAATCTATTTTGATGAAAATAATGGGCTAAACTGAACATGTCTAGTTTGGGGTTTTCAGATTTGAACGTAGTTCGATTCGTTTATTTATGGTATGTGTCGTATTATATTCATGTTCGTGTTCGGTTTATTTAGTAAAAAAGTCGAACTCGAAAGGAACCGAGCTTGAGATAAATGTAACTCAGCTAGCTCAATCACGTAGATAAGCCCGTAATCTTATGTATGAGTTTACGTATGTCAATTGGGGGAAATTCCAGACTAAATTGTGTGGACTCTATACTTTACCTTCTTTCTTGGTTTAGAGAGAGAGAGAGAGAGAGATTCTCTCAATTTGGCTCTCAACACACAGAGAGAGAGAGAGAGATTCTCTCAATTTGGCTCTCAACAGCCAGGAGTACACGTAATTAGGAGAAGCTGAGAAATCGTGGTTCGGTAATTGGAGTACACGTGAAGCACTTGGGTTGGGTCTTTTAATTACAATACAAAATTAGAGGCCGATCCTCTTTTTCAGGTTTGGTTAGATCCCAACCCTAAATATTTTTTCCCGAAGCTGGATGGCTCGGTTATGTTACTGGAGGACTTTTTTGCCCCCCCAAATATACTTCACGACCAAACACAAAAAACTGAAACCCCTCCGCCCCCTCCCTCTCTCTCTCTAAACCACTGTCACCGACACACCAACTCCTCTCTCTTGCTCTCCCTCCACCGATGGAGCAGCGCCGCCCACGGCCGCCGTCTCCGCTCCGACGAGAATTCGCGTTCTTGCCGCCGTCGGATAAGTCAACGATTTTAGCAGAGTTGCTATCGTCTCCTCTCCAATGAGAATTCACGTTCTTCGACGGGCGAATCGAGAAGGTAATCCGAAAATATATCCAACTGCTACTCTGCAACGAATGAATCTCTGCGACTTTCCTCGTTGTGCTCGATCGTCTCCAATGAAAATCTGGTTGATGTTGTCTATCGTCAAAGAAGGGGAATCAGGAGACGAATTCGAAAATCACGGCGTCGAAGACTTGTTAGTCTTGTCTTTAGGTAACGGCTTGTTGTGGATGTTGTTCTTGACGGGGTGTCTGAAACCATCGACCAAATGCTTAGGAACTCTTTTTGTTGGAATCTCGCAGATTACTTTAGGATTCAAGTAATTAGATCTCATGTTAGGATACTTTGGCTTTATTTATTTTATTTGAATTATTATTTTATCAAGTTAATTTTCATCGAGTATGTGTTCCCAATCGAATTGCCCCACTATTTTGTCATCCGTAACTCCAGATTACACTCTACTGTGGCTGCTATAATTTAATTTTAAGGTTATGACTTTACTCTCACTGGTTTCAAGGTTAGAAGTTTTGTTTGTGTGTGTATTTTTTATGAGAATTGTGTATTTTTTATGCGAATTGTATATTTTCTATGAGAACTCCATATGAGAACGGTGTATTTTATATAAAAACTGTATATTTTCTATGAGAACTATCTATGAGAATTGTGTTTTTTCTATGAGAACTGTGTTTTTTTTATGAGAACTGTTATTGTCAATGATGATTGTCTATGAGAACTGTGTATTTTTCTATGAGAATTTTGTATTTTAGTGTGTGGTGAGACTATTTGAACGGTTTATTTTTCAGTTCACATAGCCATTTCACATGAGAACGGTCTATGAGAACTGTGTTTTTCTATGAGAACTCTGTATTTTCTATGTGAACTGTGTATTTTAGTGTATTGTGAGGCTATTTGAATGGTGTATTTTTCAGTTCACATGAAAACGGTCTATGAGAATTGTGTTTTTTCTATGAAAATTGTGTTTTTTCTATGAGAACTGTTATTATCTATGATGATTATCTATGAGAACTGTGTATTTTTCTATGAGAACTATGTATTTTCTATGAGAACTGTGTAATTTAGTGTGTGGTGAGACTATTTGAACGATGTATTTTTCAATTCATATAGCCATTTCACATGAGAACGGTTTATGAGAATTGTGTTTTTTTCTATGAGAACTGTTATTGTCCATGATGATTATCTATGAGAACTGTGTATTTTTCTGTTTTTCTATGAGAACTATGTATTTTCAATGAGAACTGTGTATTTTAGTGTGTGGTGAGACTATTTTAACGGTGTATTTTTCAGTTCATATAGCCATTTCACATGAGAACGGTCTATGAAAACTGTGTTTTTTTCTATGAAAACTGTATTTTTTTTATGAGAACTGTTATTGTCCATGAAAACTATGCATTTTAGTGTGTGGTGAGGTTATTTGAACTGTGTATTTTTCAGTTCACATAGTCATTTTACATAATTCTTATAGAACTGATTATGAGAATTGACAGTTCTCATAGCCAATTTACATAGCCAAGGGTATTTTTGTCCAAAATAATATAGGTCAGGAATTGATTCTAAAAATATAAGTTTTATTAAAAACGGACACGTAGATAAAAAGTTAAGAAGAAATGGCAAAATAGTAAAAATGCATGAAAAAAGTTAAGAGAAATGACCTGAATAAAGAAAAAATAGTTTTGTCAGGACTATTTGAAGTTAGAATTGATTATGTGAATTAGCAATTCACATAGCCAGTTTTCTATGAGAATTGAATGGTTCTCATAGAACTGACTATGAGAATTGACAGTTCCCATATTCCACATAGCCAAGGATATTTGTGTCCGAAATAATATGGGTCACATAGCCAGTTTTCTATGAGAATTGAATGGTTCTCATAGAACTGACTGTGAGAATTGACAGTTCTCATAGCCCACATAGCCAAGGGTATTTGTGTCCGAAATAATATGGGTCACATAGCCGGTTTTCTATGAGAATTGAACAGCTCTCACAGAACTGACTATGAGAATTGAAAGTTCTCATAGCCCACATAGCCAAGGGTATTTGTGTCCGAAATAATATGGGTCACATAGCCAGTTTTCTATGAGATTTGAGCAGTTCTCATAGAACTGACTATGAGAATTGACAGTTCTCATAGCCCACATAGCCAAGGGTATTTTTGTCCGAAATAATATGGGTCAGGAATTGATTCTAAAAATATAAATTTTATTAAAAATAGACATGTACACAAAAAGTTGAGAAGAATGGACAAAATAGTAAAATTGCATGGAAAGTCAAGAAAAAGGACTGAAAGAAAGAGAAAATATTTTTGTCAGGACTAAATTAAGTCCAAACCTACTTTTTTGGGCCGGCCTAAAAATTCCCCTAATTACAATCCATATTGAACCCATTTTTAACCCATCTAAACTCATGTAAATATGGGTTAATATGGATTCAACCCATATCAACCCCATTAAGTAATATGGGCGGGTTGGATTGGGTTATAAATGGACGGATTGGACGGGTTAGAAAAATATGGGTTGAGATGAGCATGTAAAAATTAGTTAGTAAAGTAAAGGAGGTGAGAGTATTTCCCAAACCAAAGGGGGGGTCCCTGTACTTGTCAGATCAGTGTAACGAACCCTAAAAATTTAGGGGACGGCTATTCGCAGTCTCGTATTTTCTCTCTTAATCCGTTTAAAATTTTCAACTATACTTGACAATTAGTTACCGAAATTAAGATACATTTTTAGCATCCAATTACCGAAACATAATATTTTTTTCAACAGCTATTTACCGAAAATGTATGTTCGACAGTTGTTTACCGAAGGTTAAACATATTTTCGACATGTAGTTACCGAAATATAATTCTGTTTTCAACAGTTATTTACGGGGTTGCGAATAGTTGCCCGCAAAATTTATTGACTTGCAAATCATGGGATAACCAATAGGTTAATAATGCTTACCGAATCCAAATGATTAACCAACCATTGAATAACCAAAAGCAATCTTTTGAGAATCCTTCGACTCGTCGCTCACTGGGTTCTCCTTATAAAAAAAAATCACGCCCTTAATCCATACATGCATGCAGGTCTCTACTTCGGGAGCTCAATCGGGTCCCCTCAAATGTGGCAGACTTTTAGGGAATGCAAACATGTTAGATTTTTTAGAGGGTTCCAACCTAAAATCAATTGGCATGCAATAGACGTGGAATAGCCTCTATAATCTATTAACCAAGCTTGCATGGTTTAAATGCGCGATATGGACAAGTCTAATACTCCCGCTCACATGCAACCTGTATGCAGGTGGAGGTGACAGACCAAGAGCTGAGCAATTGACTTTGACGACGCAGATGACAGAGACTTTTCCACGAGAGATATGCGGACATCCTTGCGCGTGAAGCTCGATTGGTCCATGCAAGACTCCTTCATTTGCTTTGTTACAATTCCCAGTTTGTAGTTTGTATCATTTCTCGAGTAGGAGATGATGCCAGGGCCGGGTGTTTCATACAACCCCGACTATCTACTCTTGATCTTCCCTTTTGACCAATTTTTTTTGGCCAGTGATTTTGCCACACCCTTATTTGTTAATGCCACACCCTGCAAGTGTATTTTTTGGTGCAAAAATACACTTGCAGGGTGTGGCACTAACAAAAAAGGGTGTGGCAAAATCATTTCCCTTTTTTTTTTTTAGCATTTCCCTCTCCCCATGCAGAAATACGTTTCGTCTGCCGAGAAATCTGCTCCACCTCCCAAGCAAGTCAACTCCTCCCTCTCTCTCCCCACATTATAGGAGTAGTATTTTCTCATGATTCACTTTCATAAATCCTTATTGATCAGCACAAAAGCAAAGCTTGCTGGAACATATATACATTTGATTCTGATGAATTTTCCCTGTAAACCGGTAAGAGTCGGCGGCGGCGGAGGAAAAGTTGGCCAGGAAAGGATATTGATTTTGCCAAATGACCAGATGAACTGTTGTCGTCATGAATCTGGTGGGCTCCCTTATTGCCAAAAATTGCTCTCTGCATAAATGGGTTCCAACTTCCAAATGTGGAGGGCAAATTTGTTTTTGAGAAAAATGGTTCAAAAAAGAGAAGTTGAAAAGGACCTCCCTCCCTCCCTCCCTCTTTTTGGCTTTTGCGAGGGATCTTCAAAATAGAAGAACTCATTTTTCCAAAACTCATTCTCTCCAACCAGCCAAACACCCAAAAGTTAGAAATGAGAAGTTGAAAAAGAAGCACCCAAACAGGCAGGCCATGGCCCTTTTTTCGTCACCCTGTGGCATGAACCCAAGAGTTACAGTTGAGGCCATCTGACAGGGAAATTACAGAGAAGTGGAAATTCATTGTACATATATATAGGGGGTGTTTGGAACCCTCATTTTCTCATTTTTCAATTCTACTTTTCTTATTCTGGGCGTTTGGCATACCAGATCCAAAACCCATTCTTCAAAAAACAGCTTTTCAAAATTGAACGAAGGAGAGCAGAAGTGGAAAAGAGCAAAATAGGAGCTTTTCACGTTTTTGGGTTCTCATATATTTTGGTAATATCCAAATCACCCACAAGTTTATGTTATCCTCTTCTAACAATTTTGCAGTCCTCTGTGTAATACCAAATCACTCACAATTTTGCCATCCACATATTCTGACAATGGCTTGGATGTAGCAGTAGTTTTTGTAGGTGCACCATTAAAAATTTGTGGACTTTAATTTCTTGTGTAAGACCTTAATTTTTTCGGTAAGACTTTAATTTGTGCAACATTTTAATTTCTTACTTTAATTTGTGCAACATTTTAATTTCTTCATGGGGGTCTGCTCTTCAAAGACTTTAATTCGTTAGAAAAGTTCTTGGATTTATCTTATCGGTATTCCTTCTTAATTATTAAAAAAATAGTAGGAGACAAGAATAATACAAATTAAAATTATAAATTTTACAAAATTGATTAGACCATCATTTAGACAAATTATATCCCGTAATAAAAACAATCAAAGGCAATATGGTAAAAAACCAACTCATAACTCATTTTCATCACGTATCTCCCAAACACTACTTTTGTTGCAAAATACATTCTGCACATACCATCAAGACACACCAGATTTTAAAACTCATTCTGGCCATAATCTAAAAAACCAAAATGTCAAAAAGTAGAAAATAAAAAGCCAAAAAATAGACTTCCAAAGTAAGTGAAGTCTAAATAAGTAATAAATCTTAATAAATTGGTAGTACGATCAAAGGTATAAAAGCAAGAAGTTTTTTTTCCTTTTTGGAACGTAGGCAAGAACCTGGATTGACCACACTTACTACTCGGCCAACCAATGTGCAGACCACCTTGCTAAATTGAGAGTTGAACAAATAGACGAACTTGTGTTTGTTATGGACATGCTCATTGCAATGAGAGAATTTGTTTTGAGAGACTTGCTGAACATTATAGGCAAGTGCTAGACTAGTGCTAAGTTTTCTTCCTAATCTGTAAGACTATTATCTATGTGTGTATTCCTAATGTTGTACTCTGTTTCGTAACCCTTTTATGAATTTTCATTTGACTGGAAAAAAGAAAAGAAAAGAAGAAGCTGGATTGACCCAAATGCTTTCTATCAGGACCCAAAATTTACTTTTATAACCCTGTACTTTGAATTTTTATTTTTATTTAAAACTAAATGAGAATCTTGTCATATAAATTTGACTTCATCATTCAAGATGCAAACTACAAGGGTGTAAGGCCCATTGAAATACATTTTCACAAGAGTGGCTCAAATTTAATTCAGGGGTTGAGGTACAACTTCTCTCGAATAAATTTAACCACAATCTTTAACGTAATTGCACCACTGCCACCAATATGAAATTTCTTGAATCAAACCATTTTTCCGAATTCTAGACCCTACGAGCATCTCCCACATGAACCATTTATCTCATTCAAATTCGGGTCAAATTGTATTCGGGTATTTCTTCTCCAATGCTAAATTCTTATTTTAACCAAAATTTAGTGTTTTTTACGTTTTTCTTCCACCCAGCCTTTCTCCGACTGTGGCTCTGTTTTTTAAAACGTACATTTATAAAAATAAAAATAAAAAGTGAAAAGAGGTGTTGAGAAAAAAAAAAAAAGGCTTGGATTTGGTCTCCCTTCGTTTGGGTAGTTTGGGTAAGAAAAAAGTTAAAACTCACAAAAAGATAGGCAAAAGGGGCCGTTAAGATGAATTGTTAGTGTTTTTACTTAGGGGAAATTTCACTGACCTCCCCTGAGGTTTTTGAAATGACTTGACCCTATTACTTTTGAAACTATTATTAAGATCCTCCTTCTGTTAACTAAATCGCTAACGGTGTTAAATTTGGTTCTTACAAGACAAAAATGCATTTCAAAATATTGCGGTTCCTTCATTTTCACCTTTTCATTAACTCATTTTTACATTTTGGATGTTTGGCTTGTCCATTATACAATCCATTCTAACAAAATGAGTTCACCGATTTTCACTTTCTAGGCTAGAAGCCAAAATTCTAGAGGTCCTTTTTAGATTATGGGATTTTCACATTCTCATAACAATTACTAAAATACCCTCACTCAAGTTAAGTAATTACCACTTGTACCCTCACATTACTCTTATCTTTTTTAGGTGTTCTATTTTTGGCTTCTGCTGGTAATTTTGTTTATGTTTCAATAATGATGGTTTGTGATTTTTGTTGTTGTTGTTGTTGTCTTTATTGTGATTTTGATTAATCGTCAATTTGAGTTAATGATTTTCTTATTTCAAATATTACTTCAATGATAATATTTATATAGCATTATTAATAATCAGGGGCAACATAATAAAAAATCAAATCATAATTTATTTTCATTTTATATCTCCCGAACACTACTTCTACTGTAAAAATGTATTCTGTACATATCATTTAAGTACTCTAGTACTCTACCACACGTAAAAATACATTTTGACCATAATCCAAAAAGGCAAAAAATTAAAAATTAAAAGCCAAAAAATAGGCTTCCAAACACCCTTATTTCTAGTCTTTTGATTTTGTTTTCAACTGTAGAGCTATTTTATTTACCACAGGGGACTGATCTTCTATCCATAGGAATTGGATCTGCGACCTTCCACCCCAGAAGGAAAAAAAAATTCAGTGTCTGGGTAGCACGTGGTGTCCGCTTAGCGATCCGAGTCGTCTATTGCATTTTTAAATAGCTCAGATTTAGAGAGAGAAAAAGGAGAAAGAAAATGCTAGGATGAGAAGGGAGAGAGTTTCAATCTGAGCAGTCAAAAAATGTATTTGACGATCCGAATGTGCTGAGAGAGTACACGTGGATATACCCTGCCGGCACCGTAAATTTTCTCAAGGGGCTACACGATCAACTCCGAAGGTCGAAACCTCATGCGAGATCAGGTAAATTTATTACTCTTTTGCTTAAATTCAAGTGGCGAGGAAAGAAAGGGGAAATAGTAATTAACAAGAGGGAAATTGGAGAGAGGGGAAAGGAAATCTTGAGGGGAAATTCGAAATACACACAGCGTCTGGAGCGGAAGTTCAGAGCTCATGGCGGCAAGGCAATCTGGACTCGATTCTTTTAGTCTATTCTCTTCATCTGGTGACAAAATCCCATTAGGTTTTGGGTTTCTTGATTCATCAGAGAAGCCCCCGCTGCTTCCCCTTCCTGCTTGTGTCGAAGTTCTTCCCTCCGAGGTATTCAGTGTCGTCATTGGTTGTCTAGTATCTTTTTACTGTTTATGCTGTATTATATATCTCATCTGGGGTTTTGGGGTACTTCATTTCGAATAGGTTTCCTCATCTGTCAATTACACAGTGGAGCCTGTGGAGCCTGTGGATTTGAGTGGACTTACATTGCTCAAGGTAATCCTTTGCTTTTCGTCAATGATGACCGTAAATTGAAAAAACGTGATTGGGGAAATGGGAAAGAAACTAAAAACGATCAAGCAATTGTTATGTTCTAAGTTTTAAAGTTGTTTCACTGTTCTTCCATTTTCTTAGCGACTAAACGTAGAAAATACAGGAATAGTGGGATTGAATTATAAAGGAAATGACTAAGCCCGGCTTTTTTTCGTCTCTGGTAGGGTAGGGTGAGTACTCAGGAGGTTTTCCAATTATCAAATTCTGACTTGGTCCCTGGTAAATATGAAGGTTTGTTGGAAATTCTCTCTCTACGTATGACCTCGCATTGTGCTTTTATGAAATTTGAATGATTTTACTCACAGATGTGAATGCATGAAATATGAGCATGGAATTTACATGTTCTATGTGGGTAACTGAGTATTAGATTACCAAAGAGAATGGAAATGACATGGTTGATCATGGTGTAGGTGGACTGAAACTGTGGGAAGGTTCACTGGATTTAGTCAAATCGCTAAAATCGGAGTTGCAAGATGAGCGCTTATCACTTAATGGAAAGCGGGTGTTAGAGGTGGGCTCTTCTCGTTGAGGTGACTATAATCTGTTATGCTAGGTCTACGAGATTTCATCATGTTTCATTCACTATTTCACTCCCATTGGTTTCCTGCTCATATAAGAACGTATGTACACCATTGGTAAAATGTGGCAGCAACCATCAATCATGTAGCTCTGGTTTGGCAACTCTTATCAAAATGATGATATGGCCATGGAGTGGTTAGACAAGTCTCGTAGGCTTTGGGACCCTAAACCAAAGGCTATGGGCAACACAAGCATTGAGAAGTCTTTTTGGTCCTAAGAATAAGTGTCCTTGGTAGTTCAAGGGTCATCCATGGTAGTTTGGTAGTTCATGGGTCATCATGAATTTTGTACTTGCATAAGTATTCATCTAGATGTATTAAACACATGTTACAATGTATGCATTAAACACATTTTAGTTCTTTGCATCTAATTGTTAGTAGGTTTAATGTATGCATTTATATCTAGGTTCATTCATTATCTTGTTAAATGTGTTTATTGATAAGGTTCATTTCACTTAGACGTCTAGGACTTCGAAAGGCCATTGTTTGGCCTATAAGCATCGATGATATCTTTCTTTCCAATACAGAGTTGATTAAAGAATTGATTTTTACAAGGCTGAGGCCATTGTGATTAAGGTTTTGGCTGCGGTTCTTCCTTGCAAAAACCGCCTAATTTTTGCGAGGGTGAAGCACCTCTCTCTCTCTTTCTCTCTCTTCCCCTTCTCATGCTTTCCTTTCCTTTCCTTTCTTCGTCTTTGCACACTTATCCAAGTAATATTCTTATTTCCCCACCCAAAACCACCGTGATTCCTATTGTAGGCGGCAATACTCTAAATGTCCTAAAACCGTCCTACATCACAAAATTAGTGGAAACCATTGTGCAACAGATAGCTTTGGCAAACTTCAGCAGTCGATTATCAAGGATTTCAGTTTCCGAAGGAGGGTTCTCCCCAGGTGGAAGACACCCCCCACCCTTTTTTTTGGGCTGCGCTGTTTTCATCGTCGGATCTCTGGAATCCCCACTCCAGTTTGCAATCTATCTAGGATTGGGATCGTTCGATCTGGTCGCAGTTCCTGACCCCTCTAGCGAATCATGGTGACCATGGTCTTGAGCCATTGTAGTGCCTACCATATAGTCGAAAGATAAAATGAGGTCCGCTCCTAACCCCTCACACTCAGATTATACTCTGTTGGGGAAGAATGATGTCGTTACTAGGGTAAGGAAAAATCGCTCAAGTGGACACTAGTCTTAAGTCGTTGAGACTTTGAGTGGCGATAAAGTAGAACAATTGCTTAACGGCCCGTCATTGTTGAGCAACTCAGCTTAATAATGACACCCTCGCCGCTATGCAGCAGACGTAGATGGACCATGCTCACATGGCAAACGGCAAGGGGGAGCCACCATCGCCAGTCTTTCAAGCAACGGCAGTCTGATCTCCACCTATGGGCTCGGAAACTGAAATCCTTGATAATCGACGGCTCAAAAGGGTACAAACCCTTTTGCCTGGGGAGAATCCTCATTCGGAGAGCATGTCAAACCAAGCCCAACCCATTGTGGAGACGGTCTCACAACCCATTGCGAATCAAAATGGGGAATTTGTTTGCCAAATCCAGACAAGCTTAAGACCACTGTAATGGATCTTTTGTTCTATGTAATGGTTATGAAGTGTCTTTGCATCACTACTTTGAATTGACTTTAGAAGGCTAGCAATGAACTATGAACAATGTCACTGCTTCCAAGTGATATTTATGTCTTTCCCAGTTTGATCTTCTTTATTGCTTTTCTGACTTTGTTTATTTTAACGTGGTTTAGCTTGGGTGCGGTCATGGACTTCCTGGAATCTGGATGGGCCTTGAGGTAATTATTGTGTCTATTCCGTTTAGTGCTTGGGATTGGGTAGCTGAAATTATCTGTTGGTTTAGCATCATCTTGTTTTGTTGCATCAGGGTGCTGCTGTCGTTCATTTCCAGGATTTTAATGCTGAGGTCCTGCGATGCCTCACTATTCCCAATGTAAATGCTAATTGTCTCAAGAAGTCTCCATCAGATGCAGAATTTCGTTTTTTTGCTGGTGATTGGAGTGAAGTTCATCAAATACTTCCTCATACATGGACCAATGAAAAGGAGCAGAACTGTTGCCCATCTCTGGATCAGCCTGTTGGTTATGATATTATCCTTATGGCAGAGACAGTTTATTCTGTATCTGCTCTGCCCAATCTTTATGAGCTCATTAAAAAGGTAGTTTCCTATCTAGTCTCTGAGTCTTTTCAAATTGCTAAGGCTCTGTTTTGGATGGTGGATTTGAGATGGAGGATTGAATGGAGATGGTAAATACAGTATGTATTTTGTTAAACTAAGTGTGCAAGTAGGAAACTATATGGAAGGACGAGATATAACTGTTGTCAGAAGATCTCAATCCATTATTGAATGAACTTGATGTCGAATCCACTCATTTCAATTCCGTAAAACGAAACACTACCTACGGTCTTGCAACTTGGGCTCTAAAGTAATCTGTTTGTAGTGCTTGAATCGTCCGGATGGAGTTGTCTACATGGCAGCCAAGAAGCATTACTTCGGAGTAGGAGGAGGGTCGAGACGATTTCTATCTTTGGTGGAGAAAGATGGTGAGCTTAGCTTCATTCCTATGATTTTTGTCTTATTTTTCTTTTCCTCTGTTCTGTACCTGTAAAAGGTTACAGTTTTGAACACTTATACAAATAGCGGGAGACATCTGATTTGTACAGTAGTTAACCTTGTATTTCAATTCAAGATGTACAATTTGATCATAGACCGTCATAGACCATCGTTTTTGTTGTCCAAGTTCGCATATGCATGAGAACAAGAGGGCAAACCAAATATGGTTTACCTGTGAGTATTGACAAAATGATTATATTGTCACATGTTGATGTACATAGTTTCTGATATTATGTACTGGAATATTTGAACAGATTTTGTATTTATTAGATCAAATTAACCGAAGTCTAAAGGCCATTGTCAGTTGGAGATGCATATATTTGTTCTTTATCTTATATTGCGCGGGCATAATGAAGTTTTTTTTGTATGCCAAAAAAGTGTGTTTGATCAGGAAAATGCATTGCAGTTCATTTTGCCCCTTTGTGTTGTCATATCTGAGCATCAGGCAGGTGTAGGTTTTTCGACTTGTTGCTTGAATGCTCAGAAGGTTATGTCATAATGAAGTCAATAGTTGAATTATGTCTGCCCTTGAACACATTGTTTGTCCAAACGTTACTGGATTTCCGATTGGTATACGACCTAAACAAGCCATATACAGGCTCTTCCCATGTTCTTTTTCTTTTTGTGCTTCCATGCATATTATTTCCGTGCAAGAATTGTTTTTGCTGAACATTATGAGAATGCATTGATTGATAGCTTGCGTGGCCTAGTCAGTTGATAAGATGATCCTCTTTTCTCCAGCTATTATGGAAGCTTGCCTGGTTGCTGAAGTAGCCGATGGTTCCTCCAATGTACGAGAGGTATGGAAACTTCATTTTAAGTAGATTTTGATTTTCCAGTTGAAGGTTTCGTCTCTTGAAATTGTCAGTTAAGTTTGAATGGTACTATGATCTCCAAATTGATGTATGATTTCTGATCTGACTACATATTACTTTGACTTAATCCGACTCCTGTAACGTTATTTTCTTGCTGATTGACATTTTTTATTGGAGCAACACGATCAGTTAATTACCCTAGTATAAAAATGTATTTTTATGGGTGACTAAAAAAACTACCATTTTTTCCGTCAAGTAGGAGAAATTATTCCTTGCCCCAAGGGCAGGGACACGTGGTGCCCCTCGGCACGATCCGAGCCGTCCGTTCGGGTACCGAACGGACGAGATTAAAACACCCTCTCTCCTCCTTTCTCTCTGTATTTTCTCTCACTAAATCCGAGCCGTTCGGTACCCGAACGGACGGCTCGGATGTGCTGGGGCAGCGCCACGTGTTGCCCCAAGGGCACCGAATAATTTCTCGTCAAGTAGAGTCTGGCCTGCAGTCTGAGAGAGAGAGAGAGAGAGAGAGAGAGAGAGAGAGAGAGAGAGCAGCTCGGCTTAAGGAAGAAAGAGAAAGGGGAAGGAAATTGGGATATGGAAGAAGGTTGTAGGAGAGCAGAAAGAAAGTCAAATTATTCTAAATTGTCATGGCAACATGATCCCTCTAATTACCCTATATTCTATAAATTATTTCCCAAATACTTCTAAGGTTACGCATCTAGCATATGCTTTGATAAATTCATGCTCTCTCCGTCTATAAGTAAGTGTCTGCCCTGAAAATCTAGGCTTTTAAAAAGATCCATTTTTCAAAAAAAAAATTCATAAATCAAAGTAGATACCAATGAGTTCTATAAATTGTGAAAAAAATTATATTTGTTAACCAAGAAAACGGCTTTGTTCGGTTGCCATTTTACTTTAGTTTTAGTTTTGTTTTTAATTATCACCCTATATCTTTCTCCACTCATTACCCTATATCTCAAATTATTAATTTTATTTCTCTCTCTATCTCTCTCCAATCATTACCCCTCTCTTCAATCATTACTCTATTTCTCTCTCCACCCACTACCAAACTTAAACTAAACCAAAATGCCAACCGAACAAAGCAAATTTTTAAAGACCTAAGTTTGCAGGCTGGACACTTATATAAGTAGGGAGAGAGTAATATATTTTTATTATAATAAAAAACTTGTGTAACCCACTATCCAAAAAAGCAGCTTTCAAACACCTCCTTAGAAACAGAGCTCAAGACTTGGAGAGATTGACTTAAAGAGGGACCCGTCCGTGATGGGTGGTGTTATTTGCTCTGGTGGAGGACTTGGAAACAATGCTTGACTCGAGAGATTGAGACTGACTTGAGAGAGAGAGAGAGAGAGAGAGAGAGAGATTAGTGATGTGCATTCCTCTGGTAGTCTCTCTCGACTCCACGCATCCAATTGTGTTTGTGTGAGATACAGGGGAAATTATTCAAGTCGTACCGAAACACCCCTTTGGTCCGGTTCTGTCGAAGTTCTTATTTTCAAGGTATTTATTTTTCACTTACAAGATAGGTCATTCTTTTACAATAGATAATTTTTAATTCAAAAAATAAGTACTCCCTCCATCCTAAAAAGGATGACAATTTTTGAAATTTGTGAAATTTTTCATTGCTCATATCTTTCAATCTATAATGTTTTTCACGAGTTTGAAAACTTTATATAATAGAACTAATCGAGAACTATCAAACAAGATTCATATTTCATATTTTTTGAGATTCATATCGAAAAATATAAGGAATTGAAATTGACACAAATATCAAAAATTGTTATTCAATTTGGAACGGAGGGAGTATTTATTTTAGTTGGTGGAGACATGGAACCCAATACAAGTGTGTAGGTGGAAAACGGGACTAGGCCATCATGTGGCGGTCCCCCAAAGGCCTGTGAATATGTTTCCATTTCAGATGCAGATAAAACACTACTGGCCAATGACGAAGCTATTCAGGTTTAAAGGCCGCTTCTTGTTCCTGCGAAATTTGTACCCTCCAATGGCCGATGTTAGAGAATGAAGGATCGAAACATAGGTGAAATACAAGATGGCATATGGCAAAGTATTTCATAGTTTGCTCCATAAGCAAAGCAAGAAACGTAAGAGAACCCAGATTGAACCATTTATTGATGAAAGCGTAACGATATACTAAATAGGAGATGTTTCTTATTATCGCGAGAAGCAGATGGTAAAACGACCCACCGAGTAGGAAAAGGACACCATTTGGCAAGCCTAAAAATCTATCGGAACTGGGAATTTCTTGCGGCAAGTTTTTCCCTCCTCATCGTGAAGAATAGCGTTGTTCAAGCTACTCACGTTTCTAAAATAGCAGAATTTACTGTCACCATATTGGTATGCTTGCTGGGTACTCCCTCTTCCAGCGACTATCGAATTCCTCTTTCGAATCAGAACACCCTGCCCGGTCTGCAAATTCTTGAGAGAACTAACAGAGAATCCAGAACCACCATCCTTAACCCCCAGCTCGTTATAACCCAATGTCAAATTCGTTACCTCAGAGAGAGTTCCATTTCCCTTGTCCACTTCTTCTGAGTATAGATACAGAGGAAATCTCTTAGATGACTTCGTAGAGAAAAGAGACGAAGACGACTCGTTGAAGTTGATTATTTGGTTGACAATCTGCAAATCCCCATCTTTCCCAAACACCATAAAGTTACTGAAATCGAAACGTTGGGTTGCATTTGTGGCGATCTTTCCGAGGGACGACTTCACCCATCCAACTGATGACACAGATTTATTAACCGTCGTCAGAAAATTTCCATTTATACCTGTGAAGTTAGAAACCAGGGTCACAACAGCAGGTAATACAGAGTGTTTCAAAAGCTGGCCTTCGGTTTTTGCACTCTTCTTGTCCAACCAAACATGCAAATTGGCATCTATGAGCCACACATTCAAGGCATTCGCCACACGAAATGCGAACTCATGGGTCTTTCCATCGAGTATCGTCCCCAGAAAGGGAGTGACTTCAATATCATAGGAAGGGAGATCAAACGATCCAATCCCCGTAATAGGTGTCCACAGAAGGGGATTAAACCCTCCCGTATAGATCACAGTAAAAGGCCAAACCGCGCCAATTTCCATGCCGTCCAATGCGACCACAACCTCCCTAAAAGCCCCGTTTCCGCGCTGCGTCGAGATGTTATTCGCGGTAATAAAGTTGTTCGGAAAATTGGAGTACCAGAACTCATCATTCTCATGAAATGAAACATAGACCTCCACCACAGCCCTATATGCATTTTGGGGAATCATGAACTTTTCCGACGTTGTATCAGCTGAATTTCCGATTCGAAACCACAACCCGTCGTTCGAAGGAATATTTTGTGAAATGGGTAAGATCAAATCAGCCGAAGAACCATACCCACGAACTGAATTACCCGAATTCACTTCAGCAGGATAGAAATGGACTGTTATCTTCACATGGTACACACCAGTGTACACGGCATTGACCAAGTTACCAAGAAAAACAGCAAGTGTTTGATTATTCATGAGCAATGAATAATACCTCGTAATGTCCTTCTTTACGGTCCAAACTATTCCGCTGGCTGTCGGCTCCGCCGTGCAGCTCCGGAGAAGCTCCACGCCGCCGAGCCAAACCCCGAAAATGCGATCAAATTGGGTCCCTTTACATGTAGCCTCCCATTGGAGGACAATTTTGGCGAAATTTTGAGATGGGCAATTCAAGGGAGGGGTATAATTGGCAAGAACTGGTGGACTACCATAGGTGAAGCCGAAGTCGTGTTGAAGGAGGAGGTAGGAGCATGGTTTGGTTTTGGGAAGTTGGATGGGTTTGGTTACTTCGAAGATTGTGGTGGGGTGGGTTTTGGTGGAGAGGTCAGAGAGGAGTTCTGGCCTGAAGCGGGTTTTCTTGTGGATGTAATTATCTGCCGTGGTGGAGAGAGAGTGGTGGAGGAGGGAGAGAGAGAGGAGGAGGAGGCGGAGGACGGACGTCATTGGTGTGGTGTGATGTTGCTCTGCTTCAGACCTCAGCGTGTTTCTGTTCTTGGGTCATCGTCAATGGCGTGTGGAAAATTTTGCACAAGAAAGGAGAGGCTTGCTCTTAGATAGAATACAAGGTGCCCCTGGCACAAATAAAGCTAAACATAGTCTTACGTCCCAATTGATTGGGACCGGATGCATGGATATATTTTTTTTCTATCGAACTCTGTCAAGTATTTTATTTGTTCAATTAGACTCGATAAAATCGTATCTTTGTGCTCCGCAACATTTAATGTCAATTTGAATCTTTCCCTCTCCGTAAAAGCTTTTTAGTTGCTACTAAATTTCAAAAACGAAAAAAGAAAAAAGAAAAATGGTTTCTACAGCGACCAATTATTTTATGACCCATATAGATAGATGTGTGTATATGCTTGTATGACTAGGATCCTCTCTATTTCCAAAATGGAACTTTGACGGAGAAGCATTTTATAGATATCTTTGGGGCCAACTTTGATCGAAATTGTTCACATTTGAGAACTTTTAAGAACCGTCAACCGCGCGAAAACTCTTGAAATGCGAACGTAAAATTAATACATCATGGAGTGATGAATCTATCTTCCAAAGTTTCAATTCCAGCTTTCATATCTATATGGGTCTTAATACATCATGGAGTGATAAAATCCTTACCGATCGGTTTGGATCGGTTCGATTAACTATCGGAGTGAGATGTCATCCCTAAATCTAATTATGACCCATCTCATAAATGTTTGATGTTTTTTTTTTTCGTTTTAATTTGGGCCCCCCGAATTTAAATTCTAGGGGTGCCACTGATTGGAACGACATGATCCATCTAGGCGACTAAAGCTCTCTCTCTCTCTCTCTCTCTCTCTCACACACACACACACACACCCGTGATATTTGTGATATTTAGTTGGTATCTGGTTGGGGAGGGGTCTTTAGGTTCCATTTTTTTGGCCTTAACTTAAATTTGAAAATTTTGTTCTTATTTGAATTTTTTTGCATTTTTTAGTTTTGCGCCAAATTTTTTTGGGTTATTGCTTCATCTCGACGGGAGGAATCGAAAAAGTAAAATTTTGCGCTAAAAAGTGGTTATGTCATTTTTGCTCTAAAAAATGGTTATTTCTCAAAATATTTGGGTAAAAGTAAAATATTTGGGTAAACGTAAAAAAAAATTACTTTTCCGACTCCTCTCAACAAGACGAATTAATAACTCACAAAATTTTAGCGAAAAATTAACAAATGAGAAAAAAATTCAAATAAAGACAATTTTCAGATTTAAGTTAAAATCCAAAAGAACGAAGCCTTAGTGGAGTCTGGCCTGGCATAGTGTTTGATATGTAAAAGCTTGGATAACTTGTAGTAGTACTCTTTCCTTCCGGATTTAATAGTTTTTTTTGGAGTTTGTGTCACTTTTCAATCGATTATATCTTATAATTTTGAAAATATTGTCTTATAGAACTAAGTAAGATCAATCAAATAATATCCATATTTGATATAAAATTCATTACTAATTTAAGTATATAACTCATTTTTTATCCGGTTAGAATTGAACTAGGAACTATTAAACCCGAACAGACGGAGTACGGAGTATTATTTTTGAACAATTGATTTTTTGGCAAAAAGATGGGAGCAAAAAGATATAGAAAAAGGATGAGTGGTGTTGCTTTGCTCTGGTGGAGGAATAGGAAACAATGCTCTAAGAATATGAGGGCCCGATTGGATGCGGGTATAATTTTGGGTATCTATCTATCTATATATTCTAATATATAAAGGGGAACACTTTTTTGGTGTCTCTCCTGTCATGTATTTTCCTTAACTATAAATACCCTTAGGGCGTGTTTGATAGGAGGTTTGAAAGGAAGGATTGGACTAATAATCCTATGGGAGTACAGTTACACAACTCTTAACCCAATTCGCAAGGGTATATTCGTACAACAAAATACAATAACTGCTTATACACGGTGCAAGTAGCTGCCACGGATTAACTGCAGCCCCCACACCCCTCTCCAAACCTGGACACAAGAACACAACGAATTTAATGTTGTTCACAAATAAACATTTCGGCCATGGGAGAAAAACGTTGGAAAAATACTGCTTCGAACTCCTCTCCACTGGTAACAATTGCTTTCATTACTTTACTTTCTGCATTTTGACAAGTGTGAATAGTTTCCATAGAGGTAAGTTATGTCTAATGCTAAGCCTCTCATTCTATACATTTTAGTTAATTTGCTGTCGGAGAAGCCGATCGAGGTTTTCGGACGGCCAGAGATGCTGTGACTGTGAAAAAAGATAAAATATATTTGATATCCTCCATCTTTTGGACCATCAAATTTCTTCACACCATCGGCACTGATTGTGTAACGCCCCGATTTTCGGAAATAAAATCGAAGGCATTTCAGTATTTATTTCTGAAAAAATTTCACTAAATTAAAGTTTAAAATTCAAAACAGAATTCTCAACATGGAGATCTATTTATTACAAACCACTAGGGAAAATACTAAAGAAATAGTTTTTGGGATAATAAGATAACAGAGCCAACTTCTAAGTTTGATACGGATTCCACGCGTACTCGGGTTCGGTTCCCACATCCTGATTCTCCTCTGCATAGAACTGTTCGCCTTCGGGATTTTGTGTCTCTTCCTGATTTTGTGCCATCGAGGGATCCTCTCCATTATATCCTGCGTACTCTAGCAAATTGATCGCCGAAACAATCGATTTACCAGGATACAGACGTATCCGTGAGTGATAAATCACCCAGTAGAATAATCCAACCCAACCACCCCTCTTACTTTACAGCTAGCAAGTAAACAGGATAATAATGATACGAATAAGTAAAATAGAGATTTTTCACATCAACCAGTTCATTACTATCCATTAGCCTGACGTGTGATCTAAGATCTCCCCGCGAGATCTTTCCTCCCCAACCGTTAGCCATGCTCGGTCCCATGAGATCACTTCCCTTTGCTGTCGTAGATAACCTAAGTTACAATACTACAACAAGGGGATAGCTTATCATGCCTGAATCACAACCAGGGTTCGCCTATCTTATACACCACATCACAATCATCACTGGACACACGCCAGTCTATCAACTCATCACTGGACACACGCCAGGACATCAATTTATGCCACTGGACTCTCGCCAGAACATCAATTTATTCCACTGGACTCTCGTCAGGACATCAATTTACCACTGGACTTCGCTAGGACATCAATTTTATTCCATTGGACTATCGCCAGGACATCAATTTACCACTGGACTTCGCCAGGATATCAATTTTATTCCACTGGACACTCGCCAGGACATCAATTTACCACTGGACACACGCCAGGACATCAATTTACCACTGGACTCTCGCCAGGACATCAATTTACCACTGGACACACGCCAGGACATCAATTTACCACTGGACTCTCGCCAGGACATCACTTTACCACTGGGCTCTCGCCAGGACATTACAAATCTCATCACAACTCAATTCACGCCTGCAGGCAACCTCTAAAGAAAAGAAAAACTTCACAATTTATCCATTACTTAGCATCGTCTAAGTGATTTCTATATCGTATACCACCCCATGTCTCTAGGGTCCAATCTATCATTCAAATCCAGTAACAACACAATATCATTCTCAATAATAATTAAAATGAATAACAAACAGATCAAAACAAACATTAGGTAATACAATCACATAACTTTTTATGACTGGGCCGTTGCCCTTAATTTCGTATGGCCACAAAGTCATTAATGATGTATGAATTATTTAATTAAGATTAAAAATAATTTTTCTAGGCTTTTATTAATTATTCATAAGTAATTAGATTAATTAAATACCAATTAAATATCATAATTAGGAAAAAATATTAAAACAATTATTGTAACACTAATAAGAGTCCTAAAGGTCCTCTATAACAAGTTCGAGTGCTAAAAGTTGGGTTTGGATGTTCATGGGATTATTTTAAATAAAAAGATTAAGTTAATAGTCAAAAGAAGAATAAATAGATAATAAATAATTAAATAATTAAAAATATATTTATTTTAACAAAGTATCATCTTAGGACTGTAAGAAGTCTAAATAAAATTATTCGGAATTATTAACATCTTTTATAATATTTTAAAGTATTATTATCAAGAAACAACGCGTAAATAATAATAAATGGTTAATTAAATAAATAAAATTTTATTTTAATAACATATCACTTCTGAGATGTCAGAAGTCTAATAAAAATATTTTGGATGTTAAAAACATTTTTTGTGAGGTCGCAATTATTTTTCGTTTATAACTTTAATTAAAAATAAAATAAATAGCTAATAACATAAAAATTATATGAAATCAGCAAGTTATGACATTTAACATGTTAGAAATCTAGGAAAAATATTTTGGGAATTTATAGAGTAGTTTATAAGGTCGCAATGATTTTTAGTTTATAAACTTTTACACGATTACGAATAAAAATTTTATAAATAGATAAATAAAAAAATATAAATTTAACAAGGTATGATCCTTGGAGTGTTAGAAACCTAGGAAAAATAGTTCGGGGGTCAAAAACTAGGTTTGGAGCGTCGAGAGGTCGAATCGAACCAAAACACTACACACCGCAAGGTCTGACCAATTGACCTTGCGGCTGGACCCTCCGCCGCGAACTCGCGGCTGGTTCTTGCGGCCCGAACCTTGCGGCCGCAAGGTTGAAGGTTGTTTTCGTTTTTTTGTTTTTTTGTCGTGATTTTAGATGCATGGGGCTATGGGGGCTATTGGGTTATGTCTAAAAACATTAAATATACTTAGAGGAGGCTTCGGATCGAATTATAATACCTCGAATTGGGTGGAATTGGTTTTCGATCGAACTTGAACGTTTGGGAAGACAACTTCGGTTTCGTCGATTGGGGGACCTTGGAGCCGAATTGGTTGTTGATTGGCGATGCTAGGAGTCGTAGGAAGTAATTCAATCGATCAATTTGAGTCTCGGAGGAACGGAACTACAAAACCCACTTTTCTCTCTCTTTCTTTCTCTCTCTAAAATTCTATGTATTGGGGTTTGGTTCTCTCTGGTTTTTCTCTCTTTTCTGACTCCGTGGAAGGTGGTGAGTATGGTACGTGCCCTAGAGTCGGAGTAGTAATGTATTTATAAAAAGAATTTTGGTGTAGAAAGATTAGATCGAGTCCTAATCGAATTGGGTTTGTAAACGGATGAATTGGGCTCGGTTTAAGGGTTACGGAGGAGATAAAGATCGAGTAGGAGTAGGAGATGGAGATATGGAGGAGTTGTATGCATGCATGTATTGTAGGAAAAATAAAAGTATGCATGCATAATTGTATCTTTAAAAATAATAATAATAATAACAATAATAATAATAATAATAATAATTGTATTAGGAAAATAATTTTTAATAACATAAAAAAAAATTTGGATCAAAATTCCGGATCGTTACAGATTGGTTCATAATGATTAGCCATTTTAAATTTCGTAGGTAATATATTTGATATCCTCCATCTTTTTGGACCCTAAAATTTCTTCACGCCATTAGCACTGTCCATAATGATTAGCCATTTTTAATAATTTTGTATTTGTTTTATTTTTCTTCCTAATTTCAGTTTCTTACGGAAGAAGAGTTGCGTCAAAAACACCCCTTATATGCACATCCCATTTCTAAGCTTTGTTAATCGAAAGAGGTACACATGGAAATGAAGCACTCAATTATAACGGCTGGCGGTTCTCCATGCCATTAAACTCCACTGGAACCAAGGACGGAACCAGAATTTTATCCTAGTAGTGACGGTATACTAAAAAATCTAGTGGTAGCGAGACTATATAAGTTGGGCATAATTTTTTTTATATATAATAATTACATTTTTTAAAATTCTTGTCGTGGCGATCACTGCCACTAAACCCGTAGTTCCATCCTTGACTTAGACCACTTCAACGACACACTCCATGCCTCCACTCTGCAAAAATCTAGATCTAATAATTGCTATGGAGGAAGTTGAAGAGGTAGAATTTTGGAATTTTAGGTCAACGTATTTTGGAATTTTACGTCAACGTATCTTTACAATCTTCATAGTTTTATGCAACTGAATTGTTAATCTATCTTAGCATAATTTTAAACTAGAGGTCGAGGTATACGTAATGCGTGTGCAAGTTAAATTTTCACAACATTTATAAAAATTTGATCAAATAATAAGTGAAAAGTATTTTTACAAAAATGTTGTGAAAATCTGACTCGCACACGTATCGCGTGTGCCCCGGCTTCTAGTTATTTATGAAAGGTGGATAAGATAAGATGGGGTATTATTTATGGAAGGGGACAAAATAAGATGGTTTGGATGGAAAAAATTGCAGGGGAATTAGAAAAGGGGATAAATTATTATATTTGGTTTGGATGAGAGATAAAATGGAGGGATAAGGGTGGAAGATGTAAAAAAAACTATCAAATGATTCTTTTATCCTTGTGCGGTCTGAAACTTAATTATGCATAACATTAATTATATAATTGTAAAACTCAATATGTTTAATTATTTTTGACAATTTTAAGGATGGAAAAATATGATGACATCTGATACAGAAGGAAGGAGCCGGATTGGCCCTTTCAAATGCTTTTTTATTACTACGTACAAAATTTTAGTACTAAAAAATAGAAAAAATTGGTCTCTACAGCGACCAATTATATTTTATGACCCACATAGATGAGTATATATGCTTGTGTGACTGGGATCCTATCTCTCTATTTGCTAAAGGAAACTTTGTCAGACAAGCATTTGCAAGATCTAGAAGGCAATGGTAAAAAATGAAAGAAGAAAAGATTACTGAACTGAATAGAGCAATGATAAAAATACACACCCATCAGTCACATTCCTCTCACATTTGCGTGGGTACCGTATATGTAATTGTGGACCCCCCGCAGCAGCAGGATGGAACCTATGCGTATGTGAGACAATGAGAGAGGTGTGGCCGTTGGATTTGTACCTATCATTTTTGTTTTACTAGTATAAAACATATGAATAAGAAAAGAAAAATGGCTTTTACACTCCATTTTTTTTATATCAATATTGTAACGACCCGAATTTTCACGCCAAATTTTTCGGAATAAAACTAAATATTTTATTAAAGTATTTTTGCAGATATAATACTCAGACTTTCTAGGAAATCCTAGCCGTACTTCATAATCCTAAAAAAATCTAGGATAAGATTAGTTAGGATTCTATTAGATAAGATTAGATTAGATTGTGTTAGATAAGATTAGATCTTGTTGAGATATGATAAGATTAGATTAGATTTTGATAAGATTATATAAGATTTCGAAAGATATGGATTAGATAATATAAGATATGATTGGATTAGATAAGATATGATCATGATTGTCTAGATATGATCTAGATTGTTCTTCCACTAGTATATATATGCCTTCCCTCCCTTCCCCTCCACACACCACTTCACTCGTGTGTCCAATTGTAGAGCTTTGGAGAGTGTTAGAGAGAGATAGAGAGAAAAGGGAGAGAAAGTAGTCGGCAAAGGAAAAAGAAGTAAACTAAGGGAGGAGCCGAGGTGTTTACGATAGACCAAATTCAATTGGTGTGGAGTAGTAGTACTGGTTATGCATGAAGTTCAACGGTGGCGATTTATTTGAGCTAATCCGAGGAGTATACGATATGCTTCCCATTTCCGGAATCTTTTCCTCACTCTCATTTTTGTACTCCTTTTGACTATCTCGTGATCTTTGTTCAATCTTGTGGATATTATTGAAAAGTGGAATAATTGGTATTGCATATGTGAAAGATTGTGTATTGGGCATGAGAACCTGATGGAATCTGAAAAATGGTTAGCGGAATCATGGCTCAGTGTGCGTGTGGGAGCATGAGAACCCGATGGAATTTGAAAGATGGTTAGCGGAATCATGGCTCAGGTGTGCGTGTTTTAGCATGAGAACCCGATGGAATCTGAAAGATGGTTAGCGGAATCATGGCTCGGTGTGCGTGTGTGAGCATGAGAACCCGATGGAATCTGAAAGATGGTTAGCAGAATCATGACTCGGGGTGTAACAATCCTAATTTTTACTAAATAAAAATTTCGTTGTTACTGTTTGAAAAATCTTAATTAGGTTTAATCGTCGTTTAACCACCGATCTTCCCGTCGTTTCTAGGATATAAAGCCCTAAGATTTCACATCTCGGCTGGAAATCCTATCTAGTAATCCTAGCTAGCTTTTAACCGACGTTTCGATCGAGCAATCGTTTAACCTAATTAGCGATCGTTCCTGAACCTCCGTGAACCTTATGAACCCTTGACTCGTGAACCTTTTGAAACCCTTGAGTTTGGTAACCCTAGATTAACCCTTGAACCGTTTGAACCTTTTTGCTATCGACCATTGGACGATAACGTTTCCTTTATCCATTGGTTAGTAGGATAACCTTGGTTAACCTTCCTAAGTACGAAATTAGATTAGTTTAGTGCTTAATTAAAAGTATTAGACTTTCTAGCATTAACCATTGGATAATAACCGCTAGGAGAATTATTATTCGTTGGACAATAACCCTTGGACCTTGCCATCCTTAATCATTGGTTATTAACCGCTAGAAAAACTATTATCCATTGGATAATAGCTTTACTTGCCAACCAAGACTAGGTTGATTAAAATATTAGACTTGGCCATGTGTGATATTTGATTAAAATAGAATTAGTATATTAAGTTAGTAATGTAATATCCTGAATCCTTAATTATTTTATAATTGGTGTACGTGTTGAGTTCTAGCTAAACGTGTGAGTTTTAGACTTGATTTTACTTGTTAATTGGTTTTGGATCTGTAATAACCCTCATTCAAATTATGCTTAATACATGGATATTAGCTTCTATTAATTATGTGGTTAATGATTTAATCTTATTTGCTAAGTGAGGTTGGAACATAAAATAGCACATGGTTGCATATGCACCTGATAACTTTTCTAAAGGCCTGATAAAATAAAAGAGGGCTATACGTGTTATCCTCTCCACTTCGTTCTTATCTCCACCGCTTGCGAGAGAGAGAGAGAGAGAGAGAGAGAGAGAGAGAGAGAGAGAGAGAGAGAGAGAGAGGACCGTAGAAGAAGAAGAAATTGGGGGAAATCCTCTCTTAGAAGAGATTGAAGCCCTAAGAGGTAAAATACATGTTTCTTTGTCCCTAATCTCATAGTTTCCATATTTAATTTCATATTTAAAGGTAGGGTTTTGAGTTTAGAGACCATGGGAACCCTTGTTCATAGAGTTTTGGGGAGTTCGTGGTGAACTTTTGAGAATTCATATGAATTTCAAAGTGATTACTTGGTTTTAAAAATTCTGCAGAATTGTGATCTTTCGTCTGACCTGATTTTAGGGAATTTTTTTGAGGTACTTCTAAAACTCGTAAAATCGTGAGATTATTACTGGGAGTTCCTCTACATGTCTTTTGTATGTGATAAAAATTTTAGAGCTTAACTTGAAGTATTGTGTTCTGTAGAAATTCGTAACCTAGCAGCACTCGAATTCGTCACTGTGCAGTCAGCACTGTCACACATTGGGAAAATAGCCGTATCTTTTAGCACGAGCGTCGAAATTGCACACCGTTTCTTGTTTTTGAAACTAGACACATAGGCCTTTCAAAATATGTAAAGATTGTGCCTTAAATCTTTCTGAGCAAAATCAGTTTTTGGTTTGAAGTTGTCAAAATTGCAGATTCTGTAATTGTTCTCTCGAGACTCGCTATTTAACTTTATATTTGACCCTAGAGTCTTGATTAGTAATACTTAGGACATCAAGGGATTAAGATACGACTAGAATATCTTGAATTGTATCTAATATATGTTCTTGATGCTTATTTGATATAGGAAGTTTTATGAAAGCTTGGAGTTGAGGTGAGTGATTTAATACCTAAATTACATGGTTTTGAACTTGTTTTCCTTAACAAGATTATTTGAACACGTTTTATAAATTGTGTACTCCATGGAATAACAATGGAAGGTGGATCTATTTGTGAAATATTTGTGAATCTATTTAATGGCATTCCCAACGTCCGGTCTTGCTAGGGGACGGCTTAATGGCTAGCAAGGGTGTTTGAGGCTGGTGTGTGTTTTGGGATAATGCGTAGACGTCTAACTTATCCACCACCGGGGACGCCTGGTAGCTTTGAATTTTGAATAGCGGAATGTGCATTATATTTGGCTTATGGATTTGAGTTCTTTGTTTTGAAACACTATCAAAATATTTTGCATTGTCCATGGAGAGCATGTAAATTATGTATTTGTCACTCATACGAGCATTAGCTTATGTGTTTCTCCACCTTTCAGGAATTGAAGAGTTAAATGGCGTGATGCTTTTTTTGTGGAGTTAGGTCCTATGGTTATTTTATAGATAGGAGATGTGTTTAGATTACTTGTTAAACTCTGTAATCATTATAAGTAGCCTGCTAAACCTCTTAGTTAAGCACAACTCTGAGGTGTGTTTGGAAAATTCTTACCCTTTGTCAATATAAGTTGTCATTTAATTAGATTGCATAGAATATGTTTCCGTTAGTTAAACACTCTTGTTCCTTCTAATTACAATTTTTGAGAAGTTGAATATGTGATATGGCATTGGTGATGGTTTCGCCGGCGCTTTGTTATGACTAAGACCTTCAGAAGCGGGTCAGGGTCGTTACAAGTAATATAGGACTTAGTACCTTGAAAGTAGTAGTATACTATATTAGATATCGGTCCTAGGTCAAATCTAGTATAGATATTGTGTGGTACATGTATATATATATATTATATTGTATATAGCATGTGTGTTATTGTATATTTTATTTAGAAAATCTATAATACTTGAAAATATAGATTTTATGAAAGACCCAAGGTACATATATATATATATATATATTAGTATATATGTATACTTACTTAGGAGTATAAGTGGGAGAGAGAGAGAGAGGGAGAGAGGAGAGAGAATGCCGAGAGAGAGAGAGAGAAAGAGAAGAAAGAGAGGGAGAGAATTGTACCTTTGATTTCTTATGCTTCCATTGACTTTTGCTTGATCTTCCATTGTGATCTCTTGTACTTTGAAAGCCTAAAATCTTGTCCAAATCCCTTGTAAACCAAAACCTCACTCTTTACTTTGCCATCCACCAACCTTGTCCTTCCATATCTTTTATATATATATATATATATATATATATATATATATATAATAGACATTGTACCAAGAGAGAGAGGAGGAGAGAGAGGCCGAGAGAGAGATGGGAGAGAGAGAGAGATTCGAATAGGAGAGGGAAAGAGAGAGTGATGTGTGCTTTCCTTTGATTGACCTTGCTTTGATCATCTTGTCCTATTTTGATATGCTTTCAAGTGAAAGCATAACCAATGCCATCCAATCTTGTCCTTCTTTGTACAAAACCCCATTGTTTACTTGAAACAAATCCAATTCCTTGGCCAATCTTCCAAAATCCAATCCAAAGGACACACCATAGACTTGCATGCCTAGGTTTTTAGGTTATTTCTTGCAAGCAAACTTGATTTAAAAATTGAGGGAAAGAGAGAGAGAGAGTGGCCGGCTATGAGAGAGAGGAGGGAGTGCTTTGCCTATAAATACTCACCTTATTCTTCATTTGAACTCACACCTTTCCATTCCCCACTTCTCTCCTTGAAAGCATAAGAAGTTCTTGCTTGTTTTCTTCTTGGTTCTTGAGTTTCGTTCTAGTTCTTCAAGGAGTCTTCCATCTCCGCCACTAAACCACCATACGACCACCACCTCGATCCTAAAGTAGAAGTAGTTGTAGTTAGGATCCAGTTTCGAGAGAAATCTTTCTCTTTCGAAGCTATCGGCCGTAAGCCGTTACTCCGTTCGTTTGCCGACTTTCTTTCCGTCGTATTTCCGTAGTCTTTTCTACCGCCAAGTAGAAAGGTAGAGTTCTTCGAACCTACTCACCCTAAGTATATTTGTGTGAATGTTGAGTTGTATGTAGATTTCCCAATCTACTCTTCCTAAGTATAGATAAGAATCGTGTTGAGTTTTTCAAACTATTTTCGCTAAAAATAAAGTCAGTCGTGGTATTTAGCTTGTAGAACTTTCTTGTTAAAAAGTACGTAGTTTACTTTGATCGTATGACTACTTGATTGCTTAACCGCCTAATTGCTACGTGTTTGTATGAACTCGTCAATAAACATGTGTTGTTTAGTTGAACTTCACAAAAGGAACCACGTTTTAAAGATAAAGTGTTGTTTTAAACGAATTATTCGTATTTTGACCTTTTAACGAGCATGATAGTATAGAGTTGGATGATCTTGCTATATGAAATCGCATGAGTTATGTGAATAGTCACACCGCAGAGTCAATACATGATACGAGACACTTGAAATCGGAAAAGTAGAGACATGACACCTTGAGATATGGTTGATATGGATAAAATGTTTTGAAAATTCATAATGACCGGACTTGGTAGCCATTATGGCCTTGAGTCAGACTTGGTAGCCTTTGTGGCAATAAGCCGGACTTGGTAGCTCATTGTTGTGCGACACAAGGTGCCGGTCTTGGATGCTCATGGTTGTGTGTGTGTGACGCAATGTGCCGGACTTGGTAGCCATTGTGGCCATGCGTTGGTAACCTTGTGGCAATGAGCCAGACTTGGTAGCTCATTGTTGTGCGACACAAGGTACTTATAACCCATGGTTGTGTGCGTGCGTGTTTTCGGAATTGATGATGAAAGATGAGACACAAAACGATGAGTCGCGTAGGAGAGATACGCGGAAAACATGACACCAACGCTCGTTAGTGAATACGCATGTGTGATTGTATGTGTTTATTTGAAAGTCTGTTAAGTTTGGAAAATCGTATACTATCTTTGACTTGTATGTTAAGGGTTAGTGGGTTTTGGGTTACTCTATTGAGCTTTCAAGCTCACGGTGTTGCTTTATGTGACCCTAACATATTATACTGGTGGCGACGCTGGTATAATGTGTCAGACTTTTTGGATGAACAAGGAGAGTTGTACATCTTGGAGGCTTTTGGAGCTGAGGAACTTGCTAGGATGGAGGAAGAGAAGGAGCTTTAGTTAGCCTTAGATAACCATCCCTTTTGTGTAATATAAGACTCTCTGAGGAGATTGGATGTAATAATGAGCTAGGACTCTGCCTTGTTTGTCTAATAAAATGATTATTTAACGAATCCGATTTTGGGGGCATTACAGGGTGTGTGTGTGTGAGCATGAGAACCCGATGGAATCTGAAAGATGGTTAGCGAAATCATGGCTCGGGTGTGTGTGTGTGTTGGTCACTTCGATTTTGTGGTCGAGTATCGTTTATTGATTCCACTTACGAATTTTGTTATTCTGTTGTATCGTATACTTTCCGGATAATTTCTTTTTCAGGTATGGAGCCGGATTAATGGAAATTGAAGCGGAGCACATAAGGATTAATTTGGAGAGTCTTAGAAGAGTCGATAATTTTAGAGGATCTAGAAGATTATTTAGCAGGCGGCTTAATTTGTTTTAGTGATGTAATTTATTGATTGAGAGAATAGGGCCTAGAAGTGTTTGAAATACCATGTAATTTGAAGTTTATTTTAAGAAAATAGCGAGACGTTACAAATATTCTTTTTTTGCCTTTTAATTTTAAAAAATAGTACAAACAGTCTCACTGGCTCAGCACTAAAAAAATAAAAAGAGTGTGTGGCTCCGTTTGGAATAGGGATGGTAATGGGGCGGATCGGAATCGGATTTAGAGTCCCCCAAACCCGCCCCGTTCTATATCGGATCGGAATCGGAGCGGGGGAAATTGGGGAGGTGTCGGGGTCGGGAAATAATCGGGTCCCCATTCACCATAATAATTTGACTAGTTTTGTTCTTTTTAGAGTGTTCTGAAAAAAAAAAAAACAAAATATTGATGATTGATAAGAGTTAAAAAAATAGAAATAAAAAAACAAAGACATAAATTAGTGTTTTATTAATTGATATATTGCTCTTATTATATCAAAACAATGAAATTTATTTAGACATATACATACAAAAATATAAATATATATAATCGGGTTCGGATCGGGTTAAAATGGGGCGGGAGAAGCAAATACCATACCCGCACCATTTGCCAATCGGATCGGGGAATACCCTCTCGGATCGGGGCGGGGAGGTCGGAGGCGGGGACGGACCCGAGGTAATTGCCATCCCTAGTTTGGAACTTAAGAAAGAAAAAGAAAAGGAAAAGAGAAGGAAAATGGGTGAAAGAATTTGGCATTCATTAAATTTGAAATCTTTATTTTGTTTTTTCTTTCTCTGTCAACTAAACAATAGAAGATCTTTTCCTTGAGTTCCAAACTTTATGAGGGGAGTGCAAAAATTGAATTGGGAGATGGTGCTGTGCAGTGGTATGCGCAATATCTTGCTGCGCACCTTCGAGCCGTCGGATTGTGCATTTGACGGCTCGGATTTCAACTCGGCGCTCTCGATCATTGGTTGCCGAGAGGAAATTCAAGCAATCGGATGCACGATCCGATAGCTCAGAGATACGCAACACGATCCTGTGCATTACTGCACAGCACTAACCCGATGTCCTCACCGGTCTCCCATGGTAAAAGAAATGGAGTATAATTTTTTTTTTTTGGCAAGATCTAGATGGCGAGCAGGAGCAGATTACTGATTCTACAATCTACACTGATAAAAGAATTCCTCTGTGGTTTTTTATTTATTTATTTATTTTAGCTCTCTGCGACTTATTGATGAAATAAATTTTAGGTTGTGCGAGGGACAAAGAAATTGAAAAGACCCATAAAATGCGAATCTAAGCCGTTTATGTACATTTTAAGAGTCTTGTTTTTCGCCATTAACAAAAAAAAAATTTAAAGATGAATGTTTTGTTTTTTTCACAATTCAAAAAGAATTTTTCAAAAAATTTCTCCTAGATTCCCCCTACTCTCAATATTTCTCTCTCTATCTCTCTCTACTTATTACCCTTATTATTTTTCAAAAAAATTTTCAAACACCAAACCAAACAAAGCAGAAGAAAAGATTACTGGATTCAACTGAATCGCGCGCACAAGTCTAATGAACCCTAGGGTTTCTACTTACTCTCGCATTTGACAAGAAATCTGCAGTGTCGTCTCAAGTTTTGTGGATTTAATTCTAAACTCCAGACAACAATGCCAATGGATCCATACTACGAGCAGAGATTGAGAGACGAGGTCATCTACCTCCACTCCCTCTGGCACCAAGGCCCACCTCCTCGACTAAACCCTAACCCTAATAACTACCCCAATCACACCACCTCGACCCACCTCCTCTCTCCCTCCAGTTCCCCCCAATTCAAGAAACCCAAGAGACCCAAGAAGACCCCACCCCAATCCGACCTCGAATGGCCCTGCAACGAAACCCCCGCGGACCCCGACCAGCCGGGTTGGCCTGCTCCTACTCCTGCTCCGATCACCCGGGTTCTCACGCCCGAAGAACAAGCCCGATTCGCCGCGGCCCGGATCCAGAACGAGGCCGTGGCCGCCGTGGAAGCGTTTTTCGCGGGTAATTCGGACAGCGATGGGGAGGAGAGTGATGAAGATGATGAGGTGACGGGTGAGGATGGGTATGAGGAGTACCAGTTCTTTTTGAAGTTGTTAACGGAGGAGGAGGAGTTGAAGGGGTACTGTGAGAAGAATTGGGAAGGAGGTGGTGATTTTGTTTGCTTGGTTTGTGGTGGGATTGGGAAGAGGAAGAGGTTTAAGAACTTGGTGGCTGTTGTGCAGCATTCGGTGTCGATAGCGAGGACGAAGAAGAAGAATGCACACAGAGCTTATGCACAGGTTTTGTGTAGGGTTCTTGGTTGGGATGTTGATCGGCTTCCGACTATCAATCCGCCATTGGATAAACCTGTTGAGTCTCAGGTAACTAGCATTTTTAATGGACCCTTTTTTGATGGAAGATGGTTATTTGAATCAATGGAATGGAAAATTGTTGGGGTTGAATTTCAATTGTCATGGTAACTAGCATTTACATCAATTGCATTTGCTCACGTTTATATGCGTGGTTGTTTATACCTTTCGATTATGACATTGAAGGGAAATGCTGAGGTTGCTGTTGGAGAGTCGAGTATGATCAACCAAGATTTGGCTTTGGCAAATGTTAGTAATGGAAAAACCATTCAGAAGGAGGTTTCCGATGTTGATCAGGAAGGAGAAATACCCAGTTCTAGTATTCCTGGGACTTCTAATGTTATCGGTGATAATGTGATGCTTTGTGGGCCTATTTTCATGACTTGTTGAGTAGTAGTATGTAGATGCGGTTTTGAGATACTGTAAAGTGAAACTATGTTATAAGTTGTCTCTTGCTTCTTGTGCATTGCAGAACTCTGTGAAGGATGGTGATGCCAATAAGTGTTTGGAAAAGCTTGAAAATGGGGTTCAGAGTTTTGGTGATGGGAATACAGAAGGAGTGGTTACTTGCCTGGTGAGATGTCAATTCTTCTCATGTTCTTTTTTATGTTTTCCATTTTTTCTGTATGTTTTCCATTTTTTCTGGTTGTTTTCAATTACTCCTACTATTTATGCTAATCGACCTTATACACTTGCTACTACGAGTTCATAAGCATAATCTTAAACTAATTTGTTTTGAGCAGGGTCAATTGTGTTAGTATCTGTCAGTTATTCTACCTATTGACTCGTAATTTCTTTGGAAAGCATTATTATGGAATTGTGTAGAGTCTTGTATGTATCACTCAGCCTTGTTCGGTTTGGAACTCCAAACCCAAAATTTTGGAAAAAGTAATTTTTTTACTTTTTCTCTCTCTAACTTTTCAATCATTACTCTCATTTTTCACTCTATCTCTCTCTACTTTTTACCTCTCTCCACAATCATTACTCTTATTTCTCTCTCTACCTTTATTCAAAAACACTGCTCAAAACCCACAACCGAACAAGGGCTAGCAACTTAGCTAAAGGCTATGTAGCACGGACATGGACACGGGACACGGACACGACACGACACCGACACCCCGACACTTAAAATTTTCAGAAAATGGGGGACACGACACGTTTGGGGACACGTCTATATATATATATACACACACACACACACACACACATATATATATATAGTCATTTTCTATTGAGGACCTAAGTTGCGGACCTAAGTTGCGGACCACCCCATTTCTCCCTTTCCCTATTGAATTTTGATGATCCGAGCCGTTCAATGTGTTCAGAACGTGATTTTAAAGGCACCCGCGAGAAATCGGGGAAAAAAATGACCGGGAAGGACTTGATTTGAGCAGTTTTTATTTGAACCGTTCAATTAAGAATAAACAAAAACTGCTCGGATGAAACCCTTCCCGGTATTTTTTTTTGCTGATTTCTCGCGAATACTCTTAAAATCACGTTCTAAACACATTGAGCGGCTCAGATCATCGAAATTCGATCGAGAAAGGCAAAGTCCGCAACTTAGGTCCTTAATGGAAGCCCACTGCATATATATATATATATATATATATATATATATAATTATATATATATATTATATATATATATATATCAAGAATAAAAAAAATTCAAATAAGATAAAAATTAATAATATTATATCCAGATAGCCTTGTTTTCACCTTTGTAGTACATTATTTTCCAAGTCATTACATGTATTATTTATACCTTGCAACAAAAAGTGTCCTAAGAGTGTCCCAAAAGTGTCTAAAAGTGTCTGTCAAGTGTCTGAAAAGTGTCGGACTTCAAATATTGCTCAAAATAACAGGACACTTTTGGAGAAGTGTCCGACACGTGTTGGCAACGTGTCCGGCACGTGTCGGTGTCCGACACCGGTACGTCACCCCTGATGGAGTGTCGGTGCTACATAGGCTAAAGGCCATGGCATATATCTGGGAAGTGACAATTAGTGATATTCTGAACATGTATAAAGTTTTCTGCAATTCTTGTGATTTTACAAATTATCAGTTCCGATGAATTGAGGAGGTGTAAGGCAGTACTATTATTTAACTTGAAAATGGAAAATGGAAACTGTGTATGTGCAGGCTAACTTCTGGAACTTTTTGGCCTTTCTCTTTTCACTACAGCTAACAATACGTTAAATTCAGGTACATAGCGAGGACAATGGCGCTGGAAATGAAATAAGACAGTCAAAAGGCGATTGTAGTTGTTAATGAACCAAAGGAAAACAATGGGGAGGCGCATTGATTCGGAAGTTGTAGGCATGGTGGCACTGGCAATGAATCTCAAGGAAGCTAGGGATTTCTTGGTGAGAGAATTATTCTCACTTACGGATCGGTTGTTTCGGCTATTCCCTGATTGCGTGTTTGCATCATTTGGTGCCTGTGGTTGTTGTACATCGAATTCAATGTTCTAAAAGTCGCAAGACGCTAGTCGGGCGGTCAACCACCTTCGGCGATTAATGGTTTGTCCGACCTAATCGGATAGGCCCCGCCAGCGATTAATCGCCAACTAATCGCCGATTTATTCCTTGTTTAGAACACTGATCAAATTATCTGCAGGAGTATTTGATGATAGATGGTCTTTGTTTCGATTACAAATTACATCTTATTTCTAGGAACAATGCAGTGGGACTAGTGGAACACTTCAGCGAAATTAGTGCTGCATCCATGTCAATATCTTGTAGGAGTATAAGCTGAGACCAATCAAAATTTACGTATTAAGTTTGCATGCTGTAAATTAAATGCTAGTGAGGCCTTGTTTATTTTGGGGTCTCAAAACCCCTATGCCTGGTTTTCAATAAATTTTTTCCGTCTGTCTCTCTTCACTCATCACTCTCACAAACCTTTCTCAAAACCCAAACCGAACTGTGCTTGGTATTGCCAAGTGGTATGCATCTCCTTGGTATGGCTGCCACGTGGAATAACTTGAAAGAGACGTGTCAGACTCCCAAGTTCCAACACAGCAGTGTTTTGTTCATATCAAGAGGCAACAATATCCTCTTACTGCTAAGTTGTCTTTTGAGTTTTGGTGATTCAAAAGCTGTGAAAAATCTATAGTAGAAGCAGGAAATAGCCAAATAGGGATAGATGTCAGGGTCTCAGGGAGCTCTGCCACCGGGAGTGATGACAGCAACGACGTACGAATCAGTGGAAGGAGGGGAGAACAAGGCGAAGCTCGATCCTCGTTCAAAGGAGGACGAGGGTGGTATTGAGATTGACAAAGTCCAGGACAAGGTTCCCCCAGATGTGTCTGGTCCTGCCCATGGGCATGTTTTCTCTGCCGCAAAAAATGTTGGGGATGAGGAGGAGAAAGATTTGGGTGCCACTGGCATGGCTTCTTCTGTTTAGTGGATCACACAGCTTTTATTGTACATAAGCTCTTGTTTAGATAGTCTCCCTCTCTCTCTCTCTATCTCTTGCTGGTGGGTTGTAATTTAGAACTTATAGTAATACTAATACCTATTTGCGACCAAACATTTCTCGAAAACGCTAGACTGTGTTTTCTTTGACCGCGGTCATTCAACGGTGTCCGAGTCTTGAGAGAAATGGTGGCGTTCACGAACCTTCTCACCGTAGCGATTGTGTTGGGTCAATTGTAAGAAACTCAGGTGGATGATTTTGGCTTTTCCGACTTGTGAACCTCTCCCCCATTGTAGGAATGTAACAGCCGAGCATTTGTTGCATCTATGGTTACTTAATAAGGTTACTGATTAGTCCAGAGTCGCTTGGTTGCAATGATGAAAAACGGGGAGGGGCAGCCTTGTATCGAACTTAGGCCATGGCCTTGGGGGGTAACAGTTTTCTATTAGCGATCTTTGAACAGTTGGCTTAATGATTGTGCGATTACATCTAGATGTAGAAGTTTCGGTTCACCTGAATAAACATATCAAAAACACAATTGCGTTAATAATTACAATTTTGAAACTAACTTCAGACACAATTGCGTTCGGAACCATTGAACGCTGAATGAGTTCATAGCTTGTTTGGGATTGTACTAGGATTCGCTTCCCTTTAATTATGTCACGGGACAATCAAATGTCTAAAATTAAGCACGGATAGGACTGATTTCGGCAAAACATAAGTCATTGTTTTTGAAAACAATGACTAGGGGCGTTTCCTTTTAAGGTTTTTTGTGAAATAATAACATAGACAATTTTACCATATTGTTCCCATTAATAATAAATGGAATATTTAAATATTCATCCCCTTTATCCATACCATGTAAGAATTCATCCCCCCCTTTTTTTATGCTTATGTTTTCATCCTCTTAGTGTGTGAAATACCATTGTTACCCCTTTGCTTGTTTGATTCCTAAATTAAAGGGATTCAAACCTTCTTAACTCCTAAATTAAAGGGATTCGATACACACTATGAGACCTTCAGTCCCAACGAAATTCTAGTGGATCAATCCCCTAAATTTCGCCACCCAATCCCAAATATCTCGACAACAAATTTGATCAAAATTAATCCACCACAACACAGTAACCCCATTTTGGTTGCCATTTCCTAAACTATTCAAATTCAAACTTTCAAACTTCCCATAAATCCCACGGATTGATCGGTCTCTTTATTTTCGGATGTTATGGACTGTTTTTCTTCGTTTTTAACACCTATTTTGATGGTAATTTAACCATTTTTCATGGATTAAGATCAACTTTTTTAGGAACATGACATGATAAGTTGACCACATCTTTGCATGTTTTCTTCATTCTTCGAGTTGGCCAACCAGACAACAAAAAGTCATATTTTCCATTGATCTTATTACACGGAATATGGCTAAATTACCATAAAAAAGAAATAACAATAACATACTCAAATCGTTACATGGTTAAATTACCATGACGATTACAACGTAAACACGATAAATATCCCATGATTCGAACAAATATTTCATGGTTAACGGTTCAAATGATTTATCAAATGAAAATAACAGAGAATCATATTTTCTCAACGGTTTCAATTTCATGGTAAACGGTTTCAAATTCTTTGGATATTTTCATAAAAAAGAAATAACATAACGTACTCAAATCGTTACATGGTTAAATTACCATGACGATTACAACGTAAACACGATAAATATCCCATGATTCGAACAAATCTTTGCAACGGGATTTCCTCTAGAACCCAGTTAAATCGAACAGAGTAGTTGGATATTTTCATAAAAAAGAAATAACATAACATACTCAAATCGTTACATGGTTAAATTACCATGACGATTACAATGTAAACACAAAAAATATCCCATGATTCGAACAAATCTTTTCAAAGGGATTTCCTCTAGAACCCAGTTAAATCGAACGGAGTAGTTGAGAAAATCCTGAATAAATCGAACCAAAATAGCCCTCAAATTATGTATCGAACCAAAACATGAATAAATCGAAAAATGTGAATAAATCGAACCAAAATAGGCATCGCCTCAAGCCCAGCCCTCGCTGTTTCCAAAAACCAAAACCAATGGCATCAACATCAGCAATTTCACTACCCCTGTTTCTTTGCACCAGAACCAGCCCCCACCGGAAAACAAACAAGTTCTGTCTTCCCATTCTTGACAAAACCAAGACATGCAGAAAGGTAATAAATCCTCTCTCTCTCTCTCTCTAATACAAGTTTTTAATCACAAACTGTTTTAATTCTTACATCTTTCATCGACATGTTTCTCTCTCCAGATTACTACAATGGTGGACGAGAGGGGTTGTTGCAGACCTGGATGATGGACGCGAGGCCTGGATGATGGACGCGAGGGTGCGATCTTGGTGGTTGCTTTGAGCGTGCCCGCGGCGGGGGCGGTGGCTGGGTTTCAAATGCCGGCGATGATCGGAGATGACGCTCTTTCCAAAATCTTCAAATATGGAAATGGGATTTGGGGGTGGGGGATGTTGTTTAATGATTTCCCCAAAATTTATGAGATTTGTTGAGATCCAAAATTTTCGGATTTGAACGGAAACCGTGGGACGGCGACAAACTCGCGAGGACGAAAAAGATTTAAGGTTTCGTCCCTAATTTCAACGCTATATATATATATATATATATATATATATATATATATATAAACAAGAAAAGGGCAGTAATGGGATAAAAAATGGTACGAGGACGAAATCATAATTGGTTCAAAACATGGGGACGAAATCTTAACTCTACTAGCTTTCTAGGACGAATAATTAAGCCACCCATAATAAATTGTAGCATTTTAGCTGCTTGTTCACATTAATTGACAACTTGCAAACAATTATTTTTTTCTTGATAACTTATTCATTATAGGAAACAAATAACAATTTGATTGCAATAATTTTTTTCTCATAACTTATTTACTACCGGAAATGCTCCCTTAAGACCGTTATTTAATTCACTCAGAAAGATTTCATCTGAACTTTTTTTAGGTTAACGATCAGGGGTTTGGGTCAGCTTACACGTATCTCGACTAAATTTTCTCTTCTGTTCAGTCAAAAGACAGGCTATCCACACTGAAACATGAGAATTCACGTGAAATTACTTGTACTTTTTTATTGCCTGTCCCCAAGAATCAACTTGATCAAGAGTGGGTAGCAAATCCATCCTCCAACAGAATTAGAGCATCTCCAACCGAAGATGTCAATTTAGTGATGTCAATTTTTTTTGAAGGCTGACGTGGTATTTTGACATCTCCAATTTGACATCAAAGCCTTCCTTTCCAATCCTTATGCCAGATTCTATTTATTTGACATTAAATTATCCATCTCCAACCTTAATGTCAATCCAAATGGTCATTTTTTGAAATTTGGCATGGAGGAGGGTGGCTGTTAAAGTTGGCATGCAGGAGGTTCATGCTAAAACCACATCAACTTTGACATGAGTGAAGATAAATGGGTTGAGAGGTGAGTTAATGCCAAAAGTAGTCTTGCACCATCCACGTCATGTTTGACATCTTCCATTGGAGATGCTCTTATAATCCTTGGGGATTTCATCCGAAGCACTTAAGATGTAGTAGAGAATATCTTTTTGACAGATCTTCCTTGAATAATTGCTTACATAGGTGAATTGCGCACATCTGTTTCAGCTTTAGATTGTCCGGATTTACATGTAACTTGACCTTAACTCTACCGTAAAAAAAATTTCATTTAAATCCGAACCGTCCAAAACCAAAAAAGAACGGCCGAGATCGCGTAGACACGTAAATAAGGGAATCACGACCCTTCGTAAATAAGTCAATCTCTAATATGTAAAGTCGAATACACAAACGTACGCGTGTTGTTGTATTGCTCTCTTTGCCAGCTGGTTAGTCAATATTGGCATGCCTGCCAGGTGCAATAGCTAGGATAAAACACATGGCACAATCTCATAGAAACAGGATTCTATTCATTCACAAAACAGAGGGATATATGATACATCCCTCCTACTCTAATCGTTGATCAAGATTGGATTCGAGAGTACTCGTTGGGAAAAACAGTGGCGAAAGTGTCTCCAACTTCTAATCTAAAGAAAGGGTAATCGGAAAAGATGTCAGGGGCGCAGGGAACTCAGCCGCCGGGAGAGACGACGGCGACGACGTACAAGTCGGTGGAAGGAGGGGAGAATAAGGCGAAGCTGGACATCCGTTCGAAGGAGGACGAGGGTGGTGTTGAGGTTGATAAACTCCAGGATAAGGTCCCCGACGCCGCCGGCCACGGCGGGCCGGTATTCGGTGCAGGAAAGGGGGAGGATGAGAACGAGAAAGATTTGGGTGCCACTGGAACGGCCTGAATCTGAGTCCTACCATAAGACTAATGCCAAAATTTTAGTTCTTACCCTGCACATGTGATGAGTCTTTTTATGCGCTAGGATTTTGGCATTAACGAAAACCGTCTTTTATGCACTAGAATTTTGGCATTAGCGAAAACCGGCGGGTATATATTGTTGTTCTGTATATATTTGTTGTGTTTAAGGTATAACATTTGTGATCTCTCCCTCTCCTTGTTTGCGTGTGTGGTATGTAGGGTTTATGTGCTTTGTGTAAAGAACTGTTTTAATTGACTATTCAGGTTGGGTACTGTTGCTAGCAAACTTCAATTTCAATTGCTTTTAGGTTGTTTACGCAATTAATGTACAAACAACGCCTATTTTCAGAACCCCACGAAAACAAAAAGATTTACGTCCAGAGATTCAAAGGTAGACCATAGTTGCGTTTGAAATCGTCCGGTGCGCTTGATTTACATATCTACGATCACGTTGATTTATGTAGGTAGATTTACGTGTATCGATCGAACAATTTTGAATATGTCTGTGCTGCTAATCGGTTTACAAAAGTATGATCACAAAAGATTTATCCCGGAGAGAGAAAATGGAAAGAGTTGGCTCCAGGGATGGAGCCAGGGAGGGGCCAGTAGGGACTGTCGTCCCTGCAAGAACCAGGGATGGGCCAGTAGGGGCGGTCGTCCCTGCAAGAAGAAAAAAAAAACAAAAATACTAAGAGCAGAGACACTTTACAGGGATCCTTGCAGAGGCAATCGCGTTTGACCCCATTCTGGGTCCCAAAAAAATCTAGAAAAATATCCATAAATTTTTGAATATTATTTTATAGGACTCTGTAAAAAATCAGCTCCTGCGGATATCGGTAAGTATTACTTTTGGATTCTTAAGGGCGAACTGCTCAGTGTGTCCCTACGAATCCAAAAGTAATACTTACCGATATCTGCAGGAACTGATTTTTTACAGGGCCCTATAAAATAATATTCAAAAATTTATGGATATTTTTCTAAATTTTTTTGGGACCCATAATGGGGTCAAACGCGATTGTCTCTGCAAAGATCCCTGCAAACTGTCTTTGCTCGTAGCAGGACTGAAAAAGAAACACTACTATTATATGTAAAAAAGAAAAAATTCTAAAAAAGTATATAGGCTCCCCCCTGCGTAGAATTTTGGAAAAAAAAAATATAATAGTAACCTTTGAAATACGAAGATGCCAACATTAATTACTAAAGCCTAAGCGCTAAAAAATAACAAAAAATAAAACTATAGGGTTAATATTGTAAATATTCAAGTAATAAACTTCCACATTTCATTAGATGGGTAATGGGTTTAGTATTTTACAGTTTTATTTTATTTTTTGCCCTAAAATCTCAGTAGCACGTCAAATCTCCCCTCTCTCTTGGCACAAACATTCCAATTGTTAAGACTTCAACGGCAATTTCAAGAAAATAGCATCGAAAGAGAAAAGATTTTGAAAATCCCAAGTAATTTGGTGAAATTTAAGTTGTAGGTATGTCTTTTTCCAATTGTTATTCTAGATTTTTATTAATTCTTTATTTTTTAACTGGTAAAATTAAGTAACATGAAAGTCCATATACCGAATTCGTCCAGTTGTGATAAATGAAAAAAAAGAAGATGAACAATGAAGAAAAAAAAGACACATACATCAAGATCGTTCCCATTAGTTAAACCGATTTATGTATTTACGATATTTTAAATTTTAATATGTATTTAAGTAATTATGCATGTGTATTTATATTTTTTTTTTCTCGCATGCACAATCGCTCCTACGTAGTAAAATTGGCTGAGCTCGTGAGAACTCGTTCATGACCGGTTGTTTAGATATACAGACAAAGCATGAATATTACCAACCAAATTGCTTTTGCTGACTTTTCCCTTTTCTTTTTTTTCTTTTTTTTTTTTATAGAAACAAAAGGGGATTTTATAGAAAAAATATATATATAAAAACCACTAGTGGGGGGACGCTACGCTTTTTTCCTGCGTAGGTGAAGAAATTCTATAAATAAAACCGAATACAATAAACATACTCAAAAATCTTTTTTCCTACGTAGGTCAAGAAATTCTATAAATAAAACTGAAGATGATAAATATGCTCAAAAATTTCTTAAAGAAAATTTTAAATGATGTACCTAATTTGCTAATAAGTACAGGTACAAAGATAGGCCGAGATTTTTAAACTAAAAATTGAACAAGTTACTAGTCACTTCTTCAGACGATAAAAATCCAACTCCACTATAGGTACCGATTAAGTGGTATCGATGGTGTACTGACCGGGTTGCGGGGTCCACCTTGAGGTTCTGCACGAATGATCCAAAATTGTTCATTAATTTTAAAATATTTTTTTCAAGTGGTCTCATAAAAAATCAGTTCAATCATATAACTGAAAGTATTTGATCTAATGTACCAGTTTTTCATTCAAAATTAGCTTAATGAACGTTTGAATCATTCGTGCAGGTCCTGAGGGGGCCTTGCGTTTCGATTGGTACTGCACTATCGGTAGGAGTACTTCATTGGTGGTCCCTATACCTTTTTCGTAAAACAATCAGAGCTAATCAAGTTCAATCTGTAATCGATCAAAATTTGTTTTAGATTCATTCGCTTGATAAAAAAAATCTAGTTTGAACATAATTTAAGCAACTTCTAGAGAGAGGAATTTTGTTCAAACATGCATGATGGGATTTTTGGATAAAAACTCATTTTGTTCCCGACGCTGATGTGGCAGGTGGGCCCCACGTAAGCAGCTGGAAAAAAAACACACACACACAAGCTGAAATTTTGCATTTGCCCCCAAATCAGATCATTTCGGCATTTCCCCCAAACCACCATCTGCAAAACGAACGGAGAGAAGGAGTGAGGAGGAGGACCACCGGCGACTCCCACCAGCCTCACCCTCCACTTCCAGTGACCACCACCAGCAGGGAAAATCTCCTGGGCCCAACAATGATTGCTTTCACCACAACCTTGTCTTCCAATAAAGTTGAAATACCCCGAGCATAGGGCTAGGTCGTCGATAGCATAATATCCGGAAAGTTCGGGATTGTACCCACAGATAATCGAATATAACTTAATCAGATTGTAGGTTTTATATGGTAGGTTTCGGCGTTTAAGACAGCCAACTTGATTTTGCATTAAACGGTGATAAACACTTAAATAAAAGACTAAAAGAAATTGGTTTTGTGTAATACCCGTCCCGGATATATCGTTATTATAATGACTTTTTAATCTAATTATATGTTATGGGTTGAATTGTGTGAGACGGAAGTTCGAGGGGTTTGTGGGTGATTTATGGGTGGAACTTAAGTAAGTCCATGGTTTAATTGCATGCTATAATTTTTCCCTTAGGTTTTATCAAATATCCTGGGGATATTTTGGGAGATATTTCCTCCCTTCTTTCACCCTTCTAACGTAGAGAGAGAGAGAGAGAGGGAGGCAGGGAACCGTGTGAGAGAAGAAGAAGAAGAAGAAGAAGAAGAGGAGAAGGCAAAAGCTAGGATTTGGTTCAATTGTCTTGTTCTTGAGACTCTAATTGGTAATTCATGTTTCTTATACTTGAATTCATGTTTTAATTGTTGTTTTCCATGCTTGGGGGTTGGAATTCATTCATGATTAAGTTGTTAGATTCCTTGTTTTAATACTTGGAATCCATGTTCCAAAACTTAGATTTGAATCTTGTTATTTTGGTGCTAAGAACTTGAAATCAATTCATGTATTTGGTGGTTCTTAAGTAGCTCTTTAATCTCTTAGTGATTGAGCATGATTTGGTGTAGTTTGATGAGTTTTAGACTTGTTTTGAGTGGAGGAAAAGGTTGGGAGTCGGAGGAGATTCGAGCTGTGATTTTGCTGAAAAACCCAGGTGGTACCGGTACTGGGTTTTGGGTGTACCGGTACCAGGTGTCCAGTGGATGTAACTTGTGAGTTGTGGGGGCTGGTACCGGTACTGGGATTTTTGCAGTACCGGTACCAAGGTTAAAAATCAGCATTTCTGACGAAACTTCAAATGGGCATAACTTTTTCATTCGGACTCCGTTTTGGGCAAATTTTATATCGAAATTGATGTGCTCGGAACGTAGTTTCCGTTGGTGGTGGTCTCATGATCTAGTTCTGATCTAATTAAAAGTTATGGCCAAGATAAGTCAAGCTGGTCATAAGTTACAAACCGATTTCAAGAGTTATTTCATATATGAACTTTATGCTTGTTTTGGGATACTTCTAGGTGTTGACATGGACATATTAGTATTCATGAGATATCGTTTAGCATCTTGTTAGCTTTATAACTTGGTGTCGAGTGTTCGTTGAATTCGTAACTAATATGAATTAACTTGTGGCTAGGTAAAGAGCCGGTTATTCAGGAGGTGCCGAAACCTTAGTTTGGCATATACTTCGGTCGACATAAAGGTGAGTGTGTTTGATATGGATAGGTTCAATGAGATATTGCATGGTGGTGGTTGTGTATCATGCTATTTGAGATTTAGCTATTGATATGCATATTTGTTGGATGTTGATTATACCGCCGAAGGTTTGTGTGTGAGGCACACCGTGTCGTAAGCAATGCCGCCTAATTACCGGTAGTTGGGAGCATGGTGTGTGGGACACCATTCCTGGGGTATATGGGTTTGTGGCAGACGTGCCATCGCATGTGTTGTGGTTATATGTGTGTTGTCTATTTGAGTGTTTATGCTGAGTTGTGTGAATTACATTCAATTGAGATGTTCCTTCGGGTATTGTTGTATATTATTGAATGTATTCTATATCTCACACACTCTGATTTTCCTTTTTGGATTGCCAGGTCTCAGGTGGTCGTAGAGTTGGTCCACTACCGGTCGACGTTTTGGGGACACTTGGTTAGTATCGAGTGTTGGTGTTTGTAGTCGAGTTGGTTGTCTTGGGTCTAGCTCTGATTTTTGCTAAACTCATTTTGTGACTAATGTTGTCAAGTACTTTTTGACTTCAAATTTGTAAATACGTTGAGTATCAATGCAAGTTTGTAATTATCGTGGCACCTTGTTTATCTTAATGTTAAGTCTTCCGCTGGGGGTTCTGCTCTATTTCTGATTTGGTTGTCGTTTAGTTGTTTGTCTTTTATGCGGAATGCCACGTGGCCGTGTCGGTTCGGGCCCACTCCGGGTGTCGTTTCGGGACGGGGCGTGACAGCTTAGTATCAGAGCTAGTACTTTCTAGACTCTGAGTTGGGGGTCGGTTGGGAGTTTAGTAGTGGACCATAGGAGTTTTGTGTTTGTTGTGTAGGGATAGCATTGACTAACGGGTGAGTTATATCTCTAAAATTGTGTTTGCTATTGGTTGTTAAAGTTATTGGAACAGATATTTGAGAAATGGCTTCGGAGCATACAGTTCATGCCGAGGATGCTGCATCAAGTGGTAATGAGGTTCACCAACCTGAAGTTCCTTTACAGCAGCCGGTTGTAGGGGATGCTGATAGAATTCTTGCAGCCGTGGCCTTGCTCGCAGAACAACAAGCAACCCTTATGCAATGGCAGACTACGGAGGCAATGACTCGTGGAACGGGCACTGGTTTACTTGAAAGGTTCAAAATGCTGTTCACTGTGGAGTTTGAGGGGGCAATTGACCCCAGTGATGCTGAGGAATGGCTTAAAGCTGTGGAGCGGGTATTGAATGCCATGGGGGTGACCGATGCACAAAAGGTGACATTGGCAACTTTTAGCTTGAAAGGCGATGCTCGAGATTGGTGGGAGTCGTTTGAGAGGCAGTGGACTACCCCTTTGCCAGAAGTTATACCGGCGATACCGCGAGTGGTGACGTGGGAGCGTTTTGTTAAAGGGTTCAATGAACATTATTTTTCGAGGAGTTGGAAGTTGGACCAAGAAGCGGCATTTATTGACTTGAAGCAAGGCAGTATGACTGTTCCAGAGTATGTAGCTAGGTTTGGAAAATTGTCAAAGTATGCTCCAGACTTGGTGAATACGGAAGAAAAAAGATGTCAGCGATTTCGAAATGGGCTTTCACCGAAGGTGTCTACAAGGTTGACTACCTACGAACAAGAGGAATATGCTCGATTGGTGGAAATGGCTAAGAGGGTTGGGAAGGATATTCAGGACTACAACAATAACCGAGAGTCATACAAGAAAAATAAGACGGAAGGTGCGGCGTTTGGTAAGTCCGGAGGTAGTAATAGCAAGGGTGGGGGTCAGAAACCCCAATTTACCAAAACTCAAGATGTAGGGAAATCACAAGGGGGTTCCATGGGGTGGTGGAAAGGGAAGTCGGGACAAGAGACTAACCGGCAGACAGTGAGTGGTGCTACGACAATGTCTCGTCAATGTTTCAGTTGTGGGTCTACGGATCATTTGAGGAGGGATTGTCCAAGTGCAGTTAAAAGCATCAAGTGTTATACTTGTGGTGAGTTGGGGCACATGGCGGCACAATGTCCTTGAGCGCCAACGCCAGCGGCATCTTCGGTGGGTAGTGTTCAAGGAGGTAGAGGTGGAGGAGCCCGTGGTTCCACGGCATCGGGTAGAGTGTTTGCGATCACACGTCAAGGGGCGCAGGCTTCACCGGGGGTGGTGGCAGGTACTCTGGTTATTTCCAGTACTTATGCACGTGTGTTGCTAGACCCTGGGTCTACGCATTCTTTTGTGTCTAATGCTTTCATTAAACATTTAGACAAGCCTGCTAAACTTTTAAATATTGCTTTAGCTATTGCTACACCGGTGGGTGATATAGTTATTGTTAATGTGAGTTATGCAAATTGTGAGTTGGTGGTTGGGGGAAAGAGTTTGTTTGTGGAATTGTTGCCTTTAGATATGACTGACTTTGATGTGATCTTGGGTATGGACTTCTTGTCGGAGTATCATGCCATTATGGATTGCTTTAGTAAGGAAGTTATATTTCAGTTGCCGAATAACGATGAAGTGAAATTCTGTGGTGAATCAGTAGTGGGTTCTACTTGTATTATTTCGGCACTTAAGGCCAAATCTTTGTTGAGTAAGGGCTGTAAGGGCTATATTGCTTATGTGGTTGACACCGAGAAGAAAGCACCTACACTAGATGAGATACCAATTGTGAATGAGTTTGCAGATGTATTTCCGGATGAGTTGCCGAGTATTGTGCCGGATCGTGAAGTTGAGTTCACTATCGAATTATTGCCAGGTACTAATCCGATATCTATTACTCCGTATCGTATGGCACCAACAGAATTACTTGAGTTGAAAGTGCAGTTGAAAGAATTGTTAGATCGGGGTTTTATTCAGCCTAGCATATCGCCGTGGGGTGCACCGGTCTTATTTGTTAAGAAGAAGGATGGTTCCATGCGTATGTGTATAGATTATCGACAGTTGAATAAAGTGACAGTTCGGAATCAATATCCATTGCCGAGGATAGATGATTTGTTTGATCAGCTGTACGGGGCTACGGTATTCTCCAAAATTGATTTGAGATCAGGTTATCATCAAATTAAGGTAAGGGACAGTGACGTATCGAGGACAGCTTTTCGTACTAGGTATGGTCATTATGAGTTTTTGGTTATGCCGTTCGGTTTGACCAATGCTCCGGCGGTTTTCATGGATTTGATGAATCGGGTATTTCGGCCATTCTTAGACACTTTCGTTATCGTGTTTATCGATGATATTCTGGTTTATTCTCGCACCAAGGAGGAACATGAGGATCATCTACGTACCGTGCTACAGGTCTTACGTGACAATCATTTATTCGGGAAGCTTAGCAAGTGTACATTCTGGTTGGATAGTGTGGAATTCTTGGGGCACGTGATTTCTGCTGATGGAGTTTGTGTAGATCCTAAAAAGATAGAAGCGGTGGTTAATTGGGAGAGTCCCAAAAGTGTCTCCGAGATTCGAAGTTTTCTTGGCTTGGCTGGATATTATCGGAAGTTTATTCAGGGTTTTTCTGCGATTGCTTTACCGATGACGAAGTTGACTAGGAAGGATGTGAAATTTGTATGGTCTGAAGAGTGTGAGGGCAGTTTTCTTGAGTTGAAGAAACGGTTAGTATCGGCACCCGTTTTGACAATTCCAATTGGTACAGAGGATTTGGTGGTCTACACTGACGCTTCATTGCAAGGTTTAGGTTGTGTTTTAATGCAGCGGGGTAAGGTTATAGCGTATGCATCGAGACAATTGAAAGTTCATGAACAGAATTATCCTACTCATGATTTGGAGTTAGCGGCCGTGGTTTTCGCTCTCAAAATATGGAGACATTATTTGTATGGAGTATCGTGTGAGATTTTTAGTGATCATCAGAGTTTAAAATACTTGTTCACGCAGAAGGAGTTGAATTTGAGGCAGCGACGATGGATGGAATTGATAAAGGACTACGATTGTTCTATACACTATCACCCAGGTAAGGCAAATGTGGTCGCCGATGCTTTGAGTCGAAAGACAGCAGGAAGATTGGCTTGTATACAGTGTTCGAGGGTTTCAGCTTTCATTGAATTGAAACAAATTGGGGTAGAGTTTTCATTGGGGGGTGGTGGAGCTTTGTTAGCTCGTTTCAGCATTCGACCTTTATTTATAAATCGGATCAGAGATGGGCAGTTGCAAGATCCTCATTTTCAAGAGTTCAGACAGCGTGTAGTGAAGGGGAAAATGCCTCAGTTCAATGTTCGGGATGATGGTATGATTTTGTTTGGAAAGAGAATGTGTTTGCCAAATGACATGATTTTAAAGAAGGAAATTTTGGATGAAGCTCATTGTTCGGCATATGCTATGCATCCGGGAAGCACTAAGTTGTATCGTGATTTGAGAGAATATTTTTGGTGGAGTGGTATGAAAAGAGAAATTGCGGAGTATGTGGCTAGTTGTGAAACTTGTCAACGAGTGAAAGCTGAACACCAGAGACCGGCGGGTTTGTTGCAGAATCTACCTATACCGGAGTGGAAATGGGATCATGTGACGATAGATTTTTTGACAGGCTTACCACGTTCAAAAGGGGGGTATGACTCTATTTGGGTTATTGTTGATAGGTTGACAAAATCGGCTCACTTCTTACCGGTAAAGACTACGTACGCTACGGATAAATATGCTAAATTATATGTTGACGAGATTGTTAGATTACATGGGGCACCTATGACTATTGTTAGTGACAGAGATCCGAAATTTACTTCTAGATTTTGGTTTAGTCTGCGGCGTGCTATGGGAACCTCTTTGAAATTTAGTACTGCATTTCATCCACAAACAGATGGTCAGTCGGAACGGACTATACAGATTTTAGAGGATATGCTGAGAGCAAGTGTTCTGGATTTCGGTGGCGGATGGGAGGAGAACTTGTCGTTGGCGGAATTTGCTTATAAGAACAGCTACCAGAGTAGTATTGGCATGCCACTGTATGAGGCCTTGTATGGCAGAAGATGCAGGACACCAATATGTTGGGAGGATGTAGGTGAAAGGAGTATGTTGGCTCGAGAGTTGGAACAACAAGTTGCAGAGGGAGAAACGTTGGGGCCAGAGTTAATTCAACAAACAGCTGATAGTGTTAGGTTGATTAGGGAATGATTGAAAATTGCGCAGAGCCGACAAAAGAGTTATGCGGATAAACGGAGACGTGATCTAGAGTTTGCGATTGGCGACTTTGTATTTATTCGTGTTTCACCTTGGAAAGGGGTTATTCGTTTTCAAAAGAAAGGGAAATTGGCACCGAGATATATTGGTCCTTATGAAATTGTAGGAAGAGTTGGCGTTACGGCCTATCGTTTGGCGTTACCGATTGAGTTGGCTCGACTACATGACGTGTTTCATGTCTCTATGCTTCGGAAATTCGTGAGGGATCCATCACTTATTCTAGGTTCGGAACCATTGGAACTTTGTGAAGATTTGTCCTACGAGGAGACACCGGTTGAGATTCTTGATCGAAAGGAGAAGGTTTTACGTTCTAAGGTGATACCCTACGTGAAAGTGTTGTGGCGGAATCACAAGGTTGAGGAGGCAACGTGGGAGGGCGAGGAGTCAATGAAACAAAAGTATCCGCATTTGTTCTAGTCAGGTAATCCAATTTCGGGACGAAATTTTCTAAGGGGGGGAGAGTTGTAATACCCGTCCCGGATATATCGTTATTATAATGACTTTTTAATCTAATTATATGTTATGGGTTGAATTGTGTGAGACGGAAGTTCGAGGGGTTTGTGGGTGATTTATGGGTGGAACATAAGTAAGTCCATGGTTTAATTGCATGCTATAATTTTTCCCTTAGGTTTTATCAAATATCCTGGGGATATTTTGGGAGATATTTCCTCCCTTATTTCACCCTTCTAACGTAGAGAGAGAGAGAGAGAGAGAGAGAGAGAGAGAGAGAGAGAGGGAGGGAGGGAGGGAACCGTGTGAGAGAAGAAGAAGAAGAAGAAGAAGAGGAGAAGGCAAAAGCTAGGATTTGGTTCAATTGTCTTGTTCTTGAGACTCTAATTGGTAATTCATGTTTCTTATACTTGAATTCATGTTTTAATTGTTGTTTTCCATGCTTGGGGGTTGGAATTCATTCATGATTAAGTTGTTAGATTCCTTGTTTTAATACTTGGAATCCATGTTCCAAAACTTAGATTTGAATCTTGTTATTTTGGTGCTAAGAACTTGAAATCAATTCATGTATTTGGTGGTTCTTAAGTAGCTCTTTAATCTCTTAGTGATTGAGCATGATTTGGTGTAGTTTGATGAGTTTTAGACTTGTTTTGAGTGGAGGAAAAGGTTGGGAGTCGGAGGAGATTCGAGCTGTGATTTTGCTGAAAAACCCAGGTGGTACCGGTACTGGGTTTTGGGTGTACCGGTACCAGGTGTCCAGTGGACGTTAATTGTGAGTTTTTGGGGCTGGTACCGGTACTGGGATTTTTGCAGTACCGGTACCAAGGTTAAAAATCAGCATTTCTGACGAAACTTCAAATGGGCATAACTTTTTCATTCGGACTCTGTTTTGGGCAAATTTTATATCGAAATTGATGTGCTCGGAACGTAGTTTCCGTTGGTGGTGGTCTCATGATCTAGTTCTGATCTAATTAAAAGTTATGGCCAAGATAAGTCAAGCTGGTCATAAGTTACAAACCGATTTCAAGAGTTATTTCATATATGAACTTTATGCTTGTTTTGGGATACTTCTAGGTGTTGACATGGACATATTAGTATTCATGAGATATCGTTTAGCATCTTGTTAGCTTTATAACTTGGTGTCGAGTGTTCGTTGAATTCGTAACTAATATGAATTAACTTGTGGCTAGGTAAAGAGCCGGTTATTCAGGAGGTGCCGAAATCTTAGTTTGGCATACTTCGGTCGACATAAAGGTGAGTGTGTTTGATATGGATAGGTTCAATGGGATATTGCATGGTGGTGGTTGTGTATCATGCTATTTGAGATTTAGCTATTGATATGCATATTTGTTGGATGTTGATTATACCACCGAAGGTTTGTGTGTGAGGCACACCGTGTCGTAAGCAATGCCGCCTAATTACCGGTAGTTGGGAGCATGGTGTGTGGGACACCATTCCTGGGGTATATGGGTTTGTGGCAGACGTGCCATCGCATGTGTTGTGGTTATATGTGTGTTGTCTATTTGAGTGTTTATGCTGAGTTGTGTGAATTACATTCAATTGAGATGTTCCTTCGGGTATTGTTGTATATTATTGAATGTATTCTATATCTCACACACTCTGGTTTTCCTTTTTGGATTGCCAGGTCTCAGGTGGTCGTAGAGTTGGTCCACTACCGGTCGACGTTTTGGGGACACTTGGTTAGTATCGAGTGTTGGTGTTTGTAGTCGAGTTGGTTGTCTTGGGTCTAGCTCTGATTTTTGCTAAACTCATTTTGTGACTAATGTTGTCAAGTACTTTTTGACTTCAAATTTGTAAATACGTTGAGTATCAATGCAAGTTTGTAATTATCGTGGCACCTTGTTTATCTTAATGTTAAGTCTTCCGCTGGGGGTTCTGCTCTATTTCTGATTTGGTTGTCGTTTAGTTGTTTGTCTTTTATGCGGAATGCCACGTGGCCGTGTCGGTTCGGGCCCACTCCGGGTGTCGTTTCGGGACGGGGCGTGACATTTTGACTAAGTTAAACAAGCGACAAGGCAACGGAGTTTTTAACGCCCGTGACTTAGGCCATCGAACCATTCTCAACGAAAACACGGTTGAATCGCACAGCTTAGGCTATCAACCAGATGATTTAATTTTAAAACCATTGAAGGCTAGAAATTTAGTATGGAAAACAAGTGAGCTCTTTGGTTCTTTTGGCAAACACAAATCGAGATATCGCTCCGGAATCATGTGAGCAAGCGCATGATCACCGGAGATTAACATCGATAAGTTTTGTTACATAAGGATGAACTCTTCTCATTTTTCTTTCAAAATTTCAAGCCATGAGTTGAGAAAAATAAGATTAGCATAAGTCACGAGGCGATAATCGCCCAACGGTCAAGCCTTAACGACTACTCGTTCATATTGAAAAGATTAGAAAGCATGACAAACATGGAAAACATTTTTAACCGAAGAACACGGAAATAAACTTGATATTAGTAAGGATCTAAAGAGTAGCAACAATTTTAATATTTGGAAAATTAACAAACAACTTAAACTTACAAGTGTTCTTGAAGGAAATGCTAAGAAAGCTTGAAAGACATTAATGGAGAAAACCAGCCTAAATTAACTACTTTTTACCCTTACAAGTGAGAGAGAGAAGAGTATTTATACAACTCAACTTCTCTCCCAACAAATATCTTATAAACATACTATAAGTAGCAACTATTCCATAAATAGAAAGTCCAAAAAGCAACAAATATCTAGCCGAAGGCTCATTCGATACTAATTATGGAGTGTATTGATACCATACAGCTAAGTTGAAATGGCCATTTTCCCTGTAGTGCTCCCGTATCGATACGGGTTAAGGCCGTATCGATACAATATTCACTGATGTCCCACGAAGCTTACGCGTATCGATACAGCTGTATCGATACCAAGAGCTTATCTCCAGATCTTCAGTCCAGTTTCAGCAGGCAGCTCCTAACAACTTCCACAGCTTCACAACATCTTATTTTCATTCCTTAAATATAAGTAAAGACTACATTTTAAACTTTTTTTTTTACCTTTTCTCTATTTTAATTTATTTAATGAAAATAAGAAAGTACCCCCCCCCCAATTTAAAAACAATGGCATTACTAGAATTTCAAGATTCCTATTAAATCAAAATGTCAACCCCCTACTTTTAGTGTAAAATGGAAAATTGCACATTTTTCTCGAGAGAAAATGGCTCAAAACATGACCTTATCCACAATGCTATAATCAAAATTTGATAACCAAAAGTTGCCACATCAGCTTTTGATTATTCATTTAAGAGATTGTTAAGGTTAACAATGTAGATGTCTACAATGGCATAAGCAAAATTGGATAACCAAAACTTATCACATCATCTTTTTAAATTACAAAAAACTAAAAACTGTGAACAATAGAAAATAGTTTTTCCAGAAATAGTTTTGAAACTAATAAAAACTATTTATTAGAAATAGAATATAGTTCTTGTAACCTTTTTTTTTGGAAACAAACTATTTTTTTTAAAAATAATTTTTTAGTAAAATAATTTATTGGAAAATATTGTTCGAAAAGAAAGAGAGAGGAAAAAGGAAGAGAGATAGAATATTTTTGTATAATGATTGGTGTATTTGATTAAGAACCTGTAGGGTCTATTAAATTTGGTTATTGTTAAAAAAGGTTGCTAGTTTTGGTTATCCAAAGCCCAAAATTTGATTATTTCTAAGGAGGTTGTTAAGTTTAATTATAGCATTGTGAGCCATATTTTGCACCAACATTGTTAACTTTAAAAATATTTTACTTTTGATTATAGCATTGTGGATACTCTTACTCTTTAAATAAAATCTTGCAACTTTGTAGTTACTCTTAGAAAAATTCAAGAATCAATTACCGCAATTTTTTATCTCGAAAATCGATACTTTTTCAGAAAATCATTTTTTCCATACTTAAACAGATTTTAAGGGACCGACAAGGTTTTCGGGTACTTAGAAGCACTTGGACCATCCATGGCGTCGAAATTCGCCTTATTTACACGTTTTACCTGAAATATACAAAAATCTACCTTACGTGCAATAACGTTATAATCGCTAAATAAACACAAGATAAAATAACATAAGACAAGACTAATCGCACCAAATATCTACAATATTGGGTGAGCAACGACACCACCTTCAGCGCCATTACCGACAACCAAGGTCTCGTTTTCTCTCTCTCTGGGTTGTCGATGACCCCTACGATTTCAGTCAATTCTAGCCTTTAATTTCTCTGTAACTTGTTCAAATCCAAAAAAATTAGGGCTTTTGAAATTGAGGATTTTTTGTTCGAACCCTAACTATAAGATTTCTACTTCAACAGTCAAAAATTTATGCTTCCAATATGCAAATTTTTGGTTCGGCCATCATCATTGTATTCAGCTGGGCTTGAACATTTGAAATTTTTGGTTCGGTCATAATCTAGTTCTAGCATGAAATAAGTTGATCATATCTCTCTTGTTTTGGTTGTTTTTGGAGTAGCTAAAAAGTGTGTAATTAAGTTCCATGCTTGATCTAGAATTGTAATGACTGCAGTGACAATTGATGTTTTGATTATGATCATTTCTGTTTTGAGAGTAGCCTAATTTGTTCCTTCAGTAACTGCATTGCAGTCTACTTGTATGCTAAATGGTTTGAAAGAAGAAAAAATGCATGTGTTCTTTGGTTCTTAAGATAAAACGCAAGCGTTTGCCAGTTTTTATGGAAGGAGAATGATTTCCGCGATCCAATTTTTTCTGGAGGCGCTCCTCTCTGTCTCCATTAAGACAAAGTTACTAAATTACGCTTATTTTTTTTACACCGTTTATATATTAAAAAATATAATTAAAAAATTAAATGTTTCAATTTTCAATGTGTTTGAATCGGTGCTAAGATCTTATTTTTCTAATTATTTTATCTTAAAAGATCATAATGGATTTTTGGTTCTAAGGCCTTTCAATGAGCACCCTAAGAGAGCCTTGAAACTAAAACCAAATTTTCTGTTAGTTTCATTCACGGTGTGAACGATTTTACCAATTTGGAATATAATACAAACTACAGGGTTTATTTGATTGTAATTGAAACTGAAGGGACGAAATTGAGACAACCGTAAAACTAGAGAGAAGACCACATAAATTTGCCCTAAAAAGAGAAAGAGAGAGAGGGAATGAGTTTTTAGACAAAAGCACTTCATTTTTTGCCTTATGTAGAATTACAGCCGGGTAAAACCAAGACCGAATATTACTCCCCTAACTGACGCACCAGTGAAAGTGAAATTATGTAATAGTCTGGAAGTACCATCGCGTAGTACTTTGAATCACTTTACAACCACATATTTTCATAGAGTTTACCACTAAGTGTATTGATTCCATATGAAAATGTGATTGTAATGTTTTTTTTTTTTTGGGTAAGTTGTGATTGTAATGTTATCTGGATTACCACGTGACTTTATTCCCGAACTATGGAATAATTACTCGTGAAGTGAAAGTCTCAACCGGGTGAAAAAATTCCAAGCAAGAAACAGTCTCGAACCAAAAAATCGCGTTCTTATAATTAATACCCGCCAATGACATTTTCAGTATTAACAAATGTTATCAGTATGTATTTGGTGGGTATTAATTATCAAAATACGTCCTGGGCCGTCATTTTTCCAATAAAAAAAGAAGAAGAAGAAGAAGAAGAAGAAGAAAAAAGGGAAAATGACGGCCCAATATATGTTTTGATAATTAATACCTGCCAATGACATTCTTAGTATTAACAAACGTTCTCAGTATATCTTGAGCGAGTATTAATTATCAAAACACGTCATTGTCTCGGGAAGATGAAAAGGGCATGGGCATCGCGTTCTTCATTCTCCTCGGCCCACTTTTTTCTTTCACTTTTGGGTCCTCTCTTGGGCCACTCCACAAGCACGAAGTCAATGGACCACAGGTTGGGCCCATGGGCTGACTAAAGAAACGGCTAATCTATGCAGATCAAACGATTCCCCAGGCAGCGAAGGGAGAGCAGACGAGAAGTCATGGAGAAGAAGAGTGGAAGATCAAAATTGAACATTGCCATCATTCACCCAGACCTCGGAATCGGTAATAAATCTTATTATTATACATATAAAATAGCCGTTCCTCATAATAGTACTTGTTGTCCAATGTCTTGATCTCTTTGATACTTTAGCTTATAGTCTATTTCTTGCAGTAATCTTGAAAGAATTTGGATTTTCGACTGGTTATGTGTGTGGGATTTGTAGTTTCAGTCAATTATTTTGTTGGTTTTTGTGATCTCTTATCTGAATTAGTAATTTTTGCGAAAAAAAACTGAAGGTGTGAAGGATTGGTTGAATTTGATGAAGTCTAAATTGAGAAGATTGACGTGGTTTTTTTTTTTCTTTTCTTGAATTGAATAACATGGACAATTACATGTGTGCGCGCGCGCGCGCAAGAGAGAGAGAGAGAGAGAGAGAGAGAGAGAGAGAGAGAGAGAGTTTCGATTTATGTGTTTGCACAATTTGTGTACGGGAGGTCAGGAGATTCAATGTAAGAGGAAAATTTGTTATCTTTAATCACCAAAGTTCTAATGCTTCGGGCATGTCGTGTAGCTATGAGTTTTCTAAGATTCATTTACCGGTGAGTGTTTCTTCTGCTTCTCTTTTTATAGGTGTTTCTTTGATTTTAGTGGCTGTGAATCAATGCTGTTAGACAACGCGCACTCATGTCGGTGCATTGTTGTTTTCCCCTTGTTTGATATCTTTAGAGAAAACCAATGAAGTAAAAATCAAAAGAACAAAGTTTTGGCAAACAAATTATATTGATATTGGCGGAAATGCTTTTGGAAATGTGTTCCGTTATTTTTTTTGTAAGAGTATTCAACATTTCCTTAGATTTTTAATTGTTTATGGGGGATTGTTGTACGTTTAGAAGTACCTTGCTAAATTTTAATCGTCTGATCTGTTCAAACCTGACTGGATTACATCGTTCTGGGAAGTTTGTAACACATGACTTACCATGTTACTGTCCTTTGTATTGGAATTTGGAACAATCTCAATTACAGGTACCTTCATTTTTTCATGCTTTTGGATTAGCTGTTATATACATTGCCAATAGAAATCCATGGAAGTCATGGGTGCGGAGTTACTGGGGCTGACAATGAGAGAAGTTAGGTGTGGACACCCCATTTTGATGTTCTGTGGCCATAAAATTTTCTACCCCTTCCCTCCTGTTTTGCTTCTTCCAAAATTTGGTTCTTGTTTCGGTTTTCTTTCGTAGGATGAATGGAGCTTGCCTCTAATGATTATGATCCCCACTACTTATCTAGCCACCTTTTGCCAAGAATTACCCTTAATGGAGAATTAATCCTTCTCAGTATCACTTTAGTATGACATTTTCTCATGCTCCTCTGTTTCTCAAGGCTGTTTGAAATCATCGAATAAGAAGTTTCAGTGTGTGATGAAATCTCTTCTTCACAACTGTTATCTCTATACTCACTCTGTAATGTTGCTATGTGCAGGAGGAGCTGAAAGATTAATTGTTGATGCTGCTGTGGAACTTTCATCCCGCGGGCATAAAGTCCATATCTTTACTTCACACCATGACAGAACCCGATGCTTTGAGGAGACTCTGGCTGGTGAGTATTAGATATATTTTTTCGTAGTACTTTGAGTACATGGGCTTTCGCAATTTTAATTTGACATGTTATTCTTGATTTGGTTTGTTTGTTTATTTATTGTGATACTAGTTTATGCTTGTATTATACAAGGTTCTTAATTAAGGTTGCCACATATATGTTCACTCACCTTCAGTTTCGATGTTACATTCCATTCTTGCAAGACCAGGATTCGGAATATTATCTTTGAAAAGCCTTAAAGATATCATCCTTACACCTTCTATGAGAATCTGTGCGATTATAACTTGTGCATGATTTTTCTGTTAAGCCTCTCCTTTTTTCTGGTCTTCTGGGCCTACTCTTCTGCAAAATGTATCATGATATATTGCATTAACATCTGTGCAAACGTCCAGGAACCTTTCCAGTTACAGTGTACGGTGCCTTCCTTCCCCGTCATATTTTCTATCGACTGCATGCAGTATGTGCATATCTAAGGTGCATTTTTGTTGCTCTTTGCTTGTTGTTGATGTGGCCATCATTCGATGTTATACTTGCCGATCAAGTCTCTATTGTCATTCCGTTGCTGAAACTGAAGAAATCTACAAAGGTGATTCTATTTATTTATTGTTTTCAGTTTAATACTTTTGTTGTCAACAAAAATCATGGTTATTATTTTTTCCACTTCCTCTCCAGGTTGTATTCTATTGCCATTTTCCAGATATGTTGCTGGCTCAACACACAACAGTTCTTAGGAGGATGTATCGGAAACCCATAGACTTTTTAGAAGAAATGACAACTGGTCTCTTTCTAGATATTGCCTTTGTATTTCTCGCTTAAACTTCTCCCATATCCTTAATTCATTGTGTTGGACTGTGCATTTCACTATCTTAATGAACTGCACTGTGGATTTGCAGGTATGGCTGATTTGATTCTGGTTAACAGCAAATTTACTGCATCTACTTTTGCAAAGACATTTAAGAATCTTGATGCAAGAGGAATTAAGCCAGACGTGCTTTACCCAGCAGTCAACTTTGATCAGTTTGATGAACCGCATGCTTCCAAGTAACAAACTTGCTTGTTCTTGGTATCTTTCAAGTTCTAGTCATGGTTTTAAATTGCATTTGTAGACATTTTTTGAGCCTCTTCCCCCTTTCCTCAGAACAGTTTACAAGTTTGTGGGATCACTGTGCTATAGGTTGGATTTTCTCTCAATCAACCGCTTTGAAAGGAAAAAGAACATAGGTTTAGCAATATCTGCCTTTGCCATGCTTCACAAACTTGAAGAGGATGTTATTCAATGTCATAATGTGGCTGATGCTACCTTGACAGTTGCAGGCAACTCTCTCTCTCTCTCATACAGTCAGCTGTTTTCTTTTTCCACTCTTAGGTGTATTTTGTGACTTATGGTGTTGCTTCAGTATCATATGCGAAGTGTACCATTTGCAGATGTTGGCTTTGTGTGTGTGTGTTTCTTTTTCTGGGGCATTAGTTGATAAACATCTTTACCAACTTCAGATACTTGGATTTCAATCCTAGGGAGATACTTCTTGCTCTGTTGAAAATTTGTGATGGACCAAATACACTTAAACAAGTAGGAGAGACATGAGGGAGGAGATACCACACAATTTGTCACACTTGACTACTTGTAGTAGTTCATTCACTCAACTCAACCTCACTCTTTCTAATCACTTTCTCTCTGCTTTCATCACACCTTGGCCACACCTTAGAATCACCAGAGTACATAGTTTATACAGAGTCAAATTTACTTGAACCTAGACAAGTACACAAACTACTAGATGACTCTTTGCCTACATACATGAATACTTCAACTAGACTCTTCAACTCCATACATGAACCACACCATTTATGTATCATGTGTCACCACGATTTCCTAGAATCCATAATTATCTAAAATCAAGTTTACTTTTCAACATGCCTTTCTCTTCTCTTTGATTGCTGGCACAGTTTTTGACGAAACTATAGGCAATTTTCTCTCATTAGGTTATCGTCGATGAATGGTAGTAGCATAATGTTGGCTTTGGTATGAGTACTTGGCAGGCAAAGTGTTTCAGCTTTTAATTGTATGAGTGGAAGTTTGTCAAGTTGTTTATTATCCAAGTCTTGTGCTCGCTAAATTGATGAAGCTCAAGTGAGCTGTTGTACATATGCATGCCAGACGCTGAACAATGAAATTTATAGTCACCTCAGCATTTACTTGGTTTTTTCATATAGCAAGGTAGATTTTGTTTATCCATTCCATACATATTTTTCTGCTCAATATCCTGATCTGGGTGAGAGTCTATGTATGCTGGGATTCCAGATTTTGCAATCCCTGCTGGCTTTTGTTCTCGAATCTCCTCTATTAGTACTAGGAACTGATGATACACTGCATGATCACCCCGCATAAAGAGTCCGTCTTATTTAGAATAACAAAGGCGCCACCTTTTTTGTATATGCATTTCTATGTTTATCTTAGGATGCAAATTCACGGCCTATTTTATTTTGTCATTTGTTGATCTATATTTATTTGCCTTTCGCTTCAGGTGGTTTTGACAACCGCCTGAGAGAGAACGTCGAATATCTGGAGGAATTGAAAAGCTTAGCAGAGAGGGAAGGAGTATCCCAGAAGGTCAAGTTCATTACATCATGTTCGACAGCTGAAAGAAATACTCTACTTTCCCATTGCCTGTGTGTGCTTTATACCCCAAAGGTGAATGCAAATCCGGTTTTCACCTCAGAAATTTATCGAACTTTTTTCACAGAAGATCTCATGATGCTTATAATTATTGTAGGATGAACATTTTGGGATTGTTCCATTGGAGGCAATGGCAGCTCATAAACCCGTAATTGCATGCAACAGCGGGGGACCTGTTGAGACAATTAGGAACGGTTTGACTGGGTTCCTTTGTGACCCTAACCCAGAAGAGTTCTCTTTGGCCATGGCTAAGTTCATTCAGGACCCTCAGATGGCAGAGAGAATGGGAGAGGAAGCTCAAAAACATGTCTCCGATTCATTTTCAACTAAAATTTTTGGGCAGCGTTTGGATCGATTTCTTGTCGATGTGGTTCGGGGAAAGAGGGAGTGAGAATCCAAAAAGCACAAAGGTTATGCTGTTCTTCTTGTTGACTTGCAGGATTTCTGGAAGGGAGCAAAATCAGCATCTGATTTTCACAACGTTAAGAGAGGGAATTCGCACAAAAGAATTCTATTATAAGACACTGTTTAAGGTGTTTTATATAACTTAAAGCTGAAAAATAAAATGTTGAATTATTAAGTCGGAAAGAAGTTTGATAAAATAAAAAAAAAAACAAAAAAAACTAGAGCTGTAAATTAAAATACTAAATGGTTAGCTGCAAAGATAAATTAGTTTTTGCTAATATCATTTCTAGTGGTTCTGTTTTACATTTTGCTGATGGGCGTTTTGTATTTGGGGTGGTGGAGTAGGTGGAGTCTGTCGGTTGGGGTTGGGGGAAGTGACGATGGTGGCGAGTGGTGGTGTAGTTATGATATTGAAGAAGTTGGGGTGGTTGTAGCATTGGTGGTGGTGGAGAGATGGCGGCATAGGGTTGTTGGCGGTGACTTAGGTGGGATGGTGGTAGTGGTAGTGGTGGTGGTGGTACTGGAGTTGCAGTGGTGTATACGAGTAATGACAAACTCAATCAGAATTAGGGGTTTATAATACAGAAATGCTTCACTCAAATGGATACCAACATAAGAATTAAGGTTGGGACACTTCTTACATGCATAATGACTACTGACTACATTTGTTACGAATGCGAGAAGGAAATGATTATACTTTACTTTCTCGTATCGCTATGTGAATATCGCATCGTTTTTTGTATTCTGTACCAGTATCCATGCTTTATATGATATGACAATGTGGATCAATTCAAAGCTAGTACTAAATATTTTGTTGATCGATTCAAAGCTAGTAAAAATGACCTTCTAAAGATATAACTAGACTAATTAATTAGTAATTGATTGATGGAGGACTATTACCCATTCAAGCTCATTTGGTGGGCTGTGTCTGGTTTTCATAAAACTATATGTCTCTCTCCAAATTTTGGTCAAAATCAAGATTACCAAGTTGGTCTTTGTACGTTTATCAAAATGTTGAATTATTAAAGTCGGAAAGAAGTTTGAATTATTAAGTTAGTGACTGATCTAGGTGATAAGGTGGAGACTTTAACATTGTGTAGGCCACTAACTCCTAATCTTAGATAAATTATTACTCAATTACCCAATATTAAAATACAAATGCATATATTACTCTGTAGCTTTTTCTTGCCTTCGTCGAAAACATTTGACCTAACTTTAGTAATCGCAAATTTGAGTCAGTTCACATTATTATATTTTTTTTGATAAGTAAAAGTTCGCATTATTTCTTTGGCTTTCTGATAAATGTTGACCTAACTTTAGTGATCGCAAAGAGTTTTTTTTTTTTTTTTTTGTCATTCGTTAAACCAAATCTACTCTATCTTAGGGGACTTGGGGAGGGGGATGGGTGCTTAATTACGGGAATCGAATCCTGCTCATGGGCATGAGAGTATAAGGGAGACACCCACTGAACTCCACTTGCAATTGCAAAGAGTTAAAAGTCACATTTATTTCTTTGATTTTCTTATAATTGTTGTCATGATAGTATCAGGATTTGACATACAAGGCTTCAGTCTCACTTACGGCACAATGTCGCACTGGTTACATAGGAAGACCGCAAAAATAAATATAGTCTTGTTAAGGAAATATAGTCTTATATTAATTACTTGGGGTGGAACGAGTGATCACTTAATAAAATTTAGGACCTCTCCACTAATTGCCAATTGATTTTGAGTTGGATATAAAGTTATCACATGGTATCAGAGCGAGGTCCATTTCACCACACGTTTTAAAAAAAAAAAAAAATTCACAATTCACACCCCATGATGACAGTCCAACAAAAAGATTGTGCGATGATAGACCCAAAAAGAGGCTACATGCGACAGACCTCAAACGTGGCCACGTGAGGGGGAAAGTTAAGGAAATATAGTCCCACCTTATGTGGAAGTGGAATGGGTAATCATTTAATAACATTTGAGAACTCTCCACTTATTGCCAATTAATTTTGAGATGAATATTAAATTTCAACGAGCCTAAGGAATGCCCAAATTGATACGTAGTAAAGCAAATAATAAAGATTAGTAGTTTTGAATGTGGGGGAAATTTTGGGAGCTACTTTTTGCACACCCTGGCCTTTTCATTACTCCATATCACGTATGCATCGATCATAATGCTTTCTTTTACTACTTCAGTAATAAAGATATATGTGTGCAGTGTCGAACCTAGAAATTTATCACATTGAGGGCTCCAACATTGTAATATTTCAATCCAAAATTTGAGATAATTTTGGATGAATAGAGAAACGCCCATTTGAGTTGTGATGGGGGGGAAATGTTTGCGGTTTGGGTGGTACCTAGCTCACACGGGAAGCCATGACTCATGGGTGAGGTGCGTGCATGTGTATGACTCATGGGTGAGGTGTGTAGTGTGTGTGGGCCCCACCTCAATTGTGAGAGTGCGTGTGTAAGTGTTTGTATGAGTGCGTGTGGTTTTATAATTTTTGTCCTAAAAATTAGTTGAAGCGTGTGTAAATTGACGAGAACACTTGAATTATAAAAAAATAATAGTCAATGCCTGTGGGCACTAACACTTTCTTACCACCGTATATATCTATAAAACTATTGCCATTTCTCTCCCTCTCTCTCTCTCTCTCTCTCTCTCATTTACAAAGCTTCAAACAAAAAGCCCAATACCGATATGGCAACCAAGGAAGAAGTGGCAGCAGCAGATAAGTACAGATCTGTTTTACATGAAGTAGACCAAAACACAGAGTGGAGACACGGTGCTCCTCCCACATACGATTCCGCAAACAAGCTCTTTGAAGAAGGCCGCACCAAGGTATATATGCATTCATAATAATTTCCGGAAAATCCTACAGACACAGATGAACACGCGGCAGCAGTCCCATGGGTCATGTGGCACCACGTGTTGCATCGAACCGGGATCTGTGTCCGTAGCACTGCTCTTTCATTAATATTCTCTCCGGCCGGCTCTCTTTTTTTGATGAGTACTGTGAGCATGGTGAAATATTTGCAGGAATGGCCGGAAGGGTCACTGGAAGAGACGGTTCAGAATGCAATAAAGTCATGGGAGATGGAATTATCCCACAAGAGTCGGTTACAAGACTTCAAGACCATAAACCCAGAGAAATTCAAGCTCATTGTTAATGGTAATTTCAAGTTTTTTAATCCAGTAAATTAACCTCAATCCTTCAAAAAAAAAATAAAAAAAAATTCACGTGTTACACGACAAATTTCTTGTACATCATAGGTGAATATATTTATTTATGTGTGCGTATATATATCACACACAATATCACAATCATATTGATGTGATTAGGGGTGAGAATTTCCGAAACGATACGAAATTAACGGGTTAGGATTAGCTATTTCTGACATGTATCACGAATATGACACGACACAATAACACAAAAAAGCTAAAGCTAAAGGAGAAATGATGGGCCGGTCCTAAATTTTGAGTTCATAGTCCACGAAATCCCATGCGCTATATGTGTAATGCTTTATAGGTCCTGTGGGTCCATCCCGAAAAACACCCACGCGCTCTACCCAATCTTGCACTCATTTAATGCACACATGCACGCTGACACAAAGTTGTCTCTCTCTCTCATGCATGTGTCACTTTTGGCTTCTGACTACTCCTATAAAGCGTGCCCAGTTTCTGCAATGGAAAAGTGCAAAGATAAAAACACCAATCATTATGGGAAATTTACTTCTACACTCCTTTTTTGGACACCTACACTCCTTTTTTTGTCTTTTAGCAAAAAAATTACATACACTTTCAACACTAAAATCCAAAAAAAAAAAGAGTGTAGGTGTCCAAAAAGAAAGTGTAGAAGTAAATTTCCTCATTAAGAAATGTTTGCAAGTACTTTCTCTCTTTCATGCGTCATTTCCTCTCTCTCTCTCTCTCTCTCTCTCTCTCTCTCTCTCACAGATTTTTAACAGATTCTAATACAATCATTGCCTCCACACTCAATCACACATCCTCACTCATGATAGAGGTGTAACCCATACATGCTACACACCCAGTGTATGTGGGACCATCCCTATTGTGTGGGTGTGGAGAGTTAGAATTTTTGAATCTAATAATGTCTTTAACTTTTTTTTAGATATCTGCTTTTATAAAATTTAATATACTCGGCAAGATGTATCAAATAAGACTAATATTGAGTACAAAATTATGTGTAAAAAAAATAATTAACACTGTTAATTAACAGTGCTAATCACTGCTAATTAACATTATTTAATAATGTAAATTCCCAATTAATATTGTTCATTTCATAATGCGTTTTAAGGTCTATAGTGCAAAAAAAAAAAAAAAAGAACCCACGGTGGTACTCGGGTAAAAAGGCTATTTTGATGCCTTTACACATGGGGTCTCATTTAGGCTGTGGTGGGGATGACCTAGTGGGGCCCTATTTCAGTGTAAACAAAAACAAGTTTCAAGGAGAGGACAGAGAGAGGGTGACGTGTAAGGAGAGAGAGAGAGGAGAGAGAGTGAGTTACGGGGAGGAGGAGGGTGTCAAAAAAGAGAGAAATGGACAGAAGGGAGAGTGGAATGACGTGCCAAGAGTGGGAAATAGAGGCGCGTGTTCCAAAGGACCTAGTCAGCTATGAAAATTTGGAATTATGCGCCTAGGACTCACTCGGCTACAATTCTGTTAGGGGGGACCGGCTGGGAATAACCTCAAAGCTAAATAGGTCGAGTTAGAGTTGAGAGAATTCTGACTCGAACATGAAATGACATGATCGACACGAATACGACATGATACAATGCGGTAGGCCTGTCAACGGGCCGGATCGGATCCGGATCCGGTCTGGATCCGATAGATCCGAATCCGATAAGACTTGGATCCGATCCGAATCCGATAAGACTCAAATCCGATAGCGGAAATCCGGATCCGATCCGAAAAATTTGGATCCGATCCGAAAATCCGAATTCGATCCGAAAACTTTTTTACTCCAAAAATTTTAGCCAAAAATAAAATTTTTTTTTTAAAAAAAATACAACTTTTTTTCAAAAAAAATATTTTCCAAAAAAATAATAAAAGAAAAAATTGAAAATAAAAATACAACTTCTTAAACATTTTTTTTTCAAAATAAAAAATTTACTGTATTTTTAAAAAAAAATTCAAAAATTTATAAAAAGTAAAAAAAAAAAAAAAAAGTTCGGATTCAGATTGATAACGGATTTAATCCGATCCGATCCGATCCGGATCCGATAACGTTACCGGATTCGGATTATCGGATTATCAGATCGACGTTATCGGATTCGGATCCAGATCGGATTTTTCGGATCGGATCCGGTTCATTGATAGGCCTACAACGCGGGGTGGGAATTTATGAAATGACACGATAATACGATACGAACCGGACACGAAGTTAGCGAGTTAGAATCGACTGTTTCTGACACGAAATACGAATATGACACGACCTGATGCCCACCCCTTCATGTGATGCTATGAGTGTGTTCATCAAGGAATAACTAACAACATGATTTAGGAGCCCATCAAATAAAAACATGACTTAGAGGAATTTTTTTTGTCCTGATGTTTTGCCATTTTTCAATTAATTTTCCCTTTTTGATTTAGGTTAAGTCAAATCTTCTACTTTTATTATTAGTCTTCCTTTCTTAGTTTCCTGATGTTTTTGCCATTTTACCCAAAGGCTTCTTTCAACTTCCATGATTGATGACCTCAATCCATATTTGGCTCTTGTCTTCTTGACATAGTACTACAAGATTAGTAAGCTACGTCAACGTAATATATGCATCGCCAATGTATGTCAGAGTTTACATATACTTTCATTAATTCATTCAAACAGGAACAGAATCAAGATTTCGTAAACACGGGGGCCGAATTATAAACAACAGGATCTTGAAAATTTACGGTTTTGAAAATTTTAAGGTTAAGAAATTTATTTATAGTTTGTTTGGTTTAGGTTTTGAGGGAAGTCTTTTGGGGAAATGAGTGTGGAGAGATAGAAAGAGAAATGTAATTAATAATTGAAGAAAAATCCTATGGAAGACCGTGCGCAGAGGAAGGGATTAAAGTTTTGGGACCCATAACAAACATATTAAAATATTTAAATGTCTAAATAACATCCTATATATACAAAATACAATATCTATAAGTTGCTTGCGACGGAAGATTGTATTACTAGGTGCCTAGCCCCAAGCATAGGGCTCTAAAGTCGCTTGCAGAATAACTCGATAAGTCCGAGGTCGAACCACGGAGAACAGTTTATTGGAGTGAAATACTTTATCGGGCTATATGGTTGTTTGTAGCTATAGGTTGCCAACCCTTGATTTTTGGTGATTGTTTTGGTGAATTCCAGATTAAACTAAAATTATGGTTGCAAGTATTTAAATGATAGGCACGGGCCAAGGGTTTACACTACCTATAACCTAAATAATTCAATATTCTCACTAATTTACACAATCGAGGCCCACTGGTATTTTGTGTGCTCTACCGGAAGATTATGCTAAGTGCAATTGAATTCCCCTATTGAGTTGGTCAAACCCTCAAAAGGACAGCGACCCAGTATTATGCGTGCCAGAATTGACTGTCGACGCATAAGTAAAGGCTTAACACTTTTGAGTTTCGAATCGATTAAAGGAGAAATTCGATCACACATTCACATACAATTAATTTTAATGGTGAGAATTATCGAATTACTTAGGCCATAGGATGATATTCACCCCAGGGCCGAGCCTATAACGACTACCCCTCAATTAACAAAGGACTTGCCAAGGAAAGGTTAAAAACTACTAAAAACACAATTAATTATTATTTACGTGAATATGAAAGATAAATACTAGTGCGCGCCAGAAAGATGTTTACAACGAAATAAGCCAAAGGCGTTTCGTTCTCAACTTTTAAGGGATCCGCACTAATATTTAACCTTAGATTTAAATTTAGTGTGAGAAACAACCGAGTAGTTTGCGAACACTCACAACAAAACCTCAATCTTTACTTTTTAAGAACTTCAACTACGAATTTGACAAGCTAAAGATACGAAACTTACTTGACACAAGAATTCTAGAAAGACAAACTTGTAGAGTACAATGGTTATTACAATAACAATACCTTACACAGAATAAGGAAATAAAACAGGGGAGAGAGAACACTCTCGGCTTTTTGGCTGGGAAATGGAAAAGAGAGAAATGTAGAGAGAGAGACAGAAGAGTATCTGACAAATGAAAAGCTTTTTGGAATTTTCCTAATAATAATGGGAGCTGATTTTGCCACACTCTAAATTGTTAACGTCACACCCCTGTAGTGTATTTTTGCACTAAAAATACACTGCAAGAGTGTGGCATTAACAATTTAGGATGTGACAATATCATTGCCCATAATAATCTCTCCTCAAAATATTGTCCGGATGCTCATATATATTATACAAAACTGAGATAGAGCCAGAGGGAGCCCGGATCAAGTGTACCAAGCACGTAGGACTTCTGAAAATTGAATCAACGGTCGAGATCAAGACCAAAGCATGATCGAACGCTTGAGGAAACCTCCACCTGGCCTGGGGAGTTGAATGCATAACTGTGCCTAATTAAATGCTCAACTTCTGACCCATGCATTGATATTTTGTCGTCCATTTCTGATATACATAGACTGACTGGAAAATAATATAGTGTGACGTGCGTGAGTGGAAGGTAGATATTTAATGGTGCAGATTAAAGCATAGAATGATCCAGTGCATAAGTGAATGCCACGTGGTTGAGCACTCTGCTTCAGCATTGTACAATAGCAGCATTTTGTCCACTGCTATTTCTGCCTCATTTATTGAATCGGCAATTAGATCAGACTTGTTGAAATTGTAGTCTCTCAATTGCACTATTAAAATTTTCACTTTTGGATATTCCAACTTCTGAACCCCGGCCGACATTAGAAACCCCTTCAAAAGCCTTGAATCGTACAGGAACAAGCCCTGGACCGCGTCATTTGTGCTCGCGCGAGTGGTTGAGCAAAATTAGGGTGTCAAAAGAGCTCACTATAGAATAAATTACCTGAAATCAACGAAAACATACCTTACGTGCAATATCATCTAAAATATTCAACAATAAACATAATTATGTAGAAAATGAGATATATTAAGCACAATAATATGCAATATTGTGTGCTTATCATAAGTGTTCTTAACAAACAAAAAAAAAAAAACTAATACTCCGTATTAATATTAAGGAAAATGATAATGCCAAAACTATTTTTGTTGGTGTCAAAACTCTAGTGCATAAAAGACTTGTACTATGTGCAGTGTACAAGACTTTTATGCACTGAAGTTTTGGTACCAACAAAACAATTTTGGCATTATCACTACCCTATTAAAATTTTAAAAAAAAACCCCGAAACAATGCGGAGGTCGTGGCCCCCATACGCCCATGAGTGGTTCCGCCTCTGCATTCAAATACTTTATTCAATGATCCCGGAGCACAGTCACGTGTTACTTCAGTACACTCTAACACCACACATTCTTGTGGAGTTAACAATTAAGTGCAGTGACGTCACACATAAATGTGTGGTGCTGAAATAATCCAGACCACCATGTAGCTGTGATCCGGGACTACTGAACAATTACTCCTAACTTGTTATTGACACCTCTATTTGGGTGGAGCCAGAATGTTTATTACTTTAATACTCGCCTACTTGATTATGTTTTGTACACTGGTTTGAGATTTTGTTTTTAGGGAACAAGATAAAGTATAAAATTACTTGAATTGAAGACCGAGCTTAATTTTATCAATAGTCAAAAGAGTACATTTTTTAGGTTTATAGCTTATAACTATACACATCCAAATAAAAGTCCAAAAATACATGCGTTACGTGCATTCCCGGTCATTGAACCATTTTCAAAGTCCTAACTTATTTATGGAGCATCGTAATTTCACTGTGTTTATTTCGACTTCCCTTATTCTCGAGAAGTTTTACTTCGGATTTGGATTTGGAAAAAGAAAGGGTAGAAGAGTAAAGTCGTCATTTTTTTCCTATTGATTTTTCAATCCGTGAAATGCAATATGGGCGAACAATTGACAATGGATGAAGTACATGCACTAAATAAAATTATAAAGAAATTTTTTAAGACAAAAATAAATGTTGTTATTATTAGGTAAACAGTCCCGTTGAAATAGTCGAAAGGAAAAACATTCTAGCAATCTTGAAGCTGGTCAGGCCACCTATACCAAAATTTGTCGATACCTCTGTTCTCGTGCATGATTGTAAAGATACTTTTGTGCAATCATGCGGCTAGAATGACACGAGAACATAGGTACATACACTTTTACAGTACGAAAGATTTGACTACATCTTTTAAGTGCAATGTAAATGTACTCCAAACTTTTTAAGTGAGAATCTTAAGCGTTTTTTGATTGTATATGTTTCTCTGTTTTCTTAAGCGCAAATTTTGTCGAAATAAAGTCAGAATCGTCGATGAAATTGCTGATTTATGTCATAGGAAGAGAGGGACTATCAGGAGAAGAAACTCTGAAACTCGGCAGCTACAACGCGTTGCTGAAAAACGATCTGCCGGAGGAATTCAAGTACTACAAAGCAGAGGAAGAGAGCTTCGAATCCTCCCACGACGCGTTCCGATCGGCTTTTCCCCGTGGGTTCGCGTGGGAGGTGATCAGTGTTCTTTCAGGACCGCCTTTGATTGCGTACAAGTTCAGGCACTGGGGTTTCTTCGAGGGTCCTTTCAAAGGGCATGCCCCTACTGGAGAGATGGTCCAGTTCTATGGCATGGGACTTCTCAAGGTACCCCCCTCTCTCTATCTCGGATCAAGGTTTTAAATAACAGTATCGGTAGCTGTGACACGGCCATAGATAAACCAGTCAAATCATAAGTCCTCAATTCTGATACGTATCAGCCAATAAGTTCCATACCATCAATATCCAAAATTTGGCTCGAGTTAGTAACACGTATCTTGAGTGTAATGTAATAACTTATACTTAGTTACTATTACATCGACAGTCACTCGATGATGCTTTGAGATTCTTGTATCTTGTTGTGATTCAAATCATATGGCGTGGCTTACACAATAAATTCAGAACCAATGAAACAGGAATATTTAAGGCCCCGACGCACATATCTCATCTTTCTACAAGAGCGAAAAATGCGGATCGGTTCCAAATACGTAAAACTTAGTCTCGTCATTTTCATATACTACTACCAACACCTGGGAAAGAAAAATGAACGGTTTGTTGTCTCCTTCTAACATCGTAAAAATGGAACTCGATTCCTTTTTATCGACAGGTTGATGAATCTCTGAAAGCAGAAGACGTAGAAGTTTACTACGATCCAGCCGAGCTCTTCAGTGGCCTACTGAAGGGATCACCGATCCCTGAAACTCATGCTGATGCTCCAGCATCAGCTCATGGCTGCCCCTTCCACAAGTAGAAAATGTCCTCTGTTCACTCTGTCAAGTTCTACATGTGTTTGTTTTACGTACTCTTTGTTTCAAGGGGATGTTCATTTAATAAACCAAGAGTGAAAAAAACTATCAGATAATTTGTTATATTATGTTTAAATTTTGATGCTTGAATGCTTCATTTTGAAAAAGAAGTTGAATAAAGCCCCCAGCAAAACCTTCAAAACGGGGTCCGATCTCCTCTGTCCCGAAAATCTATGTGCTTTTGTGCCGAGAATTTTTTAGGTCGTTGAATAGTATGGATTTCTGGAAAAAGAAAAATCCATTGCCCCCGGTGCATTGTAGGCGGGTGCCTGCTGTTCTCGCCACACATTGGTGAGGGCTCTCCTCGCCACAAGGGGTGAGATAGATTTTGCCCCAAATACAACTAATATTTCTAACCCTGTCAAGGGATTGTTCCCGCGGTCAAGGCATGTAATTTACCGGTTTGCTCATTTCAAAGATTTCAGGTTCACGTTCACCACCTCCTAGGTGCTATCAACTCTATTGGAGCCGGTCCAAACTCCAGTGAGTGTTGCTCCGACTTGAATTGAATTGCCTGCAAATGAGCGGTGAAATTGAACGCTCAAAATGTTGAGATTTGGTTTTATTCTCACATGTCAAAGATTAGCAGTCTTTCTTGACAATGGAAAGATCTGCACATTTGCAGAAGATTTGGCGTGGGTTGCATTGAATGCAATTGGTTTGGAAATCCCAGGCGTGGAAAAATCTTGGGCTGGGAAGATATCGCGCATGGTTTGCAATTAATGCCATACGCATGGCTTGTGAACAGGGCTCTCCCTTTGCCTATAAATTGAGCCCTCTGCACTTGTATTTGGTGTGGGAAAATCAGAAACGTATCTGGTTTTTGTATTCTGTTTGTATCAATTTGTGAGAGTGTGAGTAGAGTGATTTGTAATCCTCCTCCTCCTAAATATATAATCCGGCTGCCGTCCGTGGACGTACTCAATTTTGGGGAATCACGTAAATTTTTTTGTCTCTGTGTTTGTGTTTTGGTTCGATCCTTAGTTTCCGCAACAGAAAATTAATCAAAATGCGCATAAACGGGGTCCGATCTCCTCTGTCCCGAAAATCTATGTGATTTTGTGCCTAAAATTTTTTCGATCATTGAATGGTATGGATTTCTGGAAAGAAAAAAAATCCATTGCCCCTGGTGCATTGTAGGTGGGTACTTGCTGTTCTCGCCACACGTGAGGGCTCTCCTCACCACAAGGGGTGAGATAGATTTTGCCCCAAATACAACTAATATGTCTAACCCTGTCAAGGGATTGGTCACGCGGTCAAGGCATGTAATTTACGGGTTTGTTCATTCCAAAAATTTTAGGTTTATGTTCACCATCTCTTAAGTGCTATCAACTCTATTGGAACCGGTTCAAACTCGAGTGAGTATTGCTCCGGCATGAATTGAACTGTCTGCAAGTAGGCGGTGAAATTGAACTCTCAAAATTAATCAAAATGCGCATAAATTGGCCCGGACACATGAGTCATCAGAAAAATAAAATCAAACATATATAGGCCTAAGTATTAAACTCTCTGATAAATATAAATAAAAGAGGAGTTACTGTTTTGGCACCCTCTGGCGGGAAACACGCAGCAGTCACATTCGCTTTTCCAACCAAAATTTCATTTCAACCATCAAGAAAACAAAAATGGCGAAACCCTCGAAGAGTATCTCACCGTTCCGACTCGCTTCCCTCCTCCGCCTCCAGAAAGACCCCAACCTCGCCCTCCACCTCTTCCTGAACCCTAACCCTAACCCCAACAAACCCTTCCGTTACTCCCTCCTCTCCTACGACCTCATCATCACCAAACTCGGCCGCGCCAAAATGTTCGACGAAATGGACCAGATCCTCCAGCAATTAAAGACCGAGACCCGCTTCAACCCCGATGAAATCATCTTCTGCAACATCATCACCTTCTACGGCAGAGCCCGGCTGCCCGATCGAGCCCTCCGTATATTCAACCAAATCCCGTCTTTTCGATGCCAAAGAACGATAAAATCCTTCAACACCCTTTTGAACGCCCTGTTAAGTTGTCGGGAATTCGGTAAAATGAGAGAAGTATTTGTGGGTTTGGATCGGTGTGTGGCTCCGGATGCCTGTAGTTATAATGTGTTGATTAGAGCGGGGTGTTTGATGAACGATTTGGGTAGTGCGCGGGAGGTGTTCGATGAAATGCAAAAGAGAGGGGTTCGGCCTGACGCGGTGACATTTGGGACGTTGATTAGTGGGCTTTGTGCGGGTGGTAAGTTAGATGAAGCGTTTAAGTTGAAAGAGGATATGGAGAGGGGTTTTAGGGTGAGGCCAGATGGTTTTGTATACGCGTCCCTGATTAAAGGGCTGTGTAAGGTGAATGATTTGAGTTTGGCTTTTAAGCTTAAGGATGAGATGTTGGAACGTAGAGTTGAATTGGATTCGGCAGTGTTTTCCACTTTGATTAGTGCACTTTTCAAGGCCGGGAGGAAGGGAGATGTCGTTGGAGTTTTGAAGGAAATGAAAGAAAACGGGTGCAAGCCTGATGCAGTAACTTATAACGCAATGATATATGGGTATTGCCAGGAGAAAGATTTTAATTCAGCATTTGGTGTTTTAAGTGAAATGGAAAAGAGGCGATGCAAGCCGGATGTAGTATGCTATAATGTAATTATTGGTGGGTTTTGCAGGGTGGGTAAATTTAGGGAAGCAACTGAATTATTTGAAGATATGCCGAGAAGGAAGTGTGCCCCCGATGTGGTAACGTATAGGACCCTATTTAGCGGACTTTGTGATGGAATGCAGTTCCAGGACGCTGCACTTATTTTGGATGAGATGGTTTTCAAAGATTATTCCCCTAGCGCTGCAAGTATAGTGAAATTTGTAGATGAGTTGTGCCAAGCTGGTAATCTGAAGTTGTTATTGACAATCCTAAATAGTTTGGCAAAAGGAAATTTAATTGATTCAGTCACATGGAGAAGGGTGATTCCCATGGTGTGCCAGAACAATAAGTTGTTGAATGCCTCTGCGCTTGTAGAAACCTTGCTAATCCCATAAGTTGATGCTCTGCCAATCAGGTAAGGTTGTTGAATACCGACTTGCTTTTTTAGTGTTGATTCTTTATGGTGGAGTGGCTGAATAGTAGTTTACACTGTAACATCCAGACGTATCTTTGACGTCAATTACTGGTAGTTTCATCATAACAAGCACCATAACAACTACTAGTTTCCGTTTTTGAACAGTTTTCAATATTGCGTTGACAATTCAGCATTCTGTGTTTAAGTTTGTGCACAAATAAGGCTTCATAGTATTTTTCTAGCCGATATGTACGAGCCATGTGAGATATAATGGAACTATTTTCTTGGTCAACTGTAAATTATGTTGCTTAGTTTGAAGATTTGCTTGAACAGTCATACTATGTGTTTTGTCTAACCAACTTTCATTACGCATCATTCTAGTAAATGTATTGCTTTCACGAGACCATAGAACGCTACCTTTCTTTGTTGTAGCCTGTAGGGTTAATAAATTCTGGGGAGCACTGAATCAATGCCTAATGTTGAACAATAGAGATGAGTGAATCCCTACACTCTAGCCGCAAATTTTCCCCTAAATTCACGAGAAAGTCTCATGAAACAAAATGATGTTTCTTGCTCGCTTACGGTGGTATTAGTCCATTCTTTCGCACCTAATATAAAGACAGGGAGGGTAACTATAAGGACTATAGCTTTCAGATCTTCTTGATGAAGATAATGAAGACATGTGACGGTTTAAGGAAGAAGCTTCTAAGATAAGAATTATCATCTTCAATTTCAGACGAATGTCCACGTAAGGCTGTCTGTGTTAACTTTGGCGAGGGGATTGGACCTCATCACTAACTGTAGCTTCTTAATTAGAGTCCATCCTCTGACAATAAGGGTCAATGTGTAGACGAAAAAAGTAGATAGATGAGGCCAGGATGGCATACAGATTTGCTGATTTTTAAAACTCTGCTTTGGCAGGTCATGTATAACCTCCTTAGGATTGAACTTTTCTGGAATTAAGTGTCAATAACTAAATCAACGTTTATCATTCATTTGCAATGAAACAGATTGCAAAGCAGTCTGAAGAAACTTTGGAAAAAATTGCTAGTAAAATTTATATTGTAACCCGCAACATTTTCTTATCATGATGTTTTCTGGCAACATTTTGAACCACAGCCCGGGAAAAGTAATATAAGTTATCACAATGTTGCAATAGCTTTCAGTGTTCCTTTTTTTATTTTGAAGTGTTTGTTTCGTGTGTTTCAGTTCCAACAATTGCTGATCTTTAAATTCCGTCATTCTGTGAAGGTTGATTTGACCTTGCATAAAGGTGCACCTAAAATGGCTGAGCAATTGTGAGGACTCACACACTGTTCCAAACAAAGAGTCCCAAAGCGGAGGCAAATAAAGATAGACCAGCTCGATCGGTCTTGGAAGGATTTTCTAAGTGCTGGTAAGTATGGAGTTTCTGTGCGTATTCCTTATCAGGAAAGTGAGATCTGCCACTTGAGAATAGGGCATCTCTATTTGACGTAGGACTGAACGTGAGAAGAAATAATACTATCAATTAGGGCATGAGAACCAGGTTGCCTGTGTAGCTTAGCCGTGCCATTGTTTCACATGTGACTGGTTTTTTTTTTTGTGAATGGTACACAGAGAATTCTTCCATTGCATATGCTCTGCAGGGACTGTGAAGAGAACAATAATATCTTTCACAAGAGATTTATTTGGCTTGATCAAGCTTAGATATTTCAAACATATTGTCATATCTGTAAGAAAAGATCTGTAGAATAAAGTTCTAGTATGTACATTTTGATGGTGGCTATTATTCTTTAGGCCATCAAGTGCTTCTTCCAGCTGGACAGAATCTGATTTTACTCCCTTCGATATGAAACTTCTCAGGTGCGTATCCCTGGTACTATGTATCTCTTTAATAAGACAATGAATGAGAGCTCTTTATTTTCTGTGGTCCAAGTTGTTTTCTTGTGCTACTAGAAATTATTTTCTAGTGATGAGCAACAAGATACTGGACCACATCCCACCTTCAGCAGCCCTTCGTTTATAACCTCACTTAAATATATAGTGCTTATTTGTTGTTAAAAACAGATAAATAAAATTGGAAATCAGCAGCTTTCACTGTGATGTTGGGGGCCATACAGGAGCTAGGAGGGCAAGCCTTGGCGCAGGGATAGGTTAAGAAGGCCTAAACAACCTCTCTACGTGTGGGAGCCTTGTGCACTTGACTACCATTTTTCTTTAGAGGCTATGGCGGGTTCTGGATGGCAGCCTATACAGGCCGGCTGAGAACAGCAGGTAGATTGTACTGTTTACTATTTACCCAGTCAAGTGGGGTTTCTAAAGATGGAGTTTAGTTTAACGTCCTCTGTTTAGAAATCCATTTTAGACGGGTCTGCTCACACGTGTTGAGAGCAATCTTTTCCGTGGTAGCAAAGAGAAGGAGATAATATTCTACACGGCCCCTCCATTCATCCCTGTTGAACGGACCCTCCCTAAATAAACAACACCTCACCCAAACAGAAATTCCTCTCACTCTCACACATGCAACCTCCCTCATGTGATCACAGCTCCCTCTCCTCATGAGGGAGATTGCATGTGTGAGAGAGAGGAATTTCTGTTTAGGTGAGGTGTCGTTTATTTAGGGAAGGTCCGTTCAACAGGGGAATGACCGGAGGGGCCGTGTAGAATATTATCTCGAAGAGGAGATGCCTTTCCACAAGAACCAAAATATTTTTATTTGTGGTCAACATCAATCTCACCCATAATGCTTTTGAGGAGTAGAATCTTCATTTTGCAGTCCGTAAATAAATGCGTAATTGTTGTCGTATACAGTGGGGGGTATTGCAACTATGTTTTAAACAAAGATACATTTAGACATACATAACGGTTTTAGAACCATTAATACACCGAATTGTGAGGTACGTATACCAATCGTAAGATTTATTCAAACATAAGATACGTTTAATGATACGCATCGGTGTTACCTATAAACGTACCGAATCGTAGGATACACATCGTCAATTGGTTTTGGCTAGGGCTGCAAACGAACCGAGCTGCTCGGCTTGTTAGTGGCTCGTTCAAGCTCAGATCGGAAGTTAAACGAACGAGCTCGAGCCTATTTTTTCAGCTCGTTTTGTAAACGAGCCGAGCTCGAGCTAGAATAAGCTTGGCTCGAGTCGGCTTGCGAGCCGGGGTTAGTAGACTTTTTACGTTAATTACTACAATTAGCATTAACATTTTGATACCCTGATGCAGAGTTCTTACAAAAACATATTACATATTATTATTCTAAAATTAAGATTATTTTCTTGTAGAGAGTATAAGGAAATGAAAGATATATACCTTCACAATCAAAATAATTTTGGTTGTATTAGGCCCATGCAAGGATATATATACATTTTTCATTGATCCGTTAAGGCTCGTGAACAAGGTCGAGCTCGAGTCAAACCAAGGCCTGCTCGACTCATTAAGTTTTCACTGAGCTCGAGCTCGAGCTCGGGTTCGTTAAAAACCTAATAAACAAGCTTGAACATGGTAAAACTCGGCTCGACTCGGCTTGTTTGTAGCCCTAGTTTTGGCAACACTAATACACCTAACCCTGATTCCCTTGATACTTCCAAATAAAACATAACTCTTTAACTGTTTTCTATGAGCTTTTGTTTGACTAATACTAATTGTTATCAAATGTCAACTAGCTCTCTCAGCAAAGTCACTTCCAATTTGTTGGGTGATTATTTGAAGTGATAGCTTTGCATTGCCAACATTTTCTAATGGTTGTCTTGCCATGCTTGCCCCTTGATTTGTTTTCTTATTAGTAGTTTCTAAGGAATTTATTTGTATATCGGATGGCATAAGCCCATGCCAAACCCATGATTTCTCTTTGAGGACAAAAAAACTGTCCGATAACAGCCATCTTCCCGCCCATTTTTGCTTATTTTCGTATGCAAGTTAATTGACTTGTTGGAAAGAAGAGCCTCCTTTACGCTTCCTAGCGTGGAGTTCAAAAATATGCACCCTCTTGAAATGAGAATAAATTCTATTCACCGCCGGTGTAAAATCTCACTTTTCCACCACCGTTCATTGTGGGCCCCACTGAGCGTCTATCATTGTAATATGAACCGTTCATATCATAAGACCCGCAGTATAGTATTGTCATATAAAAAATCAGTTTCATCGAAAGTTAATAGATATATCAAAATTTGAATTTTGGTTTATAAAATGGATCATCTGATTTCTATCAATAATAATAAAGATAAATTGTTAATTTTACAAAGCAAAATTCAATTTTTGTTATTTCTATCGATGTCCGATCAAGTTTATTTTTTGCATAGATACACTATTGTGTGGGCTTTACAGGATGAACAAAGAACACACGGTAGGACCGAAAAAGGCGGTGGTAGAAAAGTGGGATTTTCCATTGCCAATGAAAAGAATTTAATCTCGAAATTGAGTTATGCAATTAAGATTTATGGTTTTATCAAGATTCAACATATGGTCTTGATTTGAGAATAAGTCGTACCCAATGCTCCAAATTCCTACATTTAGTGGGGTCTGTTACTTTTTTTTGATAACTCAGGTGCCTGGATCAACTTATGCGCATCTCGACTAATTCTTGGGGCCTAATCCCACCGTCCACTTGCGGATAGCCTAAACCGGAGCAAAGTTCCATATAGACGGACCCCAAATGAGTTAATATTACCTAAAAAGTTTCAAACCTAACACTTTAGGAGTTAGGAGGGAGCAAGTCTCTAAATCGCAAGCCTTGACCACCGGGCCAACCCTCTTAGGAATGAGTGTGTTTTATGATCCTTTTTGCTTGTAATGCTACCGTTACCCAAAAACCTGGCCATCTCCATACAGAACAGTACAGAAATGCAGGTGCATTGCCACTAAAAACGGTCATGCTTTCACAGCTTTTGCGTACAAGCAATAGACATTGTAAACACAGCATAAGCGACTGTAGATGATAAGCGCCCCTTGTGACATTGCCACCACCCTCTGTATCAATGTCAAGTTCACTTTTCCATTCTTTTCCGAAAACAGGGGAATGGGGCATTGATTTGGTATCAACCCAGTTGGAGAAAAGTTGAAACCCTAATTGGAGTTGAAGAGTGAGCGACTGAGGGTGACTAGGTACACTGAAACTACCAAGAAACATGGGACGGCGGCTTCCTAATTCATGCATACCTACCTCATGATCCATTTCCACAAGGCATATGACTTTGCAAAACGAGGTGAATGTTCCTTCTTCCCAAGTATCTTGACTCAGCCATCTTACTTTGACTCTCTCTCTCTTCTCTCTCTCTCTCAACATTGCCAGTATATAAGCATGTTACACTTCCAACCTAGGCTGGCATAACAGCCTTCACTTCTCATCATCTTCTCTGTTTATTGATCTCCATTTCCCGAGTCTCTTTCTATCTTTCTACCCTTAGCATTGCACATGGCTCTCTTAAAAACAGTTTCGCTTGCTTTCTTTGTTCTGTTGATCTGCTGCAAATCACCATCCTCAGAAGCGAGGGTGCTCTTGAGCAAGGAGAAGGAGGTGCCTTCTATGGAGGACAGTTTGATCCTAAGTGCCCTGCCCAAGGGCACGACTCCGCGTTCTTCCCCGAGTCACAAAGGTCATGCAATGGCCACCATTAATGAACGGCTCTATGTACTCCCTATTCCACACGCGGACCGGGTTTTGTCGTCGGTCCCTAGTCCCGGAGGTGGCCATTAGAGTCGTCTACCTCTTGCAAATATACTTCTACCCTCTTCTTGAAGACAATCTATAGCTGCATATATAAAAGGAAAATTCTAAAACCAGCCCACCGGGCTGACAATAATAAGAAAAATGACGGCCAAGGACATGTTTGATAATTAATACCCGCCAAAGACATTTTCAGTATTAACAAATGTTCTTAGCTTGTCCTTAGCGGGTATTAATTATCAAAACATGTCATGGGCCGTCATTTTCCCCAATAATAAGTGTGTGAATGTGTATTAAAAGGTGTAAAAAGTACATAGAAATATGCGTTTTTCTTGTCTTTTAGTGTACTTATTGTCAGCCCAGTGAGCTGACAATAGCAAGACCGTATATAAAAACATAAATAAAGTATGCTTGCTTAATTTTCTGTTCCTTAAAGTTTGATGTATCAAGTCTAAGAGATTATACAACATGTTTCTATATATTCCTTGATTAAATGCAAGGACATGCCCCAGTTCAGCAAATGATAGTACGCACTCAATAGCAGTACTGTATTAGTCAGCCGTGTGCAATGTTAAGGGTAAGATAATTAACGGCACGGGACAGAAGTAGCGAGTTTCGCGTTAATAATGAAACAGAGAGGGTTTGCATCCGAAAATATTGTATACATAAGTAGATAAGATAATAAATGGCATACAAGTAGCGAGTCTCATGTTAATAACGAAATAAAGAGGATTTGCATCCGAAAATGTTGGACACGTAAGTAGGTAAGATAATAAATGGCACGGGACAGAAGTAGCGAGTCTCATGTTTAATAAATAGCGAGGGACATTTTTCCTTTTTTGTCTCGGTAATTCTCCTCACCGTAATAACTTTGTTCTTCTTGGTTTTGCTCCAGACCAACAAATACACATCTCTTAATATGATTATGATTCTGGCTTGAAAATAAATTAGATAATCAACGTTTCATGGGGGACTTCTAATTAAGTTGGAGTCATTTATAATGGCTACTATGACTTATCATTGTTCAGTAAACGGTACTAATCAGTTTTTTTTTTTTTTTTTGTACATTGGTAATTATGTTAAACAGTAATTATTTATTGGCAAAACGAAAGCTACTGGAAATTATATTAATCGGTAATTATTCAACAGATCAACGGTTGATAAGAATTGGCAAAAAAGTCAAAATGTATTACAGTATTCAACAGATCATCAATTACTGATTAAATGTCAAAAAAATATTATGTATTTTAATCAGTAATCTTCAGCCAATATTATTCAACAGATCATCAACCCATGAAAAAAGTCTTAATAATAATTGGCTAGCAACTTTGAAATATTTGGGAAAATGACGGCCAAGGATGTGTTTTGATAATTAATATCCGTCAAGGACATGCTGAAAACATTTGTTAATGATGAAAATGATCTTGGCGGATATTAATTATCAAAACACATCATTTTATGAGTGGGGTTCTGACTGGCCGGCCCCGTTTTGTCAAGGGGTTCCCGTCCATGCCCACCACTTGTCAAATCCTTTCCACATAAGCCCTGTTTTAAGTGAACTACCGCAAATACCCCCACCTCATGTTGCTCATACTCATTTCCCAGCGCCAGCCACTTGCAAATCGATCATGGACGAGAGTAATTAGCAACAAAGTTTCAAATCTCCCAATGAAGAAGCAGATAGACAATACGATCTGAGCAGATGAAAAAGAAGACGACGATGAAGGACGAAGTTGATGACGACGGTGATGACGGTGGCGGTGTGGGGTTTCAGATCTATCGTTTTACGGCTCCGATCTACCAACGTTGAAAGAAATCAGAGAAACAAGAGAAATGAAGAAGATTGCAGTGAAAATAGCAGAAGAAGATCGAAAAACAGCAGAAGAAGATCGGAGTGGAAAAATCAGAATCGTGCCTGAAGTCGTCATCCTTCTTCTCACCTCTTTAAACTCTGTTGTTCCATGGCTTCTTCTTTTTCTTGAACCGAAAAGGCTTGCTTTGGGGAAGATAAACAACCACCCTAGAATTGAATAAGAGTATTAAGAGTAGTTGCAACTTGCGTTGGACATCGTTCCGTATTAACCTTTTGAAGTTAAATTAGTGTGTAAGAAGAGCACGTCATTTTATCCTCCTAGTTTTTTGTCATTTTTTAACCTATTTTTTTAACGATTCAGGTTGCCAAGTCTTTTTTTAATTTAGGTGTGAATTGAGTTTTTTTTTTGAAGGTGTAAATGTTTAATTTGAAGATGTGAATTCTTTATTTCGGTGTGAATTCTGCCTTTTTCGAAGTTGTGAATTCTGCAAAGGGTGTGAATTTTTATTTTTTGTAAATGTGGTGTGAACTATGGGGGTGAATAAATGTGGTGTGAATTCTGAATTTAGGGTTGTGAATTGTACAATTTGGATGGGTGTAAATGATGTGAATTCTGTAAAGGGATGTGAATTCTAGAAGTGTGAATTTTGAAAAGGAGTGTGAATTTTACAAAGGGATATGAATTCTGCAAAAAAATATGAATTCTGAAAAAATGTGCACTGAAAAAATGTGTGAATTTTGGGTTGTGAATTCTGTAAATGGGTGTGAATTTTGGAGGTGTGAATTCTTACAAAGGGGTATGAATTCTACAATGGGTGTGAATTTTTCAAAGAGGTGTGAATTCTTGGCAGTGTGAACTCAGAGGTGTAAATTTTGTAGGGTGTGAATTCTTCATAGGGGTGTGAATTCTTGGTGATGTAAATTCTTTATTTAGGTGTGAATTCACCCAAATAAAATTCACATGCCCTAAAAACAGAATTCACCCCGTCCATTGGAAAGAATTTACATGCCCTAAAAATAAAATTCACATGCACTAAAAACAGAATATACCCCCACTATTTGACAGAATTCACACGCACTAAAAATAGAATTCACTCCCTCTATTTGATAGAATTCACCCCCTTGTTGGTTAGATTTCACACCCCCTAGAAACAGAATCCGTCCCCTCTATTTAACAAAATTCACACGTCCTAAAAATAAAATTTACCCTATCTATTTGACAGAATTCACATGCTTTAAAAACAGAATTCATCCCCTATAATTTTCAAATCACACTCTCAAAAACAAAACAAAAAATTGCACATAATTTTTAGAATTCACACCACTTTGCAGAATTCACATTCACCAAAAATGAAAAGAATTTACACCCTTCAAATGAAAGAATTCACGCCCCTTCTAAACAATTCACACCCTACAAAATACAGAATTCACACGTCATAACTACTCTCTAAAATACACAATTCACAAACTAAAATGAAAGAATTCACACCCATCAAATACAAAATTCACCTCCTCTAAAATAAAAGAATTCACATCCATTATCAACAATTTACACCCTCCAAAATGAAAGAATTCACACCCCTCAAATCACAATTCACATCTAAAAAATATACAATTCATACTCTCAAAAAACAAAAACAAAAACCACATAATTTTTTATTCAATATGGGTCTTGTTTTATAGATCTCTTTGAGTAAATTTTAAAAATATAAATTTTATAAAAAAAATGATATATATAATAAAAGATATTAAATTTTAACTTTGAAATGCAAAAAAATAAAAGGAAATATGTCCACATCAGAGAGAAAAGGAGAGAGATTGGGGTTGGACTGAGAGAAAAGGAGAGAGAATGGGGTTCACTGTTCACGTGGGTTTGTCTGGATTCGTTGGTGAAAAGGTGGGAATGATATCCGTCAGTACAAATCTGACGCGTCAAGTACCAAAACCAAAGGGGTAAACTAGTAAAAGCACTTCTAGAAAGGGACTGCACGGAATACATATTTCAAAAGGGGGTTCGGAAGGAACCGCAACTAAAAAACGGGGTAGGTAGTTTAGGCCCATTTCGCCCCAAAGCCAGTTTTGATCCGGGAAATAACAAGGGCATTAATTGGGCTTTTTGAGTATCAAAGATTCTGAACCCTTGCTATAGTATTTATTTTTTGTTACACAAACCTTCACTAATTCAACTTCTGATTTCCGCAAACACGATGTCCTTGACAGAGTTCAATGGAAAACACGGATTCATGTAGTCGACCCCAATTGATTGAGACTTAAGTCTCAATTTGGTTAGGTTAGGTCCTACTTGGTTACATATTCTGTAGTAAAGCAATACAATAATTGGCTACTAGGGATTGATTAGGACTAAAGGTAGTAATTCCTGCCACACAGATTTCAACCATGGAATAAGGTTTGAGACCGTTGATTACGTTATTTGTTTCATTTCCACCGGAAAGGAAAGAACGCGAGGCTATGGAATAGAAGGAAACGATCCAACCTTACTAATTTTTATCAAAGGAAACCCTTCATAACAAGGAAATACATCCTAGCTATGGAGTTGGTATTAGTAGTGTCTGTCTGTATGAAAGAAGAAAGTAGAATGAAACAAGCGAGAAAAAAGTTTGACACCTTTCTCAAAGTCATGTTTCGAATGTGGCGGCCGTAAATGACGGCTTTTTGTCTAAGAGACTTTGGCGTTTATGCCGGAGCACTTTTTAAGCGTCGGTTGGAGGTGTCCACATTTCGAGAGTCATGAAGCCGAGTTTGAGAAGGTTGCTTGCTGCTATATAACCAAACCTCATGTCAAAATGTTCACATTTAGGCAACGTTCAAATGTTACAGACCAAGCACTCTCATGTCAGTCATTTGTTAGGGCGCTAGCAAGAATCAAAAGTGTGTTTGTTACATGCGAGGGCTTTAGGTATATGGGTGTGGACGATGAACCTAAAATACCATCAAAAAACACTGATAATGCGTCTTAGATGGGTATTTTTTTATCCTGCAATGCTGATAAGCGTAAATACGCGGCAACTTTTTCCATTGACAAATTGAGTCCAAATTACTTTGCAAGCTCGTGACTGACAATTCACGGGTCACTCTTTGCCAAATGCAAGGTTTGGTTATTCTTAACACGACAATTTGTTGATAGTCAGTTCGCCACAGCAGTGGAGTTTGGTGTAGTAATTCTCTAAGAGTCGAAAGAAAAGAGATGATTGCAGTAGTTTTCTGAGAAACGAACAAATGCAGCTTATATTGAGAGTTTGCAGCAGTTAAGTGTTGCAACTTGTGCCTTTTTGTCTGATTATCAACAATTATGATTAAAAATATATATATTGTAAGTATCACCGTGCTTCTCACGAGGGATCTCGCACGTTGTTAATGTGTCGACTTCTAATCTCTACACGACCGAAATTAGAAGTCCGCATCTTTGGAAGGTGAGAAATCTCTCCTAGGAAGAGGACGGTTGTAATTTATATCCTACGGATCGAGACAAGGAAAGAACAGACAGAAAATCCTCCTCTGCCATGAAAGGAGGAATTTGCAGCAATAAACCTCACTTTGACTCACCCATGAATCCTTGTCCTTGCCTGTCTGTCTGTGATTGAGACTGGATCGTACCCTGCCAAAATTGGGACCCCCAAGGCCACCGTCTCCCTCACATTGTCCGGAAGAAAAGTGGGGCGGCATCCACCTTTTAATGGTGGGGTCCGGATCCTCTCCGGTCGAATTATTTGGACGGGACGAGACGATCTAGAATGGAACCGCCCATTTGGTACAATCAATGGTTTAGAATTGCTCATCAATTCTTACCGATAAGAATTTAAAAATATATCATAGCCATTGATTGCAGTAAATGAACGGTATTAATCAAGTCTGTCTCTTCCGGTTCAAAACATAAACATGAGAGGATTCATTTCCTTAATGGTGGATGGCTAATCACGGACCCCCAAGTGACCACATACCTCCCCTCGAAAAGGATACATTTCCCACAATCTTTAATGCCCACAACTTTCCCATGAGTGCTGTCGAGTCGTGTATCATCCAAATATTTGTACGGGGGAGGATCAATTAATTATGTTTACTGTAAAATCTGACGTATCAATAATCAGCAACAAAATGGGTCCCACGCAAGGGAGAGATCATTTTTAAGTCTCACTTTTTTTTATAAATGCATTCCAAAATTCGTCTTTTAGACCTTACATTTGCATACGACAGAGCTATCGTTGTGCCGTGTCTCATACATCAAACAAGCACAACGTTAGTTACTTTCCGAAGCACACTCGAGAAACGAATTTCCGAGAGCATATATCAACGTTAGGGTGTCAAAATCATTTTTCCATGCGAGAATAAGACTATTACGACCGCCTATATCAGATGGAAAACAGGGCATCGTTAAATGAATTATAACAAAACATAGAATTACCATAACATTATTGTGCAGAATTCACATCAAATTTTTGATGAAGTTTTAAGCCCATGAGGTGATGCATACCCATGAGACAACCAATCCTATCCACTTCATGTACCAAAATCGTGCAAAAATGCTCCCTCTCACATGGTCTCATTATTCAAGTGGAGAAGCCATCACCACATGTAGGACTTTGAATCCTTTGATGAGACCCCTCATTAAATGTCGAGTCCTTTGATGAGACCCCTAATTAGATTACATGGCCTTGTTCTTTTTGAGGTCTTTAAATTTTCGGTCACGGTCTCTAATAAATTTTCTCTATCTATCCCTATTCACTCATGACTCTTGAAAATCTCAAGCAAAAACCCATACCGAACAGCCTACCCAAAAAAAATAATATCAATCACGCAAATTGCAGAATGGTCTATTATACCTCTCTCTAGTCAGCGATTGCCTAGGTGAATTGGTATGAGAAATTACTTTCTTGCCCTCGTTAAAAAAAATTGGCAGAAGGGCCTGTGATATTATTATTCATTCTCAATCATCAATGAGGAGGATTGGAGGAATGTGCGGTAGACAAACTGTCGTATAATTATGCAAAAGATGACCGAAAAAACATGTACCTGCTACCTAAAGCCAAAAATTCTTCTACCTAAAATGAGAGAGGATTATGTGGATCTGAGGGAAAAACGTTAGGTAGATTGACTTTTTAAACCCTATTGAGGAAAGACCATTAAGCCTAAATTCTCCGTGATTCGAACCTGCACTACAGGCTACAAGTTACCCTACTAATAAAGTAAATTATCTTGGAAGGGCATGAAAAACCATTGTCGTCTATATTATGGAGATTTCACACCCCTCAAAAGATACCGGTAAACAAAGTCCGACTTTTGGATACTTTCGGAGTACTATGCGGCATTGCCGTTTGGTACTTCGCATAAATAAAAGATTGCCATCACATAATATGAATAACCCATTGTCTGCTAACCACCTTTAAAAAGTAATTGATAATGTCTCTGCCGGACAATTTCTTACCGCGTAAATGGTTGGAAGTGCCACGCGTTTGCCTACGTGGTATGGTACCCCCGGGAATGCTTAAGAATTACTTGTAAACAAAGCAAATTGAACCAAAGTTGCACATAATACGAAAAGATAGAATATTTTTATACAAAACGACTAACATAGTTTTTTTGGTTTTTTTTATTTTTATATGCGCACTCCTCATAAAGTGAACTAGTCCCTCCGTCACTTTCCTGATATTAACAAGACTTGGGGGACTGCTACAAGAAATACTTAAAAAATAGAAATTTCTCAGTGATTGTTCCCATGAAAAATTGGTCCACGCGCTTTGCTTTTGAAAAAATGGCCAACAAAAAACAAAAGAGCCAGAAAACCCAGGTGCCAATGTGTGACTAATAATTAGAGGATGTTTGGTTACCTTGTTTTTTACTAGCATTTTGTATTTTGGTTATTGAATTTTTTTCTTTTCGAATTTTGGTCGGCGTGTATTTTAAATATGATAAAATGTTTGAAAAATATGTACAGAATGTATTTTATAATATGATTAGTGTTTGAAAGATATATACAGAATACATTTTTTAGGTCTTTTTGCTAACTAAAATGGAAAAAGGTCCCCTACTTCTAGCTTTTGGCCTCTATCCTCAAAATTTGTTAACGCATTTTGTGGGTAGGGAGCCAAACACTAAGGGTATGTTTGATTGGATGGAATCAATGTTGGAATGGAATAGTCATTCTAATGATTTACTTATTTCAATGTTTGGTTCACCATTGAATAATGGAACGGTGATTTCAAATGGAAACACTATTCACGTTAGTAAATAAATTGTCATTCCATCCAAAAAAACTAAAGAATTGTTATTCCATTTTTTTGTCACATCAAAATTACTAGTGTCACTCCAACATTCACTATTGCCACACCAAAAATTACTATTGCCACTCCAAAAATTACGATTGTCACTCCAAAAAATGTAATTGCCACTCCAAAAATTACTATTGTCACTCCAAAAATTACTATTGCCACACTATTCCATTGGATATGAGAATGACTATTCCTAAGCACAACCAAACATGAGAATGGGAATGATTATTCCATTCTCAATTCCTCCAATCCCATTCCTTTCTTAATTTCATTTCTATTCACATTCTATTACATCCAACCAAACGCACCCTAAAAACTGAAAAATGAGGAATGGAGAATGCAAAAAGGTGGGATCCAAACACCCCCCTAAGATAGACCTGTCTTTCTTCAATATATATAATTAACTAAAACTATATTATACAGTATAGGGAACTTACACCCCGGTATCGACAACGATTTCTCACCGTCCGATGGATGATTATTATATATCTAATTACATAGTTGAATATCAGGAGAGGTATACCTGACATTGAATTACAGGTTTGCCTATCCTGAACCCCGGAACCACGGTGAATGCCACTACCAGTTCGGTTTACATCCAACCAAACGCACCCTAAAACTGAAAAATGAGGAATGGAGAATGCAAAAAGGCGGGATCCAAACACCCCCTAAGATAGACCTGTCTATCTTCAATATATATAATTAACTAAAACTATATTATACAGTATAGGGAACTTACACCCCGGTATCGACAACGGTTTCGCACCGTCCGATGGATGATTATTATATATCTAATTACATAGTTGAAGATCAGGAGAGGTATACCTGACATTGAATTACAGTTTTGCCTATCCTGAACCCCGGAACCACGGTGAATGCCACAACCGGTTCGGTTTCGGTTTTGGTTTTGGTTTTGCCATCGGATGACAAGAACGCTTCCTCGCAAACACTGTCCATGTAAACCTCCGAAAACCGGCACCTCTTTTTCACCTCAAAGATCGAGGCTTCGGGCTCGAACGAAAAGGCCAGGCAATGCAGCAGCCAGACCCTCTTCGCCATGTCCGAAAACGCGTAGAAGAAACTAGTATCCGGGAATTCGCCAGTTTTTAGAACATTTGTATGGTTTGTGTTACCGAAAAGAGACGACTCCATCTTGGGATGAACGACGCGAAAGAACTTGGCGGAGCAGAATGTTGCGAATTTGGATTTCGGGTTCTTGACTAGATATTCCCTTGTCTTGAAAGATTTCAGTTGCGTGAATCTATCGAAGAAGAGCCGGTGTTTCTTCTTCGGCTGCTCCCACTTGTTTGGAGGCACATAGTAAGGGAAATTGAACCCGTCGAACATTTCCCGGCAAACAAAGGCTTCGATGGCAAAACACTTGTGGCTTTCATTCCAGTAAACGACATCCGGTTCGATTGCTCTGGCCGCGGAATCCAAATCCCACCCGGTCAATTCCATCTCGTTGATCATTAGCCTAGCGAATTGCCGAACGGACTTCACCGTCTGGCGAACAGCAGAGATGAAATGGTTGGGATTTAGCCCTGAGAATTGGAGATTGTCAGGATTTGATAACAACCCACTTGCATTCAATCTCCTCTCAATCAACCTGTTCTCCTTTTTGGTTTCCTCCAATTTCTCTTTAAGGAAAATGATCTCAGAGTTCTTGAGCCTAAGCTGAGAATCCAGCTTCTTCCCCATGATTTCATATGTCTTCAAAAGACTCTTCTGCTCCTGGAGTTCAGCCAATACCTGAACTTTTTCTGGAGAAGACTCCTCATAAAATTGTTTCTTTACATAACTCTGCTTAAATCCAGACAAGTTCTTCAATTCCGAAACCACAATCTGATCGGCCGCTTGAATGGCTTCACCGTCATAAGGAGACTCAGCAAACTGCATTTGGGCATACGCTGCTTTCAAGGTCGAAACACTTGCGAATAGTTTCGCAAGAAATGCTTCCGTGGCTAATTTATGCCGGAGCTTTTCATCGACATCGCCAGAGGACTGATGCCTGTTTCCTATTTTATGCTGGAGCTTTTCATCGTTATCGCCAACGGACTGATGCATATCGCTACTTTTATGCCGGAGCTTGTCATCGCCAAAGGACTGACGCATATTGCTACTTTTATGCCGGAGCTTTTCATCGTTATCGCCAAAGGACTGACGCATAGTGCTACTTTTATGCTGGAGCTTTTCATCGTTATCGCCAAAGGACTGACGCCTTTCGCTACTTTTATGCCTGAGCTTTTCATCGTTGCCAAAGGATTGACGCCTTTCACTACTTTTATGCCTGAGCTTTTCATCGTTGCCAAATCCAAAGGACTGACGCCTTTCGCTACTTTTATGCCTGAGCTTGTCATCGTTGTCAGTGGACTGACGCCTATTGCTCATGCTATCGTGCTTGACCGTCTCCTGAGTCTTAGTTTTCTGAGCTCCATCATCCGGGGCAACACCGGTCGCAGCTCGAACGTTCAAAACCTTTGCGAAAGTTCGCGCCAATATACTCTTATTTGGAGTCACTGCCCGCCGATCAACCGCATCCATCTGAGACAAAAACCCAGAATCAAAACGATGATGATGACAATGATAGGAGGAGACTGATTGTAGTTCTTGAGTGATTCCAGATAAGCAATAAGGGCAGTGCTATGATGGTAACAATGATGAATGTTTTCCTACAGAAAGTGGAAAAAGTTTTTGATAGAGGCAATTTGGGTACGTGGGATTGGATTTCCTTTTGTTTTTGCCTCCGAAAATTTCCAATTTGCTTTCCACCGGATGTGCAAAAGGCGGATTTTAAGCTAAAAGGAAAGGGGAGGGAAAATAACAGAGCTATCAAAGATGACAAAGCTTACGACTATGAAATACTCCTATATGAGACAGAACCAAGAGTAGCGTATGAAATCAAATAGGATTATTTTAAAGTGTCATTGTTATAACACTAGTCGACAACTCTTGAGGTCGTCTCATCCCCAAGTGCAAGCGTACGAAACGGCTGTGAGAGGGGCTGTAGGAATTAGTCCGAGATGCGTGCAAGCTGACCTGGACACCATGCATTACAAAAAAAAAAAAAAAACCTTGCCTAGGTTGGAATGACGCAGTGCAGCATGATTATACTAAACTATAGTTTCTGGGTGGAGACATGTCAGACCAGAGGAACACACAACTAGTGGAAGCTACAGAAGTTTATGGCCCCATCCCGGAAATTACCAGGTAATGTTACTACTATACTAATAATAAAATACAATACGCCAGCCAAATGTCAAACTCATGAAAACTCAATCAGAAAATCTTCTCATTAAATATTACTACCTCCGTCCATTTTTTAGTGTCAAACGTTATACTTCTAACTTATTAAGTGCTGTTCAAAAAAAAAAAAATTATTAAGTGGTCATCATCATTTCAACTGTCACATTAACTTTTGTTTTCACTTTACATAATTATCCTCCATTTTACCCCTTAATTTTTCAATTCGACGAAACAGTCATTGTACAGGTTTTTACCCGTTAACTTTTTTAAATAGACATTTATTAAGGGGACAATCCAAAATAAAATATTGAACTATTATTTGGGGATAGATGGAGTGTGAGATATTTTCGTAATTAGCTGAAACGAGTGGTAATAATTTTGTTCGTAGCGTATGCAATTATTTTTAACTAACATGAGATAATACTCAACTATAAAAAGTACTCCTAAAATTATCCAAAATGTACTTAACATTACTCATCCAAAACCCAGGAAAAAAAGGAAGGTAAACCATAAACCAACATTATTGTTATGGTCTTCATTGGCATTGGGAATTTATTTTCCCTAACCACATAATAATAAGAATATATATATATATATATATATATTAAAAACTAAGATGAGATGCATGCATGTTACTAGACATTGTAGTCCACCTTAATAGAACTCTTTTAGATTTTATTATCATGATATGAATCGTTCAAATTTATAAAATTTCTCAAGTACTTTAATTGTGCAATAAGTGAAGTTGATCAGATACTGATATCTAAACGATTCGAGCAACGTATGTTTTAAAAAAATGAACTGTTAATATATCATTTAGATCTGTCAGACAGATTTATATCGGTCATACGATCATGAATGCTTGACTAACCTTATTTTTTTGCACAAAAGGAATGCTCAAAAAAAACTCTAAAAATGAACGGTTCCGACAGAGTGATAATATCTCAAAAGATCAAGAGACGCGCTACGCCTCTAAAAAGTCATATATCCCCAATTTTGATACCTCTACGGACATTCCCCGTACACTAAAGTAGACTAATCAAAATCATGGAACTAGACGGTGACAAGTCATAAATAAGAGTACTGCAAAATTAGAATAAGAATAAAAACATGAACAGGTAATTGGCAATAACTATTATTCTTTCCCATATTTCTCAATGAATAATTCTAGACAAAGAATAACCAACATGATCGGCCGGCACTATTATTATTTGATGGATCCCATTTTAATAGCCCAGGAGATAGAAAATTAAATTTTAAATTGATGCCCACTTGAATCGTCCGGGTGGTGCCCCACTTGAATCCTTTTTCTTGATTTGGTCGACCCTATTTTCGTCACGGTATGATACTGCATGTTTGCCGGTTACGCGCAAACAAGCTTGCTCGGACACTCGAAGTTATCAAAGAAAAACGTAATGTCTTCGACGCTCCGAAAGTCTTACATTGTCGTCCACAGGGATGACACGGTTTACACCTACGTCGAAATCGAAGATAAAAGTTTTACTGCTTATAACAGTACTAACGGGCCGTCTGCCAAACGGAATAGCAAGCACCGGATATAAGTGCTTCGAATCGGCAAAACGTGCCGTAAATAGGAGTATCTTTAAATCCAGCGACAAAAAACCAAATCCTTTTTTGCACCGCTTATATATAGCCGTATAATTATGGACTTCGACAACGTAGTGGTCCACACGGGTGGCATTTGTCCAAAGCAAAATAGTCCTAAAAGAGAAAGAACACGTTGGGTTCTCGAAAGGAACTCGGAGACCCAGCAAAGCACGAAAGACAGATCAAAAAATGAATTCCAAGAATGCATAACCGCATGGATAAGCTCACGCTAACCCGTCAATTTGAGATCCAATTCAAGATTTTCTTTCTTTGGTAGGTGTCGGAAAGGATGCATACGAATTTGAATTGGACCACCCACCCCAAGCGTAATTCGGGTTTTCTGCTTGTGGGTACCGTCACGTGCTACTCCAGATTATTTTACAATCACACATTTTGTGGGGTCTACCACCAAATGCATGGACCTTGCAAAAACATGTGGTTGTAAAGTGGTTCGGAGCGCCACATAGTGGTATTCCCGGATTATTGAGTAATTACTCTGCTTGGACCGTTGAACTTAACTTAAATCTGAAAGTTTCGTCCTTATTTGAATTTTTTTCGTATTTGTTAGTTTTGAGCGAAATTTTTGTGGGCTATTACTTCGTCTCGACGAGATAAATCATAAAATAAATTTTTTTTTATTTTTACTCAAGTATTTTGAGAAATAACCATTTTTAGCATAAAATGTAAAGTAATTTTTTTTACTTTTCAGATTCTCTCATCGAGACGAATAAATAACCCACAAAAATTTGACACAAAACTAATAAGTATGAAAAAAAAATTCAAATAAGACCAAAGCTCCCAGATTTAAGTTAAGGTCACAATAACACAGCCTTATTCACCGCGTCACTGTACCCACATTTATCACGACCGTTGGATGGGTACTCATTGGAATTCTAGGCACAATTGGCTAAAATCCAACGGACACGAGAGTTCACCATCCGATGTGGAGCCCACCCCAGAAAGAGGGACAAAAGACCTGAGAACTCTGGTGCGGGGTGGTCCACAGGGAATCGGCGCTCTCCCAGGAGACAAACGCATCGTGAATCGGACGGTCGTAGAACTTTGAACGAATATAAAAACCGTTGATTTGAATAAAAGAGCGATAAATTGGGACCTACCTCGAAAGAATCCCCGAGAAACTGCGAGGGAATCTCAGCCTCTGTTCATCGCAACGTGAATCTCAAGGGAAAAACAGAGCACCGTTAACATCTCCAATGGCGACCCCTCCCCCCAACTCTGCCAACCAGAAAACAAGGAAAACAAAGTTTCATGTAAATTCGCAAGGCATATATGCACGGTGGATGCTAATTTTGGTGCTCTATTTTTGCATGCACGCGTTTCACTTTCAACGTAAAATTATACATATGAAAATATGGACCCTTAGGTCCTGTTCAGGGAGTTTTCCATCTCGAGAGAACGGGACCTTATACATATGAGAATATGTAAGAATGTTTGCGAATGAATAAAATATGCTTCAATTTTAATTTGGGCCTTGCCACGGACAATGAAATTGATTTTAAAAATTAATCAGAAATGTACGTAAACTAGATCATACACGCTTAATTTATAGAAAAAATGTGCACACATAGACAAATATGTAAATCTATTATTACTAGTACTGTAAAGGAAACACCTCATTTATGGTGTGAAACGTGAGTTTTGAGTCAGACTTGCATTTTTATTTCTTATTAAAATACTCTTTTCAAAAAAAATAATAAATTTGTTTTCTTCTGTCCGCTTTTCTACTTTCGTAAATCAAATTTCATTAAGACATACGAATGGACAAAATTTAAGGTGTGTTCTACCGACTAAAATAAAGGTGAATAAAAATGATATATCGTGAGAAAATAACCTCTTTCGTAAAATAATAAATAAGAATATTAGCGGAACGGAATCTTTGAGAATTCCGTGCTCTGTTCGGCTAAGATTAAGAAGCCAGCGAAACAGAGCTTCATATATATGATTTGTACTCTACATGTACATACATATCAACCGATATATACGTGTACCTGAATATTCTAGATGAAATGAACAAATGAAATTGAAAAGGAGAGAGAAAGTGTTGCTCTGTTTGGCTGAACGAACTTACCTCTTGAAGAAACCAGTTCTATCTCGAATTGAATGACCCGCCTGAAAAGCTGCCGAACAGAGAAAACCAAGCATTTTTAATTAGAATCACCGCAAAAACGTAAAATTTATAACCTACATGTCCGAAGATGGAACCAGAGACGAAGAAGTAAATTTGGGGGAAAAAAATGCAGCTTTTTTGAAGTTGGGAGAAATTTGACGGACCTAATGGTCGTCAATGGCTGATTCTAGAGGCAATAAGTTGGTGAACAGAGCATTTGAAGCTGAAATTGAAGCGTGTTCGGAAGAAGATAGGAGCTTGTGTGGAGAGAGAGAGAGAGAGAGAGAGAGAGAGAGAGAGAGAGAGAGACGAAAACAACCAGGATTTGGGAAAATATGAGACAGCGAAGGCATTTGGGGGGGTTGTTTTCTTGATTTTGAAAAGGCGAGGCGTTGGGAATTAAAAACCAGGAAAGGTCAATCGTGCCCACGAGTCTCCTTCTTTACTACGGCGATGGATCGGAATGTGGGCTGTAACGGTTGGGACATTTTGAATGTTTAGGAAGGCTAGTTTGGTCAATTAAGAGACGGCAAAAGAATTTGGGTGTGTGTTTTGGATGTGGTTGCAGCCTTGTTGTTTCTAGCGATGTTCTCCCCTTGGTTGTATATATTCACACCAGAGATACCGCAGAAGAAAATTTTATTAACTCGAAGCGAAAATGCGATGAGATGAAAGAATGGAGGCTCACACCATATATATACTAGGTAAGACAGGTCAAATAATTCATCATTATGATCTTTTGTTCTTGATTCTCTGTCTTACGCTCTTGCTTTTAATCATTACTCTTGTAAATTTTAATAGTATGAGACATTATTAAAAGCTATTTTTATGCTCGCGGTATCGTTCACGCACACGGAAATCAATATGTAACTTATGAAGAACACATGGAAAACATTGTTTGTGGACTTACGAGAAGCATTGGTTGTCGACTTCCAAGATATATCCTAGTTAACATACAATATCCGCAAATCTAGTCATCAAAATGAGACTCGTAGTAAGGGCACGGCCTGTCGGCCTGCCTTACGGCCCAATTTGTAGATGTAAGTCATTGTAGATGTGGACTTACGAGAAGCATGATGACCCATAATTTTCGAGAATATTTTTTAACTAGCTTATGGATTAATATGTTGAATTTTTTAAATTCACATAAAAGAAAATCTTTTTCTTTTTTCTTTTTTTTTTTTGGGGGATTGGCAAAGTAAAAGAAAATATAGCTGATAAGTAAACGGGTGCAAAAGAACCAAGAATATTGCTTTATAATTTATTCACATAATCCAGTGCAAGATTACACAAAGACTAACATAATTCAGAGCAAGATTACTAATCAAAGGAGTATTATGAAACCAAATCTTCCCTTGGCGACCAAGAAAGGGGAAAAAACTAAATATAAGTAGTCAAAACACTATATGCCAATGGTACACGTGTGAAGGGTGACTAAGCATGTTTTTAGGAATTAAGCTTGTAGGTAATCAGTCTTAATCAACCCAATTAGAACCATGGGACAAGGAGAGATTTGGTGGGCATAATCTCATCTTGGATTCATTAAAAGCCCATAAGAGAAGGGTATGTGGTCGTGGTTAGGAAAGGCTTAATCAGCCTTTCACATCAATTTGGGTCCCAATTAAGGTTAAACCCTAGAAGCAGCTTAAGGTTTAGAGCACGCAATCGAACAAGTGTAGGATTTCCTTCCTTGTTTTGTCTTTCACATCCATGTTTATTGCATGATTGTTTGCTTGATTGAATGCGCGTTGAAGTGACATAGCCATGTCATGGTTTATACTTTATAGCAGGGTTTTAAATACAAGCAGTTAGGTATCAAATCGGCCGTTACGTAATGAAATTTCAGATCTCTAATACCGTAATTTACTTACCGGAAATGATTTTCACTCTTCCCTCTTTGTAATCCACGCTTTTTTTTTTGTCTTTCTTCACATGAATTTACAATCTCAACCTTGGATATGTGAAAAAAATGTATTAAAAAAAAGAATAGATTGTAAAATGGGGAGTGTTCATTAACATTCAACAGATAATCATTTATCTATCCGATTAAGCGCTCATGAGAAGGGCAGGCAGGACGAGCTGTGAATCACGGAATGAGGAAGCGGAACTTACTCCAAGAGGAAGGGTTAGAGTCGCTTCAAGAAAAGCCTCCCCTCAATCCGGTAGATGTCAAGAAGGCTCTCTCTCTCTATCCGAGGGATTCAATACTGGCGTGACGCAGTTAAATTCAACTGGCCACAGCCCCGTGTTGTGGTGAGATGAAGGGACGGAAGGAACCTCGTTGTTGGAGCATCCTTCACTGAGTGCCAGGCGCAAGTACCTCAGGGCCCGTTTGGATGCGGGATAAGGATTGGGAGTATTAGTTATGAAAGGGGATAAGATAGTAGGGGGTATTATGTAAGAAGGATAGTACATTTTTTCACATATCCAAGGGTGAGATTGTAAATTCAACAAACAATCATTTGTCTATCCGATTAAGCGCTCATGAGAAAGGCAGGCAGGACGAGCTGTGAATCATGTAATGAGGAAGCGGAACTCACTCCAAGAGGAAGGGTTAGAGTCGCTTCGAGAAAAGCCTCCCCTCAATCCGGTAGATGTCAAGAAGGCTGTCTCTATCTCTGTCCAAGGGATTCGATAGTGGCATGGCGCAGTTAAATACAACTGGCCATAGCCCCGTGTTATGGTGAGACAAAAGGATGAAAGGAACCTCGTTGTTGGAGCATCCTTCGCTGAGTGTCAGGCGCAAGTACCTAAAAGCAGCTTAAGGTTTAGAATACACAATCAAACAAGTTTAGGATTTCCTTCCTTGTTGTCTTTCACATCCATGTTTATTGCATGATTGTTTGCTTGATTGAATGCGTGTTGAAGAGACACAGCCATGTCATGGTTTATAGCAGGGTTTTGAATATAGGCCGTTACTTATCGAATCGGTCGTTACATAATGAAATTTCAAATCTCTGATATCGTAATTTACTTACGGGAAATGATTCACACTCCCCTTTTTGCAATTCATACTCCTTTTTTTGTCTAAATCCATATGAATTTAGATGCAACTAGCCATAGCCCTGTGTTGTGGTGAGACGAAGGGACGTCCTTGTTGAACGCAATCACCTTGTTGAAGTGATATTCTCAACCAATTGATCGAAGAACCAGTGTTCACATTCATTCCAAATTACTTGCTTGAAATTAACCACCTTCAGAGTCGCTAACTTATCCGGCCAAGATGAGTGTCGATCTTGACTTGTCCGTATCACGAGTAGAAGATCGAATGAGCTTGCATCTGCATACAAGTCATACATGAGCATTCAATTTGGCAGGAAAACTTTGCCGTCAACACCTCACAATAATTAACCACAATAGAAAACGATGAAACAAATTTTACACTATTCGACAATTACCTGCATATACTGTGTAGCGGGTTTCAGTACTCAGAGGAGAACATACAGTCTTTCCCAGCCCAAGCTTAAACCCAAGCAATCCTCTCAACTCTCTCTAATCTCAGGATTTTGAGCCAACTCCTTGAATCCCAGGAGCTGTAATTCAACAGAAACCATCTCTCAAGTAAGAGAATAGCGCAAGATTATGCGACTAACATGTACTAGGCTGTATATGCGGCTCGCCAAAGATCATGGGCTACTACAAAAGAAAGGAAACAGTTTTTCCAGTATATCGTTGATTCATTCATCGGATGATACTCAAATTATCTCAATTTCACAGCTGACAATAAAAAGCTTCAAGAAAAATTCATTGAATCATGCAAAGTGACATTACACAAAAGTTGTAAAAAAAAAAAAAAAATTAAAAAAAAACACGGTCCTTGTCCCCCCATTACTTGGGGGTGGGCTACATAGGGTCATTCTCTCTAACAGTGTCAAACTTAATCACAAACTACCCAACAGTGTCAAATTGAATCCTGTAGTCTTAACACGAGAATCTACTTCCGTCTCTTAGCTCACCAAAACTGCTGGGTAGCTCATCGGCACCACCAATAATACATTGCGCAAAAACACCCAAGTAAGTTTTAGAAACCAAAGAAACCGAGCTCACTGGCTTTCTCCTTCTCGAACGTCTCAAAGTACTGATATATAATCGTGACTGCAAGCAGAATCCCTGTCCCCGATCCAATTGCTCCCATGAAGTCTGCCAAAACAGTCAGTGCGCCAATACACATGCCCCCAAATGCCGCAGCAGTGGGTATGTATCGGTTCAGTTCTTTCTGTAAATTTGTTTCCCTATGGCCAGGCATCATCATTTGTTGTTCCTGATAATCAGCAAACATAAATAGAATCAACAGGTTTACGGATGAGACAGAATATAATCCATATTTTTTGCCGAGCTGATAAATAACCCTCATCAGAATTCCCACCATGCATAGTTAATCGAAGCTAGCACAACAATTACCCAAGGCAGAGAACAATATACAAAAAGGAAACAAGAAACAATGGGTCTCTATTATAGTACATTACAGGTTAATTCACCAGTCAATTGCGCAGTGCAAGGGCGAGCTTGCAATCATTAGCAAACAATTAAACTAGATCGTATGTGACAAAAATCGGTGTGGAACTGAGACATAAATCATCTAGTCATCTTTTACTTATTTAAGAGGGGTCTACAGTCTGCTTACTATGTGTAATCAAAAGCTTATACAACCACAGTACATGAACATCTGAATAGGTTTATCGCTTGACTTCGAACCATATTTCCAGTCAGAAATAACTTTTTAAGATAAATTAAAGTACAGCATACAAGATTTCTTGAAACCTACTGGTATAGGAGGCTAAAATACAGAAGTGCTGATGCAAATGAAACAAACCAATACCTAGAAATGAACATGAATCATATTACCGTTGCTAAATCATACCCTTCTATTCACCAATTCCCCGAAAAATCATGCGTAAGTTAAAGAACAACATCTGGGAACAACTCAGATGGAGGAAAGAGGAGAGAAAGTCAAAGAATTTCTTCTCATGGAATGCTCAATCAATCAGTACACATATGGTGTATGTAATGAAATAAAACATCAGAGTGGAAGAATAGCAAAACAGTAAAAAAAACATTTACACCATACCTTGAGCTGCTTAGCCACATCCCTAGCGGAGGATCCAGATACTTCAATCCAAGTCTTCGAGAACAAAGCACATGCTGACAACATAAATACAATATAAAATAGTGCATGGAAAGGATTGGCTGCCATGTCTGCCAAGCTGCAAAATAGCGATTAGACTTGTTTGTCAGTAAGGCGAGCTGGTTTAACTGGGGGGGGGGGGGAACCACCAAAGGGGTATACAAGGCTCTATGTGTGCGTGTGCGTGTGCGTGTGTGAGAGAGAGAGAGATTTGCTATAAACCTTGAAGGTGCAGTTATATAGTATGCAAGACCACCAACAGGGACCGATTGCCCAGAATATTCAGATTCCTTCCATTTGCCCAACAAGTTCACAAGGAAATTTCCACTGTATCTCCTGTAAAGCAACTGCAAAGGACGAAAATCATATTAACTCAGAATCTACATCTTTGACAAGCAAACTATTACTCTATCTATGCTAATCCATGAACTTTTAAAACCAGTCTGATATTCGTGCTAACGGGTGAATTTAAACCTTTTCCCTTATGTTGGATTCTCATCTTAATACTAGGGCAAGGGAAAATGACTTCAATTCGTGCATAGAACCAGTAACAAGTTACAGTACCTGGGAAATGAAGTAAAGATTGGAGACAAGTGCCGACTGCAGAATGATGGGCATATTGGAGGTGTAGAACAGCTTGATGGGATATGAACCCTGTTGTCCACGGGCATTCTTTGACCTCACAGGCAACACCACGCGAAAACCTTGGAAGTAGACAACAATTAGGAAGATCAAGACCGTAGCGAGCAAGTTTGTTACATTTGGAAGGTTCTGCCGGTAGAATGCCTCACGGAGTGCTCGAACCTTGTCCGTCCGAGTTATCAGTAGATGGAACAAAGCAATAACAGCACCTTCAAATTCAGCTCCACGCCCACTATTGATTGTGGTAGGACTAAATGCCTTCCAGATAATGTTCTCACTACAAAGAAGTAACAAAATTATCAAGAAACAATTCTTGTGGGACAAGGTAAGTATTATGCCTTGTTTGGATGATGCTTTGAAAATTTTTGAGTTTGATTTTTGGGTAATGAGTGGAGAGAGAAAATAGAGTAATGATTGGAGATATGGGTAATGAGTGAAGAGAGATAGAGAAATGAGAATAATGATTGGAGAGAGGAGAGAGAAATGAGAGTAATGATTGAAACTTGAAAGTAGTGGTAATGAGTGTTTTTTGAATTGGATTTTTTTTTTCAAAATACCATCCAAACAAGGCATTAATCATTCAAACCTTTGACATGGTGATAACGCCACACACAAAAAAAAAAAAAGAGATAAAGTAGTGACTACTAACCACATGTTGGTTGCTATGAAAAGGGATATTCCAGATCCGAGACCATATCCTTTTTGAAGAAGTTCATCTAAACATATCACAATGATACCAGCAAAGATGAGTTGAAGGATAATAAGAATGGCATTTCCAACTCCAAGTTGGCCAACACTTCCATACATCCCAGAGAGAACGTATGCAACTGCCTCCCCTACAGCTATCAGAATACCCAATAATTTCTGTGCACCATTCCTGGCAGAGAAAATAATCAGCAAGTCAATCATAAAAGGCGCAAGCTGCACAAGTAGGTTGCAGGTAAAGAAAAAGAGAAACACATCTCAACTTTTAGAAACCACAACATTTTGAAGCAACAATAAAACTTGAGCATGCCTAATCCAAATGCATATTGACATACACAGAAAAATCTGTCTATAGTATGTGTTGATTGGTACTTCAATAATCGAAGGACAACATAATCTGAAGGCGCAAACAATGGTTATTCAGAGTCCAGACTCCGGCCGCTACAATAGCTTGAGAAGAACACCACAAGTGCAAACATTGTACTGCCATCACAATTTGTTTAGTAGGTAAAAGTTATGGAGGAAAAATTCATTATCACTGAAGTTTGAAGCTTAATGAAAGAGGTAGCATGAAAGCATTAGTAACAGAAGGACCAAACCAAGAACAAACCAGTTCGTCTAGGCAAAATATGACACAAATAATCCATTTCAGTTCATGACGCTAAAGAAAGCAGAGCGTCCTAATGTTTACTTACAAGAGGGCACGATCCTCGCGGACATTATTGTCCACTTCAATGATTTTCGACCCAGCCAAGAGTTGCATCACTAGTCCAGATGTCACAATTGGTGTGATCCCAAGTTCCATGACAGTCCCACGACTTGAGGCAAGAATAACACGCATCCAATAGAATGGATCTGCGCCTGTTGTAGAGTGTATGCCATACAAAGGAAGCTGACTGCAAACCAGAAAAATAAAAAGAGCGATGACGGTATATATTACTTTCTCTCTGAATGGAACCTTCCTGTCTGCAGTCTGAACTTCAGGCAGAAATGAGAGGAACGGTCGAACAAGGTGAAGCACCCTAAACCCACCACCCATTTTCGTTCTACAGAAACTAAATCACTCCAACCTGCACCAAGAAATTGTAGTGACATGGGTATTAGCAACTGACTACATCCGTGAAACATTACATCAACTAATAAAAATCACGATTACACGACCTTAATAGTTTAGAGAGTCCTTGATCAGATAAAACTGAGGGAAAAATACAATATTATCCTATGATTAACACTACTGTATCTACGAAACCACTGGATCATAAAGCAATCAAATAGTATGATCGATGTTGCATTAAAGAAGCAAGTTATTGCAAGACTTATGACTTAATCATACACATAAAAGCACCCAAACTACCAGCCGTTGTATTTTTCAATATAGAAAAAAGGCATTATACATATGCACCAAGAGATTAGGCCGCATTCAACTATAAGGAAAACTCAAATAGAATGGGTATTAAAAGCACTGACGGCAGGAAAATGGAATGCTCTTTTTCTTTTCAGTCCAACATTGTTTTCTGCCATCCAACATGTGTCATCACTTAAAACTTTCCAATTAGTAGTTACCGATTCTTTCTATCTAAACAGGTTATTTATAATTTATAACAACTTCAATAAAAAAAAAAAACAGAAAACAGTTATTTAGCACAGCAGGCCATATCATACGCAACAGAGAAACAACAATGGGTTGGTAAGCTCCTCCTCTCCACAGTCCCCCCTCCAAAAAGAGAGAAGGAAAAGCATGTACATCCAAATATGTAGTTGAGAAAGTGTTTTCTGAAACCGTCACACCATGTGACCGGGCTGTCATGGTGTAACGTACCACTCATGGTTGGCCCTGCCAAGTTGTTACAAGCATAGAGTTCCATTAAGTAGACCAATCAGCACCTCGGGCCAACTAACACAGAGTGGACCCTCCGCCACCAATTAACCTCAAAGAAGAGAAAGAAGGCCCTAAACTAGCTCGTATCTTCCAAAGTACCAATCTGGATGGTCGAGTAGATAGTCCACTTAGAAATTCAGATTGATCAAACTTAATAACAGTTTTGCAGAATGCATTTGTCTTGAAAAGAAAGCAGCTAGAAATGATTCTTTAACAAGAACTGTAAGGAAAATGCACATCGATCATATAGTTACCAATGTCCAATCAACTTCAATTTTTACTCGGAATACCTACTTTACAAGACAAACAAAATGTCCGATCAACAGGATCTGGGATGGGCTCCACAATGGGTACACAGCACCAATGCACAGGACATGCAGTGCTCCCTGTCAGCTCGGTCATGTGGTGTAATGGTTCCATGAAAAATGTAGTCGATAAGCCCAAAAGTGTAAAGGATAAAAGGGGAAATTTTGAATTTTGAAAACACTAAGGATAAAAGGGTAAAATTAACAGTAAGACTCAAATCCAATCACATCTATCAAAGATCAGAATTTGCGACCTACAAATCAAATTACAATCCACCTCAGAATGAAATCAACCCTCGAATCTATGTTACTTTGCCAGTAGACACTCCATTACTGAAAAAAGACTGAAGAAAACCCATCCAATACATGCACAAACATCCACCCCAACCGAAACACTAAACTAACAGAGACACTCGTCTTGCAAGATTTTCCACACCCAGATCGGATCTATCAGGTTATTATGCGGAAACAAACGAGGCATAAATCAAACAACAGATCTACGTTAATGAAGACCCAAGTAGGAATGATCGAAAAAGCTGCGAATTTTATTGCAGGAACTAACCTTGGGAATCGAATGGGCGAAGACCCTAGTTGGATGAGCCCCGATCTGTGGAGATTGATGATTTATCAAAGACCCATTTGACGATTAATGTATACTGTTTTTGGTGGGGGAGTAGTTTGTTTGATCTGGGCGGAACTGGGCCCCACGCGTGTGCAAGCTAATCCAACGGTGTGTGGTGTGGCTGTCTAAATTTGACCTAATCCTTACGCTCAAAGTACTTGGACCCGGCAAACCGATGCTTGGTTTTGTTTTTTCTCTTCTTTTCCTTTGATATTCGTTTCGCAACTTTTCTTTCTGTTTTTATTCGATAGATTTCATTTCACTTCATTCTTTTAAATAAAAAAATTTTCAAAATCACCTACGATATTATAGATTAGGGTTTGTCCGTGCCTGAAGACACAGCGCAATGTTTTGAATACAATTAAAATGAATTACAGAACTATTGACCATCTCCATGAAAGTTCAAAGATAAACCTTAAAAAACCACACTAATTGGCTACGGGTACACCACCATTAGTTGCACATAAAACCATAAAAATATTGGAATCAACCAAAGCAATCAGCAATCATAAAATTTAAGGGGAGATTAGTATACAAAAATGCTTCACAATGTCCCTATTTAACTCAGTGTCTCGACCACAAATCAGAAGCAACCATCATATGGTTTTTAATCAAATGGGATATTGCGCTAGATTCATACCACCACACAATCATTTGAACACCGCCAATTCTAAAACAACTAAGAAGAGTATTGTTCATGGATACCTTACAAATGTATCTGACCATTATAATTTTTAGCTAAGCATTAAATGTCAAGAGGCATGGTATTTTGGGTTAATCAAGGATGCAAAATCAGCAGTGCCTAAAAGCTTCAGCATCTCTGTCGGTTGAATAAGCTGCAGAAATATAAGAAGCAAAACTTGGAAGCACGGTATATAGATTTCACAACTAATGATATCTCCAAATCCAAATAGAATCGGCATTCGAATAGAACTGGCATTATAGACACTAATTGAAACAATATCACAAGGTCACCACTGACCTGAGAGGAAGGGGGAAAATTGGAAGGGAAAAAACCCTAATAAAACAAAAAGAACTTATGAGATACACACATAAATAAAAAAGACAATGAGAAACACATTGACACCCAGCCCAAATTGTGTGAGAAAGAGAGAGATTACCAAATCATACCTGGAAAAAAATTCAGCAAGTAGGATACGGTGATTGTATTAAGCAAGTAGTTATTCGAAAAGATCGTGAACAATCTTGAGATCCATAAATGATGCCGAGTGAGACTGGATATACGTATTAGTTCGTCAATGTTGCTGTATTGATCATCTTGAGATCCATAAATTCTCCAACCAAGTCCTATAAAAGCAAAATAGTTGATACGGTGAATATTCTTTTTCGAGATAACTACCATGACAATCAAAAGAAACTTATAAAATAGTGTCAACCTTTAAAAATATTACAACAAAACTTCAGGGTAAACAATATTTGTCGTGGTGTTCATTTCATCTTTAGGGAGGAGGACACTTATACGATCAAATGATGTGCATCTGGATAACGCCACATAAAGCTGCCCATGACTAAACACTGGTACGCGTAAATCAATCCCAACAAATTTCACAGATTGTCCTTGTGATTTGTTAATAGTCATAGCATATGCTAAGCGGACTGGAAATTGACGCCTTGTCATTTGAAAAGGGAATTCAGAAGATGACGGGCTCAAGGAAATTCTTGGAATGAAAGCCAAAGTGCCAAATTTTTCGCCTGTCAAGATTTTAACCTCAATAATGCGAGAAGCGCACCAAACAACCATCATCCTCGTGCCATTACAAAGTCCATCTTTCGGGGCAAGGTTCCTTAACAATATTATAGGAGATCCCACTTTCAACTTTAGCTTAAATGGAGGTAGACCAGGAGGATCCAATGAGTTTAGGTACTCATTGGGATATCGATTAGTAATGCTGCGATCGATTTCATCATCTTCACACATCTTATCTGCAGCCAAATAAGTGTACACACTTCCTGGATAAACATTAAGTGCTACACCATTTATTGAATTCACATCATCGTTTCTAGCAGAGAGTATTATTCGTTCAGTAAGGAACGTCAGGGTTGATGTACTTGATACATTAAGTTGGGGGTAAACTGCTGACAACATCTCATTTAAATCTTGGCATTTACGAATGTCAGAAGGGAGCTGTACCACTTCTTGGGGTTTGGTTCCAACCTAAACAAAGATAAATATAATTCAAAATAAAATTCAAGTTATTAATGGAATTCGTAATATTAAAATTGCTAGTTCACAAAATAAAAGTTAATAGGGTATTACCTCCATCAAGAAATTTGCAAAAGTAGCATTTCCAGGACATGCAGTATTCAAACGCATGTTCAAATCCACTGTCAAAACACGCATATCATTCCACAGTGCAGAGCATCTCAATGATGCGTTGACAATATCCTCACGTACCCCTTTGGGTACAACTAGTAAAATTTGCCGAAAATCACCTCCAAGCACAACGGTGATACCCCCAAATGTTTTTTCATTGTCGCAAATATCTTGTAGTGTGCGATCAACCGCCTCAACACAATGTTTATGCTGCATAGGAACTTCATCCCATATTATTAGTTTTGTTTCTCTGAATAGCTCAGCCTGCAATGATTGCTTGCTAAACCCACAAACAGAATTATCATGCACATCTAATGGGATGCAAAAGGTTGAATGTGCAGTACGACCTCCTTCTAATAATAAAGATGCAATGCCAGATGACGCAACAGTAATGACTATATGCCCCAAACTGCGGCATTTTTTTGCAATGGTATTATACACAAATGTTTTTCCCGTGCCAGCACCCCCACTCATAAAGAAAGTAGTTCCTTTATTATCGAGGACAGAAGTAAGAATTGCATCATAAGCAGTACGCTGTCCATTATTAAGGCGTTCAATATTAGGCTGTGAATCTATGCGTTGCGCTTGAATTTGAAGTTGTCGATGTTCAATAATAGATCTGTTACCAGTTACTTCGCTCCAGTTTGTGGTTGGTTATTGCATGGGTGGGAAGTCAAGTAAACTCTTACCTGATTCTTGAAGCAATTGATTAAGGAGAAAAAGACCATAATCTTCAATTTGAGCTTCAGTGGGGTTCGATATTGAAAACAATGTCCGTATTTTGTGCCCAAGATCATCACATATATGCACCCAAAACCGCTTCCATAACTCCATCGGTTGTTGGGGAGAGCATTGCGTAAGGATAACACTAAATAATCTCCTCAATTGATACCCTGTCTTTATTACTGCAGCCTCTTCAAGACATTGTACCCATTCCTCATCATCTTCCAAGAGCCCTCTAGCCACGCATGCTGACTTAAAAGTATCATGCACAACATTATTTACCGTACGTAAGTGCTCATAAGATTTTGGTCCTTTGACAACAGTTAATAGCAAACGCAGATAAAACCTCTCACCACTATTGGGGCTAGCGAAGTACATTCTACCAATTGCATACCCCCTTTCTCTTGGTTTCCACTTCTTAGTTGTCTCGATCCAAACAAAGTGTTGGGGAAATTCTTGGTACGTGTAGGGAATAGCATTCTCATTTTTGGTGTACCATTCGAAAAACCCTGTCAAAGTCGACCTCTCTTGTCTAGCTCTAGAACGAATATCGTCCAATGATTCTGTGGGATTGAAAACACAACGATGCATTCCGGGTAAATGTAGTGCTAAACGTGTAACTGTTGGTACCTCTTCGTGTAGGTGATGTCCAAATATACACCAGGCAGCTTCGGGCGGTCCGATATACCTTGCATCAAGATATTGCTGAATTTCATTTGCTGCTCCCAACACAATTGTTGCGCGATCGTGACCCTTGTAAATGTATTTGTGAATATACTTGACGCATCTCATTCCGGCACAAACTTCTACATTGATGTGACAGTTGAATAGTCTGGACAGATGAGGATTGTGCGGTACAACATCTCTGTTATCAACTTGTTGCCCCCTCACAATATATACTTTGTTATCGTGTCGACGACGATAGATGGGATAACCATTTTCATCCATGGTAGTTGATTCTGCGAAGTCTCAAGGGTATCTCTTAGTACACTTTCCATTTTCCATACACACTGCTTTTGGATTTCGAGCACCGCATGGTCCATGTACCATACAACACTTGACAGTTTCAAAGAGTGCAGGATCATCTGATGGATTTGGAAACTCAACACACACTAAGTTGTCTACTTGAGCACATGTTCTAATTTTATCCGGACCTTTAAGGAAGAATAGTGCATGCATATGTGGTAGACCACGTTTTTGAAATTCTATGGTATACACGTGAGCAACTTTATCACCGAACACTTTATTTGTTTCTATCTCCTTCATCAAAGCCTTTCTTTTCAATTCAAAAACACGGGCAACTAAATCAGGACGGTCAACAGCTCTTTGATGCGGCAATAAAGCAGAAGTAATCTCTGGCCAGTTCGGATTTGCTATCATGGTGAGAAATATATCAGGGTGATGGTTGTATCTTGTGATAGCCATTGAATCTTGGAATATCTCAAACATATGTCTCGGACCTCCAGGAAACGAAGATGGCAAAATAAACCTCTGGCCAATTTGATTAGGGTTCAGTTCATCCGGACCAATATCGGTCAAGTCTTGGTATAGGCTGGCACGGAGTTTCCCTTGATTAAGCTTGTAGTATGTCAATCGATTTTGTTCTGTTGCAGCCCAAGCTTCTACCAAAAATTCCTAGAATAATTTTCCCGCTCTCAAGATTGTTGAATACTCTGCGAAACGCTCAAACAAACGATAGCTATAGTACTCCATCTGCGTAAGTCGTTCATTCGCCAATCGATCGTTATGAACGTCCCATTGTCTCAAATTTGGTTCCCATCCACATTCACCACGTGGGAATAGTAAAACATAATGTAATGGCAAATACGCTGGGTGACATTCATTAATTTGCATCAACCCATTATCACCTCTCAAGTGTAAGATGATATCTCTCATCCCACTGGACTTGGTTCCATCTCCTGGTATTACTACTGCAATCTCATCTGCTGTGGGTAAGTTATACCGTCTTCCATCTGTTGACGAACAATAATGAAGATGTGCAGGCAAATTTTGTCCCGTCTCAGCTAATTGAGTAAGAAGTGCATGAGCCTGAAGGAATTTTTCAACAAATGGATTTACTTGCAACAAACACTCTTGAATAGTTTGAAGCACATCTCTTCTCAATTGCGGATTTCTTCGAGTGCGGGTGTTTAAAGCAGATGTAGGATCGTAAATATACAACTGAGCGTATGATACATCTTGACCCTGTTGTGGCAATAGTGAACCTGTTCGATGCCACAACTCCCCATGGATAATGAACGATGTAGGGCCCCTTCCATTAAGTACGTTTGGATTGAATTTAGCCCCAAGACTCGTGAAAGCATTAGCAGCATTGTACTCTCGACTATTAGCTCTAAACGACTTTGATCGCTCATCAATCCCGTCATACAATGCTTGAAGAGGTGGTGGGGGCGGGATAAGCTTAAGCAACCTAACTTTTCCTTGCAAACAGCAAGTTCCAAAAAAGGGACTACTTCTAGATGATCTTGCCAATCTTTCATCCATCCAATGCAAGGCCTTACAATGAGGGCATTCAATATCCATCTTGCCGAGATAGTGCCTCCTCACATCTATTTGTATTGGAGCAGAAACCCCTAATTTCGTAGGCATATTTAATTCATCATCACTGCATATATCCTCAGGATGAATTTGTCCAGTAGGAGTAGGCCTGCCAAAAGTTAATTATTGAAAATATAGGGATGTGTAACATTGGTCAAATTCTAAAGAGCGTAGAGTAAAATATAGGTTTACCTAATACTTCGAGGATGAGACAATGACTGGGTGACCATTTGTCGCTTTTGTGCGGATAGAGGGACAGTTGTTGCACTTGGGCCTTGGTCCAAGCTCTCAAAATGACGGCGTCTAGGAGTCAATGAAGGTAAGCCTGTATGTTGTATCGTTAGGAGACATTCGCCAAATTCGCCAGGTCACTCACAATCTCCTGGCAAGCGTTCGCCCAATTGTGTAGTCCTTTGCTTTAATATTTTTTTGCGTTCTCGTCGTGCACGTTGCGCCAATGCTACATTTGATATCACATTATCAGCTTGAAGACACTCGACAGGTCGCTCACAATCTCCCGGCAAGCCTTGCCCCAATCGTGCGGTGCCTTGCTTTAAAATTCTTTCTCGTTCTCGTCGTGCACGTTGCGCCAATGCCACTTTTGATATCACATGACCAGCTTCTACCTAAAATATGAGTACGTGTCTTTCAGCAAATAATCCAACTATGCTTTAAAAAAAAAAAAAAACCGTTAAGTGTCTCCTTACATTTACTCCACAATTTGAAGTAGGAACCCCTAACTCCATTGGCATTTGTGTAGTGCTTTGTTTTAATATTCGTTCTCGTCATGCACATTGCGCCAATGCTACTTTTGATATCACATTACCAGCTTGAAGACACTTGCCACGTCGCTCAATGCCTTGCTTTAAAATTCTTTCTCGTTCTCGTCGTGCACGTTGCGCCAGTGCCACTTTTGATATCACATTATCAGCTTCCGCCTAAAGTACCACAACAATGCTTTTTAAAGAATAGGAGTTTATATTTGTACAAACATAAAACTAATAAAATTAAAATTAAAAAAACAGAGAAGACAAAAGGTGTAGTTTAGATATGCTCCATAATTTGCTACAAAGCTACCAAAAGAAAGATAGAAGGTGTATACCCGTGAATTTTCCTTTCCATTGCATACATGTGTTGCCTTCCCTTTCTTAGCCATTGCTTCTTTTCTTGGCATATCCTGATTAATAAATACGTAAAATGTATTAAGGGTACTAAATATGGTTTGCTGAAAACTTTTTTATTTATATGGATGACATTTTTGTCCCGCTCATCACGGATTACGATTCCAATATTTCTATCTCGGAGAGGTTGAACCTGCATGTACAAATTCCATAGAGAATTGTCAAAAAAAAAAAAAAAACCCCTTGGTCGAAGATTAAAAAAGGAGTTTAAAACAATTTGAGGGTCACACATGTGCATTCTCGTTTCTCATGGGATAGATTACTTTTTCTTTCCCTTTGCGTGACATTTGTATTGCCTGAACTATCAACTCATATAAACGTAGGGTACGGAGTATTGGTAAAGTTTGCCAAAGATAATAGTGAAAAGATTGCAACTTAAAGGACACGATGGGAACATGCGTGTCTAAAAAACCGAATGTCCGGGACAACTTGTGTGCACCTCGCGTGCAAAAGGACTTGTAACTTGCAACCAACTCAACTAATTCCAAGGCCCCAAAGGGGCTACAGGGTTTGCAAACTACTTGGTCAAACTTTTTTTTTAAAACTTTCTGCTGATGGCAGAAAATGTTAATGATTTTTTATTTTTTTTAATGCTCATGCCATAAAACTTTCTGCTCATGGCCAAACCCACTCAACATTTTCTTTTTGTCTCCATCGTAAATGAAAACAATGGCTCCTTCACCGTGCTTCTTAATCCAACCAGAATCTGAAGTTATTACCGTAGAATGATAAAACTGACTTATTTTTTACTTGACATAGTGGAGCTGCTATTTGGATGTTCCCAAGCCAAATTTTGCCTTGATAATGAAGTTGGTATACTATTGAGGAAAGTCCACTTTCACCCCATGTGGTTATCGCCATGTGCGGATACACCCCATGTGGTTTAAAAGTGTGTACATAACCCCCTGTGGTTTGCAAATTGTGCGGATAGACCCCCTGCCGTCATATTTTCCATCCATTTTAACGGAGGTGTATCTCACACACCTCTAGAATGTAATCTGAGTCGTTCATAATGTATTAAATAAAGAATAGAGTATCTCTGTAAAAAATCATCTCGATCAGACATCAATAACCTAGTGATCTAACTTGTAGTAAATTCAAAGTTGAAATTTTAATTTCATAACAAAATCGATTTGACCATAAGCTTTTCATTTTTTTGTTGACTTGAATTTTGGCATAGACCCAGTACTTGTCAAAATTTATAATATCAACGGTTTGGATTCAATTTTTGGTATACGGGATGGTGTGGTTAGATTTAAGCAAGAAGAAGAATCAAGGGACGTGATGGGGGGTATAACGGTCTTTTAATGTTGTTTCCGTTGAAATGGATGGAAAATACGACGGCAGGAGGTCTATCCGCACAATTTGAAAACCACAGGGGGTTATGTGCACACTTTTAAACCACAGGGGGTGTATTCGCACATGGCGATAACTACAGGGGGTGAAAGTGGACTTTCCTCTATACTATTGATGTTTAAACTCATCCACCAAGTAACTCATTAAAAACTCAGTCGGGGAGAGAGACTTTTACGACCTTGTGGCTAGCAAAAGCCACAAAAGTTATACCCTTATGGTTAGTATTATGACAGCAAATACAGAGTTATATGTTTGCCTAATGCCTGCTCCCATGGACCAATTTTCGGCTGAGGCTGGTCTTGACGGAACACAACACATGCACATGGCTATTCCATTAAGGTATTCTTACAAACACCTTGAATCCAATATAAACAAAGATGATGTATAGTTATTGAATTTAGGCATTCTTACAAACACCTTCAAAGCAAAGAAATTACATAGTGAGAAGAAAGAATATTACCTGGAATAAAAAAGGAGAAGAGTAAAAGGTAAAAAATGAGAGGAAAGATTACCTGGAATAAAAAAGGAGAAGAGTAAAAGGTAGGATTCTTGCCTTTCTTCCACTTTCTTTTTGTTGGAGTTTCTTCGGTGGTGGAATGGGAAGGGTGAGAGCGTTAATTGGTTTTGGATTTGGGGCAGACGTAATAGTGAGGAGGAGGTCGTATACCTAGAAATTAATTTGGACGTGGCTGGTCACGTGAGGGGGAGGGAATTGGAAGAAATTACATAGTGAGAAGAAAGAATATTACCTGGAATAAAAAAGGAGAAGAGTAAAAGGTAAAAAAGGAGAGGAAAGATTACCTGGAATAAAAAAGGAGAAGAGTAAAAGGTAGGATTCTTGCCTTTCTTCCACTTTCTTTTTGTTGGAGTTTCTTCGGTGGTGGAATGGGGAGGGTGAGAGCGTTAATTGGTTTTGGATTTGGGGCAGACGTAATAGTGAGGAGGAGGTCGTATACCTAGAAATTAATTTGGACGTGGCTGGTCACGTGAGGGGGAGGGAATTGGATCAATGGTGGAGATTTATGGGTAGATTTCAACGGTTAGGATTTATATAGGACATAAGATTTGAAAACTGAGCTCCCTTATTATATAGATTGCAGGATATAGTGAATTAAATTTGACACGAACTCTCACAAATTACTAAAAAAAAATGGGACGTACGAAGTAGTTTTATCACTTTTCTCCTCCTCATACCAAAAACAAGAAAAGAATCTCCGAGACTAAAATGCCAATTCATCCACTGCCACTGTAAAATTTACTAACATTGTTGATTGAAGATGCTACCATCTTTAAGAGAAAAATAAAAATAAAAATAAAAACACAACCAAAGTACATTCGAAGAGCTACCTAAGCAAATCACTCCCCAAAAAATAGGAATGGGGATGCTGCCAAGCAATGCAAAACAGTTGGTCCGGTTGTTCATCTCGGCAATCGACGACTCGGATCTTAATCGAGCAATGTACGATTTAAATTTATATGCGATCAGAATCGATCTCAGCCGCCTGTGTCGAGATGGATGGCCGATCCAGCCGTTCTGCACCCGCTCGGCATGGTCCCAAAAGAGAGCAAACTTGCTACTATAAACATTCTTGTACAAATTATTCTGCAACCACAAACACTTACACAAATATTTATACACACTCACTCACATTCTTATTGGGGCCCACACACTCTATGTGGATGGGACCACCAAAAATTGTGAGTATGTGTGTAAAGTGTTTGTGGTTATATAATAATGGTAAAATGACGGTCAAGGATGTATTTTAATAATTAATACCCATTAAAGACAAGCTAAGAACATTTGTTAATATAGAAAATTAGAAACCGGCCCCGTTTTTTAGGTTCGGTTTCAGCCCAACCCTAAATATTATTTCCCAAACCTGAATAGCCTTGGTTATGGTGCATAATGACTTTTATACCCCAAATCAACTGCTCGCAACATATACTTTGCTATTTTCGTTCTCTCTCGCTTCAATGGCGACCCAGACCACCGTCTCCTCCATCCTCCTCTCTCTCCTTGTCATTTTATGAGGACGACTACGCCGACACCGGTATACCGCTGCCCAACATTACCAACGGCGTCCTGTCGAAGGTTATCAAGTATTGCAAGACGACGATGAGTCGGCGGCGGAGGCTCCCGATAATGACAATCGCGCGGCCAGTGATAAGCTCAATACTTGGAGCTGTGGTTACCGGTGGAAATGAGCACCAAAACACCACGTGTCGTTCGGATTTACGTACCCGAAGACGATGCGATGGAGTGGACACTCGATCATTTCTTCATTCCTATGGCTCCAATTTCCCGACGTCGGCGATGCATTCAAAACTCTGGCCTCATGATCGGCACCAGTTTAGTAACGGCAACGGAGAAGGCGGTGGATTTGAAAAAGTAATCTGGTAGAATTGATTCATTTGGTCATCAAATCCTTCATTTGGTCATCGTGTTTAAAAAAATTATATGTCATCAGCCTTTGTTCTTTCAGCAAATTGAGTGGTAAGAATCCATAAATTTTTGGCTATATCTATGAACTGTGTCGGTGAACTCAGAACGAACGGCAAGGAAAAAAAAAACTATGCGAATTGTATATGGGATGGAGGATTTTCTCTATTTTCTTTTTCATCTAAATATTTTATTTTTCTACCTTACATTTTTATTACTCCTATTACACTTGGCTGGATTTTATCTGCGTGTTACGAATTTGTTCAATTTTTTGGTACTTCAAAAAATTATTCAATTTTTGTTCGTATCTGTATTTTTTATGAGAACTATGTTTTTACTTATGAGAACTATGTATTTTCTATGAGATTTGTGTATTTGTTCAACAGAAATGTCTATAAGATCTATGTATTTTCTATGAGAATTGTGTATTTTTTGCGAGAATTATTTATGAGAATTGTGTATTTTATATGAGAATATTGTATTTTTCTATGAGAACTGTTTATTATATATGAGAACTGTTTAAAGCATATGAGAAGTGTATATTTTTCTGAGAAGTGTGTATTTTTCTATGAGAATTGTGTATTTTTGTATGAGAACTGTGTATTTTTCTATGAGAAGTATGTATTTTTCTATGAGAACTGTTTATTTTTGTATGAGAACTGTTTTAAAGCATATGAGAACTGTGTATTTTCTAAGAGAAGTGTGTAATTTTCTATGAGAATTATGTATTTTTGTATGAGAACTGTTTTAAAGCATGTGAGAACTGTGTATTTTTCTATGAGAAGTGTGTATTTTTCTATGAGAACTGTTTTAATCATATGAGAACTGTGTATTTTCTATAAGAAATGTGTATTTTTCTATGAGAAGTGTGTAATTTTTTATGATAAGTGTGTATTTTTGTATGAGAACTGTTTAAAACATATGAGAACTGTGTATTTTCTATGAGAAGTATATATTTTTCTATGAGAAATGTTTATTTTTGTTTGAGAACTGTTTTAAAACATATGAGAACTGTGTATTTTCTATGAGGAATGTGTATTTTTCCAAGAGAAGTGTTTATTTTTGTATGAAAAGTGCGCATTTTTCTGTATGAGAACTGTGTTTTTCATATGATAACCATGTATTTTTCTACGAGCACTGTGTATGATAAGGGTGTTTTTTTTTATGAGAATTGTATTTTTACTATAAGAAGTGTGTATTTTTTGTATGAGAATTGTATTTTTACTATGAGAAGTGTGTATCTTTTATGAGAACTGCGTATTTTAGTGTATGGTAAGACTATGTGAAGTATGTATTTTTTAGTTCACATAGTCTAGTTCTCATAACCAGTTTACAAAACTAGTTCTCTATGAGAACAATTACTTCTTATAGTCAACTCTCATATAACTGACTATGAGAATTGACAATTCACATAGCCAGTTCTCATAACTCAGTTCACAAAACTAGTTCTCAGCAGTTCTCATAGAACTGATTATGAGACTTGGCAGTTCTCATAGTCAGTTTACATATCCAATGGTATTTTTGTCCGAAATATATGATTCAGGAATTGATTCTAAAAATATAGTTCTCATAACCTCAGTTCTCTTAACCATAATTCAGGGATAGTTCTCATAAAAATAATAATCATAAACACTTTTCATAGAGACAATTCTCAGAGAAATAATTTTCATAGAGAGTTTTCATAGTAAAGAGTATTTTTTTAATCTTACATAATTTCATATTCAATATGGATCTTATTTAGTAGATATCGTCGAGTCGGTTCCAAAAATATAATTTTTTTTAAAAATGAATATTTACAACAAAAGATATGACTTTTTGAAATTTAAACAATGTTTTAATGGTGCACCAATGTTCATGGAGCATTGGATAATTTTTCTATACTAGATGCTCTTTAGTTCCGTGTGCTGATGCGCGTGAGGGGCATGGTTGGAATAAAAAATACAAATAATTGTGCAGGACTAAATTAAGTCCGAGTCTAATTTTTCGGACCGGCCTAAAAAATACACATTTCTCATAGTAAAAACACAGTTCTCATACAAAAAATACACACTTCTCATAGTAAAAACACAATTCTCATAAAAAAAATACCCTTATCATACACAGTTCTCATAGAAAAATACACACTTCTCATACAAAAATAAATACCTCTCATACAAAAATAAACACTTTTCATAGAAAAATACACATTTCTCATAGAAAATACATAGTTTTCATACAAAAATAAACATTTCTCAGAAAAATACATACTTCTCATAGAAAAATACACAGTTCTCATATGATTTAAAACAGTTCTCATACAAAAATACACACTTCTCATAAAAAATTACAAACGTCTCATAGAAAAATATACAGTTCTCATATACTTTAAAACAGTTCTCATAGAAAAATACACACTTCTCATAAAAATACATAGTTCTCATATGCTTTAAAACAGTTCTCATACAAAAATAAACATTTCTCAGAAAAATACATACTTCTCATAGAAAATACACAGTTCTCATATGGTTTAAAACAGTTCTCATACAAAAATACACATTTCTCATAAAAAATTAAAAACTTCTCAAAAAAAAATATACAGTTCTCATATACTTTAAAACAGTTCTCATAAAAAAATACACACTTCTCATAAAAAATACATAGTTCTCATATGTTTTAAAACAGTTCTCATACAAAAATACACATTTCTCATAGAAAATTACACACTTCTCATAGAAAAATACAAACTTCTCATAGAAAATACACAGTTCTTATATGCTTTAAAACAGTTCTCTTACAAAAATAAACACTTCTCATAAAAAATACACACTTCTCATATAAAAATACACACTTCTTATAGAAATATATACAGTTCTCATATGCTTTAAAACAGTTCTCATACAAAATAAACACTTCTCATAGAAAAATACACATTTCTCATAAAAAATTACACACTTCTCATAGGAAAAATACACACTTCTCATAGAAAAATATACACTTCTCATAGTAAAAACACAGTTCTCATACAAAAAATACAGACTTCTCATAACAAAAACACAGTTCTCATTTAAAAAAACACACTTATCATACACAGTACTCATAGAAAAATACACGGTTATCATATGAAAATACACAGTTCTCATGTATAATACACAATTTTCATAGAAAATACATAATTCTCATAGACAGTTTTCACAGAAAATACACAATTCTCATAGAAAATACACAGTTCTTATAAACAGTTCTCATGGACAAATACACAAATTTCATAAAAAATACACAATTTTCATAGAAAAAACACAATTCTCATCGGAAAAATAATTTACACATATGCACACAACTACTTCTTTCTAGATTTCACCATTAAACTACAAAAATAATTTACACATATGCACACAAATACATTATTCACATTTATAACTACTGTTTTCCATCCATACGATACCAGAAGCTTCCCAAAAAATATTCCAATAAATTATACTCTTGAACACAAAATCCAAGCAAAATTTCACCATTTTTTAGCAAAAAGAAAAAGCTACGAACGTGGCCAAGCAGAATTGTGCCGGAAAAACTAGATCCACCATAAGTTTAGCAAAAAGAAAAAGCTACTATAAGATTAACTCCTTGTAACAACTCGGATTTTCGACCGTAATTTTTTTTTTAAAATAATATTATTAATAGCTTTTAAAATAATAATAACATTATTTTCCCTAATTATATCCTTTTAATAAAAACATTTATTTTGTTAGATAAATACTTATAATTATCTAATTCTATTTTTCTTAGTTACATGCATGCATACATCTTTCCAATCTCTTAATCTCCTACTCCTACTTAGTCTCCATTTTCCCCGTAACCCAAAAACCGAGCTCCATTCGTCCATCTCGAAACCCAATTCCGTTAGGACTCTAATTAATCAAAATCCATCCAATTCTCTTATAAATACGTCACTACTCCGACCCTAGGGCACGCACCATATTTTTCACGCCCTAATCATCTAGAAAAGAGAGAAAAATCGAAGGAAATCGAAATTCCAATCCATGGAGTTCTAGAGAGAGAAAAGAGAGAGAGAGAAGTGGGTTTCGTACCTAGATCCAACCAAGATCCAATCCGATCATCCCGAACTCTTTCTACAACCTAGAGCATCACCAAACATCAATCAATTCGGCCCCGAGGTTCCCCGATCAAGAAACCCGAAGCTTTCGTTCCAAATTGTCAAGTTTCGATCGAAATCAAATCCAATCCGATTCGAGGTATTATAATTCGATCCGAAGCCTTTTCTAAGTATATTTATGATTTATAGACATAACCCAAGGACCCCCGTGCCCCAAGAACCAAAGCGGCCAACCTCGCGGCCGCGAACTCCCTCTGCCCAGCCGTGCGGTCTTGGTTGTTTTGAGATCGAATTGGTTTTTGGACCTTTTAAAAATAGATTTTTACTCCGAAATTTTTATCCTAGGTTACCCACATTCTAATGTTCATACCTTGTTAGTTTCATAATTTTTTTTATTTAATCTTATATTTATTAAATTTCTGTTTGTAATTGTGTAATCGTTTGTAAACAAAAAATCAATACGACCTTATAAACTAATCTATAATTACCCAAACTATTTTCCTAGACTCCCAACATGTTAAAGGTCATAACTTGCTGATTTCGTAGTTAATTTATATTATTAGCTATTTATTTAATTTTTAACTAAAGTTATAAACGAAAATTAATAGCGACCTTACAAAAAAATATTTTCGATACTAAAATATTTTTCTTAGACTCCTGACAGTTCAAAGGTGATATGTTATTAAAATAAAATTTTATTTATTTGAATTACTATTTATTATTATTTAAGCATTATTTCTTAATGATAATACCATAAAATATTATAAAGAAGGTTTAAAATTCCAAATAATTTTATTTAGACTTTTCACAGCCCCAGAATGTTATTTTGTAAATATAAATATATTTTCGATTGTTAATTATTTATTGTCTATTTAATCTTGTTTTGCCTATTAATTTAATCTGTTTATTTAAAATAATTCCATAAGCATTCAAACCCAACTTTTAGCACTCGAACTTATTATAGAGGACTGTTAGGACCTTTATTAAGGTTACGATAATTATTCTAATATTTTTACCTAATTAATGTATTTAATTAGTGTTTAATTGACTTAATTACTTATAATTAATTAATAAAAGCCTAGAAAATTATTTTTTAAAATCTTATATAAAATTTCCTACATTGTTATTGATATTTTGGCCATACAAGATTAAGGGCAACGGCCCAGTCATAAAAAGTCATGTGATTGCATTACCTAATATTTGTTTTGATCTGTTTATTATTCGTTTTAATTATTATTGAGAATGATATTGTGTTGATACTGGATTTGAATGTTAGATTGGACCCTAGAGACATGGGGTGGTATGCGAAATAGAAATCACGTAGACGATTCTAAGTAATGGATAAATTGTGAAGTTTCTTTCTGTTTAGAGGTTGCCTGCAGGCGTGATTTGAGATCTGATGAGATTTGTGATGTGATTTAAAACCGGCAGAGTAAGCCCGGAGATGATTTAAGGCGGCAGAGTAAGCCCGGTGATGTATGTGATGATTTAAAAACCGTGAGTAAGCCCGGAGATGATATAAAACCTGGCGGATAGTCCAGGTGATGTTTTGATAAAACCTGCAGCGTTGGTCCAGTGACGTTATATGTTGATAAAACCTGGCGATAGTCGAGAGATGTTTCTGTTGATAAAACCTGGCGGTGGCCCATCGATATTTTGTGATGTTAAAACCTGGCGGTGGCCCAGCGATATTTTGTGATGTAACCTGGCAAGAGGTCCAGCGATGTTTTGTTGACGATAAAACCTGGCGGATGGCCCAGTGATGTTTTGTGACGATAAAATCGGCAAAGTAAGCCCGATGATGTTTGTTGATAAAACCTGGCGTGTGTCCGGTGATGTTTTGTGATGGTGTCCTGGCGAGAGTCGATGGAACAAATTGATCCTGGCGTGGGTCCAATGGAACAAATTGATGTCCTGGCGTGGGTCGATGGAACAAATTGATGTCCTGGCGTGGGTCGAGTGGAACAAATTGATGTCCTGGCGTGTGTCGAGTGGAATAAATTGATGTCTGGCGAGGTCCGGTGGAATAAATTGATGTCCTGGCATGTGTCTGCAGTGGAACAAATTGATGTCTTGGCGTGTGTCGGTGATGATTGTGATGTGGTATATAAAATAGGCGAACCCTAGTTGTGATTCGGGCATGATAAATTGGCCACTTGTTGTAGTATTGTAACTTAGGTTATCTACGGCAACAAGGAGTAAAACCTAGACCGAGCATGGCTAGCGGTTGGGGAGGAAAGATCTCGTAGGGAGATGTTGGATTACACGTTAGGTTAATGGATAGTAATGAACTGGTTTATGTGAAAAATCTCTGTTTTACTTATTCGTATCATTATTATCTTGTTTGCTTGCTAGCTGTATTGTAAGAGGGGTAGTTGGGTTGGATTATTCTATTGGGTGATTTATCACTCACGGATACGTCTGTATCCTGGCAAATCGATTGCTTCGGCGATCAATTTGCTAGAGGGCGCAGGATTCAATGGAAGAGATTCAACGATGATGCAGTTCGACACGGAACGAATATCAGTAACGAGGATCGAGGATGCTTAGGATTCGTATCAAGATTAGAGTCAGCTCTGAAGTTGGTGTATTTTGATTCCGTAAATCTATCTTGAGATTGTATTAGCAAAATCTTTATTTTGGAAAATTATATTTATTTAGCAATATTTTCTTAAGAAATTATTTTATTTTGCGCCCGAAAAGTCAGGGCGTTACACTCCTACATTTTTTCCAGCGTAAAGATCAAGAGACAAGCCGAAGGTTCGAGCCCTCTCGCCACTGCCAAATAGATCTGAAAACTCCTCATTTGTCCTCCATATTTTCACTCTCAATCATCAACCATGGCAACAAGAGGTCGGTACTCAAGATCAAGGGAGAAAGTAGACTCTTCGTTTCCGGCGAAGGAAAACTCTACTCGTTGCCGGTGAAGCTGGACTCGTTGGAGAAGTCGACGGTGATGCCAATCTAGCACTGGTGTTGGCGGTGGGGATTTTGGTCGTGGGAGGCGAGAGATGAGAGGTCAGAGGCTCAGAGGATTTAAAAAGAGAGAGGGGGTCGATTTGGCTTGGGGTTAAAAATGTCAATATGTACCATAACCGAGCCTATACAGGTTTTGAAAAAATATTTTAGGATTGGGATCAAACCAAACCTAAAAATCAGGACCAGCCTCTAATTATCTAAATATATTTTGCTGAACTGAATTAGGTTCGAGCCTAATTTTTTGGGCCGGCCTCAAAATTTACCATAATTAATTGAGCCGAAACCTCTAAGGGAAAAAGGCCTGTGATTTCTGACAGCGTACCGAATCCATATCCACACGGCCCAGAAAATTTCCAAGCCCAGTAATAGCCCAATCTCACTCTTCCCCTTCAACTTGGCGTTCGTCGTCCCCAATTTTGATCCAGAGATCAATCAATTAACCAATTTACCTGTTTTTGCTCCTTTTCTGAATTTATTCAACGAGATTTCTTCGCTCCACACGAAGCATTTAACTACCAGTCTCTGTTTCTGGTAGAACCTCCTAGGGTTTCCAAATTCGGAGCCCTAATCAGACCCGATTCGCATACCCATGGGTCGTTCTCGCCCCGTTTCGCACCCCAGCAATGACGATCCCACCCAAAGGTCCCTTCAATTTCCCGCCTTTTCCGTTGTTTTTCTGACTATTTATTGTATGGCTGTGTTGTTTATTTCTATGTGCATAAAATGGATTCAATTTATTCATTCAAAGATTGAATTTTTTAGCTGAATTACTTATCTGAAAGAATTCATAGCTTAAGAGAATTTCACTGAAGGGGATATAAATCACTAGTGCGTGGATGTATTTGCACACTACATGTGTTTATTTGTGACTAATTATCCGGGAAAGTTAGCTCAATTTTCGAATGAATGGTTTAAAATGGATTTTATCATTGAGTTTTTTAGGTGAGCTTACTGAAATACTTTTTCTGAAAGAATTCATGGCTTAAGAAATTTGATTGAACTCTTAACTGTTGTTTCAAGTACTGTAAGTCATTATCCAGGAGGTATGATTGTAAAATGGGAAAAAAAAAATCGGTTCTTGTCATAAATTTGATTGAACTCTCTCGTTCTGCTTATTCATTTGGTAATGGAATTGTCCACAAGTTTAAGACTTTAAGAACCCTTTTGTTTGACCGGATATGAGCATCCGATTGTTGTATATGTCAAAGGTCACATATGCATCTTTTTTTAATATCTGGATAAACATCCATTCTCTGTGGAGTTTATGCGTCATGCAATTATCAAGTTCCAGTCATATCTCTTACTGGCAGCCATTGCTTTATGTGGGGTGGAATGGACCCCGCTCTAGTACCATATGGAAACTTTATATCCAACTCAAAGTCAATTGGCAATGAGTGGAGAGGTCCCAAATGTTATTAAGTGATCACTCATTCCACTCCCAAGCAATGTGGGACTATATTTCCTTAACAGTTTGTATTAATATTGTGTGCCCTTTTCTAGGGATATCATCTGAAACTTACCTTTTCTTTTAATCTGCAGTCGATCCAAGAGAAAAAGGGCTGCATCAAATGTGGAGAATTTAGAACCTGCTACTGCAGGTACCATGACTCAAAGCAGACTCATATAATGGGCATCTTTTTATTTTGCTTTCGTTTCCTTCTTCTTCTTTCTGTCTTTTTGTGCGGAAGCGTCGGAAAGGGAGTGGCGGTGTGCAGGGATTTCAAGAGAAGCCATCTACGTGAAATTGGAATTGTTTGTGCTTAAAGAACCTGATTCCTTTTTTGTTAGCGGAAGTAAAAGCGATAAGCATGCTTCTCTGATTCAATGGTTCAAAATCGTGTTATTGAATCAGAAATCTTGCAAAAATATGGAAATAAATGGGGTGATGTGTTTGGAACCTATGTTAAATTTCTGGAAGATCCCCCTTTCTTTTCACATCTCTACTTTGTATATCTTGGTTTCGGTGGGGGAGGATGGGTGGGGAGTTATCATATGGTATGAGAGAGGATTTGGGGAATGTACATTTAATGCAATGAGGCATCGATTAGCTCGTCACATGTATGTTCATTAGATGTGAACTGCTTAATTTGAAACTTGAATTCTTTGATCACGAAGAGGGTAAAGAATTGGTAGTGGGAATTGAACTTGCATCATTTTATGTGGAAAGGCGGGGTTTTTGGTTATGTCAAATCAGCATTTTAAGGTCTGTAATTATGAACCAGAATAAACCTTTAGATGTACTGCATTTATATGCATACATTCCAAGATTTATGATGTAAATGCAGAAAAAGATTGCCATAGATCAGCATCCTCCGGAAGTCTACCCACAAGATAATAATATCCATGCCAGCTTTTGCTAGAATACAGTCAAAGATGACTTGCTTTCCATCTGATATCCCTGTAATAAGATGGGGGGAAGTAACGCATGCGAACATGACTTGACCATAGCTAAATGTATTCTTTATAGAGAACAGTGTCATTGCTTAGTGTGGGTTTGAAGTTTGGTTGAATTGATAGATGTATTCCATAAGCTTCAAAAGCTCTGCAATAAATCAAAAAATAGAAAATTTCCTTTTTGATGTCATGTTTTTCTATGGCAACTCATTCTTTTCTACTGTGGCAGGTCAAGGAATGAATGAAGGGAAGGAGACTTTATACCACTGTAATTATTGCAATAAAGATATCTCAGGGAAGATTCGTATTAAGTGTGTGACATGTCCTGATTATGACCTTTGTGTGGAGTGCTTTTCTGTTGGAGCTGAGGTGACTCCACATAAAAGCAATCATCCTTATAGGGTTATGGTTAGTGATCCTCTTCGCTTCTACTTTTCTTTTTGCACAGTTATCTCATCTTTGTCATTGTCTTTAGTTTTAGATATTAGTAACCTCCCATTCTTTTCCCTCTATCTAAGTCTATACGAATTCCTCTTCCAACTGATTTATAATAGTCGTTATTTACTAGGTCCAGTATTGCTTGAATCATACTTTATTGTCCTCTCAATTCTTTGGCAGTTTGGCCATGTATCATCATTCATGATTTAAGTTTTCTTGTTTCATTAGAGATCTTCTATTTGTTTTAGATCTTGGTGGATATTTTGTGGCTCACATTCATACTTCCTTGACAAATAGTTTAGTTTTGACCTATTTAGCCATGTATATAGCTAAACAAGGATGTCTAGAGTGATGAATGACCAGACTAGAGGGCATACAAATAATGTGAATGCATTAACAATAAAAGATGCTACACGGACTCGAGTATGAGGTGCCAGGTGCGAGTGTGTCTCCACTGCCCACGTATCAAATTCATCTAATTTCCATGTCATGGACATGGGGATGCGGCAAAGCACTCAGATTTCTTTCTATTTTTCTCCTGCATTCTATGTAAATGGTATTTACAAGGTGCGATAGGGCATTTCTTCCGTATTTATAGAGTTTTATGCATCTTTCTATCATAAACTTGACTTAATGGAGATGATTCTTAGGTGAATGCCCAGCTAAAATGTTGAACACGTATGCCATATCTTTCGCCCAAAATGGTGAACAGTATGCCATACCGGTACCCAAGTGTTCAGGCACGGGAATTCTACTCATTCTCCATGTAACTTTGCTATTAGTTGCGCCAATTGAAAATGTCAAGATGACGGACTCATTGAGATGTTGTGCTATTTTATGGGTTTTGTTGGTGCTGCTACTGGGAGAAGTGATTGTTAAAAAAGAAGATGAATCGAGGTTTCAAAGAAAGCACATGGGACCGTGGACTTTACTGTGAAATTCCACTGAGAGAGCAATGGAAACTTCTTTCTCCATTGCAAAAAGCAAAATGGGTTAAAAAGATTTGCTATTTACCAGTGTCCTTGTATGTTTTCCATTATTATATGTCAACGTCAATGACAATTGTTTTTTTCCTTTTTTCAGGACAATTTGTCATTCCCACTTATATGTCCTGACTGGAATGCAGATGAAGAGATATTACTCCTAGAGGTATGCATATATGTTCAAACGGACTCGGTATTGGTAAATTACCTTATCGAAATTCCCAAAATAGTAGTCCTTGGTAATCTTCATATTATCCATTTGATCGTTAGACAATGTATGTGTCTGGTACCTTGTCTCCTTGTCCTAAAAGTTTCTACGCTTCCTCTAGGGTATTGAAATGTATGGATTCGGGAACTGGACTGAAGTTGCAGAGCATGTTGGAACAAAAAGTAAAATGCAATGTATTGACCATTATAATGCTATATATATGAACTCGCCCTGCTTTCCTCTTCCGGTATGACAAGAATTATCCATTTATTTCGCTTCTTTGAAATGATTCAAGCTGAATCTTAATATTTCTTTTATAATTTTCATGCTGTGTCTTCTAGGACATGTCTCATGTTATGGGAAAGAACAGAGAAGAACTCCTTGCTATGGCCAAAGAGCATGGTGAAGTAAGGAAAGGTTAGCTTTCTAATTTTCTTTTCTAGCTCTATTTTCTTGTGCTCTTTTAAATTTGACTGCTTTGCATAGTTTATGACAAAAGGAGATTGAATTCCTAGTACCTTTTTCTTGCGCTTATTTTAGTAGTTGTTGCACTTTACTTGTAATCCCCATGTACACCTTATGTTTAATTGATCCCTATAATTTACCAGTTTGAATGGGTTGTTTCATGCAATATATATGTACAGTCCGTTCACTTGTTGCTAATCAATTAGTAGCCCTTCATTGGTTTTTGTAAGAGTGCTAGATAATATTGAGAGCATTAGATAACTGAAAGTACCAACGACTCTTCTTTCCGTGTGTGGGGGTCAATGTGTCTTTTGGCTTTCGTATACGCTGATATTTGGCATTTTCTCCGTTTTGGTGTGTCCTCAGGAATTCCAACGCTTGGGGAACTTACCGTGAAAGAAGAGCCTCCACTATCTGCGGCTGCAAGAGTCAAGTATAGCTAACTTAACTATGTCTCCTTTTTCCTTTCAAAAAACTGTCCCCTTTTCCAAGCAGCTTACTAATTTTTTACCCCTATCTCCTTTTGCATTGGATAGGGTTGAAGATCAAAGAAAAGAAGGTTCAACTGGTCGACCCTCTTCCAGCTTAACTTCAGGTATGTCGAACCGAAATCTGGGATTGGGCACATATTGGTAACTCGTTTGTTTGGCTCTCTAGATTTATATGAAGTTTGAAGTGTTCATATTGGGTGATTAACTTATTCTCGCTTACAAATCAGAGGTAGGAACTGGTACGGGTGTTAGCAATGGTACAGCTAAGGATGCTTATGATGGGGTCAAAATGGAAGGTATATTAGCCTATCCTGATTCATGTTGCGCATTCTGTGGTACTCTTTCTAGCAGTCATTGTGTTAGGACACAAATTATTCGGGCTGGCATTCAACTCATTACAACGCGCTTTTTTTTATTGAGGGACCTGTTTGCCCTGGCACCTAGATGACCAGTCTTAGTTTCAATTTTCTGATCCAAAAGGTCTCAGTTTCTACTTCATTGGGTGTAATTTTCATTTCTGAGTGGATGTTAGAAATGAATCTTCTCCAATAACCTATGCAACATGAAACAGTATGCTGGTGTTATAATGACTTGAGAAGTGTATTTATTCCATTATCCATTTGAGGGGCAAAAAATCTGTATTTTCTCTCTTTTGCAAGATATATGCATGATTCATTTCCTTGTACGATGTTGGTAGATTCTCATGTGGACAGGAGCATTGGAGAGAAGAAACCTAGGATTTCTGGCGATGAGGGTCCTTCTATGGCAGAGTTGAGTGGATATAATGCCAAGAGGCAAGAGTTTGAAGTTGAATATGATAATGATGCTGAACAGCTATTAGCAGATATGGAATTCAAAGAGATGGACACGGAGGCTGAGCGTGAACTAAAACTGCGGGTATTGCGCATTTACTCAAAAAGGTATAGTACCACCTTTCCTCCCTTGTTACTTTTGGGAGCATACAAAACTATGATTATGCATGTGCACTGCATTTCATTTATAGCTTAAAAGTATATGCTGCATGCAACAAACCAGGACGTGGCCAAGGCCAAGAAATGGTACAAGATGCAATAAAGCTATTTTGTACGTCGTCAATAAAAGAACTTTGTTAATCACCGTGTTCTCCCATCAGTAGTGTCTGCCAACCTTGTCCTTGACAAATACTGTATCGGTCCATTTTTCGTTTTACATTCTGAAACAACCTCCTTTCTGAGTGCCTCTAGTTATTCTGTAATAATTATGTTTATAAGCATGTATTAATAATGCTTATGAATGTGATGTGCTGGTGCCACATGTCTCCTAGAAACATGCGAGATAATGTAGTGGTGAACCTGTGGAAGGATTTTGGTTCTTGTGCTTAATTTTTTTTCTTGCCTATGATCCATTTTTGGCAGGCTTGATGAAAGGAAGCGGAGGAAAGATTTTATACTGGAAAGAAATCTACTTTACCCTAATCCTTTTGAGAAGAACCTCTCAGTTGAAGAGAGGGAAATATGTCAGCGTTACAGGGTGTTCATGCGATTCCATTCAAAAGAAGAGCACGAGGAACTGCTTAAGAGCGTTATCGAGGAGCACCGGATTTTGAAAAGAATTCAGGATCTTCAGGTTTGATGCATGCCCAACTCTTAAACTTAGTTTGCTTGAATATTTGATCAGAATTTAGATATGATGCATACTTGTAAAGACAGATGTATGTTGTGTATTGTATAATGAGTCTTTAAAAAGCTCAAAATAGAGGTTCGGCACATTCTTCTGTCAGTCTTTGCTACAAGTGTAGTCCCGGTTGATTGACTTATTTTGTATGGGCAAATTTTTGTAGCCGTCCCTGTAGTTTTACGGTTGTCTCACTTTCGTCTCTCTAGTTTCAATTGTCTCAATTTCGTCCCTGTAGTTTGTTTTACGATCCAATTTTCAATCTGGTTGAACCAGTGCGAAGATCTTATTTTTTTGATTATTTTATCCTAAATGGTCGTAATGAATTTTTGGCTCTAGAGCCTTTCAACGAGCACCCGAAGACTCCTTATTTAATTGCAAGGCTCTCTTAGGGTGCTCATTAAAAAGCCTTAGAGCCAAAAATCCATTATGACCATTTAAGATAAAATGATCAGAATATTAATATTTTTGCACCGGTTCAAATAGATTAAAAATTGGAACACTTAATTTTTTAACTATATAAACGGTGTAAAAAAAATAAGTGTTCCAATTTTCAATCCGTTTGAACCGGTGGGAAGATCTTATTTTTTTGATTATTTCATCCTAAATGGTCATAATGAATTTTTGGCTCTAAGGCCTTTCGTTGCCAAAAATTCATTACGACCATTTAGGATAAAATAATCAAAAAAATAAGATCTTCGCACCGGTTCAACCGGATTGAAAATTGGAGCATTTAATTTTTTAATTATATTTTTCCGTCAGTTTCGCTAACGGTGTTAACGATTTTACCAATTTGGAACGTAAAACAAACTACAGGGACGAAATTGAGACAATTGAAACTAGAGGGACGAAAGTGAGACAACCGTAAAACTACAGGGACGACTACGAAAATTTGCCCATTTTGTATTTATAGTGAGCTAAGTAATTCCCTCCCCACTGGAAGAAAGCCTCCTCTATTCAGCAGGGGAGGGATAAAGAAGGCCACCCCACCCCAGAATTATATGCTGTTTTCGATTAACTAGTGTAAAGTTCCAATTTCTTCCTTAAATACATGTCAACTGAGCACATATGCAGATTAGGCACCCAACTAATTGGTCTAAGATAGGTAGAAATTGGAAGGGAGGTTGGTTGTTGGAGCAGTCAGGATGTCTTGCAGCGTAACTCATTCTCTCGAAATTGTCTGAGCTGAATTTTGACGTACTTCCAGTTAATGTTGTTTTAGTTATGCTTCCTATGTTGCTGAAGGATAAGACATTGGGATCCCACATAAAATGTTGAACGACCACTTATTCATGTTTTGACAAAGCTTTCCTTTTGCTGGCCTCTCTCTTTTTGATTATTGCGAGTTCTCAACCGCTTTGCAATATGGGATGAGCCTGAAGACAAATTACTGGCGGCAGAAATAGACAAGATAGTATGCACTTATATAGTTTTTAATGTTGCTTGTTTAGTGGGTCACTACTCAGAAGCCAGGAAAATGCATTATTTCAATCGCTGTTGGCAAAACAGCTCAACTCAACGTATCAAATGCAAATCTTTGGTTCATCTACATGGATCAAGTTGCACATTGTGTGTCAACTACATTACCTTTCTAGATGCTATCGTGGATTCATGTGTTCTCTACTACCTTAACGTACGTCAGTTTTGTTTAGTTTTGGTAGTAGTTATTAATAGAAACCTTACTGTGGAGAGGATTCGCTTTTGTGATTGGACGATTGGGAAGATATTATTTGGCAAGGAGCATAACTTCTTTTTGAGCTACTTATGAATCAGCAACATCCTAGGTTTATAATTCGAAATTGGAGTGCCAGCTAATTGCTTGGCTTCATACCACACCCATAATGTCACGTCTTTTAGACATATACCGTCTCCCCTGCATTTGTGATAGATTATGCATGTTTATAAATCCACACTTCATATCACAAAAGTCTGGGCAGGAGGCTCGAGCTGCCGGCTGCCACACATCTGCTGAGGCTGAAAGATATATTGGGCAGAAGAGGAAGAATGAAGCTGAAGAGAGCAGTCGTAGGTTGAGAAGGGTGAATCATCTTAAAGGAGAGCCTGATAGCAGCCCGCAGGGAAATGCATTGGAATCTTCAGTATTGGATTCCATTGGTAAGGACTCTACAACTGCAGGACAAGCTATTTCGAACTCCTTGGATTGTTGGGACATCTCTGCGTTTCCGGGGGCTGACCTGCTTTCTGAAACTGTAAGAATACTTTTCCCAAATCCTGCTACTAACAGCGTATCATAAATAGGTGCGTCTTTGTTTTGAAATTCGAGCATGTGATCCAGAACCCTTCAACTACGAGCATGTCATGATTGATTAGGATTATACTGTCTACTTTTAAGGCCCTGTTTGGTTGTCCGGATTAAAAGCATTGGGTTGATCTATATTTCCAAGGGGACCAAATATCCTGCGTTGGTTGGAACTTTTATTGTCAGGATTAAATATCCGCCTAACATGAAATTGCACGAAAGATGGGGACATACTACCACGGTGGATGTGTAGCATTAATCTCCTCACTATTAGTCCTATCTCCAATGGGATAAACCATCCTATGGCTTTATATCTTTCACTAGAGGTCAGAAACAGAGCCTCAAGATTTTAGTTTCGAGTTGTGATTAGGGAAATTGTGTGATCTTGGTGGGTATAACTTATAAGTTCAGATAAAATTTTTACGTGCAGGAGAAACGGCTTTGTGGCGAGATCAAGATCCTACCTTCACACTACCTCAACATGTTGCAGACCTTGTCAATGGAGATGTTAAATGGCAGCATTACTAAGAAATCGGATGCCCATGGTCTGTTCAAGGTTGATCCAATCAAGGTGGATAGAGTTTACGACATGGCTGTGCACAAGGGTATTGGTCAATTGTGAACATGCTTTTGCAACCGACATGACGTAGGAAAAGCTCATGAGAATTGGGTTCTTGGAATAGAAGTCCATGGGTTAGCATGTACTGAAAGTATTACAATTCCGGCTATTTATGAAACGCTACGTCCTCAACATTACGGAAGGTGAAGTATTACCTATGTACATACCAGATCATTCAGTTCCGACTATGGGATCCTAAAATAATTTGTAGGAGTACAAAAGTTAATTAGAATGTGAATTTTCTAATTGAGGATAAGATGATTGGAAGAATTCCAACTGTTGCAATTACTAGGAAAAGGAAAATGTGTTGTATTAAATAAGTAAATTACATTCGAATTTTGAGATTCCCATTCGAGTGCCAATGCGAGTGTTGAATTCGGATTCATCTAAATGGTTGATGTTATCTAATACTAGTGTCTTGTATTGTCCTTGTTCAAAGCTAGGTCTTTTTTTGCTGCATTTTGAGCTTTAACGTCTTTATTATAGAAGGCTTATCTTTTATAAGTGAGTCTGCTTGGTCGCCGTAGGTTTTTATTGCTAATTTCTTGTGAATTCCCTCTTTGTGGTTTATTGCCACTTCTGGGTATGATTTCACAAAGATACAATGCCATCTTGCACTTCTGCAAAGCAGATGTTACTTAAACTGTACCCTGGTAACAAAAACCCTAGGTCTAAGAATCGAGTTACTTGGGATAACAAGTTTGTATGCACAAGTTTGTGTGCCACAAAAATCGAACAGTGTTCAGAATCGTCCGATCCAAGTTGACACGGAACCATGAGGGGTTCATACGCTTCAGACACTTCTATTTTCTACCATGTACAAGCGAATGTGAGAGAGTAGCATTAATAAATTGGTAGCAGGACCCTGCTGGCCCATTGGGACAACATGAGTGTTGTCCATTCAGAACTACGTCGTTTTGGATCGAGAAATTACTCCTCCCTTGGTCCTTGTTGGGTGCTCAATAAATGGGCAAGAGAGCATAAAATCAAACATTGGATTGATTTAATCTTTTATAAGAATTCATAAAAAAATATTTTAACTATAATGAGCGGCTTGAATCATTTTAATTTGGGGAGCTCAATAAATCATTAATTTAAAATTAAAGTTTTGGCCCGTACGAATTATGGAAAATCTCTTATTGATATCGGATTGAACTAATTTCTTGTACGAATCAATAAAAAAATATTTTAAAAATAATGAGCAATTTGAATCATTTTTGTGAGACCCAAAATGAGCTCCACAAAAAATCAATAGATCATTAATCTTGAGTAGCCAAACACTCTAATTTTAGATTAATCATATTAACAAGTTGCGTCATCCAGGCAATGAAAACATTTATCGTAAGTATTTTCTTCTCTCAGAATAATGTACTGTACAAATTGCGTGAATATACTGTTATTATCACGCAATTAACAATTACGCCACCTTAGTCCAAAAATCAACAATTACACCACCATTTACAACTTTATCAAAACAAAAATGTAAAAATACACGACACTCGAATCATGAAAATGTCCATAAAAGGAAATGAACGGTTGCGAATTTGGACCGTTCGCTTCCTTTCATTGATATTTTTTATGATCCGAGTGCATTGTATAAGTACTCCCTCCGTCCATTTTTAAGTGTCCTGCTTCGTAACTCCAACTTATTAAAAAGACATCATCATTATACTTTTCACATCAACTTTTTACTTCACTTTCCCTACTTACCCATCATCATTACTCTTTTACTCATTTACTTTTCAAAAATGAATCTACTTTTAGGGACAAAATAGATAATACAACTAATTTTTACCCACTAACTTTACAAAATGGACACTTATTAAGGGACAGCCCAAAATGGAATACTGGACAATAAAAAAGGGACGGAGGAAGTATTGTTCTACTATTATCAACCTTCTCAAAAGAGAAGAAGAGAAAGGGAGTGATTTTGGCACTCCTCTTTTTACCAACCACACTCCCCTTTTTATTTTTAGCGAGTGAAGTTACCTTTACACATTTCCTCTTTCTTGTTATCAAAATGAAATGACTTTTCACAAAGTTGAAGGATACCTGGATAATTTCAAAAAAAGAAAAAGAAAAAGAGGAGTGCAATTAGTAAAAAAAAAAGTGCTAAAATCACCCCCCAGAAAAACACCCATATGAGTAATACACTAATACACACGCAATGCTCAACCACCCTTCATAGAAAAGACAAAACCCTAGAGAGAGAGAGAGAGAGAGAGAGAGAGAGCAGTGTCTGCATCATCAAAGTAGAACAGGACAGAACCAGATTCGCTGTACAAATCCAACAACCAAAACAGAGTGACAAAAAAGAAGAAACATTTCTGGTCAAAACAGGGTCATAAGTCAACCACCCTATCCCCCAGGGAGCCAACCCTAAAAACAAAAGTAGTGTAGTACCCAAAACAGCGCATCACGCGCCCCCATCACCATTAATTAATCACACCATCTATCAATACAGAAAAATATTGTCAGACCAGTGTTTTCAATATAATAAATAGAGGACTGCCTACTTAAACCAATAAAGTACAGTTCAGTCCAGGGGTCAGCAGAGCTAATATTGGAGCAATTAAAGTAAGCTAGCTAGCTTTCTGTCAATCTCAGATGGAGAGAGAGAGAGAGAGAGAGAGAGAGAGACATGTACCTGATCAAACCACCCAAACCCATTCCCCTTCTCAGTTCAAAAAAACGTACTATGGTATGGGAGTACCTATCGTACCATACCTGGAATTAATGACAAAACAATTTGGACTTACATGCAAAAATGGAGAGGAGTTGCTTATTCTTTTTTCGTTTCGGGTCTCAAAATCTTAACGCACAATTCTTGTTAGATTTTTCATACCCATCTCTCTCATCGCTCATTACCCTGAAGACCTTTCTCAGAATTGAAATCCAAAGTATTAGTACTCATGTACCACATGCCTTTTCATTAAAATAAAATAAAAACTCATTTCATAGATGACTAGGAAAAAAAAAAAAAAAAGAAGAGGGAAAATGATTTTACACTTTCTTTTTTTATTATGACGCTCTTTTTCTTGTCTTTTAGTGAAAAAAATGCACACAAAAAGTTTAATAAAAGACGAAAAATAAAGGGTCATAATAAAAAAAAGAATGAAAATCATTTCTCAAAAAAGAGAGCTCGTCAAGACCAATCACGAGCACCTATGTTGGTCCACGATTTTTATCTTGGGGATGTTCCAAATTGGTATTCTCTCTTGAAAAGTCGGAACTTAAATGGGTAAAGTTTCAAAAAATTGTCCTCATAAATCTCTATCATTCAATTGCAAATAAGTTAAGGAATATTTAAAGATCCATCCTCTTTTTCCATGTTATGTAAGAATTTATCCCCCTTTTTTCATGCTTATGATTTCATCTTTTTACTGTGTGAATTACCTTTTTTATCCTTTTCACTATTTTTAGGAATATAACATGATAAGTTGACCACATCTTTGCATTTTTTCTTCATTCTTCGAGTTGACCAATAGAACATGGCTAAATTATTATGAAACTATTTCATGGTTAATTATTTGGACCGTTTACCGTGAAACTAGTCCGGCAAATCTGTTAGGCCGCTGCGCGAACCAATTCATATAAGGATAGTTACGTGGTTAAATTATCATGACATTACATGATTATATTACCATGACATTACATGGTTAATTACTTATGATTTCATCCTAAAATTCTTTGCCTATATAGACAAGAATTTTGGGATGAAATTATTTATGAATTCATCCTAAATAGTTATGATTTCATCCTAAAATTCTTTGCCTATATAGACAAGAATTTTGGGATGAAATTATTTATGAATTCATCCTATGTACTTATGATTTCATCCTAAAATTCTCGGCCTATATAGACAAGAATTTTGGGATGTAAATTACTTATGATTACATCCTAAATACTTATGATTTCATCCTAAAATTCTAGTCTATATAGGCCGAGAATTTTAAGATAGAATCATAAGTATTTAGGATGAATTCATAAATAATTTCATCCCAAAATTCTTGTCTATATAGGCAAAGAATTTTAGGATGAAATCATAAGTAATTAACCATGTAATGTCATAGTAATTTAACCATATAACTATCCTTATATGAATTGGTCTGCGCAGCGGCCTAACAAATTCGCCGGACTAGTTTCACGGTAAACGGTCCAAATAATTAACTATGAAATAGTTTCATAATAATTTAGCCATGTTCTATTGGCCAACTCGAAGAATGAAGAAAAAATGCAAAGATGTGGTTAACTTATCATGTTATATTCCTAAAAATAGTGAAAATGATAAAAAAAAGTAATTCACAGAGTAAAAGAATGAAATCATAAGCATGAAAAAAGAAGGGTATGAATTCTTAAGTCCGTTAAGGTTCTAGGATGAATAATTAAGTCTCCCATAAGTTAAAGGAAGGGGTAATTTTATAAAATGACACCTCTTGGTACAAAATTTATCTTTGACAACAATGTATTTTGATCAAGTGTCACAAACATACAAGTATCCAATAACATGATTTTCAACACGATTAAAATTTCTTGACAATTTTAAAATAAAAACAATTTCGGCCATCAAAATTAGATCGACAACACCCCCAAATTTAATAAGTTGAGGGTGGTCCAGTCCTTTTATCTAGTAGTACCAAGAAGGATATCAGTTGAATGAAAAATATATCCTACTGACGTACGGAGTAACACAAATTAATTCAAATACAGAACTAATACATCAAACAATTTTCGAAACATTTTTGATTTGTGCCCAAATTGAATTCAATCTTCCGTTAGTGCCCTCTATACCATGATATCCTCTCTCTCTTCCCCTCTCTCTCTCTCCAAAAAAAAATATGCCCTAACCTTAAATATAGCCTGAAAGTATAACAGCTACACCTATGTTATTGTGCTCCAAAGTCCCACAGATGCATAGACGTATCACTGCTACACGCTACCACATACCTCTCATCGGCCACCACAGCAGTCACCTCCCCTACTCTCTCTCTAAAACGATACAAATACGGTGCCCCTTGCTCCACCTCCCAAACCCTAAAGACGCCCCCGACGCACATTATCGCATACCCCGAATTCATGCACCCCAAAACAGCCCTTTGCGTCGCGCCCCTCACCATGAACTGGCATATCTCCTCCAACGTGCCTACCCGGCGCACGCTAGCGAGGCCCCGGGCGTTGACGGCGACAAACACGGAGTCGCTGGCGTCGACGGACCCGACAATGAGCCCCTGCTGGAATTCCTCCTCGCCGAGGATAATGCCGTGGTTGGTCAGGTCGAGGACGATGACCCGGAGGCTCGTGCACGCGACGGCTGAGTCGTGCGTGGGGACCCTGACTCGGGCGATGAAATCGGTTAGATCGGTGAGGAGGTGCCAACCCGTTACGGCTTCCGGGTCCGTGAGTGTGCCCCCGACGAACACGAGCTCTTCGGTGAGTCCGTTCCACACGTGGAAGGCACGGCCTGGTACCCCTGCGCAAGAAAGACAAAAACACCATTTATATACTTTGGTAGAACCACAAATTTTTTGGAAGTATCAAAAAATTGTTAAACTTTGACCGATAAGAATACTTCAATGAATCTCAATCATGGATTGCTGAGATAGACGGTTCGGATTTGCCCTACAAGGTGCACTTCAAGAAGCGCCCTAAAGCATCCCCGAATCCCACCACAGTAATGCAATTATCAGTACCACAATTTTTTGGAAGTAAAAAAAAGAAATATCCTAATTTAATTGTACAAATTTTGAAACAATAATAAAAAACAAACATTGTCAAATAACTTAAAATATTCTCTGAATTGTTTCTAAATGCAGTCATTTTTTTCGCGCGTTTCTTTGAATCATAGAGAATAAATTTGAAAATCAAAAATATTTTGATCATAAGTTTAAAAGACAAACTAATAGCGAAAATAAAATTAACCAAGTTCAAGCTCCACCTTAATTTACTTTGCTCATGCATGATGTAGTCAACGATACATAAATTTCAAAGCACTATTCCACCTTAATTTTACTTTGCTCATGCATGACGTCGTCGTCGTCGTCGTCGTCAAAGACATGACAAATTTCGTAAAAGTATATTCAAGATAATACTTGGGAAAATATGTTAAAACTATATTTTATTTGACATTGTTAGGACCTATCTTTACAATGTCAAATGTACCATTTTCTCATTCGATCTATATCCAACAAGTCGACATACAATTTGGGCCGCACTTTTAACACTTTTTGTCATGTAACAAAATATATTTTTTAAGAATTCAAATGTGGATTCTCTAATGGAGAGTAGAAAAATTATGGATAGTATAGATAGAACTATGTTTTGCACCTGCGTATAGACCGACCCACCACTGGCTACAGCCGCTGAAGTCAACCAAGGCACCGTCATTGACGACCGCACCCAAGTGTGCCCTCCGCACCGGCACCACGTTGTTAACCATTGCCACGTGGATATCTCCATCGTGAGAAGCAAATATTACCTGCGCGTCAGACAAAATAATCCCAGACACGGCCCGTGAAAACCTTCCAAGGACGTGGCGGTGTTGCGGCCGCAACGTCAACAGGTGAGTCCTGGAAGGGAGGTGGAACAGGCGGACGGAGCCGTCGGAGAATCCGGCAGCCAGGTGGTGGTCGGAGAGGGCGAGGCGGCGGCACAAGAGGACGTTATCTTCGTCGCCGTTGCCGTCGTTTCCGTTGTCGTCCGGGGGGCTAGGAGGGAGGGCTGTGTAGATGTATCGCCGCGTCCGGAAGTTGCGGGCGGTGCGGTGGCGGAAGATGAACTCGTCGCGCCACGTCGGGTGGTGGAGGAGGCGGAGGCGGCGGTTCCAGATGCGGCGTGTGAGTTCCCGCCATAGGAGGTCGGATCGCGATACGGCTTGCCACCTGGAACAAACCTGAAACGACAAATTGTAGCATGTTTAGCTCTTTTTTCACGTTGCATGTTTAACTGAGAAGGAGCAGAAATCGAAATCTGTACATAAAACTTTAAGTCAATTTTTATGCAGGGTTCGGATTGGTCCTATTTTGTACGAATTTGATAATCAAATCGTTACTTGAGGTTCCCAGAAATAGAGGTCCATTCCAGATCAAAAGTTCTACGGATGAACTAAACCAATCATGGAATTTAGATTTTGAAGGAGAAAATAAAAACTGCAAGTCAATTAATAGTACAAAACTACTAACATATGTGTATCAGTGTATATGTAAGTTCATGTATGTATATATTGTAGTAAATACATATGGACGGTCTAGTTCGGTAATCCACGGTTCCTTGCCAAATAGTTACGGACCGAACCACATACCACTGCACTCAAAATTAATTTTTCAAACCGGACTCAACCATTATTCAAAGGATCCGGACGAAAAACCTGTGGTTTAATTGGTTCGGTTCAACTGTTGATTCGATTGTTATTGTAGCCCTATTGCGAAATGCGTTGCCAATGTTGGGCTCCTATTCCACACATCTCATTCCGGTTCTGTTTTAGATCAATTTTCAACTTACCACCAGACTCTGTTGAAAGCTACTGGAATCCTCCCACATAAAATATACAATAGGTTCTACCTGAACTTTAGGTGGTGTTCTCTTTAGCTTTTTGCGAATTTTTTTGAATTTTGTCTTTATTCAAATTTTTTCCAGGTTTGTTAATTTTGCGTTAAACTTTTGGGGATTATTGATTTCACTCGTCGAAACGAATCAGAAAAATAAAAAAAAAAATCTTTTCATGTTTCTCTCGTTGAGACAAATCAATAATCCACAAGCGTATGGCGTAAAACTAATAAATACAAAACAAATTGAATAAAGACAACATCAAAAAAACCATAGAAAAACGAGACCTTATATAGTAATTATCTGGGGTATGATAATGAAGAATGCTCCAACTTCACATCATCGTGAAAAATTACAAAAATGCTACTCGCAACCGTTATGTTGGTTATACGCGTAGTTCTGACTGTCCAAATGTATTTGGATGGTCTAGATTTTAAAAACACTTCCCAAGGAAAAATTTACCTTTTCTGAGGAAGAGTTTGAGCGAATCTTGACCATTTATTACAACAATGGACGGTCAAAAATTGATTGTGTGGTTTGTTTTACACACAACTGTTGTGTGTGTAGCACTATTGAAAAAATTATTCAATGCTCATGGAGAACTGCTACATGATGGCCCAGAGCATAAAATTATTCAATGCTCATGGAAAACCGCTACATGATGGCCCAAAGCAATGAATACTTTTAAGTGAGATTTCTAAAAGAAATGAGTAGAAAGAGATAAATAAAGAAAATTTGTTGAAGACCGTTCACCCAACTTTGAGACCCCCAAACGAATAAGTCCTCCATCACCCTAGCGAAATAAGAAAGCCTACACCCATTGCTCAATTTTTACCGCTCCTCCCACCGCTCTCAATCTTACGGTCCAAAAGCGTTTTAGACAGTTTGAATTTTAAAAACATTCAGGAAAGAATTTTTGGAAGAATTTTTTAAAATCCGGACCATTAATTATCGAGACAGACGGTAAGATGTCGACTAGACCATTGAAACAGAGCGGTGAACGTAACACCGCTACTAACGAAATAGTATAGCGACAAGTTGACGTGAATCCATGCATGCGTGATGAACCCTTTTTCATTTATGAAGCTTCGGGAGACGAAACTCGTGCCTGCAGCCAAACAGGCTGGCAGGCAGGCAGGCAGACATATCATTCCAGGTAAGAGAGAAAAAGGCAGAGCATAGTAGTAAATATAACTCCCATATAGATACACAGATTTAACTAACGTATCATAACTGAGATTTCTGAAGTGACCGGAGGATACTTCATTTACTTCTAGAGGCTCGTTTGAAGGCGAGATAAGAATTGAGTATTAATTATGAATGAAGATAAGATAGTAGGGATATTATGTAAGAAAAGTGTGTCCATATTGATGGATGAGGAATAAAATGAGAGGATAAGATTGTTTTGTAATTGAAATGAAGAGAGAGAAGGTATTATCCGGGAGTATTATGTAATAACACCTTAAAACCTTCCCATAAATAATGCCCCTCCGGAGGTATTAGGGGGTACAATATAATCCAGGACTTAACTAATACCCCTCCATTTTAATTTCCAAACGAGATCTTAAGGCTGGACCCACAAACTAAAAGGGATATCACAATCCCCTTCACAATATCCCATCCAAACAGGCCCTAATGCTAAGAATTTCCCAGACGCCTTTTAATTTTGACCTGAGCATATCTTTCTTTGGTGGAGTAGTATTTGATTTTGATCTGTGTCCAATCTTTCATTATTCCTGTGCCGGCCTTTCTCACAATGCCAGTTTTGCTACACATTGCTTGCCCTCCTTCAACTCGTGGGGCATGTGTTCGGTTGCACACGGAAGTACTTAGGCTCGTTTCGTAATTTCCGTTTTACAAGACAGGTTATTCTTTCATAATATATTGTTTTTAATAAAAAAAGCAAGTACTACTTATTTCCTCTGGCAGAATGGGGCCCGAATTGATCAATGGCAGAGTTTTTGTTAATTTAGGTGCGTTTTCGCTAAACTAAACGAACTAAAGCCCATGCTTTTATAGATTTTTAGTGTAATAGCCCATCTTTGGGCAATTAGTCCCACATCTGAGACTTTGGAAAAAATTATAAAATATATATAGAAATTCGATCAGCTACTGTATAACTTGAGATAAACCTTTTGAGCCGCGTGGTCAGGCGAATGGTTAGCAGGTCAGCTGGGACGGATCGTTACATTTAGGCTGGTCATTTTCCTCACATACGTTAACTAAAATACTCTCTCCGTCCAAAAAAGTTGGACACTTTCACTACTTTGGTCCTAAGAAGAAATTATCTAGTATATCTTTTATCAAACAAAGTTTAACAAATCGCATAAAACATAATGAATTGAAATATATGCGCAAAAAATGGCAACGCAATTCTGAAAGTGTAACATTATGCAACGAAGGAAAAGTCTCCATTTAGCAGAAGCAACTTGACTATTGTCATAAATATGTAGTGCATTTACTTTAGCGGAAGCGCACCCGCCCTTAATATCCCATGAAGGGTATTAACTTATACCAAGAGTTAGTACTAGCTAGTCTCACTTCGATTTTTTATTATTATTTTTAGGGTAAGGGTCTCACTTCCATTGTTTGGTTTGTTGAGAAAGATAAGAGAAAAATTGAAAAAAATCCCTTCAATTTTCTCTCTTATTTACCCTTGACTTTTCCTCTAATTATTCTCTTCATTCCTTTTCCTTCCCCATTTCCTCCCAAAGTTTCAAAAAGGGCCTACAGGATTTTACCCCACCTAACTCGAACGGGGGATGGTGTGGCTTGGATGGTACTCAGCACAATATTGTACACCAACCGCACAACATTCTCTCCCGTTCCGTCATTTGCATCTCTCTCCCACCAACAATCGCTACATATAATCAATTAGGAAGTGAGATTCTAACACAAGGAATTCTTGATATAGTCCTAATTACTAAATCATTTAAAAATTAAGCAATTCAAGAAAGTACTAATAGAAACAGCAGGCTCACAACATCATGCAAGAAGAAAACAAATTGGATTATTTTAGTGGGACTAGAATATATTGAAATAGGGCACAACAAAAGGAGGTATGGGGTCCGAGCACTGCAATAAGGTCAATAATACAGTATATTCTTATAACTGGAATATATTGAAATCTGTTATGGACAGTGGACAACTGCATTGGGTTCTCTAGGAGGAAAGGCTTCGAGATCGAGCTCGTAAACATGGCCTTCATTCGTTTGGTCGTAAATTATCTTTACATGAAATATTCCAATTTTTTTTTGGTGTTTCACTGTATAAATTTCAGGGAAAAAATCCTTGATCGTATAAATTTTAGGAAAAACATGTAAGATTTTTTTGAATTTTATGTGATCAAACACCAAAAAATGCCAACCTGAAGCAAATTAATTTGTGCCCTATCCTAATTTTAGTTTATTTATACATGCACACATACGTCTATTTTCACCGAATTCGTATACATCTATATCTACCCTATACACACATATTCCTATCGGAACCACAATAGTATTTTCTCAAAATCCAATTAGTTTTGGGGAATTTTTTCCAGTCAAAACTTTGATTAACACAGTTTTTTCTAGTAATTCTTGAAACATAACTTATGTTGAACCAAATGGAGACAAAAGCTAGAACAAGAGATTAACACATAAATGCTAGAACAAGATCCACATTGGAGGGTTTGTCCGACCGTTAATTTCAGGACCCCAAAATTAGTCGAGTTGTGTATAAGCTGCCCCGATACTAGGTTATCAAAACATAATCCACGTTGGAGCAAGCTCTGCCAACAAAGTTTGACCATTTACTACACTCTCTCCTAATCAATTACAGTACATGTCCAGAGAAGACTGGAATAACTTAGGCCGGAGGTCTCAAAGGTCTCAATCAAGGATTTTTAGAGCAAATAAAAGTGTCCCTATTAATGGGGAGACACACGAGATTGCTGAGAAAGTTTCAGCCAAAAAGTAGAGCACTTCTATAGCTTAAAAAGGGCTGAAGCGAAGAAAGGAAAGGAATTCCAAACCAAGAAAAGGAAAGGAATTCCAAACCAAAAGAACACTTTTCGTTATCTTAAAATGACACTTAAAAAAGAGGGGTCCAAATATAGACAATTTCCCAAGTTAAAAGGGGCTGCCCATGAAGGTATTTCCAAATGAGAGGAAACAGCAAATTTTCCAAAGTAACCTTTTGCTATTTTTCAAGTTTTTCACATTTATGGTTAGAGAAAAGATTCTACCAAATATATGAATCCCCTTTCAGAGGCAGGCCCTCCTTGAGTACTCAAAAAAACGTAGTCCTAATCATTACACATGAGCTAACCACCGCACTTAGGTATATTGATATTCGTGAGATATCTAGTAAGTTCTAACTTGTTTGACATTATGTGTATTATCGACCATGTAGTTATCTTCTAAGAGTAAATTCACGAGTCCTTATCATTACACGAGTAACACCTGAGCTAACCACCGCACTTAATGTATATTGATATTCGTGAGATATCTAGTGAGTTCTAACTTGTTTGACATTATATGTTTATTATCGACCACATAGAGTAAATTCAAATCGTGATTATAAGAAAAGAAATGAGTATGTATATATGTTACGGAAATTCTGGGTATCATTCAATTTCACAGCAAACGTGGCAAGATATCATTGATTCTTATTATATATACACATAATATTTTCAAACATGACAACAATTGCGGCCAACAAAATCATCCATTAATTTTATTACGACTATTAGGCAGATCCTTGATTAAGCTACGTGCTAATTGGTTTGTAATATGTAATTGTTACTTGATCGGATGCGGACCCTCTTCGTGGTTTAGATTTATGAATTTCCTAAGTACCCAAAAAAAATAAAAAACTAATGACACGGTAATTTAAGTGGTTAGAAGTAACTAACGGACTTTCAACATAATGGTCACGGACAGGCAAATAATATTCTAGGTTCGAGAGCTGATGAATCAGCATTGACATCATTCGTACTACCTCTGTCCGTATTTGTTGCTCCATTTTGAAAATTCATGTGATTTTTAAATTGTTTATATATTTCAATTTATAATATTTTTCATCATTTTGAAAACATTGAATAATACATATAATTGAAATCTATCAAATAAAATTCATATTGTATATTTTTTAGATCTATATTGAAAAATATAAACAATTAAAAAGTAGCACAAACTCCAAAAAAGGACTAACAAACACGGATAGAAAGAGTAGTAAAATTCAAACCAGTACTCACCAAAGTAACCCATGATGATGATGATGATAAAATGTAGTAACCAAGGTCCTAACAAGGTTAAGAAACCGAGCCATCCATTGCTCGGTTAAGATCCGAGTCATCCATCGTCGAGACGAATGGCTGAATCAACCTCTTTGAAACGCTTTACAGAAAATATCTTATTGCCCTAAAAAGTCACGCGTTTTATACACATAGCATACGATATACATATAGTTAAAAACACTTTTTCATCATTGACAAGTGTACTGAAGGTCCATGATTCGAGCCCCGTGAGAGACGGTTTGAGATTCAAAGCTATAAACAGCTTTTAAATCCTCTTTTAGTCCTCTTTTGACTGACATACTAGTGAAGACATATATAAATATTGGCAAAATAAAGAAAGTGTACTGAAGTAAGTACACATTTTTCTACGCCCACCAGCTAGCTATAAGCCTATAACTGGGCGATGACCAATATTTAATTTCTATCAAAACAGAGTGTTTATTAAAATATCGATACTCTTGCACCGAACTAGTAAAGAATTCTTTTTACTCGTAAACAAACAAATTAAAAGGTCTTTTACAGTATGTTTCAGGCCAAACATCGAAATAGCGATTTGGTCAAAGATTTCTATCCCCGGACAATCACATCATCAGTAGTCGTTTCAATCGAAAAAACCACAGAGTCCTTTTGCCCCTACGACTTCGTTGAACAATTCAAATCACTCACAATGCTTAATCAGATGCTTAATCAGTACAGTAATTAGCACCAGATGGCCATCGCAAATGATATGTCAGACAAAGAATCTTGTCAACAATCGCGTAAAAACAGCAGAGACACAGGATCCGGGGATGCTGCTAAACAAATTCGCATAGCATAACGCTTTTTTATCCAAAGAAAAGAAAACATTATGAACCAGTTTAGTCTTTTCTTAGTAGATGCTCTTATCGGTATAATAGAAATGTATCGAATACTTGAGTTTCATAGAGGGACGGATTATATAAAACAGTAGAGAAACTTTATGAAAGTCTTTTCTTAGTAGATGCTCTTATCGGTACAATAGAAATGTATCGAATACTTGAGTTTCATAGAGAGACGGATTATATAAAACAGTAGAGAAACTTTACGAACGCAACAGCATAGCACGATACTCTAAACAACATGCTCATGTGAGACAGTGTACTGGATGCAACAAATGCATCGAATACTCGAGTTTCATAGAGGGACGGACTATATAAAACAGTAGAGAAACTTTACGAACGCAACAGCATATACAGCACAATACTCTACGCAACATGCTCATGTGACAATTTAGCGGATGGATTACTCGTTTTCGAGGGGCTTTGATACACCGCCACATCGTAATGTTGTGCAAAATGTTACTTGTTCTTTTTTTTGATCCGCCAAAATGTTACTCCATATGCATTTTATTGCAAAACAATACATTTGCAGAGAGAGAGAGAGAGAGAGGGAGACCTGGAAGAGGTTGAAGAGGGCGGCGGCGGCGGCGAGGCGGTTGACAGAACGAGAAGCATCAATGGCGACCTGGACAGCGAGAGCTTCGACGAAAGGCTCCGGCCAAACCCCGTCGCCGGAGCGCCGGCGAGACGACGACGGTCCTTCGAAATCGCCGCCTCTTCCTCTTCCTCTTCCTCTTCCTCTCCCTCTCCCTCTCCCCCTCCTACCTCCACTTCCATTTCCACTGTATTGCGACGTCGAGGAAGAAGCCATCGCATATATCTATATACCTCTTTCTCTCTCTCTCTCTCTCTCTCTCTCTCTCTCTGCAGACGATGCGGAGCACGTGCGCGAATAACGGCCGGCAATGAGACAAAACGAGAGAACCGAAAATGGGGCCCCAGAGGAACGAGTTTGTTAGAAACAGACACAGGAACGTACAGGTGTGAACAGGTGATTGCGTATCCGTTGGTAACGGTTTTGGGGGGAGGGCGGTTGTTTTTTTCCCACGCAGGAACCGCAGCGGAGGTGGAGGAGCGGCGGAGGTGGTTTTCCCTTGGCGGGAGATCGGCGGAGGAGGAGGAGCGGTGGAGGTGGTTTTCTTCCTGTGTGGTAGCTAGCTTCACCCCCTGATGTCAGTGGAGAGTATAAATAGTATTATTATTTTTTTGAGCTTTTTTCCTCTCAGATTGTACTTATCTACTTCCCTCTGGCAAGGCCTACATAGGACCTAGGAAATAGGGGCTGTTTCGGAACCTGTGATTTTTTTTTTAAATGTTTTTTTTTTTATTTAAGCTCCGTTCCAGAACGGGAATAACCTGCTTATTTTTTAAGAGGATAATTTCAAACTCAAAAATAATGTGTTTACGCAAATAATTTTTCTACCACTATAGATCTTGTTTGATAGATCTCATCAAGATCTTTAATACGGTGCAAAAAAATAAAAAAATTATTTTTCATTTACATTATTTTTTAATTTGAAAATGTGAAATAAGCTGCTTATTTTTTAAGAAAATTTCTGGAACTGAGCCTTACTACCAATCCATAAAGCTGCATTTCAATAAAGGCTGTTTTATACTCCCTCCGTTCCATAATCTTTGTCTGGTCCACAAAATGGAGACGTAAAAATAATATTACTATTTTTGTAAGAAAAGTTGGAAAAAAATTCAACAATTTACTAGATCTCGACAAGTTCTTTTAACTTGTGAAAAAAATTTGAATTTTTTCTTGAAAGAAATACATTATTTTGTAGTCCTTGTTTCACAGACCGGACAAAGATTATGGGACGGAAGGAGTAATGATCAAAATATAATACTATACGCCAGTATTGGATGTTTTTTGGTTGGAAAGTTCTAAAATCCGCTCGATGGGACTGACAATAGTAAAGTGTGTGAATATGTATTAAAACAGAAAGTCTTTGGACATAACAAATTTGTAATCGTCTAAATTTTTATTCTGTAAAAACCTGAATAAAAAGTTAGATGATTAGATCAAGCACTTATAGGTATCGGATTGAGCTAATTTTTCACGAAAGCCCTTAAAAAAATGTTTTAAACATAATTAACGGATCGGAATATTTGTATGGGACCCTTAGTGGGCTCCACAACGCAATCTATGCACAGATTTTCTTTACCAGTAGCAAGGTTCGTATAAAGTGTGTAAAAAATAAACAGAAATGCATATTTTTCTTGCCTTCTAGTGTCGTCAGCCCAGTAGACTAATAATAATAGCAAGACCGTTTATTGTTAAAACTAACAAGCTCTTTTTTATTATTATTAAAAATGGAGTGTATCTTCTTTCTTTTTTTAATCAGTAATCAATAAGATATCTTGACCAGTTTTTTAGTATAAAAGGTACAAATATTACAATCAAAAGTAAAAAAAAAAAAAATTTATCACAAAAGTAAAAGAAAAAAAAAAGAAAGAAAAAGAAATAGTTAAACTTTATTGTTTTAATATCCGTTTAGATTTTGAGGAATATTTTTGGAATAATGTAAGTCAAACTCATTAGTAGTAGTACTATATATTCGTTGGTATCCGTAAAATATTCCAAGTTTCACTTGTCAAGTCTCCTCCCATTGCAAGCAAAATATGTTTTGTTTCTTTCCTTGATTTGGAAAAAATACAGCGGAATATAAACCTACGAGAAACGCCACGTACAAAGAAAACTTACCCTGAAAGTATTCCGAAAAAGCAATTAGTAGTTGAGAATCATTTTGATGATTAGGTCACACACATTAAAATGAATCTCAACCATTAGTTACTTTTTTGGGTTCTTTCGGGGATAAGTTTCCTTTGTCCTTAGTATTTTCCTAAACTTATTTGGCAGCACCCGCACTCATTCGAGTGATTTTTCAGGGCCCAGCGAGTATATCCTACGTGTTACCCGCTCGGCGCATCCGAGGCCGTCTGATACACTTTTGGACGGTTCGGATTGAAACCCTCTCTCCTCTCACCCCAACACTTTTTCTCTCATTTTTCTCTCTCTAAATCTAAGCCGTTCAAACACGCAATGAACAACTTAGATGTGCGAGCAAGCACCACGTTGTATCCGCTCCATACTGAAAAATTTTCCCACTCATTCTTCTTTATTTGGGCAAAAATGTTAGGTACACTACCTTTTTATTTGGGATTGGTACAAGGGTATAGTGCAGTGCATTAATTAATAGTATTATTATTATTATTATTACGAACGCATTCATTATTTCATGCTTAATGAGAACTCAAAGGAAGCAAAGATTAGCGCATCACTCTCCTTTTGTGCCCACTAGGAGCATCACGAGCTCTCCCCTTTTGTTTCCTCTCCAACGAGAAACGTACAGCCACCGACTGGGTGGCTACCGATTTTGCACCGACGGCCTTGCATGGCCTCTTCCGAATCCCCACAAAAAAATCGAGCACCCCGGCAATCTAAATAAAAAATAAAAAATTTGAATCGAGCATCTGCACATATCGAATTAAGTTGATTCTTTGTGGGCCCACTTAATTTTTCTTTAAAAACCATTATTGAACGACTCGGATTTTTCGGGCGGGACCCGAAAAGGATCCCGTAAGGCCGTTGGTGCAGAATCGATAGCCACCCAGTCAGTGGTTGTAGCAAAGTTGAATTGACAAAAATAAAACACTAAGTAAAAACGGGTTTGTCCCCTCTTAAAACTATGACTGTTTTATTTTGAAGTCAAATTTTACAAGGTAATTAGTTTTCGACTGTCAAATTTACAGCTGCTATCAATAAGAGTTTTTTCTCAAATATATATGCGCTTAAATTTTAAGTTTGCTCATTGCAGTTCTTTATACCAGAGAAAAGGATTTTACTCAAATTTAAGTAAGAGTACGGGTTGAAGAATGTACGTTCGAATTAAACGCATCTTATCGAGTTCCAAAAAACAAAAAACTCACAAAAAGAAAGGTTTCAGAACGCAAAAAAAAGTCCTTATTTTTTAAGAAGTCAATTTCAAGCTCAAAAATTATAGACTTATTGAAATCTGAAAATATGCAATATAGATCTTGTTTGAAAGATCTCATCGAGGTCTTTTATACGATGCAAAAAAAAATTAAAAAATTATTTTTCATTTACATTATTTTTGAGTTTGAAAATGTGAAATAAGCTGCTTATTTTTTAAGAAGGTATTTGGAACGGAACGTAAAGCCTCTAATAATAAAGGAAGCTAGCGTGAGCTACATATCCCTTGATATATGCCCAGATCGAGAGAGATATGATCATCACCCCCCAGGTGTACGTGATTATTAGCCCCATGCATAATTTGTTCTCATGCTTATCAAAAATAATGTTTACAAAATGATGAATGTGAGATCGATACTGTCTTTGGATGCTAATACTCTACTACAGCAGTACTAATGACCGATCTCCCCCCTGTCCAGTGCTCGAGAATTAGGGCTTTGGAATTTTCTAGAAACTTGCACATGGAGTCATGGAGATTTCTCTCATCTCCGCACCAAAATGGGAAATAAATACTGTATTGGATAAGGTTTTTAATTAGCTCAGCAGACAGGGGTGCATTATTATGTAACATGCATTCATAATTGAGAGAAACTTCTTTCAAGCACCAACCGATCGCGACCGTCCAAAAGCGTTCTGGACGGTCCGGATTTTAATGAAACTTTTCCGGAAAGAAGTTTGGCTGTTTCTCGAAAAAAAGTTTCATTTACTTCCGGACTGTTCGGAGTACTTTCGGACGCTCGCGATCGGCTCCTTAAACAACTATTCACGGATCCGCCGTTAAAAAGATTTTCCTCATAATTACCTAGCAAACGATGGCTGAGACATGATCTTGGAAGTGGCAGACAATTAATTAAACAATTTGTATTTCCCTCTGTTTCATATTGTTTGTCTGTATTTCAATTTGAAATGTCCGAAAATGCTTGTTCTTTATTTCTGAAATGAATCGAACTAAAAAGTGTGTAAATATCCACAAAATACACTTCATAATCGATTTATTTTTTTTGTTAAAGAATCATTCAACAATAGTTAACATACCATTATTAAAATTGGCAGGAGATTGCAAAACTAAACAACGTTTCTTTTATAGGAGGTTATATAAGAGTATAAGACCCGTAGATGGCCTATGCCACCGGCCCCTTAAAGATTCTGCCCCTGATAGCAAATTACGCGACACGACAACAATGAGATGGTTTTCAAAAAGTTGTCAAGTGGCAAGTGAGATGTATAAGTCACGATTTTGAATTCCATGAAACCACTCGACATTTTTCATGAGGTACCCTTCCAGAGCTCTGCATGGTAATTATCCGGTATGTGGTGAACAGAGTAATCCAATAATTAGTACCAAATGTCAACCTCAACCTGTGACTATAAATTCTTGTGATGAGAGAGGAGACAAGGTTATATAAGGTACACAACCTTAAAAATTGGAGTAGTAAAGTAAATGTCTTTTTTGTATTTTGAGACCCCAAAAAAAAAAAAAAAAACCCTCGTAACCCATCACAAAATCTTTATAATCTGAACACCAAGAATGTGTATTGGGTCAGAAAAATTAATTAAAAAAAAGAAAATTTTAAAATCAGTCCAATGGGCTGACAATAGTAAGTGTGTGAATGTGTATTAGAGGGTGTAAAAAATAAACAGAAATACGTATTTTCCTTGCCTTCTAGTGTACTTATCGTCAGTTCAGTGGGCTGACAATAGCAAGACCGTTAAAAAAAAATGCCGTAAAAATTCATAAACAACACCACAAAAATTATAATTTTGAGCTCCACGTCTTTTTGGATTTCGGGTCATTTTTTACTATGAAATTCATTAACGACACCACAAAAATTCGTAAATAACACCACAAAAAAATTCAAAAAAGTAACCACAGAAATTCATAAACTTTTTTTTTTGCCACGGATAGAAATTCATAAACTAAGCCGCCACAAAGTTCATATCTCGGGCACAAAAATTCGTAAAACGAGCCACAAAATTTTGAAGGATGTACCGTACGCCCAGAAAATGAAAATGAGTCACAAAAACTCGTATAGAAAAGCTAGAAAATTGACCGAAACGGAGTTACTAAAATTCGTATAGAAAAGTTTGCACCAATTACGTGGATATATATATATATATATATATATATATATATATATATATAATACTCGTCAACTAGTGTTAGCTAGTGTATATCATGATTAAGGCATGCAAAGAGAATTATAATTAGCCGATCAAAAAAGTACTAAATGTGGTAGATCATGACTTTGTATCACCGACGAAATGGGAAAATACACAATTACATACCTTTTTTAAAATTAAAAAAAAATTTCATTAGGTGAAATTGGATGATTGCCCTGGTATTTATACTTTCTTTTTTTCTGATTTTGCCAAAACCACAGTTGGCAGCAGTGATGATTTTTTTTTTCTTTTTCATTTTTTGCCAGCAAAAGAAAAAATGGATAAATTTTTAATTTTGCGAATATGATTTTAAAACAACCTGACTCATAGCCTCCGTTGCGCCTTCGTTTCAGGTCGCGTCCGAAAGTGTTGTTCGGTCAGATCGGTTTGGACGGAAAATATTTTAAGGCCCCGTTTGATAATGGGTTTGAGGGTTGGGATTGGAGTAATAATCCCATGGGACTATTAATACTCCGTTTGGTAACAAAAAAAGGTCCGGACTATTAGTCCGATCGGATTAATAGAGGGGGTATTAGGGGGTATTGCTAATACCCCGTGGGACTTGGTATTGAGGGGTATTAATAATCCAATCCCAACTCCTTCACATTACCAATCCCTTCTCTTTACCAATTTCTTCTAACAATCCAATCCCATCATCTAATCCCATCTCAAACAAACATGATATTAATAATCCCATCATCTAATTCCATCCCAAACAAACATACTCATTATCAATCCCTTCTCATTACCAATCCCATCTCCTTACGAATCCCAATCCTAATCCCATCTCCTTATGAATCCCATCCATCTATCTCTGTTATCAAACGAGGCCTAAGTATAAAGTCCTACCAGCCTATGCAGAAGCCACAAGCAGGCTCCTGAGTCCCATGTACGGGCGGCCCGGATGTGCACATGGTGTTGCACAACACCATCTTCCGGTTCTGTTAAAAAAATGAACGGAAGGGAAATGGACACAAAGTCAAACAGTAACTTTTTGGGATACCACACAAGATCGGAGGCTTTGGGCCTATCTGTATGGCCATGCTCATGTCTTTTCAGCGATTCTGCCATATGAAGACCTTCGGTGAGAAGATATATATTTTTAATAGGGAAATGCCACGGTGTCCACCCGCCAAACGGGGGCACCGTAAAAAATGGAATAACGGACCACTACGAAGCATAACAAAATCACTGATGTGTATAACCAAAACCATTGAGGAGCATAACTCCCAAAATCCCCAGAATTTTTGAGGATTTTGGAGGTTATGCCGTTGTAAGGTTTTGGTTATATACATCAGTGGTCTTGTTATGCTTCGTAGTGGTCCGTTATGCCATTTTTTACAGTGTCCCCGTTTGGCGGGTGGACACCGTAGCATTTCCCTTTTTAATAATTGGATATTCAGATCTATTTGTGTGCGTCTCAACTAATTTCAAGGCTCTAAAGATAACAAGATAACAATGGGGCATAACATTCTAGTGGCTCCAAGATTTTGGATGGTCGGCCTCCGTAGAATTCAAACATACGATCTCATGGTCAAACATTTTTTACTTTTTCGTGCCCATTTTCCCAAACCCTGAGATTAATTCGGAGAGAATAGGGAAATGATTTTGCCACACTATTTTTTGATAATGCCACAATCTGCAAGTGTATTTTTGCAAAAAATACACTTTCAGAATTGTGACATTATCAAAAAAGGGCGTGGCAAAATCACTACCCGAATATTATAATACTACTGATGAATGGAAGGGGTCGTGGTACCATATGAACTGTGCAAAGCCCATTCAATCTGCTGCGGGCTTTTCGGGACCCATGGCGTATGTCCATGTAGGTAGAGGGGTATTTTCCACTAAATAACAAATTGTGGATCACAATTTTTTGGTTTCGTTTTTATTCAAATTTTTTTGCGTTTTGATTCGCCTCAACGAGACGATTTGAAAAAGTAAAAAAATATAGAGTAACTTTTACACAAGTATTTTTAAAAATACCCTAGAAAAAGTCCAAAATATTGACTTTATGAACTTTTGCTTTAATAATTCTCAAAATACTCGTGTAAAAGTCCTAATTTTTTAGCTTTTCGATTTCTCTTGTTGAGACAAACCAATATTACACAAAAATTTAACGCAAAACTAACAAAAATAAAATTTTTTATTGAATAAATACAAATACAAAACCCAAAAGTTGCAATTCAAAACTTGTTGGGTAGTGAAAACACACCCTAAATATAATAGACCTTGGGTTGTATTGCCAAGTGCCTTGCCCGAAGCACATATGTTTTATAGGATCTGAGCGTTAGGACCGCAAACTCTTAACTATGCGTTTAGTTATGGATTACTTGTAGTCTATAAACGTCAAATTAATTCCATTAAATTATAAATTGTAGAAAATGTATTGGGTTAATAGAAGAAAATGTATTTGATGTTTTAGTTTAGTGAAAACAACTTAACTTTTGACAAAAAAAAAAAAAAAATTCCACTAAACTAAAAGCGAGGTCTAAGGGTTCAAATCCACAACCTAAGTTATTCACCTATTCTCAAAGATAACTCAAGTAAGAACGAAGCTCACCATGTTTTTACTCGAAGGATTTAACGATGAAAATCTTGTTTACATAAAAAATGGTGTTTGGAAATAGAGTGAACCCTTCAAGGCATTTTATGAAACACTTAAGAGTGCCATTGTTCTAAGCATTATGTGCGTCAATGCTCTTGTCAACACATAATCAAAGAAGTTAAGAACCCTAGCTTTGAAATCAAAGAGAAAGAGCTCATTAGTTCTTTGAGGCATTTTATCAAATACCTAGAGTGTCATTAATCAAAGTACTATGTGTGCCAATGCTATGGTCTACACATGAGCAAAAATTCAATAACCCTTGTTTTTGGATAAAAAAAAGGGTTAAACTTAATCCATTCACAAACAAGCTTTAAAATCACATATTGAGATATTGATATTGAACAACCTAATCATAGAATGAATATCACCCCCTGACTAAGACGTAAGGAACTACTCTTCCATAGGAGGTGAAATCAACAAAAAAGATAGAGAAATAACACAATCATAAAAATAAACACAAAATTAAGCTAAAACTTTGATTGAAATACTTGTATGATTTAAAGAAAATTGCAAGAAGAAACTACAAATCAAAGCTCCCAACAATGGAGCTTTAAGAGCTAAACCTAAGAGGGAGGTAGAGAGAGAAAGTAAAAGGGTAGATTTTATAAAAGGAGGAAGCTATGGTACACAGGATATACCGTATGTTTAAATTATGACAATTTGTGATTTTCATTATGCCGATTTTTGGTTTTATAATGCATATTTATGACTTCAGTTACGACTTGTGCTTTACAATTTACCTATTGAACAGGTCACTAGCAGATTACTCATAATTAAAAAATATTGTTATGATATAACCATAATTATTCGTACCCGAATCCATAATACTTGTACCCTAATCAGATATATGCGTACAATATCAAAAATTAAATAATGTTACCCACAAATGTTATAACAACCCCATAAATTGGCATTGTCTTACCACAATGAGTTGTACAAAAAATTCTTTGACTCGTATGATATTCCGTAACAAAATCAAAATATGTCGTATCAGAATCATTAATTGTTATACCCAAGACAAAAATATTTGTAGAATGTCATAAATTTTATAAAATAACCACAATTGTTATGACAACACTTAAAATTGTCGTTTTCTTAATACAATGTGTCGTATTAAAAGAAAACATATTTAAATACCACAACTTATATAACAAACCACAATTGTTATGACAATATCATAAATTGACGTTTTCTTACCACAATGTGTCGTACCAAAGGAAATTAATTAAAATATTTCATAATTACACATGTCTAAAATACCACAAATTCAGTAATATAACCAAATTTGTTATGACAATACCATAAATTGACGTTTTCATACCCATAATGTGTAGTATAAAAAATTTCTGTAACGCCCCAAATATTGGAAACGTTAAGTAAATATTTAAAGACCAATTTCTCAAAAGATTAATCCAGTTTAATGCGTCAGACGTCCCAAAAGCATACGTCATCATATTACAACAATATCGAAATAAATTTAAAGTTTTTAAACGAGTCAAATTAACACACTTTCAAATTTAATCGATTAAGCTTTCAAAATTCAAAGACCAATAATCCGTCAGAGCATCTAAGCGTATGGCAACCAAGGTTCCTCGCCTCCGCCTGTGGCAGGGTTAAAGTCGGTCTGCTCGAACGGCACTTCCGTTCCGTCTTCGGTACCTGGCGTTCGAGTTGCCAGGGCAACATAGCACCGTGAGCGATGACGCTCAGTAGCCAAAACCCACCCGAAACCCATAACTTACAAGCAATAGGAATATAATTGACAAGCATAAAAAAAAAAAACATAAATAGAGAACAATCAACTCTTCTTTCTTTACTATCCTTTAACCTATGTGAAATCTCAGATCTTATCCACAGATCCGTTCCTACCCTTAACCTCTGGCACAAACACTGGTGTGGTCGACTCCCCTTTTCCAGATTCGGATGAAAGATACCTAAGTTATGTACTCGGGTATCCCATCCGCAACCATAAGTTCGGATCAAACTTCCCGGGTGCGCAGACGAGCACACTCTGTCCCGGTTTGTGACACAAGCACAATGCCGCCCTTATGTCCCGTCCCAACATCCGAGAGCCGATCACCACCATGCCGTACCCAGGGTTTCGTAATCCAACACTTTCAACAATTCACCACCAATCATCCATCAACAATACATCGCCACGGGTTCCAAACCTGGATTGCCCGAAATCCAAATCACAACCTCACTTTATCCATTTTTTTTTCCATTAAACCTATTTTCAACGTCTAAGATGATAAGTCCACACATCGCAACCACCCCGGAAACCTATTTGTCCAATCTATCAATCCAACAACATTTCACACAATTTAATACTTTTACGAAACATGTTAACATGCTACAATAATTAATTCCATAATAACCACCAAGCATGCGATAAATCTACTCATACGATAAAATTTATCATGCCATAGAATTTATCATTTGAATACATTAAGCATGCGACTAAACTAACATCAAACTGGAAATATTTAACTTAGGGACTTATGTTACTATTTCATATTTTCTAGGGTAATTTTAGAAGCTATTCAAACCCAAGGGTGTAATTTACAAGCTAGTCTAACTCAAGGGGTTAAACAACAATTATTCTAAAATCTTTTTATTCTTTTCCACGCTGTCTTGCTTCTCCTTCCTTTTTTTTTCTTTTTTAAACAAAAACAGAGGCAACGGCCAGCAGTCAGCAGCTGCACTTCTTCCTCTCTTTTTTTTTCTTAAACAACAAAAAAAAGAAAAAGAAAAACAGAACGGTGGCAGTGGAGTTCAAATAAGGTGGGTTTTTCGTCCGGACCCGACCGGCGACAAACGGGTTCGAATGTAATCATACCGAAACGTAAAAAAAATCATTACGGACATGTTATATACGTAGGGAGGTGAGTTCGGACTACCTCTCGTCCGGCGAAACGGTTTACGGAGTGGTGTAGGCGGCGGTTCGGAACGGCGACGGAGCTTGACGGTGAGGAGCTCGGCTGGAAGAGATGACCCGGTTGGTGGTGAGAAAAAAATGAGCGGCAACAGGAGAGTGGAGGACGGAAGAGGTGGAGTTCGGGTGGTGGTGTTGACTGGTGAGAATGGAGGAGTGGTGGTGGCTCCGGCAATGGTGGTTTCGGTGGTGGTGAGTGGCTCGGTTGGGACAAAGAAAAGAAAATGGTTTTGCTCTCTCTCTCTCTCTCTCTCTGAAATACTCTCCTCTGCCGAAGTGGGTGTGATGGCTGAGAACATGGAAATGGAATGGGAGGGACACTTAAATGAGTTTTGGATTTTTGCCCAAGGGGTATTAACATGTGGGTAATAATGTGGTGTCAAATTGTGAGGAAAAATGGAGAGTAAAAGGTGGGATTTGGTTTCCCTTACTGCCGAAATAAAAGAATGGGGAGAAGGTTGGGTTGGGTTTGGTGCAACACACACTCGAACAATTACTCGTCGGACACGCGCACACACAATAAATTACAGAATAAAGTTTTGTATGACGGCATAAATAATTTTTTTTTTTTTAGCAAAATAATATTTTTGGCTTGATAATTATTATTAGTTATATAAAAAAAATACCGGGTCTTTACAATTTCAATCGGAAAGTTCAATTAGCGATAGTTATAATCAGCAAAATATCATACCACAAATTGAGTAATATAACCAAATTTGTTATGATAATACCATAAATTGACGTTTTCATACCCATATCGTGTCGTATAAAAAAAATTCAATCGGAATGTTCAGACGATAGTTATAATCAGCAAAATACCATTTCACAAATTCAGTAATATAACCAAATTTGTTATAATAACACCGTAAATTGACGTTTTTATACCAACAACGTGTCGTATAATTAAAAGAAATTCAATTCAAATGTTCAATTAATGATAGTTATAATCAACAAAATACCATACCACAAATTCAGTATTATAACCAAATTTGTTATGATAACACCATAAATTCGCATTTTCATACCCACAACGTGTCGTATAAAAAAAATCAATCGGAATGTTCAGTAAACGATAGTTATAATCAGCAAAATACCATACCACTAATTATTTTCAATTCCCGCCACATTTTTTTTTTCAAATTTTAAAATTTTCACCATATTATCTTAATTTTCAATTCCCTCCACACTATTTTTTCAAATTCTTATTTGTCTCTACACAATACCTCAATAATTTAAACTAAAAATGAAGTTCTCGCTCAAAATTTTCATCCAAGAAATTCACCAAAAAGTAAGTACTATACCCAAATTTTTTAATACAACTACAATTTCCTCTCAAAATATTAGTCTAAATTAAGTTCTTTCTCTACAAAATTTAATTCAAAAAATCAAAATTTCTTCAAATTTTCGTGGAAAAATGAGAGGTCACTAAAACAAATAATTATCCAATTGTCTCAAGATACGGATATTCAGGGCGGTGCATTTAACAATGGGCACTATATATTTGACAGGCGGATTGGTGCCAAACCTTTACCCTATGCATACAAATCCAAATTTAATGGTGGTCCTTGGAATTAGGTCATGGAAGTACAATCTAAATAATTTTGTAAATTTATTGTCATTGTACTTTCTTTTAAAAAAAATTATTATAGTCAACATACTGATTTACACCAATGACATGGGCCATAATATGATCTACAAGTGAATTTGAGGCTACTGCCTTTTCAAATTTTCAGCCAAAAATAAGGCTCCTACTTTCAAGAAAGTACTATATAATTAATAGTCTTCAAAATTTCAAATTCTCAATTGTTTACCACAATGATAAGGTGTTGGAATTTGGACATTTATCTAAAAGATCAGAGGTTCAAGTCTTGAACCCTTCATTCCTTCTCTTTTTTTTTTTTTTTAAGAATGTTGTTTTTTAAGGTTAAATTACAAAGTTAGTCCTTATAGTTTCATACTTTGACAAATCTAGTCGTTTAATCTCAATGGGAAAAATTTAAAATACCCCCCACCTTTAGACCAAAATTCAATTAGGCTCCCAACCTTTTCAAAACCTTAATCTTACTCCCAATGTTATCTTCCGTTAATCAAAACGCCCCCTTCCGTCAGAATGACTAACGGATTTCGTTAAAAGCTCTGTTAAATAGCATCCCGATCGAATTTTGATGATCCAATCCGCTCAATATGTTCAAAACGTGATTTTAAGGGTACCCGTGAGAAATCGGCAAAAAAATTGACCCGTAAGGGCTTCATCTGAACACTTTTTTATTGAATAGTTCAATAAAAAACTATTCAGATGAAGCCCTTCTTTTTTTTCCGATTTTTCTCGTGTACCCTTAAAATCACGTTTTGAACACATTGAGCGCCTCGGATCATCAAAATTCGATTAGGAGGAGGGGCGGATTGATCCGGATTTTGTTCAAGTCCAAACGTCCTGATTTTGCTTCGTTTGCACCTCCTTTTTCGATCGAATTTGATGATCAAGTTGCTCAATGTGTTCAAAACATGATTTTAATGGTACCCTCAAAAAATAAAAAAAAATGATCGGAAGGGCTTCATCTGACACTTTTTTATTGAACTATTCAATAAAAAACTATTCAGATGAAGCCCTTCCCGATCATTTTTTTTACTAATTTCATGCGGGTACCATTAAAATCACGTTTTGAACACATTGAGCGGCTCGGATCATCAAAATTCGATTGGGAAAGAGGAGGGGCGGATTGATCCGGATTTTGTTCAAGTCCGAACGTCCGGATTTTGCTTCGGTTTGCACCTCCCTTTTTCTGATCGAATTTCGATGATCCAAGCCGCTCAATGTGTTCAAAACATGATTTTAAGAGTACCCTTAAAAAATTATAAAAAAAAATTATCGGGAAGGGATTCATCCATCTTTTTTATTGAACTATTCAATAAAAAACTGTTCAGATGAAGCCCTTTCCGATCATTTTTTTTACTAATTTCTTGCTGGTACCCTTAAAATCACGTTTTGAACACATTGAGCGGCTCGGATCATCAAAATTCGATTGGGATGATATTTAACGGAGCCTTTAACGGAATCCGTTAGTCATTCGGACGGAAGGGGGCGTTTTGATTAACGGAAGATAACGTGGGGAGTAAAATTGAAGGTTTTAAAAGGTTGGGAGCCTAATTGAATTTTGGTCTAAAGGTTGGGGGGTATTTTAAATTTTTCCCTAATTTCAATACAACAATAAAATCTAATAATGTACCATCTGAGTCCCACGTAAGGTAGACACTTAATTGGATGAAAAATATCATTATAAAATCTAATAATGCACCATCTGAGTTATATATTTTTTAATTATTTTATCGAAATCGTCTATCTTTTACATAATATCAATTAGGTCATTCGTACCAAGAATGAAGTTGATGGCTTATAGGTAAACACTTAATTGGATGAAAAATATCATTATATTATTAAATTTGCTTGTCGATGATGGAGCTTCCTAAATCAGATCGAGGCAAAAATTTACGTAGGTGACTTAATCAACAAACATACAAAACTCAACGGAATTGATCGTCATTATTGTGTCACGATTGCATGGCTACCTTACATTCAACTACAACAGAGGACTAGGTTTCATATCAAACATAAATTGAATGTACAATCTAAATGTCGTTAATAAGTGTATTTTTAGAATGATCGATCAGGACTGTTAGGATGCCAAGTTATATGATATTCAACATTGTCACCAAAATTAGAGATTATTGGATATCGACAACTACGTAATCGAAAGACTTTTAATGTATCCATATGCATATTAATATCTAATAATGCAACAACTGAGCCCCATGTAAGCAATTTTTTTCGATCGGACCCGTCTATCTTGTACAGAATATGAATTAGATTAAATGTACTAAGAATGAAGGTCATCACTTATCGTTAGACCATTAATCGGATGAAAATATTCTTTTTTTATTGAATTAGGGAGCCGATGAAGAGGCTTTCTAAACTTGATAATAGCAAAAAATTTCGTGGATGATGTAATAAACAAAGATAATGCAATCAACGGTTTCGATCGTCATTATTGTGTCTCATTTAATGCATCCCGAAATTATTTAGAACATCAGGTGTGCTCTCTCTCGCAGTCTCTCGGTATGTATCGTTTTTTTTTCGCTCTCTGTATGTATCTAGCAGCTAGGTATAATAAAATAGGGCGGTATCCCTAGGAGAATATGCCGGTCTAAGGGCTCCTATTGCCAACTTATATTTGAGTCATTGGATTCAGCGGTTTATTTTTTCTCATAATTAGAGTAAAGTGCTAGGGATGACAAATGGGCAGATTTGAGCCAAATTGGGCAAGTTATAAGTGGGTTAGGTTTCATACAAAATATAAATTGACTGTACAATTGTGGGCTCCCACGCCCAAAAGCGCTAATTCGAAGAGTCGCCACTCGGGATTTTGAGATGGATGATCCGAGAAACCGAGAGCTTGATTTGAAAAAGAAAGGCTTTTGGTCTAGCGAAAACGTTGAGATTTTGGATCCGGGAGCCACGTTACGAACGAAGAAGGTTTTGTTGAAAAAGCACCCGCTCGCCCTGTAAAATCGGTCTCTACTAAGCATTTTAAATGGGGGATTTAATACCATTTAAAAAACTTAACTTTAAAACATATACGGAGAAGAGATACGGGATAGAATATAACACATTGGTGTGCTTGTGGTGCGAACTGTACAGAATGATAAGAATGATGCAAGCAAATATAATGAAAAACATTTGACAAGCTATCTGGACCGCGGCCATGTTGGGCACAGCACACTGCGATGCCGTGTGCGGCACTTCAATATGCCGTGCGTGACTTACTTCCTGCTGTCAGACTGTTACAAGCGTTCAAAATATCATTCAGCCCACTGTTTTCACCGTACATCTTTTAAAAGACTCATCAAAAGCCACATAATGACCAGATCATCCCAAAAAGATTATTATTTTCTAAAACATGATCCCAAAATAGTTTTTAACGTGTTTGATCATTCGGGATGATCTAGAAAATCTTGTTTGAGAGCCAAAACATGACTTGTAGATATGGTCTTACTTTTAAAGAAATAAGAACAGTCAACAGCAGAAATAAGCAGCCACAACAAAGAGTACCTCCGATCCAGACAGCCTGCTTACAATAACATCAGTAACCAACATGCCGTGCGCTTAACATGATACGCCGTGTGATGCCCGGGTGCATCGCACGGTGCAACCAACACATCATGCGGTACACCTGTCTACACATTCCAGAATTAGTTTGCTTTTACATGACAAAACAAACCATAGGTCCGCAAAATAGTTTGTTATATTTTCCGAATTTTTGAAAAATGATTTATGAGACTCATTTGTTCATTTTATCATGTAAAATAATGTTAAAAGTTTTTTGGAATGTTGAAAGATCTCATGAATTAAAAAAAGGACTTTTAACATGAAACTTGAATCTCGAATGTATCCGCATGATCTTTAAGCAATATTAGTCGAAATATGAAAAAAAAAAGCACAAAGAAGAAAAGAAAAAGAAAAGAAAAGAAAAGAAATATTTTGAATGTAAAGCTCGTTTGAGACCCAAACTCGGTATAGAAAGACCGAGAAGGGCCTTGATCGGCTCCCCTCAAGGCTAAATGTAGTTTAGCCCAAGGAAATGGATTTATACCTTTTGATCGAAACTTGGATGTGCTTGAAGGTGAAGGAATAAAAGTTGATTTGGATTGAGCTTGAGAGACTTGAGAGCAAATGGGTGTAGAGAGAGAGATGTGTATAGTAGTGGTGGGTGCAAGAAGTTGTAGTAAGAGAATCACAAGGGAGTATTTTTAGAGAGAGAGAGTGAGAGCCAACAAAATGGTAGAGTAATTTTACTTGGAGTTGGAGGGGTCCTTCTCAACTAGAGAGGGGGTGTATTTATAGACAAAAGAGGCAAGGATGATCACTAAAGGAGGGGAGGTGACTTCTGGGCCGAATAAAACTCATTTTCTGGCACAGACGCTCCTCCTGCAGGCGTGGCCGACAGCTTTCTGCGACTGTCAGAACTTTTTCTCAAGGTGCCGTGCGACGAGGTGGAGTCCTGTGCGAGAGAGTAATTTTTTGAATTTTCTAAGGTGCCGTGCGCCCTTTTGAAGTGCCGCGCGCTATGTGAATCAGCACAGCACACCGAACTTCGCGAGGGCGCCCCGGACACTCCCGAATTCGGATTTGGACGCGGTTCTGGGTGTTAGAAAGCTCGTCAAGTCCTCTTTCTAACCCAATTGGTTTCACTCAAAGCCATTTTATACATTAAAATGTGTGTCCATTTTACCCTCAGTGTGTCATGGAAAAAGCTATTTTTGACAAAGCAAACGCGTCTTTCTCTTTTGCAATTGAACCGAGGGCCACCCTACATTGTTGAAAAATGGTTTTCTTGAGGTTAAAGAAGGAGTAGCAAAGGAGTAGCAAAGGAGTAACAATCCAAGCCTCGAAGGTATATTTTTCCTTATTTCACCATCGGGGAAACTTAAAGATTATTCAGGGGTCCAGATTGGGGTGTCTACAACAATCTAAATGTCGTTAGTGAGTGTATTTTTAAAATGATCGATCAGGACAGTTAGAATGTTAAGTTGTACAATATTTAATTTGTGATGTTTTAGACATGTATCTTGCTTGGGCATAGTAATTATTGATTGTGCTACGATATATTTTGGTTTTGTATCTAGTATATTTTGATCGATTTCTTTATGTACGACACATTGTGGTAAGAAAATGTCAATTTTTTGTGTTGTCATAACAATTGTGGTTTTGTTATATAATTTGTAGTATTTTACACATGAAAGAGAGGGAGAGAAAGTCAAGGAGGAGAGAACAACCTGTTACCTGCTAAGCCCTTTTTTGTATTTTATTAATTGATTTAATAAATGGGTGGTCTGGATTATTTATTTTGAAATCCAATGGTTTAAAATCATGATACGTACGATACACCCCCTAATAAGGGGTGTGTACCATAGGACTACCCTTTATAAAATCAGGGGAAATGTTCTATTCCACAAAAAATTCTAAACCTTACCCAAAATGCCCCTAAGTTATAACAACTTGGGGCAAGAATATTGCAGAAATCTGGACTCCTCCACCTGGGTTTTTGACAATTTTTTATGTTAGCTTGCTTCTCTTGACCCTTGAGCATCCCAAGTACCCTCCAACGCTTCTTCCAATAACTCTTTGGGCTTGGCGACGGATTGCTGTATGGTCTTGGGTCCTTTGAATACATTTGGATGCCATTAATTGCTTCCTAATGCACGTTATAACCTTCGATTTACCTTAAACTCAAAAAAGTCCACATTGTGTGCAATATCAACGTAATCAAACGAGTATGAATACGCAAGTTTGACAAAACAAGAGAAATAAGCTACAATTATTTACACTATTTTGTGCTTATCAATGGGGGTGTAAGAGGATATGGTTCTAGAATGTTTTTTGAAAAAATAATTACCATGGTCACCCATGAGCCCAAAATGAACGGGTCCTGTCCATCGGTCCTGGAGGCACCCTGTTCTCCTAATAGTGATTATTTTGTTGTTTTGGAAGCAATTAGTAGGAGTAATTATTTTCTCTAATTATGTAGTAGTACTTACCATAATTTTAAAGTGAGGTTTTTTTAGGAAAATGATTTTGACACATTTTTTATGATAACACTCTAAAATAGAGTGTCAAAATCATTTTTGGTGACGGCCCGTCCTCCCGGACGGTAGCTATGGCTCGAACCAGACATTTCACAGGAGAGGTTTGGAGCCCCTATGGTCACGCCCAAGGGGGGTTGCTACGCTGGTTGCCCCCTCCAGCCCTTTTCGATGATAAAAAAAAATAGAGTGTCAAAATCATTTTTGTTTTTGTTTTAATTTCCTATTGTCGGAGACTGTGATGTAGTACAAATCTATCTGATAGAATGGTACCCCACTTCTATTCTCTCTTTTTTTGGACTAACTACCCCACTTCTATTCCATTATGCGAATCTACAACAAATCTAGAGACAGAGTGTACATGTGGAAGGGCCTAGAGGTAGTATTTATTTTTAGCCTATTTTTAGCTTATTTATTTTTTTTGATCTGCAAGGCCCAGAGGCTAGAGCTAGTACACAAAAATGAGGATTTATGGAGTAAAACAAAATACTCTTTTTTTCTATATATAATGAAAGGGAATTGATATCCGCACTCCTTTTTTTACCATCACACTTCTTTTTTGTCCTTATCCACATGAATTTACTTTCTTGCCCTTTTTCAATTCACTTTTTTATACATCCAAAGGCAAAATAGTAAATTCATGTGGATGATGACAAAAAAAAAGGGCGTGGATATCATTTTCCTAATGAAAACAATATATATAGAGGATAAAAGTCTAAGTACAGTACAAAGCCGGATTTGGAAATGGACCGTTGGGGTGACATGTAGGTCTAAAGAGGCCTCCATTTACCTACGAGGCCAGACAAGCCCATATTTCTTGCTTCTGTAGAGTAGAGATACACCTACGTACTTTTAATGAAAAAAAAAATTTCAATCTAGTAACGCAATGCCTTGTCTAATACAAAATTGCCTTGTTTTCACCGGTTCGAACACATATGTTTCTCTCTCTCTCACACACACACCCAACCATCACAATCTCATGATCCCGCAATAAGTTGAGGAACAAGTAAACTGGCTTAAATATTAAGTTATTAGAAAGAGAAAAAAAAAAGAAATCACAACAATCACAATGCTGGCCGATGGTGAATTTGGGCTCGAGAGCTTAAAAAACCAAGATAGTGTCGACGGGATACCACTAAACCATTTATACCGATCAATGAAGAAACAACGGATCTACGTATAGAATGCTTGCGCAAAAATTCATCGAAGCCACGTAAGGCCCCCATCATTATGCACGAGCAACACGTAAAACGTGATGAACTATTACATTGAATTTGTCAACATGGTATGGGAATCTAGAGAATTACCATTCCAGGAAGATTAACCGGCTTTTGAGCGGACAAATTGTAGCCGTGAACTCTCTGGATGTTGCTTATTATGTGTGAGAAAAAACTGCATGCTACGCTTAGCACATGTATCCGTATCAATTCTCTCATTTATTAGTCGAAAGCCATAAGAAGGTAAGGATAATCGACGAAGACAGACTAAAATCTCATTCTACAGAGATTGTGTCTTCACCTGAAATGATCACCACAGCTCTTGGTTGTTAGGCCATGAGAAGGCTGATGACTTGACATGCAAGCAACAATCTTCATGGCTGAGGGGAAGAAAATGCTTAAATCATGTGTCTCAGTACCTTCTTTAACAAGCACAACTTGGGTACTTGGGTGAATCAATCGATTAAGAACTTAACACGATTCAACTTATTCTGACAAGATACAATCTGGTCATGCGTATTTAACCCCAAACTCCCCAGCACTTGAACAGGATCAGAGTCGTTAGTAAATACACGTTATGACTAAGCGGCCTCTATACATAGTGACTGAAACAATTCCCTTATGAGCCTAGAGATGGGAAAACTCCAACCAATAGACAACATGAATTGAACTTCTCTGGCGTCCGAGAAAAAAAGATTAATGACGAACAATGATACACAGGCTGGGGGGAAAGCAAGTTATGATTTTGTAAAGAAAAATCTAAGTGGGTTTCCGCTGTTAATACCTGGTTTGCGAACTTCAGTGAGATATACCCAGTTCACCAAGTTAAAGCAACACCAAGTCCAACATCCTTCATTCTGATAATCATTCATACACCACATGATAGCCATGCGCCCATTCTACCAAATGGCATGCCACTGACATCGATTCTTTGTTGTTAGAATTCTTTTGAGCCATTTGTCTACTGAACCAGCGGGAATTCCACAAGAATTATGAAGGAGCACGTCTCTGCCCCTCTAAGGTATTGCACAGTACCATTCATCATCTTTACTAGCTTTTGGCTGATGTACAAGCCAAGGCCTTCTCTTGATACACTCTGGCTGTGGTGAAACATCTCTTGAATCAGTCCTTCTGGAATCCCTGGGGATGGATGGGTGATCCTGCCATGCAGGACACAAAATTAGATTAGAAAAATTCCACCATCACCTTTTTCTTGCTCCATTTACTTATAATGCAGTGCATTCAAGTTCCGTCAATCTACTCATTTTACGAGGTAATATGTTTTGAATGATAATTGGAGGCACATATTGTTCCTTGATGAGACAATATTGAAACTGGAAAGGCCAACGGAAATTGATAACAAAAGATTCTGAAATCTCCATCGTTCAAAGTCTGAAAGAGACCAAATGTGCCGTGGAGGTAATCGAATCGCTTCAAATTTTATGAGGAAGAGACTTTCATTTCAAAAAAAGAAGGGAATGCAGTCGATCATATCTTTTGCAAGTGATTTCTACTCACATTCTAACATTCACAATGCTATCTTTTTCAGCAGGCCAGTTTTTAACAGCTTTAACCTTGTTTTGCAACTTCCCTGCAGGTCAGGAAATGAGTATCATACTTGGGGACTATGAGGCAAGGATAAGAATATGGGATATGGATACGACACGATACAGATACGGCGATACAGAAAAACCTAAAAAAGTAGGATACGGATACTTCGGGATAAGGTTGTGCAAAAATTATACACTTTTATAGTAATTATTAGTCGCCTACTACGCATATAGAAATGATAAATTATTCAATTATTTGAATTCTGTAATAAAAAAACACATCATTGTGTAAAAATATAGTATGTGTCAAACACATTGGCGTGCAAGTATATGTGTATTGCATACACACCCGTATATAATATCAGAACTTCTACATATTAAAAGGTGTGCCCACTGCCCATAAATGTATTTTTCATGCAAGACATCTTTTATTTTATATTATCAGTGAATATTTTATATCTATCGGTTTGAAAAGCAGAGTACATGTGAATCAAGAATCTCGGAATGAAGATGGAATCATGATCTAGGGTTTCATTTGGTTCAAGCCTCACAGGGTACACAATCTGATCAAAGTGTATGTGATAATTATACTATTACAGTTGACCCCTTATAGTTTTAACTCAATACTTTAAAATTTTCATTTTAACCCCCACTGTATCCCCAAACGTATCCTGACTTATCCCTCGCGATCCACATATCAGAAACATAGCCGAAATTAAAAACATTTAAATTAAATACATGATACTTATTTGCCGTATCTGATATCTATCGGGCGCATATCTGTATCCGAAAAGTATCCGATACCCATACGCGAGTACTTTCGAAGAATCAGTGCTTTATATCTTGGGGAGAACAGCCAAAAACCTAAGTGTAGACTAATTGCAAGCAACGGGAAGAGGTATGAACATTTTTCTAAGAAATAAAAAGCAACGGGAAGCTTAGGAGGAACTGCAGTAAATTAACAAGGCAAAAGATTAAATTCTGTTCTATGATACCCAGTCTACTTCCATGCAATATTATACCCAAGTCTCAATTTGGGAGTTGGATTAGTAGTAAGAAAAGTAGAATGTCTAGAAGCACCTAAAAGAGGCATTGTTCCACATATGGCATTAGTATGATTTTTGTATCTAAATCTATATTGCCAATCCCAGCATAGAAAACTAGCCAGTATGGGATTGACAACTTTGATATAAGTACATAACTAGATAATATGGGTCCAAAATTTATATCTACATATCTATCTCCAGCCTTAAATTGTTTGTATTGCTCATTTTCCAGAAAAATTTGTGTTGGCATGTCTATATGCAATTGCGTTCATATCCCCATCGTGTCCATGCTTGGGTACCATTTTCTTTTTTCAATATAAGTTGCATTGGTACCATTAACTTGCTTTTCTGCGAGTCCAACTTTTCTTAAGAATCACAGCTTCTCAGATTTTGTTTCTCATCAATAAAATCACAAAATGGTGATGACTATGAAAGAGCAGTACCGGAATTCAAGATGAACAACATGTATCTTTGTCCCTATACGCTTCTTTCTCGGGATTGTCTTGAGCAGAACTGATGACCCTTCGAATGCAGGAGTAAAAGAGAGAGCATTTGTTAGAAAATCTGAAAGGACTTGCTGAAGCCTCAAGTTGTCTCCATACAAGAGCATGGATGGCACATCAGCTGGTGAGTCATATATGACCTGAACTAGCCGCTCCTGACTTAGAATCATAGCTTGATTTTTGACCACTTGAAGAGCTTCCCCGAGATTAAATTCACTTGAGTTCATCTGCATATAGCTGAAAATGGATTTCATAAAGATCACCAGTTGTCCCGAAATGACTGTAAATGTATAAATTCGCATGTGTCCACACACAGCACGTAAGGAGCATTTTACTATGTATAAAGAATGATATCAACAACCACCTAATGGATTTCAAATTCCAATCAAGCAATAACTAGATCCAGTAAGAAACTCCACAAGTTAGTTCAAGTCAGAAAATCTTACCTTTCCTCAATACCCTCAATGTCGGTGTCATCAACAATCTTGGATAATTGTTCTTGACACAATGTGCTCGTCTTCAGCAGTTGCCTCTGCGCTTTGCTTAAATCAGAAGATTCCATCAGATTCTGAATGCACTTTATCCCATTTAAAGGGTTAATGAGTTCACTACGAAGGTAAGCCAATTTGGTGAGGCTATTTGTTGCAGCCTGTTCTGATATCTTCTGCACTCGCAATGCATACTGAAGTTCTGGACTGGCCAAATGCAAAAAGCATATAACCCCAGTAATCCTTCCCTCCACATCAGTCCTTCTGTTGGCAGAAAGTAATGCCTCCACATAGTTACCCATATCACCAAAGAACCCGAATAACAGTTTATCTTCATCTTGGCCATAAATTACCCTATTTAGTAATATCTGGAGCTTGGTTAGAGTGTCTTGATCTTTGAGCCGACAACCAAAATTGTTGAGCGTAAAAACCTCTCCTAGAAGCATTCGGTTGATTGCTTCTTCTCTAATTACACCAGATAATTTTTGCATTACATCATTCCACTCCGTGCAACGACCATGCTCGTCCATCATAAATATTGGAGGAATAAGTGCAGAAGGGTTTCGCACAATTCCAACATAATCACCTTGGATTCGGGTGTACTTGTCCATAATCATTTTCTGACCAGTAATATCTTGCCCAATAAAGCAAACTCCAACAATATTTTCATTTATGTCTCGACTACAACATGCATTAGCAACCAAGATAACAGGACCCTTGTCTTCCAGAAGGCCAACCGTTTTGAGCTTAATTTCAACATTTGGCTCTTCTGTTCCTGCCATTTGACATAGGAAAAGAACATTAGGCAACAATTTCTGGAAAAGTAAAACAGTTCAAAGGACATGTCGCTGAAATTAGAGACATAGAAATCAAATTACTCAAGTATAAACCAATTTAGTGTATTCTACCTTCAAATTGGCATATGAAATAGAACTGATTAAGATGATAGAAATCTACTTTCAATTGACATAATAAAACTTGCTGGTAAAAAAAAAAACTTGTTTGACTATAAGTGGAAGATAACTTAAACAACCAGTTACAAAGGCACTACATATAACAATAAAAAAAAGAGAAGATAAAAAGGTTCCATCTAGGCATAATTTTTCATATAATTTCATAAAAAGAGAAGATAACAAAGTTCCAAAGATAACCTATGTAGCACGGACACGGCAATTCTAAAAAAATGGGGACACGGACACGGCGGGGGACACGCCACGTGTATAAATAAATAAAAAAATAAATATATGTACATATATAAAAAAAAATTATTAACCATTGTATATGAATAATTTCACAAATTGTATAAATTTTTTTCAAAGGCATAATTACAGTTTAACCCAAATGTTTTGAATAATTTCATATTAACCCCCAAAAATTTAAAAAATATTACATTTTGACCCCTACCGTGTCCCCCGCCATGTCCCCTATCAAAAAATAATAAAAATTATTGGACACGCCACGTGGCGTGTCCAATACGTGTCCCCGCCCTGTCCCCATGTCCAATACGTGGACACGGCGCCCTTTTGGAGCATCGGTGCTACAGAGAAGATAACATCATGGCAGTTATGCTCAACTCACAGTTTCACCTCTAAGAAATTATACGTTATAAGGTAAAGATATCCCCATAACCTTGCAAACTTTTCACCAACAGCCTATGAAGTATTTTAATAAAAAAATCTTAAAACAAATATATCATCAGCGAGAAGCCTAATGATTAAGCATAGTATCACCTTGTGAAGCCGTGAAGAGAACATTTTTCACCAAATCAACTGAATCATCTGCAACAAGATTGATAAAAGACGAGCCAATTGCTTCATGAATGCTTACCCCAGTAAGTTCTGCTATTTTAGTATTCCACCCATTAACATTACCAGAGGCATCAACAGCCAATATGGGAACTGGAGCAGTCTCAATAAGGCGAACCATTTCGTTTGTCACAACCCGCAGCTCATCCGCCCTTTGTAAATGGGTCTCAACCGAGGGAACATTCACAATCATTTTGCAATCATCTGTGGCCTCATCTCGCAAAGATCCTCTCAATATCAGTTGTAATGAATGGATTGCATCCATTTCCACGTCTTCCCATGGCAAACTCCGCCTCTTAACCACCTCTAGAAAGGCCTTAAATGATGACCTAGGATGCATTCTTCTCCCATCGTCCTTATCCTCAGGATCATGTTTTGCTCCACCCCACTTGATCTCCTTCGCCATATGGGACCGAAACCAGAAAAGGAAGTCCCTTTTCGTGATTTTCACAGCAGCCATTCCACATACTGGATCTCCAAGTACGGAAGCACCTGGATAACCAGCTTCCATGAGGCTATCAGTGCTTAACCCTGTACTCCCCCCGTGGTACTCAATAAGCCATTCGGCTATATCTCTGATTTGCGCCTCTGAAGGGGTGATCCCAAGAGACCAAACTTTGTTCCTGTAATAAATTGCAGCTCCATCACAATTAACAAGATCCATCACGTTTGGTGATTGATTGATAATTCCAACGGGAGCATCTCTTAGGAGCATGTCGCAAAGCACTGCTTGAGTCCGCAAAATATGCTTCTCCCTCAGTTGAACAGCCATCTCGACTTCCTTGTTAATCTGAACACCAAAAACTTGAACTAAGAACTCACACGCGTACCTCAAGGGAAACGGAACAAACCTAGGGCTCGTGTGATGACAGACAACCAAACCCCACAGTTTTCTTCCCCTTTGTGGATCACTCTCTGACTCCTGGTCTTCCTTGTTGATTGTGACGGATAACACAAGAGATGCAATGGACCCCATATTCGCCATGTACTGAGCATGACACCCATGAGGAGACCTTAATGTGGATCCACAAAGACTCAATGGTTCATCAAATCTCTTGTCTTGAATAACCCTAACTGGAGGGGCCAAACAATCACATATCATTCTAACCTTGTTTTTCATGAAGAGGAATCTAGAAGCTTGTGGTATATCAGTAGCCGGATAATGCAACCCAAGATAAGGTTCCAATTCGGGTCTTCGACACTCTGAAATAACTTCCCCATGCTCATCTTCGTGAAATTTGTACACCATTACCCTATCATAACCTGTCAAATCGCCCAATTCCCGGACTAACACATCGCATAAAAGTGATGTATTCCCAGTTGGCAAAGATTGTAATCTAGATATGGCTTTGGCTGCGAGTTTATACGATTTTAAGGCCCCAGCAGCTGTCACTGGGACATCCTCCGCATTCACAGGCTCTAAATCTATGACCAAACCCACATCGATGCGATGCAGAATTGCATAAAAGGGTTTCCCTGAATTTCTACAATGGACCAATATAGGGTTAAGGAGGTTGACTTCACTAAAATTTGCTGCTTTCTGCAGTGCAGCAGCACAGGGGGATCGAAATAGAGTTCGAATGTCAGTTCCAAATGTCAGAGCTTCTTTTTGCTCAATGCTTGGGACTGCGTGGGGGGTTAAGTCTAGCATTTCTGGGGCATTTTCGCTGTATGCAAGGACGGTGAAATTTTGCTCATCAACCACAATCATGCAACCGAACGGCTGGATTAGACTTCCGCTTTGCATCTTCCACAGATAAGCTGATATCGTGGCTTAAATCAGTGTTGATTAATGACTTAGCCCCCCTCCCAGACTCTTCAAAATCATCCACATGAAGCTTAGCCAAGCCAGGAAATCATTCAACCAATGGAACCAACGTAAGTGGAATCTAGTAAACCACCCAAAACCAAAACCAATTCAAATCCTTACAACATGGAATCTCCAAGGATATGCTCAATACCAAATATTTGAAAGAATAAACCAAGAGTACACCAAAAAACCCAGCTCCTTTTTGTCCAACAGTATCTGCCAATTCAATACCACGTCATGAAAAGAAGAAAAAAAGAGATGCTTCTTGCTTTGCAACTGCCAATCAGGACCTTAACTTTTCTCACTCCAGAGGCCCATGAAAGCTTGAAAAGAAAGTGATAGAAATCACACCCAACCCATGACTTGATCCTCTATCCAAAGGCCACCAAAGAAAAGGAAAGGGAATTTGATTCTCCAAAAAGAGGCATAGGGTTAGGGGATTGCAGAAAATTTCGAAACTAGAGACCGGGGGCAGCTCCACAGTCAATAACAAACCAAACCCAAGAAAAGAAAAGAAACCCTCAATGAGTTAATACCTCTAAATTTCGAATTTCGACCCGCTATAGAGAACAACCCATAATGCAGAAAATTCCTTTCAACTTGGTGAAGTGAATTGAAGTTTGTTTATAACTTAGAGGGAGACAACAAAGATTCAAGATTTGTTTTTTTTTTTTTTTGATAACTAACAGAAGTTCAAGTTTCCGAACAAACAACGCAAACTCCCAAACAATAAGATAATACTAAGCGAGGAGAAGCAAAGAATCTAGAGAGAGAGATGGGGGTGGACTGACCATCAGAGATTTCAGAATTGCAGGGCATGGATCAGCAACACGTGAAAACGACTTGATTTTCTGGAGCAAACCCATTAATTTGAGAAACTAGATCCATAAGTACATGTGCATAGAAGTGAGTCAAGTGACTGTAAACTAGAAGTACTCCTATATCCATAACGACTTGATTTTCTGGAGTAACAACCTGGGTTAAACTGATGAGCGATAAACTCAGACATTCTAAAATTTGGCAACCTATCAGAACTAGACTGTAGGAGAGAATTTTTTTGACCGTTCCAAGAAGAGTCAAGGTGCGCAGATGGCTCGGACACTGACCATAGAACAAAAAATAAAAAGAATGCTATATTCAAAACTGTATAGAGAAACTGAAATTGTTGTTTTGTATTGTACACTATTGTGGGAGGGGATGGAGAGAGAAATCTAATTTGGGTTGGTCCAAAAGATCTCCTATTAGAGTTCGGGAAAACTGAGATTGACTTGCGTGTGTATCTACAGCAGAAGAACCCTGCGTCAACTAATAGAAGCGGTCCAGATTTCATATGTAATTTCTCGGGTTTGAGCTGGAGATTCGTTTGGGATTTTTTACTATCTGAACCTAGATTGGTTCCTAATTTAGGCATTTCATCGGTCTTGTTTATGCAGGAGATGCCTGTGTCGAAGTTTTGATTAATTCTTGTATCATTTGATCTCTATTGCCTTCGGGCTTTGATATGTTATGAAATTGATTGTTTCAAAAAAAATAAAAATTAATAGAACATGAAAAAGGAAATTAGATGGGTACGCAATTATAGTTCAAGTTTTACCCTGGCTCCGTTCCAGTAAGATTTTTATTTTTTAAAGTACTTATTATCCGCTTTACGAGACAAGTCATTTTTTCACAGTAAATTACTTTTAATTCAAAAAATAAGTATTTATCTTTCTTAGCGGTACAAGGCCTAAATAGTTTTTTCATCGAAGTATTGTGGCCTGTGGGGTTGGCTTCACAATAAGATACTAAACTTGTTCGGCTAAATAATCCATTTTGGATTATTTTTTATGCTTATTAAGAAAAATTTGCATTTGTTATTTTTTCGTCAATTTTTTAAAGATTATTGTTTCGTCATAACGAAATGAATCTAAAAAATAAAAACCTACAAACAAAACCCAATTTTTTTTGAATAAAGACAAAAAATGGCTTATTGGCTTATTTATATCTTTATTCAAAAAAATTGAATTTCGGTCATAATTTTTTGCTTTTTAGATTTCTCTCGTTATGACGAAACAATAATCCACAAAAATTTGACAAAAAGTCAACAAATGTAAAAAATTTAATTTAGGACAAAATAATCCACAATGGCTTTTTTAGCCGAACAAGGAATGATCCTCGAATTTAGAATCAACCTTCAACAAACCCTTATCGAGGCGTCCAAGCCCTGCTCAAGCGCACATTGACTAATTTCATAATGCTAAAGTTAATGACCCCCATGTCACATCCCAATAGCAATAATCCTCGAACTTAGAATCAACCTTCAACAAACCCTTGTGTGGTTTTACTTTTGTAATCAAGTGTCCAAGCCCTGCTCAAGCGCACATCGATTAATTTCATGATGCTAAAGTTAATGACCCCCGTGTCACATCCCAATAGCAATAATGTGACAGATTCTAAATTACACCGGTTGGTGAACCATCACATAATTGTTCCACTTTGAAATGTTTGGCAATTTACATAGCAACACAGAAAGTCTGTTCAAACATACTATTAGTGGGTTGTGCACAAATTTGGTTGTGGAGCCTACCACGGATTCTACACAAATGATCTGAGCCGTTCATTAAATATAAGACATTTTTGTAAGGGTTCAGGCCAAAAATTAGCTCAATCTGATATCTATAGATGCTTGATCTAATTGTCTAACGTTTCCTTTAGATTTCAGGATAATGAAAAGTTAGACGATTGGATTGAGCATCTATATATAACAGATTGAACTGATTTTTAGCGGAGTCCTCAAAAAAATATTTTACATTTAATGAACGACTCGAATTATTTGTATATGACCCGTGATGAATTCCACAATAAAATCTGTGCATAGATTATCTGTGTGTAGCAAGATTCCGTAGCAAAAGCTTGAAACCACATCGGCACATTGTTTGGAGAGGTCCAGTTGTTTGGTCCACAAAAGGAAATAAAAGGTAAACAGTTTTTTGCCACGTTTGCTAGCGTTTAATATAATATAATTTATTTAGCCTAGTTGTATAATTTGGAACTTTTTTTTTCTTATTTTAAGTTGTTAAAACAATTGAATGGACAAAAGAATTTAAGCCCATTTTAGAAAAAAATACCATTTACAACTGCGAATAAGGGCAATCTGGACATTTGATTTCCAAAAAGCTATTCGACAGCTTATCCAAACAAACATGTTAAACCTTTTTTACAACTTATAAAAACTATTAGAAACCATTTTACTACTTAATAGTATATTTTTTAAGCCGATAAGGTAAAAATCTAACTTATAAGAGCATCCACAGTGAAATAATCAAAAGTGGATAATCAAAAGTTGCCACAACATCTTTTGATTATCCATTTAAGGGGTTGCTAAGGTTAGCAATGTAGAGGTCCACAGTAGTACAATCAAAATTGAATAGCCAATGCTTGCTATATCACATTTTTAACTTATAAAAATTTAGAAATTGTGACATAAAAAACAATTCTTTTGAAATAGTTTTCAAACTAATAAAAATAGGTTATTAGAAAAAAAGAGAATAGTTTTTTGAAAACTTTGATTTAAAAAAAAAAACAGTTTTCGGGAAAAAGTTAAAAAAAAAAACAGTTTTTGAATAGAAAAAGTTTTTTCTTTCAAAAGAACAGTTCTTGAAAATTTTTTTTATAAAAAAACTGTTTTGAAATAAATCTGTTTAAAAAAAGGGGGAAAAACAGTTTTAATAAAAAAAAAGTGTAAAAAAACTATTTTTTCAAAAAAATAAAAATTGTTTTTAAAAGTATTGTCGTTATAAACATGCAGAAAATGAAAGAAAGTTTTTTTTGTAATGATGGTATACTTGATTGAGGAAATGTGCAGACAATTAAATTTGATTATTGGCAAAGGGTTGGTAGTTTTGATTATCCAATGGCCAAAATTTGATGAGTTGCTAAGATGTTTCTAAGTTTGATTATTCCAGTGTGAGCTCTTTTTGAGCAAATGTTGCTAATTTTATAAATTTTTTTGTTTTGATTATACCACTGTGGATGCTCTAAGTGCTAGTAAACGGGAGCATTCTTTTTTAGTATAGCTTTTATAAGTCAGTTTAGATAATGGAAAGTGCACTAATAGAGACTACCCGTTAACTCAAAGTTAAAATATACTTTCCCACTTTAGTTAATTACCTTTCAGTATCAGGCATGGACGTGGGCTTATCCTGGCCAGAAATGAAAAAGTCGAGTAGAAAGAGGCTTTTGGACGTGGAATTGAATAGTGCGCGAACCGAGCTATCCGTCTTGGCAATCAATAGTCTGATTTCGTGAGTTCCTCCTCTTAAGTCCATTATGAGGATTTTTTCCTCCCCCTTCGTTAATCCTAATCTACACTATCTTAAGGGACTTGGGGGAGGGAGCTTACAGTGATCGAACCCTGCCCACGTACATGAGAGTATGTAAGGGAGCCTAACTGCACTACACTCCATTGTGAGAATTTATAAGTGTTAAACTGGTGACACTGATTGAATAATATTTGAGACAGAAACAGTGGGGAGTGCTTTTGAATGTATTAGACGAACGAAAAGAAACACAAGGGGAGTAGTTGGAGTTCCTCGCTCAATGCTTAGATTCAATTCTTTATAGTCAAACTAAAATTTCGCCAAAAGACGCAAACTAAAATTTCGCAAAAGACGCATTCGAAGAACTATTTTTCCATGAATTTCAAACGAAATTATAAATTGCACCCAGACCAAAATAAGCATGATTTTTGTTTTTGGTAGTGGTTATCCGTGAGTTTAAATTCTTTTCGAAATTCAAACGTTTTATGCAATATCTGTATGAGGGGAAATGGGGTTGTGGAGAGAACACGTGGTTGGTTGAGGTAGGGGAACCACCATTTGGACTTGAACTTAACCGATTAATCTTTCTCTTTCAACAAAAAAAAAAATCTCTCTTTCAACAATAATTCTACAACCACACCTACTTTACTCACTAAAATACACGTCCACACACACAAGTGTGTGGACTCCACACACACTTGGAGCCCACACACTTGTGTGTGGGTGTGTATTTGGGCCTCCTTCAAATCACTAATGAGATTGCCACCTGTATTAAAAGAAAAAACTAAAATGGAAAATCTAGGAATTAAGGTCCTGTTTAAGGATTAGGAGTTTAGAGGCTTTTCATCTCAAACACATTTGTATAAGATATTGATTGGTTGGTTGGTTAGTTTAAATAATGGAAAGTGCACTAAAAGAGACTACTCATTAACTCACAGTTCAAAAATTAATACTTGTCTGCTTATTCTTGCCAGAAATGAAAATGTGGAAGTGAAAAGAGGCTTTTGGATGTTGGGTTTGTGAAAAAAGAAACGCTGTAACAGTTGCTCTCTCTGTTAATTTTCCTATACATTTTTCATGAGTTCCTCCTCTTAATTCCATTCTGAGGATTTTTAAGTGTTGAACTGGTGACACTGATTGAACGATGTTTGAGACAGAAACACCGAACAATGCTATGCATATAAAAAAAATAGCAGCAAAATCTGGAGAATGCTTTTGGATGTATTAGCGCACGAAGAGAAAAAACCATAATCACATCATTTCTGAAGCTGACAAAATGTTTTGCAACTGTTTTTCACACAAAACCCTCATTCGAGCTTCATCATCCACATCTGTGTGCAATCACTTTTTAAAAAAACAAACCATGTTATGTGTACAAGTTTCTTCGTGGACCTCTTTACTCGCTTGTCGTGGTACAATTACTAATCTGTAATTCTGCTTGCAGTGATGGTACAGAGTTGAAGGCAATAATGAAGTGAATAGTCTACCTCGGGTTCTTTGATTTTCTTACAATGTTCGTTTTCCTAATACATGATCCCGCCCGGGCATCAAATAGAGAAGTGAAAGGACACAAGAAAAGTAAGCCTATACCCGTGATTATTGGTCTGTCGTTTTCGTACCAAAAATATAATTTATAAAACACGGAATTAACTAATATTCTGAAGAATAGCGGTCAAGTCTGAGATCGTCCGCGGAGAGTAAAAAGCTAAGTTGCAGTACTTTCAATTAATTTCTAATTTAATTCGGAAAGTAACGAGAAGTTGGATTTTGATTTGGATTTGATTAAACTAAAATTAAACTAGGAAGCAGATTAAAGAATTTGGAAACAAATGAGAGAAAGGACTAGGGTTTCCGATTCAGTCTCCCCTTATAACGCAATTGTTTCAAAACCTAGGGTTCATATTCAACATTCAACCAGATCACCGTAGGGTAGCAATTCCTATCGATAATTCCCAAAAATATAATCAAGATTCGTACTCCGTATAGGCTATCTCAACACGGCACGGATCGTCTCATTGGATTTAACCACGGCACGACCCGTCTCACGTCGTATAGTCTATCTCAAAGCCTATCTCGAAACATTCAAAACCATTGTATGACAGTGCTTGAAACTATGGATACAAACACATTCGAATATTGAAAAAAATATAAAACTTCATAAAAAGTTATGAATCGATCAAGTCACACAATCACGTTGAATATAAAACCCTAAAACTCTAACAACTACGCTACTTGGAGAGACCTCCTCATTACCCTAGTCAAGAGGTTTAGCTACTCATAGAGTCGAAACAAATAAGCATGCAAGAACAAAAATCCATTGACAACTTAAAAGCTTTCGAATAAATAACAAAGAAATAAAACCCAAAGCTGCTGTTGTCGCTGGTTCGGCCGTGGGAAAATAAGATTCTGATGGCAGCCCCCCCTTCTCGGTTTATGCGTGAGAATCCCTTCCTGATGGCTGCCTCGCTCTCGGTTTATGCGTAGAAAAAAATAGTCACGATGGCAGCACCTCTTCTTTCTCCGTTATTTTGCGTGATCCCCAAAAAATATCCTCGCAAACCCTTTTTTTCATCCTTTTTATAATGTATATCCCCCGCAGTCGGTTCTCCAATTGAACCAATTCCTTCCTTTATTTTTCCCGAAGCTCAGTAATTAGTGGGACCCAATTCCGTGACCAATTTCTAGCAAAGAATGATTGGGTCACAATGGGTTTTGACCCAATTAAAACTAGTCCACGCCATATACTCATAAATTGCCGCTTCGAGCTTTAATTAATTCGACGACCGGTTTTGTTTTGACACGAATTAAAATTTGACCTTGCGCTTTAGCTCCAAATGTTATTCATCGGCTCAAAGAGTCCTGAAACATAATTAGCAAGTATCAAACTCCAAGTAGCACACTAAATGGACACAACAAACCTAAGTTAGGGGGCGTAAATAGGCATATTTACGCACTTATCACATCCCCCAACTTACACTTTGCTAGTCCCAAGCAAAGAAAGGAAAAATAAATAAAATAAAGCAACTAACTAAGGGATAGATCTTTTAAACCCCCGGGTGGCCCCGGTAGGACGAGTGAAGTCTCGTGAGGGTTTTCAGCAGTGATCACCCACAAAACACCGTGGATCCTTTCACTTGGAACCCAAAAACTGCAATGCAACTCATTAATACGCCAATGCCAAGAATATAACATATGCAAAAATAGTTCTAGGGGCTATCAAAACATAGAAATAAATCATGGCATCCAAACTTAGCGTGTGTGAGCAAAGACCTTGACCACAAGTGAACTACAACCAAGTACTCTCTCCGGACCGAGCTTCGACTTCAATTCTCACCGTGTCATGCACTCAACAAAAGAAAATGCTCGAAACAGGGTGCATTTAATAAACTCTCAATGTGTGCGGGCGGAATTTATGCGATAAAGAACCAAAGTATCCCGCGCACTTAGACACGAAAAGAAAGCTTTTTAAAGTAGACACATGATCTCATGAAAGGAATGTCAAGCATTGAAAACTATTTCTATCCCTCAATCCACAACCCATTGCCCCCAAGATCAAACAGGACTTTATTCGGTTATGTCATTGGGTGAGGACAAGGGTTTCAAAAGTTAGGGTAAGACATAATCAAGTGTCTGAGAAAAGGCAAAAACACATAGGGCAAATAATAATGTGTGCCCTCTTCCAACTCTTTTCAACTCCGCCATATCTCTCATATTCTTCACCCTTCACGCACTTCCACAATGAAATCACTTGTTTCTTTCTTGCAACAAGTATATTGGTACCTTCCCATTTTTCATTCAAGTTCCTTTCTTCTTCTTCTTCTTTTTTTTTTTTCTTTTTAACCATGGGGGAAGAACATACCACAAGTAAAACACTTCTTTCTAAAAAAATTCACTCACTCCCTTCTCCAAAGATTAATTCTCACATATTTGCCAATTCTCAAGACATAATATAGATGGTGGAGCGCAACAAGAAAAAGGCTTATGCAAGAGGTTCAATGTGGCTAACAAGGGGTAAGCGTGTAGAAAGAAACGAACCGGCTCAAAGCACAAAAATGGCCTACTATCATCTCCTAGGGGCAATACAATCATGTAACTTTCCATTCCCAAAAGATGAAATAATAGGCATGCATTAAGTCCTAATACTTGACGACAAAGATAATGAGATCGACAACGATTAAGCTCTTCTTTTTTTTTTTTTACGACAAACAAAGAGTTTATATGACACCACTCCAAAGGAAGGTAAGGCACTAAAGCTCACATGGACATAAGTCTCTACTAATCTAGCCATTGAAAGCACTCAAGTCATAACTCACAAGCAGTCAAGGTCTAGAAACGTGCATGCAAAAATGCTAAGAGTGTGCGCCAAGATAAATTCTTATCGCCAAGCTAGCAAAAAGAACTATCATGCAACAGAATATCCAAGTAATGCTCAACAATTCTCAACACTAGCACCCAACAAGTAAACATCGCGACCTCCAAGTTTCAAGTAAAAAGGATCCAACAAGTATTTTTTTTTTTTTAACTGTAAATAAAAAGCAAAGTGATCCATCCCCCAACTTAAAACGGCACTGTCCTCAGTGCCGGCTCAACCATAGAAAAATAAAAGACAAGCCGGAGGAAGAAAATGAGAGATATCACCTCACGTATGAGCAACAAAAGGCAAGGCAAAAGAAAAGGAGGGAGTCATCCCCCAACTTGAAGCATTGAACCTGCAGTTCGTTAGTCTCACAACACAAAATAAAGGGAATAAAAGAAGTTAAAAGAAAAGACAGAAAGCGAAATATAAAAATAAAATGATAACAAAGACCCCCTAAAATACTCCACCAAGACAAAAACGTATCCACTTTCTTCACGCGAAAGACACGGGTACTACTTTTCTCCCTTGTCAAAGACTGTGGTTCCCTATTTGTTGGAAGGACAATATGTGTAGGATTCAACGATATCTTGAGAAGTGGTGCCATCATCTAATAGGTTGTCACTCCCTCTGGGGCTTCCAGATTCCTTACCCACCACTCGGCTTATGAAGCAATCTCCGCCAAGTTGGACACTAAAGTCGGATGGTTCAGACAGATTTCTCGTTGCTAACTACGTGCCTCCGCCAGACCCAACCTCCTAAGTACTACATACATAGCTTTGACAAGGTGGCTATACCAGACCTTTAGAAGCCGTTCGAGCACGGCAAACACTGGAGGTCTCTCAAACTCCATAGATTTCAAGTCTCCTGGACTCATTGAAAGCACTTAAAGGTTAGGGTACACTGGGTCCACCAAATCGATGGACTCAATTTCACCCTCCTCACTCAAACCGTCCACATATGGCTTCAATCGTTGGCCATTAACCTTAGATACTTGGCCAGTACGTGGATCCCGAATTTCAATCGCACCATGGGGGAAAACACGAGTAATAATAAAAGGTCCATCCCACCTAGACTTCAACTTGCCCGGAAACAATTTCAAACGTGAGTTGAAGAGCCACACCTTTTGATTAGGCTCAAAGGACTTCCTACGGATATGCTTATCATGGAATGTTTTAGTCCTAGCCTTATAGATTTTAGAGCTCTCATATGCATCATTATGAAGTTCTTCTAATTCATTGAGTTGGAGTTTACGATTCGAACCGGCAGCAGCCATATCAAAATTAAATTTCTTAATGGCCCACATGGCCCTATGTTCCAACTCTACAGGCAAGTGGCACGCTTTACCGTAAACCAACCGGTAAGGAGACATGCCAATGGGAGTTTTAAAAGCCGTACGGTAGGCCCACAAAGCGTCATCAAGCCTAAGCGACCAATCTTTTCGATCGGGCCTAACCGTTTTCTCGAGAATTGATTTAACCTCCCTGTTCGAGACCTCCACTTGGCCACTAGTTTGAGGATGATAAGGTGTTGCCACCTTGTGAGTGATAGAATATTTCTTCACTAGCGCCGCAAAGTATTTGTTTAAGAAGTGGGTTCCCTCATCGCTTATAATCGCACGTGGGTAGCCAAAGCGACTAAAAATGTTACTTTGCAAGAATTTGACTACAACCTTGTGGTCATTAGTCCGCGTGGCTACTGCTTCCACCCACCTCGAGACATAATGGACTGTCACTAAAATATACTCATTTCCAAACGAGGTTGGGAATGGTCCCATAAAATCAATTCCCCACATGTCAAAAATTTCTACCACAAGAATATCGGACAAAGGCATCATGTCTCGGTAGGATATGTTGCCAACCTTTTGGCAATGAAGGCATCCCTTGCAAAACTCATGGGCATCCTTAAAAAGTGTGGGCCAATAGAACCCACATTGCGAGACCTTTGCCGAGGTCCTCTTACTGCTAAAATGTCCCCCCCCACTCGAGAGTATGACAAAAAGTCAATATGTTTTGTTGCTCACTTTCGGGGACACACCGCCGAATCACTTGATCCGAGCAATATTTGAACAACTCCGGATCCTCCCAAAAATAATTACCAACCTGCGCAAAGAATCGGTCCTTGTCTTGTTTAGACCAATGGGAAGGAATGGCGCCAGTGGCATGGTAATTTACAATGTTCGCATACCAAGGGGGTTGACTATGTGACACCGCAAAAAGCTGCTCATCCGGAAATGAGTCTTTTAAGGGTAAAGAGTCACCTGCGGAGTCAATCAAGATCCTCGAAAGGTGGTCGGCTACGGAGTTCTCAGAACCTTTCTTGTCCCGAATTTCTAAGTCAAATTCTTGTAGCAACAAGACCCACCTAATCAACCTAGGTTTCGTGTCCTTCTTTGAAAGCAAGTATCGCAATGCAGCGTGGTCAGAGTACACGATAACCTTCGACCCCAGGAGGTAGGACCGAAACTTATCCAACGCAAACACTACCGCGAGCATCTCCTTCTCCGTAGTGGTATAGTTCAATTGAGCGTCGGAGAGAGTCTTGCTCGCATAGTAAATGGCATGAGGCACCTTATCCACCCGTTGGCCAAGGACCGCGCCGACCGCATAGTCAGACGCATCACACATGATCTCAAAGGGAAGAGACCAAATAGGGGATTGCATGATCGGGGCGGAAGACAACGCAGTACGAAGCTTCACAAAGGCATTCATGCATGCATCATCAAAGACAAAAGGGGCATCCTTGGCGAGGAGGTCGCACAAGGGCTTTGAAATTTTGCTAAAGTCTCTAATGAAGCGGCGGTAAAACCCCGCATGCCCTAAAAATGAGCGGATTTGCTTGACGGTAGAAGGGGGAGGAAGCTTAGAGATAAGGTCCACTTTAGCTTTGTCGACTTCGATCCCCCTTTTAGGACATGACCTAGCACAATCCCCTCTTGAACCATAAAATGGCTCTTCTCCCAACTTAACACCAAATTGGTCTCCAAACAGCGCTTAAGCACCCTCTCAAGATTATGGAGACAACTCTCGAAAGACTTCCCAAAAACCGAGAAGTCATCCATGAAGACCTCAAGAAAATTCTCCACCATATCGGAGAATATTGCCATCATGCACCGTTGAAAGGTCGCAGGTGCATTGCACAAACCAAAAGGCATCCGCCGATAAGCAAAGGTGCCAAATGGACAGGTGAACGTGGTCTTTTCTTGGTCTGCAGGGTCGACGGGCACTTGATTATAGCCTGAATAGCCATCAAGAAAACAATAGTAACTCTGGCCCGCCAACCGTTCTAGGATTTGATCCACAAATGGAAGTGGGAAGTGATCTTTCCTAGTCATGGAATTCAACTTTCGGTAATCAATGCACACTCGCCACCCCGTGGTCATACGAGTGGGGACAGATTCACCCTTATCATTTGTCACCACAGTTATGCCTGATTTCTTAGGCACCACCTGGGACTCACCCATTTACTATCAGAGATGGGGTATATGATACCCGCATCTAACAATTTCACCACCTCCTTCATTACCACCTCTTTCATGTTGGGATTTAATCTTCGTTGCATCTCTCGAGATGGTTTGGCATCTTCCTCACAATTTATACGATGCATGCAAACAGAGGGGTCTATCCCCTTGAGGTCCGCTACCGACCACCCTAAGGCACCTTTGTGCCTCCTAAGCACATCAACAAGTTGACCCTCCTGCACAGCAGTAATCGCAGAAAGAGTATCTGCAGGCCCTAAAAAGATATACTTGAGATTGGCCGGGAGTGGCTTCAACTCAAGCTTCGGAGGGGCCTCTATAGAAGGGAGCGCAGGCTCACGTGACAAGGGCGGTAATGGCTCAAACTTGGCTTGCCAAGTTTGAGGTGCATGATTGAGCACTGAGTTGACCTCCGCAATGGTTTGACCCAAATCGTACTCCTCATGGCCATAATGGGCCAAGCACGCCTCTAAAGGGTCCTTGGTGAGAATGTAGGGAAGGGATTCCTCCACGACATTATCTATGACATCGACTGCGAAGCAGTCTTCATCCATGGAAGGGTATTTGGAGGAATTGTAAATATTAAGCCTAACATTCATGTTTCCAAAAGACACATCCATCACCCCGGCCTTAACATGGATATTAGCATTGGCTGTAGCCAAGAAAGGACGACCAAGTATGATGGTGGTGGATTGCATGGATGCTTGGCCAGGCTCTGTGTCAAGGATGATAAAATCTACAGGGAAGAGAAATTGGTCAACTTTGACCAACACATCCTCAACAATGCCCCTCGGGATTCTAACGGATCGGTCTGCCAACTGTAAAGTCACCGAGGTGGGTTTCAACTCCCCAAAACCAAATTGCTCATACACAGAGTATGGCATAAGATTAACACTAGCCCCAAGATCTAGGAGTGCCCTTTCTATGGTGTGGTCACCTATGACACATGAAATTGTAGGGGTCCCTGGATCGGGCAACTTAGGGGCAGTAGCGGTGTGAAAAACAGAAGAGACACCCTCAGCTAGAAGGACCTTTTTCGTAACATTGGTTCGAGTTCTACGCTTTTGAGTGCAAAGGTCCTTAAGAAATTTAGCATATGAGGGGACTTGCCGAATGGCATCAAGAAGAGGAAGATTTATCTTGACTTGCTTGAAAGTCTCAATCATATCTTCCATCACAACAGCTTTCTTAGTATAAGGAGATTGCGAATTAAGAGCTGCTGGAAAAGGGACACGTGGTACACCCGGTGGTACCACGGTGGAACTGGTGGAAGGAGAAGAAGGTGAAGTGGTATCAGTAACAAAATGAGGCGCATCCTCCTCTTCAAGGATCTTGTCCTTAGGCCTAGAAACAGAAGATCGAGCATCTTGCTTTTTCGGAGTGTCATCTATAGGCCTAGTCTCTACAACCCGGCCCGATCTAAGGGCCACAACCGCTTTAGCTTGCTCCTGGTGATGGTTAGGAGCGTGCTGCTGGTCAACTTGGAATTGACCCCTGGGATTGGAAACTGATTGGCTGGGTAACTTACCCTCATCTCTCTTGCTAAGCGCATTGGCCAATTGGCCAATTTGGGATTCTAACCGCACTATGGATTGAGTATTGGAATTACATTGTTGACTGGTACTCTCTAATCCCTGCAGTTTTTGAAGCACAGTCTGCATCCCTTGTAACATGGTCTCGTCAAAATTGGGAGACCGTTGAGGCTGGGGTGCCTGAGAGGGAGGAGGTGCTTGTTGGAAGGGTTGTGGTGCCCTTTGGGAAGCCGCTTGATTAAAAGTGCTTGGGTAATTAGGCCTTGGGTGGTTGAAACCACTTTGGTGGTGTGGTCTCTGTAGCAAAGAGGAAGGACTGCCTTGATTTTGCATCCTCCAAGAAAAGTTTGGATGATCTTTCCAGCCAGCATTGTATGTTGGAGAAAATGGGTCGTAGCCTGGCCTGGAGAACCCTTGTGCAGCACTAACTTGCTCTTGCACAAACTCTGGATATTGGGAGGCAGAGGGACAATCAGTGATGTAATGCATGGGACTAGCACAAATCCCACACGCCTCCTGAAAAGTGGGCGGATGATGTCCCACAGGGAGAGGATGTTGACCCGAAGTGATTAATTCTTTCAATGTTTGGGTCAAGGCAGCTACTTGATGTGTAAGGTCATTAGAGGGTTGAACCTCATAGACCCCTCTCTGTTTGGATGAACTAGACGCTACCCCTCTCGAATGTCTGAGGGAAGATGCACGGTGCTGAGAGTTTTCACTAAGGTTTTCATATAACTTCCATGCATCGTTCACATTCTTATGTAGGAAGATCCCACCACTAGAAAAATCGACCAGTTGGCGGTGTGGTTCCGCCAAACCCTGGTAAAAGGACTGAACAAGCTGCCACTTGGGGATAGCATGGTGAGGACACGTCCTAAGAAGGTCATTGAATCTCTCCCAAGATTCATGAAACTGTTCTCCATCGTGTTGGGTAAATCCGGTGATCTCTTGTCTATGAAGGGTTGTTTTACCGATGGAGAAATATTTCTTTAGGAACTCTTCACACATCTGAGTCCAAGAGGTGATGGAGTTTGCCGGTAAGGAGTTCAACCACTGTTTGGCCTTATCCTTCAACGAGAACGGGAAAAGGAGTAATTTCAATGCATCCTTATCAAAGTCACGAATGCAAATAATTTGACTCATTTCCATGAATTGGTTCAAGTGATCATAAGGATCCTCGTTTGGTTTCCCATAAAATGAGGGCAACATTTGTAAAGTGCCCGGCCTTATCTCGTATTGGTTGGCTCTTACCGCAGGCATAACTATGCACGAAGTGGACTCATACTCATTTGGAATAAAATACTCCACCAATGGGGAGCCTTCTTCCCCACCGGTTGCTCCTGCTTGGTCACCCATTACGTCAAAATTTATATTATGAGCAATTGGGCGCTCACGATTTGCTTTAAGAGACTTCTTAAAAGATCTAAGGGTTTTGTCAAATTCAGGATCAGTATCAGACGCTGTCTCAGGTGATAGCGACCGATATCGACGCATAAATATTCAAAAACCCTAATTTCACTACCGTTTCAGCAATCCAACAATAAAATAATCGAAAAGAGAACTCACAGTGGGTCAACGAAATCGCTTTGATCCGCCTGGCCACCAATAAATTCAACTTCACAATCCTTGTGATGCTCGAAAACCTGGCAAAGCTGAAACAGACTAACAGGAAAGAAAAAAAATTAAATAAATAAATAAAACAAAGAATTAAACTAAAAACAAATTGAAAATACGCAACCGTGTTTTAACTCCCCGGCAACGGCGCCAAAATTTGGTCTGTCGTTTTCGTACCAAAAATATAATTTATAAAACAGGGAATTAACTAATATTCCGAAGAATAGCGGACAAGTCCGAGATCGTCCACGGAGAGTAAAAAGCTAAATTACGGTACTTTCAATTAATTTCTAATTTAATTCGGAAAGTAAAGAGAAGTTGAATTTTGATTGATTTGATTAAACTAAAATTAAACTAGAAACCGATTAAAGGATTTTGAAACAAATGAGAGAAGGGACTAGGGTTTTCGATTCAGTCTCCCCTTATAACGCAATTGTTTCGAAACCTAGAGTTCAAATTCAACATTCAACCAAACCACCGTAGGGTAGCAATTCCTATCGATAATTCCCAAAAAGATAACCAATATTCGTACTCCGTATAGGCTATCTCAACACGGCACGGATCGTCTCATTGGATTTAACCACAGCACGACCCGTCTCACGTCGTCTAGTCTATCTCAAAGCCTATCTCGGAACATTATAAACCATTGCATGACAGTGCTTGAATCCATGGATAAAAGCACATTCGAATATTGGAAATATATAAAACTTCATAAAAAGTTATGAATCGATCAAGTCAGACAATCAAGTTGAATATAAAACCCTAGAAATCTAACAACTACGCTACTTGGAGAGACCTCCTCATTACCCTAGTCAAGAGGTTTAGCTACTCATAGAGTCTAAACAAATAAGCATGCAAGAACAAAAATCCATTGACAACTTAAAAGCTTTCGAATAAATAACAAAGAAATAAAACCCAAAGCTGCTGTTGTCGTTGGTTCGGCCGTGGGAAATAAGATTAGATGGCAGCCCCGCTTCTGGGTTTATGCGTGAGAATCCCTTCCTGATGGCTGCCTCGCTCTCGGTTTATGCGTAGAAAAAAATAGTCACGATGGCAGCACCTCTTCTTTCTCCGTTATTTTGCGTGATCCCCAAAAAATATCCTCGCAAACCCTTTTTTTCATCCTTTTTATAATGTATATCCCCCGCAGTCGGTTCTCCAATTGAACCAATTCCTTCCTTTATTTTTCCCGAAGCTCAGTAATTAGTGGGACCCAATTCCGTGACCAATTTCTAGCAAAGAATGATTGGGTCACAATGGGTTTTGACCCAATTAAAACTAGTCCACGCCATATACTCATAAATTGCCGCTTCGAGCTTTAATTAATTCGACGACCGGTTTTGTTTTGACACGAATTAAAATTTGACCTTGCGCTTTAGCTCCAAATGTTATTCATCGGCTCAAAGAGTCCTGAAACATAATTAGCAAGTATCAAACTCCAAGTAGCACACTAAATGGACACAACAAACCTAAGTTAGGGGGCGTAAATAGGCATATTTACGCACTTATCAATTATACTAATTGCCGAAGCTGCTGGATTTCCTAAAGAAACGACTGAACATCTGCCCAAGCTCAGCTTGGTTTAGCTGAAAATGAGCTCACCGCGCTCAACATTTCCATCTGTCCAGTGTTATAGTAAGCGAAAACTAGGAAAAGAGCAACAAAAAAGCAATGAACTAGATTGAACATAGAATATACCTCCTGAATACGGAACCGTCTTAAAAATTCAATATGAAGGTTCCTCATCCTCATATCTTCAAAGCGATTTTCGAAAGGAAGCTAGAGTTTCTTTGAGTGCGCGTCGAAACAGCTGAAGCGAAAAGGAGCTTCCCTCCTGTGTGTCATTTTGAGATGGAGGCACATGGAATCTCACAACCAAGAAATCAGATAAGCACATTGAGGGATACTTACATTGTTTTTGGTGAACCCACAAGAAGAGACACCCATTTTGGTTATAGCCCATAAGACATTTCCAAAGCTATCGTGAGCTTTGGCAGCAAGAACCATTTTATCTTACTTATACGCAGCATCAAAGTTAACTTTTATGTAGCCTTGCAAGGGGGGAAGCCAACGTTTAAGAGACGACATACCTGTGTCATGCTCCATGTGATGGAAAGTGTCTTTTCTGCTACGGATATGTTCAGACCAGAAGCCATGGATTTCTTTACGCAACACTTCATGGTCAATCACCTTCCCACTAAAGATATGATCATTATGGAGTTTCCATAGTCTATCAATAACAATACCCGTAAAAAAGAACAAAGTTGTCCCATTTAGGCCAAGGCTGGGGTAGGAAGATGCCATGATTTAAGATTTTAAATTCCATGCATCAAACCATACCATTTTGCAAGATGGCATGTGAAGAAAAGATGGGTTGCTGTCTCAGGCACCTGATTACAAAAAGGGCAGCTAACCTCATTTATCTGGAATCTAGCAGCTAGGATAGACCTGAGTGGTAAGAGTATCTGCAGCAACTCTGCGCAGTATAACCTTGAACCGTTCATGGATCTTAGCCTTCCAGAGCTTCAGCCATTCTTGAGAAGTGAGCCCAATAGCTTGAAGATTTGAATGACAAGATTGGAGAGATTAGGCAGATCTAGCTGAGAAATTTCCATGTTGCTCTGGCAACCACAACCGTTTGTCTTCAGAATTAGCAGCAGCAATAGGTATCATTTTTGTCTTCAGAATTAGCAGCAGCAATAGGTATCATTTTTAACGATTGAACCACATGGGGCTACAAAAAACTATCGAAGGAGACTGACATTCTATGTGAGAGACTGCTAAATAGCTCACAAACCTTATGAATAGGGGGAGGGTTAATTTTTGGATGAGGAACTTTGTGAGACTCAAGATTAGGAGCCAAGGATCTTTCCATATGTCTGTAGATGAGCCATCTCCATCCTTTTTGCAAGCACCACCAAGGAAAAGATCTCTAGTGTATAAAATTCCTTTCCAAATAGCTGAATCTAAAACTTTCTTACGAACCTCAGGAAAAGAAGAGTGGTCACAGTATTTTGCGGTCAAGATGGAAACCCATAATTTCTTCTCCTTGCTTAGGAGTTGCCACCCTAATTTAGACAAGAAGGCGTTGTTCATATCTTCGATTTTGCTAAAGCCCAATCCCCCAACAAGTTTTGACCGACACATAATCCCTTGCCTTGAAGTGAACTTTCCTTTTATCCTCCCCACCAGAACCGAGCTATCTTAGCATTCATTGAGTTGCAAATGTGAGTGGAGTGTTTAAAGGAAGACATCGCATACACAGGCATTGATAAGGCTGCAGATTTGGTAAGGGTAGATCTACCTGCATATGACAGTCTAGCTCTTCCACCCCTTGAGTTTGTCAACCTTTCTGATCTTTCAATAAAAAAGAGGTAACCCAAGATAAATCGCGTCTCCTTTACATTTCCTCAAGCCTAGAGCTTGTTTAACTTGAGCTTGAGTAGAATGAGAGGCATTCAGCATAAAGCTCTAGACTGTTCTCGATTGCATTGGCCTCACCTTCATTTGATCTAGTAAAAATAAGGAGCTCATCTGCAAACATAAGATGTGAAAGAGGGGGACCCTATTTTATTTTGAGACACATGAAGTCATAGGAATTAAGCTCAAACCGGGCACTAATCCCCATCGCATACTCAGATCTCTTCATCCTTATTACACTGTTACATTTACAATAAAAGCAGCCATTGCCTCGTTGACATAAGACTCGATGAGCAAACGATTGACTGCAAAGTAAGAGGCACATTTTGAATTTGCATCACAAGAGCGTTTTCCAATATTGCCCAAGTAATAAAAAAATGAGTAATGCTATAGGTACCGACCCCCGGCGTAGGGAAATCGTACCGACGGTCGCGTCGGACCGTCTAGGGTGTTTAGATCAAGCACCCTAAACACATCGGATGCCGTTAATTCTCTCATGGGCCCCCTCGGTTTTTTTTTTTATAGAATTTTTGGACCGCTCAGATCGGCCGTCCGGTGGCCGGAGACGGCCGGGCGCGGCCGTCCGTACAATTTCCCTACGGTTTGGTCGGTACCTATATCTTTACTGTAACAAAATTTCACAAGTATTTCTTTGATAACATGAATGAACTGTTAGATCAAAGGGTTACAAAATCATCCCACCTCAACTACCCACTCCAACACCCGACTCTATCACACATGCACACATGGAGGTGTGCCCAACGTTGAATGCCAAATGAAACTGAAAGAAATTTTGAATAAACCTCACCAAAATCAAATACACCTCAATGTTATGGATAGCCTCGGCGCAAGCCATTGGAATGGTCCCCACACTCTCCCCATTCTTCCGCCACAACGAGAGCTTTTTATCGTCTCCGGCACTTGCCACAACCAAATCTGCAACAGTAGCAACGCAATTTAACACTAGGAAAGAATTCACATTATGCACTTACCAAAAAAAGAAGAAGTCACATAATGCATGCGTGTGCGTCAGCGCGAAAGCAGTCTTTTAAAAATATTACACACTACTAAATTCGCGAGGGTGAAGATTGAGGGGAGCGCAAGCGAGGATTGAGAGCCGGCGCGGAGGGGTACTGGGTGTGAATGCTAACATTAGAAAAAAATTTATGACAATCAGTTCAAATACTAAGAAGAAAGAAAATTGAATCCTTACTGGTGTGGTTCAATCGCCGGACTCGACGGAGGAATAGGAGAGCTGGACGGTATGACCGCCGGCAGCCGTCAAAGCGCCGTAGTGGTGTAGAGGGAGAAAAGTTGTTTTCTGTGCTGACTTTAGAGAGAGAGGGGGGAGGCGGAGGGGTACTGGGTGCGAATGCTAACATTAGAGTACTTGGTAGTTGCTTAAAACGACGTCGCTCTGTTTAATTAGACTTCTCAAGTTTCACCCTGCGAAGTGTAGTTAAACTACGTAATTAGTAAATTGTGAACTTAATCAGGCTTAATTTTATGATCTAAACTGTTAAAGTTGTAAATCCTGTCAAGAACATATACCATGGTAAATACCATACCATTCGAATGCTGATAAATTTATAATCGAATATGATTTGTGTGAATTTATATTTAAGAAAGCAGAGCTGGTCGCACTATATCCAACCCAATACAATCAAAGACGCGTTTGACACAAACGAGGCTCCACAGAGCGACGTCGTCCGCTTTCACACTGAGAAACAGCGGGTGTTCGGGTTTACCAGACTACGCACGTTGAACATGCGAGGTCTCTTTAAACTTAAGTAATTAGTAAATTGTGAACTTAATCCGATTTATTTTGATAATCTAAACTGTTCAATTTGTGGGTCTTGTCCAGCAGATATGCTGTGTTTAATTTCATGTCAATTGAATGCTGATTAGTTCATAATTGTAGATGATTTGAGTGAATTTTTTTTTTTTAAGAAAATAGAGTTATATACACTGTATCAAATCCAATAATATTAGTATTTAATATTTGGAGTCTCACTCTCACGACCACCGAAACCTTGCACTGGCGCTACAAAGACTTCGACGACCTCTTCGCGGTCCTCCCGCCGCCGCTACAGTTACCTCCACGCCGCCGGCTGTGTCCACCGGCTTTGACTGTATGGATCCTGTGGTGGTCAATTATTGTAAATATCTACATATATAGGTCCCGTGGATGTCAAAATTTCTTATATACAGTTCCAATCTCTCTGTCCTTGTGAAGTTCAGAATGTTGAAGTTCAGAATGTAGTACAGCCTGAATTTTCTCCCATCTACATTTGAAACAGAGCAATTTTGCTCTTAGTTATGTTGTTCGTCGAACGTCTGTACAATAAATGTATGGAACGGCTGTGGGAGAAGATATAGAGATTAGTCCAAGGTCCGCGCAAGTCGGCCCGAGACACCATGCATTACCGAAAAAGGAGAAGTTTGTACTCGTATTGCTTACTGCTTATACAACTGTTTTTCACACAAAACCCTCATTCGAGCTTCATCATCCACATCTGTACGCAATCGCTTTTTAAAAAAACAAACAAACAAACAAACAAACCATGTTGTGTACAATTTTCTTCGTAGACCTCTTTACTCGCTTGTCGTGGTACAGTTGCTCATTTGCAATTCTGCTTGCAGTAATGGTACAGAGTTGAAGGCAATAATGAAGTGAATAGTCTACGTCGGGTTCTTTGATTTTCTTGCCGAGTTCATTTTCCTTGGTAAATCCCACCACAAATCCATGATCCGGACACCAAATAGAGAAGTGAAATGACACAAGAAAAGTAAGCCTCTGCCCGTGATTATACTAATTGACGGAGCTGCTGGATTTCCTCACGAAATGACTGAACATCTGCCCTAGCTCAGCTTGGTTTAGCTGAAAATGAGGTCACCGCGCTCAACATTTCCATCTGTCCAGTGTGTAGTAAGCGAAAACTAGGAAAAGAGCAACACAAAAAGCAACGAACTAGATTGAATATAGAATATACCTCCTGCATATGGAACCGTCTTAAAACTTCAATATGAAGGTTCCTCATATCTTCAAGAAGCAATTTTCGAAAGGAAGCTAGAGTTTCTTTGAGTGCGCGTCGAAACAGCTGAAGCGAAAAGGAGCTTCCCTCCTGTGTGTCATTTTGAGATGGGATTTTTCTGTGGTTGTGATACCTGTCACGATGTTACAGGTTAATGACACAATTATTCTAGCAAAGAACAATGCTAATTTACCAAAAGCAAAAAGCAAAAAGAAAGAATGATGCCAACTTCGGTTGTGTTGGCATCGTGGATGGATTACTGGAGGAAAACAAAAATGTAGATTATGAACTAAAGAAGCTATAGGGGGCTTGTGAAATTAGACTGGAAGATGAAACTACTTGGGTTCTTGTAGTCATTTTGAATCCACTATGATTAAGCTGCCCAGCTCAATGTTGAGATCAATATATCAACATGCTTGACCGGCCCATTCTTTTGCTAAAAGCACAATGGTGAAAGACAGAAAGAGTCGAATCAACAAAAGATCTGTCAACCGCAAACTTCCAGTTATAAACCACCTCCGCTTGAGATGGAGGCACATGGAATCTCACAACCAAGAAATCAGATAAGTATATCGAGTGATCGATACTTACATTCCAACGTACATCCTTTGCTTCATCTCCCGTTTTCATTGTTTTTGGTGAACGCACAAGAAGAGATGCTGTTCCATCACTCAAGGATGAAATAGTACTTATCCTCTCAGCATAAGTAGAATATCTTCGAGGGGATAATGCTGGCCACATAGAATCAGGATTAGAAGAAAGAGATGTGGAATTGAAGGGAACGTGCTCTGGGAATCCAAGTGAAGTCTCTAGATTGGAGGAAGCGTTTCGGGAGTGTAAACTTGGCACGGTTAGGCTTGAACTTGTCAGGTAGCTCGTACTCGTTTGGCTTTTTGACAAAGCAAGATCTTGGAATCCAGAAAACATTGATCCTGGTTCCTGACATCAGACTAGCAGACACAACATCGCATAGCGAGACGGCCAATTGCCTGGTGGGCAGTGGTGAGTGAATTTATCGGATTATCTCTCCCCACCCCAAGCTCCTGGAGGGGTGATGGACGAGTCATCACGCTTGGAAGATGCAGCAGCAACTGTGGAATGGAACGGGTGTCATCCTGCATAAAGTGTGGGCTCCGCATCTAAGTCTTCTTGCAATTTCTCTACCTGCAGAAGATAATAATTGGTTTGTGGGTCATCAAGTTAGAAATCATGAGTGTTCTATTTTAAATAAACGGGGTTAAGGTAAAACATTGCATCCTAACAGCAGGGTAGAAAAGGCAATTTAACCCATGCTATTAATAGGAATTAGAGATGGGGAAAAGAGTGAACCTGTTTGGAAGTGGAACTAGCTTTCCAGTAAAAAATTGAATGAAGATCGCTGCGTCCTTCCTCTGAAGGGGAATCTCTCTTGCTAGATGAAGGAAACAATGCAAAAGGTTTATTATCGACTAGAAGATGATCTTTCTTCAATCCCTCCCAGTCCCTCCAAAAAAAGCTTGTTAACTGATGGTGTAATTGGCTGTATTTCCATGAGTGGGGAAAACACTTCCATATCACCCTTGAAATTATATGTACGAGAGACATTTAAGCTCGCCAAGCTCCACCACCCCACAAAGTGCTTTTAAGTGGTGTTTCCACTAAAAACAAATGAGTGCGTTCAACATGGATGCACTTGATGGTGTCATGGAAGGGAGTGGATGAGGCATATGTATTGAATCTTCAAGAGCACCTCCAAGAAGAGCGGTCTCAGCAGTGCAGTTGTTTTCATTTACCATTACTGGTTTGCTTCTTTGCCAACACAGACTTGTGACAGCCCGAGGAAGAACATACAATGAGTTATCCTTGATAAACTTGACAAACAAGGCTGGCTTATGGAGTTGGGCAAGTCAAGAACAGAATGTTAATCTTCACCTTCCCGCCTCAACAACCCAGCAACATCATTGCTACTGATGCAAGGGAACTAAACTTACTGATATGGCCATGCAAGCACGAATGTTCAGATGAGAGGACTTGGGAGATTTGATCAAGTACTTTTTTCTGAACAATAGGGAGGAGCAATTGCACAAATCACATATTTGTAGACATCATATACTTAGACTTCTTCTCTGCTGGCTTAAGAATTTGGAAGGAGCACATCAAGTTCTCATCAACACAAATCAGAGCGCCGGCATGGTCGAGTTCACCACAATAGTTAGGGGCCGAGATACGGTTACAAGCTGCCTTTTGGCAAAGAATTCATAACCGTGCTCCACAACCTGGAAACATAAATCATACGATAGCAACCAGGATAAGTCATATGCCATGTTAATTGGGATCAAATCATCAAACAAGTAACCGGGAAGGCGGGAACATGGTACTCAACATACCCTGAAAAACAGTACCATATGGGTATGGTTATATGGAATACAATATTGGATGTACTTCTGTCAAGCAATAAGACAATTTATAGAACAAAATACGGATTTCCAAATTATTCATGCAAAACACAATTTAAGACCAAAACGATCAATCTTTAAACATTTTCACTAGTCCAAACTCCACTTAGGCTAGAGTTTTAGTTTCACTACACTAGATTTTTCATGGGCCGCTTTGGATAGTTAAATTCACCAGCTTGAAGCGACTCTACCATGTTTTGGAATGTGCATTCCAGTACATATTTGCTAGGATATTAGCGTCCCTGGTAATAAGTATATGCCAGATGAATAACAAACAGCAGCAGAGTCTGTAACCTGATGAGAGTGACGAACAACTGAAACAAGATCCAAATGATGCTTCGCCAAAAATTCTGACACCTTGTCTGAGCCAAATGTGTATGAAATCATTCATTTTTTCATCCCTTGGCATCCCTACAGGGATCCGACCAGAGTAAATCTCAGAGTAAACCAGTGCCCGGAAAAGCAGTTGGATGGGTAAGTTTCTAATTTGATAACAACCCCTCAACATAGATTCGTAATGCACTCGGAGAGCGGAGAGAATCCACGGTGCGAACTAAGTCGGCATAATGCACTTATCAAAAAAAAAGAAGAAGAAGTCACATAATGCACTCGCGTGCGTGAGCGCAAAAGCAGTCTTTTAAAAATATTACACACTATATTCGCGAGGGTGAGGATTGAGAGGGAAGAGCAAGCGAGGATTGAGAGCGGGCGTGAAGGGTACTAGTGAAAGGATTATGTAACAAAGGGTGCGAATGCTAACATTGGTAAAAAAAATTATGACAATCAGTTCAAATACGAAGAAGGAATATTGAATCCATAGCCGGTGTGGTTCAATCGCCGGACTCGACAGAGGAATAGGAGAGCTTGACGGTATGGCCGCCGGCAGCCGTCAAAAGCGCCGTAGTGGTGTAGAGAGATAAAAGTGTTTTTCTGTGCTGTTTAGACTTTTGAGAGAGAGGGGTTGAGTTACAGTACTGGGTTAGTTCTTTAAAATGACGTCGGCCTGTTTAATTAGACTTCTCAGGTTTCACCTGCGAAGTGTAGTTAAACTACGTAATTAGTAAATTGTGAACTTAATCAGGTTTAGCTTTATGATCGAAACTGTTAAAGTTGTATATCTTGTCAAGAACATATGCCATGACAAATAACATACGAATCGAATGATAGATAAATCATAATCGAAGATGATTTGTGTGAATTTATTTTCAAGAAAATAGAGTTGGCCGCACTATATCCAACCCAACACTATCAAAGGCGCGTTTGAGAAGGGCAAGCTATTTGTAACTACAAATTTTCTGAACGTAGCGTGTTATCATATGCACATGAATTGTTTACCATAGGTTAAACATGCTACGTTCAGAAAATTTGTGGTTGTATATAATCCGGCCCTTTGAGAAAAACAAGCCACCGCAAGACGACGTTGTCGGAGTTGAGAGATCGCTTATCATACTTCGCAAGTTGAACATGCTAGGTGTATTGAAACGTAATTAAATTGTGAACTTAATCCGATTTATTTTGTTAATCTAAACTTTTCAATTTGTAGATCTTGTCCAGAAGATATACTGTGTTTAATTCCGTGTTAATCTAACGCCGAGTAGTTCATAATCGGAGATGATTTGTGTAAATTTATATTTGAGAAAATAGAATTGTCCACACACTGTATCAAACCCAATACTTTGTCTCTCTCACGACCCCGAAACCTTCCGCTGGCGCTACTGGCGCTACAAAGACTACTGTTCGACCTCTTCGCCGTCCTCCCTCCGCCGCTACAGTCACCTCCATGCCGCCAGCTTTAACTATACAGGTCCTGTGGATGTCAAAATTTGTTGTTATAGAGTTCCAATATTCTTTCGTCTTTGTGAAGTTGAGAATGTAGTACACCCTGAATTTTCTCTTAGTCGTGTTGTTCGTCGAAAGTTCGCACTTGAACCCCTAGGTATGGCCAAGTGGTCTTGGCATGGACTCCGAGGTTTGTTCCCTCCTCCTGAGTCCTGAGGATAATGTTCAGTTCCTCTTGCTTACAATTCTTAGAGCCATCTCACCCCACGCGTAAACATACGAAACAGATGTGGAAGGGATTGTAAGGATTAGTCTAAGGTGCACTCAAGGTTGGCCTGCGACATCCTGCATTTTATAAATAAAAAAAATAAAATTAAAGAAGTTTGTACTCTTTACCGCTTGGCTAGCATCAAGCAGGAATTTTAATGAGATCGATATGCATAATTGAGTATAGTTGCTGGGCCTTCAATTTCTTCGTTTTGGTAGTTCAGGTTGCCACTTTTTTCCTTTAGTTCAAGTGTCTTCTTGGTCTTGTTCAAATGTTCCCTCTTTTATTATTTTCGAATAGCCCGATGCAGCTTACAATTGCTGAAAATGCTCCATTAGAAATCAATTGAATGGCAGAAAATAAAGACTGAATGAATCTCTCTTTCCGCAGTATATACTCCTATGTTTCTTGTTCCTTGCCCGCATTTGCAGGTTTTTTTTTTTCTTCTTCTTTTCGTAGCCTTACTTTGTGACAAAGGAGCCTCAAACTACCGTATTTTTAGCACTTGAGCCAGAGAACCTGGGTTTCTTGAATACGAATACCATTGGGGTGAAATGAATGAGCAATCATTGTTTTACTATTCAAGTTTCGTGCAGAAACCCGCTCTCATTTGCTATTTTGTTCGTCACTTCAGAATGCCAACTTCTGATTTTGCAAATGTTTTCTCGATTCAGGCCTTCTTGATTACTACTTCATTAGCCCAAAGATTAAAAAAAAAAAAACAAAACTCCCAACCATGTCAAACTGGTAGATAAGTGCTATACTTTGCCTTAGAGAAATTAGAACCGTGACTACTTGCAAATAAAACTAAATTTATTTGTTTCGGAGTTTCACTTCAATCAACTAGACCTCTCACATAAAGACCAAAACATCCACCCATCGGAAAGTAATTGGGATTCAGCAATCATGCATGATACATCCACGTATGATGGGGACTCCTAAAACATAGCTGTTATTGTCTTCGAGTTCTATTATCAGTACTTCCGTAGTGAATCAATCCGGTGAATATTGAATCACTTGAATATCTGTTCTACTAGCTTCAATGAGAGAACGAGTTTTTTTTTTTTTCCTTCACTTCAACTCCAAGTTATCTGTTCCTTCCAACCAGATTGCAACTCTGCTTGACACCATCAATGGTATAGCTTTTGGAGCAGTGTAGCATATGTGACGCAAATACAGAGATGCTAGTTTCAAACCCAGAACGATTTAGATTTCTAACCACCTAAAAATACACATACGGTTACAATCAGTATTCAGTAGCAAAGAAATGCCTCCATACTGAAGATTGAATAAGCAAGCTAGATGAATGAATCCATCTAGTAGAAACCTTAGAAGTGTGAACAAATATGAACATTACCAGTTCATTCTTAAAAAGTCACATGGGGTTTTAATAGGCACTCGGATCGACCCAAATGTTGACGTATCAAACAAATTTCCAGGTGGTACGAATACGATGCCATCAAAGACTCTCATTTCCAATGGTGGTCCTCTGTAGAGTTGCAGCCATAACTTTTCAATCACCTTTCTACTGCAATAGGCATACTGGGTAAAACTGGGAAAAAATAAGGCTAACCCCAAAATTAAAACCATTCTACGGAAAAAATGCAATTTAATGTACCAGTTCACTTCAGCTGTGGCTATACTTTCCCCTTCTTCACCCCACCCCACCCCACACACACACACACACACACACACACACACACACACACACACAAAAAAAAAAGCCATTGTTTTTTCACTTGATCTAAACCACATCGTCCTTGCTATTTCCGCACCATAGTGAAGATTTTCGTGTCTTGATGGCCAAACCCCATCTGCATATTCTTCACTTGTCCCTGCAAGGTGTCATTTTGCCAATGAATTCCTCCTACATTAGCCATGGTTGGTCTTTGTCCAATCACTCTTGATCTTAAGTAACAATACACAAGTTACTTAACTGCTTCTAGTTTGCGAATATTTTGGAGATATCTAGGTCTCTAAGGTTTCCCCATAAATTTATAACACAACAACCAGACAATGAGACAAAGCACTTCAGACCTAGAATAGCTAAGTTGAGTTAATATAAGGATTTAGGGCTAAGATCCTCGAGTGCACAAAAAAGATAACGGTAACTTGTAGATAACGTATCTCTCTCCTCAATTCATCCGCTCCCTCATTTTCCACTCCTAGACAAACTCAGTATATCTAGAGTCTTGGGACTTGTCTAAATTGATGATTTTGGAGAATTCTTCTCTAATAACTAGGCACAACTTTGTTTTCTGAAACCATGTTGATCTCTGTCAATTGGCTCCGTCATGAGCTTTGTGGAGGTCTTCCTCATTTCTATAATCCTGTTTATTCATAGAGCAGGCAATCATAGAGTAGGCAAGAATATACAATGCAATTGCCATGGCAAAAGAACTGATAGGAGACAATCATGTCTGTCCAGTAAATTGACCTAACCTATAGTTTTATCCATTTAGCAAAATGATTTGAAGTCTGGTACCACGTTGAAATTTCCAACCTTTATATCCCTTCGTTCTAAATTGCAAACTTACCACCCTTCTTACTTAAACTACGAGTTCTTCATCTCCACCATCAAAATCAGAAAACAACTCAACAAAACATCGAAGCTCATTCCTTTGTTCGATCATGAACCTGTAACTTTAACCTGTTTCTATACGAGGTAATTGGTCAGGAAGAGAAAAACACTCTTCCCCCATATCCAAAAGAATAATAAGTTCGTATCTTCCGTAAGCAATTACACAAAATTATCATGACTGGTACATGCCAAATAGAGTTCTAATCCACTGAAACATACCGAATCTGTGAATAGCTAAAGGCTGACCACCCGCTAAGCCTGGAGCTCAAAAAAAGGATCCAATACGAGATATATTGCATAAAATAAAGGAACCAATATTCCTACTAGGTAACTCAAAAGAAAATAAAATCCATGCCTTACCAGTAAAAATAATAGGAAATCCAAAATGGGGCATAGTATCTTCAAGATGATGTTCCGTGTCTAAAGTGGTACATGTTAGCAAATTCCAAGCACAGTTCACGGTCCCGCAAATCTCCCCAGCCTCCCCAACCCTTAAACCCAGCTTGATATCCTCCTTGAGGTTGAAGAACCTGCACTCCCCATTCTGAATTGATATTGCCACCCTTGTCAATCTCTGGTACTTCGATGTTCACCAAACCTTTGTCAATGCAAGACTCTTTGTTACCCTGTCCCTGATGCAAACCACATTTCCCAAAGTGAACAGCACTTGTCCTGGGACCTCGTAGCGAGTAAACAGGACCACCAAACGAAGGATAAACAGTTGCCCACATTGTTATATCCCAGTTGTAATCATCAAAGAAACAAAACTCTCTTGCCTTCGTACGTATCTTCCTCCAAACAGTCCGATTAAAGGCATAACCGACGTTACTCATTCTCTCTGCAATTAAACTGTCCCAACCCTCTCCCCTTGATTTCACATCGCATGGTGCCAAATTCGCCGCATAGCAATTAGGACATTTTTTAGGCTTCAGAGCCGTAAGTGACTGTAGATTGCGATAAGCATTGGGAAAAATGAAGTGGTCCTCTTCTATGAAAAGAATATGGCCTGAATGCTTATGAGTCTCCATTAACCCATCCCACACCGTGTTCATCATCCACCACCAGTGATGCTTTAGTGAAACAATCTTTGGTGACCGGTGGTTTCCATATTGATCCGGATTCCCTGTACAATTTTTCTTAACTGCATCTTCCTTATCCTTGCAATCTAATGGTGAGACACCCGGAAAGCTTTCTTTGAAGACATGGGGTGAGTATGGGGCAAATATTTGTTTCACTTGACAAAATCTAATACCTTCCACAATCTTGTTCATCTCTTGAAAGTACCCATCATGACTAACTATCAATAGGGTTTCACCAATCCCAACTACTTTAGAAAGACTATCAACAACTACTCGGAGATATTGAGGGCGATTGTGGACGTATAGAACAATTGTTATATGATCATTGGCTAGCTTTGGAAATAAATCCAGATTTCTTGGAGGCAACTGATTTCGCTTCTCCAACAAAATTGACAATCCACTCTGGTTGGGGACGTTGAGTAATCTTCTAAATTGGGTGTAGTTGTAAGTCAGTTCAAAATCCAGATCACTTTCGTTCGAATATTCAGTCACTAGATTGGAAACTGTGTTTGTCTGAAGGAGAAAAAGGAGCAGAACAACCCCAAACAAAGTAATCAAAACCAAAGACAAGAAACGGCGAAACGCTGCATCTTTGAGTCGGGGTTTATTGTTCAAAGCCATAAATCAAGACCACATAAGGCATCAACAATGTTTCATGGAAGTTGTAGTTACAGCATCCACAGATCCTGATTCCAAAAAGACAACCAAGAATTCCTCTGAACTAGTGAAAATCCAAACTTCCATACATTTAACTACTCAAAACATCAAAAACTGCACAAACCCAGTTGAGATCAAAATGAATTAAAAAGGGGGAGAATATCAGTACCCAAAATATGTTCTTCAGAGCGTGATTGAAAACTGAACTGAAGCTGTCTCTTGCTGTCAACCAAATCAACAACCTCAATGATGTAGAGGAAAACAGCAAAACCCGTAAACCTATGCGCCTGAAAACACTTGGGTTGGGTTTTCGCCAATATCCTTTTTCAAGAATTGAGACCCAAAAGTGGTCGAAGCTGGTAAAGAATTGAGGCCCAATCTCAAATGGGTAGTCAAGAAATCTGGATTTGAGGATTATATTTCTTCTTAACACTAAAAAGATGGGATCAACGATCAAAAGTATGAAGTAGAAGGAGTCGTGGGAAAAACGGTAAAGTGGGTTGAGTGTTTTACCCGTTGGAGCCTTGGAGGGTGCGAAATACTAATCACACTTTGAAAACTTCAAGATGTGGTAATGACTCAAGTAATTAGTAATCAGTGACTAATCACACAAGTTGGAGACTTTCTCTGATTCTCTCAACCTATGGGAGGGTCTCTCGATCATAGGGAAGAGCCCAACCAATACGTATGTGGAAAGTAGAAGGCCGGCATTAGAGAGATTGGGAATTACTCCACTATCATGGGGAGGTGGTACATTATTTGGTTTAAAATCTGTTAATGGGGAGGTTGGGTTGGTTTAGAGTTATGGATTTTATGGTTTGTTAATTTGTTTGGAACCAAATAAGGAAAAGAAAAGAAAAATAACCTACTTTTTTTTTTTTTTTTTGATCCGAAAAATAACCTACTTTGTTTGGGTTGAAAGGTACTAAAAGGGAAGAAAATAACATAAGAGTTAATTCTGCGTCGGTCCTATTTTTCAATTTCATAATCCACTAGATCCTTTTTCTATAAAATGCAATTCCTAATAGATCCTGTGGAGTGTATTTTACATTTTTATTCCCGTTTAAAAACAAATGAATCCATACAACCCCCTACACCACCACTACCACCAACACCACCACCACCACCATCACCATCACCATCACCATCACCACTCCACCACCACCGCTGCCGTCACGCCGCCGCCACCACCACCACCACCACAACTCCGCCATCGGCCCACCACCATCACCGCCACCACAATGACAACCACCACCACTTTACCATCATCACCACCACCACCACCACCATGCCGCCGACGCCACCACCACCATAATTACCATAACCACCACCACAACCAGCGCCACCACCACCACCGCCGTCACGCCGCTGCCACCACCACCACAACTCCGCCACAGCCATCACCGCCACCACAATGACAACCACCACTACACTATCATCACCACCACCACCACCACCACTGCCACCACCATGCCGCCGCCGCCACCACAATTACTACCTCCACCACGACCACCACGACCACCACGACCACAACCAGCGTGCCGTCACGCTGCCACCACCATCACCGCCACCACAATGACCACCACCACCACTCGACCATCATCATCACCACCACCACCACTACTACCACCATGCCACCACCACCACAATTAATAGTGTTAATCCGGGTATTAACATTGTTAATCTTGGTATTAACACTGTTAATTGGGATGTGAATTTAGACAAAAATTAATACTGTTAATAGTGGCGGATTAACATTGTTAATTCATGTATTAACACTGTTAATTGGGGTGTGAATTTAGACAAAAACCACCACCACTGCTGCAGTCACCACTAACACAACACCGCCACCATAATGACAACCATCATCATCATCGCCGCCGCCGCCGCCACTACCATGTGGCCGCCGCCACAATTAACACTGTTAATCCTGATATTAACACTGTTAATTATGATATTAACACTATTAACTGAGATGTAAATTTAAACAAAAATTAACACTGTTAATCGTGGCGGATTAACATTGTTAATCCGGATAAAAACATTGTTAATTGGAGTGTGAATTTAGACAAAAATTTAACACTGTTAATTGGAGTGTGAATTTAGATGAAAATCACCACCACCACCACAACCACAACCAGAGCCACCACCATCGCCACGCTGCCACCATCATCACAGCCACCATAATGACCACCGCCACCACTCACCATCACCACCGCCGCCGCCACCACCATAATTAACAGTGTTAATTTGGGTATTAACACTGTTAATTGAGATGTGAATTTAGATAAAAATTAACACTGTTAATTGGGGTGTGAATTTAGACAAAAATTAACACTGTTAATTATCGTGGTGAAGTGGTGGTGGCGGTGACGATGGTGGCGTAGTGGTGGCGGCGGCGTTGTGGTGGCGGTGAAGCGGTGGCGGCGGTGGCATGGTGGTGGTAGTGAGAGATGGTGGTGGCGGCAACGGCATTATGGCGATGGTGGTGGTGGTGGTGGTGGTAATGGTGATGGCGGTGCCGGCGGCGTGGTGGTGGTGGTTGGATGTCTCTCAAATGGCTTTTTTTTGAGGTATTTTTGTCAACAAAATAATAAAGAGGCCTCTTGGACTACGACTCTGCTGGGCGGGCTATACTTCACCCAGACAGGACCGGCCAGGAAATTGCTCTAGCCTATAAGACCATAAGGCCTGCAAGTGTGACTGTGATGGTCCTATTTTTCCACACACAAAAATGGTAGATCTACGCTTTAGTTGAATATTGAAATTATGACTTCTCTAATCCATCCAAGTGGCTACCACATGGTACATTGCTATTATTATGTAGTGTAATTTCTTTATTTTAATGTGGATTTATATTTTTTATATCTTTTTGAGTAGGAGTGCCTTTCCGTTGCGGACGCCTGTAACTTCCTTAAATGCAGACTTTGCCTTTCCCGATCGAATTTCAATGATCCGAGCCGTTCAATGTGTTCAGAACGTGATTTTAAGGGTACTCGCGAGAAATTAGCAAAAAAAAAAAAGACCAGGAAGGGTTTCATCCGAGCAGTTTTTGTTTATTTTTAATTGAACGGTTCAAATAAAAACTGCTCAAATCAAGCCCTTCCCTGTCATTTTTTTTCCCAATTGCACGTGAGTACCCTTAAAAATCACGTTCTGAACACATTGAACGGCTCGGATCATCAAAATTCAATCGGGAAAGGAAGAAATGGGGTGATCCGCATTTTAGGTCCTCATTTTAGGGCACTGTTTGAGTAGATCATTTATGCCATAAATATTTGCAAAACGTCGTCAGATTCATTTTCCATTTTTTAAGAACAAATATGATGTCCATGTTTTTGTGTGTGAGTGAAGGAAAAGGGGTGGTGGTTTTGTAGGGGCAGGTGTTGCAAGGGGTGATACCATGGCATGGTGAGAGGGTTGTTGACGAGTGGCTTTTTTTGGTAGGAGAGTCGGGTGGTATGGAAGGAAATTTTGAATTTTAAATCATTACGATTAAATGAGTTATTTGTTAGTACAATTTTACGACCAAAATAAAATTTTAGAAAATTCGAAGCTCCAAGGAAGCTTAGATCAAGGAACTTTGAGAAGACCAATCAAAAAAAAAAAAAAAAGGAACTTTGAGAAGATGTTCTTTGTAATTTTACAAATGTGAGGAGACAATTTGTTATTTTTAAAAACCTCAGAAGTGGTTTTGGTAATTTGTCCCCCTTTTTTCCGCCCTAAGATGGGGAAAAGGTGTGCTCAATATTAGGAATCTTCAAAGAGCTGGATTATTTGTTCTTTTCTATTTAATCAGAATTTTTGGGCATAGAATATATGTATTCATCTGCTAAGTGCAAACCAAACTGCTGCTAGTAGTATGGTTTTCTTGATGTCCATAGGTAGGTGAAACTTGTGACTCTTGTGACTTTAGTATCTGAAGATGATGGCTCATTGCCACACATTTTTTTCCTTGTTAATCCCAGGCCCAATTTCACCGCCCACTTGCAAGGAACCCAATTGAAGGCAAAGCAAAGTTCTGTATGGACTAACCCCAACCAAAGGACTCTTTACAAAGCATTCCTTGCTAACCTAAGACCTTAGGAACGAGTAAACTAAGTTTCAGGTATTGACCGCCACAAATATCTAAATGAGAAGCGGGCACTCACTAGGACATATTGGTCATACGTATGGTGTTTAGATAAGGCCAATAATATCAAAACTGTTTGGTAGCGGTGGAGAACCACTGCTTCCATATCCAAAACTGAACAAAAGATATTATGCAGTATGTGATGGCCAACAAAAGATGGGAAAAGAAGCAAACAAGTCCTCTAATCAAACCAGGGGGGGAAAAGAAGTCCTCTGAACAATGGCAGCAAAAGTGGCCCTCTGTCTTTCTTTCAGTTCCCAATTTCTAGTCTCAACCAAGGAATCCTCCTCCTCATCCCCTGTGCCTTACACCCTCTGCCCGAAAAGAACAAGGGCTCGTCATTTCAGAGTTCAAGCAAAATTAGGTTTGATGATGTACTCTTTCGTTCTACCCAGGTTGGATGTGTTTGAATTTTCCAATATTAATTTTAAAAAAGAAACTTCATTTTTGTTCTGATTTTGGTGGTGTTAGGTGGAGGAGAGGGAGAGGTCAAGCAGGGAGGGAAGAAAAAATTCATTACTAAAGATCAAGAACCTGAAGAGTAAGGCTTCTAAAGTTGTAAACTTTCACATTTAGACATGAGTGGCTTGGCTTCATTGATCTGTTTCGTATAGCCGTATAGGTTTGCGTTTATGTCACCAACTTTCGGGTGCTGTAAAACACAGGGAACTTGTCTGGTAAACTTTTCTCCATATCTGCAGTTTGCAAATACTTGGGATTTGTTTCCTCCTAGTTCGCAAGTCCGAAACCTCCTAAGTACTTGAGTATTAATTTTGTGGGGGTAAGTCTATATGGGGTTTTGCCCTAGTCGTAAATGGCCCCTGCTAATCGACGGAGGAACTGTTCTTCTAGAAATTGGTCGAGGTGCGTGTAAGTTAGTTCGGACCCTTAGTATAGTTATCAAAAACTGCAGTCTGCAAAAATTTGTGAAACAACCCATATTTAAGACACCGAAGTATCCTGCGAAAGCGATTTGAAGGACTACAACCCAACAATAAAGATTGAGTGTCAAACTTTTTATTGTTTTTGTTTCTGAGACCATGGAAAACGAAAACAAAAGAAAACGAGAACGATGCCTAACAGAGATATTTGTCTCTTGGCTTCCAATTCAGAGATAGCAGTGATTCGCACATGAAACTAGGTTAGTTCTTACAAGAGATGCTAGTTAAACTGCAACTTAGTTGTTGATTCATCAATGAAATGACACAGAACCTGGAGTTATGAATCACCTAAAACAGGCTTTGGCTGACTACTGCAGGTATTGGCAAACAGCAGGGGAGAGGAAAGGGGAGAATCCCATGTCAACACCCATTCCCTATATCATCATCTTCGGTATGTCGACCCCTTTTGTGATCTTAGCCATTGCTTTCGCCAATGGTTGGATTAAGGCACCCGTTCGATGAAACGACTAAGATTGCAGTACCAGCGCATTGGCAATGTGAAATGCTTAGGTCTGATTTCAAGGCATTTGAGTACTTCTGTTATAGCATTTGTTTTTCAGTACTAGTTTTATTGTAACTTTTCAAGTGGATCATAGTTCCTTTTGGGTTTTGCCTTGTAATCAAACACACACAGACCTTTTGCATGCCTTGTTCAAGCAAATATATCCTAAGTGAAAGTCAATGTAAAAGTTGATTTTGTATCACTGATATGAGGTGACTAGCGGCCAACTTGGAGTAATCCAAAGTCCAAATCACACATTTTCTTTCTTTTCGAATGATTTAGAGGCTTGAATTTCCCTCAAAAACATTGGCGAGGTTGACGATTGGAATCAAAGTCTGCAATGAGAGAACTTAAGGGATTCCACACATGAAGAGTAAAACAATTCTGAAATGCCAAACAGATAAATCATGGGCTTTATGTATAGACGCTGTTAAACTCTCAACTTGTTTGGGTGATAAGATGGAAATGAATGGTTCAAGAGTATTCCCTTTTTCATATCAATTATTTATTTTTGCCCGAGAAAATAATGTAATGGATGATATGCACATTAAAAGCAGTATGATACGCCAAGATCCATTTACGTTGAACTATCGAGAAAATACAGAACACATGTTCGCATAGCCTTTCATATTTGCAATACTCATTGCCGAATACTTAATTAATTCAAGTTTAGCGTCAATGAATTTTGGATAGTCATAGTAATTTCCGTGGAAATGTAGCATGTACATTGGCAATGCCGTACATGTCCATACTACATTTTCACTCCTGCTGGCGAATACCTAATTCAACGGGGTTAGGAGTTTCGAAATTATAAGGACTCGGAAAAAGGAAAATGGGAACAGTTTCCGAAATAGGGCTGGCAACGCCTTGCTGCTCTATGCCACATCTTTGCTTCGGAATCGAAAGATGGCGATGGCAATGTCTTAAGATCGGCATTAGGACCCATTTGGGAGCCTAATTATTTTGCGGTTTGCATATTGGATGGTGAGCCTAAATTTACTTTTGGATCTCCAAACATGGAGATCACATGCACTTTTATTTTGGAGACCACATCTCTAAAAAATACGATGGGTCCGTCCAATATTTTCTAGTAAAAGCAACGGATCTTATTTTGTGTGGTTACCAATTCCTTATCTTCTCTTTTTATTTAAAGTGTATGGACCGGATATATGCTGTCGTGCCCGGAGTAGGATCAAACCAAAGCCAAAAAACACACACTCAAACACAAACATAGGAGATATACGTGGTTCTCCAAACTCGAGTACATCCACGAAGGTAAACGGAGCAATCACACTATAACCGGAGATTTACGAAGAGCTATCTCACCCTCTACACTCACACACTGTGATTTACATTGCTAATACACAGACCTCACATCTCTCAGATCTCTCACTTAATAGAGATGCCAAACTCAAATGCAGAAACTCCCATTTATGGGCTAAGCTTGGAGCCCTATTCATTCTTCATGCCAGACAACCCATTTACTCCATGGCCCAAAAAACAGTGAGTTGGTTGGCTGTGCACACCAAGTCCTCTTTGGTGTGCTAATCTGATGGGGATGAGAGGAGTGGAGCCAATCCATGGCCCAAAAGTCAACATATGCGTGGTTATAGGAAATTTACTTAGGAGTTGGAGACACCCGGGAGAGAGAGAGAGAGAGAGAGAGAGAGAGAGAGAGAGAGAGAGAGAGAGAGAGAGATGGATCCTAAGCTCTACAAAGCAGCAAAAGAGGGTGATGTGATGTATCTCGCTGCAAGAATCGTTCGAATGAAAAGGACAGAGGAAGAAGATCTAGAAGCAGGAATCCTTCGAGTAAACAGAACAGAGGAAGATGACAACCGATACGGTAGAAGTGAGGAGTATTTGCTGGACAGGACGCAACATGGCAACAACAACATCCTTCACATAGCAGCAAGATCCGGACGTGATCTCTTCGTTGCGGTAGCTCTCCAGTTCGTCCCTGTTCTTTCAAACCAAGTGAACTCGCAGGGCGACACCCCTCTCCTTGCCGCAGCTAGGTTTGGTCGCCTCAAAGTGGTGGAAACAATTACGAAGCCTCAGTTCAAGTTTCAGATACGACGCGACATGGCTGCTGCAACTACGACGCTTATCAGAACATACACAGTAGTAGCAGCAGTAGCAGCAGTCATCGTTGTTGTCAAAGGGATGAAGAAGAAGGGCTAGTTGATCATCCGTTGGAGCTGGGTACAATACACGACGATATGGCTACTACTGTGGATAACGGGACAAAGACGAGTAGTAGTCATCGTCAGAGAGATGTGGAAGAAGTGTTAGTTGATCGTCAATTGATACATGGTACTACAGCTCTGCATGAGGCTCTAAGGAATGGACATGAGGAGGTGGCACGGTATTTATTAAGTTTGGATCCTGAAATTGCAACCTTTGTTAGTGGTGCTGGAGAGAGCCCGCTTTTTCTAGCTGCCCAATCTCGTTGCGAGTTATTTATGTCGGATATTTTACAATCAAATCGACCATATAGCACAAAAGGCCCCGACGGGCTGAATGTATTGCATGCTGCACGAGATTGTTGCGGTATGTAATTTTTTAGTGCTTCGTTCCTCAACATACCACACAAAATGGATTAGCCTTCCCACTTTTTCCCTTAACGAGAAGAAAACTACGAAGTGAACTAGTATATGTTCTGCTATGAGCTAGGATCGAAATCCACACACACAAATACTTGATCACATAAAGATAAGATGATTTATATAGTTTCTCAAGATCGGGTATATCCACGAGGATGACAAATTCATATATCCACCAAAATAAAGAGTCCATCGCATTATAGCCACCCTTAAGTATTTCTATGTTGTCCTTTTATTAATATTAATATATATCCCTCTAATTTCTCATGCGGCTTCTTGCAGGCAAAATTATTTCTATTTTAATGACACAAAAACTACACCTGATGAGACATAGCCACCCTTAAGTATTTCTATGTTGTCCTTTTATTAATATTAATATATATCCCTCTAATTTCTCATGCGGCTTCTTGCAGGCAAAATTATTTCTATTTTAATGACTCAAAAACCACACCTGATGAGACAAAAAGATGACCGCGGAAAGGCAGCCATTCACTATGCAGTAGAAGCAAATTATTGGGTTTTGATTGATCAAATGTTGAAGGCCGACGCTTCGATTGCCCTCTTTCCCGAGGACGACGGTCACACCCCTCTCCTCAGAGCAGCGAACAGCGGGCATGGGAAGATTTGTGAGAAGATACTCGAGATATGTCCACAATCAATCGAGGCGCGCAATCGTAAAGGTCAACATGCACTTCATCTTTGCAAATTTCGGGATGCTCGTTTTCTGATCAGGATTCCAGAAATATTGGAGCTTCTTAATGTAGGCGATGATGAAGGAAACACTCCTTTGCATCTGGCAATAAAAGAAAATGACTATGAAAAGGCAATGTTATTATCTTCTTCGAATTCAGTTGACTTGGGGGCTGTTAATAAAGAAGGTCTAACAGCCTTAGATCTTTGCCAGACAGATTGGAAGAATGCACACAAACAGGTACCTTGTTAATTATTTCGTCACTCTGAATATTACAAGGCCTGCTGTTTTGCAAGAGTACGCGGGCCTGGGATCGGATCCGGTCAATTTGCCTACCGACCAGTACGGTCCATCTATTACATCCGGGCCATTCAAAAGTGTTTTGGACGGCCCAAATTTAAAAGGGTGTTTTTAAAAAAAACAAAAACATCCTCTTTAAATCTGGGCCGTCCAAAATATTTTTGGACGGTCTGGATGCACCAAATGGACCGAACTGGTCGGGATCCTCCCCGCGCAGGCCCCTAGCTACCCAAGTAAGCGGGGAATGAGTTTCCGTCCAGTTTTGCTAAGGTCCAGTCTCGTCCAATTTTCAATATCTTTGGGTTTGTTCTGGATTCAAAAACATTATAGACATCGTTCATTTTATATGATTTGTCGAGAGAAATATCCATGCCGAAAATAAATAGGACTTTGTTTACCATATGATATGAAAAATTTCGCGTTTGTGCGAGAAAAAAAGAAAGTCACTGTTGAGAGTCTGATCCGCCTGAGGTTTTCTCGTGCACATATAAGCCACCTCAATGAACAAATTCTAATTAAGTGATATTGTCATGTGTCAACTTTTCAGTTGAGTGAATCATATCATAGCAGTAAAGAATTTTGTAAACGAGGACAAGTGCCTTGTTTGTAAGGCTTCTCCAACTTTTCTTTCTAACAGTTCTCCTTTTGACATGCGACTATTGGAATGGTACCATGTACGTATTCGCCATGGTCTCATATCAGTTGCTTAGGCATATGGATAGTACGGTTATTCAATAAGTTTTGGGCGTTGATTACAGAGACTGATGTGGCTTCATCTAACGATACGCGGAGCCCCACATGGCCGACTCCCAAATGAGTACAAGGTTCCTGTCGGAGAACGGATTGAAGATTTTAATCCAATCATTAATACCATGGCTTTGGTAGCTACACTAATTGCCACTGTCACTTTCGCCGCTGCATTCACGATGCCAGGCGGGTACGACACCAGTCCCGACAATATGGGTGTTGCGAATCTCGCAAAGAAGGCCGCGCTAAGGGCATTCATTCTGTCGGATACCATTGCTATGCTCTTCTCCATCATTGCGGTGTTAGCACTTGGCCTGGCAGTATATTTTGAACAAGAAATGCAAAGGAGAATTTGCTTCATAAGTTGGGCATTGATCAACTTGGTGATGCGTGGAAGCCTGGTGGCTTTTATGAGCGGTTTATTTGTAGTAACAGTACCTAAGGACTTGTGGGAAGCCATCTCAGTATGTATCATCTGTAGCACAGTTACTCTTGCGTTAGAGATCTCCGTTCCATTTCTGTTCTCTCCAAGCATTAGAGATCTTCTTTTGATTTTTCGACGAAAAACGCACCAATGGCTTGAGGACTTGAGAGAGTTCACGCGGATCATCGTCAATGGCTTAAGGACTTAATTTTTCATTTGGTTGACTGAGGGAAATTGGTGGTGTAGGCCGAGGTATGCCTATTGGCGGGGAAATAATATTGATTTTGATTACGGAGTTAGAAGTTGGATAATTGAGTCGTAATGTGGTAATGAGTTGCCTTAATGATCTGTGTCTATATTCGATTCTATATATTTGTATGCATGTTACTGTGTGTGTGAAGGTCGGAGAGAGAGAGAGAGGGGGAACCTTCTCCCTACACAGTGATCTGTGATTGAGATTTGAAAGCTTGTGTGTGTCAGACTGTCAGTGTTGTATGATTTTTGTTAGGATCATAGGCTACGACCTCTTTTTAATTGCTCGGTAAAATAGCGGAAAAGGGGAGATGCGTAGGCCGTCTTTACCGAGTCTTCTGGACTTGGTCATTTTAGGTCAAGTTATTATTCCACAACTATTGCAAACAAAAAGAGAAGACAACTCTCGTCGTTGTTGTCACATCGAAAAGAAAAGAAACACACTAAAAACCAAAAAACGAAAAGAAAAAAGAACGGTAATAGTCCACACAAAGGGACTTTACATTTGACATTGTGTTGTTTCTGATTGTGCTGTTTACAGCACCAATCAATCACAGTCGTCTAAAAATGTTCTGGACGGTCCGAATTTTAATGAAATTTTTCCGAGGAAAGGTCTAACTCTTCTCCGGAAAAGTTTCATTAATATCCGAACTGTTCAAAACACTTTTGGATGGTTACGATTGAGTGTTGTAAACAAATTTTTACAGCACAGTCGGAAACTAGTTTTTCTTCTTTACGTTTATGCATGGTGAGAACTTGCAACAGTCAGGCCAAATGAAACTCGAAAGATATCCAAAGGGCAACCTGCCGGTCGCCACAGTCAAAGGGTAATAAAGGAAAGCCAATGGGCAGAACGGTAATATCAAATGAGAAGAAGAAAATACCATCTGCTAGAACGAAAAGAATATACATATATACATTCATATCCATACACTGTGTTCATTTTGGGATTGTCTTGGATCCCGATATCTGAATGAAAAAATAAAAAATTTGATTGAACACTTACATATATCGGATTGAGCTGATTTTTCAAAGGCCCGTTCAAGTTTTTTTGAAAAATTATTGAATGATTCGGATCATCTGTGAGGGATCCAGAATGAGTCCCACGTGTCCGTCGATACCCCATCTAGTAGTATGCTATTGGTACCGGGAAAATGCTTCAATTAACACGGCATTTTAAAGACATATATATAATATGCAACCAACAAAATCCAATTTTTTTAAAAAAATAAAAACGAAAAAATTGGCTTATTGAAAAATCCAAACCATGGATGGGGTGCTAATTGGAAGCGGTGGAACTCGGAAGGGCCGACGATTTGATGTTGCAGAGATGGAGAGGCTGGCTGAGTCAGTGCAGCGATTTGCCATGGAGGATTGGGTTGGGGCTATTATCTTTCTCACATATGCTTCTTCTAGGAATTGAAAACCCCTAAAGAGAAAATAAAATGACCGGCTACAACCCAAGTAGTCAATTTTTAACCTTTTAATTATTCAAGGGTTGAGATGCAATGGTTATCATCCAAGGATTCAAAAAAAGGGTGCATACGGTACGTCCAAAACAAATGGTTAAGGGCGTGGACCGTAGCCAGACCCGTTGGTACCGTCCCATAGCAGGGTTCTAACCTAACAAACACAACAACCACAAATATGAAAGGAGAAGTCAAATCTTTATAGAGTTTTTTTTTTATCCTCCAGACTATGCATATTTTCTCTACTTTGTCTCTAAACTATCAATTTAATGATTTCATCCCCTCAACTATCATACCGTTACCTACTTAGTCCAATAGATAACGAAAACTATAAATTTAGACGGAAAATGTCACGTAAGGCCTTGTTTGGGACCTTGTAGAGCAGATACTTGATTATGATGCTTTAGAGATAAAAATTAATGATGACTCTTTAGGATAAAATGATCAGAAAAATAAGTTTTTCGCACCGGTTCAAACATATTAAAAATTGGAGCACTTAGTTTTTTTACAAGGTTCATATATCAAAATCTTGCAAGGCATTTTATAGAGATTGATACATAAATAAACTTTTTTTTTTTAAAGACCGAGCTCTTTATATAAAATTTAGACTGTTTATATATTAAAAATATGGATAAAAATTTAGCGCTCTAATTTTCAATTCGTATAAACCGGTGTGAAAATCTTATTTTTCTGATCATTTAATGCTATAAGGTTATAATTAATTTTTATTTCTAGAGATCTGGTAATCAAGTATCTGCTCTAAAGGGTTCCAAATAAAAAATAGATTTTTAATTATGATAGTCTTAGAGATAAAAATTAATCATGACTCTTGAGAAAAATATGATCAGAAAAATAAGAACTTCGCACCAATCCAAACAAATTGAAAATTCGAGCATTTAATTTTTTAAGAAGGTTTATATACTAAAAAATATAGTTATAAAATTAAGTGCTCTAATTTTTAATCTGTTGAAACCGATGTGAAGATCTTATTTTTCTGATCATTTTATCCTAAAGAGTCATAATTAACTTTTATCTCTAAGGCTCTCATAATCAAATATCTGCTCTATAGGTCCTAAACAGGCCTTACATGACATTTTTCATCCAAATGGCTAACTCCCGTTATCTATTGGATTAATTAGGTAACGATATGATAGTTGAGGGGATGAAATTGTCAAATTGATAGTTTATGGACTAAGTAAAGAGAATGTGCATAGTTTGAAGTATAAAAAGGGAAAAAACTCATCTTTTAAAACCCATTGATGAGATGCAAGTGCTCTGATGAGTAGGGTAAGACCCCCAAATTCCCAATTTTTTTTTACCACGTGGTTTCAATACAATTTTTGTTGTTGAAAAATTGTTATGTGTTTTTCAGTAGTGAATAAGTTGTAGAGCAATATCAAGTTATTTCCACTAGTGAATAAGTTGTAGATGGATATGTACGTGAGTGAAAAAATTGTTGACAAAGAAAAAGTTATTGACAAATTTTTTGTTAGCGTGAACAATGTGTTAAAATAGAACAACTTTTTGGTTAGCGTGAAAAATATGACAAAATGTCTTGAGTTTTTAGCGATTTTTTTTTTTAATGAAAACGGGGACTCGCTGGAGGAGGCGAGTTACTGTAATAGAGTTATTTCTTTGTAATACATTTATTTAAAATGCCGAGGCCTTGGCGAGGCTGTTGCACGATATGGCTGTTGAGATTTTGCTCGGTAGAATAGCGGAAAAGGGGAGATGCGTAGGCAGCTTGGAGATGCTTGGTCTTCACCGAGTCTTCTGGACTTGCTCATGGTTTAGGTCAATTTATTCTGCCCACAACTTTCGTCCGTGTTGTTACATCCAAAAGAAAAGGAACACACTAAGAACCAAAAAACGAAAAGAAAAAAGAACGATAGACGTATGACCTGAAGTCAAGTCCACACATTGGAACTTTACATTTAATTATTATTATATGCATGATGAGAACTTGTAAGAGTCAGGCTAATGAAACTCGGCAGATATGCTTGAACGAGACTTTTCGGTATATATTTTTAAAATTTTATCGAACGATTCGGACTATCTAAGAGAAATTCAGAATGGGTCCCGCGTGCCTGTCGATATCCCATCCAGTACCCTATTGGTAATGACCAATAGGAAGGTTCTAACCCAACAAACACAAACGGGTATTAATTCGGTGTCTCTCCTAAAAAAAGAGATACCGTAACTTTTGGCATAACAAAATTATTATGAGTATAACTAAAACTCATTACAAACATAACAGAACCATAACAAGGCATAACTTGTTTGGTTATGTCTTAGTTGGTTTTAGTTATGCCCTGGTTGATTTTTTAGATATACCTTGGTTTTGCCTTGTTATTATTCTGTTATGCTTGTAATGAGTTTTAGTTATATTTATAATAATTTTATTATGCCAAAAATTACGGTGTCTTCTTTTTGAGGGGAGAGAAGACACCGAAGTGCTTCCCAACACAACCACCACACATTATGAAAGGAGAAGTCATTAAATCTTGACATAGTGATGCAAGTGCTCCGATGAGTAGGGTGAGACCCCCAAATTCCCTTCTTTTTTTTTTTTTTTTGCCACGTGGTTTCAGTACAAATTCTGTACGTGGATGTGTCTTGTCTACCATGTGAATCGTTTGAGTGAGAGGCATTTTGGGAGTTCAATGGTGGAGTATCTTTTAACCACCATGCCCCGGCCCGGAGCTATGTGATGCATTATGGACCAAGTTTTGATGAGATCAACTGGCCTCAACTACTGACAGGGACTCATCATCTTGTGGTCTAATCCAAAGGACAAGCAATATGGACCAAGTCTTGATGTCCACTGCCACCTCAATTATTGAGCAGAAATGATATTGGTACCGACGGTAACCGTAGGGAAAATACACCGAAGGTTGCCGGATGACCGATCTGAATTGTCCAAAATTTTTATAAAAAAAAATGAAAAAACATATATACACACGAAAATACATATATGTATATACACACGAGGTGTGTACGGTTCTCGATTCGAGCACCATTTTTTCGTGTATATATGTATATACAAATACATATATACACGAAAAAATGGTGCTCGGATCGAGCACCCTACACACCTCGGATGCCGTTGATTCCCGCGTAGGACCCCCTCGTTTCTTTTATAGAATTTTTGGACGGCTCGAATCGGCGTCCGGTGGCCGGAGACGGCCCGGCGCGGCCGTCCCTACGATTTCGGTACCAACGGAGTCGGTACCTGTAGCAGCACTCATTATTGAGTACAACACTAACGGCCTGTTTGCCAGCCGGATTTGGCCCTCCCGGATTTGTACGTGCCCGAATTTGGAGCCCGGCCTGGACGCTCCACTTAAATCAGGTGTTTGGGAAGGAATAAACGCAATTGAATTTGTGAGGGGATTTGGCTCGCCCGGATTGAAAATCCACCCCAACCGGATTGTAACTTTTCACGTGGTTCACAGTTCCTTTACGTTTTGCATTGTAATCAAACACAAACAGGCCTTTTGCATGCCTTGTTCAACAAACAAATCCTAAGTGAAATCCAATGATGTAAGTTGATTTTGTATCACTTATATGAGGTGACTAGCGGCCAACTTGAAGTAATCCGAATTCCAAATTACACATTTTCTTTCTTTTCGAGAGGCTGGAATTTCCCTCAAATACATTGGTGGGGTTGACGATTGGAATCAAAGTTTGTAATGAGAGAACTTGAGGGATTCCACACGTGAAGAGTTGAGAAATTCTGAACCGCCATCTTAACCTAATAGATAAATCTTAGACTTTATGTATCGACGCGGTTAAACCCTCAACTCGTTTGGGTCATGACAAGATGGAAATTAATTGTTCAATAGAATTCCCTTTTCATATTAATTACTTTAGCCCGAGAAAATAATGTAATAGATGATATGTACTTTGAAAGCAGTATGATATGCCAAGATCCATTATGATAATCTATTAAAAAAAAAAACGAAATATGCGATATCAATGCCTGGCCTTTCTATGTCGCATTAATTTTTTTTTTTTTAATCGATTTCTATGTCGCATTTTTACTTCGTGTCAGAATTGAAAAGATTGCATAATTAATATTTGCAAGATTATCGAGTGTAAACTAGGCAATATGGAAAGCAAGTGTAGGCACAAATACGGTTATAATCCATTTTGCCTAGTTGGGAGGATTGAGAGATGCAGCCAAGCAGGAGTGTTTGGCAGCAGTGCCGAGCGGTCGATCAGGTCGTTTATCTCGGCAGCCGACGCGGCTCGAATCTTAACCGAGCAATAGACGATTCAAATATGTACACACTCAGGTACAATCTGAACTGTTCATGCCGAGATGAACGGCCGCCGGCCAGATGCCGCTCAACACCCCGCTTGGTAGGGGTGCTTGGCAGCATGGCAATGCCTTAATGGTTGCCATTAATATCTAGTTTCCAAGACATAAAGTTGTTATTGAGAGAACACGAAAAATAGGAGGACACAATTTCCTTTTATGTACCATTATTTTGATTAGTTTGCATATACGAGATGGATACAAACACAAAGTAGATTAGGATCGAGTAGAGAGTGAGAGAGAGTGTAATAGAGACACACAAGTGATATTATTATGAATACTGGTTTGAACTGGCTTGGATCTTACAATAGAGAGGTGCCCTCTTTTTATAGACATAAAGAAAGGAGTACAGACAATACAGATGGTACCCATAATTGAACATTACTGTTCTTAGTCTTACACCATATGTCTACCTACTACATCACTTATTACCACAACTACTTCACACATAATTGGACTTTACTATTCACAAGACAGACAGACTTTATATATTTTAGCAGATGGAGTGAATTGTGACAAAATAATAAAAAGTTGGGAAGGCAACTGTGACGTTAGAGAATAGAGAGACTTGAAGTCTGACGAGAGAAATTGAAAAGTCAAACAATTGTAATCTAAGCTCAAATTTGTTTGAATAAAATAGAAAAATCTAGCTTTTTGACTGATTTGTTTTCATTAAAAAAAAACTTAAGGTTGAGCCATAAATTTTACTCATTCGATTTCTCCTTTGCCAGTTTTTTCGAGAAGCAACTATATTGAAAAAAGGGGTTTGGACTTTCGATCAGTGTCGTAATATTTTTCTCAAGATAAATGTATTCCGAAATTATATCAAATGGTATCCGATTAAACTACGAATTTTGACGTGATTGACATTCTCGATAATTTCTATGAAAAGCCTAAAAATGGACGGTCCCCTCATCCATTTCCTAATTTATGCAAGGACAGCTTGCCAAACGGGCGGACATTGTTATAGCAATAAGTACTAACTACCTTGCTCGTAAGGAGTCGGAGACACAGGTTTCACATCTGGAGAGAGAGAGAGAGAGAGAGTGAGTGAGGAAGATGGATCAGAAACTCTACAAGGCAGCAAGGAAAGGGGATGTGAGTTGTCTCTCAGGAATCGATGGAAGAAACATTACAGAGGAAGAGGCTATGCGTATCCAAGATGGGCTTTTTCTCAAGAGGACGCAACACGGCAACAGCAATATCCTTCACATAGCAGCAAGAGCCGGACGCGATACATTCGTTGCGGAAGCTCTCCGGCGCTTCACTTTTCTTTCCGACCAAGTGAACTCCCAAGGTGACACCCCTCTCCTTGTCGCAGCTAGGTTTGGTAACCTCCAAGTGGTGAAAACACTTGCGGACCCAAATAATGAGCTCCCGATGCAAGATGATACTCCTAGTTCCGTGGACAGTGGAACAAACTCGAGGAATAGTCGTCATCAAAGAGATGTTGAAGAAGGGCTAGTTCATCATCAATTGGAGCAGGGTACAATACAAGACAATGTGGCCACTGTGGAGAATGAAACAAACTCGAGCAATATTAATCGTCATCAAAGAGATGTGGAAGAAGGGCTACTTGATGATCAATTGGAACAGGGTATGTACATTATAAGACGATATAGCTACTGTTAGAGAAATCTTAATTTTGAAAGTTTATTTTGAAATTTTTATTTGATTCCATAAAGGTTTGCAGATTACAAGTAGATTATAATATATTTTGATATCAAATTATAATTAACTCTCAAATTGTAGCTTCTCATTTATATTCATGGAGTTTTGTGCCATATATTAGATGCCACTCCTATTTGTTTGGGGTATTAACCTATTGGTCCGGAGATACATGAGTGTGGAAATGCATAAAACATCGAGAGTTTAATTTATGGCTAACGAAATTTTCTTCGTCGTTCAAAAAAAAATTAAAACATAGAGTTTTATACCAAAAAATGAAGTTATACTTGTGTTGCTTTGGCAGTTCATTGATGTATAATTTTGAGTGTATTGTTTGGACATACAAGTGGTTCTTGGTTTGTGAGGAGCTTTTGAATGTATATTTTTTGAGCAGACTGCGGTTCTTGGTTTGTGGGAAACAATTTAGATCCACACAAAATTTCCTAAAAATCGTTTGTTCTCCAAGGAAAGTGCGTTTTGCGTACCTCTATCAAATATCAATAAGTTTTCTCTACTCCTATTTCTCTACTTAAACTATGATCCAACCGTAATATTATCTTTTGATCGTCTCCTATTATTTGTGTTCTCAGATATTCTAACAAATATTTACAAATCTTATAGGAGAAACCGTCGTAGGGATTTATATCTGTGAAACTTTGAGACTATTCCCCTGCAAACTGAAAGTTTTAAGGGTCGTAATTAATGTTACGACTGCGTAACATGCTATTGGCTCATTCGTCTCTCTGTTACCTGATTTAAGTGTCCTGCGAACCAATGTTGTTGGTTACGGTTGAAGTTTTGCAAAAAAAAAGGAGTAATTGCCACACCATGCTTTCTATCAATGAAGGAAGCAAAGCTATGTGCACATAAATTGATTTGGGTCTTTAGGCATGCTCTCTCTGATCTCATTTGTCTTTGATTTGGGGGCATATTTCTACAACAAAACGTCATTGTAGCTCCTCGGTTCTTGGAGGTTAGGGGAGGCCACTATTTCAGTGGTATTCTGAGAGCAGCCACTTTGTGCATATATTACCAAATGTTAGGTCTGTCTCAAATCATCGATCCCCCGCCCATACCCCCAATGATTGGGATCTAGATGGGTTATGTTATGTTGTTGTTGTTCCAACAGCATATATAGTGTTGAAAGAAATTGAATTTCCTCTTAAGCTCTTGGTTCCTTTTGTCCTTGTGACTTAAAATTTCGAAGAGGTGCTTTGCATGTCTGTTGCTTTTAATTTGAGGGCTAAGTTCTAATGAAATCAGTTTCGGTTAGGCTGATCTCAACATATTGTTATTTTTTGTGGTTGTCTCTTATTACATTTGTGTGTACAAAGATCCTAACGAATATTTCTGACAGCTACTTCTTTGGAGAATGGAACAAACTCGAGAGACATGACTACTGCTCTGGAGAATGAGACAAACTCGAGTAGTAGTCGTCGTCCAAGAGATGTGGAAGAAGGGCTAGATGATCATCAATTGGAGGAGGGTACTATGCAAGACGGTATGGCTACTGCTGTGGAGAATGGAACAAACGCAAGAGACATGACTACTGCTATGGAATATGAAACAAACTTGAGTAGTATTCGTCGTCCAAGATATGTGGAAGAAGGGGTAGATGATCATCAATTAGATGTGGCAATTCCCTCCCATTGGCGGGTGAGAAATTTGGAGCAGGGTACTATAATTACTATAGCTCTACATGAGGCTCTAAGGAATGGGCACCAGGACGTGGCACGTTATTTATTAGGATTAAAACCTGAGATGGCAACCTTTGATAATCTTGTTGGAGAGAGCCCACTTTTTTTGGCTGCAGAGTCTCGTTGCGAGCTATTTATGTCAGATATTTTATTGTCAAAACGGCCATATAGCACAAAAGGCCCCGACGGACTGAATGCGCTGCATGCTTCACGACATTGTTGTGGTATGTATATAGTCTTTAGTTCCTCTCATCAACATAACGCACAAAATGTATTATCCTTTCACTTTTTCCCTTGAATAATAATAATAATAATAATAATAATAATAATAATAATAATAATAATAGTCTAGAATGAATAAACCAGGCCTTTGGGGGAATGTATCCAATTATAAAGGTTCTGTATGAATAATCTTGGATTTGAGGAGGTTGAAAGAGAAGACAAAATTACAAAGTGAACAATATGTTGTGCTACGAGTTAGGATCGAAAACAGTACCACACAATCACACAAAGACAAGAGAATTTTCGAGAATTTTTCATATGTACTACACAATCACTCAACCTTATATAACCTCTATTCTCTTTCTATTGTTGCCTCACACCATGAGAACCAAAACAAGGGGATTGGGCGAATTTGTATATATACATCATCACGCTTGGGAGGAATTTTCTCCATCAATAACACCAAACATATATGCTTCTGTTGGTAAAATGGAAGTTTTGTTCTATCATTTTGGTGAGCTTAAATGTTAACTAAAGTCATTTAGAGACGAATGAGAATTGCAAAAACCATGTCTATTTAAGTGAGGATGCAAGCGCTCTAGCCGTCACTAAACACAGACCGGGGCTGGGACTCAGGATGATGCGTGGGTCCGCAACCCGTGGTCTGGTCTGGGTTTGTTTGTAAGAGTATTTCATATGGGCTTTGGGCTCAAAATCCCTAAATAACGAAGTTGGGCTTGGCTTAGGCTTACCTGATTGGACCCGAGCTAGACGTCGCTCATGGATGAATACTGGTTGGAGCAATCTACTCAGTAGATTGCAAGTTGTGGTTGACATCTTCACATGGGTGTTTTTAAATTCGATCCCTATCCGTTTTCCCACTTGATTTTGAGGTTGAACATTTAAATCATTAGCTGGTTTGGAGCCTTTGCTTCAAGATTCTGATACTGTTGGAACATTGAAAGTTTTTAATAAAAATAAATTAAAATACTTATTACCTATCATTACTTTTCCGTTACAACATTAGTGTGCATAAATATTTTTGGTTACAAAAACATAAAAGTAATATTTATTTTATTTTCTTTTGCTTATTTAAAATAACTACTGATTTTGCCACTCCATTTTTTGTTAACGGCACTCCCCTGCTAGCGTATTTTTAGTGCAAAAATACACTTGCAGAGGGCACCAAAAATACACTTGTAGGGAGTGTTGTTAACAAAAAAGGGAGTGACAAAATCATTTCCCTTTAAAATTTACTTTTACCTTTTATATCACATTCATAAATAGAATACTATTGATTAATAAAAATAAACCAAAATAATTTACTTTTACTCAACTTTGATAACCTAAACAATAACTCCTCTTGTTATTAAAAATAAAATCCGTACAAGTAAATTAGGTTAATACCATGATTAGTTAGAGAAAATGATGAGCCGTACTTGGTTGTGTTTGATTCATCTTTTTTGAATGCTTTAAGTTTTTTTTTATTTTATGAAGTTAAAATACCATGTTTAAAAATAAATTGTTAAAAGAACCAAGGCCCCATTTTAAAATTTGCTTTAGGCATCCAAATTATTAGGGCTGGCTCTACTTTCTTTTACTAGAATTCTGTTCTTTTTTGGTGAGAGGAGTACATACACAGTCAAGTTCCTCTAGACAATTTTAGTGTGGTGAACACTGCCACTATTTTGAAATCGTTGTCTCTTGGGTGACGGATGCTGGAAAAAACCTCGAGCACTCCTATGAGGTGACGAATCTGTTTTAAGTAAATTATGTGGAACATGGGACTAGGTTTGATATTTTGAATTCTATTTAATTTTATTCATGTGTATTGTCATAATTTCTTTCCGGAACTGTTTCATTTAATATTGCGACTGACAACTTCTTTGAATAGAGCATGTACAACGATTAATACTCGTTCGATACTCCCAAATACATATCCCAAAAGTATCCCCAATATCAAAATTAATATTGTGCATTTTGAAGTATTAGATCCTCTTCAGATACTCTAAATCACGTATTAAAACTAGAATATATTGTAGCACTTCTTGCATAGTGTTAGAGTAAAATTGTTGCGAATAAAGAAAAGTAAAGAATTTGGATAGTTTCCTACTTTACGTAGTCTATGTAAGTTTTGGATTTTAATTAAAAAAAACAATTAACCAAGTAAACTTGAAAACAATATAAGAAAATACAACAGTTTATCACCATTTTTGTCATTATGCCTAGTGTAGGATTTTTTTTGATCAGAGCCCAGTATAGGATTATAAATTTGTTATGATGAGTTTTAGTCTAAGGTATCCTAGCTAGCCCCACCCGTATCGATCATGTACTTTTCTAGATTATATCGTATCACTATGTCCGTATTGGTCCGAACACAACTTTTAAAGTTGCATCTAGCATACAATGACCTTTTTTTTTACCTAAGTATTTTTTTTTTATCTGCTTTTATTGTAAATGAATCCATCTAATTTCTCATGTGGTTTCTCGCAGGCACAATTATTTCTGAACTAATAAAACAAAATCCGGATCTCATGAGAAAATTGGATAACCGCGGGAAGGCAGCTATTCACCATGCAGTAGAAGCAGATTATTGGGTTTTGCTTGATCGAATGTTGAAGGCTGACCCTTCGATTGCCCTCTTTCCCGATGCTGAGGGTTACACGGCTCTCCTTAGAGCTTCAAGGAGAGGATGTTGGAAAATTTGTGAGAAGATACTCCGGGTATGTCCAGAGTCAATCGAGGCACGCAATGATAAAGGTCAACATGTACTTCATCTTGCCAGAAGGAGTATTTCCGTGCCCGTTGAATATTTTGGCAAGATTCCACCAGAAATGTGGGAGCTTGTAAATGTGGGTGATGATGAAGGAAACACTCCTTTGCATCTGGCAGTAAAAGAAGATCACTATGTAAAGGCAATATTGTTAACTTCTTCGGCTTCAATAGACCTGGGGGCTGTTAACAAAGAAGGCCTTACAGCCTTAGACCTTTGCGAGTCTGCAGATTGGATGCATATAAACAGAAAGGTACCCTTTTTTTAATTATTTCATGATTTTTGATATTACCAGGTCTGTTTTTTGGAGACTCTAATCAATCCGCTGTCCCAATACTTTGAAACCCGGACCGGTGAACTACCGAAACAGGAATAGGATGGACGAGTGATTGGTTCAACCACGGTCGAATCGAATCGAAATCGAACAGGGATGTCATCACAATACAAAGATATATTAAATACAGATAATTAATTAGAATAAGCATGGAGTATAAAAACAAAAATGCTACACACACAACCGTTGCGTGTGTTGTGCAACAAATTCTGGCCGTCCAGATGTGTTTGTGTTTGGACAGTCCAAATTTTAAGTAAACTATTCGTGCGAATAGTTTATTTATTCCCTGAGCAAATCTAGACCGTCCATTACAACAATGGACGGATAGTGATCGGTTGTGCAAAGAGTACTTTTGCACAACCGTTGTGCGTGTAGCAAAACAAGTATTTATTTTTTGAATTAAAATAATATATTGTGAAAAAATGACATGTCTCATAAAGTGAAAAATAAGTATTTAGAAATACTGTAAGATTCTTAGCGGAAGGGGGCCTTATGAAACATGTGGCCCTACATATTTCGGGCCACATGATTGGACTAGAGGGGGATTATTTGTTCTCCTTAATACCCCATGTAAGGACTATCCAATACCACCTAGGGTGATCTTAGATAATCCGGATCTTTTGGGACTATTTCCCTCTTTATTGAATTGTCGTTGATGCAGTGCATGAAAGTGTCTATGAAAGAAACATGAATTGTCCAAATTTATACTGAATCTGGATCGTTCATGTGTCTTTCATGAACACTTTCATATTATCTTTCATTTATCCTAACACTGTTGTTGTCAAAAATGATTCTCACTCTTTATTAATTGCAATCTTTATCCCACCCAAATTAAACATAGTGAAACTAATCTTATTTATTATCTCAAGGTCTCACATTTCCCATTTATCCCCATCGTTTCACATCTTTACTGATCATTTTTAAAAAAAATAATGCGACAATTAAACATAGGTTTGTTTAACATCATCGTGACTTGGCTTCGGGGTTGTTTGGACAAATAAGTCACTGGCTTTCCCGCCAAAAATGAGCCAAATAAAGCCACATAAAGACGAAAATAAGCCAATAAGCCAATTTTTTCGCCTTTATTAAAAAAAAATGGATTTCGATAAAAAACTTTTAGTTTTTAGATTCCTCTTGTCATGAGGATGTAATAATCTCAAAAAAAAATGATGATAAGCCAAGTGATACGAAAAAAATTTGAATAAGGATAAAAAAATAAGCCACTTGGCTTATTTAGCCGAATGGCGAAGAGTGTGGTTATTTATCTTTGGCCTTATTTACAGAGACTGATGTGGTTTCATCTAAGGAGACACGGAGCTTCACGTGGCCGACACCCAAATGTGCACAAGGTTCCTCATGGACGATTGCGCTTCACCATGCATTATCGAGATGAAGATATGAAACCATTTATTAATACCCTCGCTTTGATAGCCGCACTTATTGCCACTCTCACTTTCGGCGCTGCATTTACAATGCCAGGTGGGTACGACAGCAGTCCTGACAATTTGGTGGGAGTTGCAACTCTCGCAAAGAAGGCCGCGCTTAAGGTGTTCATTTTATCGGATACCTTGGCTATGTGCTGCTCCATCCTTTCGTTGTTCTTACTTTTAAGGGCAATGCGTGTTGACCACAATGTGACGTTCGCATTGACCAACACCAGTACAACTTTGCTTCGCACCGCGTCTTATGCAACTCTGGTGGCTTTTATTAGCGGTATATTTGCAGTAATAGCCCCTAAGGCCTTATGGGTGGCCATCGTAGTATGTCTCGTGTGTTCCGTGGCTCCTTTCTTCTTTTTGCCTGAAAGAGTTCAGAGATTTTCATTTCTTACCTTGTTTATGCCAACCATCCTTATTAAAGACTTTCGACGATTTGCACAGAATGTACAGCGGAGGGTGAACAAAAGGAGGGAGCAACGTTATGTTCGATCACTAATCCAAAGAGGATCACTGGATACTACTTATTGTGTAAGTATCACTAACACCGTAGCTAGCTAGCTGGTGTGAGGGTAAGTGGTGGTGTAGGCCAAGGTATGCTTATTGGTGGGGCAATAATGAGTTTGATATCGGAGTTAGAAGTTGGATAATTTAGTTGTAATGTGGTTGAGTTGCTTTATGATTTGTGTCTATGTTTGATTCTATATATTTGTATGCATGTTATTGTGTGAAGGTGGGAGAGAGAGAGGGAACCCCAGATGGGATTGTCCACACCCAGTGATTTGTGATTGAGATTTGACAACTTGTGTGTGTCAGTGTTGTATGATTTTGAACAGTGTAATGGAAGTCAAATTGAGTTATGTGCAATTTCAACTCTCTCCCACTCAACAGCTAGGTGCCATGGTTAATTACACTCTACACATTTCCTCTGCATGTGATCCTTTTGAATACCTTACATTGTTGTACATTTTACCCTAATCGGTGTTTGTTATGATAGTATATACATTACTAGAGGTCGGGGTACACACGATGCGTGTACAAGTTGAATTTTGATAAAATTTGTGAAAATTCAATCAACCAATAAACGGGAAGGTATAGTGCATATTTTGACAAAATTCAACTTGCACACGCATCGCATGTGCCCAGCCTCTAATATGTTATGTCCTTCCAAAAAAAATAAAGAAATATTTAGAAAGTAAATTAAGTGTATTTGGTACCCATAAAAGGAACCCAACTTGTACAAACCCATATGAAGTTAACATGTCGGCCTATTTTATCTTGCCTCACCTTTTCACCAATTTTCACGACAACTATGTAAACCTCCGTCCTCTTGGTCTCTTTTTCTTTTAAAATTTGTAACAAACAACCTAATAATCATAATTTGCTCTCCAGAGTATCAAATATTCTGCCTAATCCAATACTTATTTTTTTTTTTTAAAGGGAGAAGGTGGAAAAAAAGGGAGAAGGAAACACCAAAGTGGTACTCTTCGATTATATATTAGAATAGATAAAGTAGAAGCAGTAAAAAATTAAAAACACACCTTAGTTAGATTTTTTTCTTTTGTTTTGCCAATTTTAATATGTTAATTAAATCCTTTTGTGGCCGGCGAAGCAAAAATAGTTATTCAAAGAGATTGTCTATGTATGTAACAGCAAGAATGATGAGCATTTTATTTTTTTTAACGAAAAAGGACAAAAATTACTAATCGGATGGGAAGGCATCACCATTCGAAGGTGGGTGGCCCGCCCCGCCTAGAACAATCATGTTTGACTGGGCAACATAATAAAAGGCAATAACAATTGCAAACAAAGACTAAAGGTGCAATTCAGTGAACATTTAATGACTACTACTCTTACCGAGCAAAAAAACAAACACTGGGTCTTATTTCCGTGAATCAATGATGAAGGAGTTTCAGAGAAAGGTGTGTAGTTTGTGAAGTAGGGGATATGTGGTGGGTGGTAACTGTTTTTGGAAGGTTTTTTTTTTTTTTTAAATGTCCAATACATCGTCACAGTTAACTATTTTGTATTGTGTTGGTTTTTTTAGAGGGCATTTTTGAAAAAAAAAAATACATGACAGAAGGGAGACACCAAAGGGGTGCTCTCCCTTTATATATTATAAAATAGATTAACATAGACACCTTTTAGTTAACTATAAAACTTCTTCTTAAGTTTACGGTTGGCTGACTTGATATTGATTTTTCGTCTTGTGTACTTTTGTTGCTTTAGCTACAAATTTTTGAAATGTTTAATTATCATCTTGATGAGAGCAGTCAGATAAGTTAAACTATCTATATAATAAGGGAGGACTGGGTTTGAATCCAAAAGACAACCGACGGTCCAGAATTGTCTCCCGCATATTTTCTACCGTCCATTCTACAATGGCAGGCCCGTAAATACTTAACATTTTATGAGCATTCTCACTCACATATTCCCGTGCCTAATTTGGAAATCTTATTAATATTAAGGAAACAATTATTCGGTCATCAAATGAAAGCATGGGAATGAAACAATTATAGGACTTAATTGATTGATTGATTTCGGCCATCATCTAAGGAAACAATTAGCATAAAAGAAACAATTAATTGGTTGATTTCAACATGAATAATTATACAGTATCATTTAAACCCTTAAAATAAAAAATCTTAATTTCAAACTAATTTTGTTTCCTTATTTTCCTAATCTAAACATAAGTATTTGGAAAGGAAATCTAAAATTCATTCCTTTTTTATATTACAAATCTTCGACTGATTTTTATCTGAAGGTATACAATATATTAATATTACACCTTAAAATTAAGGAGATAAGTAAATACGGAGTACTTAAAAAGGAAACAATATATATGGCTAATATGGTATATGTAAATACCTATATCTATATACTAATAAAAAATCTTTTTTTCCTATTCCCAGCCCTTCATCCCATATGCGTCTCAGCGTCTCTCTCTCTCTCTGCATTTTCTAAATCCAACGGCCTCTCTTTCTCTCCCTTCATCCCATATGCGTCTCAGCGTCTCTCTCTCTCTCCCTTCATCCCATATGTAAATACCTAACGGCCTCTCTTTCTCTCTGCATTTTCTAAATCCAAACGAAGCTCATCAATCCATGCACGTTTGCCCCGTCTTCTCTCTCCCTGAAATGGAGATGATGTGGGAAAACCAAAGCACATTTGCGCTATTTATTTTTTTATTTCTAGGGATTTTATGATATGATTTGTGTGTTTTCCTTCTCCTAATTGCAGCTCTGCCCATCGTCGTAGCTCTCCCAACGTCCATACAATAACATCGCGACCGTGTCCAATAATGCTTTGGTGGGTCTCTCTCTCTCTCTCTCTCAGTGTATATATCTCCCTTATCATATAGACTAGCGAAATTTCCTTCCCCATTGTCGTGCCGTGAATGTTTGGTACCCATAACCTTACTTACTACAGTATTTTGGGTTCTCTGCATTTTTCTGCCTAATCAAAATTTGGTTTAGTTTGTTGGGACTATTTTGCTGTTTAATTTTAAGATTGTGTCTGGCCACATGTGAGTCTTTTCTAACCCAAATACAGACCTCTTATTAACATTTGGAAGTTAAATTTATTCCCTGGAATTATAAAAATGAGCATTCATATAGAGTGTGCTCCCATTTTTATTTATTTGTATCCTTTGTGTTTGACAAAATTAATGTGTGAGATACATGAGTGGGATTTTTTTTTTCCTTACATTCTACGTGTTTGGCAAAATATGTGAGACAGACACATGTATGACAACATACATTGCTTCTTTGCACTTTTGTGTCAAAAAAATATACCTTACTTGGGTTGTTTATGGTAACGTATTCCGGTTTTAAGTAAACTTAGCTGTTTTTGCCTTGAATTATTTGAATTTCAAGCTGTTTGTGACTCTGTGTTGGATTTGTCGTTTCTGGCTATTCGGTTTGTGTGTCTTACAGTTCTTAGTAGACTGGTAATGTTAATTACAAATTTTGAATATTGTCATTGCTTAATTGAATTTGAGGCCAATGAGATCGATGGCAAGCTACCAAGTGTGGAAACACTTAACTTTCCATCATCTACAAGATCGATTTAAGGCCACCGACGTGTCGTTTATCAATTTCGATAACTATGTAGAATATCATATCAATTTGATATTATCGAGAACCTCCATAGGCGAAGCTCTGGTGAGCTTCATTCTTCCTTACGAACTCCAATTTCTACTTTGATATTTTGCATGTTTTATGAGGCCGGATGTTCTGTTCTGATATCAGTTATTCATCTTTATCTGATCAAGAATAGTTTGCTACTACTAATGTTTGCTTGGACGGCAATAGACAGGCGATGCTGCACATTTTGGGCTTCCTTGATTAACTTGCTTTTTCTAACAATGTTACCTCAGGTAATCTCTTTTAACCATTCATATTTCATATGTGCGAATCTTCTTAGTTGAATGAGTATTCTTTTTGTGTGCCTAATTGGTTGGTTACTAGCTAAACTTAAGCAACAAGCATGAAATTGGCTTTCTATTCTTTCCTTGAGCAAAAATAAAAAATAAAAAGTCGAGCTCTATGAGAGAGACAGTTGTCAAACCTCTTATGCTGTATGTTCTTTTTGTTTTCATCCGATTCCTAAGAGCAAATATAAAGCTTTGATGTGTTTTCTTTTTTGTCAAGGTTTATTGTTGTGGTGGTACTGTAGGCAAGGTTCACTAACTATGGTTGCTGGGAGAAATCAAGAATAGTTTGTTGCTACTGATGTTTGCTTGGACGACAAAAGACAGGCGATATTGCACCTTTTTGGGCACTGCCAATTTTGAGCGTATGCTTCCTTGATTGACTTGCTTTTTCTAACAATGTTACCTCAAGTAATCCCTTTTAACCATCCATGTTTCATGTGTGCGAATCTTCTTAGTTGAATGAGTATTCTTTTTGTGTGCCTAATTGGTTAGTTCATTTAAGTATTTGTTACTAGCTAAACCTAAGCAATAAGCATGAAATTGGCTTTCTATTCTTTCCTTGAAAAAAAAAAAAGGGAGGGGGGAGGGGGGGTTAGCTCTATGAGAGAGACAATTGTCAACCTCTTACACTGTATGTTTTTTTTTTTTTGTTTTCATCCGATTCCTAAGAGGAAATATAAACCTTTGATTTGCTTTCTTTTTTGTCAAAATTTACGGTTGTGGTGGTACCGTAAGCAAAGTTCAGTAGCTATAGTTGCCGAGAGAAATCAACCATGAGGTTGTGCCCAAGCAGGAAAATTATTTGAAATTGGTATATGCAAGGGTTAGTTGTGTTAAAGCTAATTGATAAAATTGATTTAATAGTGGGTGGCCCAAGCCCCCAAGCTATTCAACTGTATGCTGCCATTGTTTTTCTTCTTTTTTGTTTCCTACTTTTGTAGAGTTAGAAATTCAGAATACCTTAGACAGGCTTAATTCTTTCTTAAGTGTGGTGGTGTTGTTATTTTGCTAAGCGTGTCGGTGCTTCATATGTTTTGGACGTTGATCTTTTTGGGCATTTTCTATAGTTTCATGCATAATGCAATTGGTAGTGGTGTAATGTGGTTCATGGTTATCCGACTGAAAACCAAGTTTTGTATATCTGTGGAGTATGGATTAGTTGAATAGGTTGTGGGAAGTTACCTGTTGTACATATACCTGATTTGGTTTGGTGAAACTCTTTGAAGCACCAACACTCCTAAAATAATACTCAACTGACCCTTTGAAATCCCGTTCCACCAACGTTTAGATTCAATATACAGGTATTTAGAGATGGAGGATGGTGGTGGCGGTCATACTATTGGCTATTCTCTTACTAATCGTTTGGGTCTTCGGATTGACTCCCATTCTTTCTTCTTTTTCTTTTTATACTCTGGCGGCTTCAATTTTGGTGGGTAGGCCCACTATGTACTAAATACAATTATCTTTAGTGATATTAAAAACTCTTTTGATTGACTCAATGAATGCTTTCTGATTTGAATAGCAGCTTCCAAACAATTTTGATTCCTTAAGTAATATCTTTGGTTGAGAGTAGGCAATTTTAATATTGATAGTGTAAGAAACCTTTATATTAGGTTAATGCTTTTTAATAAGTGCCTTCAGGCACTGGCTCATTTGTTGAGAACGTGTTGTGAGGGTGTTGCGTCGTGCCTTTAGGCATTGACACAATCACTAGGGATTAGAAAATTGTTTGTTCTACAGGGGTTGATATATTACATAGGAGTTTATTATTTATTTGCGTGTGCTGATCGTTCGAGCCGTGCCTTCAGGCACGGGCATCCGCTAGTAGTACTATGTTGGCAATCCTGAACAAGATTGTCTGGTGTGGGGCAGAAAAATGTGGTTGCAGTTGGACAATTTTAGAGAAATTTTGTTGCATTATATTGGAATCGCTATTTTTTTTTTTTTTTTTTGGGTAAAACGGAAACTATTGGTGTCACTGTTGGCTTGACGTTAAGGGCCTGTTTGGATGCAGGTAAAAAATCGGGGGTAAAAAATATGAAGGGGGAATAAAATAGTATGGGGTATTAATTTTGATGGGTTGGCCCACATCGATTTGATGTTTATGGAGAGGGGATAAAATTGTATGGGGTTTGGATGGAGTATTAAATAGGGGAATAAAATTTGACTTTGTTTGGATGGTTTATAGAATGGGGAGATAAGAAGGGGTGGATGATGGGAAAACTGTCAAATGACTATTTTGCCCATGTGCAGTGTTAAATTTGATTATGTATTAAAATAAGTATATAAATTCAAAAATCAATATATTTAATCAATTTTGGACAATTTGAAGTAAAATTTTTTTTAATTAGTATTAAAAAACGTTTTTTTAATTAATGGTTTGTATTTGTCAATTCAAAAAAAAAAAATAGTTTGTATTTATCATTTTTTTGATAAAATCAATTCATTTAATCTATAAAATGTTTAAGCCTTATAAATTCATTTAATCTAGAAAATGTTCATTGAGGGAGATGCAATTTTAATTGTTCGGGAAAATGAAAACATTTTTTTTGTAAAGTGATTTTTTTAGGAATTTGATTTTGATGATTGTGTTGGAATGAATTTTCATTTTATGTTGTTAAAGATGCTAATGTTAATCTAATAAGCTTTTGGATAGTGGGCCTCTTTTGAATATTGGGCCTAATAATATTCAAGAATCTTGGGCCATTTTTTGGCAGGCTTGCATTCTCTCATTCAGCATGCATCCAGATGGAGTGGCGGGTGAAATATTGGTCAACCGGCCGGTTGACCGGGCCTTGATCTAGTGGCTGCCAAAAAGCTTGAAAAACAGAGCACTCTGTTTTCGTCTCTCTCTCTCTCTCCTCTCTAAACATGGGTCCATATTTCACCTCATCATTTTTCATAATTCTTTTTATATGAATTTTATTCTCACACATATATTGATTATTTACCTCACTCAATTTGTAAGTTGCAAGCATGATTTGAAAGTTGCAGTCTTTTTCAAATTGAAGCCATTACCACCAAAACCCTCTCTTCCACTGACAAAAAAAATGGGCGGCAACAGTAAAACGAGGAGGCCAGGCGATGAAGAAAGGGGATAACAAGGGGTATTTTCGTCCACAAAACAACCCTCTGCGGATTATTTTTGGGGAGCCCAAAACTAAGACCGGACAAACCCTAGAAATGGCGAAAACAAAGAGGGGGTAAGAAATAATAGGGGACGAAACTGAGATGCCAAACGGGAGAAAACAGTCCATATACCCCCCTTATTTTTCCCCTCCTCTTTTCACTCCATCCAAACAGGCCCTAAAGTTATATTTTATGTTTGGTGGCTTATTCTGTATGAGGGTGTTGGCTATGACCAATGCTAGGAGTCAGCGGTGGCGGAGAGAGGAGGGAGGATGCGGATTAGAGGCCGCTAGTTGAAATCATGAAGTTTGTCGGCGAGGTGTCAGCTGACTAACCCTTAACTTAATCATGTAATTTAAAAGGTTAACCTCACTTTATGTGGCCCCCATCATGTAGATCAGAGTTGTGGTCTGATACTAACGATCCGCGACAACTGACCTGTTAACTCTTAACCTAATCACGTGACTCAAAAGATTAACCTCATCCATAATACAAATCGCGACGGTGTGGTGACCCACATAATTTTCCTCCACCGTTGGATTTGTAACATATTTTTCTACATAAATCTTCACAATTTATTCATTTCCATTCTAAGACCCAGTAATTAATCGGCTCCCATGGCAATAATTGCCATTGCTATTCCTAATCCTATACGGTAAGGCCAAATCAAAAGCAAATCAAAGGTTATTGCTATTGCTATTCCTAATCCCATAGCAATAAAATGCACTTTATTTATGGTAATAAGAAGGCAAATCAATATACTCCCACGGCACTAAAATGCTGCACTTTATTTATGATAAGAAGGCAAATCAATATAGGGTTTTGTATTTCATTATTTTACTCTCTCCCTCTCTCCTCCCCCATCCTTACTCTTCTTCCGAATCGGCATAACAAGAATTGAGGTGAGTGTATTTCATTGTTTTTTTCGGATTTCCCCCAACACACGGTTCTATCTTGCTTCTCTTTTTTCACATGCTTAATATGGCCGTTAGTTTGGTTTTGTATTATAGATTCTTTTTTTGTATTTCACGGTTTTTTTTTTTTTGGATCAGATTTTTTGTCAAATACAATTATTCACATATTGAGCATACAAACGGTTTTGTATTTCACTCTGCTTCCAAAATTGAGGTGAGTGTATTTCATTGTTTTCTTTGAGTATGCCCCCAATATTTTTAGGGTTAATATGTTTACGTGGATTTATGTAGTTACACTAGGAATTGACCGTGTTTGAAGGCATGACGCAACACGTTTTTGAACACGACTAAGATGAATTATCGAGGAATGTGTAATTTTTTTTTTCAATTTTTGGTAATCTATAATACAAATAAATGGTTGAGTAATGATTCTTTTAGTTTCGGTAAGAGCATCCGCAATGGGAATAATCAAAATCAATAACCAAAATGTGCCACGTCAGCATTTGATTGTCCATTTAGTTCATAATCAAACTTAACAACCTCTATCTCCACATTGGTTATTTTTGCATCCCTAACCAAAAAAAATCTCAAAATACGCAATGTACCTATGTTCAATCGCAAACGAGTTTCAATCATGCATCCGATCACACTAAATTATTCGTCTCGATGAGACGATTCCAATGAGGGGTGTTTTTGAGTTATTGAGTTTCGAGTTTCCTTATTGGGTTTGGTTATTGAGTTTTGGTTATTGGTAAAAGTTGTTAAGTTTGGTTATGAAATGGGTGGAATTTGATTATTTGCTAAAAGACTTGTAACTTTGCTTATTACAATGTGATGTGTTTTTTGAGCATTATTGTTAAGTTTGCTTATTCACATCCATTTGATTATTACAATGCGGATGCTCTAATGATTTATTCTGAACAATTGGTTATGTTGAATATAATGAATTCTAAGTGCAGTTTCGGTAAGGATTTGCATTGAATGCTACGAATTTTTGGTAATGAATGCTGGTAAGGATTGGCGTTGAATGCTAAATGTAGAGCCCCTCTTGCGGCTCTAGCCTTCCTCACAAAAATCCTCCGGCTTCAGCTGCTCTCGCCCTCCTCCAATCTGCTATTGACGATGTAAGTTTTTCCTGAACCCTCTAAACCCCAATTTCTACTGTCATGTTTTGCTAGATCTTTGGAAGAGTCTAAGCACAAAACAAGAATAAAAAAAAACCACGGGTTTGCATACTGTGGGCGTCCATAAACGGTTTACGAACTATAAATTTATTTATTTTTTCCGTGTAGGAGGATATTGAGATTTTAAAAGGAAATCAGGGAACAAAAGCATATGTTTTTCTTTGATCGAGAGTTGTATACAGTCCGTAGATTAGAAATTCCGTCGTTGAATTAGTAATTGTTTAAGGGATGGTTTTCCTTTCTTAATTTGAAAGGGTAAGTGTTCACTACAAGAAAAAGGACAATTGGCGACAAAATCTAATTTTAGCTTCTTTGTGATCTTCGCCTATTTTTTATTCTACGAAAAATTGGTCAGAATTTTCCTCGACATGCTTCTTTTTTTTTATAGGCAACAAAATTTTATTAGAACTCGACAATGGGTACATCGAGGGGAGACCAATTATGGACCACAAAGAATGAGGTACCTTGGCGGGGTATAATGGGGATTATGGCCTCCCGTCGGAGGAGGCCCCCCACGTTGGTTTCCGAAATGACGTCGAGGAGTGGAGTTTCCTCTAAGCATGAAACACCTCTCTAAGTTCTCCATAGGCCTTGGTGGGTTCTGGCCTGTTGGGTCTTGAACTTGATGGTGTACTCCACTGTGAGCTGGCCCCCCACCAGAACTAGAGGCTTGGAATCTGAATGGTTGAGGTGACGTGTATCCCCCTGGGGGCTGACGCCCTGGGAATCCGTTGAAAACTTCGAAGTGTGGCATCGTTGGTGTTTGCGGGGGAAGATCAGCAAGGCCTTTCGCCTTCCTATCCTCCTTCATCATTGCCACCAGGTCACCCACGGATGCTGCCACTGCATTCATGTTGGTGTTGAACGACCCCATAGAGGCTGCAAGGTGCAGGTTTGAATCTCGAATCTTCGTCATTGCTGAACCAACATATTGAGAAATTTTTTTTGACATCTCACGGTTGGTCTCCAGCATGTAATTTCGTACGCTGCCCAAAAACTCGTTACAGTCTTGGATGCTAAGGAGTGGCTGTTCAAAGCCTCTGCCTGGTTCGTCATGAACTGGTTGCTAAACGCTTGGATCCTCCGAAGGATCAGAAGCTGAAGCACCTTTCTGAGTCTCTTTCTTCGCCATGATCACCCTTTAACGATGAGAGGCCTGATCGGGCATGCCAAAATGTTTCCCACAAAAATGTGCAAAACCAAATTGGCTTGAAAAGCGGGCGTGCCAGGACAGGTCTGTTGTCCAAGTAGTTTTCAAGGCTTGGAAGCCTCAAAATCTGACTCCTTTCGAGTGATTGTGCTTGGCCTAAAGGGTAAGGCCTCGGTATGGTTCATTGGTTGCCTTTGCGAGCTAAGGACTTAAATTTTTTTCTAATTGTTGCTAAGACAATGGAAAGAAAGGTAAAGCGAACCTAAACTTGGATCAAATGAACTCCATTAACGGTTTAACGAAGCTTGGATACAAGGATCGTTATTAAACTTAAACTACTTATGAAGTGAGTACAAGTAAAGTTTGAAAGAAATGGAAATGAAGTTGCATAAGCTTTGAGCTTTGAGGTCGTGGACCTTTGCCAAGGCCTCCAAAACTGTGATTTATAGGAGCTTACAGGCCTTGAGCTGCTTCACAATGCTCCAATGCATGGTTGACATGTGGCCTTTTAGCAAAGGCTTGGGCTTGAGCAGCTTCGAAATGCTCCAATGAGGGGTTACTCCCTGAACAAAACGTGTCTTTTACTCTAAGAAATCGGCAAAGGCCTGAGAAGTCCTTCTCTTTGCACAAAACTTTGTAAAAGGGCAAAAAGAATTTCAGGCCTTGCAGCATCCAGGCCTATTTGAGTTGCTTCAACACTCAAGCTACTGCTTGAATGGACTTCCTCCGGGCCCACCACAGCTGAAGACCAATACTTCTTCAGTCCTTCCTACCTTGTTATTGGACCTTACATCTCTTCTGGGCCCTCAAATCCTTATGAGCTTGATTCTTTATAGAAGAAGAATCGAGAAACAAAAAACCAAGCAGACCTGGGTTAGGTATGCAAGAGTCATTCACTAGCAACTTCAAGGATTGTATGTACGCCTCTTGCCACTGGCCTTGCTTCATACTGAAGAATAGGGTCCCACCGGTTCAGACCTGGAGCTGCTTGTGAGCAGCTTATCCAGACCTGTCTAGCAAGAACATTCTAGGCCTTTGAGCTGCTTGTGAGCAGCTTTAAGACCTTTGAACTGTTTGTGAGCAGCTCATGGCCATTCATTGCCTATTAAAGGCCTTAAACTACGTTTTAGAAGTAGTGGGCCTATTTCTCAAATGGGCCTGCTACTTTTGGTGAAGGGGAATTTGTAGGCCGGCCCAAAAAAGTAGGTTTGGACTTAATTTAGTCCTGACAAAAATATTCTCTCTTTCTTTCAGTCTTTTTTCTTGACTTTCCATGCAATTTTACTATTTTGCCCATTTTTCTTAACTTTTTGTGTACATGTCCATTTTTAATAAAATTTATATTTTTAGAATCAATTCCTGACTCATATTATTTCAGACAAAAATACCCTTGGCTATGTGGGCTATGAGAACTGTCAATTCTCATAGAAAAATTGGATTGTACTCCATCAGGACCAAAATACTTACACATCGGTTTTAAGTTCCACCCTATACCCCCGAACAGTGGTATAAGGGCAAAACTGGGGAGCAATTGTAGGGAGGTAATCCCGAACAGACGAAAGTAGCAATCGAACATGTGATGTTCGGGAATCCCGTGAGCCGTTGAATAAAGGGTGCCGCCGGACAACAGTAACAGAAGGGGTCACAAGGGTCGGAAGATCTGTTCGGCGATAAGGACCAGAGACATGAAAGGTCTTTGGACCGAGTCACCCGAACAGGGGTGTGCTCCGATGCACAGTAAGAAGTTACTGGACCAGGTAAGTGACAAGTGAAGTCACAGGTCTAGGTAGGCTGTTCGGCAATGAGGACGCCGAATAGTAGCAGCATTCTGGAGGGCGCTTTAGAAGGGTCCAGAAATGGTAATACTCAGTAAGGAAGCAGAATCTGGACGAGATACCCAATGGGAATGGAATCCACGGTCCATCATGAGAAAGGTTCCTAAATAGTCTAAAAGGAAACAAACGATTTAAGGAATGAGAATCCAAGGGATACGGGGTTTCCTATACGAGATAGGAAACCTAGGGCAACAAAGATGCTTGGAGGGCAAGCCGCTGTAAATTTATAAATACGAGGTGAACATAGAGAAAAAGGTACGCAATATTCGATATTCATATTGCAGTTTCTTTCTTATAATTAGGGTTTCTTGCTAGTACGTGATACTAATTTAGGCATCAGAGGGCCTTTGCCACGAGAGGCAAAGGTGCGCTCACTCCTGTCTGTTTTGCAGGCTAGGGTTCAGGCAGCATATTAGGGTTTCGGCGAAGAAGCACGTGAGGCTGTCATCTCACAGTGCCTTCTTAGGCACTGTCTGGAGTTTTCCCCCTACATGAACCATATTATTTCGGATACAAATACCCTTGGCTATGTGGGCTATGAGAACTGCCAATTCTCATAGTCAGTTCTATGAGAACCATTCAATTCTCATAGAAAACTGGCTATGTGACCCATATTATTTCGGATACAAATATCCTTGGCTATGTGGGCTATGAGAACTGCCAATGCTCATAGTCAGTTCTATGAGAACCATTCAATTCTCATAGAAAGCTGGCTATGTGAACTGCTAATTCTCATAATCAATTCTAATGGTAAGTTTTATGAGAATTGACTATGAGAACTAACTATTCTCATAGAGATTTGGCTATGACAATGACGCTATGTAAACTGAAAAATAAACAATTCAAATAGTCTCACCACACACTAAAATACACAGTTCTTATAGAAAATAAATAGTTCTCATAGAAAATACACGGTCCAATAGATAGTCCTCATGGACCATACAAAGTTCTCATTGAAAAATAGATAGTTCTCAAACAAAAATACACAGTTCTCATAGATAATTCTCATTGAAAAATATACAGCTTTCATACAAAAATACTCAGTTCTCATAGAAAACTGGCTATGTGACCCATATTTATTTCGAACAAAAATACCGTTGGCTATATAGGCTATGAGAACTGCCAATTCTCATAATCAGTTCTATGAGAACCGCTCAGTTCTCATAGAAAATTAACTATGTGAATCGAGCTATTAAAATACACGGTCCAATAGAAAGTTCTCATGGAATATTCTCATAGAGAACTGACTATGTAAACTAAGCTATGTGAACTGGCTATGTGAACTGCCTATTCTCATAGTCAGTTCTCATCGAACTGATTGTTCTCATAAAGAACTGTGGGCACACGCCCCTGAAAAATCCCGCATTTTTGGTTTGCGAAAAGTTCGGTCTGCGCCCTTTTTGTTTGAAAGCATGACGAAATGCTGTTTTGAGAGAGTCGCCACTCGGGTTTTGCGGAAAACACCCAAGAAACCGATTTTGAAAACGTTTTTATTCACGTTTGTTAGATTTGAAAAAAGGCTTGTATTGGACCGTCGTCACCTTCGATATCTGAGGTTCGGGAGCCAGGTTACGAGAGGGGAAGGATGTTATGGCACCCTTCTCGCCCAACCCGGAGATCGGTCTCTACTCAGGCACTTTATAAAATATTTGCATTTTTCTCTCTTTGATCATCTTTTAGCCAGTTAGGGCGGGGAAACAGTTAATGGGGATTAATAAATGACAGGTTGTATTTACATGGCAAAATGTGATGCATGGGTTATGAGCAATGATAATAGATTGAGAACAAACACTTCTGTGAGTGTTTTGAACAAATTGGAGTGCGCTGCCCGGGGATGACATGCGCGAGCAACGATCGGCATGCCTTTGGTTTGACGGTGCATGCTAAACTGGCGCACGCCACCCATAACTGGCGCACTGCGGTGAGCTCAAGCTCACAGACTCTATTCTCAACCCTCAGGCTCAAATGGACGAAGGCACACCCAGGACAAACCACGCAGTTGATACCACAGGCTATATACGATTCTGATTGCGGCATTAAGTCAAACAGAAGAAATAGGCCGAAAAACCCATAAACAGTGGGGATCAAGCAGAGGCCAAGACTAAGCAGAAGCAAGGGCCGGCCACTGGAACTTGGTTTAGGTGGCGTAGCGCCATCAATAAGCATCGTGCGCCACTTGTTCCATTCGTCCGATGCTTGGCTTTGCTTCATCTGGGTTCGAACAGACGAGAAGGATCCCTGCAGGGCCTTCTTGAACCGCTATAACAGATAACTAACTACACGGCTCTAAAATATGAAAAACTGTAAACTGGTTTTAACATGCTACAAGGTGATCAGAACATAGATAAAGCAGGAAAATAGTGATCTGTGATCCCCACGCCAGTTTAGCCATGCTGCCATGACTGGCGCACAGCACTAAACGACTGGCGCGCGCCACATACCACTCACTACGATCATTGAATCTTTGCCAGCTTTGGGCCAGGACTGGTATTGATTACCAGCCTTGACCCAGCCAGCGCCCCTCAGAGATCAGAACTAGAAAACAATACAAAAGTGTATACCTTTGGCTTTTGAGCTTGATGGTGTGTTTTGAGCTTGAGCTTGAGGTTTGAGGGATGGATGATGAATGTTTGGCTGTGGATGATGTTTGAAAGGGGCTGCTTGCTTACTCTTTCAAGTGGTGGAAGAAGAGAAAGCAAGAAACCAAAGGAGAAAGATAGAGAAAGAGACTTGGGAACTCCTTTTTTGTAACCTTGTAACCCTTTGAAAGGATGAAGAGTGGGGGTATATATAGGGGGAGAGAGAGGGGAGTAACCAGCTGGTTAGGGGCTGACTAGATGGACTGGTTCCTTAGCCCTTAAGCCTTCACTCTTATTGGATGAGAGGAAAAGGCGATGGGATGGGTGTGTAAGAGATGTCCCCCAGCGAAAACTGCTTTTTCGTTGGATTAAAAGATTCTCATGTGCTGTAGACCCCTAACCATGGCTTCTGCATGCTGAAAAACACAAGTTTGACCAAAGTTTGACTGGCGTGCGCCAGTAATTAAGTGGCGTGCGCCAATTGTGTCTGAGTAAATGGCCGATGATTGACACGTGGCAAAAGACCAGCACACGCTAGTTGAGTACCAGCGTATGATTGTAGGGTTTTGCTGAGGCCTTTTGGTTCTAGGTTTAAAAGGTTTGAGAGGGATCTGAAAGGGTTTGGAATGCTCAAAGCTCAAACATACTAACACTTCCGGGGTGTTCTTGATCCGTTTCATCATCGGGGGAAACAAATATCGTAAGTAAACTAATTTGGAAAGTCCAAAATAGGGTGTCTACAGTAGCCCCCCTTTGACGGCACTTGGAGCACCATTGACTTGGTACAAGTAACGTCAAAGGTTTCTAAACACCATATAAGGCTATCCAGAACAGAACATACTTAGCAAAGTAGACATGTATACTTAAAGAACCTGATTGGTTGAAAAGGGGCAGGAGGACCGCCGCTTGTTGATTTGAATGGACGGGTGGACCGCCGTTTTGTTGATTTGAATATACGGGAGGACCGCCACTTTATCGATTGAATGGACGGGAAGGCCACCGCTTGCTGGGGATAAGTTTAGTGGAATGGGAGGACTGCCGCTTGTTGAATTGGGAGAACAGAATAAGTTGGGAGGCGGACTCTCATGGGGATAATCTTCTCTCGAAGTCGTTGATTTAAGACTGGACGGATAGATCGTCGTTGATTTGAAATTGGATGGCTAGATCGTCGCTGATTTGAACTTGGACGAGTAAATCGTCGTTGATTTGAACTTGGACGGGCAAACCGTCGTTGATTTGAAGTTGGACGGGCTAACCGTCGTTGATTTGACATTGGACTGGCGAAACGTCGTTGATTTGACATTGGACGGGCGAACCGTCGTTGATTTGACATTGGACGGGTGAACCGTCATTGATTTGATATTGGACGGGCAAACCGTCGTTGATTTGAGATTGGACGGGCGAACCGCCGTTGATTTGAGATTGGACGGGCGAACCGTCGTTGATTTGAGATTGGACAGGCGAACCGTCGTTGATTTGAGAGTGGACAGCGAACCGTCGTTGATTTGAGATTGGACGGGCAAACCGTCGTTGATTTGAGAGTGGACGGGCGAACCGTCGTTGATTTGGAAAATACAGGTCGTCGTTGCTGGGGACCAAACTATCCTCAGTACAAACAATTCCAACAACCACGGGTAGGTCGTGTCAGGGAGGTTAAATTCCATCTGCTGGGAATCAGAGCCAATCTCCTTATCAAGGACCATCCGAGGTAGAGCAATAAGACTGCTGGAAAATGCGCTAACTGTAGACCGACGTGGATCAGGACAGGTAGGCTGTCGTTGAACTGATTGGACGAACGGACCATTGTTGAGTTGATTGGACAATATTCTGATCGTCGCTAAGGGAGTGACTGGACAAAATGGTTGATCGTCGTTGATGGATTGAAAAGGACGACATGGCTGACCGTCGTTGATTGATTTGAGGGGACGACATGGCTGATCGTCGTTGATTGATTTGAAGGACGACATGGCTGATCGTCGTTGATGGATTGATAAGGACGACATGGCTGACCGTCATTGATTGATTTGAAGGGACGACATGGCTGATCGTCGTTGATTGATTTGATTTGAAGGACGACATGGCTGATCGTCGCTGATGGATTTGATTTGAGGGACGACATAGCTGATCGTCGTTGATGATTGAATTGATTTGAGGGACGACATGGCTGATCGTCGTTGATTGATTTGATTTGAGGGACGACATGGCTGATCGTTGTTGATTGATTTGATTTGAGGGACGACATGGCTGATCGTCGTTGATTGATTTGATTTGAGGGATGACATGGCTGATCGTCGTTGATTGATTTGATTTGAGGGAAGACATGGCTGATCGTCGTTGATTGATTTGATTTGAGGGACGACATGGCTGGTCGTCGTTGATTTGATCCAAGCATCCGAAGGAGAGATTACCCTTAAAAATAGCATGGATATTGGGTAAGCAGGACTGCTGCTGGGGAAATAATTACAGCTGTGGACAGATAGACCGTCGCTGCTAGGGATCAAAACTTCTTCGGCACAAAGAAACCCAACAATCACGGGTAGGCCGCTTCAGGGAGGTTAAATTCCATATGTTGGGAATCAGAGCCAATCTCCTTATCAAGGACCATCCGAGGCAGAGCAATAAGACTGCTGGAAGATGTGCTAAAGGCTGGACTAAAGCAGAGGTAGCCATTCAGGACGGACGAAACGTCATTGTAGAGCGATTGAGCAGCTGCTTTCGATACTGGGTTAGAGTGCTTTGACATTTGATAGATTTTTCCTGCTTTCAACGTTTGACATACAATATGCAATGACATGTATACTGAATTGAATGCGCAAACTAAAAATGCAGATGCAGACTAGGGCGGCTTCTAGAGGATGACGACCTAGAATAACCACAGCCACAAGAGCTACACAGAGCAACACTGCCACCTTAGCCCCAGCTTAGAGGTACGAGAGCACTAGACAACCAGCGGCTGGCAGTGTGCAGTCGAAAAAGAGACCCATAGACAGGGTGGCTTGCGTCTAGGAGTGTTCAAGGACTCCGAGGAAAAGTCTGAGAGGGAGAGAGAGAAACCTCATCGGTGAAAGACTCCTTAAAAGAGAAGGGTGGGAACGGAGCCCCAGGTACTCGAGGAGACCAAGAGTGGCAACAACGACGAGAACGAGGCCGAGCTCTATCACTGAGGACTACCACTGAGCCTCTTTACTTCACTGTCCTTTGCTTTTGAGGTTTGGGTCTAGGTGCCCATGTAGACAGACGCTGAGTGGGCAGGTGTACCCCCTATTGACATTAAACCTTAAGTAGGAATAGCATTGGGACTTCATGCCCATTGATTTCTTGGCTGATGTGCCTTGTAGATATGCTTTTGCTTGGGCCGTTGAGTTTTGACATGCATGATGTTCCACCATTGTTTCATGGACATTGTGAGTAATAAATAAAAGTTGCATTTTCTGGTTGTATTGGTTCTTTTCTTGAGAAAATTGATAACAGAAAGCCGAGAACCAACCGCTAATATCCAACTTGCATTGACGAATGATCTGAGTTGACAAAATAGACGCGCGTATATGTACAAACTTGCCTAGCTCGAACGAAAAGGAACGAAGAGCCCCAGAATAACACATAAGCTCTTTGACACATGGAACACAATGAAATTTTGGGCATTAATGAGCCCAAACTCGAATATCCCCTAAACAGGTGAAACTGACAATTGCAAAAGGTCAAATAGATGTACAATGACCCATACGCACTGAGAAAACATCCCGAAATGACAATGGGTTGAAAAATTAGAAAAATGCCACAAAACGGACAAAAGACGCCAAAGATGACTCATATAAATCCCGGACCGAAATCGACACCCCGTATAGTCACATTAGATCCATATGACGTGCATGGTATGACAAAACTCGGCAAGAGCCCTTACAACCAATTCGAGGCACCGAATCCTTGGTTATAACTTGAAATACCCCCCTGGAGGTCCGAAATCTTTGTTAGGCGCGACGGCTGCCAACTGTTGTCTGCTACAGGAATTGAAGAAGCGCGCGCAGGTATGAGACCAGCGCGCATCACTTCGAACAAATGTGCATGAGTCTCAAACTAGCGCGCGTAACTGAAAAGCCGCTACAACTGTTCAAACTAGACTTCGCTGAACTTAAAATAAACTGTGAGCCGTTAGGCTTCTCAAGCATTTTGTTTTGTTTTTCATGCTTCAAATTATTTTAAGGCTTTTATGCTCAGCTTTGAAATTGAAGTAGTAATTTGCATTAAAGTTGAAAGATGAAAGGTTCCCCCTTCTGATTCTCCAATAAAGCTTTGACTTTATTCTCGACTCCTTTCAACCTTTGATGCGGACCTCAACATGTTAAATCATGAATCAAGTTGATAGAATATGACCGGGTCTCAAGATGAGACTGCCTACGTATCCCTTTTCAAGGAATCAGGTCAAAACGTAGTTCAGGCCAAGGTTCACTCGTGTGTTTTGCCTTTCCTTTTACGCTCTAACTTTTGCCTAGAACCGCCTTTTCAGGTTTTCAGTCTAGCGAGCTTTCGAATTTTTGCCTATTTATTTTTGCCTAGACCGCCTCCTCAGGTTTTTAGTCTAGCAGACTGCTCTAACTTTTGCTTGGAACCGCCCACCCTTGTGGTTTTCAGTCCAACGAGCATCTCTCAGGGATAATGACGCTTGAGTTGATCCAGGTTGACTAGAGTGTTGAATTTGTTGCCGTCAAGATCGATGAGTTTAGCAGCATCCCCATATAGGATGGTCTTAATAATGTAAGGCCCAGAGCGCTTCGGCCGGAACTTCCCGCGTGGGTCAAACAACGGAGCACGAATTTCCTTGGTGACCAATGTATCGAATTTTATTGCCGTAGAGATCGATGATTTCTGGTTACACCCTCAGATAGAGCAGCTTTGATAACACAGGGTTCAAAGTTCTTTGGTTGACATGCCTTGCTCCGGGCTGTTTTGTACATTTCCCTTCTTTGTACTTGGCAGAATGTCGCTGCTGTTGCTCTGAACACGGCATGGAGCCCTGAGCTTTTTAAGCTTTTGCTTTACATGGTTTGGAATCCAGTAGCCAAGGGAATTCGATGCTTCTTTATCTTAGGATCAACGCCAGGCGCGTCTTTGTAAAACCATGCCAAAACGTTGATGAATTCTTCAAGCAGGTCTGACCGAGCGCCATGTTCCTTTAGGGACTGCATTAAGCCAATTTGAACCATTCGGGGGTCCACCTCATCTTTCAAGTTTATTGAAATTACTTCTTCTTTTAGTAGGCTGAGCATGCCTTTCGTCTTCCCTTTCGGCGAGGGAACACATTTCCTTGGGACTGTTCCCATCGAAATCTATCCATTCGTCGTCAGGGTCGACATAGTTTATTCAAAAGTCAGCGAAGTACTTAAAAGCAGGATAATGCATATCATAAAAAGCCCCAGGGTTTGCCAAGTTCAAAAGAAGAGACAAACTAAAATAGAGTTACGATGTGGAGGGCCAAGAGGCACAAACTCCGACTCAGAGCTAGACCTAGACAGACGTAAAAGACTCTGCGTCAGACTTAGATGTGTCGTCAATGCAAGTTAGACGCAGTTTGAAAATGCAATATTTAAAAGCTACTTTTAGCTTCCACGATGAGAGGGGTAGAGCCCTCGAGAGTGTTGGGGCCGAGCATCAGCACTTCAGCTTCTTCAGCATCTTCGACCAAACCCACTTGGGAGAACGGCAACTCCAAACTCCCTTGAGTGAAGGACCTCTGCCAGTCAGTCTTCTCCCTTGATTGAATAAGCTTCCTCATGAATTTCTCCTTTAAGGACTCTTCATCACTGTCAGTCCAGGTGTCAGGAGAGAAGGCCTCAATTGCACCACCTACAGCCACCAGGTTAACCTCAGGTTCGGATGGGGTGGATAGGATTGGTTTGGGGTGATTTGCTGGGATAATATAGTGAGTTAGGTTGAACATGGTGGAGTTAGGCTTGATTCGAGGGGAGATGAGGGATATCTGGCTGACATGTAGGCTGGAATCATGCTGAGGTATGGAGTTGGAGGTGACATTGGCCTTTGATGCGAGCGGGGCTGGAATGATGCCATTATCAATGAGATCTTGGATGGCATGTCGGAGGCGGTAGCAGGCGTCGGTGAGATGGTCAGGCATTTAGTGGTAGGTACAGAAAAGGTTAGGATTGTGGGAAGCCGGGAATGTCCGAGGTGAAGGAGCGGGCAGGAGTGGCTTGATGAAGCCAGCTTCGAGAAGCCTCTCACAAACTGAGGATAACGGTGCGGGGAAGTGGCAGAAGATCCTTGTCCGGATTCTGCAATTGGGATGAGGGTTGGCAAAACCTTTACTCACTCCGCCGCTGTATAGCGTTGCGCTGTCAATGGAACACACTCATTTGGGATTGGGTCGTGCCTTGTCAATATGTGAGCCTTTCCTTTCAACACCGACTTCGGATGGGGATTCAGCATCCTTCTCTGGGTGGACTCTTGCCTTATGGAAGTCGGCCAGAGTCTTGAACACATCTTTCGTGCAAGGCTTGATTTCGACCGGAGGAGTGTTGTAAGCTTGAGGAAGTTCTTTGACTAACCCCATATCCGGCTGCGAGGCTATGGAGGTAACGAGGTCAACCAGTCCCTGGACCATGATCATTTGTTTGTCCATTTTGAGACCCAGTTCCTCTACAGCCTTCTTCAGCTCAGCCAACTCTGTTTGTGCTGCCATTCTGGATTGATGGTCGAGGAGGGTAATATGGCTTTGGATGTAACTGTGAACCTGCTGGTGGTGTCGCTGTATTTGATTGAGTGACAAGCCTTGTAAGCCTTTGCAAAAGCCCCAGTAGATGCTCCCAAGTGAGTTTGGCTCTTCTCTTCGGTGAAATGGCCTAGAGCTTTGGACAATACAGTAAATGAGAACTCAGTGAGGTACCTGCAGTGGTTAAAATGCAATGCACACGTAGACATCGTCGGTGTCCTCCTAGACTCTAGAACTAGAAACAAGTCTGCCTCATGATATTCAGACGCCACTAGAATCCTCAGAAATCTTTTCGAGGGTGTATCCTTTGTTTGAATCGACTAACACTAAGAGATGTCAAAATAGTCTAAGCCTTTGACTATTCCACTGTCGAGATTTCAACCTTCAAGGTCAGAATAACTCGGTGTAGATGACATGATACCGTAACCGGGGTGGCGTAGGTGGTAACACTCCACTTAGCCAAAATGGTGTAAGTGTTTAGTACTTAACTTGGGTGGTGTAAGTATCACGACATTCTCTCCGTTGTTCCTAATTTTCTGTTTGAAACCTCAGTCGGGTTTTAGGCAAGGACTTAGAAAATCTTGATTTTCCAAAGTCTCATTGATCCAAAGACTTTGAAATTCGATAACGCGCACCATCAAGATGCACGACTCTTCATCGGTTCGAACGGCGTCCTAACAGGGACGAGATAGACTTGCCAGACAGACAGACCTAAAAGCCGCCCTAGCATGCTCCTACGCAGAACGTTTATGAATGTATGTACAGACATGCGACATGGAAAGCAGTAACACATAGACAGTTTATGGGGGTTAGATGCAAGTAATCCTACCCTGCAGGTTCCTGTCTTAGGTTGATAGGTTCTAGTGCTTTGTACGCATGGAGAGGCCGGTTTTGGTTGAAGGGGGTTCCTCTGACTAGAGCCGCGGTATACCTCCCAAAGCAACGCGTGCAGCAAAGCAATGGTCGAACGGTATTACGACTCATCATCGTCCAAGGTTGTGGGCGTTCGAGGACTCCGGGCTCCAGTAAACTGTGCCGATTACCCAAAACACCTCAACGGAGCTAAGTAACACCGATGCAAATGGAGAGCGCCAACGAATGATTTTTGAGAGAGAGAAACGTAGGCTAAGTTCGGTTGCAATTTCGGGGTAATGATCCGGAAAAAAAATTTTGAGTTAGTGATTGGTTTGGTTTTTAGAAATGGTTGTTGGAGTAATGATTTGATAGAAAAATAGGGATAATAATTGGAAATAGGGTAATGATTGGAGAGAGATAGAGAGAGAAATATGGGTAATTATTGGAAGAGAATAGGGGTAATGATTGGATGAAAGAGTAATGATTGGAATGAGAGAAAAGTGAATAGGGGTAATGATTACACTTTTTTCGGAAATATTTTCCGGAAATTGCCGGAAATTGCAACCGAACACAGCCGTAATGTTTAAGAAAAATGCATTTTTCAAGCTTGACTCACTTTTATTAATCAAAACTTGGAGAAAACTACACAAGTGAACAATAATAAAAGCCCCAATTCGGATTGGTCGGATGTAGAATTCTGTTACGTTACCATTCCGTTCTTCAGCAGCGCGGAGCGTACTGTTTTGACAGACTTTCAAAAAGTTGTTCAAGTGTGTATTAATTTCAAAATTTTAATCAATGCAATGAGTCCCCAGCAGAGTCGCCACTGTGGGCACACGCCCCTGAAAAATTCCGCATTTTTGGTTTGCGAAAAGTTCGGTCTGCGCGCTTTTTGTTTGAAAGCATGACGAAATGCTGTTTTGAGAGGGTCGCCACTCGGGTTTTGCGGAAAACACCCAAGAAACCGATTTTGAAAACGTTTTTATTCACATTTGTTTGATTTGAAAAAATGCTTGTAGACTGGACCGTCGTCACCTTCGATATCTGAGGTTCGAGAGCCAGGTTACGAGAGGGGAAGGGTTTTATGGCACCCCTCTCGCCCAATCCGGAGATCGGTCTCTACTCAGGCACTTTATAAAACATTTGAATTTTTCTCTCTTTGATCATCTTTTAGCCAGTTAAGGCGGGGAAACAGTTAATGGGGATTAATAAATGGCAGGTTGTATTTACATGGCAAAATGTGATGCATGGGTTATGAGCAATGATAATAGATTGAGAACAAACACTTCTGTGAGTGTTTTGAACAAATTGGAGTGCGCTGCCCGGGGATGACATGCGCGAGCAACGTATCAGCATGCACTGGTTTGACCAGTGCATGCTAACACAACTGGCGCACGCCACCTATGACTGGCGCACTTCAGTGAGCTCAAGCTCACAGACTCTGTTCTCAACCCCCTGGGCTCTGGAATGGACCAGTGCACACCCAGAACAAACCACGCAGTTGATATCACAGGCTATATACAGTTACAGATTGCAGCATTAAGTCAAACAGGAAGAAATAGACTGAGAAACCCATAAACAGAGTGGGGATCAAACAGAGGCCAAGACTAAGCTGAGAAGCAAGGGCCAGCCACTGGAACTTGGTTTAGGTGGCGCGCGCCAGTCAATGAGCGTCGTGCGCCACTTGTCCCGTTTGTCCAGTGCTTGGCTTTGCTTCATCTGGGTTCTGGAACAGGACCAGAAGGATCCCAGAGGCCTTACTGAACCGCTATAACAGATAACTAACTACACGGTTCTAAAATATGAAAAGCTGTACACTGGTTTTAACATGCTACAAGGTGATCAGAACATAGATAAAGCCGGAAAATAGTGATCTGTGATCCCCACGCCAGTTTAGCCATGCTGCCATGACTGGTGTACGACACTGAACGATTGGCGCGCGCCACATACCACTCCTTACGATCATTGAATCTTTGCGACTTTGGGCGGATCGTATTGATTACACTTGACCAGCCAGCGTCCTCGTAGATCGTAACTAGAAAACAATACAAAAGTGTATACCTTTGGCTTTTGAGCTTGATGGTGTGTTTTGAGCTTGAGCTTGAGGTTTGAGGGATGGATGATGAATGTTTGGCTGTGGATGACGTTTTAAAGGGCTGCTTGCTTACTCTTTCAAGTGGTGGAAGAAGAGAAAGCCAGAAACCAAAGGAGAGAGATAGAGAAAGAGACTTGGGAACTCCTTTTTTGTAACCTTGTAACCCTTTGAAAGGATGAAGAGTGGGGGTATATATAGGGGGAGAGAGAGGGGAGTAACCAGCTGGTTAGGGGCTGACCAGATGGACTGGTTCCTTAGCCCTTAAGCCTTCACTCTTATTGGATGAGAGGAAAAGGTGATGGGATGGGTGTGTAAGAGATGTCCCCCGGCGAAAACTGCTTTTTCGTTGGATTAAAAGGTTCCCATGTGCTGTAGACCCCTAACCATGGCTTCTGCATGCTGAAAAACACAAGTTTGACCAAAGTTTGACTGGCGTGCGCCAGTAATTGAGTGGCGTGCGCTAGTTGTGTCTGAGTAAATGGCCGATGATTGACACGTGGCAAAAGGCCAGCACACGCTAGTTGAGTACCAGCGTATGCTTGTAGGGTTTTGTTGAGGCCTTTTGGTTCTAGGTTTAAAGGGTTTGAGAGGGATCTGAAAGGGTTTGGAATGCTCAAAGCTCAAACATACTAACACTTTCGGGGTGTTCTTGATCCGTTTCATCATCGAGGGAAACAAATATTGTAAGTAAACTAATTTGGAAAGTCCAAAATAGGGTGTCTACAAGAACTAGTTTTGTGAACTAAATTGATTTGGAATTGAATTTTTAACTACCAAGTCTCATAGTCAGTTTTTTGCATTCTCATAGAGAACTGGCTATGTGAACTGGTTATTTGAACTGTCAATTTTCATAGTCAATTTTATGAGAACTGTCAATTTTCATAATTAATTTATGAGAATTGACGATAGTTGTAATAAAAGCAAAGAAAAAAACAAAAAAACACCCCAGGATCACAAATTCACAATCAATGATTCGTAATTCGCCAAAATACACAGTTTTCATAGACAATTCTCATGGACAATACACAGTTCTCATAGAAAAATATACAATTCTTATAGAAAATACACAGTTCTCATAGACAGTTCCCATAGAAAAATACATAGTTCTCATAGAAAAATAGAGAGTTCTCATAGAAATTACATAGTTTCCATAGAAAAATACATAGTTCTCATAGAAAAATACACATTTCTCATAGAAAATACATAATTCTCATAGACAGTTTCCATAAAAAAATACACAGTTCTCATAGATAGTTCACATAACCTTAACACATACTAAAATACACAACTCACATAACTTCAATACATACTAAAATACACAGGTCACATATGCAATTCACATAACCTACCAGACAGTTCACATAATCTCATCACACATTAAAATAAATAATTCACATAGTCCCTACACATAGATCACATAGACATAGCATGATAGCAATCAGAAGATCATTAAAATGTGTTTTGGAATTTTTGAGAAGTTAGAAATTCATAAATACATCTGAGTGTGGGTATAAAATTATGCACGAAAACTTTGATTTCAATTCCCTCATCAAATCAAAATGCTCTACCTTCCAACTACCCACACGTGAATCTCTAGTTTTCCACCACGAGTCTTCGTTCAAGACTTTTCAGCGAGGTCAACTCGTCGACGAAAGAACCAGACAACTCGTCGAACCCGAACGAGCTCAATCAAGACTTCGTCGTCATCCTTGCCACCTCTTGTGCGCCCTAATTTGTCATCTTCCTTGTCGCCGTCGCTCGCTGCTCCTAGTTCCGCCGCATCTCCGACAGAGCCGCTGACCGCTCACCTACTCCGCCACCGCCACCGTACTGGAAGTGGCTCTTTTATTGGAGAATCGAGTCGTTCAACCACGTTTGGAGTTGCAGCCGCCGTCAATGGCTGTTTTCCGGCATTCATTGAAGTGAACGTAATAGGACTGGTCAAGGTCGACGGCAAAGGATCTGATCAAGCCCTGCTTGCACCCAAAGTTGAGGAAGCGAGATGTAGAGAAAGAATTGTAGTTGGAGGAGATTTGTACATGTGGAGATGATGATGAACGTAGAAACAACGGGGGGAGAGAGAGAGAGGGGGGGGGGGGGGGGGGGGTTGGTTATCGTCTGCTGAAGATTTGGGGAAACATCATTTTTTATTTCGTTTGTTGACATTTGGGGCAAAAAGGACAATCACGCAACATAACCGAGCCAGCGGGCTTCGGTAAAATATTTTAGGGTTGGAATCAAACCGAACCTAAAAAGGAGGACCGGCCTCTAATTTTCTATTTGGTGAACTATGGGCCTTCGTTCATTGTAAGCCTTCTGAGCCCAGGCCTGAAGAGAACGCCCGGCTTTAACTGATTTTGACCTACTTGAAGGCCTTGTTACCTCTCAAGACTGGGCTGGGCTTAAATAAAAGTACCTGGTCTTGGTGGGCTAATTCAACTCTTTGGACAATCTTGGGTTTGGGCCTGTGATCACAAGATTAATTTGGCCCAACCCTTTTGCCCGGTTCTGTCCAGTCAATGGCCTTTAAACTGGCCCAATTACATGGGCCAATGATTGTGAGGCCTCTCAAGGCCAAATGATCACCCTTAAGCCCATAAATTTATTCTTAGATTTTTTCTTTGGGCAAAAATGGGTGTAAATAGTAGCTAGAATCAGACCCCCCACAAAGACAAATCAAACATCAAAAACTTTCCAAAAAAAGTCAAACATCATCCTCGAGATTTTTTTGAAGGGCCCACGCAACGGAAGACCATAAACAATCTGTGTCAAATATGTTTCCGGCATCTCAAACTTCCCGCCCGTCCATTTGAGTGTGTGTGTATGAGTATTTTCCTTTTGGCCAAAAGGAAAATACTCAGGAACTTGTCTTGCTTGACCAAGAGTCAAAGAACTACATTTGCGAAAAAATAAGGCAGCAGAAGCTTGATGTGCCCAGGAACTTGTCTTGCTATGTTTTGTCCCCATGGTATTATCTTGGATACCATTCTTCCTTCCCCAAAGTAACACTTCAAAAAAATGGAACATAAAAAACACTCTTTAGGACAAGTCAAGCATAAACTGGCCAACTGATCGAGTTAGCATGTAAACAAGCTAAATCAATCCACCATTCAGGCATAACAAGAACGGGTTTAAAGTCCTTGGTTGGGGTCGTTTACTTAGCTCCAGCGATTTTTCTTTGCCCCTTCAGTGCTGGCCCGACTCTTAGGGAAGGCAAGAGAAGTGACCGCTTCCGGCCCCCGAATTTTGGTCCAAAATTGAGGCTCCACCGTAATGTAACTTACATATTAATATTAGAATGTTTTCAAATAAAAACATAAATCAGGTACTTGGTTCAGTAGTCACATAATGTTGTCATGCTATTGGGAGTGTGTGGCTCGACTCACATGCAACTCTATATTTATTTTTCACTTCTCATGCCCTTCCTCTTTCATTTATTGCTTTACATTTTGTTAGTTTTTGTAGTATTATGAAAAATCACATTACCCAATTACTTTGTTGAACATTTTCAGCTAACAGCCACAACAAAACTATAGAAAAAATGTGCTTTTATATTTGATTAAAAAAACTTATCCCAAAGAGTAAAAAAAAACTTATCACCTTACTCAATTACTCTGTTGTTGTTTTTGTACTTTTATCACTTTTTTTTAAGAATTCATGAATATGTAAGGAGCGCTTAATATAAGGAAATCGCTTCGAGCCTCCAAAATATATGAGCCGGCAATGCTCCAGTGTGAACTCTTTTGCCGATCTTCACCCATTTCCAATTCTGTTGATTACCTTATCCAGAGGCAACCAAATGCACTCCAACCGCTCCATGAGTATGGAAGAGGATGCAACTTTAGTTGAGAAGGAGATTATTTATTTGTCTGCTTCATTCGACTCTTGGTCAAGCATGGAAAATAATGCGACTTTAGTTGAAAAGGAGATTATTTGTCTACTTTATTTGACTCTCGGTCAAGCATTTTATCATTTCCAAAAAATTTTCTGCATAAAGACACGGTACTCATTGCTTTCCACGGTGTCACAGTAGCGTATGAGGCCCGGAATCTAGAGTCCGAGGCATTGTACGATTTACGCCTACCGAACTTGATTATGGCCAGCCTCCCCCTGTCGAAAATTTAGGACCCTCCATATATCCGGCTTCTACTTACGAAAACTGCTATTACTAATCAATAATTAATAAGAAAAAATGGCACTACTATTTATGGAACTCATTAAAAAACAGAAACCTGATATGGTTTTGGTTCAAGAAACAAAGTTGGAAAATGTGGAGAGGATAGCAATCCAGCGTTTATGGGGTAGTTCTGAGTTTGAGTTTGCTTGTTCCGATGCGATCGGGGCTTCGGGGGGGTATATTGTGTTTCTGGAATAAAGAGTTTTTCAAAGTGGACAACTTGATCGTGCGGAGGTCTTTTATTTTGATTCAAGGGGTGATCAAAAATGCCTTTCCGTGTGTGGTTGTGAATGTGTATGCCCCTAACGAGGTGGTGAACCGTAGGTTGCTGTGGGAGGAGCTGCTGAACCTTAAAGCAACTTCCAATGTACCATGGTGTGTGGGAGGTGATTTTAATGACATTTTGGATGTGAATGAGAGAGTGGGATGTGTGAGGATTGAAAGGGGCATGAGGGATTTTGTAGAGTTTTGTAACAACGTGGAAATCATTGATCTTCCTATGTTGGGCAGAAAATTTACCTGGTCTAATTTTCAGGACCATGCCGTCCATAGCCGCTTGGACAGATTTTTGGTCTCTATCCAGTGGTTGGAAAATTTCAAAGTGCTTCAGTGGGGTTTGCCGAGACCAATCTCTGATCATTGTCCTATTGTGCTCCTTGATGATGGCAGGGATTGGGGTCCTAGGCCTTTCAAATTTATGGATATTTGGTTGTCAAACCCAAGTTGTATGAAGTTAGCTGAGGATACGTGGAATGAGGTCTAGGTGAATGGTTGGGCTGGATTCATGATTATGCAAAAACTGAAAGCTGTTAAGGATAAGCTCAGAGTGTGGAATAAAGAAGTCTTTGGTGATGTTAACCTTGCTCTACAGCAAACTGAAACTGAGCTTCACCAATTTGAGTTATTAGCTGAAGAGAGGCAACTTAGTGAGGTTGAAAAGGCTTCAAGATGCAAAACCAAAACTGAATTTTGGAGACTCACGCTTGTCTGAATCCATGTGGAGGCAGAAATCCCGAACTACAAGGCTGAAATTGGGGGACAAAAACACCAAATTTTTTCAGGTGTTGGCCAATAACAGGTTCAGGAGGAATATGATGGGTACGATTAAGGCTAATGGAAGAGTAGTGGAAAATCCAAAGGAAATTAAAGATGCAGCAGTTGAATATTTATGCTCTAACTTCAAGGAGGAACAAAGAACGAGAGCTACTTTGGGAGGGGTGTTTATCAAAAAATTCAGTCCTTTAGTATCTTCTGATTTGGAAAAGCAATTTGAAGAGGGAGAGATAAAAGGATGCAGTAGCCTTAAGGCACCAGGCCCGGATGGCTTTAATTTCTCCTTTGTCAGGAAAGGATGGGTGTTCATGAAGCCTCTGCTACTTTAGTTCTTTTCTGAATTCCATGCCAATGGAAAGCTTACAAAAGGTATAAATTCTACTTTTGTTTCATTGATCCCTAAGGTTGCTTGCCCTTCTACGTTTAAGGAGTTTAGACCAATTAGTATGGTGGGGTGGGTCTATAAAGTACTCTCAAAAGTTTTGGCAAATAGAATTAAAATCCACCTTCCCTCTATAATTGGTGAGTCTCAAGCTGCTTTTATTGAGGGAAAACAGATCTTGGATGGTGTTCTAATAGCTACTGAAGTTATTCATAGCTCGAAAAATAGGTCCCAGGGGGGCCTCATTCTTAAAATCGATTTTGAAAGAGCTTATGATTGTGTTAATTGGGACTTTCTTCTGGATTTGCATGCGAAAATGGGCTTTGGTGAAAAATGGTGCGAATGGATCAAAGAATGCATGTCCACTGTAGCGATGTTTGTTCTTATTAATGGGTCTGCTACTAAGGAGTTTCAAACACAGAAAGGTCTTAGGCAAGGGGATCCCTTATCCCCTTTTCTTTTTAATATTGTGGTTGAAGCTTTGAATATTTTGTTGGAAAGAGCCAGGGCACTAAATATAATCAAAGGAACTCAAATCGAGGCTAATGGAGTTATCCTGTCTCATCTTCAATTTGCGGATGATACGATTCTCTTTTGTAATAACAATAGAGTGGAGTTGGCTAATATAAAAAGGGTTCTTAGATGTTTCCAGCTTATGTCGGGCTTGAAAATTAATTTTTCCAAAAGCTCTGTGTGTGGTGTTAAGATTTGTGATCAGGATGTGAAAGATCTTGCTCTCGTAATGGGGTGTAAAATTGAGACCTTGCCAATCAAATACTTGGGATTGCCTCTGGGTGCTAATCCGAAAAGAGTTAAAACTTGGGAACCAGTCTTGGACAGGATGGGTAAGAAGTTGAGTGTATGGAGCAGGAGATTTAACTCTTCGGGTGGTCGTCTTACTCTGTTAAATTCTAATTTTGGTCATCTCCCTATCTATTTCATGTCTATTTTCAAGATGCCTGTGGCTGTAGCACAGTCAATTGAGAAATTACAGAGACAATTTTTCTGGGGTGATACAGCTGATAGGAGGAAACTGCACTTGGTGAAATGGGATGTAATCTCCAAGAGGAAAGAGTATGGAGGTTTGGGAGTGAAGAATCTTAAGACTCAAAATTTGGCGTTGCTTGCAAAGTGGTGGTGGAGGTATAGTAACGACAAGGATTCACTATGGGTGAAGGTTATCCGAGGGAAGTACAATCTAGACCAGGGATGTTGGCTTCCCCATCTCCCTATCTTTGGACAGATTTCGGGTCTATGGAGAGATATTTGTTCCATAGGGACGGCCTCTTCGTCTATTGGTCCTATAATTCAAGGGGGATTTAAAGTGCAAGTGGGCTCTGGTCAACAAACTTTGTTTTGGGACGTCGTTTGGTTAGGAGATGTAGCTCTTAAGGAAGTTTATCCTAGACTTTATTTGATCTCTACTCAGAAAGGGCGAGTGATAAGCGATATGAAGGAAGAGGGTGGGGCTAGCAGATGGAATCTAACTTTTGGGAGACGTTTGTATGATTGGGAAAAATTCCAAGAGGAGGAGTTGCAACATAGTCTGCATGGTATTGTGTTGGACTCATCCAAACAGGACTCGCTACAGTGGAAATGGACAGCAGATAAATGTTTCTCAGTGAAATCTTTGTATGGACAGTGGGAGCGACAAGTCCATGTTGGAGATGGGGTGTTGGGGTCATTATGGAAGAACCTAAGTCCACCAAAGGTAGAAATTTTTTCTTGGCTGGCTTTACAAGGTAGGGTAGCTACTCGATCAGTTCTTGCACGCAGAAATATGATCCAAGAGGGACAATTGCCTCTCTGCCCTCTTTGTTCTCTCGTTGAGGAAACCCCGGAGCATCTATTTTTGCATTGCTTGTCTTCCTGGCACATTTGGTCGATTATCATGCAATGGTGGGAGTTGGTTTGGGTTTGTCCTCCATCCTTAGCAGCCCTAGCAAGTTGGTGGTTTGGCAATAGTTTTCGGAAGTTGGAAAGGCATATTTGGGAGGTGACGTTCTTTGCTACTTTGTGGTCTATGTGGCTTGCGCGGAATGACCTCATCTTCAACAATGTTATTAGGTCCGCGAGTGAGGTTGGGGAGCTAGTCAAGACAAGGGTGGCTATGTGGATGAAAGCCAAGTTTGACATCATGGTTTATTCGGTGGAGGATTTTCGGAGCTTTCTAGGTGGAATCCGTATGTTGAAGCTCTAAGTTTGATTTTGAGGTGTTGTTGCTTTCAACTTTCGGTTGGATGCTCTTTCTTTATTTCTTCTATGTTGTGTGGGTGAGTAAGTGTTGTACTCATTCTTGTTTTTCCTCTCGATGTTTCCTTGTCGAGTTAATAAAATCGTTTCGTTTGCCGAGCAAAAATAACTATCCACTCTTGTCCCCTTACCCAAACAAACCGTGTATTAATAATCACACCAATATAATAATACCCGCTTCTACCATATCCCCTAACACCCCTTCAAAACTTTGTTCCGCCTACAAACGGGTTGTAGGGGTTTGAAATTATCACTCCTCAGAATATTCAAATTGAGAATTCGGGTAATTGGATCATAATGTCTTATCAACATGAATCTGCTCTTCGGCCATTGGTTAAACATGATTTTCTTCAAGTCGATCCAAGACCTCATTTGTCTACTTCCAAATGTTCCCCATTTACAAGGAAAAGCATTGATGTCGACGGAATCCGAACATTCAAGAAGGTTGGTTGACCATAAATTCTAAGTTCTGCATAGAGAGTACAACAGAATTTTCTACAAGGACAGTTACAGCCATTATTGTTTGCAGACTCTATGAAAAGCTTGGTTTATAATCTTCTAGTAAAAAAAAAAAAAAACGAAATACAGGCTGTCATTGCCTGGCCTTTCTATGTACAATGATTTTGATTAGCAGATGGAGTGAATTGTGACAACGTAATAAAAAGTTGGGAAGGCAAATGTGACGTTAGAGAATAGAGAGACTAGGAGTCGAGAGAAATCGATAAATTAAAAAATTGCGATCCAAGCTCAAATTTGTTTGAATAAAATCGAAAAATCTGGCTTTTTGACTGATTTTTGTTTTCATTCAAAAAAACTTAAGGTTGTGCCATAAATTTTACTTTTCCGATTTCTCCTACTGAGGCGAACCAATAATTTACAAAAAATTGACGTTAAACTAACGAATATGATTTTTTTTGAATAAAGGAAAAAAAAAAGATTTCTAGTGAAGAAATAATCTAATATGGTCATGATCAAATTGTAATGGATTGGTGCTTTAAGTTTTAACTTTCACGGAGGAGAGGGTGTGTTTCAAGTGAAAAATAATCTAGTGTGGTGTCATCATCAAATTGTAATATTGTGTCAATTATTAATTTGGAAAAAAAATCGGTGAAATATTTTTTTTCCCTCCGTAGGGTCACCCAACCCCACTACTATGTGAGTGGCCGGCGTGGCCACATGGACAAGGAAGGGAAAGGGGTGAAGAGAGATGGATCGATCATCGATCTTCTTCTGGTTCTCAACCACAAATATGAAGGAGAAGCCAAACCTTAACTTCTTGATGAGATGCAAGTGCTCTAATGAATAGGGTTAAGACCTAATTAACAATCCAAAATTCATTAACTTTAAACTTGAACTTCCGACGCTGGTGAATTAAGTATTCGGGAATCAGTATTGACACTATTGGTAAAATGAAAGGCTGTGCTAACATGTGTTGTTTGTTTTCTTGATATAGTTCAATGCAAATGGATCTTGGCTTTCAAAGTACATATCATCCATTACATTATTTTCTCAGGCAAAAATATTTAATAGGAAAAGGGAATCTGTAACTGTCACGTACATGGGAACAGTAATTATGATAATCTTATTATAAAAAAAAATTGAAATACCGGCTGTCATTGCCTGGCCTTTCTATGTCGCATTATTATTATTATTATTGATCAGCTTCTATGTCCCATTTTTACTTCGTGTCAGAATTGAAAAGATTGCATAATCAAAATTCACAAGATTATCGAGTGTAAACTAGGCAATATAGAAAGCAGGTGTTGGCACAAATACGGTTGTAATCCATTTTGCCTAATTGGCAAGATTGAGAGATGCAGCCAAGCAAAGCGCTCGGCAGCGGTGCCGAGTGGTCGATCAGGCCGTTCATCTCGACAATCAATAGTTCGAATCTTGATCGAGTAATGAACGATTCAGATCTGTATGCACTCAGATTCAATCTGAGTCGTCTGTGCTCAGAAGAATGACTGAACCCCGCTGGTAGGGAGTGCTTGGCAGCATGGCAAAGCCTTACGGTTGCCATTAATATCTACTAGATTCCAAGACATAAAGTTCTTATTGAGAACACGAAAAATAGGACACAATTTCCTTTATGTACAAGGATTTTGATTAGCAGATAGAGGGAATTGTGACAAAATAATAAAAAGTAGGGAAGGCAAATGTGACGTTAGAGAATAGAGAGACTTGGAGTCTGATGATAAAAATAATCACACCCAAAAACAAACACACAATATTATGTGGTTCCTCAAACTCAGATACATCCACGAGAGAGACAGGGCCAGCCTAAAGGTTTTTAGTGTCCAAGGCCTAATAAAAAAAAAGTGTGTCCTTGAAGATTTAATACTTAATAATTTCTACAGCAACAATCACATATCGAAATGGTGAATTAGTGATCTAGAGCGATATCTGGGTCTGTCTTTAGAAACTAGAGCGAGTGGAGCTTTAGCTCTCTCATATATGCAAAATGTGAGGATGTCATCAGTTAGAATTGTTATGTAATCTGTTAGGATTTTTGGTGTATTTGTTAAAACCTTGCCCCACATTGGCTAGTTACAAAACCTTTTTCTGCCATAAATGACAATGCACCTTAGTGGGTTTATAAATGTGGCTAGACACAAGGAGAGGGGGAAATGGGCCAAGGCCAAAGGCAATTTGAAAAAATTATTTCGGAAACTAACTAATTAACCGGGTGCACGTCACAAGTTACTGGCGAAACGTACCGTCCATTATCATGTTTTTATTTGAGTTTCTTAAAAAGAGTCGTACTCAAAGTAGTGAAAATATTTGGATGCCCAACTTGGGATTTTGGGGATGCCCGGGCCTCTTGGGCCTTAGGGGTGGGCCGGCCCTGAAGAGAGAACAAATTTCACTAGTATTGAATGAGAATAATGAGATAAAAATACCGAGCCCAAGCTCGCTTGTATTTTTATCTCTCCCACATTCACCAATATTCTCACACAATTTTGCTCTCTCTCACACACTGCATATCACTTTAGTTTCCTAAGCTTTCTGCCGTTTTTCACTCTTCCACTCCATGGCACTAGGCCCTCTTTTACATGCACTAGGTGCATTGCGACGTGCAAGACATGTCTGTCATGCCCGTTGAGGAGAACAATGTTGAATATTTGTGGAATTATACAAGTGGTCGAGTCTAGCAAATGTAAGTGAAGTCAACTATCAAAAAATAAAGAGATAACAAAACCGAACATTTCAAACTAATGGCATGATACCTTTTGATTCAACATTTCTCTAACCTCTTGCCTTAACCCACCATTTTTAAGTTTAAAAAAATGCTTTTAAACCCAGGACTAATGTCCTGGAAAAAAAAACACCCAAAAATCAAGGAATAAGTTCACTATCATTTGTACAAGAATCAGTAACCACATCAGTTTAGGGGTGGCAAATTGGACCCAAACCCACGCACTAATATATAGATCCAACCCAACCCATTTGTTAGTTGGGTTAGAATAGGTCCAAACCCATCTAATTAACCCATTTACTAATGGGTCTTACCTGCTAAATTGCTACCGTTCTGCATGATGGTATGCTCCTATTGGAGTGCTGCTTTCATAGGTAAAGGTCAATGTTGATCCTCTTTCCAACTCCTAAGTTGTGGAGGGCTAAGAGGTTTAGTCGGTTCAATTCTGTCTAATGCTGCCTACCTTTGTTGTTGAATCTGTCTATCTATTATTATGATGATCCATTCTGTCAACTGCTCAGCATTGGAGGGCAAAGAGGGCATTTGGATGTTTGTTCTGATGTTTTTTTTGCCTGCTAAACTGCTGCTATTATGCCTGATTTTTGCTTCAATTGATGATGTTGTATTTGGTGCTGTGGGTTATAGTTTCCCAATGTTTGGATGATATATCAAATGATGATTTGATTCTGAGTGTTAAGGTCTAATGCTGATGAAAGACTCTGGATTTGGATGTTTGCTGGTTATTTTGTGTGTCTGGATAGCTTTGGTGATGCTCTGTCATAGTCTTCGCTGATTCTTTTGATCTTTCAACTCCAAATATTGGAGGGCTAAGAGTCATCGCTCAGTTCGCCTATCTTTGTTTTGAGGCTATGCTATTGATACGATGTTGTTGTTGCTAAAGGATGAAGATGGCTTATACTCTTTCTAACTCCAGAATATGGAAGGCTAAGAGTCTTTGCTATGTTTGGCCTTTAGTGTTCTGCGGCTATGATGCTAAACTACTGTTGCTTATCTCTTTTCAACTCTTAGACGTGGAGGGCTAAGAGGTTTTATAGCCGTACTCTCAACTCTCTTGTTTGGTTGTTCTACCTATGTGATCTACCTAAGCTGTTGATCTCTCTGCTAATTACTGCTGATCATTATGTTCCTAGAGTGCTAGCTGTCAGTGTTTATGCTTTGCTGCCACTTGATCCCACATACTTCGATGCTGAATATACTAGATCTCTGGTGCAAGCGCTGTCAAAGGAATATGATTCTACGGTTTTACTTTATCAATCTTTCCTTCTTGCGCAAGGATATATTTCATTTAGCTTTGCTTGGTGTTTGGATGATTCCACTTATCTCCCTGTGGCTTCGTTCAATTTTTTGTTGGATATATCTTTTTCTCTTTTTCTTTTCTTTTGGTCTTCTCTATGCTTCAAGATCTTTCTTGTTTCTAGAGTTCAGCCGCCTCGATTACCTTTTGTCAAGTTTCAATAAAATTTTGTTGCCTATCAAAAAAAAAAAATTCTCATCAAATTTTGATTCTTAGATAATCAAAATTAGCAACTTTTTACCAATAATCAATTTTTTTGGACCCCACATCTTTTCAATCAAGTACAACCAACCATTATTGGTAAGTGAAACTCACTCTCCATAAAACAAATGCTTTATTGGTAGGTGAAACTTACTCTCCACTTTGGCAAGTGGCTTTACATTTAACAATGTTGATCACTTTTGAATTTTAACAAATACTCGCCACTTTCACTTATTTTACTAGAATACCATTCAATGTAGACCATTAGATTGAGAAGAAAAAAATGACCGTTAGACTAGATTATTGCCAACTCATTTTGATTATGAAAAAAAAAATAATCAATGTGAGACTTGACATTGTTAATTTTAGCAACATCTAAATGGATAATCAAAATCTGATTTGATAAATTTTGATTATTCATTTTTTATTATGGCACTATGGATGCTCTAAATCAACAAACTAAACACAGCCACCACAAACACCACAAACATGGGAAGACGATTGAAGCAGTTCAATAATTTTAAAATAAAAAACCCCTAAAATATCAAGTCCATCTGATATGTTTAATTAGGTGATCGATACAATCTTCTCATTTTACCATGGGCTGCCCTCCAATCAGCCGAATAAATTCCCAACTCTTCTTCTTCCACAAAGGCTGTGTTGTAACGAACATTATGAGCGTGAACTAAGAACGAGAGAAAAGAAAACAAACAAACAAGCAATCACAAGAGACACAAGATGTACGTGGTTTCCCAAGATGGGTATGTCTACGGGCGAGGAGAGAGATGATGTGGAGAAGAGATAAAGAGAGCCGGCTATGATCCGTAACTCTAGAGAGGCCACAATATGAGAGAGAGGCAACAAAAGATTCAACCCCAGAAGTCCTCCAAAAGCCCTATTTGTAATAGGGTACAAAAACTGGGTTTAAAACCCGTTGTACATACGACCGTCATAAGGTTGCTCAAGCCATGTAATTGGTTGCTTGAGTGAGCTATTTTTAGCCGCAAAAGATACAAACTTCAAAGACTTCCATTTGGTAGCTCGAGCCGGCCATTTAGGCCCCGTTCCGGATTATCCCTTAAAAAATAAGTATTTATTTGTAATTTTCAAGCTTAAAAATAATAGGCTTACTAAAATTAAAAATATACAATATGAATCTAGGTGTATAGATTTCAATGAGATCTATCAAACCCTGCCAAAAAAATTAAAAAATTGTTTTCATAAATCTATTATTTTTAAGTTTAAAAATAAATTCTTATTTTTTAAGTACTTTTTTAAAAATGTGAAACGGGGCCTTACACTGCTCCAGCCAACTGTTCCAACATAATAGAATTCCAAGGCACTCATCCCAACAGGCTGCTTGGTAGAAGTCCACAAAAGGCCAGAGACTGAAAATAAATTTTTATTTTTTAAGTACTTTTTTTTAGAATGTAGAACGGGGCCTTAGACTGCTCAAGCCGGCTGTTCTCACAGAACAGAATTCCAAGGCACTCATCCCAACAGGCTGCTTGGTAGAAGTCCACAAAGGGCCAAAGGCTGCTTGTACCTCTCATCTTTCACACTCATTCATGAATTAAGTTTAATATTTCAACAGCCTTTGTGTGGTTACCAATTCCTTATCTTCTCTCATTAAAAGTGTATGGACGGGAAATGTATGTCACAGGAAATTTCCTTGGGAGTTGGAGACACACGCTTCACACCTGGAGAGAGAGAGAGAGAGAGAGGGAGGATGAATCCAGAGCTCTACAAAGCAGCAAAAGAGGGTGATGTGATGTTCCTCTCTGAAAGAATCGATGGAAGAAGCATAACAGAGGAAGAGGCCATGCATATCCGCGGATATGGTCATTTTATCAAGAGGACGAATCACGGCAACAACAATATCCTTCACATTGCAGCAAGAGCCGGACGCGATACCTTCGTTGCGGAAGCTCTCCGGTGCTTCCCTTTTCTTTCTGACCAAGTGAACTCACAAGGTGACACCCCTCTCCTTGTCGCAGCTAGGTTTGGTCACCTCCAAGTGGTGAAAACACTTGCGGAGCCTAATAATGAGCTCCCGATGCAAGATAATACGGCTACTGCTGTGGAGAGTGGAACAAACTGGAGGAGTAGTCGTCGTCAAAGAGATGTGGAAGAAGGGCTAGTTGATCATCAACTGGAGCACGGTACAGTACAAGACAATGTGGCCACTGTGGAGAATGGAACAAACTTGAGTAATATTAGCCGTTGTCAAAAAGATGTGGAAGAAGGGCTACTTGATGATCAATTGGAACATAGTAAATTATAAGACGATATAGCTACTGTTAAAGAAATCTTTTAAAAGTTTATTTTGAATTTTTTATTTAATTCCATAAAGGTTTGCAGATTACAAGTAGATTACAATATATTTTGATATCAAATTGTAATTAGCTCTCAAATTGTAACTTCTCATTCATATTCATGGAGTTTTGTGCCATATATTAGATCCTACTCCTATTTGTTTGGGGTATTAACCTATTGGTCCAGAGATACATGAGTGTGGAAATGCATAAAACATCGAGAGTTTAATTTATGGTAACGAAATTTTCTTCGCCGTTCAAAAAAAATTAAAACATAGAGTTTTATACTAAAAAAATGAAGTTATACTTGTGTTGCTTTGGCAGTTTGTTGATGTATTATTTTGAGTGTATTGTTTGGGCATACAAGCGGTTCTTGGTTCGTGAGGAGCTTTTGAGTGTATTTTTTGAGCAGACGGCGGTTCTTGGTTTATGGGAAACAACTTAGATGCACACAAAGTTTCCTAAAAATTGTTTGTTCTCTAAGGGAAAGCGCGTTTTGCGTACCTCTATCAAATATCAAGTTTTCTCTACTCCTATTTCTCTACTTAAACTATGATCTCACCATATTATTATTTTTAGATCTGTCTCCTATTATTTGTGTTTAATTACAAAGTGTTCTGCGAACCAATGTTGCGTTTTGAAAGAAATCGAATTTCCTCTCAAGCACTTGGTTCCTTCTGTCCTTGTGATTTGAAATTTCGAAGAGCTGCTTTGCATGTCTGTTGTTTTTGATTTGAGGGCTATGCTCTAATTAAGTCTCTAATGAAATCAGTTTTGGTTACGCTGATCTCAACATATTGTTATTTTTGTGGTTGTGACCTCTTATTACATTTGTGTTTACAAAGATCCTAACGAATATTTCCAACAGCTACTGCTGTGGAGAATGGAACCAACCCGATGGACAAGGCTACGATTCTGGAGAATGAAACAAACTCGCGCAGTAGTCATCGTCAAAGAGATGCGGAAGAAGTGCTAGTTGATCGTCAATTGATATATGGTACTACAGCTCTACATGAGGCCCTAAGGAATGGACACGAGGAGGTGGCACGGTATTTATTAAAATTGGATCCTGAAATGGCAACCGTAGTTAATGGTGCTGGAGAGAGCCCACTTTTTCTGGCTGCTGAATCTCGTTGCGAGTCATTTATGTTGGATATTTTACAATCAAATCGGTCATACAGCACAAAAGGCCCCGACGGACTGAATGTGTTGCATGCTGCACGAGATTGTTCTGGTATGTAATTAGTGTTTCGTTCCTCTAAACATAGCCCAGAAAATGGATTATATCCTTTCCACTTTTTCCCTTAAATACTGCTCCTACGCTAGATGAATGAACCAGATCTTTGGTGTAACATATCCAACTATCCATTCACACATAATTATAAGAATGTGTACTCGTGTTTGAATAATCTTGGATTTAAGGAGATATTTGGTCAATGAGAAGAAAACTACGAAGGGAACTAGTATATGTTATGCCATGAGCTAGGATAGAAATTCACACACAAATACACGATCACATAAAGACCAGACGATTTATGTAATTTTCCAAGATCAGTATATCCACGATAGTGGCAGATTCATATATCCACTAAAATAAAGAGCCCATGGCATTAAAGCCACCCTTGAGTATTTTTGTGTTGAGAATAAATTCTCTCCCCCAGAGGAGGAGAAGTGGGCTTTTCCTTCAAACCGATTTCCAGCCGCCACGTTATCAAAAGTACAAAACCAATTCTAGAATCACGTGCTTCGATTTGGACTCTTACCTCGGGAAACCAACTACTACTCTGGTAAAACCTAGTGTTCCAATTTCCAGATATTGAAGGATAACATGACTACGAAAATTAGGGAATTGATTTTCGTACTTTCTTTTTTATAATTCACAGTTAATTTTTTTTTTTTTGGTCTTTATTCACTTGAATTTATTATCTTGCCCTTTATTTAATGCACTTTTTTACTTATTCAAGGACAATACTTGAAATTTGCGTGGATACAAATAAAAAAGGAAGTGTGAACCGTTGTGAAGATCTTATTTTTCTAATCATATTTTCCAAAGGCTTATAATTAAATTTTGTCTCGAGTACTCTCATATCAATAAGTGTTTGATCGGTTCAATCAGTTGATGCATGTCAAATTTTACATAATAAAACTTAATGAACCGATCAAACCCCTACTGGTATCGGAATGAGTTAATTTTTTACGAGAACTCCTAAAAACATATTTTAAACAAATTCAACGGCTCAGATCAATTCCGTGGAACTCCGATTAATTTTTTGTCAAAATTTGTGTTAACTTTTGTACGAGGGGTACCAGCTCCAAATAATATATATATATATCCCTCTAATTTCTCATGCGCGCGGCTTCTTGCAGACAAAATTATTTTTATTCTACTAAGACTAAGACCGGATCTGATGAGACAAAAAGATGACCACGGAAAGGCAGCCATTCACTATGCAGTAGAAGCAGATGATTGGGATTTGGTTCATGGAATGTTGAAGGTAGACGCTTTGATTGCCCTCTTTCCCGAGGACGACGGTCACACCCCACTCCTTGGAGCAGCGAGCAGCGGGCGTGGAAAGATTTGTGAGAAGATACTTGAGATATGTCCAGAGTCAATCGAGGCGCGTAATCATGAAGGTCGACATGCACTTCATCTTTGCAAATTTCGGGATGCTCGTTTCCTGATGAGGATTCCAGAAATATTGGAGCTTCTAAATGAGGGTGATGAAGAAGGAAACACGCCTTTGCATCTGGCAATAAAAGAAAATGACTATGAAAAGGCAATGTTGTTAGCTTCTTCGGCTTCAATTGAGTTGGGGGCTGTTAACAAAGAAGGTCTTACAGCCTTAGATCTTTGCCTTACAGATTGGAAGAATATACCCCAACAGGTACCTTGTTTGAATTATTTCGTGTGACTCTCTGAATATTACAACGCCTGCTGTTTTGAGTTTCCGTACGTCCAGACGGTCCAGTTTGATAAGGTCCCGTCCTCTCCAATTTTCAACATCTTTGGGTTTATTCTGGATTCAAAAACATTAAAGACATCGTTCATTTTATTGAATTTGTCGAAAAGAATATCCATGCCAAAAGTTAGTTTAATAGGACTTCGTTTTCTTTATTAATGCATTGCATCTGTCCAAAAAAAAAAAAAAAGATTGTTGAAGTTTCAAACTAGTGTGGCGTCTTTCTTTTTTTCCTCGCACAAATGCGATTTTTTAATATGGCAAATGAAGTTCGATGAAACTGATTTTCAATTCGTATATTCTTCTCGATGAGTTCAACAAAACAAATGATTCTGATCCTTTTTTTGAATCTGGGATAGATTCAAAATTAAAATTTTAGGTGACTGGTCCTTAGCCAAACTAGACTGGAACTCAATCTATATTCAATCAGGACATGGATCATCTCCCATCCATTTGGACGATCCAGTTTTTGTTGTTTGTTGATTCTTCTTCTTCTTCTCCTCCTTTTTTTTTTTTTTTGGGTTTGCTTTGATGTAACATGTTCCTTTCTACAATTGATCTCGAACATAGGTCATGCCAAAAATTACATTAATCGGATACCGCTAAATATGATTTCAGAACACATTTATCTTGAAAAAAAATGATATCCTAACAATAGATTGAAACCCATTTAATCAACTCATGTTAGTATAAATGCGCTTTGAAAGCATATTAACCGATATCCAATTAACTTAACTTTTGATATGGTCAATATTTGGGACAAGCTCCAAAAGGTGAACAAATTGGATCATTATGGCTGGCCCAGATAAGGCCCACATACAGCAAAATTGGACCATGAATTTGAGAGGATCCATATGATCATTTCGTTACTTTTAGCGGTTATTAGAATAAGAAAAAAAATGCATGTCAGAAACTAATATCATTACAATAATTTTCAAAGATATTACTCATTCTGATCTTTTTTAGAATTCAGTATTTCGTTTTGGATTTTTTAATAAGTGTCCATTTTGTAAAGTTAGTGGATAAAAATTGATACATTTTTTATTATACCCTTAAAAGTAGATTCTATTTTAAAAAGTGACTGAGTAAAAATATAATGATGATGTCTCCAAAGAAGGTAAGTAGAAAAAGTAGAGGTAAAAGTTGATGTGAAATATGTAATAAAAATGCCTCATGATTAAGTAAGCTGGAGTTACGAAACTAAACATTTAAAAAAGAACGAAAGGAGTAGGATATAGTCACTGGCGTACGGGCCACCTTGTGAACACTTTTTCTAAAATATTGGCTTCATCATTGAATGGTGCGGTTATTCTAGTTTTGGGCGTTGATTACAGAGATTTATGTGGCTTCATCTAGTGACACGCGGAGCCCCACGTGGCCGACACCCAATTGAGTACAAGGTTCACGTTGCAGAACGGGTTGCCGATTTTAAACCACTTATTAATACCATGGCTTTGGTAGCTACACTAATTGCCACTGTCACTTTCGCCGCTGCATTTACGATGCCAGGTGGGTACGACACCAATCCCGACAATTTGTGTGTTGTAAATCTCGTAAAGATTGCCGCACTTAAGGCGTTCATTGTGTCGGATACCATTGCTATGTCCTGCTCCATCATTGCGGTGTTAACACTTGCGCTTTCAGTAATTGGTCGACGAGAATTACAAAGGAGAATTTGCATAATGAGTTGGGTATTGGTCGGCTTGGCGATGCGTGGAACTCTGGTGGCTTTTATGTGCGGTATATTTGTAGTAATGGCACCTAAGGCCTTATGGGTTGCCATCTTTGTTTGTATCATTTGTGGCATAGCTTCTGTTGCAGTAGAGCTCTCCGTTCCAATTCTTTTCTCTCCAACCATTATTGCCATTATTCGATACCGCATGCAACAACGGCGCAAGGCGATGAGACGGCGCAAGGCAATGAGACAAATCGACCCGCTTGGATATGAGATGATCCTCCTGAGTCTCACGGCGGCTAGGAGGAGGGATGTTACCCCACGGAGAGGGGACAAATCGAACAGCCCGGATTTGAGATAGTCGTCATGACGACTAGAAGGAGGGATGTTTGGAGACGGAACCGGACTTGGGCGTAAGGCCTCCCACCATTTGAAAAGCCCAGAATTATCTAGTGTATTTTAATTTCATACATGGTGAGCCCCTCCCCCTCAACAAAGAAAAGAAAAGGAGAAGTTAATACCCACAACTCCTGGGCCTAAACTCCACAAGGCTTCTATCGATCAGGATTTAAAAAAAAAAAAAAAAAAAAACTTCACAAGGCTTGGTTATATTGATCGAGAAGGAAATTGTTGCGGAAATTAGTTATTTGGTTTGTTAAGAGCACTTAGATATATATTGTGTTGTGTATTGAGTATTATTTAGACACTTAAATGTTTGCGATTCTTGAATCTTGAACTTTCAAAATCTTGTTGCTCATGTTGTGACCCGCTCATGTATGATCCTGGTTCTGTCCCTGTTCCCCTGCCTAGTAGGTCTGTGATATAGATATGAGAGCTTGTGTGTGAGTGTATGATGATTTTGAGCAGTTTAATAAAGTTTGTTTGAGGAATTTTGGATGTGCAATCTCAATTCTCTCCCATCCAACAACTAGGTGGCAATCGTGGCATGGTTAATTACACATATCCTGGATGAAGTGATCCTTGGGGAAGCTCAGTGACGTATTTTAGTTAATTTTGCCAATGTCTGGATTTAGGTACCCGTACGATGAAACGACTAATTGCAGCAGCAGCAACAGATTGGCAATGCGAAATGCTTAGTCTGATTTGAATGCATTTGAGTTCTTCATGATATAGGCATTTGTTTTTCAGTAGAAGCTTTCTGTAATTTTTCAAGTGGATGATAGTTCCCCTGCATTTGCACATTTTGTCGACGAATCAATGCGTACTAGCAATACCAGAATGAGCTTTCCATTGTAATCAAACATGACCTAGTTTAGTTAGTTTTTATCACCTTTTTTTTTTCAGTCCGACTACTCAAGTGGATGATAAGCAGAACAATGTCCATTGAAAGTTATTGGATAAACTAGATTATTAGAGGCTAATTAGTAATTTGGCCGCAAAAACTGTGAGAAGAGTGAGGTTTAAGTAAAACCTTTTGCATGGAATGATTATAAAGATTTTTATACTTTAATTTGTTTTTTTTTTTTTTATACTTGTAATATTGCTCTTTGAAGTTTATTTTATCTTCTTAAGTTTTTTATTTATGAACATAGAGGACTCTATTTAAAAAGTACGCTTCAGGTCCCAAAATTCTCAAAGAAGCCGAATGTGTGCGTATAAATGTGTCACTATAGCATGCCTGTTCTTCCAATGTGTACCATATCAAACTCCCAAACTTCCGGATCGAATCTGAAAAGTATGTAAATTCTTCACCTTCTTCAGTGGCTTGTAAAATTCACTACTTCAATGTCTTTGTACCAAAAAAGCCATGAGAGGAACTTGTAAGTACCAGTGCCATGCACCAAACACTACTACAATAAACCATAAAGATCACAGTTATTGGCTGTGATTGTAAATTTTCCATCACGCTCCTGCTACCGTGATAGATCTAGGTGTGATTGTAAGTCACTCTCTTTTATCACGGTTATAAACCGTGATTGAAAGAGAGAAACAATCACGGCCAAAAGGCGTGATCGTTTCTCTTTTATCACAGTTATAACCCGTGATTGTTTTATCACAGTTATAACCCGTGATTGTTTTATCACAGTTATAACCCGTGATTGTTTATCTTGGGTGTGATCTTTTCTGGGCGTGATTGTAAGTCCAATACAACCGTGATTAAAAGTTTCAAATGATCACACTTGTAAAGTGTGATCGTATGTCACTTTAGATCACAGTCTATAACAGTGATTGAAAGTTCAAAATGAGCGTGATCTTTTCTTTGTAACTACTAGACCCTCTTTTCTTGTCATTGTTAAGTTTCGAACCCACGCACCCTTAGTTGATTTCCCAAACTCTTACCACTATGCTACCCTAGAACTTCTGTTATATTAGGAAAACAAGAATATTTATATTTACTTCCTAATGTGAGAACTTTTTTTTTTCCCTTAAAATTGCTAAATTTTTTGAAATGCAATTAATGTGATATTAAAATTTATAAAAAAACATATAGAAACATTGCTTAAAAAATTTTAAAAATAGGATAACAAATTTTTTGCCAATCAAAATTAGTAGTTGGTCACCAAAGAATTTTCTTGGGGCGAAAAATTTAGTTTTTGCCAGTAAATTTAGTAGACAATAGTTTTTAAGTTGTAGTGTGCGCTTTGTATTTTTTTATTTATAAATTAAACATTTCACATGAATTTTGTGTTTATATTGAATTTCAATTTCAATGGTGGCTTCCCAATTGGAATTTAATCCTTTTCAGACAAGGCTAAGCCATAATAATATAATTATTTTTTTACCTAATATGTCAAACACTTGGAAGACATCCGAAATTTTCGAAATAACTAAGTTTCACTATTACTATAAACCATAAAGTTCACAGCTCGCTCACGTGAAAATAAGGCACTAGTGGAACAGCCTGCTCGTCGTCGAAGAAACAACTGGGCACTAGTGAAACCCAGTCGTGGAGTTGCCTTCTCTCTCTCTCTCTCTCTCTCTCGATCTTTTTGGGCGTGAAGATGAAGATGAAACGTAAAGATTTTTTGGGGTAAATGTAATTAGGGCTTATCTTCTTACGTTTTGTCAAAAAAAAAAAAAAAAATCAAAGTCCAAACAACATCGTTTTCCTCACATAACTTTTCAAAGCACGCTTAAATAAGTACCAACCCGCCCACGTGAAAATTCAGACCACGTGAATAAATGAGTAGGCTTTTTTATCTACCCGCAAGAGTGAGATCATTTATCTGACTTTTTTCTGCGCTAAAGTTTTTTTATCACGCCACAAGGGTGGGATCTTTTCTCTTTTATCTCGCTACAAGAGAGATCTTTTCTCTCATTCTTTTCCGCCCTAAATTTTTTTATCACGCCACAAGGGTGAGATTTTCTCTCTTTTTTATCACGCTATAAGGGTGAGGTCTTTTCCCTTTTATCTCACCATAAGGGTGAGATCTTTTATCTCATTCTTTTCCGCCTTAAAATCTTTTATCACGCCACAAAAGTGAGATCTTTTCTTTTTTATCTCTCCACAAGTGCGAGGTCTTTTATTCCGCGCTAAAACCCACTTTTTATCTCAGCATTGGACTTAAACTGAGATAAAAACTTTTAAGCACCATTTTTTATCACGCTTTGACTGAATACCGTGATCTTTGTGAATTTGCTTAGTGTGATGCATATCTATTATTGTAGTAGTGAAAGATTTGTACCATGGAGTGTGTCTGCTCTTTATACGTATCAGAAGACTATTAAAATTCCAAAGGGTAAACGGCCAAATGGGATTTCCCCTCGCACTTCCTTATCAGTTCTTATCTTAATTTTGGTGTCCAATTTGCAACATTGACCTCTTTTTTTTTTATTTTTCTGGTTGCATCTCTTATTGCTTTGGACTTCACATTTATTGGGTCTCAGAATACAAAACAATTTGAATATGTTTTCTAGTGCTAGTTTATGGATTCCAATATTTTGATGAACATAAGTACATGCCAGAACTACTGAAAATGTTTCTGAGGTTAGTTGTTAGTCAAAGTGCCGCAGAGATGCAAAAGATGTGCAGCCAAATATAGGATCCTAAACCCATACTGCTTGATCCTCATTTTTAAGGCAATTCGCCATATTATGGCCAATTCTAATACATGCTTTAATTGGCCCCTGCTACAAAACTATGGAATTGGTCTTTCAGAACTAATTGAAGTGTGCGTAAGTTGGTTCGGACATCTAACTATCCATAAATCCCGGGTTCTGAATGCACGTACGTTATTTGCAGTTTTTTTTATTTATTATGTAGCTTGTATTACATCCTTCACTCTTTACGTGGTAGAAATGGGTATGAGCGTAGATATACCAAGTTGTGCAATTGGGTAACACGTAAAAATGTTTGGGATTTGTTGTCTGCGTTCTTTCTTGATCTTTCTTCGCACCTTATGCATGTGCTGTGGTTTGTCCGATAATCCAACGCTTCAGTGCTTGTAAAATTGTCACAGCCATGTCTTTCGAGCAAAAAAGCCATTAGAGGAACTACTATAAGTGCCAGTGCCACCAAAGATTGGTCCCAGGGTGTGTGTTTGCTCCATGTCAAAGGAGTATTTAAATTCCGGCAAAATGGCCAAATGGGATTTCCATTTGCACCTCGTTATTATTACTTATCTTCATTTTGTTGTCCAGTTTGCATCATTGACAGTTACAGACTTGACATTAATTGGGTCTCAAAATACAAAACAGTTTGAAGACACAGCCCCCCACCTGTTTGTTATAACAGTGCTGAAGAGGTATTTCTGAGTTTAGTTGTCAGTCAAAGTGCCTGAGAGATGCAAATGATGTATAGGTGTACCAAATGGTAGCTAAGAGGTAACAGGAATAAGCCGTAAACCAAGACATCCTAAATTAGAAACTTGGCAACCTCTTGGGGCCAAGCTGCGCGAAAGAAATTTCTTGTAAATCCCATAGTCCTAGTGTTGCCTTTGATTGGACCAGAGAAAAGAATAATAGAAGAGCACAAAAGCTAGCTCAAACACGCCTGACTGTCAAACCTCCAAAACAAGAATAGAGTTTCCTTCCCTGATGGGGTAATGCCTAGCCTCGCATTATAGCCAATTCTGATACCATTATCTTGAATCAAAATAAACCACATAACTATGGTACATGTAATTCGATTGAAGAAAAGAATTCAACGCTGTCATCTGATATAACATTTTCCCACTAGTTTCTTAATTAGTGGGAAAAGGTTTAGGGGGAATTACTTTTCAGTGGACAAAGGGGCAAAAAACCCTCCACTCATGGACAACTTTTTCAGAACTTCATCTAAATATGAAAAGGATAAAAGTAATTCTCAATATATGGAAAGTACCACCTAAAATTACTACTCCACCCTCATTCTCTTTCTCTACCCTCATCAAAAACCACCAGTCTCATCAAAAACCACCAGTCGACTGCCTCCCCTACCCACGCCGGCGACGCCATCTCCAGCGACACCATCTCCGGCAGCCCTCATCTCCAGTGACCCAATCTCTCTCTCTCTCTCTCTCTCTCTCTCATAGCTTGCAAAAATAAATGAGTCCTTCAAATCCGAACTTAGAAATTGGGCTGCCATTATCAACCTGGAACAAACCTACCTCTATTTGAAGTGATTAATTGATTATATTCCCTGTTTTGTTAACATTAACTCTTCAATTTCTAATTCAAATGGCAAGATCCCTTTTTCTCCTCATAGATCTCTCATGTTAATTTATTAGGACTCTATTTTCAGCCTTTGCCTAGATATCAAAATCTCACATGGACTGAATACAGAGATGAGAGAGACTTTTGGGGTTTAAGATTGCAGAGACAAGGATTTGTTTAGCCCCGTACTTTTTCTGTATTTCTTCAAGTCCCAAAAAAATTAAAACAAACAAGAAATTGAAGAAAAAAATGGAAGAAAATGGGATGTGATCTGAGAACTGTAGTCGATTATTGAAGTTTTTCGGCCGCTGACGATCAGACAGAGAGACTTGACTTCGGTGAAGTGTGTTTTCGATAATATAAAAAATCTAGGGCACTGCTATTTGTAGCCCATTATTTCTTAAGCATACCCTGTGTACCATATTATATACAGGTGTGTATCATATTATATACACGGTACGCTTAGCAAATTTGTGGGTGCAAATAGCCGTGCCCAAAATCTATCCCGCGTATGAATGTAAGTTGCCCCGTGTTTGAACTTAAGTTGTCCCGTGTATGAACCTAAGTTGCCCCAGAAGTTGTCTCGTGTATGAACCTAAGTTGCCCCGTGTATGAATCCAAGTTGCCCCAGAAGTTTTCTCGTGTATGAACCTAAGTTGCTCCGTGTATAAACCTAAGTTGCCCCGTGTATGAACTTAAGTTGTCCCGTGTATGAACCTAAGTTGCCCCAGAAGTTGTCTCGTGTATGAACCTAAGTTGCTCCGTGTATGAACCCAAGTTGCCCCAGAAGTTTTCTCGTGTATGAACCTAAGTTGCTCCGTATATGAACCTAAGTTGCCCCGTGTATGAACATAAATTGCCCCGTTTATGAACCTAAGCTGCCCCAGAAGTTGTCTCATGTATGAACCTAAGTTGCCCCGTGTATGAACCTAAGTTGCCCCGTATATGAACCTAAGTTGTCCTGTATATGAACCAAGTCTCCCCACTCGAAGATCTGGTATATTCACTCGAAGATTTGATGATGTTTATGATGCTTATGAATCGAAGTTGTCCCTTTATGAACTTAAGTTGTACCGTGTATGAACCTAAGTTACCCCCTAAGTTGCTTGTTGTATGAAAATAAGTTGCTCTAAGTTGCTCGTTGTATGAAAATAAGTTGCTCGTAAATAAATTGCTCGTTGTATGAAAATAAGTTGCTCGTTGTATGAAAATAAGTTACTCCTCAATCCAAATAAATTGGTACCTGGGGGCTTAATTTGGTGCCTCCATGCCACTGCCACAGTAAAACGCAACGTTTTGGTAAAAAAAAAAATTCCTTACATCCATTTGCAATCCTATGGACCAGAAACGTGATTATGAGAGATTTAAAGACAAAATTTGATTAAGTGCTTCAATTTTTAATCCGTTTGAACAGATATGAAGATCTTATTATTATGATCATATTATTCTAAAGAGACATAATCAAATTTTGTCTTTAAATCTCTTATAATTACGTTTCTGCTCCATAGGATTGGAAATTGATGATTAGAATTTTTTTTTAATCAAAACGTTGCCGTTTCAAGAGCCCCTGTTTCAAGAGTCCGGGTGCAGTAGGGCCAGTCAGATAGGAAAAGGATAATTTTGTCCTTGTATGTTAGAAAAACCATGTATTTGCAATTAATTGTCTCCTTCTCATAACTTAAGAATTTTAAAAAAGTACATCATGGATTGAGAAATAATTGCCCCAAGTGCCACTGAAACCGAATTCCCCCGAAGGTTTATAATCCAAATTCCAAATCACACAGGTTTCTTTTCGGAGGATTTGAATACTCCCCTAAAAAATGTTGGCAAGGTTGATTCTTGGAGACACCCAGGGGTTATCCCAGTGGTTTGGGCAGATGCCCAGGCTTTGGGCGTACTCTGCAAGATTTGGGGTTCAATTCCTCATCATGTGAGTATCCTAAAGTAAGTAGAGGTATGTGACTGGTGTGGTCGTGCTAACTCTCCCAGAAGTTTGAGTTGCATGAAAAGATTTGGGATTAGTTAAAGTGTGCGCAAGTTAACCTCAACACCCAATTATTAAAGGCCGGGAAAAAATGAAAGAAAAAAGAGTTGACTGAAAACCCGTCAACATTGAACATGATAAATCTCGGGCTTCACGCATTGCATGAGGTTAAAACCTTCAACCCTCGATCCATTTCGGTGATAAAGATGAAAATGAATGGTTTAAGAGATGTTGAAAATCGAAATCACGAAGAACGACTTCCGTGATCGAGAAGAAAAAGTGGTTTAATTTTCACAAAGGGCTTATGTAATTTTTTATTTTTCATCGGCACACAGGGCTTATGTACGTAGTTAGTGAAATTTACGCAAAATCTTCCAAGCACGCCTTTCTACTCTCATGAGAAACCCTAAAGCAAAAGCAAAAGCACAACTGCGCATAGCTTTGTGCTTGCTTAACTTGCATTAGGAACCGAATATTTTAATACTCTTCTTCAATTGTCGCTTCTCTCCTTTATCTTTTTAACGGGTTACGACGGTCAATTTTGACCGTCCAAAAGTGTTTTGGATGATCTAGATTAAAGACAAATTATTAACAGTAAAACCATTTCTTACCGACTTAATTACCGTTGGAAAATCACAAGGTAAGGCCAAAAAGGCAAGGGCCGCGTCAAAATTTCTTCAGAATCGAGCAAGCCATCCAGTGCTACAAGAGTGGCAAGGCCGCTCTTTTAAGTACTACCTCATACGGAACTGCATTTCACAACCCCTAGAGAGAAACAGATACAGAGACAGAGTGAGGAGGATGGATCAGAAACTCTACAAGGCAGCAAAGGAGGGGAATGTGAGTTGTCTGTCGGAAGAGGCCATGACCAACGAAGATGGTATATTTTTTCTCCAGAGGACGCAACACGGCAACAACATTGTTCACATAGCAGCAAGAGCCGGACGTGATACCTTTGTTGCGGAAGCTCTCCATCGCTTCCCTTTTCTTTCTGGCCAAGTGAACTCACAAGGTGACACCCCTCTCCTTGTCGCAGCTAGGTTTGGTCACCTCCAAGTGGTTAAAACACTTGCAGACCCTAATAATGAGCTCCCGATGCAAGATGATATGGCTACTGCTGGGGAGAGTGAAACAAACTCGAGGAGTAGTCGTCATCAAAGAGATATGGAAAAAGGGCTAGTTGATCATCAATTCAAGCAGGGTACGTTATATGACGATATAGCTACTGTTGGAGAAATCTTTTAAAAGTTTATTTTGAAATTTTATTTAATTCCATAAAGGTTTGGAGATTACAAGTAGATCATACTCCCTCCATCCAAAATTCTTGCTCCTCTTTTCTTTTTTTGGAAGTCTCAAAAAATTAGCTATATCTGTTAAGTCACAAGGACCAAAAGGAACCAAGAGCTTAAGAGGAAATTCGATTTCTTTCAACACTATATATGCTGTTGGAAAAAAAAAATCGTGTGGCAACTCCTCCATTTTTTTTGAAAAGCCTCAACCGTAACCAACAACATAGGTTCGCAGAACACTTAAATCAAGTAACAGAGATGAATGAGCCAATAGCATGTTACACAGTTGTAACATTACGACCCTTAAAACTTTCAGTTTGCAGGGACTAGTCTCAAAGTTTCACAGAAATAAATCTCTACGACGGTTTCTCCTATAAGATTTGTAAATATTCGTTAAAATATCTGTGAACACAAATAATAGGAGACGATCAAAAATTAATAATATAGCCGGTTGGATCATAGTTTAAGTAGAGAAATAGGAGTAGAGAAAACTTATTGATATTTGATAGAGGTACGCAAAATGCGCTTTGCCTTAGAGAACAAATGATTTTTAGAAAACTTTGTGTGCATCTAAATCGTTTCCCACAAACCAAGAATCGCAGTCTGCTCAAAAAAATACACTCAAAAGCTTCTCACAAACCAAGAACCATGCACTTGTATGTCCAAACAATACACTCAAATATATATATCAACGAACTGCCAAAGCAACACAAGTATAACTTCATTTTTTAGTATAAAACTCTATGTTTTAATTTTTTTTTTTTTGAACGGCGAAGAAAATTTCGTTAGCCATAAATTAAACTCTCGATGTTTTAAGCATTTCCACACTCATGTATCTCCGGACCAATAGGTTAATACCCCAAACAAATAGGAGTAGCATCTAATATATGGCACAAAACTCCATGAATATGAATGACAAGTTACAATTTGAAAGTTATAATTTGATATCAAAATATATTACTCCCTCTATCCCAAAATCTTGTTTCTTTTTGGGAGTGCGTGTCATTTTTCAATTAATTATATATATATATATATATCTTACAATCTATAATCTTTTGGATCCGTTTAATTAACGAGATAATGGTAGAAAATGCAAGAAATAAAGAAAAATACTTTTTTGTCTTCACTTAGCAAGAATATCCAAGAAATGGTAAAAAGTGATTTTTTCTGTACAACCATCTAAAACATGAGAGCCTCCTTTATTTTTTCCTCACAAAATGTGCAAGGAAATTTATTTGTCAAGAAAATCAACAACAATTATTGTAACTTCATTCTTTAGTATCTTCCCTCCACCTTTTCTCTTTTATACTCTACTATTTTCTTGTAAAACTTTCAATATTCTAATCAAACGAATGTGAGAAAAAAATAAACTTTCTTTTCTTTTCTTTCACTTCACTTTCTATCATTTTCACTTTTCATTTTATTTTTGTCGCTAATCAAATGGGACCCTTAGGTGATTTTAAAAAGTTTGTATAAAAGAGCTCATTGAGATTTATTGAGATCTATCAATAATGATTCATATTTCATATTATAATTTGAGGGCTAAGTTCTAATGAAATCAGTTTCGGTTCCGCTGATCTCAACATATTGCTATTTTTTGTGGTTGTCTCTTTTTACATTTGGGTTTACAACGATCCTAAAGAATTTTTCCGACAGCTACTTCTTTGGAGAATGGAACAAACTCTAGAGAAATGACTACAACTCTGGAGAATGAGACAAACTCGAGTAGTAGTCGTCGTCCAAAAGATGTGGAAGAAGGGCTAGATGATCATCAATTGGAGGAGGGTACTATAGAAGACGGTATGGCTACTGCTGTGGAGAATGGAACAAACTCGAGAGACATGGCTACTGCTCTAGAGAATGAAACAAACTCGAGTAGTAGTCGTCGTCCAAGAGATGTGGAAGAAGGGCTAGATGATCATCAATTAGATGTGGCAATTCCCTCCCATTGGCGGGTGACAAATGAGCAGAGTACTATAATTACTACAGCTCTACATGAGGCTCTAAGGAATGGGCACCAGGAAGTGGCACGTTATTTATTGGGATTAAAACCCGAAATGACAACCTTTGATAATCTTGCTAAAGAGAGCCCACTTTTTTTGGCTGCAAAGTCTCGTTGCGAGCTATTTATGTCGGATATTTTATTGTCAAAAGGCCATATAGCACAAAAGGCCCCAACGGACTGAATGCGCTGCATGCTTCACGACATTGTTGTGGTATGTATATAGTCTTTAGTTCCTCTCAACATAACGCACAAAATGTATTATCCTTCCACTTTTTCCCTTAATGAGAAGAAAACTACGAAGTGAACTAGTATATGTTATGCTATGAGCTAGGACCGAAATCCACACACACAATACTCGATGACATAAAGACAATACGATTTATATAGTTTCTCAAGATCAGGTGTATCCACGAGAGTGGCAGATTCATATATCCATCAAAATAAAGAGTCCGTGGCATTATAGCCACCCTTAAGTATTTCTATGTTGTCCTTTTATTAATATTAATATAGGTAATGTATATCCCTCTAATTTCTCATGCGGCTTCTTGCAGGCAAAATTATTTTTATTCTAATAACACAAAAACCACACCTGATGAGACAAAAAGATGACCGCGGAAAGGCAGCCATTCACTATGCAGTAGAAGCAAATTATTGGGTTTTGGTTGATCAAATGTTGAAGGCCCACGCTTCGATTGCTCTCTTTCCCGAGGACGACGGTCACATCCCTCTCCTTAGAGCAGCGAGCGTCGTGGGAAGATTTGTGAGAAGATACATGAGATATGTCCAGAATCAATCGAGGTGCGCAATCGTAAAGGTCAACATGCACTTCATCTTTGCAAATTTCGGGATGCTCGTTTTCTGATCAGGATTCCAGAAATATTGGAGCTTCTTAACGTAGGCGACGATGAAGGAAACACGCATTTGCATCTGGCAATAAAAGAAAATGACTATGAAAAGGCAATGTTATTATCTTCTTCGAATTCAGTTGACTTGGGGGCTGTTAACAAAGAAGGTCTAACAGCCTTCGATCTTTGCCAGACAGAATGGAAGAATTTACACAAACAGGTACCTTGTTTGAATTATTTCGTCACTCTGAATATTACAAGGCCTGCTATTTTGCAACAGTATGCGGGCCCGGGATCGGATTTGCCTACCGACCAGTGTGGTCCATCTGTTGCATCCTTAAAAACACCATTTTAAATTTGGGCCGTTCAAAACACTTTTGGATGGCCCAGATACTACAGATAGACTGTACTGGTCGGTAAAAAATGGACGGGATTCTCCCCGCGCAGGCCCCTAGCTACCCAAGTAAGCAGGGAATGAGTTTCCGTCCAGTTTTGCTTAAGGTCCAGTCTCTTCCAATTTTCAATATCTTTGGATTTATTCTGGATTCAAAAACATTATAGACATCGTTCATTTTATATAACTAGTAAAAAGTTCCATTTCATCTAAGTCACCTCAATGAGCAAACTCTAATTTAAGTGATATTGTCATGTGTCAACTTTTGAGTTGATTGAATCATATCATAGCAGTAAAGAATTTTGTAAACTATTGAAATGGTACCATGTATTCGCCATGGTCTCATATCAGTTGCATAGGTATATGAATAGTTCGGTTATTCAATAAGTTTTGGGCGTTGATTACAGAGACTGATGTGGCTTCATTTAACGATACGCGGAGCCCCACGTGGCCGACTCGCAAATGAGTACAAGGTTCCTGTTGGAGAACGGATTGAAGATTTTAATCCAATTATTAATACCACGGCTTTGGTAGCTACACTAATTGCCACTGTCACTTTCGCCGCTACGTTCACGATTCCAGGCGGATACGACACCTAGCCCCGACAATTTGGGAGTTGCCAATCTCGCAAAGAAGGCCACGCTAAGGGCATTCATTCTGTCGGATACCATTGCTATGCTCTTCTCCATCGTTGCGGTGTTAGCACTTGCGCTGGCAGTATATTTTGAACCAGAATGCAAAGGAGAATTTGCTTAATAAGTTGGGCATTGATCAACTTGGCGATGCGTGGAAGTCTGGTGGCTTTTATGAGCGGTTTATTTGTAGTAACAGTACCTAAGGACTTGTGGGAAGCCATCTCAGTATGTATCATTTGTACCACAGTTACTCTCGCATTAGAGCTCTCCGTTCCATTTCTGTTCTCTCCAAGCATTGGAGATCTTCGTTTTATTTTTCGACGAAAAACGCACCAATGGCTCAAGGACTTAGTGTTAAGGAAATGAATCTCACATTGCTAGAGAGTGGAATGAATGATCACTTAATAACATCTGGGACCTCTCCATTCATTTTCAATTGGTTTTGAGATAGACATAAAGTTTCTACATGGTATCAATGCGGGGTCCGTTCCACCCCACATTTTAAAAATTCACAATCCACACCCCACGATGACAGACCAGCAAAAAGGCTGCACGATGATAGGACCCAAAAAGTGGCCACATGTGACAAACCTCAAAACGCGGCTACACGTGAGGGGGGATGTTAAGAAAATAAATCCCACATTGCTTAAGAGTGGAATGGGTGATTACTTAATAACATCTGAGACCTCTCCACTCATTGCCAATTAGTCTTGAGATGGGCATAAAGTTTCTACACTTAAAAGAGAGTTCACTTCACGGAGATCCTCATCCTTAAGGACTTAATTGTTCTTCATTTGGTTGACTGAGGTAATTGGTGGTGTAGGCCAAGGTATGCTTATTGGTGGGGGAATAGTATTGAGTTTGATTATAATGATTTGTGTCTGTTCGATTCTATATATTCGTATGCATGTTATTGTGTGAATGTGGGAGAAAGAGAGAGAGGGGGAATCCTTCTCCCCACACAGTGATCTGTGATTGAGATTTGAGAGATTGTGTGTCAGTATTGTATGATTTTGAACAATCTAATAGAAGTTAGATTGAGTCATTTTAATTTGTATGTGCAATTTCAATTCTCCTCCCACGATTCATATCAAGAGAATTATTCTCTATGTACAATATTTATTGATTCCATTAGAAACATTATGTCTATTATGAGTAATAATGTGTTTATGAATTTAATAAACGAATATTTAAATATTCATCCTCTTTATCCATGCCATGTAAGAATTCACCACGCCCTTTTTTCGTACTTATGTTTTCATCATTTTAGTATGTGAATTACCTTTCTTACCTTTTTTCACTATGACATACATATATTATGTTATATTGCTTTCCTAATTTTGTGGGATTGGATTTGATTGTTTTCCCAATTTAGTGGGATTGGATTGGATTATTTTCCTAATTCAATGTTATATTGCTTTCCTAATTTAGTGGGATTAGATTTGATTGTTTCCCCAATTTAGTGGGATTGGATTGGATTATTTTCCTAATTCAATGGGATTTGCTAAATTTCAATATGATTGATTACTTATTTTTAGGAATATAACATGATAAGTTGACCACATCTTTGCATTTTTTCGAGTTGGCCAACCAGATAACAAAAAGTCATATTTTTCATTAATCTTATTACACGGAACATGGCTAAATTACCATAAAAAAAATATATAACATGACGTATTCAAACCGTTACATGGTTAAATTATCATGACATTACATGGTTAAATTACCATGACGATTACTACGTGGACACCACGATTAATATCCCATGATTCGAACAAATATTTCATGGTAAATGGTTCAAATAAACAAAAAACCATTCAATTTGTGTATCGTCATGGAAACCTTCATTAATAATCATGGTAAGAATACCCAAACAAGCCATAAATAAATAAAAATCAACAAACAAGACGAGGAAAAAAAACATAAATATTCAATCGCCGATTCATGGTTAATAAACCAAGAATACCCAAATCATATAAACAAAAAAAAAAAAAAAACTTCTAATCACCACATCTTGAAGATTTGCTCCGGCGACTACGATAACGCCCACTTCTCCGTTAAACTTCATCAATGATAGAAGATGATTGATTGGCGAAAGGGAGGAGGGAATCGGTCGACAGCAGCAGTACCAGAGGGAGATTTCTGTCGGCTTCATTGATAACGACGGAGGATGATTGATCGGCGAGAGGGAGGAGGGAAACGGCGGCGATAGAGCGAAAGACGTCGGATGACGAGTGGATCACCGCCCACCGGAGGACGTGTGAATGGCGGCGGCTGTTTATGGAGGACTTTGGAGAGAGAGAGAGAGATGTTTACTTATATATAATCCCACCAGAATTTTTGGGATCCATAATTTTAGGGATTGAACGGAAATCGTGGGACGAGATGGGAAAGATTATGTTTTGGTCTCATTTTCTGGTGTATATATATACAAGCGCATGCCCAAATGCAAATCATTACGTGCTCGCATATGCCATATCTCAACCTCAGTCCAACAATTTCAACTCTGCGAAAAACAATAACCGTAGCATATTCTTCAACATTTAAGCTCAATAATAAGACAGGAAATAATAATCAGCAACTCTCAATTGTTAATTGATGAAAAATAACTTGACAGAGTAGGAAACCTTTGCTTTGGAGATGAAACACCAACAAAATCAACAACTCCAAATTAAAGTTTCAAAAAAAAAAAAAGAAAGTAGAAATCATCATTCATGGAATAAGAAACCCTTGGTTCACATATGAACACAAATCAAACCGGCCCGGCAACTCCCAATTAAAGTTTTAGAAAATCTAGAGACCAATGTCCAATTAACAAAGTATACACAAAAAGTAAGAAGAAAGTTAATGATCAAAATCAAAATATGTTATTTTTGAGCTAACTGCTTAAATGGTGCAATATTCTTTCCGCTCCTAAATACAATTTCAACCATCAAAACATTTCGGTGGCAGTCGCACCCATAGTTAATTCGTTTCCTCATCTATATCTGTGCATGTAACAATGAAAGTCGAACTACTTTCAGAACCAAGTAATCTTAGTCCTGAAAATTAAATGAAGTTTAGGAATGGATAATAGAAATAGTGCATAAAAATGAATAAAACCATCCACTTTCTATTTTTCTTTCCTTTTTTGTGGTGAAAAAGAGCTTGTTCATAAAATCAAATGAAGAGGAAAGCATAAAGAACTAAAGTAAGAAATCTGAAAGTTAAGATATAACACTTGGATTAAAAAAAAACATGTTCAAAAGTATCAAAACTAATGGGCAAATAACAATCTAACGTAGACCTTCTGGTTTAGCCAACCAACAAAATCTTCCTCTTCAAATAAAGGGATATCTTCATGCATCATGGAGTGCAACCAATCAAGAAAGAACAAATATGAGAAGCTACAAACCACAAAATAGGAGATTGAGCAGTTAGCCTCGTAGCAATGATTGTAGCATGATTAGACTTCCAAGAAAAGATTGAGAAATGAGGAAAAGGTGGCAAGTTTAGAATTCCAATAAAAGAACTTTATGATAGAGTAGTCAATTTTAAATCCACAAAGCACACATGAAAAAGTATTTTTTTTCCCAGCTGCACTATAGAAGGAGTGAAAAGTATGTTGCTTTTGCAGTAGATTCTAGTTGGTTTCATGAACGACCTCATCCAGTCATAACATCGTTTGGAAGTTCCTAAAAAAAGGTGATATCCTTTCATACCAAAGGCATAACTAATTGGCAATAGAAACTATTCAACAAACACCACAAAAAACTACTATCGAGATAGCCAACAATATGTAGTCATCGACCTCAACAATCACTGTTGGATTAACCACTATCACTTGACATGAAGCATTTGGCCAAACATAAAACATGTCTCTATGTACATGTATATACCATCTCAAAGAAAAGAAAAAAAGGCATCAAGGAGGTAAAAATTGCAGCAGTCCATTTGGTGTTATTGACGGAAGTAACCGATGCAACCTTAATTATCTTTTCTCCCATTTCACTTTTTTGCATCTCATTGCCTACAACAAAAGAGATATATATGAAAGGATGGAAATAACAATAGAAGAAACCACACTTGTAGTCTTCTATAGAAGGAAAAATGCTATGGGTACTACAATATTGTACCGAAAGTGTACAACAACTGAGGTGGAAAGGGGCCCCACGACCAAAATTTGAATTTCCGAACAAATACTGCCAAGCACAGCACAAGCGTGAGAATGACGTCAACAAACTGGACGACGTCGTTTTGTTTGTTTACTTATTTATTTAGAAACCTCTCTTCCCAAACCTTTCCCACTTTCTCACGATCAGAAAACACATAGAAGAACGGCGCGAGAGATCTCCCCCTCCACCAGCAACCACCACGAAGGTCTCTCTCTTCGTATCATCTCGTCTCTTTTCATGTAAGTTCTTTCTGTTCTCTGTAGGTCTCTTCCATGACTGTTCAGTCACTCGAATCTAGGGTTTCGAGCTCACTAACATCCTCTGTGTTCATTTCAGCGTTTTGAAATAAAAATGAAATACTTTTGCGGCGTTGCTGTATTACGCCCCTATTCTCTCCAACTGAGTTGATGAGTTGAAAAAAAACCTCCTAAATTGCGTTACTGAAAAAAAAAAAAAAAAACCTAATTCGAAAATTAGGGTTTCATTTCGAATTTGGGGCTAGTAGGTTTTGCACTGAATTCATGTGGGTTATGGGAAATTTGGGGTGAATGTTAATATTGGGAATGGTCAGTTTGGTATGTGGGGTGAACTTCTGCGCTAAATTCAGTTTGGTATGGGAAACTTGGGGTGGATGTTAATAGTGGGAGTGGTCAGTTGGAAATTTGAGGTGGATGTGCTCCAAATCTAGAGGTTGTTAGGGATTCCATTCGGTATCTGTGCGTCATTTGGTGCGTCCGAAATGAAGTTTTGTTTTCCTCAAAACTGTTAAATGTCGACATTGCTCACTCGTTTTGCAGAATTGCAATGCAGTTGTGGGCCTTACTTGAGGGGCTTGAATAATGATACTAATGTTTCTATGTGCAGTTCCTCCTTGGAAAAGAACTGCTTACCAAGTGATACAAGTTTTTTATTTCGTAAGCAGGGAGTTTATTTGAGTATAATCAATTTTAGGGTGCCTCATCTGCAATTCCATGGTCTTCTAAGCATTGTTGGCTTTCAATTTTGCTTGAGTTTTTTAGGTTCTTGTATATAAGTATTTTTGTGGATACATATTTTGTTCGGCCACACGGAGCACATATGTTGCGGGCAGTAACATTTTATATTTTAATGCATTAGTTTGCAAGATACTTTTGTACATTTTTCAAAAGACAGAATATGCCACCTAAATACCTATATGGTTGTACCATTGGCAGGCAAAGCTTACTATTGAAGGGATGAAAATGGTGGCTGAATACAATGCTCAGAAGAAGAAAAATGATGAAAGGGTAAATCTTGCAAAGAAATTCTTATCACCCAAGGTCAAGGCCACCCAAAGACTTCAGGACCCTCTGAACACATTGCTAGTCAAACCATGGGGTCAAGGCCTTCAAGTGCAGGAAATGTGGCAAGCCATTGAAGCTATCAAGTGAATCAAAGGCCAAGAAATGATCAATTTGTTGTAATTTGAAATCCAAAGTTGTAATTTGTTGGAATATCAAGTTGTAGTATCAAAGTTTAGTTTTGTGAAATCTAACTTTGTATGTAATTGATAATTTCGATGACAATGGCCCGGTGTGGGTTTTAATTTATAATATGACAATGGATTTTGGCTATGAATGTGACTTATGAATGGTGATGTAGAATGAAAAATGTCCGGCTTGGGCTTGTATGTAACCTAATATTGTTCCTGGTGTTATTATTGAGGTACTAATTGAGACGCGAGACGTCGGGCTAGGACCAAAATGAGGGGAGACTCTGCCAAAATTTTTCCATAACTTATCTTTGTTATTCGTTTTGACATTCTACCAAGTTTATGTCCATTTTCAGTAGTCAAAAAAAAATTGATCCATCATCGATAACAATTAGAGTGGCATAATTTATGAATAAAAATAAATGCGTCTCACCAAAAAAGTAAACTTGAAACAGAAATCTCCATATCATCTACCTCATTAAATGTCTTTACAAGACTAACAAGCAAAAAAGAATATGAACAGCTTTTAAGGACACGATATAGACAGCTTTCAAGAACACAAAAAAGTGCAACAACTACAAATCTACGGGGCATCCCAATGAACAATACAAAAAGGCATAAATTTAGAATGATTTCGCGCATATTGCAGACTTCGAGCAAGCAAAATAGCTGCAACAAAAACCAAATGCAGCACCCAACAGTTTCAAAAACCTAAACCACCGTTTGCGAAAACCTGAAACACCAAGGTACAAGGGTTCAAAAATCAATAAATTTACAGTAAATATAGCATTTAGAGTTAACTAAGATAATTCAAACAGAATATAAATTATACTTTAGCTAAATATAAGAGAAATACAAAGTTTTATACCTCAGTTTTCCAAATTAATTGGAGTCTCATTAAGGTCATAGCTCCACATAGCAATATGCGATCGATTTGACATCTAGAAAAGAAAACCAAATGTCATATATATATACCCCCGGACCCTTCATTTACAACATAAAAATTATATATGCATACTTACACCAAAATTCGCACTTTCTTGTGTAGCAACCCCAACATCCCCTTCATTTACCGAAGCCTGCACATACATAAAGTCAAACAAACAATGACTGTGGTTATTAAGCAATTTATTTGATTAATTCAATTAAGAAATGATAAGAAGTCAGTAGGTATACCAGGCTATTCTTTGCATTGGCTCGACGATATTGAATTTTATTGCTTGATTCACGAATTTTCTTAATGATCTTCTCAATCCTTGGTTGTTTCCTATTTATTGGCGGTCGCCCTCTTCGACGAGGTTTGTTTGGATCACCTATGGGTTTTTGTTTATCTTTGGGACTCACAGAACTATCTTGCACATCAATGGGCATTGGTGGCATTGGACACTCATCGTCACACACTTCATTCTCCGCTATCGCTTCTCGTAACTTAGCCACCACCCTCGCACTCTTGGCGTCAGAATATGTGGCATTATCAGCGGCCTCATGGAAAACAGTCATCATCATGTCAAAACGACGCCATTCGGGCTTGCGTTCCCCATTTACATAACTAATCTTGACATTTGTGTGACTCCTCCTCACATTTTTTCTCCATCTTCGTAGAACATATTTCTCTGGCACTCTATTAAGCTTCTCTTTTGTCCAAACCACAAGGATATGCTTGCACACGATACCCTTACACTCAAACAACCGGCAAGTACAATTACTTTCTATTGATGCCTTATTGAAGCGGACATGGAAGGTCGCAGTTTTTAAATATTCAATCTCACCACATTTGATGTCTTCTTCTATCTCAAATTCAGAAATACCATCTATTGTCTTCACAGCGATCAAGGTGCAAGCAATCTTTCCAGCTAATTGAGTTCGAAAATCCTTGCATTTGCCAATTGTGTATGCTTCTTGAAATTGATTTTCAAAGCCATATGGAGACACGTTCTTAACTTGTACATTGAAACTACGGGCGTCTTCCTCATCTTCTTTTTGCACCTTATTACGCAAAGCATTATCATATTGCCCCACAAATTCTTTCAACGTGGTCTTAGAATGGATGTAGCCATCAAAGAAGGCATTCATGCTCTCGCTCCGTTGGGTTGTTGACATTCCTGCCCAAAAAATATCTTTCACAAACGCCGGCACCCATCGGTGCCTCTCCTCATACAAGCCACTTAGCCATTGATTATCCCCTAACTGATATGTAAGAATGAAGTTCTTCCAATTTTCTTCAAATTCCCCAACAGACAATGAATCAAACACAACATTACGGAGACTAGATTTAATCGATTCATAAGCCGCATATGTATTCAACTTTACAGGTACCTTTTTCAAGATATGCCACAAACACCAACGATGCTGCGCATTTGGAAACACGATACTTATTGCATTTTGCATGGCCTTGCATTGGTCGGTGATGATAGCATTAGGAGAACACCCGGACATGCAAGCAAGTCATGTCTCAAACAACCATACAAATGAATCAGTGTCCTCTCGTAATATTAACCCACACCCTAACAAGATTGACTGGCCATGGTGGTTTACACCTACAAATGGAGCAAAAGGCATATCCCATTTGTTAACCAAGTAAGTGGTGTCAAATGTAACCACATCACCAAATTCTTTGTATGCCTCCCTACTCCTCGCATCGGCCCAAAAAACGTTACATAAGCAATTTTCCTTATCTACATCCATGGCATAAAAAAAATTACCATTGTCTGCTTGCATCCTCTTGAAATACTTATGCATTGCCTCGGCATCCCCTTCCTTGAGTTCTGAGCGTCTCACCTGATCCATGTAGTTCCTTGCATCTTTTGCCAAAAATGTCATATTCTCATGCCCCTTAGCCTCAATCACACATGAGCTAATAGTTTGGTTCATTTTTATTCCGGCCAAACGATTGAATTCCATCATCCTTTTCGTATGTTCTGGAATGACCCGATAGAACTTGAGATACCGAGCTTTAATTGGGCACATTTCATGATTATGCTCGAGTTCAATTGTACTCAATATCCACTTCCCGTCGGTATTCAAAGAGATATTCATTGATGCTTTACATCCTGTTTTTGCTGTTGGATGGGCTTTAATTGGATTGAGTGCTTTTGTCCTCGCCTTTCCACCCTTATGACAACAGTAAGTTACATACCCCTTTTGTCCATCATCACGCTTCCTAGAGCTTCTTGTGATCACAGCAAAACCTTGTGCTTTGGCATAACTAGCATAGTAATTACGGGCTTCATCTTCTGAATCAAAGGACATTCCAACCTTAGGTTCCCGTACATCTTCCAAATTCGGAACTTCCTCCAATGGATAATTAGATTCTTCACAACTCATTCGTACATCCTCCAAAATTGGAACTTCCTCCAATGGATAATCAAATTCATCACAATTCATTCCCAAAATAGTTTCGTTGTCATCTCCATCAAATAAGAGTGGTGATGATTCATGTATTCCCACATTTCTACAAACAAGCAAATATCAATTTTAGACACAAGTAGATCGAGTTATATGTATTTTCATGATACAAATGCAAAAAAGAGAGAAATCTCATCTGCCACATCCAAATTTCCTCTTCTTCGCAGTCAGACACATTAAGCGGGACTACGTGGTATGATTTATCTTCAGTAGATATTGGTCTCATAGTAAGTTTTCATCTCTTTTTTATTACCTCTGTCCCAAAATGTTTGTCCGGTCCGCAAAATGAAAACTCAAAAATAATACATTCCTTTCAAGAAAAAATTCAAACTTTTTTCATAAATTAAAAGAACTCATCGATATCTGGTGAATCGTTTAAGTTTTTTTAAAATTTTTCTTGCAAAGACTGTATTATTTTTATGTTCTCGTTTTGCGGACCGAACAAACATTATGGAACGGAAGGAGTACTTGTTAGACTTGGCTTCGATTAGTGGTAACTTTGTATTCAATCCCATACAGATAATGCAACCACAAATATCAAATGATTTATTTTCCTATTTATTCCATTCCTTTCTTAACCTAACAGGGGACCACATGATCTTTATACAAAAGGCCAAAAGACAAAAATATTTAGCACATACGAGCACATTAACAGAAAGCAACAAGACGAGATTAAAGAATTAATTTTAAGCACCAACCTCAAATTGGTAGTCCCTGAAAATGGTGTTAATAGAGAGGTAGAAGTTAAAAGGGAGGGTGTGGAAGATAGAAATGGGTGACTGGGAGAGAGAGGGGGAAGGTCCATGGTCACCTGGCACTTTGGAGGTTTGGGTTTGTTTGGGGTGGGTTTCAGTGAATAAGTTGAATTTGGAAAAAATCTGACTTCCTCTGTCTCTAATTTTCCCGGGTTATTTTTGGAGTCCATTTTGAATTTTTTGGGTGTGGGAGCCCCTTTCCCCTCAGCTGTTGTACACTTTCGGTACAATAGTGTAGTACCCATAGCAAAATTCCTATAGAAGCGATTTCAACCATATTATGTACCCTCGGATTTGGGCCACAATGCATATCTATTCAACTTATTTGAAGGCATGCATTATTCATGAAACGGGGAAAACCAATCATAACCAAGTTTGATGGCCAAAATTTTGTATGTACCACAACCGAGTTTGCTCGTTTTTCTGGTTTCGAAAAAAAAATGAGCTAATCAAATTCTATGAAATCACTATCACAGACAATCATAACGATTGTAGGAGCATAGTTGTCCAAATCCTCTTTCATACTTTTATTTTTTTCTCCATATCCGCTTATGATAAACTTTTGATAAATATCCGCTTGTATCATAAAAACTAATTTAAACTTTGAGAGAGAGAGAGAGAGAGAGAGAGTTGTTTAGGATAACTTCATTTTCGGAATATTAGTCTTAGATTACCACCGAGTATTATATTACCATAATCAGTCTCACCGAGTATCAAATTTCCGGAAGGGATTGTAGCGAATATGTCTAGAGAGAGAGAGAGAGAGAGGGAGTGAATACGGCAAAGGGCAAGAGAAGGCAGACGGAGTGAATGGAGGTGACGATGGGGGTTGGATCCCGGTGGTCAAAAACCACAGGGGCCAGACAGGGCAGAGGGTAAGAAACAAGGACACTTTCACCTTGTTTGTGGATAACATTCCTGAGTCAAAGGATCTGAAGGGCTCAAGCTCCTGTCCAGTATGGGTTATCGTCCAGTCCGGGCCAGTCGGCCATTTTCCTGTGAACATCGATTTTGTTCAATGATCGGATCCGTTCATATTGTAGATCTCATCGAGACGCATAACCATGCCAAAAATCATGTCCATCGGATATCGTTTAATACACGATCGGAACACATTTATTTTGGACAAATGGATGAGAGGGGTTCCAATCCAGTGTGGGTATGTATTTTTTTTCAAAATAAATGTGTTCCGATCGTGTATTAAACGATATCCGATGGACATGATTTTTGGCATGGTTATACGTCTCGATGAGATCTACAATATGAACGGATCCGATCATTGAACAAAATCGATGTTCACCGGAAAATGGCCGACTGGCCCAGACTGAACGGTAACCCATACTGGACAGGAGCTTGACCCGATCTGAAGTGGTTTTGGTGGGCTTTTAATAAGTTTGGGGTAGTTAGAGATGCATTTATTCCGTATAAGAGGAGTAAACGTACTGGCAAAAAGTTTGGTTTTGTGAGATATGATTGTCATGTGGCGGCTGGCATGGCTATCTCCAAAATGAACGGGGTATGGGTGGATGATGCTCGTCTGTTCGTTAAAGAGGCATGTTTCGGTTTCAACAAGGAGCACACTAGGGTAAGGATTCCCAAGTTTCGCTCTGAACATGGCAAAGAGAGATGCTCAAACATGGGGCCAGAGCTGGCTCAGAGGCCAGGCAAACAAGCTGTGGAGGAGAGGGAAAAAAGGGAACAAGCTGGAAGATCTTATAAATAGGTTTTGAAAGGTGAATCATCCAAAATGGGAGTCAATCCACAGACAACGGTACACGTCAAACCCAGTGGCAATGGGTGGCTGTACAGAAGCGCAGTGGCGGTGATGCGCAGGGTAGTGTCTATGTCGAATTTGCAGGAGAGCTTTAATTTGGAATCGAATCGAGTGGCCCAATTTCGTTCTCTGGGAGGAAGGTATGTGTTAATCACTTTCCAAAGTCAGGAGGCAAGGGATGCTTCACTTGAGAGCTAGTGGATGCAAATATGGTTTGAGAATGTGAAACCATGGAGGGGAGAACCGGCGAGTCTTGAGAGATTCGTTTGGTTATCTGTTAAAGGACTTCCTTTGAGTGCATGGACTGCTCATACTTTTAAGTTGATTGCTGAGTTTTGGGGCTGTTTTATTATGGTGGATGAGAACACCCTTAAAGAATGTTCTTTTGCTGAAGGGAAAGTTTTAGTTGCAACTGAGGAGAAAAGCTTGATAGAGAGATGGATTCAGCTCGAAATCGCAGGGGTGTATTACGACGTCAAGGTCTCTGAAGCATCATCCTTCGTGAACCCAGATATAGTGGAAGCTCATCTTTCTCATTCCAAGATATCAAGGGTGGAGCCCAATGCTCTGGAAAAATTGGCTGTGGAGGCTGAATCTAGGAAGGAAAAGGGGGATGATGGTGATGTGGGGAGAATCCAAGAAGGTGATACTTGTTGGAGAAGGATGTCAGGGGCGGGATGGGACCTAGTGTCAGGGACAGGGGGCTCAAAGCATGAAAACGGTGGTGGGCATTTAATGCCTGGTATTGCACAGTCAAATGTGTATTCAGAAGATTTTGAATCTTGGGTAAAAGATTCAGTGGATCCGGAGATGGAGAATGGAGTGGAGAATTGTTTGGGCTCTTTGGCCCAAAACAATTTGGTGAACCAAGATGATTTCCTAGCCCAGGAGGGAACTACGGACCTGGTTGGGGATGTTGGGCCGAATGAGCCAGGAAGTGGAGCAGGGGTATTGGGCCATATTCCTAGTAGGCCTAACTGCATTGGCCAGGAAAAGATAATAGGGAACCCTTTATTTCCTGAGGGGGAGGGGCGTGAGATTGGGGTATCGCCAGAGGATAGGGAGGTCCAGGTGAGATGCTCCCAACTACCTGGTCTCAACTTGGTGGTGGATCTCCTCGATGCTGGCTGTAGAAGAAGACGTCGGAGGCAGCTCTCAACTCTAGCTAGCATCAGTGAAGCTCGTGAGTCTAATCCTGAAACGGAGGCCATCCGCCCCTCACCTTCTCTGGAGGAGTCTTTTTCGACTAATCCAGATGTTGCCCGTGAGGTTCTTGCAACTTTGGCTGTTGGAGGTGAGTTAGGCATTAATTTTCGTCCTAATGATGATCTGATTTTACGTAAGATGATTGAACTCGAAGCTCAGGAACTCTCTCAGTCCCGCGAGAGAGTTAATGGAGGATAAATGTTTTTTTTCCTGGTTTTTTGAGGTGTTTGCTGTTGGGTTCATGTTTTGTGTTATGCATATTATTTCTTGGAATATTAGGGGGCTGGGGAGTTCTATTAAGAAAAGATTTTTGTATAAATTGATCAAGAAGAGGAAACCTGATGTGGTTTTTGTTCAAGAAACAAAATTGGAAAATCTAGATTTTGTCACTATTCAGAGACTGTGGGGAAGTGGGGACTTTGACTTTGCCTTTTCTAGTTCTTCAGGGGCGTCTGGGGGTCTTGTGGTGATTTGGAAAAAAGTTTTTTTCAGAGCAGATACCATTGTTCGCCACAGATCATTTATTCTTTTGCAGGGAGTGATTAATGTTGATTTTCTGTGTACCATGGTCAATATTTATGCTCCAAATGATGTGGCTTTAAGGAGAGAAGTTTGGGAGTGCTGAAGGCTAACTCGACAGTTCAGTGGTGCATTGGAGGTGACTTTAACGAAATCAAAGCAATTAGTGAAAGGGTTGGGTGCCAAAGGATGGAGAGGGGTATGAAGGATTTTCTTGATTTTGGCAACCGAATGGAACTTCTGGACCTCCCTATGTTGGGTCGGAAATTCACTTGGACTAACTACCAAGATCACGCGGTCCATAGTCGCTTGGACAGATTCCTAATTTCTCAACGGTGGTGTTTACACCCGTTTTTTGCACCCAGTCCTGGGCAAGCGTTGGACGGCCATTTAATTGAAATTTCATAAGTCGGGCCCTGAATCAAAGGCCTGTTGGATCGAAGATTAGTGGGCCAAAAAGATGTTAACTGGGCCCAACTAATTTTTAGCCTATTCCGGACTAAGAGAGTGGAACAGTGGGCCAGGTTTTAGAAATCATTTGCAAGGCCCAATGAGAATTAAGGCCTGTTGCATTTGGAAGGCCCATAGCCCGTGGGATTGGATTATGCATCTGGGAAGCATTTTAGTGGGCAATATGTATCAAGAGGCCATTTAAATTGTTTAAGTGACGCATTATCCGAAAGTCCATGAAAAGTGGGAGGAAAAGAATGTTGTTTGGCTGGCAAGAAGCCATTTGACCAAGTCAAATGGATAGCAGTTGCTAATAGCCCACAAAAGAAGGAGACGAGGTGGCCTAATACTTGTCAACTGCCCATGGAGATAGGAGTTGATTTTCCCCATTATCTCCAGCAACTTCCCACGTTGGAAGAAAGACACATGGGTAATTAGCACTAACCGCCAATTAACTACCCATGATCCCACTAAATATGTTAGTGGGCAGTTAATATGGACACGTGGCACCATCTGAGGCCTACTCGAGACACTTGTCAACACAAGATGGAGGCGGGAAGTTGAGCCCAGGTCTGGATCAGAGCAGCACGCCTATAAATACAAGTTTGCAAGACAAAAAAGGGGTTCCCACACCAATCAAGCTCAACGCTTACAAACCAAAAGCCTTCCCTGCGAAGCAAATTATCTCTATTTCCTCACCTATACTCGATTATTTCACCAAATAACTCGAGCTTCATTCTCTCTTGTATCCCAACTTTGTTATTACGCAACATAATAAAGTTATTCCTATCTATCTCTCACCTCCTACTTTATTACTCCGACGTGATAAAGTAATTCTTACGTTGTTACTTCTTTTCCTACACGGTTAGGAAATTCTTAAGTCCACTTCGTTGTGGCAAACCACGAACCAAACTGCAATCCAGCCCTTAGGTTTGCAGCACTATCGCCCGCGCAGATCTAGAAGTCAGAAAAGGGATGTCCAGTCCTTTACGTTGGTACGCGGCAAGTCCTGGCACGCCCGCTCAGTCCTTGAGCCGTTTTAAGCCCAAACAGGTGGCTTTCAAAATTCAGAGTGCTTCAATGGGGGATTCATAGGCCAATTTCTGACCATTGTCCCATTGTCCTCCTTGATGATGGCAGAGATTGGGGTCCGCGTCTGTTTAGATTTATGGACATTTGGTTGTCTAATCCGAGATGCATGGCGATTGCTCAGGAAACATGGGAGAACACTCCGGTCAGTGGATGGGCTGGGTTCCAAATCTTACAAAAATTAAGGGCAATTAAAGAAAAGCTCAAGGTGTGGAATAAAGAGGAGTTCGGCGATATAAACTCAGCTTTGCAAGAATCAGAGGTCGAATTACACCGTCTGGGTTTACTAGCAGAGGAGAGACAGCTCAATGCGGAGGAAAAAGCTTTGCGATGCAAGTCTAAGTTAGAGTTTTGGAGACTTACTCGTCTAGTTGAATCGTTATGTAGACAAAAATCTCGACTAAACTGGTTGAAATTGGGTGATAAGAATACGAGATACTTTCAAGCCATTGCTAACAATAGATTTAGGAGAAATATGGTGGGTTCTATCAAGGTAAATGGGAGGCTGGTAGAAGATCCAACGGAGATAAAGAACGCAGCTGTTGAGTATTTTAGCAAGAACTTCAAAGAGGACGGTAATTCTAGACCAAGGCTGGGTGGAGTCCTTCACCGGAAACTAACACATGAAATTGCGGCCCATCTCAGTAGGATGTTTGAAGAAGGGGAGATTTTTACTGCTCAAAAGGACTGTAGCAACCTCAAAGCCCCGGGTCCGGATGGTTTTAATTTCTCCTTTGTGAAGCAAGGTTGGCGGTTTATGAAGGAGCTGATAGTCCAATTCTTCTCCAACTTCCATGCTAACGGCAAACTCACAAAAGGTATAAATTCGACCTTTGTTGCTTTGATTCCTAAGATTGATTGTCCTTTATCCTTTAAAGAATATCGTCCCATTAGCATGATGGGTTGGGTGTATAAGGTGTTATCCAAAGTTCTTGCTAATAGAATCAAAACCCTCTTAACATTAGTAATCGGAGAAGCTCAAGCTGCATTTGTTGGAGGTAAACAAATTTTGGATGGTGTTCTTATTGCAAATGAGGCTATCCATAGTTGGAAAAATAGTCCTCACGGGGGGTTAATTCTGAAAATTGATTTTGAAAGGGCCTACGATTGTGTCAACTAGGGTTTTTTGTTAGACCTTCTAGCGAAAATGGGTTTCGAAGAGAAATGGTGCGGATGGATTAAGGAGTGTATTTCGACGGTCTCCATGTCAGTTTTGATCAACGGTTCTCCATCCAAGGAATTCAATATTGAGAGAGGTCTCAGACAAGGAGATCCATTGTCCCCTTTTCTCTTTAATATTGTGGTTGAAGGATTGAACATTTCATTGGAGAGAGCTAAGGAACGGAACACTATAAAGGGAGCAAGAATAGGGGCCAACGGGGTGACGGTCACACATCTTCAATTCGCGGATGATACAATTTTATTTTGCAATAATGACTTGGTGGAGATGTCGAACATCAAAAGAATCCTCAGGTGCTTTCAGCTGATGTCCGGTCTCAAAATCAATTTCTCCAAGAGCTCCTTATGTGGTGTCAAAATTCCACAACAGGATGTGATTGCTTTAACGCAACTGCGCAAGTATTGGGGTGTAAAGTTGATTATCTACCTATTAAATATTTGGGTTTGCCTCTGGGTGCCAACCCCAAGAGGCTCAAGACGTGGGATCCAGTGATCGAAAAGATGGGGAGGCGGTTAAGTGTGTGGCGCAGAAGATAGAACTCCACCGGAGGCAAACTCACCTTGATTAATTCCTCCCTTGCCAACCAGCCGATCTACTTCATGTCTATTTTCAAAATGTCAGCGTCAGTAGCGAAGGGATTGGCTCGAATTCAAAGGAAATTTTTTTGGGGGGACTCGATTGTCAAGAGAAAACTCCATCTAATCAAATGGGAGTTAATCTGCAAAAAGAAGAAGAATGGAGGATTAGGTGTGAAGAACTTGATGATCCAAAATCTTGCCCTTTTGGCCAAATGGTGGTGGAGGTTCAACAAAGCGCCAGAATCGTTGTGGGTGAAAGTAATTAAAGGAAAATACAATTTAGAACAGAACTGTTGGCTTCCTCGTTTGCCGTCTTCGGGTAAGGCCTCGAACTTATGGAGAGATATTTGTGCCATTGGGGAAGTTTCCTCATGCATAGGAAACATAATCCAGGAGGGCTTTAGAATACAAGTACGTTCCGGTTTGGAGGTCTCCTTTTGGAACCAGGTAGGGTTGGGGGACTCGACTCTTAGAGAGGACTATCCTCGTCTATATCTGATCTCTACTCAAAAAGAGGCGGTTGTCAAGGCATTCTGGAGTGGAACGGGAGTCGACAAATGGAACCTATCCTTTAGCCGAACACTTCGAGTCTGGGAATCTAATCAAATGGAGGAGCTAAAGCAGAGACTACAACCAATTTTTCTGGATTCATCTAGTTGCGATTCCTTGAATTGGAGATGGTCCTCTGATAATCGTTTCTCGGTAAAATCGGTGTACAATCAGTGGGAAAATAGTGGACAGTCCGGAAGTTTGGGGAGAGAAGGCTTGTGGAAGAACAATTGCCCCCCGAAGGTAGAAATTTTTACTTGGATGGCGGTTCAATCCAAGGTGGCGACGAGATCCGTATTGTTGGACAGAAACTTGATTTTTGAAGGACAATCTACCTTGTGCCCTCTTTGTTCTCTGTTTATGGAAACTCCACACCACTTGTTTCTACACTGCAATTTTTCGTGGGAGGTTTGGTCGCGGATTTTGGAATGGTGGCATGTACAATGGGTGTGCTCCGAATCACTGCAAGATCATCTCAAGTGGTGGATGGATAATAGATTCAGGAACCTTGAGAAAAGTTTGTGGGAAGCATCTTTTTTTGCAACGTTGTGGTCGCTGTGGCTAACACGTAACGACCGCGCTTTTAACAACGCTTCAGTATCTGTTGGGGTGGTGGTTGACAAGGTAAAAACTAGAGTGGCTATGTGGGTAAAGGCAAAGTGCGACATCAAGCTATATACGGTTGAGGAATTTAAGGTTTTTTTGGATGGAATTAGGCTTCTAAAATTGTAAGTCGGGATTAGAGTCTAGATGAGGTGTGATCTTCCAACGCTTTGTTGGAGGACGATGTTTGGTGGTTTCCATTTTTCTGTTTCTTTGCTTGATCGTGTAAGTTTTCTTTGCTTACTTTGAATAAGCCCCTCGATGTATCCCTTCGAGCTTTAATATAACTTCTTTATTTGCCGAGCAAAAAAAAAAAAATATTAGCGAGAAATTTCCGGAATATTAGCACATTATTAGCAAAAAATAAAGGGTGGCTAATTATAGCAAAAAAGAAAGGATATAGGATAACTTAATTAGTTGCAGCGATTACCATAATTAGTCACGAATTTACGATTTTTTTATTTTTATTTTTATTTTTATTTTTTTTTTTTACGAATTTACGAAATATTGGCATGATTGATTCATTTCAATCATAAGTTTTGAATTTTAAAATTAGTTTTTATTTTAAAAATTCAAAACATATGACTAAAATTAAAAAAATAAATGAAAACGAAAAAGTACCAAACAATTGGTATTTTTTGTCGATAGTGTAGTCTTATATAATTTTTTTTTTCAATTCCGGTCTATATTTTCAAACTTTTATTTTTTCCACGTACGATCACTACAACAAAACACAGCTAAAGCGGCATGTTCTAAAGGGCACTTTTTACTAAATGCCCCATTTGAGGGTTAACGGCGTAGAACAAATTTTATGCCACAAAAAGTTGTAGGTAATGGGGCACTTTCAGCATACACCGTTTTGGTGAGTGGAAAAAATAGTTAGTTTTTGGGTATTATTTTTTTGGGGTGAGTGAAAAAAAAATACTTTTAATAAAACGTATTGAAATAGAAAAGGAAACAAAACAAAAAGGGGAACAAATAGAAAGTGAAGAACATAGCAGAACCATACCTATGGAGAGAGAACTGGAAAAATACGAAAAACGGGGAGAGAGAACTGGATTGACTGGGGTTAGTGATGCATTTTCCCTCTGTAAAACAACTCTGAAAAATAAATAAAAGCCTTTTTTTTGTTAGAGGTTATGCTTGGGTAGAGGTTATTAGTTGATGTAGTTAATTTGGAAATGATTTTGGAAAAGTCGGAACACGTTATTGGAAATCCTTTTAAATGCCTTTGAAATGATTTTCCTTATGTTGCTTTCCTTACATTGCTTTCCTTATGTCACTACCAAAAAATAAGTGTAGTGTAGAAATGTTTTGGGAAATTTAGTGTAGAAATTCATTACTGAAAATAATTGTATTCAATCATGTTTTCAAAAATCAACGCCAATCTATCCCATTACCCAATCAAGCTTTCAAAAATTATTACCAAAAATCGATGGTCAAAGGGAAGCAAGATTCAAATATGTCATTATAGACTTGTCATTATAATCAAGCCAATCAAGCTTAAAAAATTATTTCCACAAACTGAAATTTAACAATAAAAGAAAGAAAGGGTTTTGGTTAAAAGGATAACTTCAAAGGCATTTAAAATGATTTCCAACACAACGGTGGAAAATATGTACCATCCAACGGTCCAAAATGTAAACCACCCTCCCGTAATATATAGATTTAAACTTTGAGAGAGAAAGAGAGAGTTGTTTAGTATAACTTCATTTCCGGAATATTAGTCTTAGATTACCACCGAGTATTATATTACCATAATCAGTCTCACCGAGTATCAAATTTCAGGAATATTAGTGAGAACTTTCCGGATTATTAGCACATTATCAGCAAAAAATAAAGGGTGGCTAATTATAGCAAAAAATAAAGGATATAGGATAACTTAATTAGTTATTGAGATTACCATAATTACTCGTAAATTTACGAAACATTGGCATCATTGATTCATTGCAATCTAAGTTTTGAATTTTAAAATTAGTTTTTTTTAAAAAAAATTCAAAACTTATGACTAAAATTTAAAAAATCAATGAAAACGAAAAAGTACCAAACAATTGGTATTTTTTGTCTACAGTGTAGTCTTATATAATTTTTTTTTTTCAATTTCGGTCAATATTTTCAGACTTTTATTTTTTTCACATACGATCACTACAACAAAACATAGCTAATGCGGCATGTACTAAGGGGCACTTTTTACTAAATGCCCCATTTGAGGGTTAAAGGGGTAGAACAAATTTTATGCCACAAAAAGTTGTAGGTAATGGGGCACTTTCAGTATAAACCGTTTCGAATAGTGAAAAAAATAGTTAGTGTTTGGGTATTATTTTTTTGGGGTGAGTGAAAAAAAATACTTTAAGTAAAACGTATCGAAATAGACAAGGAAAAAAAACAAAAAGGGGAACAAATAGAAAGTGAAGAACATAGCAAAACCATACCTATGGAGAGAGGGAGCTGGAAAATACGAAAAATGGGGAGAGAGAACTAGATTGACTGGGTTAGTGATGCCTTTTCCCTGTGTAAAACAACTCTGAAAAAGAAATAAAAGCCTTTTTTGTTAGAGGTTATGCTCGGGTAGAGGTTATTAGTTGATGTAGTTAATTTGGAAATGATTTTGGAAAAGTCAGAACACGTTATTGGAAATCCTTTTAAATGCCTTTGAAATGATTTTCCTTATGTTGCTTTCCTTATGTCACTACCAAAGAATAAGTGTAGTGTAGAAATGTTTTGGGAAATTTAGTGTAGAAATTCATTACTGAAATAATAGTATTCAATCAAGTTTTCAAAAATCAACGCCAATCTATCCCATTACCCAATCAAGCTTTCAAAAATTATTACCAAAAATCGACAGTCAAAGGGAAGCAAGATTCAAATTTGTTATTATAGACTTGTCATTATAATCAAGCCAATCAAGCTTAAAAAATTATTTCCAAAAACTGAAATTAGACAATAAAAGAAAGAAAGGGTTTTGGTTAAAAGGATAACTTCAAAGGCATTTAAAATGATTTCCAATACAACGGTGGAAAATATGTACCATCCAACGGTCCAAAATGTAAACCACCTTCCCATATTATATACTAGCGAATGCCCGTGCCTGAAGGCACGGCTCGAATATTGAGCACACGTAAATTAAAACTGAACAACAAATTTAACCAACTAAAACGCATAGAACAAACTCAAACGCATAAATCTTGATGAAATGAAAAAAAACCATCAAAAACACCAATGAAAATAAAAAATGATATACATTAATGAAAATGGGTGCCTTGAGGATACATCTAAAAAGAGAACATGAAACATGTCAAGACTAAAAATCTTCAAGCATATTGATCCTTTTTGAGCTTTGAGGCTTCTCGATCACAATCCTAAAAAAGAATGATATGTCAACAAAAGCCAGTTAGTACGCCAAGTCATTTGTTTAAGGGATGATATATGATAACAGAGGAAAATTAAATTATAATACTCTATAACTCGTTGTACCTAGTATGATAAAGCAAATTACAGTAGAACTTCAGGGTAAACAATATTGGTAGTGGAATCTGTTTCTTCCTCGGGGAGAATGACAGTTATACGGTCAAAAGACGTGCATCTTGCTAATGCCACATATAGTTGTCCATGACTGAATATAAATGTGCATCTTGATAATGCCACATATAGTTGTCCTTGTGATTTATTAATAGTCATAGCATATGCCAAGCGAACTGGAAATTGACGCCTTGTCATATGAAAAGAAAAATCTGAAGATGACGGTGATAAAGATATTCTTGGTATGAAGGCCAATTTGCCAAATTGTTCGCCTATTAAAAGCTTAACTTCAATAATACGGGAGCCGCACTTGACAACCATCATCCTTGTGCCATTACAAAGTCCATCTTTTGGGGCAATATTTCTTAACAATATTATAGGGCAACCCACTTTCAACTCGAGCTTAAAAGGCGGTAGCCCAGTAGGATCTAATGAGTTAAGATATTCGTTGGGATACCGGTTAGTGATGCTTCTATCCATTCCATCATCCTCAGACAATGTTCCGATCTCCGAGCAATGTTTTGCTTTAAAATTCGTTCTCGGTCTCGTTGTGCACGTTGTGCAAGTGATGCTTTTGATAGCTCTTTACCATTTTGTGTCTGAAGTATGTGTAGAAGCAAATCTTATGAATTATTATTGTAATCCCAATAATCCAAACAAAATTAAAACACTATCAAACTGTAGTTTAGTTAGTTGACTCCAGATGTCTTTTTCAAAAGAAAGATAGAGGATATGCCTAAAGGTGATACCTGTGAATCTTCCTCGCCATTGCCCAAATGTGTTGTCTTTCCTTTCCTAGTCATTGCCTCTAAGTTTCTCTAATCCCAAGATTGAAAGATGCCTAACGCGAGGGAAAGAACCCAAAAGATTGGGATTCGTTAAGAACCCAAAAGATTGGGATAAGCTAATTTGATATAAGCAGTAAAAGGGTTACGGATAATGAAAAATGATACCCAAAAATCTCATTCCAACATTTTAATATTAATTTCAATTGAACGACAATGCAATGAGTTTGAATTCCAAATGTAATGTAATAGTAACTGAAGTGACAAACCCAAATATGATCCCACCTATTCACAAACATTTCAATATGAGTTTACTACGTTCTAAAAAAAATTCGACCCTTTGTAAGATTAAATACATTTATGTCCCACCTATTCACAAACATTTCAATATGAGTTTACTACGTTCTAAAAAAAATTCAACCCTTTGAAAGATTAAATATTTTTATGTTAGCTCAACCAGTAACAATATCATCAAATCCAAATATCATTCCACCTAATGGTAAGAGATTAAGTATGAGTCTTTCTATGTTACACAAATCTGCTGAAAATTTAACCGTTAGATTTTTTAATTATTTGGTAAAGTCAGATTTTTTAGTTTTTTTCAAAGGTTTTTAAGTTGAGTCTCTATGTCCTTGGCATGCATCTAGCAACAAAGAGAAATCAAGGACTTGGCATGCGTCTACAAACAAAGAGTTGTAATTGATACTTGGAGGACGAAAATGAGACTCGGATAAAACCAGGAGGACCATTTCTATAAATTTTCCAATAATTATACTCGAATCAGAAAATCATAATCACTAAGAATCACCAATGACCTGATGGGGTACAAACTTTTTGCACCTTTCTTATAATGTTGAATTGAAACCTCTTATGTAGCTTACCATGTAAATGAGGCAAAGTTCAGGGAAAGTTGATTTCAATGTTCGAAACCGACTTGGACAGAATAGAAATAGAGAACTGAAGTGAAAGACTTAGGAAAGACGTAAGCGAGTTGATTGGTTTCATTGTAGCAAATTTATTATGTACGGGTTCGAGAGAGAGAGAGAGCAGTTGTGTATGTACAGGTTTAAACTGATTGATAATTTGCAGTGCATAGCTTGAGGGTTCCCTTAAAAATACTACATTTCCGTCTAAAATTCGAAACAAAACTGTAAATGGCGTGTATCGATCGCAGGACACTTCTCACAAAACATTGTGCTACCCACAGATATATATCACATTATTCTAGCATAAAACCCGTGCTATACCGGATAAGAACACTCTGACTTCTACTCAATACTTAATTGTGTGATGTTTGTCTCTATTAAAACCGACGCATATATATGATGAATTCATAGAACCAACTCTAATTAAGCAACAAAGATCTCCAAGAATTGGGAAGCAAAACCAAAATTTGAAAATAATTACAAAAATCAACGGCCATTCTAATGTAATTATTCATATAATTTACCTCCAGAAACTTGGAAGAAACTAAAAAAATAAAATGCTTAGCGGAAGGTTTACCTTCAAAGTGAGACGAATTACAGTAAAGTCAGCCACGATGATGCGATTATCCGCATTCAAACAAATCAACCATTTTGCTTCATATCAGTAATTCCCTATAGTTTACTGCTGTCCAATTGATTGTTTCCATATCAGTAATTCCCTATAGTGTTTGGACGTTTGGAGATTTGAAATATATTGAATCACAATTTTAGGTTTCCTTAATTCTTCTTCCAAATATTTCTTCTGTCCATATATATCACTAGCTAACTAATCAATCTCAGCCAGGAATAGAAGTATGATAAATATTTCTACTATCCTTTCCATATATCGCTAGCTAAATATAAGGTATAATCAATCTCGATAAGGTGTAATCTCAGCTGTCGAAAAAATTTGTACCAATCCTAGGGTCCAAAATATAGGAGAAAAAATAGGGGATTCAAAAACCACCCTGTCATATATATATATATATATATATAAATATACGTAACATATCTAACCATCCCGAACTTTATCTCACTTTTGGTATTAAAAAAATAGGGATAAAATCATAACTGTTCAAAAAATGGAGGATAAATACTTAAGTTGGTTGAGATTTGAGGATGGATAATTAAGCCTCCCAAAATCAAATTGTTATATAATTCGTACAGTAAAAGTTGATTTTTTTATTCGATGATGATATGAGGTGACTAGCTAGCGGCCAACTTGAAGTCAGGGACGGGACCAAGATTTTATTCTAGCAGTGGCGAAATGTATAGTAAAAAATAAAATAATTCATTACATTATTAATAGTCATTAGCTCTACCAAAAAAAACTAAAATAACATAACAAAAATTATAGTAAATAATATTTGTCATTTGCATAAGGAGTATGAAAAAAGACTAACTTTAATTTTTTAGGTTAAGTTGTTTTAGGGCTGAAGTGTCGAGTTTTTTTTTCCCCTTAATTATACCTCATCCTTTATATTATTTCACTTTGGCCCATTAAATTTAGTTTTGGAATACTTTTTTGGGTTTCCTTTCTTTAAAAAAATAGAAGATTTAGGACTAGTATATAACAAAAAATAAAGAAAAAATCTAGCGGTGGCGAGACTAGCTATATCAACGTTGGGGATAATTTTTTTATACATACAATAATTACAATTTCTAAAATTCTTGTCGTGGCGGCCGCCACCACTAGACCCCTTGGTTCCATCCTTGCTTGAAGTAATCGATCCGAATTCCAAATTCCAATTTTTCTTTCTTTTGAATGATTTAGAGGCTTGAATTTACCTCAAAAATTAACATTGGTGAGGTTGACGATTGGAATCAAAGTCTGCAATGAGAGAACTTGAGGAATTCCACACATAAAAGAGTTGAACAATTCTGAAGCTCCATCTTAACCGAATAGATAAATGATGGGCTTTATGTATAGACGCAGTTAAACCCTCAACTCGTTTGGGTGACAAGATGGATCGGAAATGAATGGTTCAAAGGATTCAACCCTAGAAATTCTCCAAAAGCCCTATTTATAATAGGGTACAAAAATTGGGTTTAATTAAACCCGATGTACGTACGACCGTCGTAAGGTTGCTCAAGCCATGTAATTACGTTGCTTGAGTGAGGTATTTTTAGCCGCAAAAGATAAAAACTTCATAGACTTCCATTTGGTCGCTCGAGCCGGCCATTTAGGCCCCGTTCTGGATTATCCTTTAAAAAATAAGTACTTACTTGTAATTTTCAAGTTTAAAAATAATAGGTTTACTGAAATAAAAAAATATGCAATATTATGGATCTGGTTTATAGATCTCGATGAGATCTATCAAATCCTGTAAAAAAAATTAAAAAATTATTTTCATAAATCTATTATTTTTAAATTTTAAAATAAATTTTTATTTTTTAAATACTTTTTTTAAAATGTGGAACGGGGCCTTTGACTGTTCAAGCCAGCTGTTCCCACAGAACATAATTCCAAGGCACTCATCCGAACAGGCGGCTAGGTAGAAGTCCACAAAGGGCCAAAGGCTGCTTGTACCTCTCATCTTTCGCACTCATTCATGAATTAAGTTTAACATTTCAACAGCATTTCAACAGCCTTTGTGTGGTTACCAATTCCTTATCTTCTCTTATTAAAAGTGTACGGACGGGAAATGTATGTCTGCGTCGTTTACGTACAAGAAATTTTCTTAGCAGTTGGAGACACACGCTTCACACCCGGAGAGAGAGAGAGAGGGGGATGGATCCAGAGCTCTATAAAGCAGCAAAAGAGGGTGATGTGATGTGACATTATAAATTTGGGGAGTGATATTATAATTAAATTTTTTTAATTTTTTAGGTTAAGTTGTTTTAGAGTTAGAGTGTGGAGTTTTTTTTTCTTCTTAATTACACATCATCATTTATATTATTTCACTTTGGCCCATTAAATTTAGTTTTGAAATAGTTTTTTGGGTCTCCTTTCTTGAAAAAAAAAATAGAAGATTTATGATTAGTATATAATAAAAAATAAGAAAAAAAACTAACAGCGGCGAGAGTATATAAGTTGGGGATAAAATTATTTTTTCACATATAACAATTGCATTTTCTAAAATTCTTGTTATGACGGCCGCCGTCACTAGACCCCATGCTTCCGTCCTCTTTTAAGTACTACCTCATACGCATATGCACATTTCACACCCCTAGAGAGAGAGAGAGAGAGAGAGAGAGATCGAGACAGAGTGAGGAGGATGGATCCTAAACTCTACGAGGCAGCAAGGAAGGGGGATGAGCGTCGCCTCTCAGTAATCGATGGAAGAAACATAACAGAGGAAGAGGCCATGCGTATCCAAGATGGTATTTTTCTCAACAGGACGCAACACGGCAACAGCAATATCCTTCACATAGCAGCAAGAGCCGGACGCGATACCTTCGTTGCGGGAGCTCTCCGGTGCTTCCCTTTTCTTTCTGACCAAGTGAACTCACAAGGTGACACCCCTCTCCTTGTCGCAGCTAGGTTTGGTCACCTTGAAGTGGTGAAAAGACTTGCGGAGCCTAATAATGAGCTCCCGATGCAAGATGATGATACGGCTACTGCTGTGGAGAGTGGAACAAACTCGAGGAGTATTCGTCGTCAAAGAGATGTGGAAGAAGGGCCAGTTGATCATCAATTGGAGCAGGGTACAGTACAAGACAATGTGGCCTCTGTGGAGAATGGAACAAACTCGAGTAATATTAGTCGTCGTCAAAGAGTTGTGGAAGAAGGGCTACTTGATGATCAATTGGAACAAGGTACGTACATTATAAGACGATATAGCTACTGTTAGAGAAATCTTTTAAAAGTTTATTTTGAAATTTTTATTTAATTCCATAAAGGTTTGCAGATTACAAGTAGATTATAATATATTTTGATATCAAATTATAATTAACTCTCAAATTGTTACTTCTCATTCATGTTCATGGAGTTCTGTGCCATATATTAGATGGCACTCCTATTTGTTTGGGGTATTAACCTCTTGGTTCGGAGATACATGAGTGTGGAAATGCATAAAACATAGAGAGTTTAATTTATGGCTAACGAAATTCTCTTCACGGTTCAGAAAAATTAAAACATAGAGTTTTATATATACTACAAAATGAAGTTATACTTGTGTTGCTTTGGCAGTTTGTTGATGTATAATTTTGAGTGTATTGTTTGGCCATACAAGCGGTTCTTGGTTTGTGAGGAGCTTTTGAGTGTATTTTTTTGAGCAGACTGCGGTTCTTGGTTTGTGGGAATCGATTTAGATGCACAAAAAGTTTCCTAAAAACCGTTTGTTCTCTAAGGGAAAGCACGTTTTGCGTACCTCTATCAAATAACAATAAGTTTTCTCTACTCCTATTTCTCTACTTAAACAGTGGAGGAATCGCTACAAGATTTTTTTTTTCCAACAGTGTAGTGTTGAAAGAAATCGAATTTCGAAGAGCTGCTTTGCCTGTCTGTTGTCTTTAATTTGAATGCTATGTTCTACTTAAGTCTCTGATGAAATCAGTTTCGGTTTCGCTGATCTCAACATAGTGTTATTTTTGTGGTTGTGACCTCTTATTACATCTGTGTTTACAACTATCCTAATGATCAATATTTCCAACAGCTACTTCTTTGGAGAATGAAACAAACTCGAGTGACATGATTACTACTCTGGAGAATGAAACAAACTCGAGTAGTAGTCGCCGTCAAAGAGATACGGAAGAAGTGCTAGTTGATCTTCCAATGATACAGGGTGCTACAGCTCTACATGAGGCTCTAAGGAATGGACATGAGGAGGTGGCACATTATTTATTTAGATTGGATCCTGAAATGGCGACCTTAGTTAATGGTGCTGGAGAGAGCCCACTCTTTCTGGCTGCCGAATCTCGTTGCGAGTCATTTATGTTGGATATTTTACAATCAAATCGGTTATATAGCACAAAAGGCCCCGACGGACTGAATGTGTTGCATGCTGCACGAGATTGTTCTGGTATTAATTTGTGTTTCGTTCCTCTAAACATAACCCAGAAAATGGATTATCCTTTCCACTTTTTCCCTTAAATACTGCTCCTACGCTAGATGAATGAACCAGATCTTTGTTGTAACATATCCACCTATCCATTCACACATAGTTATAAGAATGTGTACTCGTGTTTGAATAATCTTGGATTTGAGGAGATATTTGGTCAATGAGAAGAAAACTACGAAGGGAACTAGTATATGTTCTGCTACGAGCTAGGATGGAAATTCACACACAAATACACGATCACAAAAAGATCAGATGATTTGTGTAATTTTCCAAGATCAGTATATCCACTAGAGTGGCAGATTCATATATCCACTAAAATAAAGAGCCCATGGCATTAAAGCCACCCTTGAGTATTTTTGTGTTGAGAATAAATTCTCTCCCCCAGAGGAGGAGAAGTGGGCTTTTCCTTCAAACCACAGACCAATTTCCAGCCGCCACGTTATCAAAAGTACAAAATCAATTGTTGAATCACGTGCTGTGATTTGGTCTCTTACCTAGGGAAACCAACTACTACTCTGGTAAAAACTAGTGTTCCAATTTTCAGAAATTGAAGGATAACATGACTATGAAAATTAGGGAATTGATTTTCATACTTCCCTTTTTATAATTCACAGATCATTTTTTTTTTTGTCTTTATTTACTTAAATTTACTATCTTGTCCTTTATTTAATACACTTTTTTACTTATTCAAGGACAATACTTGAAATTTGCTTGGACAAAAATAAAAAAAGAAGTGTGAACCGTTGCAAATAAAAAAGAAAGTGTGAACCGTTGCGAAGGTCTTTTTTTTTTATCATATTTTTCAAAGAGTTATAATTAAATTTTGTCTCCAGTACGTACTCTCATAATTAAGTTTCTGCTCAATAAGGCCTCAAATAAAGAGCATAAACTTAAATATGGTAGTCCTAGAAACAAAAAATAATTATAACCCTTTAGAATAAAATGATAAAAAAAATAAGATTTTTGCAACAGTTCAAACGAATTAAAAACCGGAACACTTATTTTTTTAATCATATTTTATTCTTGAGTTTTTGGAAATTGGAACATTAATTTTTACAGGACGACTATTATTGGTTTAACCCCAGGTAAGAGTCCAAAGCACAACAATTCTACCATTGGTTTTGTACTTTTGATGACGTGGCCGCAGGGAATTAGCCCGGAGGAAAAGCCCACTTCTCCAACCCCGGGGAGAAAATTTATTCTCTTTTGTGTTCTCCTTTTATTACTGTATTAATTCTATGAGGCCATTTCCCGTCACACAAAATTTGACACAAGGTTTGTGAGATACCCATTTTGGAGTTTTACGCAAATGATCTAAGTTGTTCAATTTGTTTAAAATATATTTTTAAGAGTTTTTCGTAAAAAAATCAACTCATTTGGATATCATTAATTGCTTGATCGGTTCAATCAGTTGATTCTTGTCAAATTTTCCATAATAAAACTTAATGAACTGGTCAAACCCTTACTGGTATCGGAATGAGTTGATTTTTTACGAGAACTCTTAAAAACATATTTTAAACAAATTAAACGGCTCCGATCAATTGCATGGAACTCCGATTTATTTTGTGTCAAAATTTATGTTTACTTTTGTATGAGGGGTACCAGCTCCAAATAATATATATATCCCCCTAATTTCTCATGCGGCTGCTTGCAGTCGAAGTTATTTCTTTTCTAATAAGTCAAAAACCGGATCTGATGAGACAAAGAGATGACCACGGAAAGGCAGCCATTCACTATGCGATAGAAGCAGATTGTTGGGATTTGGTTCATCAAATATTGAAGGCCGACGCTTTGATTGCCCTCTTTCCCGATAATGACGGTCACACCCCTCTCCTTGGAGCAGCCAGCAGCGGGCGTAGGTATTTTTGTCGGAATATACTCAAGATATGTCCAGAGTCAATCGAGACGCGCAATCATGAAGGTCGACATGCACTCCATCTTTGCAAATCTCGGGATGTTCGTTTCCTGATGGGGATTCCAGAAATATTGGAGCTTCTAAATGAGGGTGATGAAGAAGGAAACACGCCTTTGCATCTGGCAATAAAAGAAAATGACTATGAAAAGGCAATGTTATTATCTTCTTCGGCTTCAGTTGACTTGGGGGCTGTTAACAAAGAAGGTCTTACAGCCTTAGATCTTTGCCAGACAGATTGGAAGAATATATTCCAACAGGTACCTTGTTTGAATTATTTCGTGTGACTCTCTGAATATTACAACGCCTGTTGTTTCGAAAAGGCAGCGCTGTATTAGCTGCTTCTATGAATTATTATTTCGTGACTGAGTTTCAGTTCGTCCAGTTTGATAAGGTCCCGTCCCCTCCAATTTTCAATATCTTTGGGATTATTCTGGATTCAAAAACATTACATACATCGTTCATTTTATTGAATTTGTCGAGAAGAATATCCATGCCAAAAGTTAGTTTGATAGGACTTCGTTTTCTCTATTAATGCCTCGCATTTGTCCAAAAAAAAAACAGATTGTTGAAGTTTCAAACTAGTGTGGCGCCTTCCTTTTTTTCCTCGCACAAATGCGATTTTTCCATATGGCAATTAAATGAAGTCCTATCAAACTGATTTTCAATACATATATTCTTTTTGATGAATTCTACAAAACAAATGATTCTGATCATTTTATTGAATTTGAGATAGATTCAAAAATTAAAATTTTAGGTGACCGGTCCTTAGCCAAACTAGATTGGAACTCTGTCTATATTCAATTTGGACATGGATCCTCTCCCATCCATTTAGACGATCCAGTTTTTGTTGTTTGTTGATTCTTCTTCTTATTTTTTGTTTTTTTTTTTTTTTGGGTTTGCTTTGATGTAACATGTTCCTTTCTACAATTGATCTCGAACATAGGTCAAGCCAAAAATTACATTAATCGGATACCGCTAAATATGATTTCAGAACACATTTATCTTGGAAAAAAATGATATCGTAACAATAGATCGAAACCCATTTAATCAACTCATGTTAGTATAAATGCGCTTTGAAAGCATATTAACCAATATCCAATTAACTTAACTTTTGATATGGTCAATGTTTGGGACAAAGCTCCAAAAGGTGAACAAATTGGATCATTATAGCTGGCCCAGATAAGGCCCACATACAGCGAAATTGGACCATGAATTTGAGAGGATCCATATGATCATTTCGTTACTTTTAGCAGTTATTAGAATAAGGAAAAAAATGCATGTCTGAAACTTATAGGGCCAACTTATATCATTACAATAATTTTCAAAGATATTAATCATCCTGACCTTTTTTTAGAGTTCAGTATTTTGTTTCTGCTTATCCTTTAATAAGTGTTCATTTCGTAAAGCTAGTTGATAAAATTGATACATTTTTTAGTATGCCCTTAAAAGTAGATTTTATTTTAAAAAGTTAGTGAGTAAAAGTGTAATGATAATGTTTCCAAAAAAGGTAAGTAGGAAAAGTAGAGGTAAAAGTTGATATGAAAGGTATAATAATGATGTCTCTTAATTAAGTAAAGTTGGAATTACGAAACTAAACACTTAAAAAAACGAATGGAATAGAATATAGTCACTGGCGGACCCACCTTGTGAACACTTTTTCTAAAACATTGGCTTCATCATTGAATGGTGTGGTCATTCTAGTTTTGGGTGTTGATTACAGAGACTGATGTGGCTTCATCTAGCGACACACGGAGCCCCACGGGGTCGACGCCCATTTGAGTACAAGGTTCCTGCTAGAGAACGGGTTGCAGATTATAAACCACTTATTAATACCATGGCTTTGGTAGCTACACTAATTGCCACGGTCACTTTCGCCGCTGCATTTACGATGCCAGGTGGGTACGACACCAGTCCCGACAATTTGGGTGTTGCAAATCTCGTAAAGAATGCCGCACTTAAGGCGTTCATTGTGTCGGACACCATTGCTATGTCCTGCTCCATCACTGCGGTGTTAACACTTGCGCTTTCAGTAAATGGTGCACGAGAATTACAAAGGAGAATTTGCATGATAAGTTGGGTATTGGTCGGCTTGGCGATGCGTGGAACTCTGGTGGCTTTTATGTGCGGTATATTTGTAGTAATAGCACCTAAGGCCTTATGCGTTGCCATCTTTGTTTGTATCATTTGTGGCATAGCTTCTGTCGCAGTAGAGCTCTCCTTTCCAATTCTTATCTCTCCAATCATTATTGCCCATATTCGATACAACAAGCAACAACGGGGCAAGGCGATGAGACAATTCAAAGTTTCAAACAGCCCAGATTAGAGAATGTTCATCATGAGTAATACAAAGAGGGATGTTCCCCCGCAGAGACGGAACTGGCCTTGGGCGTAAGGCCTCGCCCCATTTGAAAACCCCTAGAATTATCTAGTGTCGCATGCCATTATGCTACAGGATTGAGGTAACGCATTGGAAAACTTCTATTTTTTCACATTTTAGTTGGAGTACTACTATTGGTACCGACGGGGTCAGTACCGAAATCGTACCGCCGGCCGTGCCGGCCGGTCTCCGGCCACCGGATGGCCGATCTGAGCCGTCCAAAAATTCTATAAAAAAAAGAAACGAGGGGGCTCGCGCGAGAATCAACGGCATCCGAGGTGTGCAGGGTGCTCGGATTTTCATGTATATACATTCATATACACGTATATACATATATACACGAAAAATGGGTGCTCGGATCAAGCACCCTATACACCTCGGATGCCATTGATTCCCGCGAAAACCCACTCGGTTTTTTTTTTTTATAGAGTTTTTGGACAGCTCGGATCGGCCGTCCGGTGGCCGGAGACCGGCCGGAGCGGCTGGCGGTACAATTTCAGTACCGACGGGGTCGGTACCTATATCATTTTCGTTTTAGTTGTATTTAGTTTGTTAAGAGCACTTGGATATTGTGTATTATTCAGACACTTAAGCCCTTGTTCGGTTTGGAATTTCAAACTTAGGGTTTTAGATAAAGTAACTTTTCTATTTTTTCTCTCTCTAACTTTTCAATCATTACTTTCATTTTTCACTCTATCTCTCTCTACTTTTTACCTCTCTCCACAATCATTACTCTCATTTCTCTCTCTACCTTTATTCAAAAACACAACTCAAAACCCACAACCGAACAAAATTTTATTGCTCATGTTGTGATTGCCCTTATATATGATCCTGGTTCCGTCCCTGTTCCCCGCCTAGCTAGTAGATCTGTGATAATAGATCTGAGAGCTTGTGTGTGAATGTATGATGATTTTGAGTAGTTGAATAAAGTTTGTTTGACTTTGCCTTGTTCCTTTCACTTTTTAAAAAGTATTTTTCAAAAAATACCTACTAGATTCTCCTTAGATTCCCCCTACTTCTACCATTTCTCTCTCTATCTCTCTCCATTTATTACCCCTACTATTTTTCAAAAAATTTTTCAAAAATCAAACCAAACACAGCTATGTGCAATTTAAATTCTCTCCCATCCAACAACGTAGGTGGCAACCGTGGTATGGTTAATTACACATATATATCCACTACATGTGATCCTTAAGAAATCTCAGTGAAGAATTTTAGTTAATTTTAGGGGTGGCAAATTGAATCCAGACCCATTAAGAAACCCAAATTCACCTATTAAAAAATAGACCCAATCCAACCCATTTATTAATTGGGTTAGAATGGGTCCAAATCCATCTAACCCATTTATTATTGGGTTTTAATTGAGTTTCAATTGGGTCAACTAAAATGCTCAATGGGTCATGAACATTACCAAAAAAAAAAAAGTAAGAGTAACTTAATTTGTGACTGTCAAAACAACTACAGCACGAAACCGCTTGCTTCCCTAACTCCTATACGAATCCTATCTATATCTATAACTATGCTGTTCCTTTTAAAGCTAACCCAGTCCTCCTCCACTTCCCTCCCCCCCCCCCCCCTCTCTCTCTTTCTCTCTCTTCCCCATCGAAACCTCTACCAGTCAAAAATAAAAAATAAAAAATGTCGAACCGACTGATGTTTCCCTCTCTCCTTCTTCCCTCTCCGTTTCTCTCTTTACCGACTGATGTTTCTCTCTCTCCCTCTGAAACTTCCCCCATTTTCACTTCTGTTTCATTTTTTTTCTAATTAACAGCTAGGATTTGGTCTTTCTTTTCATCGACTTGGAGAAGGAAAACCAGAACGGCGATTCACGAAACATGTAAAATAGATATGTAAAATTATTAAAAGTTCACGAAACATAAAAAAAAAATTAGTTAATGCCACGTCGAGGTACTGCAAAATCGGGTTCAATTTATCGTAATCGATTAGTTAATAAGTTGGTTGTCTTTTTTACTTATTTTTGTCTTTTTTCAAAAAATTATAAGCTTCGGCTGATAAATTTGGATGTGCAGATTTAACTACTCGTTATGAAATCTTGCAATTTTGCAAGTTTTATCAATTATCTATAGTTTCTCCGTTGTATTGCGTCCGATAGCAGCTGCATGGAAATTTATCCTTGATGTCGATTACTTATTGACTGGGGTTATCAACAATCCAAATCATGATTTCGAACAAAAGCTTTAAGGAAAACTCAGTTGCAGAGAGAGAGAGAGAGAGAGAGAGAGATATGTAAAAAGCTTGATGCCATAATGTAGAGAGAGAGAGAGCGGTAAAGGGCTTGATGGCACGACGAAGAAACTCGTGAGCTGTTGAATTAGTACAAGGGGCAATTTGGTAATTTTAGCGTACATGAATATTTTAGTCATTTAAATTTTTAGCGATAGTATGGTCATTTTAGCATGCATTGATATTTTAGTCATTTTAATTGGGTTAATGTGCGGATCAGGTCGGCTTTTAGATAAATGGGTTGGGTTTGGGTATGGGTATAGGTAATTAGACTAATAATTAATGGGTCTAAATGGGTCAATAACCCATTAAAGACCCAACCCATTAACAATTTGCCCAATTTGACCTAAACCCGCCCGTTTGCCACCCCTAGTTAATTTTGCCAATGGCTGGATTAAGGTACCCGTACGATGAAACGACTCAAATTGCAGCAGCAGCAGCAACAGATTGGCAATGCGAAATGCTTAGACTGAAGGACTTCCATGATCCAGATCGAAGAGCTTATAAAAATCCTATGTTTTTCCCGCCTTGGCCTTTCTATTAGTAGCATAAACATTATTGGAACAAAAACATGAGTGACATACACACACCCCACGGCTGATCACCATGTGATCGAGAATGCGTACGTGCAGTAAGTGTGGAGCCAGTGACGACTCTGAATATTATTCTTCATGGGGTTACTAGTGAATTTGAACTTCAATTATTTAACAGAAATTAGTTTTTGATTAATCAGCAAATAATATTTTATTTCAAAAATGATAATAAATTTCAAAATATGCATATACATTTGTATTAACACCTATTTTCGTATGCTAATTTTACGGCAATCCCTTGAATTCAAAACTATAACCCCTAGCTTTAAATTAAGTGAAATCCTATAGTACTAAAACATAAAACTCTAAAGAATATTTTTCTGTCAAAAACTAGATGGTACCATAAACTTCCCAATCGTATTTTTTTTAAAATTAAACCTATAAACCGTTTCATAACAGAATACTTCTTATTTTTTTTGTAACAAAGATATATCGAGAAAACAAAAATAGAGCTGCATGCCGAGAGCAGGAGAGGGGTTGGGCTTCAAATTAGAGCTTTTGGAGGGATAATTATTGGGTGCAACTAGCTACCACAGGGGTTGGGGTCAAATCACATGCCATGGTATCAAATGTTATTACTAATTAACAAATTACTTCATTCGTTCTATAAAGTTGGTCTCTTTAGAAATTACATGAAATTTTTAAATTTAAAAATAATGTATTTACTAAAATAGTTTTTCAATTTTTTTTTCACCATTCAAAAGATCTCGATCAAACAAGATTTATATTTGCCAAAAAATTATTTCGGTAAGTACATTAATTTTAAATTTAAAAATTGAACGTAATTTCATAGGAGACTAACTTTACGGGACAAGGAGAGTATGAACTTTTTTCGAACCACAGTAGAGAATAATTTTTTCAAGGGGTCAGGTGACCCCACGCATTATAAGCTAGAGCTCACACCTCATGAATATTTTTCTAGCGCCCCATTGAGTCGGAGACAAACTACGCCGGCGCCGTCCGCTATGCAGAGGTGCCGCCGCGAGTGATCTCCGCCGTCCACCGCACGCTCCAGCTCATCCACTCGGACGATCTCAATTCGAAAGTGCACGTGGCGAAGGAGATCCGACGCCTCACCAAAACCTCCCACAGGTGTCGCAGAAACTTCTCCGCCGCCGTCAAGCCCCTCGTCGGTATGCTCCGTTCCGACTCAGCTGAGGCCACCGAGGCCTCCCTTCTTGCCCTCCTCAACCTCGCCGTCAAAGACGAAACGTATGTCCATATGTATCTATCTATTTATTCATGTGTATATGCATATACATGTTTATGTGTATTATTGTTTTCTATGCGGCTGAACTGGAATTAGTTTGGACGAAATTAATCTGTACTATTGTTATTGTCTTATTTTTTTGTTTTTGACAAACGAAAACTATTAAATAAAAAATTATAACGGAAAGCTTCAAAAATTAAACGAAAGACGGTAAATATAAAACAAAAAATACATAAGACCATCTGTTTGTCATGTAACAATTATGAATCTTTTTCTTGGTCGAAAAATAATACCAGTTGTCAATAGTTGTTTTGCTCGGTTGGTTGGCTTCAATGCCCGGAACTATAACCAAAGTAGCTTGATGCTCATATCCCTAACGATAAACTTGTCACAAATCTAGCCTATAATTTGGAAGATTAGAGCAAAAGATGCTTTTGAAGTCTATTGGATTGCTTTATCTACAATTGAGGGTCTAAAGTAGTAGGCATGCACAGGCTGAAGCCTAAATTGGCGTCCGTTTTTATTGATAGAAGCAGCTTGATGGCTCCCCTTCTCAACATGGCATCACAAAAGATGCTTGGGTTCTTGCTTTCGGCACTTTCATTTACTATAGGGGTTAAGCTCAATTGCAATCTTTTGACTTCACAACCACCATCCAAAGTGAAACAACGACAAATAGAAAGAAGCTAGGGTTTCATTCATTCATTGATCAAACACTGAAATGCCATACTCAAAGACATTACACAAACCAGCCTGGTAGCCTACACAACCACCAAACCAAGGCTCTAATCTCTAAATTACATACAAAGGGAAAAAGATGTAACTAAAACAGAAACCAGGTATGCTAAGATCTAAGCTTTCCAAGGTCTTCATCATTCCCTATTGCCAACAGAACATGCCTCGGGATGATTCTTTTCTTGTTGTCACGGGCTGCAATTCCAGCCCAACTGATTCCTGAGCAAAATGAAAAAACTAATTCCTAAGAAATGAGGAATAAACAGAGGAGCATGATGACTCTGCTCACACTTTACACAACTCAAGTAAAGCAATTTCAAGGCTGCTGACCTTGTGTGGGTCAAAGTTAAAATGTGAGTTGAAATTTTTCAAGACTTGAGCATCTTTCTTACAGTATTTGTGGGGGGGTTGATTTAACTTTGAACCTCTTGAACCTTCTCCCCTTGCTGTTGAACCGTGGAAGAGTGGTGTGGAACTTCGTGTACCTGCAAATCGGAGGGAGATGTTCCTTCGGGTAGAAACTCCGACGATCAAGTCAAAATATGGAGGAGAGAAGAGGAGTTTAGTAAGAAATATGCCAGGTGAAAGAGTAGTGTAGCTGAGAGAGTTTTTCTAGACCCTTGCCCTAGGAAGGGTTCTCTTCTATTTACAGGCAAAGGTTTGGAGTGCTAAACAAGGTGGGAGTGCCTTGCACGCGGGTTGCTACGCTCAGATGACATCATGTGTCAGGAGCATTTAATGAAAGTCGCCTTCTAAGATTTGCAGGGCCACATGGGTCAGTGGCAGAGATGTCCAATCGTTCAAAGAAGTCAACTCGGTTATCAGATAGGCGAACGTGCGTATCATCGGGAATAACAATGAGAGCTTCCAGAATGTTCCCCAACAACCACATCCGAGGAACTTCCCGAACGAACAAGTTACCGAATGTTAATCTCTTCAGCCGAACAACTAAAGATCCAGAAGGAGAAGATATATTACCGAGTGACTAGGTGCCCTACCGAACGAAGCAAGAACACGTTCACTCGGTCGAACAACTAAAGCTCGACGAACCATCCCAGGCCCATCTATCGTTTGATAGACAACTGGAATGACGTGTCAAGATGCTTTTCCATCTGTAAATGAATTGGGACAATTGAACGATGGATCCTCAATGCAACTCATCGAACCCTTTGACCTTCGGATATTTCGGCCCACTACAGTATTCAAACCCAACTTCCTTCAATCTTCTATTACATTAAGATCATCTTGAACAACTCTTAAAGCAAATGTAAAGCAAATGTTGACAATAGAGCAAGAACCGATCAGAAATAATAGTAGGAAAAGAGGAGGAGCTGATTGGCAATAGAACAAACTTTATGTTGAAAATTTTAACTCACGATCGAAGAGTATGCAGAGAAACTCAGTAGTCATGCTCTAGAAAATTGGAAGCACAAAACAACCACCATTGCTTGCAACCCAAGAATTTATCCAACAACAGTAGTATTATTAATCATACCAATTTGTTCAAATTACTTGGAGCCTAACCCTTCTTCAACCAAAATGACCCCTCTAGCATCAAAAATATTGAAAATTCAAGAAAAAAAGAAATCTAAATCTTGAACACAGTAGACCTTTCATAAAATTGCCCGAAAAACACTTAGTTCCACAACCTTAAGTTTCACAAATGTGTCAAAAATATTACTCCCTCCATCCCTTTTTTATTGTCCAGTATTCCATTTTGGGTTGTCCCTTAATAAGTGTCCATTTTATAAAGTTAGTGGGTAAAAGTTGGTGTATTGTCTATTTTGTCCCTAAAAGTATATTCCTTTTTAAAAAGTAAGTGAGTAAAAGAGTAATGATGATGGGTAAGTAGGGAAAGTGGAGGAAAAAGTTGATGTGAAAGGTATAATGATGATGTCTTTTTAATAAGTTGGAGTTACGAAGCAGGACACTTAAAAAGGGACGGAGGGAGTATTGTACTTGACAGAACTAAAAAAGGTAGATGCTTTTATCTTAGATCCCCATCAACCACTTTGTATGCTTTGTATCTACATTGAACGGCAATAAAAATTTGATACAAGCAAACTCTTTCCGACTCAAATTCTGATCAACGAGTATGTTGGAGATGTCAATTACTTGGAAAATCGTGAAAATCCCTAATTTTTGGTTCGATCCCCAAAAAAAAAAACACTAATTACCAAAAAATGTTGAGAGCGATAGGGAGAGATGAAATCAAAATCGAACCCTAATCCTAATCAAAATCGAACCCTAACCAGCGAGAGGGAGAGAGACCTTGGTTGTGGTCGATTGATCTCATTCCTCGTTCGATCTCCAGTTGTCTGAAATCGAGAGAGAGAGACCTTCATCGATGTATCTCCTTCATCTTTTTGGCTTCGGTCATTCTTCGTCGTTCGATTGTTCGTCTCTTGCTCATCTCTCTCTCTGGAACGCTCTCTCTCCCTCTCTCTAGAACGCGTAATGAAATGGGAAGGGAGTATGACCCGCGTGGGGAATTTTACTTGGAACCCCTGACCCGATTCTCTTTTTACCCATTCAGTACCTGTGAGATCTCCCTTCTTTGTGAGCCATCCAACGGCTAGAGTCAGAGGTGCGGATTTTACCTATTTTTTGGGATGCCTGACCTGAAAACCTCTCTCTCTCTCTCTCTCTCTCTCTCTCTCTCTCTCTCTCTCTCTCTCTCTATATATATATATATATATATATATATATACACACACACACACACTTCGGTTCCCATGAAGGATCCCGAATGGGGAGGCTGGTGCGAGACTCCCATCTCAGCCGTTGGAGGTCATGGGTAAAATCGTTCTCGTGGGTCACGGGTATGCTTCACGGTTCCTTCTTTACCCTTTCTATCCCGTTTCAAACACAGATAGAAAAGAGAGAGAGAAGCGACGAACTCAAACGATTTTGGCGATTTCGACGAAGACTACAAATTGAAGAACTCAGACGATTTCGACGAAGAACAAGAAGAAGAACACCACAAGGTCTCTCTCTCTCTCTCTCTCTCTCTCTCTCTCTCTCTCTCTGTGTGTGTCTCTCGTTCCGTACGAGAGCCAGAAACCCTAACCCGTTTATTAGGGCTCTTCTTCTTGAACACAGGAGAACACCACAAGTTTGGCTTTGATGTTCTTCTTCTTCGTTCTTCGTGAAACTAAAGGTCTCTCTCTCTCTCTCTCTCTCTCTCTCTCTCTCTCGAATCCGTTTGATTTTTTGTGTTTTGCGATTAGGGTTTGATTTAGGGTTTCTATCGATTTAGGATCCTGAGTGTATATATAAAAACCAATATGATCCCTCTGGCTTCTATCTCTCTCAACCGGACCGTAAATTATGATTTTTTCCCTTATTTTGTACCAGATTGACAAAGAACGAAGACGAAGAAGAACAAACACACATTGGTCTCTCTCAGCTTCTCTCGCTCTGTCTCTCTCTGGGTTCGAACTAATTTTGGCTTTGTGAAAAAAATTGGGGTTTTTTTTCTGCTTTCGGAAATTAGGTTTTTTTTTTTTTTTTGGTAATCTCTGGTATCATTTAATAAGTTCCATACAAAAAAATGGGGTATTGTGCTTATGTGTGCCTCATTTCATCAACACTCATCTAGTGTATGAGTGAGGAAAATGGGGTGTGAGCTCATACTGTAGGCCGGGTAGATAAAGAACATGCCACCAGTTTGTTTGCTATATTTTGCTTTACACAAATTGTATGTGAAACCATTTCTTCTCAGGCTTATAAGAGCATCTCCCCAATTCCTACGTGGACATGTTAACATAACAATTGACACCAAAATTCAATCCAACCTAACAGCCTTCTTTGATGCCAAAATCTACGTGGCTTTGAAGGGAATGACAAACTTGTCAAAGTTGACAACCACCATCTTCCATGCCAAATTTCAAAAAATGACCGTTTGGATTGACATAAAGATTGACATTAAGGGTTAGAGATGGATTACTTGATATCAAATAAAAAGAATTTAGCATAAGGGTTGAAAAAGGAAGGCTTTGATCTCAAATTGGAGATGCCAAAATGCCACGTAAGTCTTCAAAAAACGTTTGACATCTCCAATATGAAGACATGCGTTGGAGATGCTCTAATGTGCTTAATAGATGTCTGGTTAAAGGACATGTTCCCTAGTGTCTGAAGAGTGTCTAAAGGACACCTTCAAATAGGGACCTCATTCCAGAGGGACAATCGATTTTGTGCCCCTTCTGTTCATTGCATCTCGAAACTCCGGAGCATCTTTTCCTTCATTGTCAATTTTCTTGGGATGTTTGGGCGTTGTTGATGGAATGGTGGCATGTGTGTTGGGTGTGCCCTGGCTCTTTGATTGATATATTCACATGGTGGATAGGTACTGGATTTAAAAATCTTGAGAAATATTTGTGGGAGACAACATTCCATGCTGCAATTTGGTCCATATGGTTGGCACGAAATGATATTGTTTTCAACAATGCGTCTTGGCGAGTGGAGGATTTAAAGAAATAATCAAAACTAGAGTAGCTATGTGGGTCAAGGTGAAGTTCGATATTAAGGTGCACTCGGTGGAAGATTTCAAAGGCTATCTTGATGGAATGAGAAAGGAGAAAGTGTAGCAAGTGTAGCTTGCAGTGAGGATGCAGGCGATCCAATTTTCTGTTGGATGGTCCATTGTTTATTTTCCTGTTTTTTCACTTTGTTTTCTTCACTCGGTAAGCATGTGTGCTTAGTGAGTTCCTCTCTCGATGTACCCATTTCGAGTCAATAAAATTTTCTCTTTGCCAAGCAAAAAAAAAGATATAGCCGGTGCAATCCTCCCCGGCCACAACCATGTCACTTCTTTTACTCTCTTTTCTCACAATCAAAAGTCCGGATGCTAATTATTAACTTAAAACCCCTAAATACTAATTCGATTTGATAGTCTTTGCTATTTTCAGTTACACATTCTTAAAGAGGAAAAGAGTTTAAACTATACTGAAGAAGGAACGAAGAAGAAGAAATGGAACAAGAACATATTTTCAATGTCAATCCAACCCCCTTGTTCCACCACCACCACCGCAAAGGTATCTCGTTCTCTCTCTCTCTCTCTCTCTCTCTCTCATGTAGAAAAATACTGTATTTATGATCACTATGGTTTATTTATTGTTTTATCTTTTGGTGGTTAGAATGCAGTTTTTGGATGATATGCAACTACTCTCACCGTCACCTTTCAACCGTGTGAGGAGTCTGCTAATTCTTCTGAAGTACTTTACACTCCTCAAGTTAAAAAAGAAGTGATACCGAAAATTACACAACAATTTAAAAACTTAGATGATGCTAAGAAGTTTTACAACAATTATGCATTCGAAGCTGGTTTTAGTATGCGAATCCATTCTAGCAAGACGGATAAGGATGGTGAAACCATTAAGAAAGAGTATGTTTGTTCCAAAGAAGGGGAGAGTAAAGATTCTGAGGCCACTCAACGACAGCGGGGTTTAACTAGGGAGAAATGTGGTACAAAACTAATAATCGTAAAAAATTGGTCAGGTGAAGGGTTTGTTGTCACCCAATTTGTGGAGGGGCATAGCCACCCTCTTACAACGCCAAGAAAAGTGCATTTCTTGAGATCTCATCGTCAAGTGCTAGTTGCACAGAAAGCATTAACGCAAACAACTACCAGCTGCAAATGTGTCAACCAGCCAGCAAATGAGTGTTTTAGAGTTGCAAGTCGAGGGTCTTGAAAATGTTGGATGTTTACGAAGAGATATTTATAATTCTCAAAGGGATACAAGGAAATATTTAGATGGACATGACGTTAACATGTTGAAAGAGCATTTTGAGACTGAAAAAGACAAGAATCCAGGTTTTACATATACAATCGAAGAAGATGATGAGCACAGGTTGACTCATTGTTTTTGAGCCGATGCTACCTCTAGGAAGTCATACAAATATTTTGGGGACGTGGTGGTGTTCAATACTACATACGACACAAACAAATATTCCTTGATATTTGCACCTTTATTAGGGGTTAACCACCATGGGCAAACAAAACTTTTTGGGTGTGCATTCTTAAACGATGAAAAAAGTGAATTCTTTGAATGGCTTTTCAAGGAATTCTTGAAAGCAATGCCTGGACCACCACCCAAAATGATCATAACTGATCAAGATCCGGCAATGACAAAAGCAATTGCCAATGCTCTTCCGAATACGTTTCACATATATTGCATTTGGCACAGTGGTAGTAAATTTTCTGAGAAATTAGATGCATTGGCATATAAACAACATTATGAGGAGTTCAAAAATGTATTTGGAATTCTGAGAGCCCTAAGGAGTTTAACGCAACATGGGCATATGTTGTAGGAAAATCTAACATGTCTAGCAATCCATAGTTGCAGTATATGTATAAGATTCATGACAGATGGGTTCTTGTATATACAAAACACATTTTCTCTGCCCACATGACAAGTAGTCAAAGAGCTGAAGTTTCTCATTCATTCTTCAAGAGATATGTGTCTGAAGATAATTCAATGTTGGATTTTGTGATATGGTTCGATAGGGCACTTGCACGTGTACGACATAACGAATTGAATTTGGACCACAAGGATATAAATGAGAAGCCCGTCTTGAAAACCGCGTGTTTGATGGAAAAAAGAATGAGTGAATTATACACACTTCATGCGTTTAAGAAATTTCTGGAGGAACTTTTTCAAGTTGGTGCCTATATGGTTAAGAAATTTCATGAGGATGAATATCGTTGTGTGTGGAAGGTTCAGAGGGAAGAAATGGAAGATTCCAGAAGTCGTGAGGTTTCGGTAAACAGGTCATCGAACCATGTGAGTTGCAGTTGTAAGATATTTGAATTCAATGGTTGTCCATACCGGCACATGTTGGCGTACTTGTTCATAATGCAGATTAGGGAACTCCCTTCTAAATACATCTTGCAAAGGTGGACTAAAATAGCAAAATCGGGCAGAGTTATGGATGACTTGGGCAGTAATATTAGAGAAATATGTAGTTCAATTTTTGAGAGGCGCGACAGGGTCTCATCCAACTTATTTCTACAGTTATTGATGACGCTGTATTAGATGAAGAAGGAACTGAAGTTGTGTGAGAAGCAATTCTGTTATGCTTGCAAACTCATGCATGTATGGTCTAGGAGACCTTAAATCCATGGAGTTTGGGATAACTCCGGTGTTCGCCATGCCCGAATGGCTCCCTCTGATCTACCCTAGCCTTAAGTGCGTCTGTATTCCAGCAATTGTATTACTCTTCCTCGGATGGTCTTAGATAAGGAGATTGGCTCGGATTCCCAATGTGTGGAATTTAACCTGCCTGACAACGATCTACCCGAATTGTCGGAAAATCTTCGATGCAAGCGCCTTAAGTGAGATCTAGATCACAGTAGGTCTCTAGGAATGGTCTAGGAGACCTTAAATCCATGGAGTTTGAGATACCTCCGGTATTTGCCGTGCCCAAACGGCTCCCTCCAGCCTGGTCTAACCTTAAATATATTTAGTTTATGGATCGCAACAACCTAATTGCTCTGTCTCGGATGGTCAAGATAAGGAGATTGGCTTTGATTCCGTACGTATGAAATTTAACCTACCTGACACGTCCTACCCGTGGTTGTTGAGATCCTTGAGTCGACAATGATGACACATGTACAACATTCTTTTATGGCATACATATCTTTTTAATAAAATATAGCATGAGCATGTTCTAAGTCCGTTTTCTTTTTGCTTTACTATCAGTACCTGGTCGTTCATCTTACACAAAGCCATACCCTCTCTTTTGAACACCTCAATGGCGGGGTAGACATAACTGATTAAGCAGAAGAAGGCTATAGAGAAAATGAGTCAGAGAGTGGATAAAACACTAACTCTTGTCCAAGGGCTGGTTAATCTTCTCACTTCTGTAATACTGAATCCAGATCTAGGACAAAATGCTGATAATGTCAGGATCGAAGAACCTCCACAAATCTATCACCCTCCAGTGAAGCTTTCAAATATGTTCAAAGATTTAGCTGAATTCCATGATGCCAAAACACACTCAAAGGAGGATGGCAGATCCCTGTCTGAAACCAGTGCAAAAAGAGAGGACATGCTTATGGATGAGATCAATCCCAAAGGCAAAAGAGTCTATCCCTTTGATAGCATAACTCTATACAGTTGCAAAGCAAGCAAAAGTTCCGCCGACCCTTAACCCAAGTGCAAAACTCAACCAAACGGTCCTTGCACTCGACCCCGCACCTTCTCCCAATTCCGCATACCACTGTCGATCATCTTCGAGAGACTCAAGAAAAAAGGCACTCTCCGATCACTTCCTCCAACCCCTCCACCTACTGTTCTCCCAACATCCCACAACCCAAACGCCTACTGTGCTTACCACCAAATGCCTGGCCACTACACCAATAACTGCTTCCGTCTCCGCCACAAGATTCAAGACCTCATTGATGACAAAACCATTCCGAGTCCACCACAAAAGCCAAGACATCATGCCAAAGACCCCACTCCACCTAGCCTATGGGGGAAATTTTGACTGAATCAAAGACTGGAGAATCATCAAGGGCCATGCCGCAGTGTGTGCAGAATGTGATTTTAAGGGTGCCTGCGAGAAATTAGCAAAAAATATGATCGGAAACTATTAGGTATTTTTTTAGGTGTTTAATTAGTTGTCTCCGAAACCGTCCTACATATATATATATATATATAAACGGCATACAGGGCTTATTTTGTTAGTTAAATTTACGCAAAATCTTCCAAGTATACCTTTCTTCTCTTCTGAGAAACCCTAAAGAAAAAGCAAAAGCGCGCACCTAGCTTTGTGCTTGCTTAACTTGCGTTAGGAAACCGAATATATTTTTAATACTCTTCTTCAATTGTCACGTCTCCTTTCTCAAAAAAATGTCACATCCCCTAGAAGCATCGTGAAGTTGCAGAGATAAAGCAAAAGACAGAGACTTCAAACTCAGGAACTAATGAAAGACTGATGATAAGAATCACAAGGTAAGGCCAAAAAAGGCAAGGGAAGGCCAAACCGCGTCAAAATTTCTTCGGAATCAAGCAAGCCATCCACTGCTACAAGGGTGGCAAAGCCGCTCTTTTAAGTACTACCTCATATGCATACACGCATTTCACACCGCTAGAGATAGATAGATCGAGACAGAGTGAGGAGGATGGATCAGAAACTCTACAAGGCTGCAAAGGAGGGGAATGTGAGTTGTCTGTCAGTAATCGATGGAAGAAACACAACAGAGGAAGAGGCCATGAACAACCACCATGGTAAGTTTCTCAAGAGGACGCAACATGGCAACAACAATATCCTTCACATAGCAGCAAGAGCCGGGCGTGATACCTTCGTTGCGAAAACTCTCGAGCACTTTCCTTTTCTTTCTGACCAAGTGAACTCAAAAGGTGACTCCCCTGTCCTTGTCGCAGCTAGGTTTGGTCACCTCAAAGTGGTGAAAACACTTGCCGAGCCTAATAATGATCAGTTCCGGATACAAGACGAGAATGGAACCTACTCGAGTAGTACCCCTCGTCAAGGAGATGTGGAAGAAGGGCCAGTTGATCATCAATTAGATGTGCCAATTCCCCAGTACCCTTGGCGGGTGAAAAATTTGAAGCAGTATACTACAGCTCTACATGAGGCTCTAAGGAATGGGCACCAAAACGTGGCACGGTATTTATTAGGATTAGACCCCGAAATGGCAATCTTAGTTAATGATGCTGGAGAGAGCCCACTTTTTTTGGCTGCCGAATCTTGTTGCCAGTTATTTATGACGGATATTTTACTATCAAATCGGCCATATAGCACGAAAGGCCCCCACGGACTGAATCCGTTGCATGCTGCACGACATTGTGATGGTATGGAATTTAGTCTTTAATTCCTCTCAACATAGGGCACAAAATGAATTATCCTTTCACTTTTTTCTCTTAAACACTACTACTCTAGAATGAATGAACCAGGCCTTTGGGGGAATATATCCAATTATTCACACACACACACAAATATTAGTTATGGTCGTATTTGAATAATCTGGGATTTGAGGGGAAAATTGACAAATGAGAAAAAAATAACAAAGTGAACGATATGCACTTCACTGCAAGCTAGGATATTTATTCATTAGCTGGTTTGGAGCCTTTGCTTCAAGGTTCTGATACAACCCAAAACCATATTTTCCTTCTCTTTCAAGATTCTTTACTTTCTTGCAGGGTCGGCTCTGGAGTGCATTGCCGGAGGTGCGGCCACTTTAGGCCCCCGGAATGTAAATAAAAAATAAGGCCCCGTTTTGCGTATAACATGTGTGTGTATATATATCAGTCCCGATCAAGTTCATACCTCTTACGGTTAGGACCGTCCGCACCTCTCCTTTTTCAATCGAATGTCGATGATTCAAGCCGCTCAATGTGTTCAGAACGTGATTTTAAGGATACCCGCGAAAAATCAGCAAAAAAAAAACCACCAGGAAGTGCTTGATTTGAGCAGTTTTTTATTGAATCGTTCAATAAAAAACTGTTTGGATGAAGCCCGTCCCGATCAATTTTTTTGCTGATTTCCCGCTGGTACCTTTAAAAGCACATTTTTATCACATTGAGCTACTCGAATCATCAAAATTCAAACGGAAAAGGGGAGGTGCGGACCAGAATCAGGTCAGGGATCCCTGACCTGGTCCAGACTAATACATAACTCACACACACACACACACTAATATTGTACCCGTTCGATGGACGGGAAACAAAAAAAAATCCCTTTTTTCTTCCTGTCATATACATCGAATGGGCAAAGCTATTTAATAAAGAAAAAACCACTTAGGAGGTGTGTAGAGTCTACGGAATAATGTTCTGTGAAAATTCGCCGATAAAAGTTTAGAACCCGTTCGATGCATGTGAATATATCGATAATTTTAGTTTGTTCTTGTTTCCTTTCTGAATTTTCCGGATTAAAGTTGGCAGATTTTTTTTTTTTTTTTTTTTTTGAGTAACCCCTGATTATTAGTTTTTGGACTTTGGAGGTGTGTCAAGACTTTGATTTGATAATTTACAGGAAAATCTGCAGTGCCTTTTTTATAATAGGTTTTTGTTGCTACCCACTCCCCCGTTCCCCTCTCTCTCTCGCATCCTCCCACTACTCTCTTTCTCTAGATCTCCCTTTTTTTAAATTAAAGAAAATGAAAACTTTAGAAAATTAGGGATGGAGGTTTGGAGGCCCGAGAGGCCTAAACACATTTGTATCGAGTATGTGCTAACGTCATCCCCGTTTGATATATGCATATATAGAACAACACAAAAACTGACTTTGACTTGTTTTTGTCGTCTCGTGCATTGGACGCTCGTAAATGAATCCATCTAATTTCTCACTCGGTTTCTCACAGGAACAATTATTTCTGAACTAATAAAACAAAATCCGGATCTGATGAGAAAATTGGATGACCGCGGGAAGGCAGCTATTCACCATGCAGTAGAAGCAGATTATTGGGTTTTGCTTGATCAAATGTTGAAGGCCGACCCTTCGATTGCCCTCTTTCCCGATGCTGAAGGTTACACGGCTCTCCTAAGAGCTTCAAGTAGAGGATATTGGAAAGTTTGTGAGAGGATACTCCAGGTATGTCCAGAGTCAATCGAGGCACGCAATGATAAAGGTCAACATGCACTTCATCTTGCCAGAAGCAGGATTCCCGCGCCCCTTGGATATGTTGGCAAGATTCCACCAGAAATGTGGGAGCTTGTAAATGTGGGTGATGATGAAGGAAACACTCCTTTGCATCTGGCAGTAAAAGATAATTACTATACAAAGGTAATATCGTTAACTTCTTCGGCTTCAATTAACTTGGGGGCTGTTAACGAAGAAGGTCTTACAGCCTTAGACCTTTGCGAGTCAGATTGGAAGCATATAAACAGAAAGGTACCCTTTTTAAATTATTTAATCATTTTTAATATTACCAGTTGTGTTGTTTGGGGGCTTGGAACCTCTGTTCTAATGTTTTGAAAACCGGATCGGTAAGCAAATCGGAAAATAGACCAGATCGATGAGTCTCTGGTTCAACCACAGTCGAACCAGAATCGACCAGGGATGTCATAAAAATACAAAGATATACTAAAAATATAAAAGTAATTAAAATCAGCATATATAAAGAAGAAATTAAATAGGCATCTTATTTAGAAGATTTATTTAGGTATCTATCTTAGTGGGTTTGAATATTTATATTTTCATCCTTAAATTAGTTGAATGACCCATTTTGTCCTTATTAACTCTCTCTCAAAAATTCATACTTTCTTCGTCCCAAATTGTTGGTCCTTTTTTTCTTTTTATCCCCTAAATTATGCAATTTTTCTCTACTTCATCTCTAAACTATCAATTTGGTGATTTCATCCCCTCAACTTCCACTTCGTTATGTATGTGATCCAATGCATAACAGAACTCAGCATTTGGACGGAAAAAAACCTCACGAGCTTATCACGTAAGATCTAACCAATAAGACAGGGGCACAATAGACATTCCATGTCCCACAACCCATTGGGGCCAACTACACCTGTGTTTCCCTCTAAATGTCCAATATACACCCATTATATATGGGTTACCTGCACACATACAAAAAAAACAGAGTACACCAGTCCCCCTCTCTCTCTCTCTCTCTCTCCATGGCTTCTTTTTAATGCCCATCATTTCCATTGAGCTTAATGCACTACAACACGAAAGGGCTATGGCGAGGAAATGTGGCAAGGAAAATGGATTTCGTCGCAAAAAGTACATTATTTGCGAGGAAATTCAATTTCGTCGCCTTATCTAGCGAGGAAACATATTTCCTCGCCAAAAAGCCCTTTTTAGCGAGGAAAAACAGATTTCCTCGCCAAAGGGCATTTTCTAGCAAGGAAAAATTGATTTTCTCGCCTTTTTTACGACTCATTAATTTTTGATATATACGTCATTATTAATTTATGTTTATTTGTATTTGTAATATTATGATGGTAAAGACATAATAAACTACATAGTTGAATACCATCATCAAATTTATTAAAATAAAAAGGTGATAAACAGGAAAAAATTATTTCGTCCCTTTTCTTATTCTAATTAGTAATGAATGATATATTTCACTAATTCTATGCATTCATTTTTTTCATTTTAAATTAATTGTTAACAATGTCAATTTATTCAAATTGTCATAAAATTTATTGTTTCAATAAATTTTTTTTAAAGACATGCTGAAATTTTTTTATCTCATTGTAGTTGAGTGTCTTGAAGTGTAGATATTGATGATTTATCCCATAGTAATGAAAAACTCAACAAAAGACAAAGTTAAAAACATCTTGAAGTGATGTCGTATTGAAAATATCTCGCAGTTAGATCACCACAAATCTATTTTCAATAAATCTACATTACTGTTATCCAGAAATACATATAATTTCATATCTATTATGCATTTATGCAGGGAAGAATTTTTTTTGGTAAACCGTTGTTGATTTTTATTCAAACCAACTTAAGTGATTCTAATGGCATTCAATTCCTTTGTAACAGATAAGTATGTTAAACATTAATTTCAAATGCAATTTTGAAAGTATCATGCATTTTTTTATATATACATATTAATATTGTGTATCTGAGAGATATAGGGCAATTGAAAATTTTAAAAAATTCGTTAAAGATGATTTTTTTTTTTTTTAAATGTATTGTCTTTAGTGCTTTTTGGATGATTTGAATATTTACGAATTTTGTTCATATTATTATAGCAATAATGAGAAAAAGCTTTTAAAAAATAAGCTACGAATCTATATTACCCTTTGTATTTGGCAAAAATGAAGAAGCCCAAACTCACTCTTAAATATTAACGACACCGATGCCTCTTGTCATTCATAATGTGATACGTACTAATATATATATATATATATATATATATATATATATATATATATATATATATATATATATATATATATATCTATCTTGAGCTTATGACGACAAAATACTCATTCCATAAAAGATAGGATAATCCCATCATATAATTAGAATAATAACACATATTATTAGTCTTTCAAAAGTTGTTAGAGCATCCACAGTGGAATAATCAAAAGTGGATAATCAAAATGTGCCACATCATCTTTTGATTATCCATTTAAGGGGTTGCTAAGGTTAGCAATGTAGAGGTCCACATTGGTACAATCAAAATTAAATAACCAAAACTTGCCACATCACCTTTTTGACTTATAAAAATCTAGAAATTGTAACCTAGAAAACATTTTTTTTAAAATAGTTTTCAAACTAATAAAAATAGGTTATTAAAAAAAAAGAGAATAGTTTTTTGAAAACTTTGATTTAAAAAAAAAAGACAGTTTTCGGGAAAAAGTTAAAAGAAAACAGTTTTTGAATAGAAAAAGTTATATCTTTCAAAAGAACAGTTTTTGAAAAAAAGTTTTATAAAAAAACTGTTTTTAAATAAAACTGTTTAAAAAAAAGGGAGGGGGGGGGAAACAGTTTTAATATAAAAAAAAAAGTGTAAAAAAACTGTTTTTTCAAAAAAATAAAAACTGTTTTTAAAAGTATTTTATAAATATGTTGAAAATGGAAGAAAGAAAGTTTTTTTTTTGTAATGATGGTAAAGACAATTAAATTTGATTATTGGCAAAAGGTTGATAGTTTTGATTATTCAAGGGCCAAAATTTGATGAGTTGCTAAGATATTTTTAAGTTTGGTTATTCCAATGTGAGCTCTTTTTGAGCAAATGTTGCTAACTTTATAAGCCTTTTTATTTTGATTATACCACTGTGGATGCTCTTAGTTACCAATATAACATGTTTCAACCAAAAAATTATGCATGTGGAGTAGAGTGCAGTTGGCCTCCTTTACATATTTGAATGTAAATAGGCAGGGTTCGATCCCTGTAAGCCTCATCCCCATCCTAAAGTCCTCTATGATGGTACAGATTAAGATTAACGAAGGGAAAAAAAAACCCAAAAAATTCTTGTGCTAACAAAAAATTAAACTTGTTCAAATAAAGTTCAGAATTAATGTTGAAGAAAGTAAGAAATTAAACTTGTGCTACGAATTTGCAAAAAGTCGGAAGATCATAATTAATGTTGAAGAAAGTAAGTTGGAGAGGTGAAAAACATGCTAAAATTATGATATATATCAAAAAGTTCAACATTTTCATCAAAAATGTAACGTAGTGCAGTTGGTAACGTCCAAGGTTCGAGTGCTGGTAGCCGCGGAGAAATAGCCTTCTTTTTGGATTTCAACTTTTTTAGCGAGGAAAATAATTTTGTCGCCAAAACTATAATTAGCGAGGAAAAATTCCCTCGCCCATTAGTAAATTCGTAGCCTTTACAGCAAATAGAATTTGCGAGGAAAAAATTTAGCGAGGAAAAAATTTCTCGCTAATTGTGTCAGAATAGGCGAGGAAATATATTTTTCCTCGCAAATACCTTTCGCGACAAGCTTTTAGCGAGGAAAACTAGCGAGGAATTTTTTTCTCGCTAATACATTTTGCGAGGAAATCAGGCTCTTCGGCGAGGAAATTGAATCTTCGCTATATCCCTTTCGTGTTGTAGTGATGCCTGCATTTTTTTAATTCTCTCCCTCTCTCTCTAAAATTGAAGCATGAGAAACAAAAACCCACTACTAGAAAATTTCCGATAAGTGACGAAAGAAGTGGTGACGAAATTTACTGTTTTACTATAGATGACGAAACAGCAAAATTTTCGTCACCAAAAGTGACTATAGGTGACAAAAAATTTATTTTTTGTCACCAAAAGTGACTTTCGGAGACAAACTATAGGTGACGAAATTTACTATTTCAATCGTCACCTATAGGTTGTCTCTAAAAGTCACTTTTGATGACGAAAAATTTGTTTTTCGTCACCTATAGTAACTTTTGATGACGAAAATTTTGTTATTTCGTCAGCGATAGTAAAACAGTAAATTTCGTCACCACCTTTTTCGTCACCTATCGGAAATTTTCAAGTAGTGACCCCCATACTGCTATTTGTTGGGGATGCAGACAACTTTCAGTAACAGAGATCCGCAACTTGCGCAGAGGGTTCCGCGGTATGTGGTCTGTGACCAGTGCGGAGAGTTCCGCGATAGTTAGGCACGCAGGCAGGCTCGCGCCCTGGATTGGCCGTGGGCCGCGGCCTAAGTTGGCTGGAGGGGTCTAGCTATCACTTAGGATTCGCCTATAAATATAAGTTGTTGTATTCATTATTTTTTGGAGCGAGAGCGAGAGCACAGAGAGTGAGAGAGAGAAAATTTCTAGAGAGGGTTTCTAGTGAGAAAGAGTGCAAGAGAAAATTTTTCTCAGAGAGGAAGGAGAAGACTTATAATCTTTCATTTTCTTTCGTTCATAGTGGACTGATGTGGCTCCTGGGGACGTAGGCAAATTGCCGAACCTCGTATATCTGTGTGTTCTGTGTTTCTATTCCTCTTTCTCTTCTTTTTCTCTGGTTTGTTTTCTGTGACGATAGTATCCCAAGATCTTGAAGTATTTGTTTATTCGTTGTGAGTCGAGTGCGAGGCTCCGATTTCCCAACAACTAGTATCAGAGCCGCGGTTGCGGTAAGGGTGTTCAACAGTTTTCTGATTGAAGCTTTTGGGCAGTCCGGATTTCCGAGGGAGCTATGGGTTCAGAAGCAGGGAAATCAAAGATCGAGAAGTTCGATGGTTCGGACTTTGCTTTCTGGAAGATGCAGATGGAGGACTATCTATACCAGAAAGATCTTTATCGGTCGTTGCTGGGTAAAGAAAAATGGAAGAAAACAGAAGAGTGTAACGAAAAATGGGATGTTCTTGATCGAAAGGCGATGGCGTTGATCCGGCTGTCACTCTCGAAGTCTGTCGCGCACAATATACTAAAAGAAAAAATCGCGTCAGATCTGATGGACGCGCTCACAGAGATGTATGAACAGTCGTCCACAGCAAACAAGATGCACTTGATGAAGAAGTTGTTCAACTTTGAGATGCCTGAAGGAGGTTCGTTTATGAAGCATCTCAGCCAGTTCAATATAATACCAGAGAGTTGACAATGAGGTATTGAGTTTGACAACGAGGTTCAAGCCTTGTTGATCCTGTCTCAGTTGCCAAAGAGTTGGCAGGATACAGTTACCGAGGTGAGTAACTCAGTTGGGAAGGAAAAGCTCAAACTGAATGATATAGTCAGTTTGATTCTGATTGAGGAAGTTAGAAGGAAATCGCTTGAGGGAGCGTTGGGCTCTAGTAGTTCAGGTTCAGCTTTAAGTTTTGAGCAAAGGGGCAGAAGCCAGGTCAGGGGTGGTCAAAACCAGAACAAGAGTCAATCGAAGTCGCGCGGCAAAACACAAGTACGTGGTATTAAAGGTGAATGTTGAAACTGTGGTCAGGCGGGTCACATGTCTTCAATCTGCAAGGCTCCTAAGAAGAATAATGTTGAGCAGGAGGCCCACATTGTGCAGGATGCGCTTATTCTTTCGATGGACAGTATCGCGGAGTCATGGGTGGTTGACTCAGGCGCCTTATTCCACGCGACTGCTAGCAAGGGTGTTCTGAAGAACTATGTAGCAGGCGACTTTGGGCAAGTATACTTGGGCAATGATGAGTCATGTAGTATTGTGGGAATGGGTGATGTGCAGATTGAAACGCATGGGTTTAAATGGTGTTTGAAGGATGTTAGACACGTCCCGCAGCTGAAGAGGAATCTTATTTCAGTTGGGCAACAGGGAGCAGCGGGCTATACCTCAACATTCACAGGAGATGCATGGAAGGTCTCCAACGGTACCATGGTGGTAGCGCGCGGAAAGAAAGTAGGTACTCTCTATTTAACTTCACATGGGAGTCATTCACTTGCCATCGCGGAGGGACTCGCGGGGGTGGTTCCACGCAAGGTCCGCGAAGGTCTCACAGGGGTGTTCCCGCGCTAGGGTACGCTCGCAGAAGGTCCGCGGCCAGAAAGCCAAGTGAGTTCAAGTTTATGGCACGACAAGTTAGGACATATGAGCAAGAAGGGGATGAAGTTTCTGCAGACACAGGGGAAGTTGTCAGTTGAGTTGGTGGATTTCAACATGTGCAAAGACTGTATCTTCGGCAAGCAAAGTGGGTTAGTTTCCAGAAAAGTGGCAGACCTCCTAAGCCAAACAAGCTGGAGCTTATTCATACAAACGTATGGGGTTCCGCGCCAGTGCATTTTCTTAGCGGGTCGAGATACTTTATTACCTGAGGAAAGTATGGGTCTACTTCATGAAACACAAGTCAGAGGTATCCGAAATTTTCATGAAGTGGAAAGCAAGAGTAAAGAACGAGACAGACTTGAAGGTGAAATGTCTGAGGTCAGACAATGGGGGAGAGTATGAACTAGGAGAGTACAAAAGAGCATGTGCTCTATTCGGGATCCGTTTAGCGAAGACTCTTCCAGAAACTCCGCAACATAATGGCATCGTGGAGCAGATGAACAGGACTTTGACAGCGTGTGCACGAAGCATGCGGATGCACGCGGGGTTGCCTACGAAGTTTTGGGCAGACGTGATCAGTACAACAGCATACTTGATCAACCATGGGCCATCAGTTCCGTTGAACTTTGGGATACCGGAGGAGGTTTTGAGCGGTAAAGAGGTAAATCTCTCACACTTGAAAGTTTTCAGTTGTGTTGCTTATGTCCACCTCAGGAACATAGTCAGAGACAAGCTAGATGCTAAGTCATTGAAGTGCACGTTCATTGGGTACAGCGGCGATGAGTTTGGTTATCATCTCTGGGATGAGAAAAACGGGAAGATAATCAAAAATCGGGATGTCATATTCAATGAGTCGGTGTTGTACAAGGACAAGGATAGCAAACAATGCAGTGGGAGTTCTACTTAGGATCGAGAGGGTCTCCCGGAGGGTTGGGGATGCAGACAATTTTCAGTCCGCGACCCGCGCAGAAGGTTCCGCGATATATGGTTCGTGACTAGTGCGGAGAGTTTCGCGACAGTTAGGCACACAGGCAGACTCACGCCCGAGATGGGTCGTGGGCCACGACCCAAGTCGGCTGGAGTGGTCCAGCTGTTACTTAGGATTTGCCTATAAATATAAGTTGTTGTATTCATTATTTTTTGGAGCGAGAGCGAGTGCACAGAGAGAGAGAAAATTTCTAGAGAGGGTTTCTAGTGAGAAAGAGTGTAAGAGAAAAAATTTCTTAGAGAGGAAGGAGAAGACTTATAATCTTTCGTTTTCTTTCGTTCATAGTGGACTGGTGTGGCTCCCAGTGTCGTAGGCAAGTTGCCGAACCTTTTATATCTGTGTGTTCTGTGTTTCTATTCCTCTCTCTCTTCTTTTTCTCTGGTTTGTTTTTTGTGACGATAGTATCCCAAAATCCTAAAGTGCTTTTTGTTCGTTTTGAGTCGAGCGCGAGGCTTCGATTTCCCAACACTATTCACCATCAGAAACAAAACTCCACACAAACCTATTTTTGTACATGCCAGTCGACTTTTTCCCAAAAAGCAAAGAAACTTAAACCCCCACAAACTTAAGTTGCAGTACAGTTGGGTTGCATGCACCATGGGAAGATGAGTATTGGAGTGGGGAAATCATTAGTTACAAACAAACTTACACCCCCACACTGCTATGCACGATCGAAAAAAAAAAAACTTGTTCTTCCTACTTACGTACATTTGGGGAAAACACCTTAGCCTTGGCTCAACTCATCTATCCTGCACTCCTATGCTTGCCTTCCCAGTGAATCAGTCGAGTATTTTGCGCCCCTTCCCTTTGATTTTTGCTCCAGATCAAACCCTAACTCATGGTCGGAGCACACCAGATGAGAGAGAGAGAGAACTGAGAAGTAGCGTGTAATGAGAGAGAGGAGTGTGGAAAAATGACGTAGCAGGTGGGGTAATTTGTAGCAAAAGAAATATATATATATATATATATATATATATATATATATATATATATATATATATATATATATATATATATATATATATATATATATGTTGGTCTATTTGGAATGTCTATTTTGCCCGTCTTATGGGTTTTGATCTCACGTGAGTTGCTTTTCCGTTCAAATGCTGGGTTCTGTTATGTTATGTATTGGATCACATAGGTAACGGAATGGAAATTGAGGGGATGAAATCGCCAAATTAATAGTTTATGGACGAAATAAAGAAAAGTTGCATAGGTTAGGGGATAAAAATAAAAAATAAAAAACTCAATTGAGAAAGTCCATGCCAATCATATTTTCCATTATTCTACCCATAAAAACTTGCTTCCCAAAAAGGTACGCAAATTGGGAGAGAGGGAGTGATTCTCTCAATTACTATATTGCAACTCTTTCTCTCAATTTTTTTTTCTTTCATTTTCTACGCCCTAGTTATTATCTTACCAACCAATTTTTTTATCTTTCATTTTCTACACCCTAGTTAAGATCAATTTCGTTTTTTTATCATGAATTATTTTGAAAAAATTAAATTACCATGAAACTTATTTCGGAATATAGTAGATATTCAAAGGAAAATGATTTTAACACTCCTTTTTTTGTTAACGTCACTCCCCTGCAAGTGTATTTTTGCACCAAAAATACATTTGCAAGGGAGTGGCGTAAACAAAAAAGGGAGTGGCAAAATCAGCAACCATATTCAAATTGACCATGTTTCTAATGCTCAAATTCATCATGTTTACAATGATTAACTTCTGCAAATTCTTTTGCACATACCCAAATTGACCATACTTATCATGAGATATTTTTGCGAAATTAACAATGTATTCAAATTGATCATATTTTTTGTAAATTATTTTCTGCAAAATTACCATTAACGATATTTTCAAAACACGGAGGATTTTTAATGAACTAAATCAGTGAAATTACCATGAAAAAAAGAAAGAAACAAATTTGTTGATGGTTTGAATCATTAAGAGCCCGTTCCAGAAACCTTCTTAAAAAATAAGCAGCTTATTTCACATTTTCAAACTCAAATATAATGTAAATGAAAAATAATTTTTCAATTTTTTTTGCACCGTATTAAAGATCTTGATGAGATCTATCAAACAAGATCCATAGTGGTAGGAAAATTATTTGCGTAAACACATAATTTTTGAGTTTGAAATTGCCTTCTTAAAAAATAAGCCACTTTTTTGAGTTCTGGAACGGGCTCTAAGTCAATCAAAAGAAAACTCTTCCAACCTAATCCTAACTCTTAAACTAATAATCAGATAAATGACAATTAAACATCATCATGACTTGGCTTCATCGGTGAATAGTGTGGTTATTTATCTTGAGTGTTGAATATTACAGAGACTGATGTGGTTTCATCTAAGGAGACGCGGAGCCTCACGTGGCCGACACCCAAACGAGCAGGAGGTTCCTGTTGGAGGAATGCGCCAGGTCATCCGTTCTCCAAATGAAGATATGAAACCATTTATTAATACCCTCGCTTTGGTAGCCGCACTCATTGCCACTCTCACTTTCGCCGCTGCATTTACAATGCCAGGTGGCTACCAAAGCAGTCCCGACAATTTGGTGGGAGTTGCAACTCTTGCAAACAAGGCCGCGCTTAAGGTGTTCGTTTTATCGGACACCTTGGCTATGTGCTTCTCCATCCTTACGTTGTTCTTACTTTTAACCGCAATGACCGTTGAACAAGATGTTTCGTTCTCATTGACCAACACCAGTGGACTTTTGCTTGGCATCGCGCTTTATGCAACTTTGGTGGCTTTTATTTGCGGTATATTTGCAGTAATAGCCCCAAAGGCCTTATGGGTGGCCATCGTTGTATGTATCATATGTTCCGTGGCTCCTTTCTTCTTTTGGCCTGAAAGAGTTGAGAAATTTACATTTATTGGCTTGTTTATGCCAACCATCCCTATTAAAGACTTTCAACGATTAATACAGAATCGACAACGGAGGAAGAACAAAAAGAGGGAGCAACATCATGTTCAATCACTAATCCAAAGAGGGTCACCTGATACTACTTATTGTGCAAGTAAGACTAGCTAACACCGTAGCTGGCTAGCTGGTGTTAGAAAATAACCTTGACTGAGTGGTGCATGTAGGCCAAGGTATGCTTATTGGTGGGGGAATAATGAATTTGATTTAGAAGCTGGATAATTGAGTTGTAATGTGGTTGTAATACTCCTTCATGATCTGTGTCCGTATTTGATTATATGTATTTGTAAGCATCCATGTTACTGTGTGAAGGTGGGAGAGAGGGGGAACCCCAGATGGGATTCTCCCCAACTCAGTGATTTGTTATTATAGAGATTTGAGAGCTTGTGTGTATCAGTATTGTATGATTTCGAAAAGTGTAATAGAAGTTAATTAATTAGATTCAGTAATTTTGTATGTGCAATTAATTTCAATTCTCTCCCACCCAACAGCTTGCATGGTTAATTACACATTTCCTCTGCACGCGATCCTTTTGCATACCTTACCCTAATTGGTGTTTGCTATGACGATAATGGAGTATCTGTTTTAAAACCTATTTCCAATCAAAGATATGTAAATGTTTATTTTTTTTTCTTACTTATTTTGAACAAAATATATAGTTTATACCTCACACACTGCAATTTTGTTGTCCTTCCATTAGACTTACCAATGTAAAAGTTAGAGATGAGAGTAGACGTCCTCCTCCTCCCACACGATTCATATCAAGAGAATTATTCTCTGTGTACAATATTTATTGATTCCATTAGAAACATTATTGTCTATTATGAGTAATAACGTGTTTATGATTTGAATAAAATTGTTACATACTCCGTACAGTATATACGTTATTAACATAGACACCTTTTGGTTACCTATAAACTTCTTCTTATAAGTTCACAGTTGACTGCCTTGATATTGATTTTCGTCTTTTGTGTACTTTTGTTACTTCAGCTACAAAATTTTGAATTGTTTAGTTATCGTCTCGATGAGAGTAATCAGATTAGTTAAACCATACGGAGTACTATGTTAGCAATCCTAAACAAGATTGTCTGTACTGCAGGTGCAGAAATTAAAAAAAATGTGTTTGGATATTTGACAGCAGTTTGACACTAGCTTTTAAAGAATTTAATTTGTTGCATTATGTATTGGTGTCATTATTGGGCCTCTCCTTTGCAGATGGAGTTTCTCTCCCATGTTAACCTAAAACTATATGGTGTATTGCTGAGTGGATGAACTTAATTGGAGAATGAATTAATACTGGCATATATAGGGTAGCCAGCCATTCCAACCACTGCCAATCATTCTTGAACCCCAAATCCAACCATGTTTACAATCTCTCCACAAAGGGAAGGACCAAAATGGTGCTCGCCCAATCCATTAAAAATGGGTATCAAAAAGGAAAATAAATTAATTGTTCTTTGACAACTTATTATATTTGTCAAAAACTTGGAATGGCCCTGTATTTAACAGACAACGCCTACAACCTTGGGACATAGTAAACACAAAGTCCAAATGCAAAAGGCTGAGGCTGTGTTTGTTTGGTTGGTTGTGTTCCCCTTATTAAATTTGAAATGATTTTCAAATTTTGTGACCGTTTAGGAGTTATTTTTTTCTTCTTTCCCGCTATCTTAAGCATGGTGGGGTTAGCTAATGTTGATGTGAAAAAAAGAAAATATATTCAACTTTACAATGGTGGACTTAGCCCTCTCATAAAGACTTTCAACCACTCGATCAAATCGGTGTATAGATTTTTCCCCTTCTACCGATGGAAACTTGTCTACGACTAGAACATTTGAGACAAAAATGACAATCACCGAGCAAATTAGGGGCCGGAAAATAAATGAACTTTTAAATTTCCATGTGGTATCATGTGCTTGTGCCAACTTTTAAATCGGGTCTTTACAGTCTTTTCCTCGTACCTCGTACTTTTTTCTAGTAGAACCTAGGGTAGATGCATCCAGGCAATTAAAATTTTTGTTGGAAGTTAACCGATCTCAATATATTCGTTTCTTAATCAATAGCAAAGAAGATTAAGCTTTCTTAATGGTCTGCAAATTGTTTTCCAAGAGTATTTAACTCTGCACTAATATCCCTAGTTAAATAAGTTGTGGGGTCCACACTTATCATTCAGAATCTCATATACTTGCCGCACCTCAAGGAATTGAATGCCGTCAACAATTGTAGAAGTTGAAGTTTTTTGTTTTTTTTATTTAACATGTAGAAGTTCAAGTTGTTGGGAAACCCGAATCCCAAGAACCAGTGATGATTCGTACAGATTATATAATAAAAAAAGCAAAATCCTACAAGGCCGAACTAGGGCTTTATCTCAACTCTCACGACACGAAAGCTGATTGAACTTGTTACAGCACAACTTCTTGCATGCCACAAATTCTGCTCGACCGTACCTTACAGGATCTATTTGGTCTCTTTGACTCGATCTCTATTTCGTGAATAATAGAAAAACGTATCACTGACATAACGTGTATATATAGGACTACGATAGGGACCTAAGGAGTAATAACTCCGGGCTCCCGGTGTAAATAAGAAACCATAATCCCACCAGAATTCTCTTATTACATTCATTATAACTCACCCCACTACAGAATTATAATTACACTCTCATCCTTATCTCAATTATATTACAAGCTCCATGATATTAAATACTTATTAATCTCTCCACGTTAAAATTACAGATACCCGTTAATTATAGTAAATTACCAACACAAGTTTAACTGGCAATATTTATCTAGAGATTGGAGGAGCAATGAAATACTATACAATATCCAGAACCCTAGACGATCCAATAATAACGGCAAATCACACTTGTTATCATTCGTAGTCAAAACAGCGTTGTTTCGTGACTAGTCTACTTTATGTTCATAGTCAGATCTTGAGGTAAATAGCGTTGTTTTTCATAGACAATACTAATTAAATTAAAATGACTTGACTTTAGGCCTCGTTTCGTTAAGAAAAATAAGTACTTATTTATTTCTTGAATTAAGTGTGATAATCTGGCTCGTAGAGTGGGAAATAAATAGTTAAAAAATAAGGCAAAGTCCATTTTTACCCCCTTTAGTTTGGGTCATGTGCGGATACACCGCCTATGGTTAAAAAATGTGCACATTATCTCCTGTGGTTTTGAAATTTGCGGATGGACCCCCCGTTGTCATGTTTTTCATACATATTTAGGAAGGTATATCTCACATGTCTCTAGAATCTAATTTGAGCCGTTCATAATGTATCAAATCAAGAAGAGAGCAACTCTGTAAAAAATCATCTCAATCAAGCATCAATAACCTAATGATCTAATTCTTGGTAAAATCAAATTTAAAATTTTAATTTCATAATAAATTAGATTCGACCATGAATAGTTTTTTTTGATCGACTTGAATTTTAGTATGGATGTAGTACTCGTCAAACTCTACAATATCAACGATTCAAATCCAATTCTTGGTATATGGGATGGATTAATTAGATTTGAGGAATAAGAGGAATCAAGGGAGAGGATGAGGGTAGATCGGTCATTTAATGTTGTATCCGTTAATATAGATGAAAAACATGACAGTAAGGATCCATTCGCATATTTTCAAAATCACATGGCCTAAGATCTCTCTCTCACAATTTCTTACTTCGATCACTACGTACCCATTATCTCCAACATCGTTATTTTCTTCTTAATCAAACAGACTACTATGTTTTTTTAATTACCAACTCGAATTACCATTACGCAGTTGGAGTACCAGCTGGATGCTTTTGTTTGTTATTACTTTCTCCTACTTGTTTTTTGTTTATTTTTATTTGATTCAATAGATGATTAATTTAATTTCACATGGGAGCTGACTCTGCGATCGATGCCCATTTCATTAATTGGTCAACTAGGAAAACCTTGGGCAAATTAAGGAGATCGATTTAATTGAATCATACTAGTACTGTAATAGGCAAATATATACTACCACAACAAACTTCTTGTGTGGCCCGAGATCTCCGGTTCGTGTCCTTCCTCCGCTGGTTCAAGGTTGTCTAGCTTCGTCCACCTAACCTGCACCACGAAGCACGACTAAAGACCACACCGGAGGAGCCCCGGTATGGCCCTCCGGCGCAAGGATGAGAACGGTGCAGGGAAAGAGGGAAAGAGCTAGGGTTTTTAGTAGGGAGCGTTATGTACCTTTTAGGGCTGCATCACTTGGTATTTATAGAACCTTCCTAACTTGCTCTCCAAGTACGAACACGTGCTCCGCACAAGCTGCGTGATGTCATTGTGATGTTACTGGAAAGATCTTTTGTAACCGTTTCAGCGTGAGCTGTCCTTTCCCATGTGCTTCCATTATTACCTTTTGTAACCGCTTCAGCACGTGGAAAGCAGACATCCCGTGGGTGGCCAATCCCGGCTAGAGGCCGAGCCCGCAATGGGCCGAGCCCAGCGTAGATCGTATGCAGATACCATCTGTTGAGAACCGTCGGCAAGGTCCGCCGTACGTGGAACGTCGTTGGCTGGAGCCGACTCTGATATAGCCGCGTGGGGTCGTCGATCTTCGGCAAAGTACCGATCGAACTGTGTTCGGCCTACTACAATAGCCCCTCGATCTCTGCCGAAGCCGAGCGCGAGGTAGGATCGATACAGAGCTTTGGCCGAACGTGGAAAATGCCGAGGATGGATGAGTGATGATAGAAACGAGACAAAGCTGGGTTTAACCTGCCTTTAACACTTTCCAAGGAGTAACCGTCAGAGGCGCCTCCCAACGTAAGTATGCCAAGTGTCAGCGTGCAGCTGGGTACGGCTGGTGAAAGGACGGTTGGCGCAGGAGAGGTTCTGCAGGCTGTCACATCGACGCCACGTGTCGCGTGCTGAGTGGACGCCTGTTCGGCGGTGTCATAACGGGCGGGAACTTCAAATCCCTAACCCTAGCTCTATATAAAGGGAGGACGTGAGGAGAGAGAAGCTACCTTTGCTTTCTCTCTCTAAACCTTCATCGCCAGAGCTTACCTCCGCAGCTGTTCATCTTCTGGCTTTGATTCCCAACGGGTTCATCACCAGATCTTGTCAAAAACCACAGGTACGAGTTCGTATTTATCCCCTTTTCAAGTTTCTGTAGTTTTTACATGCTTTTTCTGCCTTTTTCCTTGGTTTTTAGGGTTATTTGTTCTGTGTGAACAATGCAAGGCCTGGAGATGAACGAACTGTTCATCTTCGCCTTCAACCTGTTCTTCCAAGCATGAGTCCTTGAGGATTCCGTGCTTGGTCGATGTTGGGTTTGGCCGATGGTGGGCTTGGCCGAGCCCCACTTTCTGGTTGCTTGTGTCGAGCCCCCACTAAATTCCAGGGTTTCTCGAGCTTGAGTTTTCATAGGATAGGAATGGTGGGCCAGTAGGTAGCCGAGCGTAGAGATCCTTGCCTTCTGGCCGATGACGAGGTTTCTCATTGTTTTTCTTTTGTTTTTGTTAGGTCTGGCTCACCAAGTCATTGTCATCTCTTCTGACTTCGAGAGCTCCGGAGACGGCTCTGCTGAACTATTTATCCCAGATTATCTAAAGAGGCGACGAAGCCGACGACAGTCTTCCTCAATTGCGTCCAATATGTCGGATGCTAGTGACTCCAACGCCGAGCGCGTCCATGAGTATGACGACAGGTTCAACACCGAACCCGAGATATCCTTCTCCTCATCTACCCATTCCGATGCGGAGCACGAGTTAGGTCCTGAGGCCGAGTCCAGGTTTCTCTCAGGAGCCGAGGCTCAAGCCTCCTCGCGCTCCATGCCAAGTGAGACGCCGTCTGAAGATAGGGACGTAGCCGACCTTTATGACAAGGGTCAAGTTTGTCCTCACGCCCACTTCTTCAGCGGGCAACCCGAGGAATACGAGAATTTCTGCCGTACCTACGACATTCCCGACGACGTTGTCGTCAGCCAGGTCGCCAGTAACCGTATTAGGGATAAACTGGAGCACCATCCCGAGCACATCACTGTCCCGCTAATGGCCATCTGCGAGGCCGGGCTCCGCTTCCCTCTTCATCCGTTCCTGAGAGAATTGCTCGCCAGGTTCAATCTGGTACCTCACTACTTTGCCATTAATAGCTATAGGATAGTGATGACCGTCATCAAATTGAAGGAACTCCATGGTTTGGACTTCTCGATCGCCGACCTCTTTCACACCTACATCATGTTTAGGCACGGCGCTACCGAGCGTAGATACCTTTCTACGCGAAGTGGAAAAAAGCCGCTTATAGAAGGCCTTCAAGATACTGATAAGTGGGCAAACTTCTATGTCGAAGTGAGCGGAAACTATGAGTTTGGTGACCAAACATCTCGATTGTATAGTGTGCCGAAGATAAAGGATTTCCGAGGTTGGTCGAATTCCTCTTATTTTGCCGAGCTTAATATTTATCTGTACCTTGACTTTCCTTTTGACTGGGTTAACTCTTCACTGCAGATCATCGAGCCATTACCAAGCGGGAGCAATCATTGGCAGTTGAGAAGAACGTGGAGACTTTGCTTGCATTAATTTGTCGGGATGCGCCGACAATTCTCGGATACGAGCCGTCCTACAAGGGCAAGTTGAAAAGAAGGGAGAAAAAGGCTGGTCCGAGCATGAAAGGAAAAAGGAAGACCGCTGAGAAGCAGGGAGGAAAGGAAAAAGACCCCAAGTTGAGCAGGGTAGCGAAGGGCAAGAGGGTGAAATTCCCATCTTTGAAGAAGTCGGCAGAATTTTGGTTCCAGCAGAGCCAGCCCTCAACGTTTGAAGGTATTGATATTGAGCCCCTTCGAACCCTCATCCCCCAGTTTGCCGACGACATGGGCCGGAGAAACGTCGTAAAGATGAACATCAGGGACGGCGCCCTAGACAGACAAAAAGCAGCCGCCGAGGCCGAGCGCGCTGCCAAGAGACAAAAAACTTCCCACGACCTTCTCCCTGCCAAGCCCCCCACGACGCTTGCCAAGGAGAGGGACCAGACGGAGTCATCGGCTGCGGGTGGCTCCAAAGCTTTGGAGAGGGCGACTGGCTCGGGTAGCCAGGCGGCTGCACAGGAGTTCGCTCCCTCTTTTGCCATGGCCGAAGGCAGGATTATATCCGTCAGCGACAGTGTGAAGCTGGAGCCTGGCCTAGCCCCAACAATGCTTCAAGGTTTGGCATTGCCAAACGACATGATGAAGGTACCCGAAGAGCTTCAGCCGAGCCTGGTTCACGCCAGTGCGTATGTTGTTCAGGTACTTTCCCAAACCCAGTTTCTTTTTTCAATCCTTCGAACAAATTTATGAGCTTGTATTTTTGCTGTTATGTAGGCCGGCCAGGCGATTCTCCATGCGTACAACTAAGCCACCCTCCTTACTGCCGAGCGTAAACGATATTACGCCGATCTGAAGGTCGAGCGTGAAAAATCAAGGAGTTATAAGGGGAGCCTGCAGATGGCGAAGACCCAAATAGCGGAGCTGGAGAAGGAGAAAGAGGAGATGGCGGAGAAGCTGAAGAAGGCCGAGCGCGAGCTTGGTCAAGTGGTTAGGAGGGAGAAGAGGAAGATGAAGGAGGTTGATCAGAAGGCGTATCAAGCAGGCTATGACCGTGCAGGACAAGAATACATGAGGGACGCGCGGTCAATGGTGAATGATCATCTCCAAGAAAAGGTACCTATTGCTTACAAAGCTGGGTACAAGGCCGGTGTTGCTGCCGTTGGTGTAGGAATGCAGTTGGAGCTTGACCTGAGCCGAATCCCAGCGCCGACAGTTCCCGAGCTCGAACTCCCTTAAACTGAGGAAGAGTGTGCTCCACTGCCGGACGAGGAATTTCCCGAGAGCGAGGAGGACCTCGAGGACCTCACCATTGTCGATTTATCCGAGGATGGTGCGAAGAAGAAGCTCGATGACGGTGACGAAACTGCTGCTGATGCAGAGAAGGATATGGACAAGGAAAAAGACAAGGTGGCAGGTGGTGGTGGTGTTGCCGATGAAGTTGCCGATCCCGCTGCTGACACTACTGCGGATGCTACTGCCCAAGTCTGAATATTTTGTTGTCGATTTCTTCCATTTGTTGACTGTAAGGTTTTGAACACTTTTTGGACTGGACGGCGCCGAACACCGGTGTTTGCCGTTCCAGATGTAATAGTCATTGGGGGTCGGCATTGAACGATTTACCACGCCGTACCTCCTGTTAGGAATTTCTGCTACTCTTATGTTTTTTTTTTTTTTCAATGGATGTGTGATTTCCCTTAGGACGAATCTGTTTTGCCGTGCTTGAACATCTTTCTTCACATTCTTGAGAAATTTTGATAGTCTTGTTTGTTTGGATTGGTAGATATCCGTAGCCCCCACTTTGGTATAGGTTCGGCTTTGAGATGTAAGCTGATAACAGCCGAACCTGGACCAAAGTAGAAATGCGAGTAGGTGTGTTTGGCCAAAATGCTTGCCATGTTAACCAAGGTAGGATAATTGTTCAATGGGTGGTTTGCTCACCAAAGTGTGAGTGTAACCTGACTGTGGTCGACCTTAATGTCTTGCCAAGTCAAACCGAAGCCCACATTCCAGCCGTATTGTGTGTTATGGGCTCGGTGGACCATATGTCCTGTTTTGCTTCTTTAGGCAGTATGGCCGAAGCAGACCCTGAGGGCCGTTTGTGGATGCGACCGAAGTCGGCGTTTGTGGGTGGCAAGGTTGCCTAGGGTGATGTAAGCGAGATTTCGAAAAAATGCTAAGGTACATAACGGGAGATAAATGATTGCCGAACAAAAAAGTGATTCCCATTAAGTTATTGAGACGAAAAGACAAGCAGTCAGTAGCCTAGGCCATTCTGTGAAATGAAAGACATAAAAACAGAAATGGGCGAGTAAATGATGTAGTGAAATGTCTAGGAAAACAGGCAGTATAGCCGAGCATGGATTTGAGTATCACATATACGCCTTCTTGAGGTTCTGGGCGTTTGGTCAGTACCTTCCCATTCATGTCCTCCAGTATGTATGCTCCTTCGCCAGCAATCTTGACGATGCGGAAGGGACCTTCCCAGTTCGGCATGAATTTCTTTTTCTTAGTTGCCTGGACCACCTTTCGCCAAACTAAGTCGTCAGGCTTGAATTTCTTCATGCGGACACTGCGGTTATACCCCTTGGCCACTTGCTGTTGATAGTCTGCAAGCTTCAGCCGAGCGTCATCACGCTTTTCTTCGGCAAGGATGAGCTCCTGGGCAACAGCCTCGTCATTGGTGACTGGATCGAACGTCTCAGTCCGGAGGGTGGGGAACTTAGACTCCAAAGGGATGACGGCCTCCATGCCGAACGCCATGGAGAATGGGGTTTGGCCTGTAGAACGGCGAGGTGTAGAGCGGTAGGCCCAGAGAACCCTTGGCAGCTCCTCTGCCCATTTTCCCCGTTTTGATGTTAAGCGACGTTTAATCCCATGTTATACCCCTTTGTTTGAGGCCTCGGCCTGGCCGTTCCCCTGAGGGTACGCTGGAGTAGAATTAAAGAATCGGATGCCGAACTCTGCAAGGAGACTTGACAGGCCGTTGCCAACAAATTGTGTGCCGTTGTCAGAAACAATTGCGTACGAAACGCCGAACCTTGTAATAATGTTCCGCCAAACAAACCGCCGAACGTCAGCCTCGGTTGTGGTTACCAAAGGTTCAGCCTCCACCCATTTGGAGAAGTAATCCGTAGCTGTGATGAGGAACTTGAAGCCCCCAGGGGCAGTTGGCAACTTCCCGACGATGTCGAGCCCCCATTGGGCGAATGGCCATGGACTTGTTATGGGGGAGAGGTTCTGAGCGGGCTGCTTGGGTATTGGGGAGAACAGTTGGCATGGTCGGCATTTGCGGACAACCTCTTTGCAATCTTTCTTCATATTTTTTCAGAAATAGCCTTGACTTAGCGCCCTCTGGCATAAGGAACGTCCGCCAGAATGGCAGCCGCAGCTGCTTGAGTGAAGCTCGTTGAGGATCGTTGGTACCTACGTAGGGTGGACGACGAGTAGGTACGGCCCAGAGATGGACTTTCGATAGAGTTGGCCGCTGTCAGATAACCAGTAGTATGCAGTCTTATTCCGGATTCGGTATGCTTCCTTTTTGTCATCAGGTAGAGTGTTGGTCCTGAGGAAGTCCACGATCTCATCCATCCAGCTTGGGCCGAGCTCGATGTTCAGCACTTCTGGGGGTTTGTCAAAGCTTGGTTGACTGATGCTGCCGAAGTTGATAGTGCGGAATCCTGAAACCTTGGAGGCCGATGCCAAACCAGCGAGAGCGTCGGCGTGGGCGTTGTGTTCCAGGCTTATCTGCTCGATTTTGAAACTTTTGAACTTGGTGATAAGCTCTGCTGCCGTCGTCTGATACTTCATCATTCTTGGGTCCCTGGCTTCGTAGTCCTCTAACACTTGATTCACAATCAGTTGTGAATCGCAGTAAACAACAAGGTTATCGGCTTGCATTGCGGAAGCCGAACGTAGTCCTGCGAGGAGGGCTTCATACTCGGCCTCATTGTTAATGGCGGGGAAGTCAATGATGATAGAACTTTCATGCATTGTCCCACATGGGGAGACTAAGACTACACCCGCGCCTGCTCCGTTACTATTTGAGGCACCGTCGACGTGTAGTCTCCAGGAGTCGCCCTGAAAAAGTAGCCAGGGTTTCTCAGCATCTATTGGTCCGGCCGTAGCTGGTAGAGCAGGCGTATTGAACTCTGCGGCATCTTCAGGGGTGAGTTCGGCAATGAAGTCGGCGAGGACCTGTCCTTTGATTGCCGTACGAGGCTCAAAGTGGATGTCGAAATTGGCAAGTTCGACGGCCCACTTGGAAACTCGATTGGAGAGGTCGGCCTTTCGAAAGAGAGCTTTGAGGGGGTACTCTGTTAAGACCGTGATGGTATGGGACTGAAAATAGGGAAGTAGCTTCCTTGCGGCCGAGACGAGAGCTAGAGCCAATTTCTCCAGAGGGAGATAGCGCGTTTGTGCGGGAAGGAGTGTCTTGCTGGTAAAGTAGATGGGCATGTCATCGGCTCCCTGTCGTCGGACGAGAGCGGAGCTGACGGCATGGGCTGAGACTGCCAAATATAGATAGAGCGTTTCGAATTCTGCCGGCTTCACTAATAGAGGTGCGGAACACAGGTAGCTCTTGAGCTCGGCTAGCGCCTTGTCGCACTCTTCCGTCCATTCGAAACTTCGCCTACTTTTCCCTCTCAAAGCATGAAAGAAGGCGTGGCATTTGTCCGAAGACTTGCTGATGAAGCGATTGAGAGCAGCGGCCATGCCGGTGAGTCTCTGAACCTCTTTGACCGTACGTGCTGGGCGCAGGTCTGCTACAGCTTTGATCTGGTTGGGGTCGGCTTCAATATCTCGTCGGTTGACAAGATGTCCAAGAAACTTACCGGCGCTCACACCGAAGGCACACTTCTCTGGGTTAAGGCGGAGCTTGTGGAGTTTGAGAATGTCGAATACCTCTTTCAGCTCGGCAAGGTGGTTACCCTCCCTCTGGCTCTTGACGACTAGGTCGTCAATATATGCCTCCAAAATATGGCCAATCTGTTCGTGGAGCATTTTGTAGATTGCTCGGTTGAAGGTGGCGCCTGAGTTTTTGAGCCCAAATGGCATGACTCGGTAGCAAAAGATGCCGTGCGGAGTGATGAAGGCGGTTTTTTCCATGTCATCGGGGTCCATGGCTATCTGATGATAACCACGGTAGGCGTCGAGGAAGCTGAACCGAGCGTGACCGGCGGTTGCGTCGACTAACTGATCGATTTTTGCCAGTGGGAACCAATCTTTAGGACAAGCATCGTTGAGGTTGGTGTAGTCGACGCAGACTCGCCACTTGCCGTTTTTCTTCACTACCACCGTGTTGGAAAGCCAAGTGGGGTATTGTACCTCCTGGATTGCATTGGCTTCGAGTAAGCGATTGACTTCCTCAATGACGGCGTCGGCATGCTCGAGAGCTGAACGTGAGCCTTCTGGACTACCGGCTTGGAGTCCTTCTTGATGTTGAGTGAGTGGCCAGATGAAGTTAAGGTCGACACCTGGCATCTCGTTGGGCGTCCAAGCGAAGACCTCCATGTTTTCTTTCAGAATTGAAACATTTCTTCACGCTCGGCGTCGCTCAAGGAAGAGCCAAGCAAGAAGAAAGCGAGATCCGTCCTCATTTATGGGCATTTGAACTAATTCTTCTTCACTTTATCTTCGGCCTTGTGGCGACGTCTTCGATGACAGCCATGTCCGGACTTCAACCCATTGGACTTGTTTTGCTTTGGAGGACGTGTGCACAGCTGAGACGTAGCATTTTTTGAAGGCAACCTGGTCGCCTCTCAGATCCTCTTGTCGGCCGCTGGTGCCAATGAAGCGGACGACCTGGTGGTAAGTGGAGGCAATGGCCTGCATGCTGTGCAACCAGGCTCGGCCGAGGATGGCGTTGTACGGACTTGGAGCATTGACGACGATGAACTCGACGGAGACGGTTCTTGAACCGACGATGACAGGAAGATGGATTTTGCCAATTGGCCAGACGGGAGCCCCGTTGAATCCGATGAGAGGAACCTCTGTGTCTTGTAGGGCCGACTCTGGGAGATCAAGTTTTTTGAAAAGGTCATAATACATGACCTCTGCCGAGCTTCCCTGGTCGATGAGGACACGTTTGACGTCATGGACGCCAATTTGAACAGTGACAACAAGTGCATCAGAGTGGGGAGTTTGTACATGCTCAAGGTCACGCTCGGTAAAGGTAATCGTCCATTTGGGTACATCCTGCGGATACGGTCGTTTGGATCCACAGCCGACAGAGAGTACCTGCTTGGAGGACGAGGCTTGAGTGATGTCGGCTCGGAGAGTACCTTCGAGTTCCTTTGTTACTGGACCGTGGATAACGTGTATCATCGGCCTTGGTTCGTTGGGATTGGGATTGCCGGTTGGCTGTCGTGCTGGTGTTTTTGCTCGGTCGATGTACTGATCGAGATGGCCCTGGGCGGCTAGTCTCTCGAGGAGTGCTTTGTATGGAGCGCAGGCTGTGGTGTAATGGCCGAGCTCGTTGTGGTAGGAGCATTTCCTCCTTGGATTCTGATCTGGTTGACCAGTATCTGTGCCGAGCTTACCAGTTGGCCATTCGAACCACGGCTGTCTCATGATTTCTTTCAGGAATGACCAAATGGGTTCCTTAAAGTATGTGGTCTCGGCGACGTAGTCATGCACCTTCGGCTGGCGCTTCTTGCCGTCTTTGATGTTGTTCACATGTTTCTTCGATTGGGGTTGCTAGGTGATGCCTGGTGCAGACAGCTGTTGGGTGGATGCGGGCACGGTCTTGACTGCGCTCGGCATCCCCTGTGCCGCCCTATCAGCGTAGAATTCTTCCAGTGCGCAAAATCGTTCCACGACACGCATGAGTTCGCCCATGCCGTGGGGCGGGCGGATGGCGAGTTCGTCAAGTATCTTGCTGCCCGTTTCCAGGCCATTCTTGAATGTACGTGCAGCCCAGTATTCATCGATCCCAGGTATTTCGTTGAAGAGCTGCCAGTAACGTTCGGCGTATTGTCTGAGGGTCTCGGCCGGGAGCTTCCTCATCTGGGTCAAGGACTCAGGCTCCTTGGCAGTCTTGTTGCTAGTGATGAAGCGGGTATTGAACGCGCGCTCGAGGTCGGCAAGATTCCGAATGGATCCAGCGGGCAATTTGTTGAACCACTGGAGTCCAAGGGAGCCGAGGCTGGAGGGAAACGCCTTGCACTTAATCTCATCCTTCTGGGTACAGAGCTCGATTGTTTGGCGGAAGTGGATGAGATGGGTGTAGGCTTCACAAGTGGAGGGGTTGAATTTGGTGAATTTAGGCAAGTGAAATGTAGATTCAGGTGAAGTGTTGATTATATGGGAAGTGAAAGGTGAAACACCGAGATCCTTCAGCTGCCTCTCAAACCCAGGACGTGGAGGTTTGCCGAGCTCATCCGTCTTCGTTCTTTTTGATTCTCGTCCTTTGGCAGTTGCCTTCCCATCTTCTCTGAGCCTGAGTTTGTCCCTCAAGTCCGTTGTTGTTCGGCGTGGGCCGTCGATAGATTTCTCCCGTTCATGACGAGTTTTGTTATCGTCATGTGCCCCTTCATTTCTTACGCCCTTTCCGTGCCTTCGGCGACGGTGCTCGGCGGTTTTGTTTTCGGGGGGGATCTCGCCGAGGCGCTCAGAGACGTGGCGCCTGGTCTGTACGGAATCTCGGCTTTGGTGCGAGACCGTGGTGCGAGAGAATTCCGCACGACCAGTTGAGTACGTGCTCGTGAATGACTCGGTGTCTCCCGTCCTGGTTCGCTCTTGGTAGTTTCTGGAACGGTGCGTTCCAGATGCGGTTGGTTGCTTGTACAGAATAATTTCTCTGGCGTCGCCAGGTGCTGGTGTGAAGCCAAGGCGGTCCTTAACGGAGCCTCGCTGGCCTACTTCGAGCGGACGCTCCAGCGGTGGAGGTGGAGGCGGTGGGGGTGTGTTCTGGTTCCTTTGCCTCGCGCTCCCACCGGATCTGGATGTGGTTGGAATAGCGGTCTGTTGTATGTGCTGCTTCATTTGAGCAACCTCTGCTCTTAGCGCCACAAGCTCGTTGTCTCGTTCGTCGTCCCGAAGACGGATGTAGGACGCCGTGACTTCCTCCGCGGCTGGAGATAGCCCGGAGCTGGCAGGGATTGAGATTGATATGTGTCTCTCCGGGGGTGGAAGGATGATATTTCCACTGGCGTCCTTGGCCCCAGAGATGGTTGCGTTCGTGAGATCACCGCCCATTGTGGTTGGATTTGAGGTTGTTTGTGGAGGAAGGGAGAGGTGTTTGAGAGTGGAGTGAGCCGTTTGAATCAGAAGCGTTTCACGTCGGGTTCACCAATTGTGTGGCCCGAGATCTCCGGTTCGTGTCCTTCCTCCGCTGGTTCAAGGTTGTCTAGCTTTGTCCACCTAACCTGCACCACGAAGCACGACTAAAGACCACACCGGAGGAGCCCCGGTATGGCCCTCCGGCGCAAGGATGAGAACGGTGCAGGGAAAGAGGGAAAGAGCTAGGGTTTTTAGTAGGGAACGTTATGTACCTTTTAGGGCTGCATCACTTGGTATTTATAGAACCTTCCTAACTTGCTCTCCAAGTACGAACACGTGCTCCGCACAAGCTGCGTGATGTCATTGTGATGTTACTGGAAAGATCTTTTGTAACCGTTTCAGCGTGAGCTGTCCTTTCCCATGTGCTTCCATTATTACCTTTTGTAACCGCTTCAGCACGTGGAAAGCAGACATGTCCCCGTGGGTGGCCGAGCCCGGCTAGAGGCCGAGCCCGCAATGGGCCGAGCCCAGCGTAGATCGTATGCAGATACCATCTGTTGAGAACCGTCGGCAAGGTCCGCCGTACGTGGAACGTCGTCGGCTGGAGCCGACTCTGATATAGCCGCGTGGGGTCGTCGATCTTCGACAAAGTACCGATCGAACTGTGTTCGGCCTACTACACTTCTCTTCTTCTTCTTTTTTTTTAATTCATAAAACAAACTTCTCTGACCCACATTTAGCGGGTCAAAATTTTAAATACTACTCGAGCCTTACTTGGGGAGTAAGTTTTAGGAAATGGATCATCTTCTTCTGTCCCTCAAAAGTGATTAGAAGGCCTAGCCCGTCCATTTGTAGGTTCAGAACAGTAGGGACAATTCATTTTTTTAGACTTCTTAAAAAGTCAGTGGAGTCACGCTAAAAATTATATTGATTAATATTATTCGACACTTTTTTGAAACACAATTATATTGAAAAAAGGGGTTTGGACTTTTCATAAATCTATTATTTTTAAATTTTAAAAATAAATCTTTATTTTTTAAGTAGTTTTTTAAAATGTGGAACGGGGTCTTAGACTGCTCAAGTGATGCAGGCCAATATCCTAAAAGTACGTGGATTTTATTTTGGAATTTCTAAATTAGTATTTTATTAGGAATCTTTCTGTATTAGCATAAATTACCTAGAATATTGAGGTTTCTTATTTAGGTTGATTTTATTTTCTTTTTATTGTTTTCTTGGTCTGCAAGAATTAGGATTTCTTCCTAGTATTTTTGTTTCCTTTTTAGTTCTAAGGTTGCTACTATTATAAATAATTGTTGTAAGCTTTAGGGCAAGAGGGTTGTTTTATGAATTATTAATGAAAATTTGAGAAGTTTTCTCATAATTGTTTGTTCGTAGAGAGAGTATTTCTAGTTCAAACTTATTTGTGATTGTCCTTATTACGTGTTCTTCTTTTTCAACACGCCTCCCTGCATCAATTGGTATCAGAGTTTGCGCTCGATTCCGGATCATGGAGCGACAAGGATTCGGTTATGGTCGTTATGCTGTTGTCGAAGATGTGTATGAACGAAGTAAAGCTGCACGAGAAGCACGAACGGAGGCGCGGTTCCAACAACTTGAGCAGCGTGTGATGGATGCGATTGGCGTCCTAACCGATCAGGTGGCTGCCATGTCTGTTGGGGGGAACCCACCTCACCATCGTCCGGTTCAACCTCGATTTTCAAAAGAGGAGGAGGTATCGGATGATATTTCTATTGCCAAACCTTTGACTGGTAACCATCAGTCGAGAGAGAAGACAATGTTGAATGAAGCCACCACTGAGTGGCCATTTACTTCAAAAATTATTCCGGATTCAATCGTTGATTGGAATAAACTACCAATTTATGATGAAGAACCGTTTAATATCAAGGAAGAGGAAAAAGAGATGCCAATGATTTTGTTTGTTACTAGTGCGAGCTCTCATTTGGAAGCAAGTCTGTTTGCACGATGGGATCCTTTACTCGTTTTCGTCTAGAGAGTGATTGGATCCATGTCGAGTGGGTCACATGCAAAAGTGACGACATGGTTACATGGAGCTATGCAATTTCTGACTACTTGGGCAACCGTTCTTTCGTAGTGGTTGTTCCACGGAACAATAACACGAACAACTTTTACTACAATTTATTTGACAGCCAACCGCTCGATGACTGTTCATGGTTCGAGAAGATTGAGTTTCTTAGAGTAGTTGGCATGGATTGGGAATCATCTTTAAAGTTTAGGTTTGAGAAAATTAATTTGAAATATAAGATTGATGCAGATAATTTTCGTCGAATTCAACTATATAAACTCGAGGACGAGTTTCTTCAAGCCGGGAAGGATGATGCAGACCAATATTCTAAAAATATGTGGATTTTATTTTGGAATTTCTAAATTAGTATTTTATTAGGAATCTTTCCGTATTAGCATAAATTACCTAGAATATTGAGTTTTCTTATTTAGGTTGATTTTATTTCCTTTTTATTGTTTTCTTGGTCTGCAAGCATTAGGGTTTCTTCCTAGTATTTTTGTTTCCTTTTTAGTTCTAGGGTTGCTACTATTATAAATAATTGTTCTAAACTTTAGGGCAAGAGGGTTGTTTTATGAATTATTAATGAAAATTTGAGAAGTTTTCTCATAATTGATTGTTCGTAGAGAGAGTATCTCTAGTTCAAACTTATTCGTGATTGTCTTTGTTGTGCGTTTTTTTTTTCAACACGCCTCCCTGCATCATCAAGCCAGCTGTTCCCACAGAACAGAATTCCAAGGCACTCATCCCAACAGGCTGCTTGGTAGAAGTCCACACAGAGCCAAAGGCTGCTTGTACCTCTCATCTTTCACACTCATTCATGAATTAAGTTTAATATTTCAACCAATAATTCTAACACCACATTCATTTATACATCCATTCACACATCTATACTCACAATAAGGGTGGAGCTCACACATGCTGGATGTGTAGTGTGTGCAGGCTCCACCCTTATTATGAGTGTAGTGTGTGATTAGGTATGTAAATGGGTGTGATGGTAGAAAGATTGTATTTCAACATCCTTTGTGTGGTTACCAATTCCTTATCTTCTCTCTCTTTTCTTTTTTCTTTTTTTTGGGTCAAACGGAAATTCCCTTGTCTTCTCTTATTAAAAGTGTATGGACGGGAAATGTATGCGTGGTTTACAGGAAATTTCCTTAGGAGTTGGAGACACACGCTTCACAGAGACTCAGAGAGAGAGAGAGAGAGGATGGATCCAGAGCTCTACAAAGCAGCAAAAGAGGGCGATGTAATGTACCTCGCTGCAAGAATCCATGGAAGAAACATAACAGAGGAAGAGGCCATGCGTATCCAAGATGGTATTTTTCTCAAGAGGACGCAACACGGCAACAACAATATCCTTCACATAGCAGCAAGAGCCGGACGCGATACCTTCGTTGTGGAAGCTCTCAGGCGCTTCCCTTTTCTTTCTGACCTAGTTGCGGGCGCTTTCTGGGGCTTCCGTTGTATTCTTTCTGACCTAGTGAACTCACAAAGTGTCTTCGTTGCGCAAGCTCTCCGGCGCTTCCCTTTTCTTTCTGACCAAGTGAACTCACAAGGTGACTTCGTTGCGGAAGCTCTCCGGCGCTTCCCTTTTCTTTCTGACCAAGTGAACTCACAAGGTGACACCCCTCTCCTTGTCGCAGCTAGATTTGGTCACCTCCAAGTGGTGAAAACACTTGCGGAGACTAATAATGAGCTCCCGATGCAAGATGATCATACGGCTACTGCTGTAAAGAGTGGAACAAATTCGAGGCGTAGTCGTCGTCAAAGAGATGTGGAAGAAGGGCTAGTTAATCATCAATTGGAGCAAGGTACAGTACAAGACAATGTGGTCACTATAGAGAATGGAACAAACTTGAGTAATATTAGCCGTCGTCAAAAAGATGTGGAAGAAGGGCTACTTGATGATTAATTGGAGCAGGGTACATTATAAGACGACATAGCTACTGTTAGAGAAATCTTAATCTTAAAAGTTTATTTTGAATTTTTTATTTAATTCCTTAAAGCTTTGCAGATTACAATATATTTTGATATCAAATTATAATTAACTCTCAAATTGTAACCTCTCATTCATATTCATGGAGTTTTGTGCCAGATAGTAGATGCTACTCCTATTTGTTTGGGGTATTAACCTATTGGTCCGGAGATACATGAGTGTGGAAATGCATAAAACATAGAGTTTAATTTATGGTTAACGAAATTCTCTTCGCAGTTCAGAAAAATTAAAACATAGAGTTTTATACTACAAAATGAAGTTATACTTGTGTTGCTTTGGCAGTTTGTTGATGTATAATTTTGAGTGTATTGTTTGGGCATACAAGCGGTTCTTGGTTCGTGAGAAGCTTTTGAGTGTATTTTTTGAGCAGACGGCCATTCTTGATTTGTGGAAATGATTTAGATGCACACAAAATTTCCTAACAATCGTTTGTTCCCTAAGGAAAGCGCATTTTGCGTACCTCTATCAAATATCAATAAGTTTTCTCTACTTAAACTTTTATCCAACCATATTATTATCTTTTGATCGTCTCCTATTTTTAGTGTTCAGAGATATTCTAACGAATATTTACAAATCTTATAGGAGAAACCGTCATTTATTTCTGTGAAACTTTGAGACTAGTCCCTGCAAACTGAAATTTTTAAGGGTCGTAATGTTACGACTGCGTAACATGCTATTGGCTCATTCATCTGTGTTATATGCCTGATTTAAGTTTTAAGGGTCGTAAAATTTCGAAGAGGTGCTTTGCATGTCTGTTGCTTTTAATTTGAGGGCTAAGTTCTAATCAAGTCTAATAAAATCAGTTTCGGTTTCGCTGATCTCAACATATTGTTATTTTTTGTGGTTGTCTCTTATTACATTTGTGTGTACAAAGATCCTAACGAATATTTCCGACAGCAACTTCTTCGGAGAATGGAACAAACTCGAGAGACATGACTACTGCTCTGGAGAATGAGACAAACTCAAGTAGTAGTCATCGTCCAAGAGATGTGGAAGAAGGGCTAGATGATCATCATCAATTGGAGGAGGGTACTATGCAAGACAGTATGGCTACTGCTGTGGAGAATGGAACAAACGCAAGAGACAGGACTACTGCTCTGGACTCTGGAGAATGAAACAAACTTGAGTAGTAGTCGTCGTCCAAGAGATGTGGAAGAAGGGGTAGATGATCATCAATTAGATGTGGCAATTCCCTCCCATTGGCGGGTGAAAAATTTGGAGCAGGGTACTACAATTACTACAGCTCTACATGAGGCTCTAAGGAATGGGCACCAGGACGTGGCACGTTATTTATTAGGATTAAAACCCGAAATGGCAGCCTTTGATAATCTTGCTGGAGAGAGCCCACTTTTTTTGGCTGCAGAGTCTCGTTGCGAGCTATTTATGTCAGATATTTTATTGTCAAAACGGCCATATAGCACAAAAGGCCCCGACGGACTGAATGCGCTGCATGCTTCACGACATTGTTGTGGTATGTATATAGTCTTTAGTTTTTTTTTTTTTCCCACTTTTTCCCTTGACGACGACTACTGCTACTGCTGCTGCTCCTCCTCCTCCTCGACGTGAACAATATGTTGTGCTACGAGTTAGGATCGAAAACTACTACACAATCACACAAAGACGAGAGAATTTTTGAGATTCATATGTACTGCACAATCACTCAACCTTATATAACCTTTATTCTCTATCTATTGTTGCCTCACACCATGAGAACCAAAACAAGGGGATTGGGCGAATTTGTATACATCATCACGCTTGTGAGGAATTTTCTCCATCAATAACACCAAACGTGCCTCTTTTGGTAAAATGGAAGTTTTCCCACTTGATTTTGAGCTGGGACATTTATTCATTTGCTGGTTTGGAGCCTTAGATTCAAGATTCTGATACTGTTGGAACATTGAAAGTTTTTAATAAAAATAAATTAAAATACTTATTATCTATCATTACTTTTCCGTTACAACATTAGTGTGCATAAATATTTTCGGTTACAAAAACATAAAAGTAATAATTATTTCTATCATTATATATAACGATAAATGAGACTTAAATCCAATTACCCCTCTATATATTGGTTTTTAACAAGTGTGAAAAATAGAGGTAGAAATAGGAGAAGCTAGCTAGAGAGATACACCCATATACTACTTTGTGGTATACATGCTAGAGAAATATTATAGATTCTATGAGAGAAGTGTGTATATATATACTACTTTCAATATTGTTGGGCAACTCGGTTCGTGACCTCCCGGTGGTCGTGAACATCGAATGAGGAATGCTTATGAGCTCTTGGGTTTAATCTTGGGGCTAGTATGTACACTTCAATGGAACCTTCACGAGAGGAGGAATATTAGCCTTAAGACTTTGATTACACGATTCTCATTCTCATAGGCAACATATTTCCTACTTTCACTATTTGCATAATACTTTATTTCATTTCCATGGTTACGTGTTTTAATACTTCTTGTAATAAAATAAATTTAGTGAATAAAAGTTTTAGGCCTCCCGAATTTAAGTAAAAAAATAAGGCTTCGTTTTCCATATTATATACTATAATTTATTCCGTGTTCTGATACAAGATGAATTCTGGCAGAGTTGGTGCGTGCATAACCTTTGAATTCCATATGTTCTTGGTTCAGTTCCAAGCTGGGCCGGCCCTGAGGTGGTGTTAGAGGTGTCGGCGCTCTAGGCCTCTAGATTTTATGCAGAAAGGAGGCCCCGTTTCTCGTAAAACATAATTATATAATATATATTAAAGTTTCGGTATTCTAGCAGAAATTAACTTTTGGCCTCAGTGGTTTGTGTAAAGTTATAAAATCTAAAGGTCTCAAGTTCTAGGAGCTCTTTTGTTGGTAAACTATTTTTTTCCCTTCTTTTTTTTTATACGACTCTTGCCCTTCTTGTGTTATAAATTACTTATGCTTTGTAGATGTTACTTAAGAGCAAGGTCACATCATAAATGTTTTGATAAGTTTTTTTAATTTTAATTTTACTTTTAACTTCTAATGTCAAATTCACAAATTAAACCTATTGACAAAAATAAACCAAAATAATTTATTTTCACTCAACAAACTTTTATAAAAAAAAATATTCAAAATATTCATTAGACACATTGCAGTGTATGTGCACTACTTTGTCATGTTTGATTCATATTTTTATAATGGTGTAAAACTTTGTAAAATTTATTTTAGTTAAATTACGAAGCCAAAATATAAAGTTTAATCTTTTTACTTCATATTAGCCACTTTTTTTTTTTTTGATAGGCAAAAAGTTTATTGAAGAAATCTTGACAAAGGGTATCAAGATGGGGGAGAGGAGAGGGGAATCCAACCAAAGGTTGGATGAAACAAAAAACACCCAATGGGACAAAGCCCGAAAACACCACGGGGCTAAGCCCGAAACACCCAAAAGGGTAAAATCCATACAAAATATGGGCCAAGCCCAATCCAAGAACCCCAAAACCTAACCCTAAGACCCATAAGACCACCACTCCTTTCTCCTACTATATTGAAAATCTTAGCAAGTGGAGGCACTCCTTTGCACAAACACATGCTCCTTTACTTCCATCTCAATCATCTTTCTCATCCTTTGAACATCTCTCTCCATTGTCTTCACTCCTAATCTTTTGCCAAAGTTTGTTGTTAATTGGAACTCAGCATCTATTTCTTCTTGATCTTGCCTTGTCCCTCGTGAAGAACATGAGTTTTGGACGAACTCACTCTCTCCAGAGCTCATGCAATCCTCAAAGGACTGACTTCTTATCCTTTTTCTGAGATCAGCTAGTTTAAGGTCCACTACGAGATTGATCCCCTCCATTTGGAATGCTCTAAGGTTGTTCCTTGAATCAATCACTAGTGGCTCATTCATAAAAGTCATAGACTGGTCACCATTGCGCACTTGTTCATTGGGTACCGGAATCTCTAACCTCTGGTCATTACCACATTGATCTTTGAGTTCCTTGCTTTGATCCTTATTAGTGAAAAAAAATGGGCCTGCTGAATCCTCCACCCAAGAGTTCAGACCATGAACTGAACTTTCCTCATTACACTCCTCATCTGACTCCACTTTCGATACGTGACCCTCCTTAGGAATATGGGATAGTTGATCATCCTCCACACGCTTGTTGCCCTCCCCATGAACTGAACTTTTCTCACTATTCTTTGCTTTGCTTGCCTCCACCTCCTCTTTGCTCTTCTCAACATCAACAAAACCATTCTTCGGATCATTGTTTTGGGCCATTAACTCATCTTTCTCCCATGTTTCCGAATCCAGATCAATAAAAGAATTTTCTGATACAACCTTTCTGAAAGATTCTTCTTCCTCAACTCTAATCATGTACCTTTTTCCACTTACTACTAGCTGGAGTTTCCCTTCTATCTTTTGTGTATGCTCAGTAGCAATGAGAATTCTCCCCTTCTCAAATGATTTCTCTCTCAATGTATCATCATCCACCTTGACAAAGTGGCCCCGTTTGTTGGGAAATCGGAGCCTCGCGCTCGACTCACAACGAACGAAAAACACTACAAGATCTTGGGATACCATCGTCACAGAAAAACAAACCAGAGAAACAGAAGAGAAAGAGGAACAGAAAAAACAGAACACACAGATATACGAGGTTTGGCAACTTGCCTACGTCCCCGGGAGCCACACCAGTCCACTATGAACGAAAGAAAATGAAAGATTATAAGTCTTCTCCTTCCTCTCTAAGAAAAGTTCTCTTGCACTCTCTCTCTCACTAGAAACTCTCTCTAGAAATTGTTTGTCTCTATGTGCTCATGCTCAAGAAATAATGAGTACAACAACTTATATTTATAGGCAAACTTAAGTGATAGCTGGACCCGTCCAACCAACTTGGGCCGCGGCCCACGGCCCATCCTGGCCGCGAGCTGCCTGACCGCGCGCCTCCCTGCCGCGGAACTTTCCGCGCCGCTGGTCGCGGACCTCTGTTGTTGAACTATGTTGCTGAAAGTTGTCTGCATCCCCAACACCATTTACTTCCAATGTCCTTAAACGTTTGCATAGACCATGCATTGAGAGGCATCCCAAAGCATGATATCCAGACAAAACGTTCATCCTTGACCGAATCACCATTCCATGGTTTAATCTCTTCAAACCAGTTCATCACCCATTTCTCCTTAATCATTGCATCTCTGGATTCTTCATTAGGGAAAGTTATAATGACAAATCTTCCCCCTAATGCTCTGATTTGGACGTCTATAACTTTCTCCATTCTAAACTCCTTTTCCAACTCTTCCATTGATAGCAATCTCCGTATCTTAGCAATGACACTCCTATAAAGCCATTCATTTAAGTTGAAATTTTTTTTTTTTTTTTGGGTCTAAAGAACTAAGACCTCGTTTTAAAATCCGCTTTAGGCCTTCAAAATATCAGAACCGGCCCTGATTCCTAGAGGCTGTCTTCTTCGAACCATTTTTTCTTCTTCTTATTTTCCTATTGGATCTACGTGCAAATAATGTCTCTTGCACCTCTTGTAGTATAACTTAGTGATGCTTTAGTGGTTGTAGATGTTATGCAAATATTTTGCACGGTACCATTAGTGTTTTGATAAGTTTTTATTTTATTTTCTTTTGCTTATTTAAAATTTACTTTTACCTTTTATATCACATTCATACCATGATTAGTTTGAGAAAATGATGAGCCGTACTTGGTTGTGTTTGATCCATCTTTTTTGAATGCTTTAAGTTTTTTTTTTTTTTTACGAAGTTAAAATACCATGTTTAATCTTTTTACCTCGTATTGGCCCCCTATATTAAAAATAAATTGTTAAAAGAACCGAGGCCCCATTTTAAAATTCGCTTTAGGCCTCCAAATTATTAGGGCTGCCTCTACTTTCTTTTATTAGAATTCTGTTCTTTTTTGGTAAGAGGAGTACATACACAGTCAAGTTCCTCTAGACAATTTTAGTGCGGTGAACACTGCCACTATTTTGAAATCATTGTCTCTTGGGTGATGGATGCTGGAAAAAACCTTGAGCACTCCTATGAGGTGGCGAATCTGTTTTAAGTAAATTGTGTGGAACATGGGACTAGGTTTGATATTTTGAATTCTATTTAATTTTATTCCAATTTATTATTATAATTTCTTTCCCGAATTGTTTCATTTAATATTGCGACTGACAACTTCTACGAATAGAGCACGTACAACGATTAATACTCGTTCGATACTCCCAAATATATATCCCAAAAGTATCCCCATTATCAAAATTAATATTGTGCATTTTTGAAGTATTAGATCCTCTTCAGATACTCTAAATCACGTATTAAAACTAGAATTGTAGCCCTTCTTGCATAGTGTTAGAGTAAAATTGTTAGGAATCAAGAAAAGAAAAGTATTTGGATAGTTTACTGCTTTACTTGGTCTTTATGTGTAGTGTATTGAATATCATTATCGTGTCATATGTCTAGTACTTAAGTTTTGGATTTTAATTAAACAAACAAGTAACCAAGTAAACATGAAAACAACATAAGAAAATTAACTTGAATAAAGTAAGAGAGAATATGAACATTTAGAGAAGAGAATAATATTTTGTTTGTTTAATGTGTGAATAATGACTTAATACATTTGTTGAAGCCTTTTGTTGAGCTGATGGCACTTTTTTTTCATGTGTTGGCTAGTTAAAATAGCTAACAATGCACATCTGTTAAGACTTAAGTCTGTTGTACATGTTCTTTTAACTCCTAAGATAATGTGCAACTAAATGCTCTTAGATTAGTTGGCATCATCCGCCGCCTTCCTTTGTGGAGGCTTGGGTTCGAGCCTCATAAGGGACGGTTGGTTGGGGTTTAGAGTTACAAACAATCTCTGAACCCCTTGAGAATGTATTGGATTTATTACTTTTTTAATTTTGGAAAAATTAAAATTCGCCGACCAGATTTATTCTTGGTTGGCAAAAGAACAAATATTCCCAACCAAATTATTTAGTCGGGGAATGTACTTGATTTATTGATTTTTTAAATTTGGAAAAATCAATATTCGCCAACCAAATAAAATTATTTAGTCAGCAAATATGGTCAACGTTATATAAAATTACCAACCAAATAATATTTCGTTGGTAATTGGTCAACAAATTGCGGCCAATTTTGTTTAGCCGGGAAGTTTAGTTGGCAATTGTGTAATTTCTTGTAGTGGATCATCAATAAAACAATAGAAGAACATACACACACACACACACAATCAATTGAAAATCAACAGTTATTTCTCCTCTCAATTAACTTTCTTAATTCCCTTGGTAAAAAAGCTTCAACGACCAATGAACTCTTGGTCCGAACACAACTTAATTATAAAGTTGCAACTTGGAGGATAATTTCTTTGTGAAAATATGCTAGGATGATTCTGTTCGAACTTTTGGTTCAAATAACCATTGTCGCCTCTTCATCGGCGGGAAGTTCAATGCTGGGGTGGACTTTCTGGGGTTCACCAAGAAAACCCATCATGCTTTTGTGCCCTAGGTTGCCCGAGTACTCGTGGTTATGGGATATACAGCAGTTCATTCTTGAAAAAGTAGGAAGACATCTAGTTCATTTGAGATACTTGCAATTGGATCATTCTATGCCAAAGAGAAGGTATTGGTTTGAAGCCCTGTTTTCCCACCACGAAGAAACCATTAACTTCGAAACAAGAGAGTGCATAAGAATTCACTTGCCTTACGATATATTTAAGATGGTAATGTTAATATATAAAGTTTCACATTGCTTGGGAGTGGAATGGGTGATCACTTAATAATATCTTGGATCTCTCCACTCATTGGCAATTGATTTTGAGATGGATATAAAGTTTCCACATGGTATCAGAGTCAGGTTATGCAATAGTGTGATCTGAATCACTATGAAATCCAGTAAAATGTGCTTAGCAGGTAACACAGTAGATGAAGTAAAAAAACTTCCTAGCAAACCAGGTGTCAAAGTATGCTGTGATCTAGATGATCCCAAAGGATTTCCTAAATATCCAGAAGAGTGCATTGGAATACCAGAACCAAACTGAGATACCTGAGGTCCACCATACTGTATTTCACTAGTTTGTGGCATTCCAAACTGAGAGAACTGAGGCAAGTAAAGTTGAATCTTTATTCTAAACGGAGTAGATTTACATTCCATTTTTGCCTCCATCCTCCTCCTCCTTCTTCTGAAGAAACAGCGAGAATCGATTTTGACCATTCCTCCAAGTTGCAATGACATTTTTTTCCCCTTAAGTACTCGTATTTCTTTTCTTCTTCTATTGTAAGTGAATCCATCTAATTTCTCACGTGGTTTCACGCAGGCACAATTATTTCTGAACTAATAAAACAAAATCCGGATCTCATGAGAAAATTGGATAACCGGGGAAAGGCAGCTATTCACCATGCAGTAGAAGCATATTATTGGGTTTTGCTTGATCGAATGTTGAAGGCCGACCCTTCGATTGCCCTCTTTCCCGATGCTGAGGGTTACACGGCTCTCCTTAGAGCTTCAAGTAGAGGATGTTGGAAAATTTGTGAGAAGATACTCCGGGTATGTCCAGAGTCAATCGAGGCACGCAATGATAAAGGTCAACATGTACTTCATCTTGCCCAATCTGCCAAAATTTGTGAAAATTTGTGGGAGCTAGTAAATGTGGGTGATGATGAAGGAAACACTCCTTTGCATCTGGCAATAAAAGAAGATCACTATACAAAGGCATTATTGTTAACTTCTTCGGCTTCAATTGACTTGGGGGCGGTTAACAAAGAAGGTCTTAACGGCCTTAGACCTTTGCGAGTCAGATTGGAAGCATATAAACAGCAAGGTACCCTTTTTTTAATTATTTCATGATTTTTGATATTACCAGGTCTGTTTTTTGGGGGGCTCTAATCGATCCTCTGTCCCAATACTTTGAAAACCCAGACCGGTGAACTAACCGAAAAAAGAATAGGATGGATGAGAGATTGGTTCAATCGTGGTCGAACCGGAATCGAACAGGTCATAAAAATATAAAGATATATTAAATACAAATAATTAATTAGAAATAAGCATATATAAAAACAAAAATGCTACACACACAACCGTTGCGTGTGTTGTGTAACAAATTATGTCCTTCCAAATGTGTTTTGTGTTTGGACGGTCCAGATTTTAAGTAAAACTATTCGCGCTAATAGTTTATTTATTTCCTGAGCGAATCCAGACCGTCCATTACAACAATGGACGGATAGTGATCAATTGTGCAAAGAGTTTTGCACAACCGTGGTGCCTATAGTAAAACAAGTATTTATTTTTTAAATTAAAATGATATATTGTGAGAAAATGACATGTCTCGTAAAGTAAGAGATAAGTACTTAAGAAATACTTTAAGAATTTTAACAGAACGGGGCCATAGGAAACATGTGGCCCTCCATATTTCGGGCCAAATGATTGGACTAGGGGGCAAGTATTTGTTCTCTTTAATACCCCATGTAAGGACTATCCAATACCACCTGGGGTGATCTTATAGATTATCTGGATGTTTTGGGACTATTTCCCTTTTATCGAATTATCGTTGATACGGTACATGAAAGTGTCTATGAAAGACACATGAATTGTCCAGATTTATACTGAATCTGGACTGTTCATTTGTCTTTCATGAATACTTTCATGTTATCTTTCATTTATCCTAACACTTTTGTTGTCAAAAATGATTCTCACTCTTTATTAATCCCAATCTTTATCCCACCCAAATCAAACATAGTAAACCTAATCTTATTTATTATCTCAATTAAGGTCTCACATTTCCCATTTAACCCCTTCGTTTCACATAGGTTTGTTTAACATCATCGTGACTTGGCTTCATCTGTGAATAGTGTGGTTATTTACCTTTGGCCTTATTTACAGAGACTGATGTGGTTTCATCTGAAGAGACATGGAGCCTCACGTGGCCGAAACCCAAATCAGCACGAGGTTCCTATTCGAGGACCGTTTGGTGTCATCCGTTCTCAAGATGAAGATATGAAACCATTTATTAATACCCTTGCTTTGATAGCCGCACTTATTGCCACTCTCACTTTCGCTGCTGCATTTACAATGCCAGGTGGGTACGACAGTTTGGTGGGAGTTGCAACTCTCGCAAAGAAGGCCGCGCTTAAGGTGTTTGTTTTATCGGATACCTTGGCTATGTGCTGCTCCATCCTTTCGTTGTTCTTACTTTTAAGGGCAATGCATGTTGACCACAATGTATCGTTCTCATTGATCAACACCAGTGGACTTTTGCTTGGCATCGCGCTAAAGGCAACTTTGGTGGCTTTTATTAGCGGTATATTTGCAGTAATAGCCCCTAAGGCCTTATGGGTGGCCATCGTAGTACGTATCATATGTTCCGTGGCTCCTTTCTTCTTTTCGCCTGCAAGAGTTGAGAGACTTTCATGTCTTACCTTGTTTATGACGACCATCCTTATTAAAGACTTTCGACGAATGAGACAGAATGAAGAGCGGATGAGGAACAAAAAGAGGGAGCAAGATTATGTTCGATCACTATTCGAAAGAGGGTCACCGGATACTACTTATCGTGTAAGTACCACTGACACCGTAGCTGGCTAGCTGGTGTTAGAAAATAGCCTTGACTAAGGGTAATTGGTGGCGTAGGCTAAGTTATGCTTATTGGTGGGGGATAATTAATGAGTTTGATTACGGAGTCAGAAGTTGGATAATTGAGTTGTAATGTGGTTGAGTTGCTGTATGATTTGTGTATGTATTTGATTCTATGTATTTTTATGCATGCTATTGTGTGAAGGTGAGAGAGAGAGGGGAAACCCCAGATGGGATTCTCCCCACCCAGTCATCTGTGATTGAGATTTGAGAGCTTGTGTGTGTTTCAATGTTGTATGATTTTGAACAGTGTAATTGAAGTCAGATTGAGTAATTTTGTATGCGCAATTTCAGTTCTCTTCCGTCCAACAGCTAGGTGGCATGGTTAATTAATTGCACATTTCCTCTGCATGTGATTCTTTTGCATACCTTACATTGTTGTAGATTTTACCCTAGTTGGTGTTTCTTATGACAATAATGGAGTATCTGTTTTAAAACCTTTTCCAATCAAATATATATATGAATGTTTTTTTTTTTTACCTTAGTTTGAACAACATAGTTTATACCTCACTCTCTGCAGTTTTGTTGTCCTTCCACTAGATTTACCAATGTAAAAGCTAGAGAAGAGAGTAGAAGTCCTCCCATGATTCATATCCAGAGAATTATTCTTATAATTTACAATTATTGATTCCATTAGAAACATTATGTGTATTGTGAGTAATAACGTGTTGGCATTATCATCTCCCAATCTCAAAGCAGCCAAATGTGGAGCTCTCCACCATGTAGGTGCGTATAATTGTCACTATGGCATGCCTGTTCTTCCAATGTGTACCATATCGGACTCCGACAAGCCGAAAAGTATTTGAATTCTTTGCCTTCTTCAGTGACTTAGCTTGTAAAATTCACTACTTCAATGTCTTTCTACCAAAAAAGCCATGAGAGGAACTTGTAAGTGCCGGTGCCACCAAATATTTGTACTATGGTGCATGTGTGTCTGCTCTTAATACGTATCAGAGGAGTTTTAAAATTCCAAAGGCGAAATGGCCAAAAGGTATTTCCCCTTGCACTTCCTTGTCAGTTCTTTTTTTTTTTTTTTTCAATCGTCATACATCAGCGGGGGTTAGTGGGGGGTGTTAGGATTAGCACGGGTCCAGAAGCTATCCATAGCTTGAAACCCCAAGAGTATTGCTCCAGCAGGAGTTGAACCCAGGAGCTCCCTCATAGGGGAGACATGACATACCAACTGCACTGGGCAGTGGTGGTCCCTTGTCAGTTCTTATCTTTTTGGTGTCCAGTTTGCAACGTTGACCATATTTTTTTATCTGGTTGCATCTCTTACTGCTTCAAACTTCACATTTATTGGGTCTCAGAATACAAAACAATTTGAATATGTTTTCTAGTGCTAGCTTATGGATTCCAGTATTTTGATGAACATAAGTACAAGACAGTACTACTAAAACAGTTTCTGAGTTTAGTTGTCAGTCAAAGAGCCACAGAGATGCAAAAGATGTACAGCCAAATATTAGAGGATCCTAAACCCATATCCTCATTGATAAGGCCATGCCCTCATCATATTATGGCCGATTCTGATACATTCAGGCTTTAATTGGCCCCTGCAAGAAATTAAAACTGCAGAATTGATCTTCTAGAACTAATTGAAGTGTGCGTTCGGACATCTGAGTATCCGTAAATCCTGGGTTGTGAATGCACGTTATAAGCAGCCATTAGAGGAACTACTAAGTGCCAGTGCCACCAAAGATTGGTCCTAGGGTGTGTGTTTGCTCTTTGTCAAAAGGAGTATTTAAATTCCAAAAGGCAAAATGGCCAAATGGGATTTCCACTTGCACCTCCTTGTCAGTACTTATCTTCATTTTGTTGTCCACTTTGCATCATTGACAGTTACAGACTGATGTTTATAACAGTGCTGAAGATACTTCTGAGTTTGAAAATACAGCCCCCACCTGTTTGATTCTATATTGCTAGATTCCCATAGTTTGATGTTTATAACAGTGCTGAAGATACTTCTGAGTAGTTGTCAGTCAAAAGTGCCAAAGAGATGCAAAAGATGTATGGTTGTACCAAAGAGTAGCTAAGTGGTAACAAGAATAAGCTGTAAATCGAGACATCCTAAATTAAACGCTTGACAACCTCTTGAGGCCAAGCCGCAAGAAAGAAATCTCTTGTAAATCCCCTAGTCCTATCTTTGCCTTTGGCCGGACTGGAGAGGAGAATATATGGTAGAGGTGTGCATAAGTTGGCCCAGATACTCCGACCATCAAATCCACACACAAAAAGAGAGAGAGAGAGAGAGAGAGAGAGATGGGGAAATGCCCTAACCTCATTATGGCCAATTCTGATACCATTATCTTGGACCAAAATAAACCTCATAACTATGGTACATTTAATTCAATTGAAGAAAAGAATTCAACTCTATCATATGATATATACATTTTCCCATTAGTTTCTTCGTGATCCACGATATTTATGCCTACCAAATTCGGAGCAAAATCCGAGGTTGTCCAAAATTATGTTTCTTACACCTGTAGTCAACAACTTGATCTGTTCTTTGCCACTGCAATTGTTTTAAAAATCCTGCTCCTCCTTGTTCTGCATCAGCAAAATATGTTCTACATCAGCAGAAAATCCTACTACTCCTTGTTAATCCTTCAACACAGGTACACCTAGTGGTTTGTTTATCTGTTCATAACGCAATTGAACTGCTAAGACCGCCACAGCTTGTCTTTGATAGACTACTGAGGGTTTTTTTTACAGAAAGTCTACAGGTACAGCAATCTGTGCACAGATTGTGCACAGATTTTATTGTGGGGCCCACCACGGATCCCACACAAATCATCCAAACCGTTCATTAAATGTAAAACATTTTTTCAAGGGTCCCTGTAAAAAATAATCTCAATCTGATATCTATAGATGCTCGATCCAACCATATAACTTTTCATTATCCGAAAATCTGAATGAAAAGTTAGATGGTTTGATGAAGCACCTATAGGTATTGGATTGAGCTTATTTTTTACAGGGACCCTTGAAAAAAAAATTTACATTTAATGAACGGTTCGGATGATTTGTGTGGGACCCGAGGTGGGCCCCACAACAAAATCTGTGCACAATCTATGCACAGATTTATGTACCTGTAGTAGCGCTCTTTTTTTTATGATGTGTTGCGATATTCTATATCGGGTTGTGACCAGAAATGCAGAATCCAAAAAATTATGCTACTAAAATGAATCGAATCGAATCCTTTTAGATTTTGTCAGTGCAACAAGGAGCAACTACTAAAATAGGTGTTGGATTTTGCAGTCAAGCCTTTTTGTTTTTTTTTTTTTTGAAAGGGCATGCAGAGTCAGCTTAAGCATTTGAGAATTGAGAGGGATTTTGTTGAAGATCCTGTCACTTTTAAGAACTTGGAAACCAATAGGAGTACATTTTAGTCCCAAGTTGCACCTTATAAATTTGCATGCTAGGTAGTGACCGATTGTAAACAGGCAGCAAAGTTGATTTCAAAATGACCTTTCAAGGGTCAGTCCCTCTCATTAGTTTCTTTTGCTTTCTATCTTTTACTCTATCTATTTTAGAAACAAAGTGTGAATGTGGAATTAAAATGTTATGGTATGATGATATTTCGCGTGACGTAATCCAATTTCACAATTCAAAACCATTCATATATAGACATTGATATCTATATGAACGAACCATAAATGTATAAAGAGTAAATGGCAGTCCAATATTGTTAAAAATATGCGATTTGATTAAAATCTTCACTGATGTTTGATTAATGTAATTTTTTACATGGATGATTTACACATTGAAGTCTGTAAAATGGACGACTCATATCGTCTAATGAGTCCATGATGAACATCATAAATCACATAAAGAATTGTCACATGAAAATTATATTGTCGTGAATGTAAATAGAGGACAAAATAATTAGGACACGAATAGTAACACATATCACACCCACCAACCGCACCTCCAACCGTATCCCTCTCACATAGAATTTGGAAATCTTGTAGTGCAGCCGGCACTACCGAGGCTATAGGGCGGTCGATTTGGCCATCCATTTTTATGCCGACGGCTCGGATTTAATCCGAACTCCTATTGATCCGAACTGTACATTGCCGAAATAAACGACCGGATCAACTGCCTTAAAGCCCTATGGGGCAACCCACCCGACAAGATCCCCTTGTCCACTCACTTATGTGGGTGTGAGTCCCACAATTATATATGTGATGCCCATGCAATTGCGAGGGGGTGTGAAAAGGGGGTGTATATCTAGATTCTAGGGAAAGGGTAGTGGTACGCTGGAGAATTTGGTAGTAGCATTGGTTATTGGCCTTTCCCATCTGGAGGCCCCTCTGGAGTGGAAAAGGTGGCTCATGAAGCTTTAGAAGGAAAATTCTCAGGGGTTTCTTTCAACTTCCATTCCATGACCTTTTGGCAGTTCTGAATGTGGGAGTGGGGTGTGGGTCTTCCCTCTTGACCTATCCACTTCCAAATGTCAACTGCTTTCATAATTGATTACTGCACATGGATTTAGAAAAATGATTGCTACACTCTCCTTTTAGCTATTCACACCTTTTTTTTTTCTTTTTCCACTTGAATTTACGATATTGTGCTTGAAAATGTGAAGAAATGTATTGAAAAGGGGAAAAATAGTATATTCAAGTATATAAAGACCAAAAAAAGAAGTGTGAATAACTAATAACGGCTTGTAGTAAAATTCATCACAATGATGTAGTAACAAATTTTCTATTTCAGAATATTACAATACTTGTAACTATTCTAATGCCTTAATAAAAAGACCCTTGTTCATTTTAGGGTTTTAAAATCTTTGGACATGGTCTTCAATAAACACACACACACACACATACACTCTCTCTCTCTCTCTCTCTCTCTCCACTTATGACTCTAAAAAACTTCCCTCAAGATTCAAACCAAACAGTTGAAGATCATTTTTTTTATCAGCATTGAGGATCATGTTTAAATACCATCTTATGTCATCGATACACTTTAGAGGGTTTTTTTTTTTATCCGCAAGAGCTTTAATATATGACATCCATTCAACCAACGCGTTGATGTCACATAAAATTATATTCAAAATATGGTGTATAAATGCAGTTATCGGCAGCATTAAAATGATGCAACAAATTTATCATGAGAAACAATATTTATAGTATACTTTTTTGTCACAAATACAATTTAAATGCATTTGGAATAGGATCCTAGCTCTTCAGTTCCTTTCCCTTAAAGAGACTGGACAATCCTATCCGGGCCCTTTCCAATATTTTAATGATCAAGACCATTTATATTTTAGACCTCGCAGAGAACATTGTGCACGCTAAAATTCATGTTAATCTAACATCGTCTAATATAGTTTCGAAAAACATTTATCTGAAGAAGAATAGGTTTAGAAATTATTACAACACTGAATAAAAACTCATTTTCAACAAGATAAATGTGTTTCAAAATAACATTAAGCGATATTTGATTAACATAAATTTTGACGTGTCTAACGTTTTTTACGAGGTCTAAACTATTAATGGTCTCGGTAATCAAATCGAACACAAGAAGGATTCGATCTTGACCACCGTTCAGTTCCTTTTAAGGGACCGGAGAGGATCCTGCTTCAACGCATAGCGACTTTAGGAAAGCCATTTCCCATTTTTCTATTTCAATAATAATTTTCAAGAAACATTTTTTTAACTTTCGGTGGTGGAAGCACCAGCCGGCAGAAGAAAAACTACTGTGTGCAGCACTAAGCACCCAATAAAAATCCTTCCCCACCACGTGCCGGCCTCTCGAACCATCAACATCTGCGACCCCACATCCTCATCCGACGTCCCAGCCAATGCCACGCAACCATAGCTTATCGCCAAATTGAACGGGCACTAAATCTCCACGTGTCACACCGGATTCGATATTAGAGCATCGATCCAACGTATCCTGCACTCCCACTCTCTCTCTCTCTCCCCCTCTCTCTCCCCTCCGAATTCCGCCGGAAAACTTCCTGGTTTCCCCACCAATTTTCCTCGCTCCAGCAATTCCAAAATGGATTGCGGTAGAAACCCCAAATTTTCCCCCAGTTTTCACTGAAAGTTTGCTTGCTTTCCCGCCAAAATTCTCAATTAACAACCTCTAGGAACTCTGAACTGCTGATTCCGATCACTGGGTCAACTTATGCGCACCTCGATTAATTTCCCACGATCAATCCTGCCGTGAATTGTCAGTTTTCTCGATTAGCGCAGTGAACCAGCAACCCCAATTCGGCTACGAAAATCTCAACGTTCCCGCCAAAATTACCACCCCCTGAAAGTCCAACTCGCTGGTGTGGTTGATCGGTGCAGTGAAATTCCGCCGCCTCTTTCAAATCGAGTCTCAAGTTCCAATCAAGAATTTTTTTTCTTTTCTTCGAGCCGCATCGAAAACATTGACCGTGTTCGTTTTGGGTCTCTAAAACCAACTCCTCCCCTATGCACATGATTCTCGATAAGTTTTTTCTTTGATTATTACTCTCGTTGTGTTTGGTGATATCTGACACATTTAATGTCAAATTTGATCTAGTGCTCTTGTACTACCATCTGTTTTTACTCAGTGTCCGGTCCAGCTTAGCGCGCCTCGAGTTGTGTTTGGTGATATCTGACACATTTAATGTCAAATTTGATCTAGTGCTCTTGTACTACCATCTGTTTTTACTCAGTGTCCGGTCCAGCTTAGCGCGCCTCGACTAATCTTGAGTATCAATTCCACTGCAACATTAGTGCTACCACCTACCGATCGGTTTAACAGTCCAAATGGCGGATTCGGACAACGAGTCGGGCGGCCACAACGCCGGCGGCGGCGACCTATCGCAGCGCGAGCAGGACAGGTTCCTGCCGATCGCGAACGTGAGCCGGATAATGAAGAAGGCGCTGCCGGCCAACGCGAAGATATCCAAGGACGCCAAGGAGACGGTCCAGGAGTGTGTGTCGGAGTTCATAAGCTTTGTCACGGGGGAGGCCTCGGATAAGTGCCAGCGCGAGAAGCGGAAGACGATCAACGGGGACGATTTATTGTGGGCCATGACGACGTTAGGGTTTGAGGAGTACGTGGAGCCGCTCAAGGTTTACTTGGGGAAGTATAGGGAGATGGAGGGGGAGAAGACGACGGTTGGCGTTGGCGGTGGCGGTGGCGGTGGTGGGCGGCAGGGGGAAAGGGATGGTGGTGGTGGGAGTGGAGGTGGGGGGTTTAATGGGGGAATGGTGTATGGAGGGATGCAGGGTGGAGGGATGGTGATGATGGGGCAGCAGCATCAGGGACAGCTGTACGGTTCAGGTTATCCGATGGGGATAGGCGGCGGCGGCGGCGGTGAGAAGGGTAATAATGTGGGTGGTGGAGGATCCAATATGAGGCCAAGGTAGGTCCTAAGATGTGTGGTTTAGTGTTTGTTTTTTGATCGAGTGGGGGGTTAAGTTCACTCTAAGTTCATGTGGTTAAATAGGGCCTCAAAAATGCTACGGATACGGACGGGAGTTCATAGATTGAACGGAGATGTATCTAAAACTGTTTGACATGTGTGGATTTCACACCTATCCTAGGGGACCACATGCATCCGATGGTTCTGAACGCATCTTGTCGGAGTCTGTACGCACTTGTGTTGATGCTTGTAGCATTTTCTATTTGGTTTTCGTACTCTTTTAACAATTAGGGTTGTAAATCGCGTTAGGAATTGGCTAACGCGATTGTGTTGGTGATACAATCAGTCTTGTATCGGTCAATTTGGCATCCCATTGACCGGTTTTATCGGTAAACTTCGGTAACGGTCTTAACGGAGATTCCAAAACTCGATACGAATCGGCCGATGACTGGAACTTTGTTGAAGACTTGTCACTGACATTTGAAGTTCAGATAAGTGTAGTCAAATTGTTTAGGCTTAATTTTTTGTGAATTGGAAGGTTATATGTGTAATTGTGGACAGAGGGTGATAATAATGCATAGAGGAAAATGTAATTGTTGGGATGGTGTTTTGTAGGTAAGAGTATAAGGCATTTGCAATTGTGAATGAGAGATGATGAAGAAAAGATCATGTAGGGTGGAGGGGAAAGGGGTGCCTTTTTCATTGATTTTCTTCTTTATTGATCTTTCTTGTTGCTAGACTTCATGTGATTATGTAAACTGGGAAAGAGTTGAACTGACAAGGTTTGACACATCTCTGTTGTAAAAAGTTGGTGTTTGTATTATTATAGATAGATAGATGTTCATTTTTAGTGGCAAAGGACAACCATTTTTCATGTTTTTTTTCCTCTTACTTCTTGTACTTTGCACCTAACTTGGAAATGAATCCACTGCTTGTCCAACTTTTGACCAACAAAATAACCATACATTGAAAGGTTATTTGCCAAAAGGTAGTTGATTTACGAGATTTGGGGGTGTTAAGTCACGAAAGTAGTTTGTACCATATGGAAACTGGGTTTCGATTTAGCAATGGTTCATCATAGTTTTTCGTACGAGGTTTTTGTTGTGCGGTAGTTGATTTACAAGATTTGGTGGTGTTAGTTAGGAAAGTAGTTTGTACTATATGGAAACTGGGTTTGGATTTAGCAATGGTTCGTCATAGTTTTCCGTACAAGGTTTTTGTGGTGTTTTTGTTCGCAAAAAGTCTACTAACACAATTTTAAAATGCATGTGTGCTTAAGTGCATCAAACGGCCCCGAGCGCAATTGTGTCCAGAATTGTATTTTAAAATTGTGTTAGTAACAATGCTCTTTTTGTTAGTATGACCCGATGATGGGAAATAGAAACTATCATAGTGAAATAGCAGAAGTGCACATACTACACACCACAAACTTGCACTTTGCACTTCATTTGCATTTCATGTTTTACCTTTCGTCGTTTTTTTAAGTTGTTGATCCGCGTTTGAGAAATTTGTAAGGGCACGGCTATTTGTAGCCACTTATTTGCTAAGCGTACCATATGGACCATATTATGTACAAGTGTGTACCATATTATATACAGGGTACGCTTAGCAAATAATGGGCTGCAAATAGCAGTGCCCATTTGTAAAACGATGCTGCTACTTCATCTTCCTTCAATACCACATTTGTATTTTTCATGTCAATATAACTGCAGAATGCATATTTCCAAAGCACACAAATGAATACGCGGTGAAACAAAGAGGTTGTCTTGTATACTATCATGTTCGTACATCTGAAAGATCAATAGCTAAAGAACAAGGAGGCAGAGCTAAGAGAAGATGGTTGGGAACTCTGCAGCTCTGTGATCTAAAATTTCTGTAAGGATTTGTGAACAGGAACGAAAAGGTAACTGATTCTAGTTTATTTCTTCATTATACAGCATCCGTAATTCTGCATCTTCCTCTAGTTTCCGTAAAATCGATCTACAAGAATCAAAAAATGAAAAATTGACCTGCGCTTCGTTAATTTTTTATGGCGATCAGAGTTTACCGGTGTGAGAGTTCTCGCAAATATTGGTACCCCTAAGATCCTCCTTGTTTAAGTATAAATAGTTCTGTTTACGGGTAAATCCAGTAGTAGTAGGAACAGCAGAAAATCCAGTGTAGTTGCCCTTCTTCTTCTCCAAGCATGCCTTAGCAATGAAATTGAATTGCTCATGTTTCTGATTGAAAGGCTGGGCTGCATATTCTTCAAGGGGCATCCACTGAAAGGCGGAGAGAGAAACAGAAAACCAGAAAAATAATCAGAAGTGTAGTTTATATTGATACGAACAACTGATGAGTCTATCGATCATAGGAGGTTTGGTTTGATATCCAAAGAAATGAATGCCATCTTGTCTAAAGCACAACACCACATATAAATTAAGTTCTTTGGTCAAGGAAATTACTTTCGCTGCGGCAATCTCCGAGTCCTGTTTCTGGATATCGAAAGAGGATGGTCTCAACATGCAAACAAAGAATAAATCGGACTTGCCAAAGAACGAGTTGTGGCTTTGCCTGCAATTAATCAAGTGAGAGAGTTTGAGAATGTCCTGTAATTAAGAATGAGAATATAAAAATCTTTTCCAAACACCATTTCTCTAAAATGGTTGACAACTCCTTACCTGAATGCAAGAACTTCCAAGAATTCTGTCTCAATCTGAAGCAAAAATCAACCAGTCTTTAGATAAACAGTGGCTATTGACAACCTAAATGCATATATCTGTGTATGGATACAGTCATACTCTTTATGTTTAATTTAAAACTTCTTGATAATCACTTACTCCCGTCTCTTCTCGCACTTCTCTCATTGCAGCTGTACAAATGTCTTCACCCTGAGAAAAAATTTATTCGTGGCGAAAATGATACAAACAGTATTAGTTCCAACTTCCAAGTTCCAATAATGCCATCAGTGAACACTGAAGCCAGCCCGTACCTCGTCAACAACGCCCGTAGGAAACTTCCACACGCCTGTGCCTTTGAATTTGCCGCCATTTTCCTGGACTACGAGAACCTAAAACAAATGGCAGGCTTTAGAAGACAAAACTAGCAAGCCAATGCATCAAAGCCACTCAAATTGAAATAAGTATTCGGATGAACATTGAAGGTACGCATACTAAAAAACTACTCGATGGGGATATGTGGAACCTAACTAGGATTAATGAGAATACAAATGTAGAAAAATTAAAAACAATTAACACAAGAAACATGAGGTTAACATGGATCACCCAACTAGGGGTATTTCCACAGTCACTTGGCCAATTTCGTTCTGAAGAATAACATGAGCCGTGCCATCGGAGTTGCCCCACACAGCAATACACATAGTTGCCTCCATTGCCGTGTGGTAAGTGAACAGTACCTGTCAGGCTCCGCACTACTTAGCACTATCTGTACACTAAGACGTGTGGCATACCCATAGGCAGATTTCAGATTCCAACTTGGGAGGGGTCCTAACTGCTTCAACTTGGGGATGCCAACCCCTACTAATTCGCAATCGCCTCAGAATTATTATTCGGGGATAAGAATTTTCTGAAACTCATTCTTAACTCTAAAACATGCTTTTAGAAAAGTCAGCGTCAGTTGCTTATACCAATATATGAGAAATATACTAGACAGGTAAGACTGTCTAACACCAAGCGGGAAAAATGAAGTCATCCAAGCGGGGAAGACTGTCTAACACCGTCTAAAATAGCAAGCAAAATTAGAGAAAGATGACCATCTGTAGTGGCCACTTATGTATAGAAACTCATCTGTAGCGGCCACTCATGAATAGAAACTCACTCTCAGTCTTCCAAAAAAAGAGTACAGTAGACTATGACATGAGTTTTCCCAAATGGAGAACCGAAGGTGGCATCTATAGGGAACAAACAATTCAATGCATAACTTCTTAACTTCTCTTGGCATAAATAAATTAGTGCAAGACAACTTCGGAAGAAGTACCTCCCCTTTGCTATTTGTGACAAAAGCACCAATGCCCACTCGATGAGAAGCATTTGCAGGAATTGTGCTTGCAGTCATGGGAATCCACTTCACAAGCATCAAGTATGATGGTTCAGCATGATGATATCTAAATCCTTCCTGTCAATTAGCATAAGAAAATCATAAGACAGGAAACTGCAAGAATAGTTAAATAGAAGTCATCAAGAAGATAAGCAGAGAAATATGATTGCATCATGTGCACGGCATTTCTACAGAAGGGCAATGCAATGCACAAGGCTCCCGCAGATGCAAAGTCACAGGAAGTCCGATTTACTACTACCCCACATGCAGAAAGCCTATTTCCATTGCAAGTCATTGTTACACTTTCCAACGTAATTACCTGTTTCTAACTCTACACTTATTGTTGGTCCTATGCTAGTTTCTATGTAGACACCACCAAAGTAACAAAATTCTGATTGAAATTGCTTTTTTACCTTAACTGCGACCTCAACAAGATTTACAAGCTCAATAGGCAACTTAATCCAAATGCCCTTCTTCCCCTGAAAAATTGACACAAACTGATGAATATTTACTTAAAGGTGAAAGGAAAAGAGCAACTGGTTTGTTAGCTAAGCAGCTTGGGTACATATATGGAGAAGCAATGCCCCCCGTCCATGAAGAAACGATGCTCGACATGAAATGATTTATGCAGAAGTGTCAAAACAACTGCAGAAATTTGATATAGTTCCCTTTTGGAGTTAAAAAAATCTTAGGAAACAGCAGCTGGCGGCACAATGAACATGTTGAAACCCATCTACAATTCTTTACATGTTGAAACCCATCTACAATTCTTTTCATAGGGAACTAGAGCACATATTGTCAAGAAATTAAGTATCGACTAACAAAAACATTGTCAACATTGGGTCATCTTTAAGAGTTGGTTTGCCGGCTAAGCTGAGCCATGCTACCAAGCACCCTTAGCCAACGATCCAGTTGCTTCCGTAGAGTACGTTGATCCAGATACATAATGTGCCGCTCCCCTTTGACTAAGAGTCAGGCATTCCTTCGCAAATACCTTAAATAGAGGACAGACCCCGGTTCTCCCTTTCTGTCTTTCCAGGGTGGGACTCGAGAGGGCGTGCTAGGTCCTCCAATAGCTATGGCTTTTTTTCTTCCTTTGGTGCCGGTGATTTCATGACTTGACAATCAAAAAGACAATTCATGATGGATTGGTTTAGCCCGTTCTACCCTCTCCTGTTACTGAAAGTTCATCTTTTGAGTTCAACCACCCCGGAGTTGCCTTTCGGGCCATCTGGTTGAGTACAAAAGTTGAACCAGTGAGATAGTAACTTATATGGATTGCAAATATGTTACTCAGACTCTGTTCCATTTTGTTTGTCCATATTTTCAATCTGGAATGTCCCAAAACGGTTGAAGAAGTCAACATGCCAAACTTAAAAGTTTGCCAAAACTATCCCTTCAGATCCTTTTGAAAACTGTCAAAGGAGCGATACTAGAAATCAATACCTCTTACTTCTAGTTTGAGAGCGTTAAGCTCATGCCCCCTTGATGTCCCACAAATGATAAATAACATAGGATGGAGGGAGTATATTGATATTGAGATAGCAACAATCAGTATCAGAGGTCAAAAACAGTTGGCTTGCACCCATGATAACGTCCTCTTAATACCAAATCTTTGCATTATGCAATCCGACCGTATTATTGAGCAATTCCCCATTCTTCAATCAATGAAAAGGACATTAAACTGCCCAAAGAAACCGAAGCACGAGATTAAGAAGAAAAATACCTGCTCCCTCCATTTCTTTGTTGAAGCTCTAAGCGCAGATACAAATAGATCAGAATTCATTGGTTCTTTCATGTCTACAATGACTCCTCCATAAGCATCTTCAGATGCATCAGGTAAGTCAATCTTGGGAACTCTTGCTTCAGCTGGGACCGCTTGCTCTCCCACCCATGATGTATTTTTTGTGACAGGCATGAATCTGAAAAGGAATGGATTCACAGCTTGAACAATACCTGAACGAAAAGAAAGACCATTTCATTGCCATCAAACCTTAGTGACCACGTACTTACAAAGATGAATGATGAATCGTACCGCAAACTACAAAGATGAAAACCTTAATGCTAATTACTTCAAAAGCTAACTATCCAAAAATATGAAATGAAAACCTTATTCCCATGTACTTACAAAGGTAAATCAATGGTCAAAAAAACATGGCAGAGATATTGGAGATTGGTTTTCCCACAGTCAACTAATTAGGAGCGACTCAGCTATGTAAGACTGAGCATTATTGTAATATGCCATTGCAATCAAATGATGCAAATTGCTTCTATTTTCCTATTTGAAATGGTCATTTGTTGATTAAACAACCTACCCCAGATTTTAATTATCAAAAGAAAAAACCTAACGCAGACTTTTTCAAGAACAGTTAATTGGCCATGCTCAGCCCTCTTTGACTTAAAGACGAAGAACAAATGTGCAAACCATAATCGGTTGGGGAAAAAAACAATTTGACTTGTCAAACCAAAAAATATTTTTTTAACTCAGACGGCCAAATATTTTACAGGCAATTCACAATCAAAGTTACACTAACCCATAAAGAAATCAACCAATTTTTTTGGCACTTCAGAAAGTAACAAAAATAAAATTAACCAATGCTACTTAGGTGGATGGAAATAAATAAGGACATAATATAAAGCAAGCACAACATGTTTCAAAACCAGTTTTTACAAACAATAATGTCATGTGTGAAAGGTAATAAGGAATGAGGAATGTTATGCATTTTCTTCATAGCACAAGGAGAGTTTCTTGACTTATTCCTATCAATCAATTTTTTACTTCTTCATTTCACTCACTACGTTAACAGATTTAACCACGAGCATCTAACTAGGCAATGAGATAAATCGTGATAAAGATCCTGTAGCATTCGTTTTTCTTTATCTAAGTTACTCAGAATAGGAAATCCATTGGAGCAAATCCATGGACACATGTATTTGGAGCCATGGGACCCACACATGGTTCTGTTTCCGTTCTTTTATCCAGATCATTTTCCATCAATTACAACTAGAGGTGGCAAATTGGCGGGTTGAGTTGGGTTTGGGCGGGTTGATGCAGTTGGGATAGATATGGGCGGGTTGGGTTGTAATTTACAACCATAAGTGACAAAAACCAGACGACAAGGAGTATGTTTGGAGTGAGACAAAACATACAATCCCTAAAAGAAAGTAATAAAATAGTCCTAATCAATTGACTCAACTATCTCAGCCAGAAACAACCATTCTACAACTACACACACGAAGTAACAAACATATTCACACAAGAGTGGGGTCTCACACACACCGATGGTGCAGCGTGTGTGAGCCCACAACCACCAGTGTGTGGTGCCCCATACTTGTGAGACTGGGCATGCAAGTAGTGTGTGTGTGAAAATAGGTGGTCGTAGATTTATTCCTGCCAACAAATTGTTAAGGAAATAGAGTCTCACACTGCTTGTGAGGGGAATGGATGATAATAACATTTGGGACCTCTCCACTCATTGTCAATTGATTTTGAGATAGATATAAAGTTTCTACACAAATTAACAAAAGCAACGAATGAATACAAAACCACAAATGAGAGAAACATACTGTAGATGAGAAGGAAAGGTATGTTTTCATTTCTGTTTTCTTTTCATGTGGATGAGAAAGAATGGTATGTCTTTTCATGTCTGTTCTCCTTTCATGTGTGTTTTGCGGAAACCCCAAGGTTGCCTAGTGCAAAGACTGGGACTCAGGCGTTTGCTCCGATTCATGTTCGAAACCTTTCTAGGTGCTATTAACTCTTTTGGAGTTCAGTTTCAAGTGGGACCCGCTAGTCAACAGTAGGTGTATTGTCCCCGGATTAGTCGGGCGTAAGCTAGCCCGGACATCTAATTATTAAAAAAAGTTTCAAGTGGGACCCGCTAGTCAACAGTAGGTGTATTGTCCCCGGATTAGTCGGGCGTAAGCTAGCCCGGACATCTAATTATTAAAAAAAATGTACATTTTGGAATACCAAGCCACGGGGAGAGCGTTACCTAGACCAAGCTTTGGAACAACAAGGCTGGAACTTGAACTTCTGTTGACAAGCATATATGGGTACAGCACTCTAATTACGAACCGGTTCATGAAAAACCCCTCTCTATAACATCTAAACCCTTTTCCAGTTATGACATTCTATTCTGCTATAAATACACCTAAGCAGTCAGCACTTGTTTAACAGTGTATTCTACGTACCGCGTTATAGCTTGCGATTCAGGACTTTGAACGACCAGTGGTTGTGACTTCGACCATTGAAAGTTGAAGGCGTTGGAGAGAGCCAGTTTCGAAGAAAACGGGGGTCGGGGGTTTCCTAGCGCGGCGTGCAGCGGAGGTTGAGGCGGAGGTGACAAGGATGAGGATGGCTTTTTGTCGGAAAGCGAAGGGGGAAATATTTAATCGCTCCGCCGCGTCGTGTAGCAAAGCCAAACTGCCCTTTCCATAACTCGATTTAAATACTTATTTTTTAATAAATCAATTTCAAGTTCAAAAATTTACGCAAATAATTTTTCGATCAATATGGATTTTATTTGATAAATTTTATCGAGATCTTTTATACGGTGTAAAAAAAAATTTTAAAAATATTTTTTATTTACATTATTTTTGAGTTTGAAAATATAAAATAAGTACTTATTTTTTAAGAAAGTGTTTTGGAACGGAGCCAAAGTATTGCTTAAGGTTTGGTTCAACTCTTTATTGTAAGCTCCTTTTGATCTAAAAGACTTTTAAAGATTAATTGTTATAATTTGGCTCACATTTTGAAGTTTTTTAACCGTGCTAAGTTCCGCTTGGCTTGTAAGGTACTAAAAGTCAATCCGAAGCTTTTAAGTATAAGCTTACGAGGTAATTTTTTTAAATGGCTAAAAAGTATTAAGAGTGCTTTTTTAGGCTCCGTTCCAGAAACCTTCTTAAAAAATAAGCAGCTTATTTCACATTTTCAAACTCAAAAATAATGTAAATGAAAAATTATTTTTTTATTTTTTTTGCACCGTATTAAAGATCTCGATAAGATCTATGAAACAAAATCCATAGAGGTAGGAAAATTATTTGCATAAGCGCATTATTTTCATTTCCGGAACGGGGCCTAATCACCTAATGAGATTTCTTCACAAAAAACTAACAAAGCTCTGCTAGCACTTTTGAAAAACTACCCCTAAAGCTTGTGAAATTTTGAGCTATTAAACATGAGCTTAAAAGCTCGTGACGTTCCAAAATGGAATTGTTGGGGGAAAAAGTCATACACCTAAGCAAGAAAATATTCAATGTACTGATGATTGGTGATGAGATGTAAGAGAAGATCTCACATATTTGGGATAGTCATTGATTTTCTCGAAGTGTTTTCTAATATCTATGAAATGATTTTTTTGTTTACGAACCTATCAAGCCAAACACCCATATGCTCGGGCGCAGATTGAATTTATAAACAAACAATAAAACGTTATTGTGCTCGGCTTGCACTTTGTTTGAACGAGCTAAAACCAATCTAAGCTTGAGTTTGATTCGTTTAGCAGTCCTAATTTCAAGAGTCACATATTTTGGAGTAAAGTTTATACATTTACGTGGATTTCATCGCAAAATGTGTGACTCTCAAATTAATCCATCAGGTAAAAGACGTCAAAAGTAGCCCGAGACGGGTGCTGCATGAGCACTCACACTTGATGCAGCGAACGATACTAATGGGAGAACTTTTAATAAACAGAAAGTCTGTGGACACAGCAAATCTATGCACAGAATGTGCATAGATTTTTATGTGGAGCCTGCTACGGGTCTCACACAAGCGATCTAAGCCGTTCAGTATGTTTAAAACATTTTTTCAAGGGCTCACGCCAAAAATCAGCTCAATCCGATACCTATAAGTGCTTGATCTAATCGTCTAAATTTTCATTCTGTAAAAACCTGAATGAAAAGTTAGATAATTAGATCAAGCACTTCTAGATATCGGATTGAGCTAATTTTTCATGGAAGCCCTTAAAAAAATGTTTTAAACATAATTAACGGATCAAATTATTTATATGGGACCCTTAGTGGACCTTATAACGCAATCTGTGCGCGATCTGTGCACAGATTTTCTGTACCAGTACCAAGGTTCTTTTATAAAAACAGGGGCTAGGATTCCCTTTTCTAAAAACAATGAAAAATATAAATAAATAAATAAAGAAGAAGAAGAAGAAGAAAAGAAAAAGAGCAGAGGGGAAAGGGGACGGCAACAGCCGGTGGTGCAGTTCATCCTCCCGGGGGTTTCTTTCGATTGCTTTTCGCTTTTGTCGCTTTGCCACGTCTTGGGTCCGTCTTTCCGAGAACCATGTGAATCAGGAGGCGTTCCGGTTTCTAAAAAAAATAATTTTTAAAAAAGGAAGATAAATTCAAATCTAAAAATCATGTGTTTGAACTGGTGCATAGTGCCGTAGGCACGGGCAAGCACTAGTCTTTTATACGGTGCAAAAAAATTAAAAAATTATTTTTTCATTTTCATTATATTTAAATTTAAAAATTAAAGAAAAAATATTTTTAAAAAAAGAAGCAAAACTGGAACGGGGCCTCACTCGTCCTCAGGAATCTGGCTCTTTGTCTTTATCCCACCGTGATTCTCAATGTGTAATAAGACAAATAAATAAACGCAAATGCTACCTGGCGCTTTGATGCGCCTCCACCGTGAATCTGGCTCTTGTCTTACCCCATCGTTACTGACATTTGCAGCCAGCGGGTTGACAAGATCGAAGTTTTAAAGTCAAATTACAAATTTGACCTTTTTATAAGGTGTTCCGCTTTCTCTAAAAGTTAACTTTTGAAAAAGGAAGGTAATTTCAAATTCAAATATAATAAAAATAAAAAATAATTTTTTAATTTTTTTTACACCGTTTAAAAGATCTCGATGAGATCTATCAAACAAGATCTATATTGGTAGAAAAATTATTTGCGTAAACACATAATTTTGAACTTGAAATTACCTTCCTTTTTCAAAAGTTAACTTTTCAAGAGAGCGGAACACCTCCTTACTCTTTCCTCTCGAATCTCAAGCAACTCTCGCTGACAAGGTTGAAGTTTTAAAGTCAAATTACACATTTGACCTTTTTACTTTTTCCTCTCCAATCTCAAGCAACTCTCTTTCTTATTGGAGAACAAAAAAAAAACCCCACCCAAATCATTTCTGCCAACCTTTTTGACTTTTTCTTATTTTATTTTTATTTTATTTTATTTTTACATTTGTTAGTTTTGCGATTCAGGGGGCGTTCCGGTTTCCCTTCTTTTTTAAAAAATTCTTTTTCTTCAATTTTCAAACTCAAATATAATGAAAACAAAATATAATTTTTAAATTTTTTTTGCACCGTTTAAAAGATCTCGATGAGATCTATCAAATAAGATCCATATTGGTAGGAAAATTATTTGCGTAAACACATAATTTTTAGACTTGAAATTTCCTCCGTTTGAAAAAAAGGAACCTTTTACAAAACTGGAACACCCTCTCATTCTTTCGGTTTTCAAATTCGTCTCGTCACGACGAATTAAAAAAAGTAAACAAAAATATGATTTTTATCCAAATATTTAAGTATCTGCTCTTTATTTGGGATCCTGCAGAGCAGATACTTGATTATAAGAAATTTAAAGACAAACATTATTACTACCTCATTCATTCCACAATGACAGTCCCACTTTCTCTCTTACCTCTTTTCAAATCAAAAAATTAACTACTTCCGTGCATAATTTTTTAAATTTTTTCGCACCGTATTAAAGATCTCAATTAGTATTTTAATTTGGTGTAAAAAAATTCAAAAAATTATATACGGAAGTAGTTGATTTTTGATTTGAAAAATGCCACGACTTTTCATGATGGACTCTCAATATGGAACGGAAAGAGTATAACCTTTTAGGATAAAATAATAAGAAAAATAAGATTTTCGCACCGTTCAAAGACACGTGGCTAAATGTGGTGATTGTTTAGCAGGCGTTATAGTGCGCTGGTTAGACGAACCAAATAATAAATAGGAGTAACATTTAAGGGAAGTGATTTTGTCACTCTTCTTTTTGTTAATGTCACTTTCCTTTGTGTCTTGATTAGATGTTTGTTTTGTAAGAGAAGGAGAGTAGTATTATAAAAAATGAGAATGGCAAAATCAATTCCCACATTCAATTAGAATCTTGAACTATCATGTTTTTCATCTATGAAACATACTGTAGAAACATACACATAGAAGATTCATATTTGGATCCATTGCAGAGAAACTATGAGATCGGTTAAAAGAGCGGAAGCTCTTGTGAGGAACAGTTTCTCTCTCAGGATTTTAAACTGTTAAATGCCCAGCTTAATCAATGGTCATGACCGAACAAACTTCGTAGTCTGAGAGAGAGGATCAATTCCTCTTCTTAAACCTAAGTTTCATCCACCACCATTAATGAAAGAGCGATAATGTGAAAGAGTTAGGAAGTTTGTTAAGAGTTACATTAAAAGCGAGAGATGAAAACTAAGCCGGGTTCAAAATGATGATTCAAAAATTACGGTGATCGGATAGATTGGACATAGCATCAAAATTCATTAATCTTGTACAAAATATGTACTACAACACTAGATTGCAACACATTCAACAAATTTATCTAAAGCTTAATGCATTTAAAAATTTCATCGAACGGTATCTAATTAACATGATTTTTAACGTGACCGATGTTCTCAATAATCTCTAGAAAGTGAAAATTTTGGATCTTTTGATCATCTTTTAAGGGTCCGGGAAGAGCCCACAATAGCCCAAATTGAACTGGACCAGAGGGGAGGAACTGGACGAGAGCTCTATTAGCAGTCATTTCGAGCTATTGTTCCCACTTCCCCCAAGGGTTACACACCCATCTCAGCTGGCCATCTGTCACCTGGAATACTTCCATGGGTTAAGAACGAAGCCAGCTTTGATCCTGGCTCGCGCAACCACCTCATGAGTCATACTATATGTCTGTAAGCCCGACAGTACAATTGTTGAAGCTCATGACAGGCGATCAACACGAGCACAACAGAGCACGACTATAAAACACAGACACGATCAACACGAGCACAACAGAGCACGACTATAAAACACAGACACAAAATTAGGCACGACATGACTCGAACATGTTGAAAGTTATGACCGGGCCTAGCTAGAGTAATTTAAACTCATGTCTAGGAAATAATCAAGCAAGCTAAAATTATTTTCCAATATTTTCTTCTTTATTATTCACTAGTTGCGGTTGGTAGGATATCTTTTGTTTGGATTAAAAAAAATTAGACACAAGGAAGGCCCTCCATTAAAAAATACCTAACATCTAGAACCATCGAAGGTAGATGTTTCTACTCAGCTCCTAGAGCTTGGCTCAGGAGTCAGGACTGTTCCTCTCATTTTGGGGTCCGAGGAAAACTTTACGGTTGAGACACCTCACATACTTTTACGAGCACACAAACTATACAGTAAATCAATCTAAAAATAAAAATAAACCTTAAATTTTCGAAAGTAGTGATGATTACAAGAACATAAAAGCATCACTCTTTTTTGTACTTTTAACGGCGAAAATAGTAATTATGCTAGTACAACAAATCTTTTCTGTATGAGTACTTTATTCATAAATGTACTTATGTAGTACTTTTTTTTTTATACCTAAAAAATATTGAAGGCGCAAGCCTTACTCGCCTTTGACTCAAGGGCCGGCTTGGTTTGACTCAAGGGCCGGCTTGGTTTGGCTCATACACGTGTTCAAATTGACGCAAAAGATGAATAAGTCAATCTTCAAACCCAGACTCAGTTTTGTTTTGGAACCCTCCAGCACATTCCCAGGTATATGGCCCTTTCATTGGGGAATTAGGTTTTGCTCTGTCAAGGGTTTTGGGGTGATTGCATTTAGACATTTGACCCATGTATGACCACAATGGGCGTTTCCGAGTCCTCTGCCCAAATTTCCTCCCCAAAAAATACGACATTGAGCGAAGAAGAACTTTCACCAGATGGAGGAACGTCAGACACTACTATCTTTTTACTATTTTGGTGAAGCACGAATGAAGCGACAGAAGGTGCAAGCCACTATATTGAGCTGCTAAGTAATTTATCGATCCCGAACTTTATATGTCGATCGATTTTGTGCCAATCAGTACCTACTATTGGCCTAACTAGCTATACACAAGTGACTCAAAACCATGTATGCTACGGTTAGGTTGATTTGGTTGGCCTGCCAATCAAGAACCAAGAGCGAGAGAGAGTAAAAAAAAAAATTAGTGAAAAAGGAAAAAAAACTCCACAAGAGCGGAACGATGCAATACACATATATGCACATGTCGACTTAATAAAAATCAAACGAACAAACGAAAGCTACGAATGACTTGAAATTTTTTGTAGAACAAGAGACGGTCGTCTAAAAGTATGTGAGAGTTGATATATAGTACAACAGTGTTGGTCGCTTCAGCTGATTTTGTACGAATATTTTTCGTTCGAGAACTAAATATAAATATGGGTTTTTCATTCAAGTCCTCTGGGGAGAAGTGTATCTTTACTAGTTCATACAGTTTGAAGCATATAAGCGCCTGAGCGTTGATGGCAGTTAGACTAGACAAACGCTATCCATATCACCCCATTCGCTCTCGCTCTGTCTAATTTTTGTTGTTTTTCTGATCGACTTTGTAGGAGCTTTCCATTTAGGTGCGTCGGGTTATCTTGCACAATGGCAAGAAAGTCGTCGTGGAAGTACAAAGACCTGGCCTCAAAAATAAAAAATTTTGATGTCGATTAACGTCAGTAGTACACAGGTGAGAAACGACTACCATTTTCACTTGTGTGGTTGCATTTGATGAAAGAACTGGAGTTCTCGTTTGTAGTTTCTGTTGTTCCACTCAAGTATGCACCTTTGTTCCAGGAAATTCAAAGCTGATTGCAGAGTAGTTTCAGAGAAGCGAAACTGTTTCGTGCTCTGACTACAGATTGGATTGGAATATACGAAGAATCTGCCTAAGGAGTAAGCATTGGTCCTTTGTTTTCTTTTCCTCTGTTCCTTGAAATCTTTTACAGACTGCAAAGTTTGGGCAGATTAGCCCTTAATTGTATACTGTGACAGCATCCTCATTCAGTCGGGTATGTGCATCAGGTTTTGGTATGGGTCTAGGTTTCACATCTATGTAATCAACAGATCCAAGGGCATGTCAAGGGGGCTAACTCCATGGATCATATTCCCCCAGGGCCCAGACAACCTGGTATTTGTTGTACCATATGTACAGTATGCACTTGAATCATGTCGCGCATCACTCAGTAAGAGTAAATTCCCAGACCCATCTCTGATTAATTCCGCAGACCAACTCAAAAAGGAGTCATTTTCAAACAAAAACATATGTTGAGGCAAACAATTTTCTGAAGTAGAATGTCTTCATGGGTGACTTAACACACCCAAATTCTTTGTTAAGTGGCAGACTCTAATTTTTTTAATAAGTTTCATTTGTACAAATCGTCACATAAAGTCAAGTATTCTCTTATGCCGTTTCTCCCCGGGGGAAACGTCGCTGCAGAAATTTCGGGGCGCGACAAATCATTTTCAACCAAACCATCAAGAAGAGGAATGAAGTACGACACATGTTTCCGGTAAGTAGTCCCATGCCATGTGTGTATGATGTGGATACTTGTCAATTGAGAACAATCCACTTAACATAGCCTTGCTTCTGCAGGGAAATTTTCCTAAATTACTTGCCCGCTATCTAATTCATTATGTTTCACGGTTAATGACTTACCAAGAGGGGTCGCCCTCATCGAAATGATTTCAAGTATGGTGGTGGGCCAATATCAAGGCTTCTTGGTGGTAGGAAGTTGTTGCAAGTATATTTAGTTATCAAGTTACCGGTCGGCCCAAAAGCTTAATCGATTAGGAGATGAGCCCCACAATGTATATCAATCTATTCAACATCCTTCCTCGCTTTCAACCCGTCTTACACGTGGAGATGCAAATATCCTAGAAGATGGAGAAAGCAGAAAACAAAGGGCAGAAGCTGAAGCAAACCGGGGACAAATGCAAAAATAAATAAATAAATAAATAAAAATTGAACCCAAGATCTCTCCCAACCCGAGCTCTAATGCTATGTTAAGACAAGCTGTCCCAAAGCTTAAACTATTAGGAGATGAGCCCAACAATGTATCGTAAGTTGTTCAACAGTGCTTCTATTGTGCATATTTTACTAATCTTGATGGTATCTTGCAAACATTTTGATGCTCTTCCAAACAACAATTAAGGACATCGCTTTGTTCTGCAGGGTTTCTAGAGCAGTTCGTTTGTTCACATTAATAGCCTTGCAATTTAGACTTCAGTAAATAACCCCCTGAAAAAAATGTGTCTTGTCACGCCTTCGCCCTGCTTTTATGTTAGTGTTTATTTTCCCATCAAATTCTTTAATTTATATATATATATATAACATACACATATTCAAAAAGTATAAAAAAAAAAAAAATTTGCTAGGATGTTCAAAAAAATGATTAAAGACGAAAAAAAATACGCAAATCTATAAAATAAAAAAAAAATAGATTGTGAATTGTGGATGTCGAATTGCGATTCAAAAAATTCACGAAATGATGAGAAATTGTTTTGGTTTCTATGTGCATGATAAGATGTTTTTAAGGGTGTATCATAAAAGGTTAACTATGATGTATTTCTTGATCATATTGTCATTGTCTTCAATTCGTTAATACTTGTAAACTAACAGTGGTTTTCAAAAATGTCAAGATAAAGTAGTCTCCTTCAATATATAAAAGAGTGACTTAATATAAGTACAAAAAAGTACACACACAAAAAAAAGTTCATTTAAAGTTGATTGTAAAAAAAAGTTCATTCAGTTATCTTTTTTTCAATTTCAAGCTAATTTACCCAAAAAAAAAAAAGATAGCATAATCGTGCCATAACATGGAACGACCATTGGCTAGGCACATTTCTAGTGTTAAGGGTCTCATCAATCAACTTTCTCCAATTTCGGGCTTATAACCAAGAAAAATGCTTCAGAAGTTCAGCCATTTTCCAGTACAGATACTGATTCTCTACTTCTTTCAGCAATGGCTTTACTGGAAGCTACTACCTTTGGGATACAAGCTGGAAAATCCACCACTTGCAGCAATGATCTCTTGAAAGACAATGGCCCAAACAAACAGTCATTTTAGATTCTTTTATTGTCCTGGTATATGTAGCAACCTTGCGCAAGAAGTTGCCGAGGTTTGATCACCGGACCAATGAGGCAACCCTTGAAATGCCCGAGCACTTGGGCTAAGGGCTTTGCTAAATGGTAAAAACAGAACACCTGCCTTCAATGAAATAATTGCCCATTGAATTCAAATGCAAGAATCCATAATCCAAAACACAAGTTTTCAGGGAACAGGCAAGAGCTTCATTTCATAATTGAGATTGCAAGCATCAGGAAGCAGAGCAGATTTATACAAAGATCAGTAAAACATCCAGTACAAGGGTACTAAACCATGATTATATTCACAGCTCCACTACAAGGTCAGAAACTCAAAGACACCCAGAGCCAAAAGGACAGATCATGAGAGATACCACAGATGATCCCAGCAACAAAACCCAAAATGTTCGTATTCCAAAAGAGCTGGATCCATTACACTGGCACAGAACATACGCAAAATGAGTTGACTTGCAAAAATATGGGGAACTAGAGAAGCTGAAACAGATGAAAAAATTTTAGGGGAGGAATTAGAAGGGGCACTGATGAAATTATATTGATGTACAAAATTACTTCCAAGTTCTGAAGAAAACAAACCAATTCACATGTATCGACATACCTCTCAAGGATTCAATTCGTTGATGCCATAACAATGACCCAACCTTTTTGCGGTGCCATCCTTGAGGACTTTTTCTATCAGCTCATACTTCTTATAATTTGCCTCAAGAGTCTCCGCCTGTTGCTTTGCAAGCTTCTCTTCCTCTTCCAGTTGATACTGTGGGGGAAATAGAAGTAAGAAGGAAAAACAACTACTTGAACTTTGAAGAAGCATGCATCGTAAACCAGATGCATTGGATGATAAAGGAAGGAACCTCAATTCACCTGATGCAAGAATGAGGCTTCCGCTGCATGTCTCCTTGTCAACTCCTTAAGCTTCTTTGCAATGGTGAAATCAGGGTTCTGTGGCTCTAACCACTGGCAAGTGATCTTCGTCCCAGGCTTTTGTGGGCGATCCTCGAACATCTCCATTTCAGCAGCACATACCCTAACAGGCCTCGGCATCCCAAAAACCATGAAGGGTTGATTACTCATTGCCTGTACAAGTTCTTTGGCCAGCTCTGGAGAGTCCATCTCCACCAATGCACAGCATGGCATGTTACTTTCTTCTGCATAGTTTGGAATAAACTCAACCTTCTGGACATTCCCAAATTGATCGAACGCTGATTTCAAAATACTTTCGTTGACTTGAGGCGAAAGGTTGTCAACGTAAACAGTCCGCCTCACCCTCTCTTCAAATGCTGCATAATCTGCTTTCACTTTCGCTGAATCCATGACAAAGTGACAATTTCAAATCTTTCCTGTGGAACAAGTCAGAGACGTGTATCAAACTATCAGTACAACCTACTTCACAAAACAAAGAACTTAGCTCAACTCCTTTACGGCAAAATATTACTAGTGCAGTTACTTCATTTCATTGCTCAATAAAATTGTCAATGGTTTAGTTTTTACTATTCTGTTTACTTTCTGTATTGAGAGTAATATATGTAATTCTGATATGCCGTGATTTAATATAAACTTATGAGCAGGTGAGAAGGTTGAGAAAGAGACGGGAGAGAGAGAGAGAGAGAGAGAGAGTGGAGTACAGGTGCAGGAATGTGAAGTTAGAAAAAGACTGAGTCTAGCCGGCCATGGAATAAACAGAAGGAATGTTAAGTTATACCTTACACTCACATGGCCTGAAATCACATTTGCAGCTGGTATAGTTAGCCGGTTTATTCAAAAGCCAAAGAAGCCTCACCTAGCGGTACGCCGAATACTACGGTATGTAAACATTGTGAAGGGTACAATTGACTTCGGTCTCTTGTACAACAAAGGTGGTCAGATATTCCGTTATGGGAATTTCAGGAGTTTATAGATTCTGCCGGGATTTCTGGAATGTAAAGTGGGTTCGAGTGTGTGTAAGTCTCTTGCTAAAAGACTACAATGCACATCTTGTTCAGTTCATGCTACTGTTTTTGCAACATTTTCAGATGGTTTCTACTGATCACATTTGTGCGATATCTTGTACTCCCCCAGAATAAGAGATCTTTGCAGTTTCTCCTGGATATTTTGTTGCATCAGAAACCAGACAAACCGCAGACTCTCTCTGCAATTCTTGAGGTATGGAACTTTCGATTCAGTTCTTTAAAACCATCTCTGTAGGAATGGGACATTTTGATCACCAATCTTCCCACAATCTTAAGTTCTTTATGGGTGATGCAAGATTATAGTAGCCAAGAAACGAAAGATTCACAATGAGTCTGCTGCACGCCCCTATGGGGCAAACGAGGTGATGGTAGAGCAAACCATCCCGAACAAGTGAACACCTAAAGGCCTAGAAGTTCATGAAAAAGCTAGTCGAAAAAACAAAGAAGCAAACTCGCGGAAGATGGAAGCCAACTTTGCCTTCTACTTACTTATCAAAAAGAAAAACTTTACCTAGACTTATTAGGCCTAATAGAGAGGTTAGAAAAGTAGTTAGGACAAACACAATGTATATAGCAAGCTAATAAAGCTATCCACCACCCTCACTCGTGACCCCGTGTTGCATGTATATGTTCATGATTGCTGCTGCATAGTAATCATTAACTAAGCGTTCCAGGTCGTCTTGATTCTCATGTTCATCTACTGCCACTCCACCCCCAAAACTTTCTCCACTAGGCTGATGGCTTTTGTTCGACACAAATTGTTGATTCATAGGTATAGTTTCCCCATGGTGGACCCAAGTCTTGTAAGAAGGAGCTATCCCATTTTGTATCAGGTGAAACGCAACAACAATACTAAAATGGCGTTCCACATTCATGCATTTTAAACACGGGCAACGAATCTGATCATTGGAACCTAAATTTGTGACTGCAAAGTCAACAAATGAATTTACCCCATCTCGGTACTCTTTGCTCAGTCTATTCTTAATTGTCATCCAACTCTTGTCCATATTTTTTCACCTAAAAAGTAAAGAATAATACAACCTCCCCTTTATAAAAACATTTAGACCAAAATTTTGATTTTCAAATCATTGAAATCAATCCTGAAGATGATAAAATGAAACAATTAGGTGCAGGAATTACACTACACATGCTGAAACAATTAGGTGCCTTGAATTAAAATGAAACATTTATTAGCAAAGATCATAGCACATGAGCATAAGAGGAGAACGAAAAGAAGCCTTGATGTCAAACAATTTCAAACAAAAGAAGCTTTGATGTCAAACAAAGAAGAACAATTCACTAAAAAGAGTCAATGCAATAAACAAGTTGTTGCTAAGCCAACTATCATGGCTGATCCCATAAAAACAGTTGAAAATAGTTGATTCCAGGAACAATTAGGCAAGGACGAAGCTAGAATAATCTGTCAAGGAGAAACTAACAAGTCTATACAATATAAAAAAGTCCACTGGTCACTAAAACAAAAAGGGGTTTTGGGGGCACTTCTTATAGGGCCGTTTTCAAGAAATGCCGCCTGAGATAATTAATAGGGCAGAAGATGCCGCCTGAGATAACTAATGGGGCTGCAATTAATTGAACTTGACGGGGCACTTGAGTTTAATACAGGTAACGCTTTTCGACCACCTTAAATCTTGGTGGTTCAAGATTCAAATGCCTACAATACTGAGAGCCTCAACTTCCTTTCGTCCTTGACAAAGTGTTCAATTAATGAAGTGCGTAATTTCCCCTCTTCTTTCTCATTTTGTTGTCTCTTATTAATGAAGTGCAAAATTAACTACTTCTACCTTTGATTTCATGTTTTTGGATTTGCATAATCAAATAGGAAGATTTCTGAAGACAAAGAAATGACATCGTAAAACTGGGTTCAATATCCAATCTAAAACTGGGTTCAATAACAAGGCAGTCAAAAGTGCTGTGTAAAATGGCAATTCATCTGCCCAAAACACATCTATTGAGGCAGTACATGTTGCCTCCAAAACAAGGGCTTATGCGGCACATTAGAGTGCCTTGTAAAACCCTATAGCCGCATCCTAAAGTGCCCTGAAAAGTGGATGTCGAGGCCCCTCAAACTGCCACCTTATAAATGCTGCCTTAGTCTATAGATGCAGCACTATTGTTTAGTGCCGCAATATGTAAATTGCCCCAATAGGTGTCTTTTAGAGGCAGTTTTAACTGCCCTAATAGGTCATTTTTGTTGTAGTGGGTGCACTTATGCATAATACAAAAGGCACTTATTAATATTTAATTAGGCTATAACAATAGAACACCACCATACATTATTTTATTTCCTAAATACCTGGTAACACCTTTCTTTTTGAAGTAAGAATCAACTTTTGATTCCTCTTTCAATTAGATTTTGGAGAAGTGTGAATGGTTAGTTATATAGATTCCATAACAACATTTTATAATTCTAAATGCTAGTGATATAAATAGTTACCCATTTGGATTCACACATTCCGACTAGATAGCAGGAAACTAAAAAATTATTCTAAAATTATTTATTTAAAAAGGGGGAATTATAATATTAAACTCCCTCTAAGTTTCAGCAATTAGTAGTAAAATATAGGGAAAAGATTTCGAAAGTGAGGAAAGTACAAAAGATTGGTATAGGTACATATTTTTTTATACCATCTTGCAATCAGCATTGATAACAGGGGTTGAACAATAGTGAATGACGTTTCTGTTTGCAGATTAAAAAAAAAAAACACAAGGACCAAAGCCTATTAGAACATCGCCATACTACAAAAACAGCCAAAGACCAGATATCTTACCAAGAGTGGCCCTCATTGTTCTAAAATTTCAGAAATAAGTAATAAATTTCACCACATTTAACCGCGTTCTTCCAAAATAAATGGTCAGCCGAAACCCATACTGAAAATGAAATCTTCAATATCGACCATCTCAAATAAAACAGATACATTTGATTTTGACTATCGTGAGGATACCTTAACTTCCGATTCAAACTTTAAATCTACAAAATCGAATTAAAAACTCACATGCAAAACAAAAAATCCATGAAATCGGAAGATTGGAGAGTGGAGGAATACCAGAAATCACAGAGTGTGGTGGTGGTGCTGGCGAGTTCGGGCCGGCGAGGAAGGGGGCAGAGATGAAGTGTGCTGCCTTTTCAGTGAAGAAAGAATCAAAAAAAAAAAAAATTGTTTAGCTAGATGAAGTCAAGAGAGAGATCGAGAGTGCGTCAACAAAAATATACATAAGCGTTCTGTGATCGAGAGATAGAACGACAGGGTGAGATACTGAGAGGGACAGAAAAAGACCTGGGCTGATCGGAGCGACGGCCGCCGGTTTGTGGGCAGATGGAAGTCTTCGGCGTGAGCGTGGCCGCTGGAGTGGAGATCGAGAGGCAGAGTAAAAGTGGAGACTGGAGAGAGGCATCGTGAAAAAGAGTGGGTTTTGGTGACTAAAAAACGACGTCGTTTTGCTTGTAAAAAATTTTATTTCTCTTTTTATTAGCGCGCCTAAATGAGTTGGAGCCCGGGAGCGCGAAAATTCGGATTTTTCGGTCACAACTTTATACTTGTCACCAAAATTCATTATTTAGCCTAGTTAACCAAAGATTTTCGGTGACAAGCAGTAAAATTATTAGTCACCGTTGAGTATATTCCGTGTTAACACCAATTTTTTGTCACCAAAAAATGTCACTAGTGATTTCTTTTGTTGTAGTGAGAGGGACTTGAACCCAACAATTTCTGCTTAGTAAGTTCCACGAACCAAGTAATTACCAAAAAACATGTTACAAGAACCAAGCTTCCGCGCTTAAACACGATCTTCCGTTATTTATTGTTTTCCGTTGCTCAAAATTCCCACACACACAAAAAAAAACGATATTTCTTTCGGTAAGAAAGAGCAGCTCGGAAGCCAATATTGTAGAGACCCGTAATTTTAAAAAACTATATATATATATTTAAAGGTTTGATAGATATTGAAAATTGGTGAAAATGCGAAATTCTTGAGTTCATATGATTTGGGGTTTTAAATGATAGAATTGGAAGTTGAGGGAGTGTGTGTGTGATTTAAAGATATGTGAGTATATATAGGGGTGTGAGAGGAGTAGGACATTATTTATCTCCATTCCACTCTCTCTCATCCGTCTCTCTCCCTCTCTCCCTGCCGATCTCTCTCTCTCTCTCCTCCCCTCTCACTCAAAACTCCACTCCATCTTCTACAACCTTCAAGAATCAACCTTCCCCAAGCCTTCCATTCGCGTTCTTGAGCTCGGAGATCTATGGGCCGAGCTTGAATCGAAGTTTCGGAGTTCGAAAGGTTAGGGCTCGTTCAAAGACGCTTGAATCTCGGCCATTGTTGCGAGGTAGGGACCTCTTGCCTCTTTTATATGTTTGTATGTTGATTTGGGTGTAGAATCGTGCCTTTGATTGTTGGGTCTTGGTTGAAATTCGTGTTCTGAAATTCTGCGTGAATAGTACCCGAAGCTCCGTGGTATCGATACGGTTTTTGTGGCGTATCGATACTGGGAGCTTATCTTTTTGGACAGTTAATTGCGTATTGATACGGATTTTTGGCGTATCGATACGGGGAGCTTAACTCCAATTTTGCTCCTTTTGCTTCTCCGTCGAATGTTTTGAACCCCAATCACTTCTAATTCCTCTTGGACACCTCCAAACCTATATTCAAGCATGCCTAATTGAATTCCTTTGGATTCCTTAAGTTATTCTCGTCCCGTTGGTTTTCCGTCGTTAGAGAAAGGGTAGTAGCGTTTTAATAGATAAACACTAATCGAAAAGCATCTTATGGGATTAATGGTACTTGAGAATGATTATGGTATGAGGTGATGTAAGCTATAGGTAAGTTAGGTGCTATGACATGACGTGGTAATTGGTGGGACGAATAAGTGTAATGTAGTGAGGTTATTAAGTATCGTATGCTATTAGGTATGACGTGGAACGCTTAGTTGGTCGATAAGGGTTTGCCTAGTGGTCCGGAAGTGAATAGAGTAACTCATGTCCTTGAGCTTCGTTTGATTGATCATCCTAAGTTCCTTTGGCACTCATTCTATAGATTCCCGTTTAGAATCTAGCCGATAGTATGTCGTGGAGTCATCGTGGGTTGGGTACGTGACGTAGAGTGTCGAGATAGATTATTAAGTATCGTATGCTATTAGGTATGACGTGGAACGCTTAGTTGGTCGATAAGGGTTTGCCTAGTGGTCCGGAAGTGAATAGAGTAACTCATGTCCTTGAGCTTCGTTTGATTGATCATCCTAAGTTCCTTTGGCACTCATTCTATAGATTCCCGTTTAGAATCTAGCCGATAGTATGTCGTGGAGTCATCGTGGGTTGGGTATGTGACGTAGAGTGTCGAGATAGATTCAAGGGATTTACGTGATCTTATGGTACCTATTAATGTGTGATGTGACTACTTAATAATTGATACCGTTATGAAGTCATACCATTTTGTTCGTGTCATGAGTATATGTTGAATAAGGGGATAGACCCGGGTAAAGCCGCGGTGACCCAAGTGCCTTGTGAATACGGGAATAGACCAGGGTAAAGCCGTGGTGACCCTGTTAGACTGCGAAAGAGGGGATACACCCGGGTAAAGCCGCAGTGACCCAAATGCCTTGTGAATACTGGAATAGACCAGGGTAAAGCCGTGGTGACCCTGTTAGACTGCGAAAGAGGGAATAGACCCGGGTAAAGCCGTGGTGACCCAACTGCTATGTGGATTTGAGAATAGACCTGGGTAAAGCCATGATGACTCTCTTCCGGTTCGACTTAGGGAAAAGACCTGGGGAAAGCCGTGGTGACTCTAAGGGCGATGTTGGTTGTATTGAACTAAGAAGTTTGGATATCATTGAAGTGCATGGTGACTTGTGATAACGTGTCTCGTGTGGGTATATGGGTCCTAAGACCCAAAAAGGTTTTCTTAAGTTTTCCATTTGATAAGTCAGTGGAGAATGAGCTACTTGGACTCATGTTGGAGATCTTTAGGAGACGTACGGGGTTTTCAAGACCCATACTGGAAGTTCTTTTATGCGATAACTCTCGTGGTATTATATTGTAACGCAATGGGTTAAAATACAGATGGTCGAAGCATGGGACGGTGGGTCGTGTTAGAGACGTTACTTGCTTGAGTATTGAGAACCTTATGGCATAATGTGATTATAGCATATTGTCAAACGATCGTCTTGAATAGTCATCCTTGAGTCGATTGCATTTCTTTGTTGAGCTATAACCTATTATCTTCCTCCTCTCGTCCTTGTCATCATACTTGCATATAAAACTGGTAAAGATTTTCCTACTGGGCTAGTGTAGCTCAACCTAATCTTTCTTTTCAGGTTCAATGACGGGCAATAGATTGCATGCATAGTGTGCTTGACAGTGAAAGACTTCTAGAGGCTGACATCATTAGTTATTTCATCATCTTTGTAAAGATCACACTTCGTTTTAAGATGGTCTTGTAAATAATTACTCTTGAATTCTCTTTTGATTAAAGTTTGTAATATTCTAAATGTTTTCGTACTCGTATCTAAACTAATTTGGGCCGTGTTGCCACAATTGTAATTTTCTAAGCCTGGGGACTTGTTTGTAAGTTAAACAGGTGAGAACTCTTTTGGTTATTAACCATATTATGCGAAGGTTATTTATCAAAATGGACTATATATTTATGTTGAAAATCGAGGGCGTGACAAATATACTGCAAATGGCAACCACTTGAACATTGCTAGGCAGTACCCTACTAAATCTAGGGTCACATTCAGCAACCACAGGTCCACAGCACTCCAGTGATGGCCAACGTATTGTTTATCGGTGCAAGTTATACCCGAAAACTCATGCTTATGTTCTTCATAAGTACCTTTCGCTATAAACTTATTTGGCTGCTAAACGAGAAAAACTGGAAAATATACTTTTTCGATGCACCTCATCGACTGATTCTTCCATCTGCAGGTATTTTTCTGCTGGTCATTCGGTCCTTGCGGAGGGTGATGATGCTCGATAAAGTTGAGACGATGCCATAATTTGTGACGCTAGCTTATACCAATACGTTTCTGAATTAGCTGTCGTTTTCTTAATCGTACGTATGTTCACGAAAGTATTCGAAGCCGATTTAGTTCAACGGAATAAGTTTGGAACTCCTATTTGGTGTATCTTCATCCTCTTAGCTAAACATATTCATAAGGGGTGGGAATTTCCAATACGACACGAGAACCCGATACGAAATTAGCGGATTAAGGTTAGCTATTTCTGACACAAAACACGAATATGACACAATACAATAACAATTAAGAAAAGCAAAATAGGTTGGGTTAGAGTCGAAAGAATTCTGACACGAATACGAGATGGCACGACACGACACGATGCGGGGTGAAAATTTATAAAAGGACACGATACTATACGACACGAACCGGACACGAAGTTAGCGGGTTATGTGCGGCTATTTTTTACACGAACCGGACACGAAGTTAGCGGGTTATGTGCGGCTATTTTTTACACGAAACACGAATATGACACGACACGATAACACGAAAAGTTAAACTGATCAGGCTAGAATTGAAAGAATTCTGACACGAATACGAGATGAGTCAGATGACACGATGCCTACCCCTAATATTCATGCATGATCTCCTGGCCCAAATTTTCAGCTTCTTTTCATATCTTTTTTCTTGCTACTTTTTTTCTCAAATTCCCTTTCCCCAGTAAATCGCATATTTGACCTATGGTTATTATAACTATATTATTGAGGCGACTTGTGAGAACTTAGAAAGGGACATTGTCAAAGAAGGCAACTTCAGCGGCTTATTAAGACCCCCCACCCATCTGGTATGAATCAGAAAAGCACTTCAAAGAGAGTTGATTTGTGGGCTGTTGTTGGGACCAGAGGTAGGTAGGTGCAGGGCTATTTTGGGCATATAAATATACAGGTATATACTTATGTTTATAGTGGAGACTGTATGCAAAGATGGAAGTATACCGTAGTAGTATAACTTTTGGGTACACTGCAATTATCTCCCCTGATGTTTATGAAAATTATACTAAACTCCAAGGTTTTCGACTAACTGCGCTGACCTACCCTGAGTTTACTATCGTGTATCATGTCGACCCACTCAGTTAGAGCTCCGTCAAATCCCAAGTTAATGATGTCATAAATAGATGTCCACTTTCCATATTACCCGTTCACCTCCGCTTTAATATCAACTCAACAGACCAAAAATTTGGCACGCATGCCAACAACATATATGTATAAATACTTTTTGCCCCTATTATCTTGTACCTCTCTTGCATCTCAATTTCATTTCACTCATTTTGTTGTAAACCTCCACTGATAGAAATCATGTTTGTTGTAAAACCTTGTATATTTTGGCCCCATTCTTCCTAAATTATGTTTTTTTTTTTTTTGGTCTTTTCCAAAGTTTTTTAGATTCCCATGTATTATTTAGATTAATTACTCATCCCGACGAAAGTGGTCTATTAAAGTAGATAATTATGACCAAACCCAAAAAAAGAAAGTTTGCTAATGACAAAAAAAGTTTTGAAACAACTGTCTTTTTATCTTAGTGTCGTACGTCCTATCCAGATTTTTTTCAACTATGATCCATATTTTTTTAGAAAAAAGGGTATACTTTTCTTTTTTGTCTTCAGCCAGTTGTGAAAAAATATCTGTGGGTATTTAGGTAGTTTTTGGTATTATGTTAACAAAGATAAAGTTTTGTGGCCCAATCAAGGGAGGTCAAAGTAATTATTCAAAAACCTTGGGGTGCAGTGTAGTTGTTATAAGTTTTAGGGGAGGTCATTGTAATTTGCCCTAAACCTTTTATGATAATTAAGTGTACGGACCATGTTACGCACACCTCAATTAACTATGAAATTTTAAAATTAACGACCGGATATACATACGTACATTGCGTGACTTCAATAATCATTAAGCATAGATGCGACATGCTTTGATTGTTTTAAAAATCTGGACGTGACATGAAATCGGTGAAACTTATAAAACTTATAAACATGACCATGACAAGTTTTGGATTTTTATTTAGTATATATTAAAGTGTTAATTAATTTGGTCCGACAAAGTGGTTCCTAAACTTTGAATATATGTGAAGCTGATATTCCAAAGCCTCCACCCATGAGTTTGGACAAACTTTTTACGGATTTCTTCGCATGGTTTTTGGCTTTTTTTGTTTTAATTGTTATGAGATCTGAGTATAATTTTACTAACATATTTTTTGTCTCAACGAGAGGAGTCGAGAAAGCATAAAAAACTTAGACCAAAATTGAGTTCATAAAAGACAAAGAAAAGACTTTCTTAACCCAAATATTGTATTAAGAGGAAAAAAAAAAAACGTGCTAAAAATTTAGTCCAAACTCACCCTTAACTCTTTAAACTACAATATTCAAATTGTCGAGGAACTTTTATGTATAACGGGTATACCAACCCCGTGGTGTCCCCTTCCGGTTCGTTTCTCATTTTTTGGCCATTTTCCGATCATATTTGGATGATCGGCTCCGTTCATTTTGTAGAGTTCGGCGAGAACTTTAATCATACCAAAAATCTTGTTCATCAAATTTTATTAGGTAGAGGATCGGCACACGTGAAAATTGAAGAAAATCAAAACTGGGTCCAAAAAACACACTGAATCGGAACCCAGTTTTGGTTTTTTTTCCCATTTTCACGTATGCCGATCGTGTATCAAATAAAGTCTGATAAATACGATTTTTCGTATGATTAAGGTTCTCGTCGAACTCGACAAAATGAACAGAGCCGATCATTTAAATGTGATCGGAAAATGGCCGAAAAATGAGAAACAAACCGGAAGGGATACCACGGCGTTGGTATACCCGGTATATATAAAAGTTTCTCCAAATTGTCTCGGTCCAACAATGTTGATTGACAACCATTGAAACTTGAAACAATAGCCTTGTGATCCAACAGTGGACCCTTACCAGACTCTCTCTCTATCACCATTTTAGCTGATTAATTAAGTGAACAGACAGCATTCCAAACTTGACCAAATATGCTCAAAAAAATTGACGGTATAGAAAGAAGACTTTAACCCCTCTAAAATATCCCAAGGTGGAGTATATACTTTAGACTAGACTATCATTTTTGAGTCAATAAAGGCTCCCAGCTGGGGATGATACACCCAAAATACAAAAAAAAACAAACAAAAAAAAAAGGCTCCCAAGGATGAGTTTTGTGCCATTATATTTATTTGTTTGTAGGTGATCAAATTGATTAGAATGAGGGATGGCCCAAGTGACAAGGTGCTCTCGTTGTTACGATTAGATTTTGATTTCAATTCTCGTTGCGAGATTTGATTTTCCACCGTCAGAGGTTAGATTGAGTTACGAGTTATATATTGTAATTCTGATGATCACACTGTCGATCATGAGTTAAATTGACTCACGCTTAAAATGAGTTGTCCAAAATCAACAAAAGTAAACACATGTATATATATGAAAGTAAAAAATGTGTTAATGGTAATAACACCATGAGAGAGAAAAAAAAAGATTCCATAAGTTTAGAAAACAAAAGGATAATAGGCACTAGCGATTACATGTATATACAGTATATTCAATGATCACATGGGCAAGCAAGGGAGGTGGTAGATCCATCTCTGTATGTACTAGTAGTATTATACTGTATAATACTACTATTATATGTATAATAAGTATGTTCTGTACGAGAGCAGATTGGGAGTGGACGGATGTGGGTTTATGATTCTGCATCGAAGCATCTTCATTACATTTTTTTTTCTTATATGACCGGATGTTCGGACCAGCTTACGTGTTTATCGATTAAATCCGACACTTTAAAAATTAACGACCAACCAAATCCTCTATGGTCTCAAAATTTAAAATGCTTAGTCTCCGTGTCATTCGAACAAAGGACTTTGTAAACGACAATCATTTATTTGGCCAAGCCCCTAGGTTGCAGCATCTTCATTACTGTTTCCCAAACCTTTTCTTTAGTTTTTTGTGGTCATTGAAATGGGAAAAAAAACTGCGTCTGCATTAATTGCCTACAAAGTCAGTTAGGCAGTAAATTATTTAACAGAAAAAACAAGAGAGCGGGCAAAAAACAAATGGTTGATTTGTTAGCCAATAAAACTTGGGGGATGCAGATCCTAAGATTCCCAAGCCGTTTGATGCGCACGAGTCACACGCGTATCATATAAAATCTATGTCCATCGAACGGCTGCCCACCGAAACAGGAATATGTACAATGGAAACTACGTCCATCGAACGGCTGCGCACGGAGAGAGGAATCTGTGAACATAGAACTGCTTTTAAAATTATACTCGTATAATCTACTTATAAATATGTTTATTTGTAGATAAAAAGGGGGTCCCACAGTGTTTTAACAGGTAATTTCAGCTACCTGCGTGTTGCACATTACCGGCTGCTCTCTCTCTCTCTCTCTCTCTCTCTACAGTCTATATATTGCTCCTCACTTCGATTTCCCGCTTACCATCTCTCTCTCTCTCTCTCCTGCCGTGGTTCCACCGCATCACCATCGCAGAGGTTAGGTATACACACTACTTCGACTCTGTAAATTTTGATCCTCTTTTAACAGCTCCTCTGGGTTGAAAGATTAGATAAGAAAACGGAGAGAAATGATTAGAAGGGTCTCCTTTCTTATCGCACACTTTCTCGCGATCCAAATGGGCTGTAACTTTTGTGGGTTCGTTTTGCTGCGTTTTCTTATCGTTTTCCGACATTTCCCAAGGGGTCTTACTTTCGGATTTTGGTTCATGTATTACAATTGGTCCATTACGATCTATTACGTCTTTCTTGTTCATCGTTCAGAATCATTGATTTTCCTGATTTCTTGGTCGCGTTAGATCTAGGTCTCTTTCTCTCTGTCGCTGCATATAAGATAGATATTCGCGCACATGCATATTCTATATAGTTCGAATAATAAGCGTTTGGACTAACTTATTATTGCATTATTTTTTTCTTAAATTTCTGGTCTTTTATGAACTTTTGTTTGTTTTCTCTCAAATTTTTATGAATTACTGCCAGAAAGTAATAATTTTGATAAAAAATAAAAAAAGGTTCACTAAAAACATAGATATTGCAAAACAGACAGGTTTTTTTCATTTATTTTTTGCATTTACTGAACTTTCAAAAGTTTTTGGTAATAATTTTTAGTAACTTTTTAATATTTTGACCCGAAACTAACAAAAGTGATAATATTTTGGGAAAAATAATTCAACAATAAAGTTAGGCCAAACCCAATGTTCTAAAAATAGTTGGGCGCTAGTTGGGCGGAAAAGAGGCGCCTAGCGCCTAGGCAGGGACTAAGCTGCCTAATCTAGGTGTTGGAGCACCGCCCAGCGCCTAGGTGGGGACAAGGCTGCCAACTTTTAGAACCCTGGCCATACCCCACCTAAGATAAAATGACTTGTTCCTGAACATTTTGTTTGTTTCTCGGGAAAAAAAACGGTGAGAAATCGAACAAAATGTCTAGCCAGTTAGATCAAGTAACGTGAGAAAATTCTTCAAGTGTGTTTTTGTTCAAATGGAAGTATTTTTTTATCTTTTTTTTGGCCTTGCAAATTTTCTTCTTGCAGCAATTGTGTGCTCTGTTCTTGGTTTTCATAAGCTGATATCTGAGAGTTTATATGGACTGATGCAGATATTGATTTTCACATATCATCATGGCTCCAGCTGCGGCAGATTCCATAAAACCTAGAGGTTCGCATATACCCATGAGCAGTCTCCCAAAAATTAGTTGAAGTTAGCTGTAATCTGTTGATGTGCTTCAATATGCGGATTTCTTAAAGCTCCCTCGGTCCCTCCGTCCTATATTTCTTGTTCACCACAGGGAATTCAAATTTTAAAGGGTTAAAGGCATGTCTCCTTAGAAAATTTGATTCGATTTTCATCGTTACCCCTTATTTTCTACATTTAAAACTACTTAAATTATTTAGGATAGTTTGTTTCTGGAAATTTATGCATTTTTTCTTTTGATTTTTCAAAGAGGACAAGCATTTCTGGACATCCCAAAATAGAATATTGGACAAGCAATATGGGATGGAGGGAGTAGTATTATTGGTTTATGTGTTCACCTGTTCCTGACTACTGATTAGCAATGCTTGAAGTGTTAATAACTGTGGATCTTTTGATAAAAACATGTTAATAAATGAGTTGCGTTTTTTGGTTAGACTTCGTATGAATGTTGTTTTAATCAGTCTAATGTAGAGATGCAAACACTTAACAATATATTTTGTTCTGAAAAACTTCTGGAAGCCTTTGGTGTTGTGGTTCAATGTTCATTTGATATGCGCTTGTAAGTTGTAACAATGTAGGATCTACTTCATCAATACAACATATATGCAGCAGTTATTCTAAAACTTAAAATTTGTAGATTTATTGTTTTATTCTGTGATTTATTTACCTGTTGATAGGTGGGATGTGCTTTAATTTTGGTTTATGATTTGCAGATGTTTGTATTGTTGGTGTTGCGCGTACACCAATGGGTGCATTTCTTGGTACTCTTTCATCTTTACCAGCCACAAAGCTTGGATCTATAGCTATTGAAAGTACGATAACAACCCTTTCTTCTCTCCCTAATTGGAGCCTCTTTTACTTCATTATGTTTTGTTTTTACTGACTTGAAATATCAACTTCTAGGTGCTCTGAAAAGGGCAAATGTTGATCCATCACTTGTGGAAGAAGTTTTCTTTGGGAATGTCCTCAGTGCCAATTTGGGGCAGGCTCCTGCTAGGCAAGCAGCATTAGGTGCAGGGATCCCTAATACAGTGGTCTGTACCACGATTAACAAAGTTTGCGCATCCGGGATGAAAGGTGTGCACTCAATCTTGAACTAGCACTTTTTTCTCACAAAATCTATATTTAAGATAGATATCAGTATGTTGTTTTTGGTCAATGCAGCTACAATGCTTGCCGCGCAAAGTATCCAGTTAGGTATCAATGATGTGGTTGTGGCTGGTGGCATGGAAAGCATGTCTAATGTCCCCAAGTACCTCGCTGAAGCCAGGTTAATATTCCCCCTTCATGAGATATTTACTTTATTACTTCTCATCAAACTCTAGTTGAGCTTTGTACATGTCAACATTATTTCCTTTTCAGAAGTTAATGTTCAGATGTAGTCTGTAGAAAAGATATTAAGGAAAAAAGAGGGATGCTAAACTCACAATATTACTCAAGTGTGATTGCCTTCTAGACAAAAGGATAAATACTTCTTCTATCTTGCGCTGTGACGTCCAGAAAACATTTTCACATAGTCCTCTTTCTGATCAAGATAGAAGATTCCAAACTGGTTCTACCAGAAGAAAATTAAGATGTTAAAAACTTGTGATTAAGTATTAGGGGGATTTGATTAGGAGTGGTGGAGCAGCTCCAGCTATGCGACCATGCGTGTAATGATGTTCCCTAGGTAAAGCAGGGGGAGCCAGATCGAAGCTGGGTTTTGTCAATGTCACCTCAAATGAGTGGCGCCAATATATCCTTGATAATGCTGCATGCTTTTGTTGGAAGTAGCATGCTTGTTTGGAATTTGGTTTTAGTTTTTGCATGCTTAATGAGTTGATTTTTTTTTTTGTTTGGGGTTGGGGGGGTGGTGGAGCTGATTATCACGTCTTTATCTGTATGTGTGATCAACTATGTTGGTTTGAGCCGTTGGTGCTCCACATGTATCCATGTCAAACTCATCATGACGATGTTTTAGACGATGTCACTCCATTGAGTCTTGTACGACATTTATGAGCTTCGTTATTTAGATACCTATGTTTATGTCTTCAATAGATATGCATTGTGCCAATACTTATATGATGTATGCAAATGGATTACTCATCAAATAAAAAAAAAAAATTCAAATGGATAACGTGACATTCTTTGAACTTCATGGTTTTGTTTGCACATACGCAACAGTATCCTCTAGACATTTTTGTCTTTGACCATAGCTACTATAATATTACCGTAAATTTCTGATATGCTAGTTTTTCATTCTTGTTGACTTGGACAACTTGTAAACTACCACTTTCTATATATATACTTATTAAAGCAGTCAAACTTGTTACAGCTTGTAGGAGTTTTACTTCCCCTTTTCTGTTGTAGCTTTTACTTTGCTTTCCTGCTTCCTGTAAGCAATTTTTCTCAATACCAGGTGACTTGGAGCTCTATTGAGCTTTTGGTGCTGTTTTCTGGGGTATGCCCCAGTGTTTTCTGTGTAGCATCTTCCGTTTCTTGTTAAATCTTATTTACCAAAGAAAAAGGGGTCCTCTAATTATCGGTTCTCTAGATTCTCTTAGTTGGTTCCATAGAACCATGCCAGAATGATATTGGAATCTTGGGCTCCCTGATCTGCTATTTCTTATTTTTGTTGCTTGAATTGCTTCTATGAGACAAAGTCTTGCTAGCTCATATCAGTAAAGAACCTAGAATGTTGCTGCTGTTCCTAAATTTATACTTCTATTGCAGGAAGGGATCTCGACTTGGACATGATTCTCTTGTTGATGGTATGCTTAAAGATGGTCTCTGGGATGTTTATAATGACTATGGAATGGGAGTTTGTGCTGAATTATGTGCAGAACAACATAAAGTAACAAGAGAAGAGCAGGTTAGTTTACATTAGAATTTACCCAGTAGACCGTAATAAAGTTTCACTTTCATAGACACTCTTGTTAAATGAACTCTCCTTTTGTTTCAACATAATAACAATAATTTCCTCTTGTATCCATTGGCACATTACATGTTCGCTTTTACACCAATTGGCTACTGATGAAATTCTCCAATACAATGAATCATTCATTTGCGTTCCCCATAATAGATACCTTGTTACCCAACTTTGTTAGCATTTGTCATACAAAGTTCTTCATTCCTCATATCTTGGTGATTTGGTACAGGATAATTTTGCGGTTCAGAGCTTTGAGCGTGGTATTGCAGCTCAAGATACTAAAGCCTTTGCTTGGGAAATAGTTCCGGTCAGATTGCTTGTTCTTATTATCCAATAACCTAATATACTTGTTGGAAATCACCATGTTAACCAGAAACTGGGCTCTGCAGGTTGAGGTTTCTGGAGGAAGGGGAAAACCGTCGACAATTGTTGATAAGGATGAAGGTCTAGGAAAGGTGAATCTTTTTCTTTTATTTATTTATGCCTAAACGTTCTTCTCTTGCTGAGAGCTAAACAATCCCATCTCTATTTGGTTATCTTACCATTTTTTTTTTCTTTTTCTTTGTTTCCAGTTTGACGCTGCAAAGTTGAGGAAGCTCCGACCAAGTTTCAAGGAGACTGGAGGTTCTGTAACTGCTGGCAATGCTTCTAGCATAAGGTTTATTACTTGGATTTCTTTCTCTTTTTGATCCTTCAACTATGTTTTCCATTATCTATTTACTTGAACCAAGGCAATTTTGTTATTGACAGTGCTTCATAAATCTAGAAGTGTCATTCTCTTTATATGGCATTTTTAGATTTGTGCAAGTACTTTGTTCTCATACATTAGCATGTTCAGAGCTATGAGTAGTATAATATTGTTAGCTGATTATTTTCAATAAAATGGTTAGGTGTATTAGTATTCAACTTGGTTTTCTTTTTTAGCTCCACCACTCTTATATTGGATGGATATTGTTTTTACTGTTTCTTAGTTCCAGTGGCGGTAAAGTGTCCTTATTAGTTGTGCATGTCTATTAAAGAAATGGATCACAACATTAACTGTTTACACTTACAGTGATGGTGCTGCTGCTTTAGTATTAGTGAGTGGGGAGAAGGCACTTAAGCTTGGGTTGCAAGTGATTGCAAAGATCACAGGATATGCTGATGCTGCTCAGGTACTTCACACATTGAAAATATGAAATGCTAACAAAATGCTTGAGTTGACTCTGAATAGCAAAATGATGAAATACTTGGTTATACACTCCTCACTGTCCTCAGTTTGTTTCTACCTTTGTTTGGGGCCTGTTCTTGAGGATGGAATTTCTTATGCTTTGCAGGCACCGGAATTATTTACTACTGCTCCAGCCCTTGCAATTCCAAAAGCTATTTCAAATGCTGGATTGGAGGCTTCTCAAGTTGATTACTATGAGATTAATGAAGCCTTTGCAGTAATCTTTCATGCCTAATTTATCTCATGGAATTGCAACTAATTATTCGAATGAGTTCGTTCATCTTTTTGTGTCACCTGACCTATGCAGGTTGTGTCTCTTGCAAATATGAAATTGCTGGGTCTTAATCCAGTAAGTTCTTCAGCCAAACCCCAACTGTATTTTTTGTTTGTGTGTGTAATTTTTCCATAAATGATCTTGTGTTAAATTTTTATCCACTATGGTTTTGCATAAGTCTTTATTTGCTATTGCTTACCTTTGCCTTCGAGAAATGCCATTTCCGAGAGGGTTGGCCACTTACTACTAGTTAAACACCTTTCTAACTTTCTTTGTAGGAAAAAGTTAATGTACACGGTGGAGCTGTATCATTGGGCCATCCTCTTGGTTGCAGTGGAGCACGTATCTTGGTCACACTGTTGGGAGTAAGTTCCTACTGATTACGGTTTTGTGCTGTGCACTATTTAACTCGAACCAATTATTGTTTTCTGAGTTAGAAAGGCACTCATCCACCCTCCTGCCCTGAATTTTCTACTCTATTCTTTGGCACCTGATTTGAGGGTGGTCATCTTTTCAAGTTATTCAGGAGAATGTGTCTTTAAATATCATTTGCCGCTTGATCGTCAATTCATAGGAAAGGGGTTTTCTGTTTTGCTTGGTTTTTAATTCAAAGTTTAATCCAGGTACTGAAGCAGAAGAATGCGAAATGCGGAGTTGGTGGTATTTGCAATGGGGGAGGAGGTGCATCAGCCCTCGTTGTTGAGCTTCTGTAATTCTTTTTAGCGTTCGGTAAGTCCCAGTAACAGGATATTTTAACTTCAATAACAATACTCCTTTCTATTGCTGCCATTAGGGCTAATACTAGCCTTGACTGTATCTTTGGGCTTTTTTTGTGGTTAAAAGAAACAATTCTTGTAAAACCAGAGGTACATCAAAACCGGGTGTAGTTTTATGATTTCTTTTTGTTATTTTCTTGTAAAATCAGGAGTTTGAAAACTTATGCGATTCACGGTGAAACTTATTCTGCAACTGATAGTTGTTTCTCTTGCAGGCCAACCATGAGGATGGAGCTTTGCTAACGATGAATCTCCTGTCAGACGTGTGATTCTCACTCTTTTTTTTTCCCTTCCAAGTTTTGTGGTCTCTCAAATAAATGACGAGTATTGTAGATTTTTTTTTCTGATCAAGAATATGTAAGGTAGATTGAAGAAGAGATTACATCTTGAAGTACTTTTCTCTCTCTCTCTCTCTCTCTCAAAAACACGTATCGATATTACCCTTTCATGTTAGTATTTCCTGGTTGATGAATTCAAAATCAAATAAATGGGGAAGTCTCAATCTTGCTTCATCGTGTATGCAATTAAGGATTTCAAGAATAGCATTGAAGGGTAATCTAGCTGAATGGTGAGGAATCGTATGACATTTTACTCCAATCTTGAATTGAAACGTGTCCGGGGCCTATGTATCTTGCACTGGACTTTTGTCACCGTCAAATATGTACCAAGTTCTTATAAACACTTTGGTAGTAAAACAAGATCGCTGGCACCACGGGCACATTTATTTCTGATCAGAGAGAGAGAGAGAGAGAGGTCCAGTATAATTCAAGGCAGATAAAACGAATGTCAGGAAAAGTAGAGTTTGGGTCTCCCTTTTTACACTTTTGTTTTATGTTTGGAAAATGATAATGTCAAAATTGTTTTTGTTGGTGCCAAAACTTTAGTGCGTAAAAGGCTTGTACTATGTGCAGTGTACAAGATTTTTATGTACTGAAGTTTTGACATATAACAACAAATCTATCAATATCCTATGGAAATTTGTGTGAGCCCAAAAGACCTCTAATTTTTAACTATACTAATGTAGAAGGCCTAAATTCCCACCCACTTGGATGACTCCAGTGCAAGGAAACACACGATGGTACAAAATTTTCACCTACTTGGATGACTCCGCATCCCAAACATAAAATTACACCCCAAAAGAGACAGTCAGAAATCCCTTTAGATTGAATTTCCGATTGACGGGAAAAAAAAAGAAAGAAGAAGAAATCCCTTCAGATTAAAAAAGGGGAGTGATTTTGGCACTCCCCTTTGGGATGCAGTTATCAATTTGGAAAGTGCTAAAATAAATTCCTAAAAGGATAAAAGAAATCAAATGAAATAGCTCATTGGTCAAATCAGATTCATCAATACATAAAACAAAAGTGGGAGGTCCTCATATCCCACTTCGAAACCAAAAGGTGGTCATGAGGACTGCCCAGTGGATGAACCAATCTATCTAAATCGAACCACCAATGAACCAAACCAAGATAGGTTCCGGATGGATACGAATCCTAATAAAACAATTTTGGCGGATGCGGATCGGTTCGGTTTGAAGGTTCAATTCGGTTGATAGTTCAAACCGAACTGTCTGCCCCCCAAAAAAATTAAAACGCGGTAAAAAGACTAAAAGGCAAAAGCATATTGAAAACCCTAATCTAAAATCCAAAATTGTGCGGACAGACTCACCTTAAATTACTCATATGTAGGTGACTAGGAGTTATTTTTGTTCAAGATCTATCTCTCGGAGGAATACCCGATCAAACAACTTGTAATTCTAGGTAATGTTGGTGGTTTGGTGGATAATGTAATAGTTTATCTTTAAACTTGGACTTTCGGGTGAATGAATGTTTAGACTTTGTTTGAACTTGTTTAGACTTGATTGGACTTAAGTTTCGGAGCTCTATTTCTCAATTTTTTGATATATATATATATATATATATATATATATATATATATATATAACGCATGCTCAAATCCGCCTAAACCACTCAAACCGATCCGTCCAAATCACATCAAAACCGAACCGATCAAACACTGCTCATGGACAGTTGATGAATGGAGAAAATGACAATCCACCCAAAACTGATCCACAGACAGCCCTAGTGGCCACGGACTCCTTTATTTGGATGCTCATATCTCATTCAATGGTCTTTCAAGCGGGAAAATACAGTATGCCTTGTGTGGGCCATAAAAACATAAATTTATAACCATTAGTTATACAAACAGGAAACTAGAGAGAGAGTACACTGAGCAATGGCGCAATCAAACCAAATACTCTCTCCGTTTCTAAATAAGTGTAAAAGATTCATGTTTTTTGTTAAAAAATTTAATTTTTTTTCCATAATCTAATAAAACTTATTGCCATCTATTGATTTGTGAAAAAAAAAATTAATTTTTTTTAATAAAACAAATGTATTTTTTTAAATGTCTAAATTTACGCATCGGACACTTATTTAGAAACGGAAGAAATACTTACTTTGACTGGACAAAAATGAAGCTACCTACCTCACCCCTCAAGAAAGCAACGAAAGTACCAAACCATTAACGTTAAAGTAAGCCACCATGTGAGAAAGGACGATTTTTTACAGTCGGTCAAATATATCTGATTCAGATTCACCATAACTCTACAGATCTTCATCACTCTGCTCAAGAGAGGAGAAGATGCCTTCACTTTTCCAGTTTTTTGGCGTGAGCCAGGAGTTTTTTTTTTTAAGGATTGGTACACGATATTCGGATCATTCATTTATTTTTATGGATATTTTCATTGTCCTAATGTCATCAATTATATCATTTTGTTACATAGATAGTGCAAGAATCCTGGTGTACCTTAAAAAGATTAAAGTGTTCTGAGATGTTTTCTAGCCATTGAATTAATTTTTCCGAAAACTGAGAAGTGAAAAAATTTAATGCAGTTTTTCATTTCGTTTCCACTAACAAAAAAACTTTTAGCATTTTCACTAACAAAAAACTGTTTTTGCTACAGTAACTCTACTCACAAATCATCAATAACTTATTTACTATCGGAAATAAATTGATATTTCTTAACATCTTATTCACTACCAGAAACACCTAACAACTTTTCAATCAGAAATAAATATTTACAAATTTTTCACTACCAGAAACACCTTACAAACCTTAGATCCTCATCCGGAATGGTAACCTTTATGCTTGAATGGGAAACGCTCTAGTGCACTCCGTGTAGTGCGGCATTGTACCCATTAGTTTATGATATCGACAGATGTGTGTTGCCCTATACGCGCACTACACATTGGTGAAGTCCCTTTATGCTCGGTCACCACTCCTCTTTATTCCAATATGATTTTCTTAAGCAAGATCCTTTAACCAAAATCCCGAGGGTTAGCCTATTGGTCAAGGCTTAATGAGTTGCTCTTTCTGTAACAACCCGGATTTTCGACCGTAATTTTTTTTTAAAAATAATATTATTAATAGCTTTTAAAATAATAATAGCATTATTTTCCCTAATTATATCATTTTAATAAAAACATTTATTTTGTTAGATAAATACTTATAATTATCTAATTCTATTTTCCTTAGTTACATGCATGCATACACCTTCCCAATCTCTTAATCTCCTACTCCTACTTAGTCTCCATTTTCCCCGTAACCCAAAAACCGAGCTCCATTCGTCCATCTCGAAACCCAATTCCGTTAGGACTCTAATTAATCAAAACCCATCCAATTCTCTTATAAATACGTCACTACTCCGACCCTAGGGCACGCACCATATTTCTCACGCCCTAATCATCCAGAAAAGAGAGAAAAATCAAAGGAAATCGAAGCTCCAATCCATGGAGTTCTAGAGAGAGAAAAGAGAGAGAGAAAAGTGGGTTTCGTACCTAGACCCAACCAAGATCCAATCCGATCATCCCGAACTCTTTCTACAACCTAGAGTATCACCAAACATCAATCAATTCGGCCCCGAGGTTCCCCGATCAAGAAACCCGAAGCTTTCGTTCCAAATTGTCAAGTTTCGATCGAAATCAAATCCAATCCGATTCGAGGTATTATAATTCGATCCGAAGCCTTCTCTAAGTATATTAAGTGTTTATAGACATAACCCAATAGGCCCTGTAGTCCCATGCATCGAAAAAGTACCAAAAAAATCAAAAAAACCGAACTCCCTTAGGTGCGGTCTTGGTTGTTTTGAGATCGAATTGGTTTTGCGACCTTTTAAAAATAGATTTTTACTCCGAAATTTTTATCCTAGGTTACCCACATTCTAAAGTTCATACCTTGTTAGTTTCATAATTTTTTTTATTTAATCTTATATTTATTAAATTTCTGTTTGTAATTGTGTAATCGTTTGTAAACAAAAAATCAATACGACCTTATAAACTAATCTATAATTACCCAAACTATTTTTCTAGACTCCCAACATGTTAAAGGTCATAACTTGCTGATTTCGTAGTTAATTTATATTATTAGCTATTTATTTAATTTTTAACTAAAGTTATAAACGAAAATTAATAGCGACCTTACAAAAAAATATTTTAGTATCGAAAATATTTTTCTTAGACTCCTGACAGTTCAAAGGTGATATGTTATTAAAATAAAATTTTATTTATTTGAATTACTATTTATTATTATTTAAGCATTATTTCTTAATGATAATACCATAAAATATTATAAAGAAGGTTTAAAATTCCAAATAATTTTATTTAGACTTTTCACAGCCCCAGAATGTTATTTTGTAAATATAAATATATTTTCGATTGTTAATTATTTATTGTCTATTTAATCTTGTTTTGCCTATTAATTTAATCTGTTTATTTAAAATAATTCCATAAGCATTCAAACCCAACTTTTAGCACTCGAACTTATTATAGAGGACTGTTAGGACCTTTATTAAGGTTACGATAATTATTCTAATATTTTTACCTAATTAATATATTTAATTAGTGTTTAATTGACTTAATTACTTATAATTAATTAATAAAAGCCTAGAAAATTATTTTTTAAAATCTTATATAAAATTTCCTACATTGTTATTGATATTTTGGCCATACAAGATTAAGGGCAACGGCCCAGTCATAAAAAGTCATGTGATTGCATTACCTAATGTTTGTTTTGATCAGTTTATTATTCGTTTTAATTATTATTGAGAATGATATTGTGTTGATTATTGGATTTGAATGTTAGATTGGACCCTAGAGACATGGGGTGGTATGTGAAATAGAAATCACGTAGACGATTCTAAGTAATGGATAAATTGTGAAGTTTCTTTCTATTTAGAGGTTGCCTGCAGGCGTGATTTGAGATCCGATGAGATTTGTGATGTGATTTAAAACCGGCAGAGTAAGCCCGGAGATGATTTAAGGCGGCAAAGTAAGCCCGATGATGTATGTGATGATTTAAAACCGGCAGTAAGCCCGGAGATGATATAAAACCTGGCGGATAGTCGGTGATGTTTTGATAAAACCTGGCGATGGTCCGTGGCGTTTTATGTTGATAAAACCTGGCGATAGTCGGAGATGTTTTGTTGATAAAACCTGGCGGTGGCCCATCGATATTTTGTGATGTTAAAACCTGGCGGTGGCCCGGCGATATTTTGTGATGTTAAAACCTGGCAAGAGGTCGCGATGTTTTGTTGACGATAAAACCTGGTGGATGGCCTAGTGATGTTTTGTGACGATAAAACCTGGCAAAGTAAGCCCGGTGATGTTTGTTGATAAAACCTGGCGTGTGTCGGTGATGTTTTGTGATGGTGTCTGCTTGCGACCTTAATGTGTTGAAATATGTTACGGCGTGGGTCGATGGAACAAATTGATGTCTGGCGAGAGTCGAGTGGAACAAATGGATGTCTGGCGTGTGTTGATGGAACAAATTGATGTCTGGCGTGGGTCGATGGAACAAATTGATGTCTGGCGTGTGTCGATGGAACAAATTGATGTCTGGCGTGTGTCTGGAATAAATTGATGTCTGGCGAGAGTCAGTGGAACAAATTGATGTCTTGGCGTGTGTCTGGTGATGATTGTGATGTGGTATATAAGATAGCGCGAACCCTGGTTGTGATTCGGGCATGATAGCCCTTGTTGTAGTATTGTAACTTAGGTTATCTACGGCAATGGAAGTGATCTCATGGGACCGAGCATGGCTAGCGGTTGGGGAGAAAGATCTCGTAGGGAGATGTTGGATTACACGTTAGGTTAATGGATAGTAATGAACCTGTTTATGTGAAAAATCTCTATTTATTTATTCGTATCATTATTATCTTGTTTGCTTGCTATAATTGTATTGTAAGAGGGTAGTTGGGTTGGATTATTCTATTGGGTGATTTATCACTCACGGATACGTCAGTATCCTGGCAAATCGATTCGGCGATCAATTTGCTAGAGGGCGCAGGATTCAATGGAAGAGATTCAACGATGATGCAGTTCGACACGGAACGAATATCAGTAACGAGGATCGAGGATGCTTAGGATTCGTATCAAGATTAGAGTCAGCTCTGAAGTTGGTGTATTTTGATTCCGTAAATCTATTTTGAGATTGTATTAGCAAAATCTTTATTTTGAAAAATTATATTTATTTAGCAATATTTTCTTAAGAAATTATTTTATTTTGCGCCCGAAAAGTCAGGGCGTTACACTTTCAGATACGAAATCCTTTAAGTGCTATCAATTGCTTTGGGGCTAATTTATACAAAGTTTTGCTTTTGTATTAATTGAGCTCTCCAGGTAGGCGATAATTAGGCTCTCAAAATTAGTCAATGTTTGCATAAACTAACTCAATTCTTTTGGCATCACCCACGTTGGTGGACCACAAACAAAGGTGTGGGGTTGCCCCTGCTCTCACATTACTTTGTTCTTTTACAAATTTTGAGAAAATATTTAATAATTTCTCTATTTATCTCTCTATTCATTACATCAATTTTTTTTCTCAAAACCAAACAAGACCGCCGAATGACTTTTTTTTATTTTTATTTTTTAAACTAACTCTGGTCATTCCAACTTAAAACTTATTTTCTATAGTATTTTTCCTTGTCCTAGATTCCAAACGCAGCTTATTAGATTAGAACTTGGGCCATTGGGGTAAATAAGGGTAATTAGATAATCTAGTTCGTTATGTGAGGGTAAATAACATAAATTAAAGGGAATTCCCATTTCAGAGGCAAATGACTAGCCGGGGTATCCTGACTATTGTCAGGATACTCTGCATAACATGAGCGTCCTATATAACCGTGTGCTTCTGAAGTGATTTGGAGCATCAAGTGATGACGCAGAGTACTAAATAATTACTCTGCCAACATATATATACCTCACGGGAATTTGTCCTTTTTCCCGTCGTACTCTTAGAACGGATGAAAACAAGACCACCGGTTCACCACCGCCAGATTGTGGTTAGTCAAAAGCAGGAGCGATCGAACGGGTGGTGTTGGTTCAACGTGGCAGATAAGTTGAATTTTCCTACAGAAACGAACCCGTCTGTAGATTCGTCTCACGGACTCGGAGGTCTAGGTCTCGAAAGGGAGAGAGAGAGAGAGAGAGAGAGAGAGAGAGATGAATCTTGTTAGTTATTTCGGATTCGGAGACCCAACAGTGCGAGGATGTAGAGGGGGCTAAGATTCGACTCTTATGCTGTCGTGGGGTGGTGGTAAACGATGGGAGGCAGCAGGCGGAGCACCACGTCCTCAACCTCAGGGGAGACGGGTCCTTCTACGGACGGCGGCGGTCGCATCCCGACCGCCGACGCATGGCGGCAGTCATCCCGTGCTTGACGATGGGCAGATTCCCCGGTTTGACCACATTTGCCGCCTTAGGAGGCACCACCCTTTGTTGCATCGGAGGTGATTCTCCAGACTTATTCCTCTTTGATGTTACCAAGCACGATGAGTTGTGGAGGAAAGGTCCGTCCATAGGGTTTGTCCTCGGGTGGTGGCTAGAGGCAGTAAACTCTTTGTTTTTGGTGGCTGCTCAACGACATCGCATCGTGCTTCGTGGGCGGAGGTCTACGATACTTGCACGGGTGAGTGGACCTATCTACCTCATTTGCCCCCTCATCTTACGCCTCCCACCGGCACTGGCCGGAAGAGTTTTTTCGCGGCAGCAATCACTGGGGATCATGGATCCAAACAGATTATTGTTGGGGGTTGGGGCCAAATGTTTTGCACTTATGAGATGAGTACCCACCCATGGGCATGTCCCCATTTTGATTCCGGAATCAATCCCGAACTCATGGGCTACTTCAAGCCCGACTCAGTTGCCATTGGCAGTACATTGTATTGCTTTTCCTGTTCTGAAGTTGCTTTTTGGCTTTCGATAGCCAGAACTTTAAGCGGCCGAGGAGCCGAAAAATGCTTAGATGCGTGGACCTCTTCTCTCTGTGATGGTTTACTGGTGCTTCCTGATGATGGTAGCGTGCACCTCCTTTTTGTCTGGTCTCAAAAAATGCTTTGTTTTTTTCCTTCATCCTCCTCGGACCCACCTTCCCCGGCTACCCATACTTACCTCCACTGTACTAGAGTCTGAGTGTCCAAAGTCACCACACACCAGTTCTCGGAACGTTCAATCTAGTTACTTAGATGCATCGATTGTATCGTCGTGGTCTCTTTCTATTAGGCATAGTTTCCAGCTTCAAGATGCACTCTTCATGCAAGTAGCTTCATTTCCTAATAGTTTTTACTTGATGTCTTCATGTGTTTCCTAAACTTTTTTTTTTTTTTTGCTTAATGATTGCGCTATGTCATTAGAACGAGTTGAAGTGACCCAGTCAATTTTATTTTTAACTCACCAGATATCTGCATAACATAATACAAAGTTTTTGATTGAATCTCTAATCTAAACCCATTAAGTTACTGTTCTGATAATTGCCAATGGGTGGATATTTTATAGGGATGTGGTGGAGGGACTAGAAGAACTATCTCCATATGGCGAAGGAGTGGACAGTGCTTAGAGCTCATTTGGTCAGGCCAGTTGCTTGTTGGATGTCATCGAAGGTACTTATGTTTTTCTGAGCGAGACACAGCACATTTGATTTATCAATGTTTTGTGTTTTGACAATCTATTATAGGAATAGTCAAGCAAGATAGTTTTTGTGAATTGCACCTGTGAAGTGTTTAATCTTATGCTCTGTATTTGCGAATTGGGTTATTTTGAAGTGCAATGACGCACTGGCTAGTATTATCCTCTGCTTATGAGACTTTTAATTAGTTAGCACAATTGGTTTTGACTGAAATTATTGTTTTGATAATCACTATAGTGTACTTGTTATACAAAAAGGAAGAGCATCAAGGAGATGCTACCCAAGGCCTACACTTAATGTATCTAATTGTCAATGTTATTGGGTTTTGGTAGTCGAAAAATGGTCTGGAAAGCTTCATAACAGAGGAAGTGATTAGTTTGCACGAGTCATAAGGTTTGCATATCCCTTTTTGACAAACATTATAGACTAATCCTTTGTTTTTTCTTTTCTGTTTTGGGTGAACTTAATAGCTGCGTTATGCCAATATGGACAGCATCAACTTCTGTACTTATAAGGTCCAGTAGTTGAAGAGGAGATGTCCACATACTGCATTTATCTCGTTTTAGCTGACTGTCTTATTGTATGATTTTAAACAAACAGGTGATGTGCATAGTTCTTGGTATCATGGAACTTTTCCTGGGATGGTCATGGCCGGGTTTTTCCGGAGCAATCTATAATGAATTTCATACACATATTGGGATCACAGAAGTTAAACCACAAACATCTTATTCTCAGAACTTGTTATTCTTCCCATTGTTGTTACTATAATACAGTGGCATTGACATGCTTCCAACCCGTTGGTGAGTGGTGGTACATACTATCGCAGGGTACTTTCTATTTCTTCGTCATTCTTTACAGACTGGTATCTTAACGAGGCTGCTCTGTAGGAGTTGATATCTTTTACAACATTGCTTCTTTTCAATTTGATTGTCTTTCAGAAATATGAATTTCTGCATTCTTATGCAATTGCATTCAAATGTTAGTAGTCAAAGTAGATCCCAGTTTTTTAGGTTACCAGAAAAAATGCAGGTTCATTATCTTAAAATTTGAGTTTATTTAACCTGCGATATGTTTTCAGTGTAGTTTCACCATGGGTGCAGCATTTGGATTATGAGTTTCTTAAAGAACATTATCTGATTTAACCAGATGACAATACCATATCAACGGGCCTCCCATCGTAATTGCTGTTACGGTAGCTTCCAAACTGTATCTGATGATGATAAGAAAGGGTCTGAAAAGGTTCCTTCACACAATTTCCTGTCAAATGTTAGAAGGTTACTTTCAACTGGTACGCTGGGTCGGGCAGCCATGAAGTATATTGCCTGGTCTCTGGAGGTAAGTTTAACTGTACATGATCTTTCCGATAAGCTTATAACATGTTGAGTCTTGGTTCTTTCGTGCATGGTAAAAAGAGCTTCATAGTATCATTAAGACCCTGTTCGGTTTGGGTTTTAAGGGAGGTTTTTAAGAGTAATAGTGGAGAGAGATAGATAAAGAAAATTTATTGAGAACCGTGCGCAAGGGGTTTGAGTCCCCCAAACGAACTAGCCCAGATTCTTGTTATCTGGGTTGACAGTCACGTAATTTTTGCAAGGGAAGTTGAATATTGTGTTTGTTTTCGTCAAGGCAGCTAATTGCCAGTTGTTTAACTCTGTGTATAAAAGGACATTAATACTATTCCAATTATTCAATCGGGCTACTTTGGGCCTACCTCAATAATCGAAACCATTTATTGTTGAGCCCGTCGAATACTACAACCTTGCAAAAAATTATGTTGATTGAATAGCGATCAACACTTGATCCGTGCAAAAAATTATGTTTTGGGAAGAACTAAAGTCCCAAATTTGATTTAGGACAACTTTTGTATGTCAAGTTCATTCCAGTTATTACACTGAAAGACATAAGTTGTGAATTAAGCTTCCATTAGAAGTGGCCTGGATCATTCCGTGTCATTCTCTGCGATTGAGATAAAGGAAATCAGCCTCGACTCTGCTTTTAATACCTTAAGTCTTCATGCATGCCAATCAAGTACTCTAGTATGATAATGACTTCGTTTTCTTCTGAAGATTAAACTTTTCCAAGTTACCTGAGCTTTAAGCTGTGGACCATAGAATCACTTGGTGGCTAGTTCATACTATCTGGCAATGTGAATCCATTCTCTTGCTTAACCACCTCTATATGTGCTATCATTTCTAGGATTGGTATGCTTTACGGCCACGCTTTCTAATTCTTCTTTTTGTTGTTTTCATCGTTTTTTAGTGGCTTCTTGTCCTTCAGATGTTTCACGCAACAGTAAAAATGAAACTCAGATATGATTATAAATACTTGATTTTATATAACAGAATGACTAAATAGTTACTATGCGCTAGTAGGTTCTACTTTTACTGGGGCTCTGGGTCTGTGGCTACCAAATTAGAAGTTGAGGATACTTAATCCCATGTAAGGATTAAATTGCTATTAGTACGCTTCGTTCTTCTAACTTTGTAACGGCTATGGCTACAAGAACCATAAGTTGAGAGATTTAAACCTATAAATCTCACATTACCAGATATACAAGACCTGATAACAATGATAAGATGACCTATGTTGACTTTAATAACCAAAGCATATAAATTTCTCAAATTACCATAACGCTGTTGATGTTTGTGGCATTCCCCTACTTTAGTTAATTACTTTTCAAGTTGTTCCCGTAGCCAGGGCCAGCCCAAGAGTTTTTAGTGCACAAGGCCTAATAAAAAGAGTGTGCCCTTAAAGAATTAATACTTTACGATTTTTACGGCAATAATTGCAATACGAGAAAGCCAAACCAAGATAAAGTTCTACAAATCATTACATACGAACACAAATACAAAGTCTCCAAATAGGAAAATACATATTATCTCAAGAACACGTGAGTATCACTTGAATATTACTCATGTTGTTTTTCTAGAAGTAAAAGTATCAATTAAATTTGTATAATCCACGGTTGGTGGGTTGGGCTAACTCATTACCTCCAATTGGTCATTTTTTTTATTCTATTGGGCTTAAAAAGTGTCCTACTCAAACTCAAGCAGTAAAAATATTAGAGTGCCCCTAAAATTTGAGACTTTTGGGATGCCGAGCTCAGGTCTCTTGGGCCTTGTGCGTGGGCTGGCTCTTCCCGTAGCTTACAAGTACCTTATACCTATCCTTGCACAGATAATTGATGCGTCAACCAACTGGAGAGAACTCACAAATGTAGAGAATAGGAGGTGCAGTTCGTTAATCTTTGCATCTATATATTTGGATCGCTTGAATTATGACATGGGATATCTTTAGATTGTAAGGTTTTATAGTTACCGATACAATTGAGTAAATTTTTGCAGATTTTCTACAACACGGTCACTGGGGATTGCAGATGGGAACTACCTCAGGAGTTAGTGGTCTCAGACTATTAAAGGCTTGAACTGTTTTCTATGCCGTTGCATTCGTGCAGCTCTTCCTATGTGGTCATGTTCTTTCAGTTCTTTGTCGAAACTGTTGAAGGTCATTTGTTTGAACTTTCTTCTGTTTTTTGCTTATATTGATAGTCATGCGGATGGCAACACAATATCCAAAGTAAACAAGGAAGTGGTGGACCCTGAAGCTGATGCAAAAAGGGACCAAAGAACTGTTTACGTCTCTGGGGTATGTCGCTTGCCACTGTCTCTTCAGTTTTTAGTGATTGATAGGCATGAAAGTTTTTTGTGCTTTTGTCATGCACTTTTTTCCTCTTACTCTTCTTTTGCTGATATGAAGGTTGTCATGGCAGATTCCTTTGAGGGCGTCCAGGGAAGAAGTTAACATATTCTTTTCAAGTGTATGCAAGGTTAGAGGGACTTATGTTCTGTACCATTTGAATGTTTTTATCCATTTTGCATGTTACTCTACTGTTCTAATCTCGGATTGGGTGCTTTGTGTGTTGTCTTACTGGAGTGAACTATGCATTGTGGCTTTTTGAAAATTTTCTTTGCTGCCTCCTTGGCTAGGATTTATTTGTGCTTCTGTTACTTGGCTAGTGGTTTGGACATTATCAATGCTTGTTATCACTGAGGGGTTGTAATTTCTCCAATGTGCGACTATTGAAACATGAAATATGATTGTCTGGAGTGGCGCTGTATAAACTACCCTTGAAATATTTATTTCTCTGTTCAACTGATTCAGTTTTTCAATTCCAGGTAAGGAATATCGATCTGATATTGGACCCGAGTTTGAGAGTACCAAAGGCAGTGGGGTAAGTTCCCTTCATGCTACAAAGTTTGTTATTCATTTTTTCTTGTGAACAGAAAAATTGTTGTCTGATATAATGGAAGAAGTATCGTAATTATGCGGCCATTTGTTGCCGGTATTGTTGTTTTCTTCTCTGAAAGACGAGTTAAACGTTTTGATGCTTTATTTTGTTATCCCACTCCAGCTGATTTTCTAAATGCACTAGCATCTAGCACTGTTGCATTCTAGCATTGCCATAAATTCGTGATGACAAATTGTGGGATTACCTTGAGGTAATTGACTTGGATTATACAGTTTCTGGTTTCCCCCCTTTATCCTGTATTACTATTTCCATTGATTGGGTGGCCTTCCTTTTTGTATTACATCATGCCATAGCCAATTAATGTTCGTGTTGCTTTAATAATCCTGCTTCAAGCTGGAATTTCACTATCCTACAATGATATCATTGATCTTGATGGCAGTTATTGTCTAGTATTGAAGAGCACCATATCGCCCCAATTTTGAAGGAACTTTGGCTTATGTTGGGTCACATAATTCTTCCCCAGGGATAATGTTGCTATGGATCCTTCGTCGCTATTATAGTCCCTTTTCCTATTTGTTTGAAATGTAAACATGAAGTGTGTGCAGTGCACATTGTATACCTGCAATGTAGGTGGGGGCATAAATGTGTTCAGCTCAACAGATTGTTTTAGATTTAGTTGTTTTCTGTGCATATTCGCAGAATCCACCATATATTGGTTCTGCGTGGCAAGTTTTGTTGGCTGATGCAATCCTTTCTGGTGGAGGGGATTCCGGAGGAATTTATTTCATTGAGTTTATTCTAGGCTAGGCTAGTCTGCTTGTTTGGACAGGTGAAAAAGAATTTGGCCAAATTCTTTCAATTGCCTACGGGGTTGGAAGTTGAACTTGGTATTTAGTGATGCTTCAAAGTCTACTTTAGGCTTCATCTCCGTATCAACTCATCTGCGGAACACACTATCATGCCTTTCTTGGATGTGACCAAATACTGACTTCTTAAAGGAATGAGTTCTATTGGGATATAAATCCTTTCAGCTGAAGGGAAATCTCTATAGGTGTTTAGTTGACTTAAGGTTGTTCTGATCCTCTGTAGTGGTGAAGAAATTAACTTGACTTTATCTGTTGCCTGTGTGGTTGGAAGTTGAAGCATGCTACTTATGGATGCTTAAGTCTACACGAGGCTTCATCATCACTAGTAACTTTTGTTTCATAATGTTGGAAATTCTGTGGAAGAGTATTGATTGCTGTCGTGCCTTGTGAATTGCTGACTCCCATCGGAAACTGGCATGTATGTGCAATATGAAATATTTCTGGTTTTATTTACTGATTTTTTTAGTTGTCATACTTGCATTTTACGGTAGCGAGCTAATATTTTCTTTTCATGAGTATTATGCAAGCTAGAACATAACGTGTTTGCAAATTTGAAACTGCCTTTTTGGCTTATTATGCATTGTCAAACATTGTCTGAGCCCATTGAAACTTCAGGTATATTGAATTTTATGATCCATTGTCTCGATGGCTGTTGGTTTCTCTGGCTAGCTACTTCTTGGACAACCTATGGACGTTAAACCTCTGAATGTTGGGAACTCTACTGCTGAGAAAAGGTGAGTTATGTTTTGAAGATTCATTATTGTTGATACCTGCTGTTTTACTTGTAATGATATGTTTTAGTATTTTGCTTCCTTGCATTTTTTATGGTTTGCTTGTCTTAGTATTGCAGTTGTTGGTCTTGAGTCCCAAATCTGTGCTTAGTGATCATAATTGATTGAGGAGTTTTGGTGTATCGATACATATACTTATGCTGATCAAATATTTACATATCGCTATCATTTGTATTCAGATCTTATATTCACACTGGTAAGAAGAATTTCCTGGACAAGCCTTGGGATATGATGACTTCGGATGAGGTAAGTCATTTTAGATATTGATATAACTCTGAAAACCATCAACTTTCGCCTCCAACGATAAGATGACTTATGGTGACCCTAATAAGATCAGAAAAGAAAGGGAAGAAGGGGGCAGAGAGAGTGAGGGGTGAGGGAGGCGCTGCCCTAGTTTGACTGGAATAGAAGAGGGGAGATGCAAAGTTTAGAGAGAGGGTGTGTGGTTGTATACACTAAAGTTTGACCGTCAAATTTGTACTAAGTTTGCTCGTTGCGCTCACTAGCAAGAAATACCTAGAACTACAAGATCACATAAATGATAAACCTATAAGCATATGCTGGGCAACTCAACCAATTCCAAGAACCAGAGCCGTGGCGGCTTCTAAGCTATTATGTCCAGCGGAGGTATTGAGGGAGGAAACAAATGCCTGGAGCGAGAAATGCCTAAAAGGATCCGAAGAGTCTACTCTCCGAATGTCCTAATCTCTTGTTCAAAAAGGCACTGAAGGAGATAGACTTGAAGGACATTGGCACCCTAAGGATTTGGATGAAACTCTTTCTCCCCACCTTCCTCTTCCTCTTCTTCCTCCTCCTCCTCCTCCTCCTCCTACTTCTACTAATAATGAGGTATCTTTATCGTTTACTTGTTCAGCATGTGTCTGTCTTCTTTCTTTCTGCTGGTATGGTATTTCTCCATTTGAACTCGTAATTAGTTGAGATTAATTCCACTAGTTGACTTTGTTTGGCCTATGCAGTAAAAAAGATTCACATTGTCTTTTGGATAATTTAAACGGTCTATTAAGAATGTGTCTGGAAATTGTTGTGCATGAATCAATTGAACTGTTCATGATAGCGAATAATTTCCTGTTCGAATAGAAAATTTGTATTGCCAAACCCTCGAGTTGGCTCCCAAATCCATGCACTTGAAATGGAAGTTAGAGCATCTCCAACTCAATACTCCAATTGGGAGTATCAAAATAATACGTTTTTTTTTTACTCGTAAAGTGATTATATAGAGGAAATTCCTATTCATGTTCATTCCAGCCACAAATACTCTATATATGTCTCTAAAATCACTTCATGGCTAAAGAAATCTTATTTCAATATATTCTCATGAGGATATGGTGGGTATAAAAATTTACTAGCAAAGCTCATGGGAAAAAAAAAATCATTTTAAAAGGTGAATTGTGTTATAGTATATATTTTCTCCCATCCTCTAAATACAGAGGATCAAAATTCAATACTCTTAAATAGAGGAGGGTTGAGATTTGAGATGACGGATTGAAGTGATTTGATACTCTCAAATAGAGATATGGAGTATGGGTTGGAGACACTCTTATGCTTTGCTAGCATCAAAGTGCATGTCGTGGTAAGGCTTGTGTATGTAATAGACTATAATACTATACTTGCGTTTCTAAATGAGCAAAGTCCACTTTGACCCCTTATGATATGGGCCATGTGTGGATACCTTTATGGTTCAAAAGTGTGCACATAATCCCTTGTGGTTTTGAAAATGTGTAGATAGACCCCCTGCCGTCATGTTTTCCATCCAAATTAACGGATAAAATAATAAAAGACCAATATGCCCTCATCCTCTCCCTTGATTCTTCTTCTTCCCTAAAAGCAAATCCATCACATATACCAAAAATTAGATCCAAACCGTTGATATTATAGAGTTTGATGAGTACTACATCCATGCCAAAATCTAAGTCGATCAAAAAATGGAAACCTTGGTCGAATCGTTTTTATGATGAAATTAAAATTTTAAATTTGAATTTACCAAGAATTAGATCATTGGATTATTGATGCTTGATTTAGATGATTTTTTTTTACAAATATACTCTATTCTTTATTTAATACATTATGAACGGCTTAGATTAGATTCTGGGCGTGTGAGAAACATCCCCGTTAATATGGATGTAAAACATGATGGTAGGGGGTCTATCCGCACATCTTCAAAATAACAGGAGGTTATGTACACACTTTTGAACCATAAGGGCCACACATGGCTCAAACCATAGGGGTGAAAGTGGATTTTGCCCTTTCTAAATCCATGTCATTGAGCTTTATTTAGGGGGCGACTATTCGCAACCCTCTATTTTCTCCAATAACCTGTTAAAATTTTCCAATTAATTATAACATGACCCCCAAATGCAAAATGACCTACTTGCCCCAACATCATCTTCCTCCCCTTCCCCTTCAAATTCACTAGCCATGGTTTTTTTTTATTTTTAAATTCAACAGATGAACTAGTCGATTGGTTCCTCCACACAACCAAAATCCATCCCTCTTTCTTCTTCATCTGCATCCTCTCTCGATGAAGAAGCAAGAGCCAAATATTGTATCAATGGAAGGTTCCACTCTTTCCATTAAAAAAAAAGATGACCCACTTCTTGGTTTCGATTTTGAAATTGAAATGAAATGAAATTCTATCGGCAACGGTATGATGGGTGAGGAGAACAAAAATGCTGTGAAAAAAGAAGAAGCCAACTTCGCGTGGGAGTAGCCAACTCGCTCAGAATTTACAAATTTTTTTTATCAATTTTTCGGTATTTTAGGTTCGAAAAAGTTGAGTAATTTTGGTAGTTAACTACCATAAAACATTACCGTATTTGATAGTTAGTTACCGTAATATATATATATATATATATATATATATATATATATAATTTCAGCAGTTAAATACCGAAAATATGTATATTAGTTTTGTTATACTCTAGTTCGGGCTGTGGCGGAGATGATGGAGGCGTGGACAGAGGGGTGGTGGTGCGGCAGTGGTGGTGTGGGGGTCGCTCAATATGGAGGATTTAGGGCGGTGGCTATGAAGGTAGAGAGGAGAAGGGTTTTGTTTTTGGGGAACGTCCGGCATAGGGCAAAGGAGAAGAGAAGGGTATAATGAGAAGATTAGGTGCATTTAATGGGTTATATGGAGCAAAATTTGTATTTTAAAATATTGGGAATGGGTTAAGTGAAGGAATAGAAAATAAAGGGCTGTGAATAGCCGCCCCCTTTATTTATTTATCTTTTTTTCCAAACCGGAACATATCAATGTGTAGCAATCAAAAAAGACAAGTACAAAGGACTCTTAACAGTCTGATCTGTGTTCGTGCTCCAGCGATGGATCCATGGGTTCTTCCGGGCTTTACTTGTTGAATTTGCTAAAGAATGGTACCGAATACTCCCTCCATGCCACATTGCTAGTGTAGCGTTCCATTTTGAGATGTCTCAAAATATTTTTCCTCTTTAAAAAGTCAAACCAAAAAAGTGTACAAGTTTTACACAATCTAACCCTTATTAATGATGCCAACGGGCTTGTAGCCCAATAACACTTCCTCACCTCTTCCACATAGAAAATGAGAGTTCGATTCTTGTTAAAAGCGTGAGTGTTTGGTGTGGTGGTTACCCTTTGGCTTGCCCCATCCATATGCCGCTTAGCAGTACCCTTTCCCCATCTTTTTAGGAGTAGGTGTGAGAACCCACCTTATGGAGTTGCACATCGGGGAAAATTGGAAATATAAATATAAAGTGGTTTATATGGCAATGCCCGCTAGCTACTAATAACCTGAGGTTAACATTTTGAGTTACGTGTTTAGGCTAAGGGTTAGCAGGTCAGCTGGCATAGGTCTTTACAATTGGTATTAGAGCACAATCCTAGTCTACATGGTGGGGGTCACCTTTAGATTTGGTACAAGCCAGTTGTGTTGTACAGAACTGTGTGGTACACCATGGCCATCAGAGGAAATGTTGTTGGGTCAATGTAACGAGGACATTGCAGCTTAAGGTGGGAAAATTGTGAGAACCCACCTTTGGAAGTACCACATCGGGAAAAATTGAAAATATCAAGTGGTTTATATGACAATGCCCGCTAGGTACTAATAACCCGAGGTTAACTTTTTAAGCCACGTGTTTTAAGTTAAGGTTTAGTAAGTTAGCTAGCGCGGGTTGTCACAATAGGCTAGACATCTATTAAGTGACAAAAAATACTCTTATTAATGATTGAAAATAATTTTACTAATAAAGAAAATAAGGGGTGAGATTGGAAATCTAATCAAAATTTTTTACAAGAAAATACTATGCATTAATTAATTGCATGTTCCCTTAAATGCTAAATTCTTCGTAGACATAAGCAATATAGTAGTAGGATGGAGAGAGTATTGTATGGACGATGCATGACAGAAGAGAGATTATAGGAAAAAGTGGGCTTGATGCAGCAAAGAAAACAATTGGGATCCATAACGGAAAAGGACACACTCCAAAGGTGGGTTCTCACAATAGTGGGTCTAGCAAAGAAAGTTTTCTATGCTCTTTCTTTTTTGCTCAAATAGTGGGTCTAGTTAAAATATGTTAGAGAGGGAAAAAAATTAGGACTTAAGTACACAGTAATCTTCTCATTGTGGGACCCATAAGAGGAGGGAGAAATCACATCTCAATTTTAACTAAAATAATAGAGGTGGCCTAAATAAAAAGTCCCACCCACTTGGATGAGTCCAGTAAAAAGGAACACGGGATGGTACAAAAATTTCACTTACTTGGATCATTCCACATCCCAAACATAAAAATCACTCACCAAAAATAACCGTCAAAAAAATCCCTTGAGATTAAAAAGATAAATAGTGGGTCAAAATCACCAATGTTCAGAAGGTTCAAACAGTGGCATGGGGTAACCCATTATTCAGTTGTCTCAGTTTGTCTATAGTGACAGTCCATGGGATTTACTGTTCGATCCTACCGAGTGATAAACGTGCCCACACAGTCGTCACCGAGCGATTATGCATTCTCGTTATTGTTGTCGAGGGAAAACTTACCTTTTGTACCCTCGTCAGTATATCGTTCAGATATACCGCCAATCGTTTGGAAGTGTATTGTTCGGGAGGTATGTTGTTCAGAAACCGCCAGACTCGACATACAGAATGCTCGTCTACAATCATTCAACGGTCTTCCATGTCAGTAGGAAGTGACCACCCTGCCCCGAAGTGATGTTTTTGTCTGACGTGACACCTCTGACATTGACTAATGTGGCTCTGCAATCTTTGAACGGCGGCGTTCATTAAATGACTGACATTTGACATCATTCGAGTAGTACGACGCACATGGAGGGAAGCTTGTTGGGTATTCCATGGCCTTGCTTATAAATAGGAGACTTCTCCCCCCAGGTTTAGGATCTGATCTGATCTGTTCCTTCTTCTTCATACTTTTTTCCCTAAAAAACATATTCTTTTCTCTCTCTTTCACCTACTGACTTGGTCGTCGGAGCTTCTTCCCGGAGGTACACCCCCCTTCAATTTTCAGGTATCCAGCTCACCACCTTTCAATTTCTCCATTCAAGCCAAAGGAAGCAAAAGGTTTAGAGTGGAATTCACCCCACATAAAGGAAATCAAGAGAAATAAGTAGCTCATTAGTCAAATCAGATTCATCTATACATAGAACAAAAGTGGCGATGGGGTTGCTCCGTGCTCAAATCCCACTTTGAAACCAAACGGTAGCCACTGACTCCTTTATTTAGGTGCTCATGTCGCATTTCATAGTCTTTTAAGCGAAAAAATATTGTATGCCTCATGTGGTTTAAGCAATAAGCTAAAGAAACATAAATTAACCACCTTAATGAGGAAAATATTTTGCACTATTGTTTTTTTGCCAAGCCAAACCACGAAAAATGAGTAAAATATTTTGTTGAAAAACATTTTATATCGAATCAAACAGAATCGTAGTGTACATTTATTCTCCCACTAGGACTTATAAAGTGTGACGGGTCCGTAAAAACGGGTCTGTAGAATGTTTGGCAAACAAATGGATTTGGGCGAGTTAAAACGGGTCGTGGATTAAATATGAGCAGTTCGAATAGAATACAAATGAATAGTATACGGGTTGGAACAAATATGGGTCAAGTCATATTGAAACCCGACCTGTTTTCCTTAATTTTCAAATGTACATTTAGTGCTCTCTCTGTCCCAAATTGTTTGTCCGGTTCGCAAAATAGGATTAAAAAATAATACGTTTCTTTTAAGAAAAAAATCAAGTTTTTTTCATAAATTAAAAGAACTTGTCGAGATCTAGTAAAAATTTAGACTTTCCTTGCCAAACTTGAATTATTTTTACATCCTCATTTTGCGGATCTGAACTAACATTTTGGGATGAAGGTAGTAACATAGCTTTTCTGACTACATGCCAAAATCCCCTTCCCCTTCTTTCTCTCTCTCTCTCTCACCACCCCATAAGTTACAGCCCAAAGGAAATGTTTCAATTTGGACCTTCCAATACACTTTTGAACGGTTTGGATGTGTTGCTCAGATATCACGTCTACCGGGTGACATGATACCTACCCGGCACCCAAAAATTTCTCAAGAAGAAGAGAGAGGGGGGAGGAGAGAGAATCTTCAGTCCATTTCATTTCATTTAAGAAAGCCACGTGACTAGGAACCAGTGAACAGAGTAGAGTAGTGTCCTCCTTTTCAGTTTCTTTTGGTGCGAAATGGTGCTTTAACTGCACCCTAACTGTCCCCTATTTGTTGACTGATACACACTTTTGAAAACATGAGGACGTCATTCATTCAGGTCTTTACAGATGGTTTTTTTCTCTCTCTCTCTGTGACTCTCTCTCTTTCTCTTCCCTTTTCTCCTGTGCATCCAAGAAGACGTCTCTATCTCTCTCTCTTCCCTTTTTTCCCGTGCATACAAGAAGACGAAGATGTACCCCTTCACGTATCTCTCTCTCATTCAATAACCCCACAGTTACAACAAGCTTTCATCTCGTATGTCCTTCACCCCTAAAGACCCTCTGCAATTTTCCTCTTTGGTGCTCTAGGGTTAAAAATTGCAGAGGGAAGAGAAAAAATATAGCACTAAATTAGTGGAGGGATGGTTCAAAGTTGGATCCTATGTGTTGATCTTTTCTTTCTATTTCGGGTAATTGTACCTTCTTCTTTCTTTTTTTACTATTTAGAAGACTGAAGGAAAATGTTGTACAAGTATTCGTATCTTTTTTCCGAATGACTGGTGTATAAGTGCCTTCTTCTTTCTAGTCTTACAAGTGCCCATGAATCTCTCTTTCTCTCTCTCTCTCTCAATCACCATTCTTTTCTTTATGAGGAAAAGAACACGTTTTGAAGAAATTAAGGGGAAGAAGAGCCTGCTCATTCGTGTTGTTTGCAGATTATTTAAAACCTTCTCTCTCCCTCTTTTTTGGGTAATTTGGAAATTTATCAGATTATGAAGCCCTTTGAATCCACCATAGAATTGGATTATGTTTTAATGTAAGTTAATTCTTTATCGTTCCAATTTCTTTATTTTCATCTTTGCATGTCCATTTTGTTAAGTCCAAACAGATAAAATGAATAATCTCCCAAATTTCATGTATAATCCTATGATACTGTAACATGATGTTCACCAACCTCCTATCAGTAGTGGGCAAGTCCTAATCACATATTCATTATTTAAAAAACGTAAGATATTACGGGGCTTTGAAAATCCACATATCTCGGAGATTTTTGAGGGTCGCACAATGTTTGCGAACCGTGCATCTGATGCAATGGGAATAACAGTTTTGAGGTTCAAAGATTTTAATCTTGCACAGTTTGTTTATAACGGTCACTTTTTTAGAGAGAGTGCCCTTAATTTAACCGAAAATGCTTCTCTGGTAGCTAAGCTCCGTTTCATGTGCGCCACAACATCTTTTGTAGATGTTGGATTTGACAAGCTCCCGGTCTTCAACATATATACATGGCAAAATGATGTACATAAAACCATGTATATATTCAGTGATGATGGAGAGGAGGTTGTAGGGCTTGCTCGGGACGCTCAACAAGTTTTGAAGTGCTTAACTTACAATTTTTTCGTTTTTTCTGTTTTTTTATAGTATTTGATTATAGCATAACTTTCTGTCCCCTCACCCCTTGTTATGTGCAAAAACATATTGAAGGGGTTGCAGACATTGCATAGTGTTTGTTGTTATCATGGAAACCTAATAAATGGTTTATGGTTCAATGTCCAAGTTCAGTTCACAAACTTTGGAAATGTTGGAGGTAGTATTTTTCCTCCGTTTCTTTATTCATTGCTCATTTGAGATGTCTACATAATTAATTTATTCATTGCTCATTTGGAATGTTGGAGGTAAAAAAACGGTACACATGCATAATTTGCAAAATACTTCAATGTCTGTTTATATTCTGAAATTCAAATTTTCTAAATCGTTGTTCAAATTCCAAAACGGAATAGCATTTGGGTCCACCCCCAAATTTTCAATTCTTAGCTAAATCCAAGAAGGTGGTCTTTCATCAGTAGGTACGAAGAATGAAACGAGGGGTCGGGAATTTGGTAGGTGTATGAATTGGTGGATCAATTGCTCCCTAATTGTTGACGTCTTCTCGTCCAAAGATGGCGTAGGTTTATTTATTTATTGTTTTGGTTATCACTGATAATCAATGTTTGCTTTGATTACAAACAAATGAAATGGGCATGGTTTGGGGAAAAAAATAAAAATAAATCAATGATTGAACGCAAGTGGTTGGATTCCGGTGAAGAATACGAGAGCTAGCTAATGATTTTTTCATATTACTTATAACATTTTACTCCACCATAATGATGAAGTTGAAAATATAGGTCAACTTTTTTCCTCACGGAATATAAATTTTTTCCCCGTAGTAACTTTTTATTATCTGCATCTTGTACCTCCTCTACTCCCTTATTTCTGAAAAACAAAAGATTTTTTTGCTATATATGAAGATAGTGGAGGAGTGAATATCATCAGTAGATAGATAATAAGTTGTTCGAGTGTACCATACAAGAATATAATTTGAGGAACATTAATATGCATTGTTGATGAATTTTCAATACAGTAATTTCAGAATATGAACAGACAATGGAGTATTTTGCAAACGATGTGTTCTTTTTTTCACCTCCAACATTCCAAATGAGCAATAAATAAATTAATTTTGTAGACATCTCAAATGAGTAATGAATAAAGAAATGGAGGAAAAATATTACCTCCAACATTTTCAAAGTTTGTGAACCGAACTTGGACATTTAAGTCATGGTTGACATTGAACCATAAACCATTTATTAGGTTTCCATGATAATAACCAATACTGTGCAATGTCTGCAACCCTTTCAATATGTTTCTACACATAACAAGAGGTGAGGGAGAGAAAGTTATGCTATAAACAAATACTAAAAAAGAATAGAAAAAATTGTAAGTTAAATTAAGCACTTCAAAACTTGTTGAATGTCCCGAGCAAGCTTTGTGATCTTCTCTCCATCATTACTGAAGATATAAATGGTTTTATGTACATCATTTTGCCATGTGTATATGTTGAAGACCGGGAGCTTGTCAAATCCAACGTCTGCAAAGGATGTTGTGGGGCACATGAGGCGGAGCTTAGCTACCAGAGAAGCCATTTTGATTAAATTAAGGCACTCTCTAAAAATGTGACCGTTATAAACAAACTGCACAACATTAAAATCTTTGAACCTCAAAACTGTTATTTCCATTGCATCAGATGTGCGGTTCGCAAACAAGGTTTTAAATAATCTGCAAACAACACGAATGAGCAGACTTTTCTTCCTCTTTATTTATTCGAAATGTGTTCTTTTCCTCACAAGAAAAGAATGGTGATTCAGAGAGAGGGAGATTCATGGGCACTTGAAAGACTAGAAAGAAGAAGGCACTTATACACCAGCCATTCGGAAAAAGGGTTATTTACCGAGAGACCCCTCAACGTTTACCTGTTTTTCATGGACACCCCCTCCACGGATTCTCGCTACGGCTAGACCCCCTTATTAATGTTTTCATTTAGGGGGCCTAACGCCGTTGGACGGAACAATGAAAAGACCATTTTAGCCTCTTCTATATATAGTCAATACTTAGTCTTTTTCTTCCCACACCCTATTCTCTCCACCACGCACGACCACTTCTCTTCTCTACTACAAAAAATTTTCTTCGGTCATCTTCTCCGGCAATACCTAGAAATCACCACACAAAAAAAAGTATTTTGCTTGGAAATGCAGTCGAGCACGAGGGAAAGCGAAAAAAAAAAGTATGGAAGAAGGTGTGGGATTTCTGGTTCCGAATAAGATCAAGCCTTTTGCTTGGAAATGCAGTCAAGGATCCTACCGATAAAGGAGAATATGTTTAGGCGAAAGCTGACTTCGGATTTGCTGTGTGTACGAGAAGATGACCGGAGTTTTTGGTTTTGCCAGAGAAGATGACCGGAGTACAGTGGTTTGGGCATCTAACTGATAGGGCACCGCGAGTAGATCTCACTCGTTCCGCACGCGCCACTGTTGACCGGCGCGTGCGATCTCCTCCGGCGACAATCCGAGTACCCCCGAGATCGTCTCGATGAGACGATTTTGACCCTATGCTCCAATCTTCAATCCGAGCAACCTCACCCTCGGGCTTTGCAAAACAGTATCTCCGTCACCGCGCGACGCCTTTGACCAGCGATTGCCGCCACCTCTGAGCTCCTCCTCCGACGTGCTACCCATATCCGCGCTCGTCTCGACGAGACGAACACAACCCTGTGTTCAAAACCTCTGTTCAACCACTCCTGCTCTAAGCTCCAATAAACTGCACCTCTGCACCGCCGTGTTCGAACAGCCTATGCGCCTTCCTCCGGTGACGACTCGACCCTGTCACCACCACTGAGCTTGTCTCAGTGAGACGCACAAGACCCATTGGTTAAAATTGAGTTTTGACACCTTGATTCAGACCACCAACGCCGGCACCACCAACCCCAAATCTAGGTTAAGAACTGGACAAATTATTACGAAAACCCACTTTTGATGGTTCAATCAGGTTGAATTAGTCAATTTAGTGCTTTAAATGGTTGATTAAGGTTCAAATTGAAGATTTTTGGATCCAATGATAATCGTTTAGGCTGGTGGCAGAGCAAGCAAATGAAAACCCACTTTTCTAATTCGATTTTAGGTTATTTAATAGGCTTCTCATTTCGGATTAAGAACTCAGAAAAGTAAACTTTCTAATATAAATATACGTGTGTCTAAATGTGCAATATGTGTATATTTGTAGTTATATAGTGTGTGTGCGCGCGCTTGTTGTCTGTGTGTGGGAGGAAGAGGATGGAAAAGGACGAAGAAGAGATGAGGAAGATGAATGGCGTATTTGTAAATTTCAAGATAATGGTTTAGGCTTCTATGGACTCCTTAAGGGCAATATTGGAACATTTTATTACTTTTGAAATAATTTCAGTAAAAAAATTAACAGAACTTGACGGAATTCTAACGGAAAGGGTGTACGGGATTAAAAAAAAAAAACTTTAATGAAGGGGTCTCACCGTAACGAGAATTCGTGGAGGGGGTGTCTGTAAAAACGGGTAAACGTTAAGGGATGTTTAGGTAAATAACCCTCGGAAAAAAGATATGAATACTTGTACACCATTTTCCTTCAGTGTTCTGAATTGTAAAAAAAGAAAGAAGGTACAATTATCCGAAATAGAAAGAAAAGATCAACACATAGGATCCAACTTTGAACCATCCTGCCATTAATTTAGTGCTATATTTTTCCCTCGGCAATTTTTAACCCCAGAGCACCAAAGAGGAAAATTGCAGAGGGTCTTTAGGGGTGTAGGACATCTCAAAGCATACGAGATGAAAGCATGTGGCAACTGTGGGATGATTTGAATGAGAGAGAGATACGTGAAGGGGTACATCTTCGTCTTCTTGTATGCACGGGAAAAAAGGGAAGAAAGAGATAAAAAACCGTTTGCGAAGACCTGAATGAATGATGTCCTCATGTTTTGAAAAGCTTGTATCAGTCCACAAACGGGGGACTGGTAGGGTGCAGTTAAAGCACCATTTCGCGCCAAAAGAAACTGAAAAGGAGGACACTACTCTACTCCGTTCTTTGGTTCCTAGTCACGTGGCTTTCTTAAATGAAATGAAATGGACTAAAGATTCTCTCTCTTCTCCCCTCTCTTTCTTCTTCTTGAGAAATTTTTGGGTGTCGAGTAGGTATCACATCATCCGGCCGACATGGTATCTGAGCAACACATCCAAACTGTCCAAAAATATATTGGAGACTCCAGATTGAAACACTTCATTTGGGCCGTAATTCATGGGGTGGTGTGTGAGAGAGAGAGAAAGAAGGGGAAGAGGGTTTTGGCATGCAGACAGAAAAACTATGTTACTACCATTCCAAATGTTTGTTCAGGTCCACAAAACGATGACGTAAAAATAATTAAAGTTTGGCAAGGAAAGGCTAAATTTTTTTCAACAATTTCCTAGATCTCGACAAGTTCTTTTAATAGATGAAAAATAATTGATTTTTTTTTCTTAAAAGAAATGTATTATTTTTTAGTCCTCATTTTGCGGGCTGGACAAACATTTGGGATGGAGGGAGTACTAAATGTACATTTGAAAAAAGGAGAAAATTAAGGAAAACAGGTCGGGTTTTAATATGACTTGACTCATATTTGTTTCAACCTGCATACTATTCATTTGTATTCTATTCAAGGTGCTCATACTTAATCCACGACTCGTTTTAACTTGCCCAAATCCGTTCATTTGTCACTCCTAGGTTTTAGTCACACGCTATAAGTCCTAGTGGGACAATAAATGTACACTACGACTATTTGTTTCGATATAAAATGTTTTTAAGTAAAATATTTTACTCATTTTTCATGGTTTGGCTAGGCAAAAATAGTAGTGCAAAATATTTTACTCATTAAGGTGGTTAATTTATGTTTCTTCAGCTTTTTGCGTAAAGCACAGGAGGCATAGAATATTTTTTTCGCTTAAAAGACCAAGAAATGTGATATGAGCACCCAAATAAAGGAGTCAGTGGCAACCGTTTGGTTTCAAAGTGGGATATGAGTATGGAGCACCCCGATGGCCACTTTTGTTCTATGTAAAGATGAATCTGATTTGACCAATAAGCTACTTATTTCTCTTGATTTCCTTTATCTTTTTAATAATCTCAAGGGATTTTTCTGACGGTTTCTTTTGGTGAGTGATTTTTATGTTTAGGATGTGGAGTCATTCAAGTAGGTGAAATTTTTGTACCATCCGTGTTCCTTTTTAGTGGACTCATCCAAGTGGGTGGGACTTTTTAGGCCACCTCCATTAGTTTAGTTAAAATTGAGATGTGATTTCTCCCTCCTCTTATGGGTCCCTCCCACAATGAGAAGATTACTGTGTGCTTAAGTCCTGATTTTGTTTCCTCTCTGACATACTTTAACTAGACCCACTATTTGAGCAAAAAAAAGAAAATAGAGAACTTATTGTGAGAACCCACCTTTGGAGTGTGTCCTTTTTCGTTATGAATCCCAACTGTTTCTTTGCTGCATCAAGTCCGCCTTTTCCTATAATTTCTCTTTTGTCATGCATCGTCCATACAATACTCTCTCCATCCTACTACTATATTATATTGCTTGTGTCTACGAAGAATTCAGCATTTAAGGGAACATGCAATTAATTAATGCATAGTATTTTCTTGTAAAAAATTTGATTAGATTTCCAATCTTACCCCTTATTTTCTTTATTAATAAAATTATTTTCAATCATTAATAAGGGTATTTTTAGTCACTTAATAGATGTCTAGCCTATTGTGACAACCCGCGCTAGCTAACTTACTAACCCTTAACTTAAAACACGTGGCTCAAAAAGTTAACATTGGGTTATTAGGCATTGTCATATAAACCACTTGATATTTCCAATCTTTCCCGATGTGGTACTTCCAAAGGTGAGTTCTCACAATTCTCCCACCTTAAGATGCAATGTCCTCGTTGCATTAACCCAACAACATTTCCTCTGATGGCCATGGTGTACCACATAGTTCTGTACAGCACAACAGGCTCATACCAAATCTAGAGGTGACCCCCACCATGTAGGTACTACGGTTGTGCTCTAATACCAACTGTAACGATCCGTGCCAGCTGACCTGCTAACCGTTAGCCTAAACATGTGACTCAAAATGTTAACCTCAGGTTATTAGTAGCTAGCGGGCATTGCCATATAAACCACTTTATATTTATATTTCCAATTTTCCCCAATGTGCAACTCCATAAGGTGGTTCTCACAATAAGGTGGTTCTCACACCTACTCCTAAAAAGTCGGGAAAGGGGTACTGCTAAGCGACATACGGATGGGGCAAGCCAAAGGGTATCAACCACTATACCAAACACTCGCACTTCTAACAAGAATCGAACTCTCACCTTCTATGTGAAAGAAGTAAGAAAGTGCTATTGGATTACAAGGCCGTTGACATCATTAATAAGGGTTAGCTTGTGTAAAATTTGTACACTTTTTTTATTTGACTTTTTAAAGGGGAAAAATATTTTGAGACATCTCAAAATGGAACGCTACAGTCTACACTAGCAATGTGGCATGGAGAGAGTATTCGGTACCATTCTCTAGCAAATTCAACAAGTAAAGCCCGGAAGAAGCCCATGGATCCATCGCTGGAGCACGAACACAGATCAGACTGTTAGAGTCTTTTGTACTTGTCTTTTTTGAATGCTACATACTGATATGTTCCAGTTTGTGGAAAAAAAATGAAAAATAAATAAAGCTCAATGACATGGATTTAGGAAGGGCAAAATCCATTTTCACCCTTGTGGTTTGAGCCATGTGCGGTACATATGATTTTGAAAATGTGCGGATAAACTCTCTATCATTATTGTTAAAACCCCTTAATAGTTCAAAAGTAGACTTAAGCATCCATAAGTACCACATTCCAACTTCCAACCACATAGGCAGCAAACAAAGTTAAGCTAATTTCTTCACCAATACATAATATCAGAACCACGTTAAATCAACTGAAATACTGAATAGGATAAACACCTACAGAGCTTTCCCTTCACCTGAAAGGATCTATATCAGTCAATAAAACTTGCCAAGCAAAGGGATAATGGTCACCATACGCAGGCTGTCCATCGTTGAATGCTAACAGTCATTGTTAAAAATTTGCCAGGTCACAAGAGTTCGTCTAGGGAAGCGGTATTAGTGACAACAAAGAAAGGTAATTCCAGCCTATATTAATAGGCAATTTTATTGTCAATTAACCAATAGTTTGTCTGGGGAACTTGTGTTAGTATCATCAAACAAAGGTAATTCCAGCTACTGATAAGCCCATTAAGCATAGAAATTGAAGCGCATGGTCTATGAAAGAGTTAATATAGAAACAAAGTCTAGATCTAGAACATATTGGGAAGCATCTCTAAGCAGAAGTTAAATGTTCCTACCCAATAGGCAGTGGAAAGATCTCAGACAATTTGTTTCATCCCAGCCAGAAACACAAAGCGGCATCAAACTTAACACAATGAGCTAAGTTCGTAGGAGACTATTTTCTTCAATAGCAATTTGTATGGAAATGAGTCAACAGAACTTGCGAACCACAATGAGAAGGATTTGGGGAATTTCACTGTGTACACTGTACATAAATATTAGCAGAGACAAACATGATCTAAATTTACAGGGTGAGGCAATTATAAGAGGTATAAAATGCTGTTGGAATTATGAGCCTGCGTCAGCTCACAGCAGTAGAAATGAATGCAAACTGTGATATTGAAAGTTGTCAACAGCAAATAACCTAAGGTTCCTCTACTCTCGTCAATACCCACGCATTCCTTGTAGAAGTCAGTATTTGGTCACAGTACTCACAGACCAAGAGAGGCATTATGGTAGTGGTCCGCATATGAGTTAATACTTGTATGTAGAAAAAGCCTAAAGTAGACTTGGAAATGTCGGTAAATACCAAGTCTAACCCTGTAGGCAGTTGAGAGAATTTGGCCAAATTCTTCATATCACTTGTCGAGAAAACAACACCAGCATAAAATGCACTCAATAACATAAACTTCCACGGGATTCGTTCAGGAAGAAAGGATTGCATCAGCCAATAAAATTAGCCAAGCAGAACCAATTTATGGTCGATTCTGCAAAGCGAATTATATTGTTCGGTAATCGATTCTGCAAAGCGAATTAGTAAGAAACACATTGGTGCCCCACCTAAATTGCAGGTATACAATGGGGCATTGAACACACTTCATGTTCATATTCACACAAATTGCAAAAGCGAATATTACATGTTGAAGCATACATAGCAACGTTATCTGTGGAAACAATTATATGACCCAACAAAAGCCAAAGTTACTTCCAAAATGGGGCGATATGGTGCTCATGCAGGCAAGACGTAAGCCAAGTTCAATCCTAGACTAACTGCCATCAAGATCATTGGTGTAATTGTAAGATAGCAAAGTTCCAGCCTGAAGCGGGATAGTAAATATTAATTGGCAATCTGGTCGATTTGTCGGGCAGCACAGAGTACACGCGTCAAATGGCAAAGAGCTCGTACCAATTGATTGATTCGCCACCCCTCCTCTGCTCAATCCCTCTGCTTTTTTCATTTTCGAAAACAAAAACCTTTGGTCACTACTACCCTGTAAAAAACATACGGAGTAGTAGCATCTTTAAAGTGGGACGCAGGGCTCTGCTGTCCCCATTGACTAGTCGAAGGCCGACGTGCCCCGGCTCGTGCTCATTGGTTGTAGCTTACTCTAAAAAATATTGTTTGTGAATGGGGAAAATTGAATCTGGTTTTTAGTTATTTGGTAGCACAATTGGAATGTTCAGATTGTTTTGGGTTTAGTTCGAAGATTATACGTTATTCCATACAGGAACACAATTTAAAAGTACTGAACAGTACTTGATATTGTAGACTGGTTACAAGAGATAATACAGGCCCTAAACCTTTTAGATTGTAATAAAACATCAAATCATCATCAGCTACATGATGGCCAATGGTCTCAAGTCTCCGAACCTAGCATCGGATGTCATCAAGATATGACGCAGTTGTTCCTGTCTTTGTGACATTGTGCAATCAACCTTTCAATTCATGAATATGTGACTTCCAGTTAAAATTAAAACGACCTTCCAATGTCTGCTGCATTTGAAGCAAATGAACAAGCCTTAATTCATGAGGTAGAGTTGTGGGAAACAGACTAGTAGAGGTTGCAACCACCAGGTAAACTTTAAACACAATACTCTGGATTTAAAGCCCTAGTGCTTGCAGAATCAAGAATGGTAGAGGTTGGTGGTGGAATTGACCCATCTAGCTACTCCAAGTATCCATTAGCATGCAAGGCATTCATCACCTGAGATTTCCAGAGCAAGTAATTATCTGAATGAAGTTTAATGTTGGGCAAAGTCGGAAAATTGGATACCAGGAATGCCAGAGTAGGTGGTAGCGTTATAGTTGTTGCAGTTGCTATTGAATCCGATGATTGAAAGCTTTGTGAAGTTGATCTTTGCGATGAGATTTATTAATAAGGTGCGACGTGCGAGCATGTCGTTTTGTGTTCATTGCTCGTCGTTGTGCTTATTGGTTTGTTATACTCATTGGGTGATAAAAATTTCTTGACGAGTTGTAGAAGATGGACAATTCCTAAATTGAGAAGCAACAATTACAAGCATATACAAGAGGAATCATTTTTTTTTTTTTTTGAATCATTGAATTCGTGGGTTTTGAAGTTTAACAGGAAATGTTGTTCTTTTCTGATCCTTTGCTGCGATTTCCATCCTCATGAGTTTTTGGGATTGCACAACGAGAATAGAATCCTTAGCAAAATAAGATCTGCAACTCTAACGGGAAAAATATTTGATTCATCGGCATTGAAACTCAAATATGGGTTTATGAATCTACTTTATGTTTTTTCAATTGGCTTGACAGCTGACTTTCTCTGGCCTTGGTGCCTTGTGTTTGTTTTTGGCCCAAGGAGTGTGATTTTTTGGATTTTCTTTCTCTTGTTTGTGTCGTTAGACTGTAAATGAGTTAATTTACTTAGCTTGGAAAATTCATTGGCAATAAGAATTAGCTCCCAATTCACATTATCATACATCCAATGTGAAACCAAATTACCCAAATTTGCCAATTTGTCATTTTATATATGCAAAGGATGAAATTCAAATTAGGCGACAGTTTGATAAAACTGAAATGATTACTTAAGTTCATGGGTAAATTTCACTGACCTCCCCTGGATTTTCTGGCAAAAAAAAAAACAAAAACAGAGATCTCCCCTTAGGTTTCTGAATTCTGACAAACAGAGACCTCCCTTGAGGTTTCTGAAATGTCAATAATCTCCCTTACTTTACATGACAATGTAAGAATTCCCCCATTCCGTTATCTAACCTCAAACGGCAGTAACGTGGTTTATGTAACGATCAAATGCCCCTTCTGCCTCTTTTCATCTTTTTGCACATGACTCTCTCTCCACCGGCTCCCCATCGCAACCCCTCTTCTCCACGATTCCAGCAACCATAACTACCAACAAGCCCTCAACCCACCCATGACCCCCAAGAATGACCACCAACACTGACTTTAACCGCCGTTTATAAACCCACTTTTGGCAATCACCCAAACCCACTTTTAGTGCCCAACAATTTTCTTGGGGAACCATACTCCTCTACTCCCAGTGTTACTCTACAAATCAACCAGTTGATTTTTGGAGCCCCAACTTTACCCTCTGGTCCAGTTTATTTTGGTGTACACAGTGAGGAGAGAGGGAGACATCCAAACAGTACCTTTTTTTAATCGTCTCCAAACAGTGGAGAGAAAGAAGAAGCTATATTGCCAAAATGAACAAAAGCGATGGAAGTTATATTTTGGCAATACACAAATGAGATGAAATTACATTGTCAATTCTACACGTGTGAACAGGGCCTTGTTTACAAACTGTCAACCGTTTCCATTGGAACGAAATACACAAAATGGAACAAGCTAAGCTGACAATATAGAGTTGCAAACTAAAGCTATTGAATCTTCCCAATTTCATGGGTTGGTGTTAAAGTGATATATTGAGAATATTTACCTCCCTGCTATACACACATCTCAGTTCCGGAGCATAGACAACTTTTGAGCATTTTCTTCAACATAATTCCCTAGTTTGATCAATAACTCCTGGTGAACCTTCTGGAGCTGGGCTGAAAGGAGAAATGCCAGTGATTAGCACAGGCTCTTAAGTCTCAAGGATAGGAAACAATGCAAATATAGAAGGGATCCAAAGAGAGTTGAAATAAAACTGGCAAGTAAGATTAACATACAAGTGCGGATTCCTAGAGTCAATAAAAACAAAACATGGGACAACTCAAATTCTTCCATATAAACACGTGCTAGCCATCCTCCTGGTGAATGTCCAATTAAAGATAATGTTCCACCTACAATAAAATTTTCTTGATAGTCAATTTTACCCGCCAAAGTGGTTTGCTTTGACACATACTTATATTTTCGAGAATGCACATAATTTAGGTTACATAAGTTAACTATGCCACTTTTACTTCAGGAAAACACAAAAATAAAGGTCACAACATGCAGCTTATGAAATGAATTTTCTGGGGAATTACTCCTAAGCTTTAAGCTGAATCACTCGAATTCCAAGATATGGACATTGGATAGTTATAGTTTCTTTGTGGAATAGACAACAACGAATAAGAGATGATATGCATTTCAGAAAAAGGAAAAAAGAATAAGATGAAGGTAACTTTTTACTCTTGGAGAGAAATGCATAGAACTAAAAACGACATCACCAAACAAAAGGGCGAAACAGTAGACATGCATGTATGGATTTACATCCCTCTTGGCATTGGTATATGCTGTAAAAAGCTATCTTCAGTTCCAAAAACCTTTGGTCTCATTTAATCTGCCACATACGAATGTTTGTGCGCAAGGATTCACATAAAGATGGTGTCTTTCCTCAAACTCTAGGTGCCAAATGAAGTGACATTTAAAGGGCCAAATGAAGTGACATTTAAAGGGATTGAGAATTTGTTTATTGGTCTAATGCATGTTACGAATAAGGAGCATGGAAAACTTTGTTTGCAGTGGTCCAACAGGAAAAGCTCTAGTAAATACCAAAGGCTAACACCACAAAACACCCAATTGAAATCCCAAGGGGAATGGTATACACTACACATAAAGGAAGGTATTTCTAATAGAAGCGAAGTTGCCACCACAAGGAGAAGTCATTGAGGACCCTTACAGAAATTACAATTTAGTGTGTTTATTGCACATGGTGGGAGTCTACTGATGGTTTTACTACCCCAATTTTCAACATCGGCAATTTTTCAAGAGTGTATGTTAACAACACCTTGTATTTGGCAGCTCAAAATTTCAAGGAAAGCACCTCCAGTAAGAGGTTGGGACAAACCTGCAGCCAGTTTCTTTGCTTCATTGACAGATTCATCAACCCTCTTCACATAGCTTCCCACAAGAGTTTTGGCTTTGCGAGCACAAACTGTACCTTGCTCCAAAGTGCCACATCCACCTTTGTGTTCATGATTGATTCTGTGAGAATATTGATAACATCTATCCTCTATAGAGTTCCTACAAAAAAAAATGTTGACTAAACTATCAAGGGAAAAAAATGAGAGAATATTGTTACAAAAGCTAAATCTTATTAGAGGTCCATGCGTAGATGCTAATATTGGGGGCAGTAGTCCGCTCTTCTTCAGAAACCTTGAAAAAGGTGTTGGACAAGATCAAGTTGTTGATACCATCCATTTTAGGATCGTTTCCGACTTGGGGTCTAAATAAAAAGAATACCTGTAAATGAAAATCATTAAATAAATAGCAAAAGGGCTTTATTGGAAAACGTTGCTCAAAACAAGGAGTATGTTACTCACTAGCATGTCAATCTGCTCTCCAGGAAGAAGTCGTTGTTCCTTGAAGCAAAAGCACCGGATCTTATTAAAGTACACTGCGGCCTGAAAAGCATCACAATCTAATCACTTCCTTTCTTAGGAGTTACTGGAATATGGATAGAAATGAATTCGTTTATCAAAGTAAATTATACTCAAAGAGAGTTTAGACGTGTCCTTCATGAAGATTAACATTTCACATCAAGCAAGATGGCACTAAAAGTTTAAAACCATGAGCCCTGCAGCCCAAGCTAGGAAGAATAGGGGTGGGCATCTTGTCATGTCGTGTCATCTCGTGTTCGTGTCAGAATTCTCTCAACCCTAACCCGACTTGTTTAGCTTTTCGTATTATCGTGTCGTGTCAAATTCGTGTTTCGTATCAGAAATAGCTAACCCTAACCCGTTAATGTCGTGTCGTGTTATCGTGTCCTTTCATAAATTCTCGTGTCGTGTCGTGTTCGTGTCAGAATACTCTCAACCCTAACCCGACCTGTTTAACTTTTTGTGTCATTGTGTTGTGTCATATTCGTGTTTCGTGTCAAAAATAGCCGACCCTAACCTGCTAACTTCGTGTCGTGTCGGAAATTCCCACCCGAACCTAGAGAAACTATGAAGAAAGAAATATCATATAAAATCTAAGTTTAGTTATTTTCTTCTTTAAAGATGCTTGGACCTCAGAATTCAATTGGACACTTGGAACCTCATTTAATACATTCTTCAGAACTCAACCACCAAATATGAGGTAGATGCTACAATATTTTAATTGAACTGATTTAACAGGTTTTGAAGCAATCTGCATTAAGCCTAATGAGATCAGTGAACTTGATAATAATCTAAAAACAAATGACAGAAAATTAAAAGACCATAGAGTGTAACCAATCAATTCATGTTTCTTTGTAAAACTCCAATCATCGACCTATAAATTGTACCACCACTCACTCTGTTCAGAAAAACATAGAAACGATGCACATATGATCTTGTTAAACCACTTATCCATCTCTCCCTTAGACTGCCACTCAAATTCATCCTCCATGTGTATTAGCTGAGTATACCTACGTATAAAACTCCGGCATGTTTTATAAATGAAAGGATCCTGTCTTCTAGGCAGGCACATATATCTAGTTAAATTGCCCGCGCTGAAGAAATGCCCCCCACAGAAGAAACGAATCACAGAGGCTTCCTCATAGACGACGGAAAAGAAACCAGTCTCATTGTGAAATAAATCGCATCTGTGTTGGCTAGGTGAAATATGTTTCCTGTGTAGAACTTGTGTTAACTTTCCATTCCAAATGTAATTAGCTAGAATAGCCAATGGTAACATTTCCCAACTCCTAAATCTCGGCGATATTTAAAGTGTTTAGGATCTCATTTAAACAATTTGATGTCCAAGTACAAACTAATACTCTTGCCTTAGATAACATTGACTAAAAATAAATGGAGATAATATAACCATGAAGGCATGAACTGTGAACAATAATTTGATTATGCTCAGATAAATTAACTATCCACTGGATATGTAAACTTAAGTTCTAATTGGAGTTAATTCTGAGTACTATAAATTCCTTTGCAAATCAAAAGAGGCCAAGATGGAGAAGGTCCAACTCCACTCTCAAATAAGACTAATCAGTGCATTTGATACATGCATTTCCAGCAACCAATTAACCAAAAAAATGCCAAATATGTTTCGGCCATATGCAGCGAAAAGCTTACAAATGGACAATTGATAAGTCCTCAAAGTTGAGCTACTCCTACAATGGTAGTTGATAAAAAGTATCAAGGTTCCAAATCAACCAGAAGTCTTCTCCAACATGGGCCTACGCAGCTGATTTACACAAAAGTATATATGTAGGTAATGAGGATATGAGAACAGCCACAACAGACCATACAAGCTATGAGAATGACAGGAAAGGAAAACAATACAGACCATGAGTACAGGCAGAAAAGATCCAAACTGCAAAATAGATAAGAGTATGATACTGGAGCACAAAGAGACCATGGGTGCATTTGAAACAATTAGTAATACAGACAGCAAAAGCAAATACTCAAACCTTTCAAAGCAAGAGAGAGGAAGATACGAATTATTCCACTTCATCACTTAAAAAGACCAAGACTATTGGATCATATAGCAATTCCCTATTCAATCCATCCGGCCATTTCATTGTTAAAATTATGACAAGTGTATAACCAAGACTCAATAGTCCCATGATGGAAGGGAGAGTGGAGTAGCAATGAATGGGATATTTGCACAACCTACGCACAAGGGAAGGTTAGATCATTGAAAATAACTAATGTAATTCTGCTTTCCTGAAAATGTAATCATGCACTAGGCCAACCATCTCATTCCGCAGAATTTCGCTACTTGAAGCTTACTTCTTTGCTGAGCTTATACCCATTCTGCTCCCAAAGCCAAGCACGTGGAATTGATGCAATCTTCTTGATTCCCTATGGTACAAAATTTTGGATCAATAGATGGGTGTAGAATAAGCTCATGATACGCGAAAGTATTCATTCTATAAAAGCACAAGCAGCATAATTGAATAAGTGGATCACTACAAAAGTGCATCATCAAGATGCATAATACTATAACTTAAAATTACCTTAAAAAACTGATCAATACTTGCATATAAGCCGTCAAAGAGAAGTTCAATGAAAAAAACCCTCACAAACTTATGTAGGACAAAGATGACTAACACTAACTACATGTCTCGGAGAAGAACACCTAACAGCCACATTTTCATTTTTTGGTGGTGGATGTAGTCTACAACCACACATCCATTCAGATTTATGTTATACTTCAATCTTACACACAGTTTAATTTGGTTCTAGAAGGCAGTGAAGGTCAACAGTAGAAAATCATAGGAAAAACACAATAACAAGGGCACTGTTTGTCAAACTAGTTATATCAGAAGACCAACAAACCCATTACTGTAGCAAAACTTGAAAAATGAGCATACGAAGTTGAAAAACTTGGCTTCTAAACTAGATATAGAGTTCATGCACTCATAATTGCACATGAAAGATCAACCTACAATGTTGGGCCTGTTCTGTCATATCTTAACCAAAATACCAAACATGGTATTAGAGTAAATGATTCGAAGGGTCACAAGTCCAAGCATGAACTTGTTTCCCCATAATCTGTGCCTTCGTTTTGTCTGGCTCTTCATGTGAGAGCAACGGGCCACATGTAAGGAAGGGTACGGGAGCTTGATACACATTGTCTGTTCTGAACAGCTTAAGCTTATTACGGAAATTGGCTACCATAAGCCAAGCCTATGGAACAGAATGACAAAATAACAGAGCAGAATTAGAAAACAAATTTACTTACAAAATAGCAACAAATATCATGATCTAGATTGCAATTTCATATTTGGACTCAAAGTTAATTGCAGAATGCATACAGATAATTTTTATGAAATAGCTTTTAGTGGTATCCAATGGACCGGGATTGCCAATCATCATCAGTACAGGAGCTGCTGACCAAGTAAACAATCCATCAAAGTACCACCCCGAGGGAAAATGGAACATGGTCATTACGTAAGCCTCAAAACCATTGGAAACACCATAAATCAATCTTGGAAGACCAACCACCCTGTGAAAGGGTACAACCCTTTGAGGCAAAGATCCATCTTTGAGGAACAAGAATCCTATGTTATCAACTTTGTAAGGCTTTCTTGATTTATATTTTATGCAGCCTAAAACATAATCTCCGAGGCAAGACAATCAGTTCTTTTCTATTTAACTCTCTTTTCCTATGAAAATAATAAAAAAATTGTTCCTCCACTAAAGGAGCTAAGCTCATTTACACATAATTCAGCCAATAGCATGTTTGCAAGCGACGGAAATCATTTCATAAGTGCAATGGCTAGGATAGGTTGAAGAGAATTACCACAAACTGATTCTTGTTTGAGCTTGTGCATCTGTTGCATCTATAGCAAATCAATCTGGGATATTCTAACTTTGACAATCACTTCATTGATCAGTGGCTCTTTGATTGGGCATAAGTCTAGTAGAGCCCATATATATCTTCTACACATAACAGATAATGAATATGATTACCAAGAAGAAGAAGAAAACTCTTTTCTAATTAGAAAACCACCCAAGCTAACTTCATTCGAATTCATATAAATCAGCCAATCAGAACTTCATTAATAGGGAACTATGAAATCAACAATATACTAATATAGTTCATTGAGGCATATCTACAAACACAAGGAAGCACTTGTAACAAAACAAAAAAACACATTAGCCAGACTATGATGGACACAGATAGCACTAATAACTCATCTTGCTATAGTTTATTAAACCCATGACTCAATTCCATTTCCTAATAATCCTAACCAATACACCTAAGACCCAATCGATTCCATTCCCTTTAGACGATAAGCAGCAGATATAACCTGAGAGAGAAACAGATATAAGTTGTTGCTCTCGTTCAAACGAAATCATCTCGAAATCTCGGCAGAAATTGTGAAGCTACTTCAAAATTATAAGCAAAGCGATGTCAAAGTGCATATTACGATGTTCACCATCTTGCTCTGAAGTGTTTTCTCTCCAAAACTCTTACTTTCTGTTTCAATAGAAGCCAATCAACTAAGTCATATGCAGAAAACTTCTGATATTCACCAATACGAGGTCATTAGTCATAAATAGCAAGGGAATTTTTCAGTATTTCTCTTTCTTTTGTTAAAAATTCCTTTTGCAAGAATCATTAGACCACCAAAAACCTAAACAAAAGCCCCAATACAGTATCAATTACAAATATAGAATTTCGAGAAAAATAGAGAATTGTTTGGAATGAGTCAACACAAAAGCCCCAATATTTTTTCGGAATGAAAACTGATACTCCGATAAATTAAATCCAAACCCTCTCATTGCATTATCTGTGCAAATCCTTAGATGGTTATCACAAACTAATACATGCCGATTAAAACCCTAGCCTTGTATCAGTGCAAATCCTTAGATGGTTATCACTTATCACAAACTAATACATGCCGATTAAAACCCTAGCCTTGTATTTGGGCAACAACTGAATGAAAAAATCAAATCAAACCTGGTAAGGACTCTCCAAGCAATGAATGTTTGCTTCAACTGGTGCAATATTACCGAATATTGCTTTGATTCTCCTCTGACTATGGAATGAGGAAGCAGAAGTATGAAGAAGATGAGGCGATTAATAAGAAACAGAGGTTAATTGGTCGGAAATTAGGAGAAATAGAGAACAAGGGACAAACCTGTTCCTCACGATTAAAACCCTAGAATACCTAAAAGATCGATCCATTAGAAACCAGCACCAGTTCGCACAGAAATCTTGCAGCAACTCGCACGAAACAATTGGCAGATCTGGCGCCTATAGTTTTGGTGGAACCGATTGAAATTTTCAGGAAGGGCAGAGTGCGATTTTGGGGGCAACGATTGGCGCTTATAATTGTGGTGGAAGTGTGGAACGCTGTTTTTCATTTTGAAAAAGAGTGGAACGCTATTGAAGACTTCTGGAACGCTATAATAAATTAGGGTGCGAGCGTTTCCTTTAGACCTAATGGCTGAATGCTATAATTTCCTCTCTACAATAGCATTTAAAAAAAAAAGCTATTAACTTGTGCTATCAAAAGCAGTATTGGTTGAAGTGATAGTTGATCATGGCCCTGAATGAAATCAAGTTATCAACTACTTCAACAAGAAATGTTGAAATGAATTTGACACTGCAGGCATCCTAATGCAGGAACCTCGTGCGTGGATGTTTGAATGTCCGACCACTCCAGAAAAATGTTCCTTCCTTTAATATGTATTATTGGGTGGAAATAAGCACTTAACACAAAGTTAACGTCCCAAGTAAATTGGCGATATGTATCATTGCGTGGAATTTCACCCATCGCAACCACAGTTATGTTGTTTTTCTGAACAAAGTAACCAAAAGCTCTAAAAGCAATGCTATGTAAGCCGTTTATACTGAAAATTTTCAGATTGCATCCGTCCATGTTTAGAATCATATTATTTCACTAAGCACAAGTACAGTAATAGATTGTGTTATTCAAACCACCCTAAGGAACAACTAAGACATAATTATGCAAAATACCTTTTCAACCAAACCCTAAATGATTGAGACAGCAGGATCTTGCAAATACCGCTTCTTGGATACAAGGGAACTAAGAGAACTGGTAAACTCTTTGATGGAATGAGAGTTTTCATCAGTTAACCTTCCTGATCGTGCAATAGCTCGACAAGCAAACAACCGCCCCAAAACACATTAAAGGGCAATTATAGAATTAACAAAAAACAGAAGGGCTACCTCACCAAAGCCTCCATCTAAACATTTAAAAACTCTTCCCCACCTGGCCCTTCATTCAAGAAGAAACCTCCCTCCAATAGATCGACAATCAGTTTCAGCAATGCATCAACTCCGATGCTAGTAATTGCATCCAACTAAAATGGTCAAACCCTGCGCAAATCCTTGTCTTGCGCACTGTAGACGTAGAGAACACACGAAGGCCATGAGTTGATGTATTCAACGGAGGAAATATTACATAAGACAGGAAGCACATCAACATTGAAAGATCAACTGTTTTCAATAATCTGTGAGTGACACAAGCTCAACAAAAGCATTTCCTATCTTAAATCACTATACAATTCCTTTCTTCGTCTTAAGTCGTGAGCAGGTGTAGTGTTTTTACCAGGTGTAATAATCTTATGTTTTCCTCTTTTGTTATTGGCTATTTTGTCCTTTGTGCAGGGATTTTGTGGTAGAATCAGATCATGCCTTGCCGATGAAAAAAAATAAAAAATCAGATCATGCCTGACAATTCATACGTGTTTCCCCCCAAATCTGGGGCTTCCGTTTGTGATCTCAGCATTGCCGAGAGAGAGAGGGATTTTGCATACAAATACCAGATTTCGGTGGGTTCACGTTAGAAATTTTGGATGCAAATACCAGTAGACATAAACATAGATATAGACGAGAGAGAGAAGGGTACCGGGTCGATTGCGGGCTGGTTCTGCAAATCCAAGAGAGAGAGAGGAAGAGTTGGAATGATTCGAACACCGAAGCTGGGGCGGACGGTGTGGTGTGCGAGAGTTGCAGTGATGGAGGTTACGACAATGAAATCGATGGCAAAGGAGAACGCGACGACGATCACGTTGAGGAAGTCGGTGCCCGGTAGAGATCAGGCGGTTTCCGCACACACAGAGAGCGAGCGAGAAAGAAAGACAAAGGAGAGTCGCTGTCGATTGCCCCACCTATGGTCCCCACCATCCAAATCCCCAGATGATTTTACCAAAATATTCCCACGCTAAGGGACGAAGAACCAGGACAGGAAGAAGGAATTATGGGACACGGACGGAATTCTCATAAAGTAAGAAAACTCTTTAAAGTAATTTTTAATTAACATGAACAGTACCATTTCAAACGCAAAATGACACATACGTCCTCCAATATGCCCAGTATATACCGCAAGTACCCCTATTCAAACGCAAGGTGATGATCCAAAACAAGGCACAAAAGGGTGTTTTGGGAAGAACACTAAAATGGTGGCTTACACATCCTAAACAGGTCAATCCTCTTTTGAGACTAAGGTAGATTTAGTAGATTCTATTACTATTAAAAATTCAAAATTTTATTTTACCACTAGTTCGTTTTGAATTTTGAAGAATGTTTGAGTGGAAAAAATATATAGAAAAAATGTATTGGGGATGGTGCTCTTTAAAGCCCCCAAACGAACAAGCCTAATTTTTTACCATTTGTTGTAATTATTACTACTATGACATTAGTAATTAATTAGGGAATCCATCACTACTCAAACAATTCTCGTTATGCATGTAATGTGTAATAAAATCATCCTATTTGAACAACTATTAATTACTTCTCATGATAATCTCGATGAAAGCTCATTTGAGATTGATGTTATTGACAAATCTCGATGAAAGCTAATTTGAGATCGATGTTATTGACAAATAAAGCTTACATACTTAAAAAGTTCTCTAATTTTGCAATTTAAGCTTCAACAACTCCCTATTCAAAGAGCATGCTTCTGCGACTGTGACTAATGTTCTAGTAATGAAAGTGATACGATACAATACTCCCTCCGTCCCAAATTGTCTCCTCCCTATAAAAAGTCGTGCAATTTTTTGATTAAAAAAAACAAAAAAAGCAAAGTAATTTTGAGCATCATTTTTAAAGTTTCTATGTTTCATGTCATCGGTGCCAACAAACTTTTGATTATGGCAATGCAGGGGTGATGATGGCTTACAAACTGATCGATAGTTATTCGATGATCTGATCAAAATAGCGCAATAGATCTATAGTCAAATTCCTGATCAATATCTCCCAATTTGATTAGCACTCACTGCTCCATACATTTGACAACAAGTGGCACAAGCCCTCCTTTTTCCCTTGGTCCCTGTTTGGGGCTCACTAAATAGATATGATTTTGCATGGCTCATTTCTGATCCCAAAAATATGATTTAAATCACAAGTTATTCCTCAAATATTTTTAAACTTTTAAAAGTTAATTTAATTCCACATTCGGAGGTCCTACGAATTCATCAAGACTAAGTTTTGAATTCATCAATCAAGCCTAAGTTTTGAAGTCTAAAAAATGCAAAAGCAAATTATCCTCGTATTAACACGTGCACTACCAGTCTATCACCAGTAGCATTTAAAAAAAAAAAAAAAAAAACCATTCATACTTTTTTTCCTCCTTCAACCGACATAATAAATCTACATTTGTAAGAGCAAAGACCATCCATAGATTTTTATTCCCACTCAGAATAGGCCTTGGACGAAGCAATGAAATAGAAATATAACATATCTATTAATCTTCGGATTCAAAAGCTGCTTTACGTTTAGTTTACATACTTGCAACATCACACAAATCATTGTCAATATAGACACGAAACTGACATTGCCTTGGCATGAGATCGTAGGACAGTTATGGGTGTACACCAAATGTACATGTTTTCTTTTCTTCACTCCTCAGATATTTTTTACAAATATATATAGATATATCAAAACCATCGAGTGGGGGCCTTCCTCACATAGCTACACCGCTGAATGGGTAGGCCTGGTACTGGTACTGAGGCAATGGGTGAGCCGGATACGGAGGCAATGGGTAGGCCGGATACGGAGGCAAAGGCAAAGGCAATGGGTAGGCCGGATACGGAGGCAAACGCAATGGGTATGCTGGGTATTGAGGCCATGGGGCTACTTGTGATGGCGCTCCAAAGACCTGCAACATTTGAGGGGAGATTCATGTCATCAATATTGTCAACGAATCTAAATAACTGACCAAAACAAATGAAGAAATCGTCAAAACCAAAAAGAAGGAAGGTGATAGTGGGGGTGTACGGGCAGCTCTGCTCAGGTGTAACATGATGGTAATATAAATATATTGGCAGCATGGATTACACGGAGAAATAAAAAAAAAAAAAAAAAACTTAAAAAAGAAAGAGATGAAGGGAGAAGATTTATGAATATAAAAAAAGAAAAAGAAAGAAGTTTTCAATGTTTCAATGATAGGCCTTAACAATCTGCAGAGTTCCTAAAAGTTTAGTCAAAAAATAAGCCGTTTAGTCCCCAACACAGGAAATTTATCTCGATTGGAATACCAATCATATAAACTTAGATTGTTTGTGCAATGAGTTTAATTTTGTTTAGTCTAGAAAACTTTAGAAAGTTCAAATTTGCTAAATGATACTCTCTAAAGACATGAACAACTAGAAACTTGTGAAGTAATTAAACAGTTAATAGAATAATAGGCTCATTATGCAAATCCACAAGTTGAGTCAAGAGAAAAACTAACGTATATCTAAAGGTACCTGCTGGCAATTGCTGTGGGCCGTGACAGGGGGCAAAAAGGGTACATGTCCACCTTGGCTACTTTGGGCAGCTTCATTAGCTTGGTTGCGGGCCGCCTGCCAAAGTCATGTATAAAAGTGAGACACCTAAAACAATCATGAAGACATAATGCAGTATGAGTGGCTTAACAGACCCCTAATTCCACGGGTAATGACCATCTGCGCTTCCCAGTGACCTTGTTGTAGAAAAATCTGCAAACATTTACTCGGTTATATCAATAACTGTAAAATCTTACATTCTAAAGAAATACTAAGTCGTAATTCAAGCGATACAAACATAGGGATGCAACAATTAAAGAATTGCACCTCCTATTCTCTACATCAGTGAGTTCCCTCCAGTCGGTCGACGCATCAATTCTCTGTACAAGAATAGGTATTAGTACTCCTTAGCTACAGAGACAATTTCTAAAGGATTAAGCATCAAACATCAACAGTGTTCTGGTAATTTGAGAAACTTATATGCTTCGGTTAGCAAAAGTTGATGGTTTCCAGAGACCTATCCATATCTAAAATCACTTACCTCATCTGATGTCATCATATCCCAAGGCTTGTCAATGAAATTCTTCTTTCCAGTGTGAATATAAGATCTGAATACGAATGCATAGCGATATGTAAGTATTCAACAGAAAAGGCATTACACATCAATCCACCAAAAGTCAACAATCAATTACTCCTATCATCACTAAGCACAGAAATTTGGGACTCACAGACAAACAAATACAAGACAAGCAAACCATAAAAACATAAGGAAACAAAATACTAAAACATATCATTACAAGTGAAACAGCAGGTAGTCAACAATAATGAATCTCCATAGTCCATACAACATAACTCACCTTTCCCCTGCAGAAGGGTTCCCAACATTCAAAGGTTCAACCTCTATGGGTTGTCCAAGAAGTAGCTGGCCAGAGAGATCAACAGCCATCGAGACATATATCGGATCATCAAATTCAATATACCTGCAGTTTCAATGGGCTCAGACTGTGTTTGACAGTACATAATAAGCCAAAAAAGGCAATTTCAATTTCACGAACATGTTATGTTCTAGCTTGCATAATACTCAGGAAAAGAAAATATTAGCTCACTACCGTAGAATGCAAGTACGATGACTTAACCGGAAAGATTTCATACTGCCCATACATAATAGTTTCCGATGGGAGTCAGCAGTTCACAAGGCAAGACAGCAATCAATACTCTTCCACAGAATTTCAAACATTGTGAAAGATAAGTTAATAGTGATGATGAAGCCTCGAGTAGACTTAAGCATCCATAAGTAACATGTTTCAACTTCCAACCGCACAGGCAGCAGATAAAGTTAAGCTAATTTCTTCACCACCACAGAGAATCAGAACGATCTTAAGTCAACTGAATAGCATAAACACCTATAGAGATTTCCCTTCAGCTGAAAGGATTTATATCAGCCAATAGAACTAGCCAGGCAAATTGATAAGTGTTTGAGAGATTCCACTCATACAGGCACATGACAACTAAATTATGACATGAAGGGGTCACACATACGTCATAAGAGGCACAGAAGGTGTGATAATGGTCACAAACGCAGGCGACACATCATAGAATGCAAACAGCCATTGTTAAAGAATTGCCAAGACTCAAGAGTTTGTCTAGGGAACCGGTATTAGTAACAACTAATTCCAGCCAATAATATATGCCCAATAAGCGTAGAACTAGCGGGCATGGTCTATGAAAGAGTTAATACAGAAACAAAGTCTAGAACATATTTGGAAGCATATCTAAGCACAAGTTAAAATTTCCTACAATAGGCAGCGGAAAGATTTCAGACAATATGTTTTAACCCATCCAGATACACCAAGCGATGTCAAACTTAACAAATTGAGATAAATGTCAAGAGACTGTTTTCTTCAATCAGCAATTTGAGTGGAAATGAGTCAGCAGAACTTGTGAAGCACAATGAGAACGATTTGGGGGATTTTACAGATATGGGTAGCTGGGTCGCACATGATCTACTAAAGACACATTTTTGTTGGGTGAGGCAATCATTAGTGGTATAAAATGGTGTTGGAATTATGTGCGTCAGCTCAAAGCAGTAGAAGTAAATACAAACTGTGATATTGAAAACTGTCAAGATGGCTAACAGCAGAAAGACTTTATATTGCAAATAACCAAAGGTCCTCTACTCTTTTGCAAATACACACAACATTCCTTTACGAAGTCAGTATTTGGTCACATCCAAGAAAGGCATTATAGTGTGTCCCACAGATGAGTTAATACTGAGATGAAGCCTAAGCATCACTAAATACCAAGTTCAACTTCCAACCCCGCAGGCAATTGAATGAATTTGGTCATATTCTTCATCACCTGTCCAGACAAGCAGACTAGCCTAGAATGAACTCAATAAAATAAATTCCTCCACAAGCAGACTAGCCTAGAATAAACTCAATAAAAGAAATTCCTCGAGAATTCCTTCCACAAAGGATTGCATCAGCCAACAAAACTAGCCACGCAGAACCAATATATGGTGGATTCTGCGAATATGCACAGAAAACAACTAAAATCTAAAACAACTCAGCACTCAGCAGAACACATTTGTGCCCCCACCCACACGCAGATATACAATGTGCACTGCGCACACTTCATGTTTATATTTCAAACAAATAGCAAAAGGGAATATAACAGCGACAAAGGATCCATAGCAACGTTATCCCTAGGGAAGAATTATATGGACCCAACATAAGCCAAAGTTCCTCCAAAAATGGGGCGATATGGTGGGCAGATGACCTATGCCAAGTTAAATCCTAGACAATAACTGCCAGTCTGCCATCAAGATCATTGATATCATTGTAGGATAGTGAAATTCCAGCCTGAAGCAGGATATTAAAAGCAACACGAACATTATTTGGCTATGGCATGATGTAATACAAAATGAAAGCCACATCGAATCAATGGAAACAGTAATACAGGATAAAGGGGGAGAACCAGAAACTATATAATTTAAGTCAATTACCTCAAGGTAATCCCACAATTAGTCATCACGAATTTAGGGCAACGCTAGAATGCTAGAGTGCTATTTGCTAATGCATTTTCACGTTCCGTTTGACCAAAAAAAAGAGATGCTAATGCATTTAGAAAATCAGCTGGAGTGCGAGAACAAAACAAATCATCAAAGCTTGTTTAAACTTGACTTACAGAGAAGAAAACAACACTACAGGCAAAGAATGGCCACATAATTACGATACGTCTTCCATTATATCAGACAACAATTTCTCTGCTCACCAAGAAAAAATGAACAAGAAGTTTGTAGTATGAAGGGAACTTACCCCACTGCCTTTGGTACATTCAAACTCGGGTCCAAGATTAGATCGATATTCCTTACCTGGAATTGAAAAACTGAATCAGTTGAACAAAGAAATAAATACTTGCAAGGGTAGTTTATACAGCACCACTCTAGACATTCATAATACATGTATCAATAGTCGCACATTGGGGCAATTACAACCTTTTACTGATAACAAGCATTGATCAAACCACTAGTCAAGTAATAGAAGCACAAATTAATCCTAGCCAAGAAGGCAGCAAAGGAAATTTTCGAAAAGCCACAATAATACATAGTCCACTCCAGTAAGACAATACACAAAGCACCCAATCCGAGATTAGAACAACAGAGTAACATGCAAAATGGATTAAACCATTCAAATGGTACAGAACATAAGTCCCTCTAACCTTGCATACACTTGAAAAGAATAAGTTAACATCTTCCCTGGACGCCCTCAAAGGAATCTGCCATGACAACATTCATATCAGCAAAACAAAAATAAGAGAAAACAAGTGCATGAAAAAGCACGAAAGAACTTTCATGCCTATCAATCACTTCAAAACTGAAGAGACACTGGCAAGCTACATACCCCAGAGACATAAACAGTCCTGGTGGCCTTTTCTGTGTTGGCTTCAGGGTCCACCACTTCTTTGTTTGCTTTGGATACTGTATTGCCATCCGCATGACTATCAATATAAGCAAAAACAGAAGATAGTTCAAACGAATGACTTTCAACAGTTTCGACAAATAAATTAAAGAACATGACCACATAAGAAGAGCTGCACGAATGCAACGGCATACAAAACAGTTCAAACCGATTCATCAAATCCCAGCTATTAACGGCAATATTTCACATAAGAAGAGCTGCACGAATGCAACGGCATACAAAACAGTTCAAACCGATTCATCAAATCCCAGCTATTAACGGCGATATTTCGATTCATCAAATCCCAGCTACATAGAAACCCTAACCTTTTAGGAAAAAAAAAAAAAAGACACAGAGAGATCTACCTGCACCGTGAAGATTCAACTTCATCTCCAGTATTATCGTCATCATCAAGTATCGTCATCGTCGTCCTTTTCCTCTTCGTCTCGCGCTTCTCCACGCACTCCATTTTTCTCTCTCTCTCTCTCTCTCTCTCTCTCTCTCTTCCGTTCAACCCCTTGAAAACCTAGACAGACCTTGTGAGGAAATCGATAAGACATATTGAGGGCAGTTGATATATACATACGGGCACGGACGTCCCCCACGTGCCCCCACTCAATTTCGTTTATCAAAAAAAAAAAAATAGTTAGAAACGTTAATAAATAAAAATATGTGGAAATAGATAAATTAATGGTTGTTGAATAGTGGGGGCAGCAAAAAAAATTTTTTTACCGCCAATATACAAGTTACACATTTACTCCAAAATAATTTTAGCATTCATGATAAATTAATAATTTTAAAGTATATATGTATTTTAATAACTAACTACTTAGGCAAACTTGCGCACCTCGACTATATGCGTTAAAACAATATTGTGTTCATCATCTATTTTTCTATTACTAACTTTATGATTACAGTTTTGAGGACTAAAAGTATACAAATGCAATATGGAGATAGACTCGAACCCACAAATAGTATAAAAAATAAGATTCGTGCTACTATTTTCTACTGCCTTTTGGGAAAACAAAAAAACACATTTTTCTACTGCCTTTTGGGAAAAAGGCAAAAAAAAACCCAAAGGAAAGCATGGGGCAGACTCGAACCTGCAATCCCTTGCTTCGAGGCGAGGCACTTTACCACTGCAGCAATAGGCAAGCATGTGCAAAAATGTGACATAAATATTATATATACAAAATTGAAAATTTTTTTTTGAAGGCCGTGGGGGCGGGTGTGGGGGCACGTGACCCCACGTGTCCTCTGGTGGGTCCGCCCCTGACTCTAATTCACACAGACAACATCTTTCCTACTTTCACTATGTGCATAATACTTTATTTCATTTCCATGGTTATGTGTTTTAATACATAAAATAAATTATTGAATAAAAGTTCTAACAGATACAACCCCAAAACCATCTTTTCCTTCTCTTTCAAGATTCTTCACTTTCTTGCAGGGCCGGCCTTGGGGTGAAGTCGGAGGTGCGTAAGGCCTTATTTTCCATATAACACATGTATAGTATTATATTATATATAATTTATTCTGTGTTCTAATACAAGATGAATTCTGGTAGAGTTGGTGCGTGCATGTATTCCTTTGAATTCCATATGTACTTGGTTCAGTTCCTAGAGGCTTCATGTCTTTCTTCAAACCATTTTTTCTTCTTCTTATTTTCCTAATGGATCTACGTGTAAATAATGTCTCTTGCACCCCTTGTAGTATAACTTGGTGATGCTTTAGTGGTGGTAGATGTTATGCAAATCTTTTGCACACCATTAATGTTTTGATAAGTTTTATTTTATTTTGCTTACTTAAAATTTAATTTTACCTTTTATATCACATTCATAAATAAAATACTGTTGATTAAAATAAACCAAAATAATTTACTTTTACTCAACAAACTTTGATAACCTAAACAATAACTCCTCTTGCTATTAAACATAAAATTCGTACTAAGTAAAGTTAATACCATGACTAGTTAGAGAAATTGATGAGCCGTACTTTGTTGTGTTTGACCCATCTTTTTTGAATGCTTTAAGTTTTTTTTTTGTTTTTTTTACGAAGTTAAAATACCATGTTTAATCTTTTTACCTCATATTAGTCACCTATATTAAAAATAAATTGTTAAAAGAACCAAGGTCCTATTTTAAAATTCGCTTTAGGCCTCCAAATTATTAGGGCTGGCTCTACTTTCTTTTATTAGAATTTTGTTCTTTTTTGGTAAGAGGAGTACATACACAGTCAAGTTCCTCTAGACAATTTTAGTGCGGTGAACACTGCCACTATTTTGAAATCGTTGTCTCTTGGGTGACGGATGCTGGAAAAAACCTCGAGCACTCCTATGAGGTGACGATTCTGTTTTAAGTAAATTGTGTGGAACATGGGACTAGGTTTGATATTTTGAATTCTATTTAATTTTATTCCAATTTATTATTATAATTTCTTACCAGAATTGTTTCATTTAATATTGCAACTGACAACTTCTTCAAATCGAGCACGTACAACAATTAATACTTGCTCGATACTACCAAATACATATCCCAAAAGTATCCCCAATATCAAAATTAATATTGTGCATTTTTTGAAGTATTAGATCCTCTTCAGATACTCTAAATCACGTATTAAAACTAGAATTGTAGCACTTCTTGCATAGTGTTAGAGTAAAATTGTTGCGAATAAAGAAAAGTAAAGAATTTGGATAGTTTACTACTTTACGTAGTCTATATAATGTATTGAATATCCTTATCGATCATGTCATATGTATAGTTTATTTGAGTTTTGGATTTTAATTAAAAAAACAAGTAACCAAGTAAACTTGAAAACAATATAAGAAAGAGGAAAGTCCACTTTCACCCCCTGTGGTTATCGCTATGTGCGGATACACCCCATGTGGTTTAAAAGTGTGCACATAACCCCCTGTGGTTTTCAAATTGTGCGGATAGACCCCCTGCCGTCATATTTTCCATCCATTTTAACGGAGGTGTATCTCACACACCTCTAAAATGTAATCTGAGTCATTCATAATGTATTAAATAAAGAATAGAGTATCTCTGTAAAAAATCATCTCGATCAGGCATCAATAACCCAATGATCTAACTTGTAGTAAATTCAAATTTGAAATTTTAATTTCATAACAAAATTGATTTGACCATAAGCTTTTCATTTTTTGATTGACTTGAATTTTGGCATAGACGCAGTACTCGTCAAAATTTATAATATCAACGGTTTGGATTCAATTTTTGGTATACGGGATGGTGTGGTTAGATTTAAACAAGAAGAAGAATCAATGGACGTGATGAGGGGTATAACGGTCTTTTAATGTTGTTTCCGTTAAAATGGATGGAAAATACGACGGCAGGGGGTCTATCCGCACAATTTGAAAACCACAGGGGGTTATGTGCACACTTTTAAACCACAGGGGGTGTATCCGCACATGGCGATAACCACAGGGGTGAAAATGGACTTTCCTCTATAAGAAAATACAACAGTTTATCACCATTCTTGTCATTATGCCTAGTATAGGATTTTTTTTTATCAGAGCCTAGTATAGGATTATAAAATTGTTATAATGAGTTTTAGTCTAAGGTATCCTAGCTAGCCGCACCTGTATCATGTATTTTTCTAGATTATATCGTATCATTGTGTCCATATTGTATAACACTATGGTAAATTGTTAGTGGAAGTGTACTTCAACTATTTTAACATATCGCTTATTAATTGAAAACAACAGTTATTTCTCCCCTCAAGTCTCAACTCTCTTTAATTCCCTTGGAAAAAAAAAAAAAAGGTCAACAAATGAACTCTTGGTCCGAACACAACTTTTAAAGTTGCATCTAGCATACAATGACCTTTTTTTTTACCTTAAGTATTTTTTTATCTCCTTTTATTGTAAATGAATCCATCTAATTTCTCACGTGGTTTCTCGCAGGCATAATTATTTCTATACTAATAGAACAAAAGCTATATCCCGAGAGAAAATTGGATAACCGCGGGAAGGCGGCTATTCACCATGCAGTAGAAGCAGATTATTGGGTTTTTGTTGATCAAATGTTGGAGGCCGACCCTTCGATTGCCCTCTTTCCCGATGCTGAGGGTTACACGGCTATCCTTAGAGCTTCAAGTAGAGGATGTTGGAAAATTTGTGAGAAGATACTCCGGGTATGTCCAGAGTCAATCGAGGCACGCAATGATAAAGGTCAACATGCACTTCATCTTGCCAATCACAGGAACATGGGAAAGATTCCACCAGAAATATGGGTGCTTCTAAATGTGGGTGATGATGAAGGAAACACTCCTTTGCATCTGGCAGTAAAAGAAAATCACTATGAGAAGGCAATATTGTTAACTTCTTCGGCTTCAATTTACTTGGGGGCTGTTAACAAAGAAGGTCTTACAGCCTTAGACCTTTGCGAGTCAGATTGGCAGCATATGAACTTTAAGGTACCCTTTTTTTTATTTATAACTATTTCATGTTTTTAATATTACCAGGTTTGTTGTTTGGGGGCTCAGATCCTCTATCCTAATGTGTTGAAAACCGAACTGGTGGGCGAACTGAAAAAAGGATTGGATGGATGAGTCATTTGTTCAACCATGATCGAACCAGAATCAAAGAGTGATCTCATAAAAATATAAAGATATAATAAAAACATATAAGTAATTAAAATAAGCACATACAAAAATACACACGGTTAAAGCTTGAAAATATAAATTTAAGGGAGAATGAAATTATCTAATGCACTATAAAGTCCTGGGGGTGGTGGTGGTGAATCGAACGACCTATTTAAAATTAATTCAACCACCAATTCAAACAACTATCCAATCTCCAAGCCACACTATTCAATTCAACAATATAAGCAAAGAGCGATAAAACTAAAGAACACAAACACTGAGATATACGTAGAAACTACTAAGGGTCAAACACACCCTAAGCATAAAACCATGGCCTAATCTACTCAAATTTCCATAAATCAAAAGGTTAGGCAAAAGACAACAAGTTAGGAATTACCAACTTTTTTTTTTTGCTCGGCAAAGACGAAACTTTTATATCATCTCGAAAGGATACATCGAGGGAAGAAAGAAATTGAACAACAAAAAAGAACCCCTCCAACAAACAGTTGGATGGCACCCCGTTACACCCCAAGTTACACCTAACTTCGCTTCTTGCCTAGCACCCCGTGCCCCTTCTTGATTCCATGGACTCCTCGAGCAATACCATCTCGATGTACGCTCTAAAACGGCTCCGGCAACATCCGGCCATGTAGATTCATAGGCATAAAAGTATGGATATTGAAAATGAAGATTTTTAATGCAAAAGAATCAACCTAGAGAGAATACATGGATCATCAAAGTATTTCTCTAGATTGAACAAGGATAATTGAATACTAGATTCAATTCGTCCAAAATGCAAATGAAAGAACAAGAACAAAAGAGATAATGCTTTCTCTCTCTAAAGTGGGCTATTGTATCTCTGTTGCCCTAGAATAATGAAAAACAAGCTTATATATGACCAAGCAAGGAAAAATCCTGTAGTGCCCTGCTAAGGCGCTCTTAGCACGCGCACACGAGCCTTAGTCCGCTAAGGCACTACTAAGGTGCTCTTAACACGCGTGCAAGGGCCTTAGTCTGGTAAGGCACTGCTAAGGCGCTACTAAGGCGCAAACACTTAAAAAGGCCTTAGACAAAATTTTCTTTCAAATAAAACAAGGCCAATAATATAAGGTTAGTGCATACATGATATTTCATAAAAGATTAAGACATTGAAAACCTTTAAAGTTGCATGCAAAAATATTAAGCTAAATGCACATGAGATGCATATACCTTTCCAAGCAAAAAGCACGGCATGGCCTTGATGATCAACTCTTGAACCAATGGGCGGAGTATCTAATCTAGACAAAATAAAATCACCTCCCAAACCCAAATAGAAAAAGAATAAATACAGACTCCAACGGTTTCTCGCATCCGAAAATCGCCAATTACATTAACAGATAAACTTATCCTGTTCACGGAGGCGCTCAATAAAAACTTATTCATGAAGTCTTGTGAATAAGTTTTTGGCTTAATTGCAAGGACACCCCTTAAACTATCACGGTTTGGCAACTTCACCCCCTCAACTATAAAACTTGACGACTTCACCCCCTCAACTATTAAAATTCGACAACTTCACCCCTTCTGTCAAGTTTTGGTCAGAAATGTTAAGTTTAGAGGTTAAGTTGGACGGAAAAACAGAATTTGACCCAAAAATGCCCCTGGCTATTGGGCGGGAAAACTCTCTGGGTATTTATACTTACTTTAACATACACCCACATACACCAAAACCCAAAACCCAAATCAGACTCTCTCTCTCTCTCTCATCCCACCCCGACCTCTCTCTGGAGTTTCTCACCTCTGTCTCATCTCTGTCTCTCTCACTCACTCACCCACCATCTCTCTCAGCCACGATAGCCACCAAAGTAGGTCTCTCTCTCTACTGTTCCCCCATCTACTTGTTCTACCTCATCTCTCTCTCATCTCTCTCTCACCCACCGTCCCTCTCATCTCAGTCATCTCTATCTCTCCCCCCACTGCCCTCCCCATCTCCCCATCTAACTCCAGATTTTAACCCATCTCCCCCCACTCTCCTACCCTCCCCATCTAACTCCAGATTTTAACCCATCTAAAACTCACAAACCACAAAACCAAAAAACCAACTGATTTCGAAAACCCAGTGAAATCCAGATTCACCATGAGTAGCTCTAGCAGCTACATTTCCAACCTATCTCAGTATGATGGAGATGAAAGATGCAATGTGGTCGGAGGGTTGTGATGCGAACGTCACTAACCGTGAAAAATCCAGGAAGAAGGTTCCTTGGGTGTATTAACTACAAGGTAATTTTTTGAATTTTTGAATACACCAAATTATCTCACAGGCTGGAACAGTTAAATAAAATTAGATAATGCAATATGCTTATGTTTTATTTGCAGGAAAAAAATGGATGCAATTTCTTTGTCTGGATAGATCCTGAAATATGCCCTAGAGGATTGGAATATGCCAAGATAATGCAAGCAAAATAGGAAGAACTTGAGAAACAAGTTGAAGTGTTGAAAATAAAAAATAAGAGGTTGGAAAGAGGAAGACAAATGGTGGAAGAAGAAAATGATGCATTGGTTGTCAAATTGGCAGACTTGACTGAAATGAATGTCAACCTTACAACTACTATTGAAGCCCTAAATGCACAGATTGGAGCAAAGAAGACTAGAGAGATAGGACCAAGTTATTATAGGAACATCATGGTAGTGGTAGTCATTGTGTTTGTGATTGGTGTGTTTATGTCAAGTGTGAACCATAACTACCCTAAGAAAAACTATTTGTATTTGCCTTAACTCCTTAACTATGAATGAAATGCATGTTTTTTCCATCATGGTATTCAGATTATGCATAACGGAGTAGGAAGAAAATGGGGCTGCTCTCTTTGGATCTGACTGAATGGGGCTGCTCATTCTCACAGGCTGCTTCTCACATTTTCATTACTTAAATAGAACAGCCACAAACAGTACAACATAACAACATTATAAGCTACCCTTTGTGCAGAATTAGATCGTTATAAGCTACAACCACAAACAGAGCAACAAAAGCATAATGAGCATAACAACAGAATAGCAGCATAACCAGCATAACACCCCTAAGAGAAAATATTTGTATTTGCCATCTCAACTATGACATGTTTAAAAAAAATTAAAGGGCAGCTAATGAAAAGGCAGTTAATAGTGATACTCCATAGCTCAAGAACCAGATTTATCATGATGTGTACATTTGTTTGCATCAAAAGTGATAGCAGCTCTCAAAATTGAAAAAGAAGCAGAACAGAACAGCTTCAACATAAAAGAACAAAATTGAAAAAGGTAAGGATGAGAGCTGCTATAACAGAGCTGTAGCAGAGCTTCAAAAGGAACATCTCCATAGCAAAAGAATCAGAACAGAGCTTCAAAATAAAAGAATAAAGCAGCACAAATAGTAACAGCAGCTGGACAGATCCATAGCAGCAGCTGGACAGCAGTATTAACATAACAGCCACACCACAAATAGCCATAACAGTAAGCATTAACAACAGCAACATCCATAACAGCAGCTAGGAAATGAAGCATGTCAGAATAGTTACCTTTTGGATGGATTTGAAGTCACGCTTGGTCAGATCCTACAACAATAAACTACTACTAATGACAGCAGTGGTAAACAACAGCAGCAAGAATAAACTACTGCTAATGACAGCAGTCAAGGTTCAAAACAAAACTTCCACATGAGAAACAGACATAACCCATTTGGCACCACTAAGAACAGCAGCAAGAACACCCAAACCACAGATTAAGCAGTAGAACAGCAGTAAGAATAGTAGCACAAAACACAACTAGAGCAGAATGGAGCTGCAATCAATACCTGCAATCAGCAGAACAGCAGTCCATTCCTGCTATAACAGAGCAGAACAAAGGTAGAACAGACAGCTAGTCCACAGCAGAGCAGTCCATTCCATTAGTACCAGCAGAACAGCAGCATAACAGGGTTGGTATAACAGCAGAAAAACAACAGAACAAGTAGCCATAACAGTCATAACAGAATCAGTATGAAAACATCAGAAGCCGTGAGAAACAGTAGCAGTAGCAGTAGCAGTAGCTTGTAACATCAGCAGAGCAGTAGAAGAAGAAGAAGAAACTACTACTAATGATAGCACTTGAGAAACATCAGCAGAACAGCCTCTGTGTATCATACGCAACCAGAAATACATATTCATTTCATTCATTCCAAAGGTTTCATAGCAGAGCAGCCTCTATGTATCATAAGCAACCAGAAATACCTAATAGTGTCAATGCAGTTTCATAGCAGACCTAAAGAAATAGGCCAAGCAGAAATCAATGTAAAGCTGTTATCAGAGATATATGAAACCCACAAAGCAGATTGGCAGCCCAGAAACCAAAAGATTATCCATTTCATTCATTCCAAAGGTTACATTACTTACTTGCAAGCCAATACAGATGGCCTACTTGCAAGCCAATACAAAAGCTAATACATATTCCAGTCAAGTGTTACTTTACACTAATTGCATACAAAAGCTAATACATATTCCAGTCAAGTGTCACTTTACATTGATTGCTTACAAAAGCTAATACATATTCCAGTCAAGTGTCACTTTACATTGATTGCATAAAAAGACTTGTCCTAAACATTACACATTGCTTCCAAAAGACTTATCCTAATCCATTTCCTAAAGCAGATTCAAGTGGCTGATTTTTGGGTACTTGGGGTTGAACTTGATGGTTGAGTGCTTGGCATTGTGGTACTGCCACTTCCACCACCACTGCCACATGATGCTGCAGATGAAGTTCTGGTTGAGTCCAAAAAATGGCATTCCCCATTCTTGTGGATCTTCTCCAACCCTACATTAACACCATGTATAACTTAGCTTATTGTGCGGACTAAATTGTAAAGTAGGGGTATGAGGTTAGTGTATTACCTGTGGTGCTGGCAAACCCACCCTTGGGGCACCTCCAAACCTTGTTATTGGTGCTTTCCCTCTACAAACTATGGGTTGTTTACCCTTCCCACAGTTTACACATTTGTCTGTACCAATATCCACCCTAGTGTTAGGATTTGTTTCTCTAATCACAATTCCAGGAAGTGGAGCAGTGGTTCCACCTCTTCCTCTTCCTCTACCTCTTGGGGCAATAGTGCCACACTTTGATGCAGGATCACCACCTCTTCCTTTGCCTCCAACCACCATTGCACCATTTCCTGTACCAGTCTTCCCTCCTGTAGCACTCTTACCTCATCTACCTCCTCTGCCAGTCTTCCCTCCTCTTCCTCTCCCTCCTCTACCACTACCTCTCCCACTATTGGGTCTTGTTTCCTCTGCCACTTCAATTTCATGTCCTCCAACCATTGCCACTTCACATTCCTGTACAAACAATTAAAGTACCATTTCAAATGGTAAAAAAACTGAATTAAAGTACCATTTCATATGGTAAAAAACAATAAAGGAAAATGGTAAAAAACTGAATTTTCCTTACTTGGTCAACAGTAGTACTGGTAGCCTTTTGAGAGCATGCATGTTCTGGCATTATGTCCTGGCTACTTGCATATGCTACACTTGAGAGTTGTGTAATACTTCCTAACACCTCCATTGGGTTTCTTTGGTTCATCAAGCCCTTTCCTTCTATTCTTCTTGGGTCTACCACTCTTCTTTCTTAAAGGGGGAGGACCTATAGGATCAAACTCTGTATGAACCCACATTGTTTGGTCAGGAATTGGTTTGATGATGAAGTTGTATATCTTGGCAAATGTACTTATATGGAAGCACTCATCAACATAATCCAATGGGTCACTTTTATCTTCTATTATTGCAGCCATACCATGTGAACATGGTATCCCACTGACATCCCACTTCCTACATGTGCATGTTATCTCTCCTATGTCCACAACATGGGTCTTAAGTACAGTAATTACTTCGAAGATCCTGCCACCACTGTAATTCACCTCACACTCTCCCATTAACTTGCATGCTTCCTCAACCCTTCTTCTAATTCTTGGACATACATTACCCTTCCAGCCTTGGCACAAATGGTTTCTTGTTTGCAACCTTGTCATTAGGTACCTTCTAATACTTTCAGCCATGGTTAGTATTGGTTGGTCCCTTGCATCTTTGATCGCTCTATTGAATGCTTCACTTGTGTTATTGTCCATTCGATTGCATTTAGACCTTGTTCCATACATGCACCTAGCCCATGTTGAGGATTCTTCACTCATCAAATACTCGTATGCTTCCTCATTAATTGCTTTAATGGCCTCCATAGCTTGGTCAAATTCAGGAATTGTGTACATTGATGCGGCCCTCCACATGAGGTCTTTCCACTCCTTGCCCTTGTACACTTTACTAAAATTAGAGTACATGTGCCTAATGCAATATCTATGTTCCACATTGGGGTACAACTGTGCAAATGTTTGTGTCAGTCCCTAAGGGAAACAAAAAAGTGTAGTTAAATATAGGCAACATGTAATGATGAAGAAGAAAAACAGTGATTAAATAAAAAAAACAGTTAGGTATACCTTCTGCCTGTCAGAGATGAAGCATCAACCCCTTTCCCGCGGATTGCCTATCATGTCCATCAGATTATCCAAGAACCAAGTCCAACTCTCTTTTGTTTCAGCCTCCACTACAGCAAATGCCAAAGGAAACATCTGATTGTTGGCATCTTTGGCAGTTGCACGCACCAACTGACCTCCAAATGGCCCTTTCAAAAAACACGCATCTAACCCAATTATTGGTCTACAACCTGCTAAAAATCCCCTCAGTTGTGCAGCATAGCTTATGAACATCTTTTGAAACACTGCTCCTTGATCAGGCAAGGGCCTATCCACCTTCAACTTCGCAGTACTATGTGGATTCTGTATTCTTACCATTTCACAGTAGTCCCACAACCTCACATACTGAACTTTGTGATCTCCTTGAATCAGTTCAAGTGCCTTCCTCTTTGCCCTATAGACCTTTGCCTCTGAAACATTTAACAACCATTCCCTCCTAACTATTTTCTTCATTGAACTCACCTTAGTCTTTGGGGCATCACTAACTTTCGCTAAGTACTTTTCGGAAAGCCAAGACGAGGTTGCATTATTATTGGTGTACTTCCTAGTACATGAATGTTGTTGATTTATCTTTTTTATTTGGAAGGATCTCTCTTCGTACATAGGAGAGGCATGAAGTCTAAAGCCACAATCATGTGTACACTTCACTGTGACCCTCTTAGACTCATTCTTCAAAAAAGTAAATGTATAACCCTCCTTTATATGATATTCTCTCAACAGTTTCCTAAACACCTGCACATTAGGGAACTTCATCCCTTCTATTAATTCAGGCTTCTTCATTAGGTGCTCTTTGAACTCTGGAAAAATAGGTTTCCCATCCTCATCAATCACATCATCAACCAAGTTGTTATCATCACTATCAGAACTAAGGTCATCTTTATCTCCTATGTTTTGACCCAAGTTTTTACCTAAACCTACCAAAGGAATATTGTCCTCTTCCTCCTCATCAGAAGACTCTTCTACCCCACTAAAAGACCCAGTGGAAGTTGAGCTATCATCATAGGGAAACCACTCAATGTCTGAGCTATCATCATCATCCAATTGGAACTCCATATGATCAGTTTCATTTGCATCCACACCTTGGACTACACCTTCCACTTCTAAGTCAACAATATCCTGTCCTCCCTCTACTCTTAAGTCAACACCTCCTTATCCTTCCTCAACTTGTAAGTCAAATCCCAACTCAGTTAAGCAACCTTCGTCTACAGTGTTAAGCAATCTATCTATCCCCTCCTCATCCTCTGAATTAACCACATTAGGACAGTCAACATACATATCAATAGAGAAATACTTCATACCAGGAGAATGTGTTGCAAACATGTTAAGCATTTCATCATGAGAAGTCAATGCAACTAAGCCATTGTTCATGTCAGTGTTGAGAAGTCTATAAAACACACTAATGTTATCTTCTTGTGAATACCCACACTCCTTAATTACAGTCATTAATAAAATGAGAAGAAATCTGGATCTACCTTGCTTTGTGCAACAAACCCACCCAAGTATTCAACCTGGGCCCCCCTCACAATTTTACCACCAACATGAACTTCCAAAGTACACCTGAAGTCAAGATTGTTTTCTCTGCAACAAATAAGTTAGATTATCAATAGGACAACTATATCCACAAATACAAGAAGTAAGCACTAAACTTATGTTCAAAAGATTCACAAAGTTATACAAAATCTCACAGTTTAAGGGATTTCTCATCTAATTTTTTCTTGTCCTTATGCTCAGCAAGTCTGGTCTTCTATATTGTTGGTCTAACTACTGGTCCTATGGAGCTGGACCAAGCAACACAGAGGTGCCAGTTCCATGGTTCACACTATTTTCAAGTTATCCTTAGCTACAACTATGTATTGGCTGTGGAGGGAAAGGAATGGTAGGGTGTTTCAGAATCTCTGCAGGGTTTGCTCCTCCTGTTTTATCAGAGATTGTTTTGGGGCTGTTGGTGGGTTTTTTATGTTTTCTTTTGGTTGAGTTTTGAGTCTGGGAACTCTATGTCAGGATTAGCCCTAAGTTAGGGTTCACAATATACAGTATATATACGGCTATATATACAGAACCGTACTGAAATTTAGGGTTTCGGTTCAGAACCAAAAATATTTGAGAAAAACCACGTAAACCATTTAACAACTCCGAAGAAAGGTTAAGGTTTCAAATTCGTACTGAAAAATTTCAACTTTACACAAAATCCCCAATTTTTAATTCGAAATTTTAGGGTTTCGGTTCAAAACCCAAAATATTTGAGAAAAACCACGTAAACCATTTAACAACTCCGAATAAAGGTTAAGATTTCAAATTCGTACTGAAAAATAACTAATTTATACAGAATCCCCAATTTTTAATTCGAAAATTTAGGGTTTCGGTTCAAAACCCTAAATTTTTGACATAAACCATTTAACAACTTCGATCAAGTTCCAAATCGTACTGAAAATTTGCAAATATATACAGAAACCCTAATTTTTAATTCAAAAAATTAGGGTTCCAGTTCAAAACCTAAAATTTCTGAGAAATAAACACGTAAAACATATAACCAGGTTCAAAATCGTACTGAACCTGAACAGATATGGTGCAACTTACATGGTGGACATCGCAGTCGTTGTTCGTCGTCCACACTTCTTCTCACACTTCAGGGTTTTCAGCGAGACCAGATGACCGATGTTATTAACAAACCGTGGTTTCTCTCAAACGAAATGAATCATGTGGGTTCTCTCATGCTGGTTGTCGAGTTCTCTCATGTGCGACTCAACTGAGGAGAGGAGTGAAAGAGAGGAGAGGAGTGAGAGTGAGAAAGAGGAGTGGGAGGGTCGAGGGTCGAAGAGGGTAATGGGTTTCATCCGAAACCCATTTTTAACATAAGAAGGGTATAATGGTCCTTTCACTCGTCTCCGTCCAATTTTTTAACGAAATTTCACACAAGGGGTGAAGTTGTCGAGTTTTAATAGTTGAGGGGGTGAAGTTGTCGAGTTTTATAGTTGAGGGGGTGAAGTTGCCAAACCGTGATAGTTTAAGGAGTGTCCTTGCAATTAAGCCGTCTTTAAATGTAAGGGAATGTAAATGTATCATTAATTTATTAGTTGGGGTGAAAAGAGGAGCAGTTGGCTGGCTATGCAATCTGGATCTTTTCTCTCTTTCAATCCCACATCGGTGCGAAGAACTGCTAGAACCACTTGGATTTATATATAGGTTCATGATACTCCTCCATCTGTCCCGTAAAATTAGTTCTTGCGAAAGTACATTCAATTTTTAAGTTTAAAAATAATGTATTTATCGAAATAATTTTTTGTGCAATATAAATTTTGTTTTATATATGAATCTTGATGAGATCTTTTCAACGGTGCAAAAAAAAAAAAATTCAAAAAACACTTGAAGCTTCTTTACACGGGATTTCATTTGTTGAGTAAAGAAACTCCAAGGAACCATATTTTAGTAAATATATTAGTTTTAAATTTGAAAATTGCATGGAGTTTCATAAGGAAATAACATTATGGGGAGTGCTAAAATGTCCTACATGGTTGGTTGTCACGTGCCTGCAGAGGTGTAAAGTGAAGACACCAGAAAGCTGAGTTGTAAAGTGAATACAGCAGAAATCTATTTTCTTTTGGGCTCCATTTATTTGGACGTAAAATGTTTTAAATGTAAATTATTAGAAATTAAACTTTAAATTTTTATTTTTCAGTACTTGATCGATAAAATTGTGTATAGAGAGAGCTAATTAACAATGGAATTCAAGAGAAAGAGAGAGAGAGGAGGAGGAGGAGGAGGAAGAGGAAGTTATATGACTAGATCTATTACTTCTAGATATCGGATTGAGTTTATGTTTTGAGAAGGCCATTGAAAAAATGTTTTTGAATTTAACGTACAGCTCGGATTATTTATGTAGGACACATAGTGGATCCCATATCACAATTTGTGCACAATTAGTCTATGTCAGTAGCAGCTCTCTTTTGCAAACCTCTCCAAGTCCCAACAGGAAATTTTTGTCCGAATTCGTGTCTCGTCCTACATCTAGGAATGGAAGTCCTATCTTAAATTGTCTCTATCTACAAGTGGCAGTGATCTCGCTTGATTGTAAAAATTGATATCTTTTAAATCTCTGCTATCTGGGGGAATTTTGTTCTGGTAAATTATTGTCAAGTGTTGCACCAAATACCGGAAAACAAAAGAAAAAAAAGAATGTTTTCAGCAAAATCATTTTATATGGAAAATGTTTCTTTGGTAAACATTTTACGTTAAAACAAACATAGCCTTAGTCAATAAATTCGTTCTGGTAGGACAAACCCACGCCGGTTTTCACGGGTCGATGGTTCAGCCGTCATTTTTTGGCGGCTTCTCGTTAAAAGTCGGCTCTGAAAATAGATACGGTTCCTAGGTAAGACCGGAGTGAGGGCAGTTGACGGTTGAACCGGCAAAACATTGTTCTGTCCTCTTCCTGCCCAGTGCCCATAATATTCAGTAGTCGCCACATGTCCCTTTTATAGACAATCATTTTATAACCATAAACACTTACACATTTACTAACCTTCACATTGGAATCCACACACACTATACTTCCAGTATATGTCAGGCTTACCAAAAGATGTGAGTACGTGTGTAAAATATTTGTGTGTGTTTGTAGTACTACAATAATTCATGTGTTACACTCTGTCCTTAGAAGTTTGGAACTCCTAGATTTTATATGCATGCATGCATGCCAGAGAATAGCCGTGCCTAAACGCACTGCCACGCCGAGCTAGGCCCGTTTCGGTTTTCAAAATAAGTACTTAATTATTTTTTAAGAACCTATTTTTAAGTTTAAAAATAATGAGTTTATTGAAATCAAAAGATATGCAATGTGGATTTTGTTTGATAGATCTCGACGAGATCATTTGAACGATGTAAAAAAAACTAAAAAATTATTTTTATTAATACATTATTTTTTAAGTCTAAAAAGTGAAAATAAGTACTTATTTTTTAAGAAGAGAAAGTGGAACACCATTAACAATTCAACCGAACTCTTCCTGCTGAAGTCCTTCTGAAAAACGTTTCAATGTAGTCCAACTAATTTTCAGTGACTGAATAAACATAAATGAACCAAAATATTCGATTAACCAATACTCCTTCCAATTAATAATGATACTTTTTACAGTAAAATGAACCGATCGTACTATTTTTTAAAAAAAATTGCACCAATTTAGAGATACTGTACTAATTACATCTTTAAATTGGTGGGAAAAAAACTTTAGAAACTCCTCACGAAAATGACTTATTTTGCAAGGAACTTCATGCCCATTAAGCCGCCAATGCTTAAGGAACACAAAAAGGGAAAACTAAATTCACCTATGTACTTTATATAGATTTTATCACACTTTCACGAATACATTTATATTTTTTAGTATTCTCAATACACTTTTTGAACCTTAAATACCACCCAAAAGGTTTTAATTATGTTGAAAAAGGTTTTGGATCTAAGGTTAACTTTTCCAGAAGAAAATTTGTAAAAATGAAGGGGTCGTTTCAAAAAATAAAGAAATACGAAGATAACCAATTTTTTTTGAATAAAGATGAAAATAAGCCAATAAGCCAATTTTTTCGTCTTTATTAAAAAAAATTGGATTTCAATCAAAAAATTTTACTTTTTAGATTCCTCTTGTCATGAGGATGTAATAATTCTCAAAAAAATGGTGAAAAGCCAAGTGATACGAAAAAAAATTTAAATAAGGACAAAAAAATAAGACACTTGGCTTATTTAGCCGAACGCCCTACCCTGATGGATCAGAGAAGGGTGTGGATTTATTAGGAAAGAATACTGCTTTAAAATTTTAAAGGCAACGAGAGAAAGGACCCTCAGAAGTCAGTGCTCCTGTTTGAAATTACGGGCATATTTGATAGTAGGACTGTAAGCCCGAATTCATGGTATTAGGAAACATGCATGTGGCCCCACATGTTTCGGGCCATTTTTTTTAAATCGGTAAAAGTAAGATTTTAAAAGAAAATTCCAACCAAAGGTTGAGAAAATACATTTAAGGGGCAAAGCACACAACACAAAATAGCCTAAAAGTCCAAATATAACAAATAAAGCCAATAACACCAGATGATATAAAAAGCCCAAATATTATAATTAAGCACCCAAAAAGAAAATGGGCCATTTACCGGCCGGTCCAAAAAATGGGCACGTATTTCCTCAAACTCCAACCCAATCTCAAAATATACCCCTAAGGATTCGACAAAGTTGTATGCCCAAAACACCCTCAGCTCATCCATCGCTTCTGAAACTCTAACCCGCACACAGTTGGATCAAATCTCTCTCTCTCTCTCTCTCTCTCTCTCTCTCTCTCTCTCTCTCTCCATTCCGAAAACTTCACCCCCCCTCTCTCTCTATCTCCTCTCTCGCTCTCTAACCCCATCCTCCGCTCCAGACCCTACGTCGTCACCGCCATGGAAGAGCTCGAGAAGCTCCGCGCCCCCTCGCCGACGAAATCAACCTTGCCGTCCTGGACTCGATCTCGACGCTGAGCGGGCTGGTGGTGTCGCGGCTGGTCGACTCGAGCCTCTCGCACAAGGAGGCGTTGCGGCGATGCGTCTGACCATCCGATCGATTCGGATCCGAACATCGATCTTTGCGATTTCTATGTGGATTTTTGAGTAGTTTTGGCTGTATATTGATTAGGGAACATGAGGCAACTCCCAGGTGTAATTTAGCTTGTTTTCTGCACTGCGAATTTGTCAAAGCACTGCGAAATTCACACTGCGAAATTTCCAAAAAAGGCACTGCGAAATTGTGAAATCATCGACGGCGGCGCCGGTATCTGCTACGACGAAGAGAACGCCCTCCGCGTTGCAGTCGATCTCGATGCGGCCGTCCTCGTCCCTGGCCAGCCGCCCCGCCAGGTGTAATTTAGCTTGTTTTCTGCACTGCGAATTTGTCAAAGCACTGCGAAATTCACACTGCGAAATTCCAAATTTCACACTGCGAAATTTCCAAAAAAGGCACTGCGAAATTGTGAAATCATCGACGGCGGCGCCGGTATCTGCTACGACGAAGAGAACGCCCTCCGCGTTGCAATCGATCTCGATGCGGCCGTCCTCGTCCCTGGCCAGCCGCCCCGCCATGGGGTAGAACGGCACCAAGACCCGGCTGAGCGCCGACTTGCCGAAGAAGTTGGGCGAGCCGTTGGGACGGTAGAAGTAGACGCTCGGCGTGTGGAAGCAGGGAACGACTAGGTCCACGTTCGAGTTCCACAGCCGCTGCGCCGTGACGACGTGAGTGTACCAGTCGCATAGATTGAAGAATTGGTCCGATCAAGTTGAGGTGATGTAAGTGTGGCAAATTTCGCAGTTGCACTCCTCTGTGAATTTCGCATTGCGAAATTGTGGTTTTTTTTATTTTCTGCCACTGCGAAATTGTGTTTGATTGTGCTATTGCCAGCCTCCAAATGTATAGGTATTCTAACATAGTACTATCAAATTTGTATTTCTCATGTTGCCTTTTTATCTGAAGAAGGTTGAATTTGTGGTTTTTTTTTTTCTGAAAAAGTCACCGGAAAAGTGAATTTCACACTGCGAAATTGTGTTGGACTGTGATTTCACACTGCGAATTTGGAAATTTCACACTCGGTGGTTTCCTCAAGGATGTGTAACAGAGGATGTCTATTAAGTTCTTTGACAGAATACTAATATTACAAGTAGATCGTCGGAGTTCCATTGCGTTGGACAAATCCTGAAACTCTTTTAAGGAAATCTCCTTTGATGATTAAATCTTCTTCCAAGATTTCTTATCCATGGCAATACAATTTTCTCTCTATAATCTGTATAAACTAGAGTTACAAACCAGAGAGAGAAGTTGTGAGAGAGTTTCACAACTTCGCAGTGTGAAAAAGAGGCCAGCAAAGTGATAATCACAAATTCACATTGTGAATTTTGTGTTTTACTTCCGATTTTTTTCCGAAAAAGTTACTGGAAAAATGAAAAAAAACCACTGCGAATTACACTACACTGCATGGAACATCACACAAGACACTATCAAATATATATATGGGTATGTGAAATTGTGAATTTACGGCCATAGATGGTGTTTTAAACAAATTTACAGGGGTATGTGAATTTGAGATTGGTTGGAACTGCTAAAGAATACGTCGAACGCCGTTATGAAATCTAAAAAGAAATGAATTTCAAATAACTAACTCATAAAAATGTGATCCTTAACAGACAACAATAGTAACATCCCACAAAATCAGAATTCGGTTTAGCTCGTAGTCTCATACTTAACAAGTAAAATTCAACCCATGCCAATAAACTGATAATTGTTCTCACAGTGAAGTAAGACTTGCTCAAAATCTACTAAAGCAGAACCCTAACTAGAGAAAATCCTGTGAGCTCCATTTCAGAAGGTGGGTGATGCATCTATTCTTCCTCTGTGGCTATTTCACCACTCTTCTTGTTGTGCTTCCTCGCGAACCTCTGGTTCCTCAAGAACTTAGGATCCATCTGTACATAAATACCCAAATAAACACATGTTTCAACATTGACTACATTTGTGGGCCATCCAGAAAAGTTCAACTGGTATTCATGTGCATCACACTGATAAGTAAGTTCACTCCTTCGCATCCAGATTTCAGAATTGATTGAGAAACTCCGAAAGCTAGCACTTATAGCCATATCTTTGAGTAGACTTCGGGGTAAGTCTTTAGGCTTTTCTTGTTTTCTGTTGCATGTAGAGTCGTGGATTCATTGTTATGCCGTGAAAATTGCAATAAAATGTAAAGAGTCAATCCTTATTCAGTCACAATGTGTTATCCATTGCATCACCACCAACCTCAACTGCCACTGCAAGAACAATTGATGTGGAAAAGCTGCTATTACTATATTGAGAAGATAAACCAAATCCCACTGTTGCAGACAGACTGTGAAATTTGTGAAAAACACTCATAGATAGGTCATTTTCACAGTGTGAAATTGAGAATTGTGTGAAATTGTGTGAGACTGAGAATTTCACACTGTGAAATTTGTGAAAAACATTCATAGATAGGTCAATTTCATCGTGTGAAATTGAGAATTTCACACTGTGAAATTTGTGAAAAACGCCCAAACAATTTCACAGTGAGAAATTCTTAATTTCAAACAATTTCACAGGGGTATGTGAAATTGTGAAATTTCACAGGGGTATGTGAAATTTGTGAAAAACGCCCAAACAATTTCACAGGGGTATGTGAAATTGTGAATTTACGGCCATAGATGGTGTTTTAAACAAATTCACAGGGGTATGTGAATTTGAGATTGGTTGGAACTGCTAAAGAATACGTCGAACGCTGTTATGAAATCTAAAAAGAAATGAATTTCAAATAACTAACTCATAAAAATGTGATCCTTAACAGACAACAATAGTAACATCCCACAAAATCAGAATTCGGTTTAGCTCGTAGTCTCATACTTAACAAGTAAAATTCAACCCATGCCAATAAACTGATAATTGTTCTCACAGTGAAGTAAGACTTGCTCAAAATCTACTAAAGCAGAACCCTAACTAGAGAAAATCCTGTGAGCTCCATTTCAGAAGGTGGGTACAAAAAAACAAGCCTGCATCCAAGGACAAGCCGATCCACAAAAGAAGATTATGGAAGGCAAAAAAGAAGCAAGGAAAAATTTCTATTGTTTGTCATTGCAATAGTATCTGCAACATAGAATCATAGAATTTCAACAAAAATGACAATAATATAGATAATAGCTATAGGAGTATATACAAGCAGATCTCATATTGTGCTTTCCCTCAATGTTACACCACTAGAATAGCCAACCCCTAGTAATTGCCACAAATGCTTATTGCAACATCACAAGAGACTTGAGCAGAGTTGTGATAGGGACACGTGATAATCCAGTAAGTTTCATAGTAATACATAGATTTATGCTTCGAGCAAAAGAAGCAGGAGTTCAGACAGTTAACGAGTAGTTTCAACCTTAAGTTGGCAGGCTTGCACTGCACTGCTAATGCATTCTGTAGTATTAGGAAGCTTCAAAATGAAAATGTTAATTGAACACACGAAGCACACTCACTTGTATAACTGGTGTAAGAATCTTTTGCTTTCAGGATCATAATCTTCTATTGCTTTGAAAAAGGTCCCATCTGATACTTCACGAGCCGAAAAGGACAACTGAGTTGGTAATCCACATTCCATAATAGACATGTTTGCCTGTGCTACTTCAAATACGGATGGATAAGCATCAACTCCTGATAATGTAAGACAACAAAAAGAACCATATAAGCATGATAAAACCAATGTGGCCAAAACACACCTCATGGAAATTTCACCTCGTATTGATGGGATTTCAACATTGGCTACATTTGTGGGCCATCCAGAAAAGTTCAACTGGTATTCACGTGCATCACACTGATAAGTAAGTTCACGTGCATCACACTGATGGACTGGGTTCACTAAAGAATTAATCAGAATGTTGCACTTGGACATGCTAAGAAAAGAAAGAACTTCTGGCTGCAGGTTCTACTAAAGAGTTCATAAAAACATGACACTACTGATGCATTCAACATGGCTGCAGATTCTACTAAAGAGTCCAGAATGTAATTGATGTGAACCAGAGAGAGAGAGAGAGAGAGAGAGAATCTTGTTGGCAGAAAGCCTCTCTCCAAGATGGCGGAATGAAGAGTACAGGAAGTAATATATACATAATGAGACTCATTAAGTGAGCCCAAGTATGCAAAAGGTATCTCCGTGGACAACCAGATGCATCGCAATTAAATCAGTAAACCACACTACTGATGCATTCAACATGGCTTGCTTTAATATTTAACACCTTGTACAACGACATTCTATAACATTTGTAAAGACATGATTAAAACCCAAGCAATCAGTTTTGACCGGAGGTCTCTCTTCTTCTTCTTTTGGATCAGTTGACATGATGCAGATACAGGTTAAAAACTGCAGCCACAACTTCAGTGCAGCACTTAACAAGCATGCTCAACTATAAAATTGAAACAAAAATCTAAAGGAAGATACCATTTGGAGGTCACGGCTCCCTGAAGTACTCTCTACCAAATGGGGGCGTGCACGAACATCGTAAATGACTGAGCCGTCTGAATGAAATTTGACAAGTATGGGGGCTAAACAGCAGGGATATTGTTTTTCGGATTCCTTACACAATTTCAGTGTGAAATTCTCAATTTCACACTGTGAAAATGACCAATCTATGAGTGTTTTTCACAAATTTCACAGTGTGATTCTCAGTCTTACACAATTTCACACTGTGAAATTGTCAATTTCACACAATTTCACACTGCGAAATTCTCAATTCAATTTAAAACTCCTAGACTACGTAAGTAATTCTGAAAATTGTGACATGAATATTGAAATACGACCATGTCCCCAAATGCCATTAATTTCTTCTAGTTGGGGGGTGGGGTAAATTCAGGGTTTAGTAGTTGTAACTCGTAGTCCCATCATTTGTCCTAACTGCTAAGAATCAGAAGGACATGGACACTGACATATCCAATCTTACAAACACAGCTGATTACAGAGCAGGAATTTGCGTGGCTTTTATTTTATCCGAATAACAATACAACAGATCAAGAAAAATCATCTAAGTGAGTTAATACCCTGGAGTTGGGACATCTTTAGAGTCCTGTAAATTACTTGACAAAATGAATAGTTTCCTTATTTAAGAGGATCTCTATTCATACAGTTCTTCGTAAGTCCAAAGGTGTTCCGTAGGATACGTTCCTATCCTCAAGCAAAACATGGCACGATTATAGCTCATATGCTCTATTTAATTAAAAATAAATAAAAGAGACTTAGTAGCATGGATTTAGGGCAGTAGTTTAGTATAAGCACATAAGCCACAAGGGAGCAAGTAAAAGAGTGGTCAATTGTCATAAAGAAGCCAAAGAGCAGACCTCCCAAACACTCAGCCACAGCACCAGTAACAATCCCACCAGCCATATCCACCACAAGGACGTCAAAATATGCACCAACATTCCCCATGGAGAGAAGAAGAGATAAAGGGTCCACCCACAAAAACCTGAAAGAGTCAAAAAATTATCACGGCCACGGATTCAATTTGACGTCACCTATTTTATCCAGAATAAGGAAAAACTAATCTTTCACTGCAACTTCATATCTTAACAACCCACAGCCAGAGAGGGTATAACTCAAAATGATGGCAATGCACAAATAACAAAGACCAAAACTAGCCAATGCACAAAATACATTCAAAGAGAAAAACACATTCTCAATTGAATACAGTCTGCATGGGCAAAATTCACATACCCCTGTGAAATTCACAAAATTGCAGTATTCAAACACAAAATTTGCAGTTAAACACAAAATTCGCAGTGTCAAATTCGCAGTCAAACACAAAATTCGCAGTGTGAAATTCGCAGTGTGAAATTCACAATCAAACACAAAATTACGATCTAAAGTGTGAAAATTTCGCAGTGGTTGAATTGAGAGAGAGAGAGAGAGAGAGAAAGAAAGAGAGGAGTGAGAGAGAATGAGAGCCACGAAGATCTGGAACGTCATGGAAATAGCAGAGGAAGCTCGAGAGAAGAACGGCAGCAGCAGCACCTCAGAGATCATCCTGCCGTCGGGCTTGTGGTGGTTGTGGAACCGAGACGTGGCGGCGATGGTGATGATGAACGACGTCGGAGAAGAAGTTCGAGAGAGCGTTGAACCGACAGAACAGAGAGAGGCTCGAAGTCTCCGATTTCGACATCAACGGGACGAGGAACGACGTCGGAGAAGAAGTTCGAGAGAGCGCTGTCAATCGGGAGCACATCGGCGTGGAGAGAGACGATCGATCGGGGCGGAGACTAATCAAATTGAATACACAGGAAATAAAGAAAGTTATACAAATAAGGGTAGAACGGTAACTTCAACTTCTGTTTATCCTTGCACGTAATTAAACAGTTCTTACATCCTTAATGGAAATTAGAAGTCAAAAAACTGGACCGGCTGGTAATTTTCTGAAAGAAAATCTAACCCACCAAAGTGTGTTAGGCCCAGTCGAAGAAACCCAAAACAAACCCCAGTTAGATTCCTCCAGCCCAGCTGCCCACCTTATCCACCCACCAATCAGACAACAACACCCAACCGCCAACCTGCTGTCTCCGCTCACCACCATGCCACCACTAGCCATCCCAAACGGAAAAAGATACTCAGGCCACATGTTTCTCAGTATTAGTTAGTCCCACAATTATGGCATGGCATTAAAAACACGATTGGACTAGAGGGTCACTATTTGGCATTAAATACATCGCATTTAATTTAAAAAATAAGTATTTATTTAAAAAATAAATATTTATTTTTCTTAGCCGAACCAGGCCATAAAGGACTGTCCAATACCACCTAGGGTGATCTTATATAATCTGGACCTTTTGGAACCATTTCCCTCTTTATCGAATTGTCAAAAATTAATGGTTCTCACTCTTTATTTCAATCTTTATCCCACCCAAATCAAACATAGTAAAACTAGTATTTATTATCTCAAGTTCTCACATTTCCCATTTATCCCCATCGTTTCAAATCTTTACTAATCATTTTGAAAAATAATCCGACAATTAAACATAGGTTTGTTTAACATCACCATGACTTGGCTTCATCTGTTAATAGTGTGGTTATTTATCTTCGGTGTTGAATATTAATTACAGAGATTTATGTGGTTTCATCTAAGGAGTCACTGAGCCTCACGTGGCCGACACCCAAATAAGCACAAGGTTCCTGTTGGAGGAACGCACAGCAACATCCGTTCTCAAGATGAAGATAGGAAACCAATAATTAACACCTTGGCTTTGGTAGCCGCACTCATTGCCACTCTCACTTTTGCCGCCGCATTTACAATGCCAGGTGGGTACAACAGTGACAGCAGTCATCCCAACAGTTTGGGAGTTGCAACTCTCGCAAAGAAGGCCGCGCTTAAGGTGTTCCTTGTATCGGATACCTTGGCTATGTGAAATAACCATATTATTGGCAGACGATTGAGCAAACTGTCTAGCATTCTTAGAATTAGCAACCTGATGCGCCTTGGGAAAATCATAAAGATCATAGCAATACTCCACTTTATGATTTGTACCCCCACAATGGGTACACTGTCGAGAACCATAAACAGAACCACCACGATGAGAGCTACCATGACGAGAACTACCTCCCCCTGACATGTGACCACGACCAAAACCACCATAACGACAGAAATTAGAACCACGAACACCAAAATTAGGGCCAAAACTATGACAACAGAACCCAGAATCACGACCGCGACCACGACCATGGCTGTATGAAGGCCCAACAAAACGACCATAACGAGAAATAGATTCAGAACTAGTACTGGGGCCCATCGCAACAAACAAAATAGCAAGGTAGAGCTAAATAGATCAATAATCAACCAACCGAACAACCAACAAAACAACTACCGGGTCTCAACCACGACCACCATAAACTGAGAATCAGCCACACAATCTGCTCCCAACAAATCACCGAAATAAACCAATAGCATCAACAGAAGGAAGCCCAACAACACCAATATACTCCACCAACATCAACTAACGGAGACAGCAACTAACCAATCAAGAACCAACCAAACACATCAATATACTCCATTATCACAATACTGACTAGCAAAAGCAACTAGCACCGGAGTATAAGGTATCACCAATGCTTCCATGAAGAGAAATAAAACTCCATACCTCAACCAATCACAAAACTTTAACCGACTAAATAATCGACCGATCAAACCGTGGATGCCAACTAATCAACATCTAACAATTAATAACCCAAAGCAACAAACCCAACAGCATATGACATCAGTACCAGCAACAAACCATACCAGCCGAACTCGTGTTCACTCTTCGGATAGCAATGAAATCAATAGAGGCAACAACCCAACAAAGTTCCAGTAAGCAATACACAACATAGAGAAGCTTACCACTGGTATGGGTGTCGTCGGCAGCAGAAGATTGGAGCTCTTACCACTGGTTTTTTTTTTTTTGTTTTGACTTCCGAATAGTGTCAAAATTGTAAAACGAGTGCCGAAATGGCGGGAACAACCTGGGTCTTGACTGATTCAAGCAGAAAACAGCAAACTGAGCATCGGAGGAGGCTTAGTACATGGGTTTTGTTGGGTTTATTTAGTGGGTAAGTTGCGTGATTAGGGATGGTAATTAGGGATGGTTTGGTATGGGGTTGATTTCAGTGGGTTGGCGTGGGCTATCAGTAGCCGATTAGGGATGGGGCTGATTAGGGATGGGGCGGATGGGGTTGATTTCAGTGCGTAGGATGGGGCTAGCCGATTACTGTTCACAGATGCGGGGAACTAGGGTTAGGACTATGGTGGGTTAAGATTAGGCTCTGATACCATGTTGTTTGAGAGAGAAAAAGAAGTGTATAGGGTGTTAACCAACCCTAACACATAAAGATTTTATTTATATTAATGAGAGGGATTACACATTCTCAATATAACCGATGTGGGACAAACCCCACAAACTATAACTCTAACATGCTGCTCCATCCTTGCGCTGTTCTTACTTTTACGGGCAATGCATGTTGAACAAGATTTAACATTCTCATTGACCAACACCAGTTCAATTTTGCTTCGCCTCTGTTTGGGGGTGAATTAGTTCAATCAAAGGAAAAAGATTGTGTGCGGGCGTGCCAGAAAAGAACTAACTTCACGAATGAAATTATTCTTTTCAATGTGATTTGAAACAACTAATTTATATCAGGCAACTGTGTTATCGGTTCAATTACCTCAACTAAGAGGATTTTCCCTTAAAATGTCAAACCAAGACTAAGGACTGGCTTCAGATCAAAAAAGATGATTGAACACAAACGAACCTGAATCTAATCAAAGGTAAGTTTGTATACAAACACTCTTAAGACCTCACTAAAACCAACGAAACAAATATGAGCACGCTGAATTTAATCAAAGAGCACTTATAACCAATCGAGACGATCGAACACAAACAAACCTGAATTAAATCGAAGGCAAATTTGTGCACCAATACTCTTGGATTTTTCTAAGACTAAGCAGAAATATAAGCACACTGAATTTAATCAAAGAGGGCTTATAAACGATTAATCTTTGGTAAGAGAAAGACTGGAAGAAATAAGAAACTTGAATTTAATCGAAAGTAGTCTTACATGCAAACAAGCCTTCAACTTACAAAGTAAACTAACTAAGTCCTAAACTAAGATAAATCCCTGAGCAATCATATTGAGTATGAGTTGTCAGTGGATGAGATTTTTGTCGGGGCTTTTCCTTCATCTTCTTCTCTTATTTATAGACGCCGAGCCTGCTTTCGAATTCCACGTCTTCAATTAATAGCCACGTTCTACTTCGAACTGCCCATGACTCCTTGAAAAATGGTTGAGTGGAGCCTTCGAACGGTTACTTGGATCCGCTTCCTCAAAATTCTTCTCTCTCCACGTTTGCTAATACCGATCATGGCTGTTTTTCTTGGTTGTGGGCTTCCTGTTTTTGTGCAACATGGGTAATTGCACCACGCCTGGCTTTGTAAATGATTCCCTGCTTAACTTCTCATGAGTAGAGGGATTAATCATCATTGGATGAGTTTTAATAAGTAATCAACGGCTAAACTTAATTACCATTAAATTACCCTTAATTGAGGCCCAAACGCTGCCGTTTCCCATCAAAACGATACCGTTTAGTACTAAAATAATATCGCCATTAACCCTATGATTCCATGTATCTCGGGCCAAAATGGGATATGTTCTGATAGGCCAAAGCATTGTTTGATGCCACGTGTAATTTTCTCATTGGGTGGCATATTTTAGGATGTAAACAGCCTCGCATTTTATGCAACTTTGGTGGCTTTTATTAGCGGTACATTTGCAGTAATAGCCCCTAAGGCGTTATGGGTGGCCATCGTAGTATGTACCATCTGTTCCATGGCTCCTTTTTTATTTTTTCCTACAAGAGTTGAGAGATATTCTTCATTTCTTATCTTGTTTAGGCCAACAATCCTTATTAAAGACTTTCAACGACTAATACAGAACAAAGAGCGGATGGATAAGAAAAAGGGGTTGCCACATTATGCTCGATCACTACTCCAAAACTTCGTTGATCACCACCCCAGTTATGCAGCTCCCTATGTATCACTTTGACTGAGGGTAATATATATAGGCCAAGGTATGTTTATTGGTGGGGGAATAATGAGTTTTGTTACCGGTTCCTTTTGGTCATGGAAGGATTCACTGCTTTGTTGAAGTATAGAAAATCTCTAGATGGGTACTTATCTTTTCATCCCAAATGCAGAACCTTGGATATTACTCATCTGATATTTGCAGATGAATTGTTTGTTGTATGTGGAGCAGAGGTGAAGTCCTTCCAATTGAATGCTGAGTGATGCTTTGCAAGACTGTCATCTCTTCTCTGGTCTCAAGCCAAATATGCAAAAGAGCTTTGTCTTTTTCTCTGGTGTCACTGAGGTACTTAAAGCTAGGTTGAATGGTCGATCTTCTATTGTTGATGAAGTCAGGGCTTGGATGTGTTCCTAGGAGAGCATGAAACTTACTTATGATAATAGACTAATGGTTAGGGATTGGGGAGTGAGTTACAGGGTCTTTAGTGCTGTCTAGGGTGCATTTGTATCTTTTGTTTCTTGTTGCATTGTTGTTTGCTTTTGCTGCCTTTTGCTTTGTTGTATTGACCTTCCAGGTCTGCTGGTTGTAGGGCTATGCCCAGAGTTTTGGTTTGTTTGCTTTAATGTAATGGTTAACTTACCAAATTAAAAAAATAATAATGAATTTGATTAAGGAGTTTGGAGATAGAAGTTGGATAATTGAATTGTAATGTGGTTGGGTTGCTTTATGATTTGTGTCTATATTCGATTCTATATATTTGTATTCATGTTATTGTGTGAAGGTGGGAGAGAGAGAGAGGGAACCCCAGATGGGATTCTCCCCACCTAGTGATCTATGATTGAGATTTGAACAGTGTTATAGGGGTTAGACTGGAGTAATTTTGTGTATGTGCAATTTCAGGTCTCTCCCACCCAACCGCTAGGCGGCATGGTTGATTACACACTGCCTCCGCATGTGATCCTTTTGCATAGCTTACACTGTTGTACGTTTTAACCTAATTGGTGTTTGTTACGACAATACTGGGGTATCTGCTTTAAAACCTTTCCCAATCGAAGATATGTAAATGTTTTTTTGAACTTATAGTATGAACAACATAGTTTATACTAGAGGTGGCAATCTCAAACCATATTTTTTAACCCGCCCAAATCCGCCCACTTATAACCCAACCCAATCCACCCATATTGTATAATGGGTTGAACCCATATCAATCCATATTTATATGGGTTTAGGTGGGTTAAAAATGGATTCAATATGGATTAGGATTAAAAAACATGGACCAACCCAACTCACTGCTTGAGAGTACGTAGTACGTACTGGAACTCGAAGATGACGGGTTGAATTATGTCCCTGCTTGAGATTTTTCCATTGCCTGTGGCAGCCATAACATAAAAAGTCGGGGATTTTTTTAAAAAAAAAAAAACGAAACAACTTCCAAACAAATTTATGCTACCGCTCTAAAAGCATACGTGCAAAAATTGACCAAAAACTAACAAAGACGAATTAATAGGGGTAAAAAATTTGTTGCAAAACAAACAAATACAAATCAATAGGGGTAAACAAATGTAAATTTTTTTGAATAAGGACAAAACGGAAAAATCCAAATAGCCCAAAAATTCCGTAGCGGAACTTAACCTGAATTCAACAGTGAATCAACCAAGAGCAACTTGAGTTTAGAGTCTAGATCGTATTCTTCAATGAAATGACAAGATTGCAATTTTAGACGGATATTGAAACTTGATTTTTGCATTTTTTTCCCGAAGGAGAAGTTCCCAAGTTCTCAAAACTCCGTTTCCTCTAAAAACAGGAAAAGCATTTGCGAATGCTATAAATGTAGCAGCTATCCCCTTTTAGCAGTTTTCGTTCCATTTTTTGGAAGTCTGGCGGGTACTCATTTTTTCGACCTAGATTCTCTAATAATTTCAACCATTTCCCAGCAGAAATGAAGGAAGGGGGAAGGGAAGAAAAAAGGGAGAGAGAGGGAGAAAAGGAAAACGAAAGGGAAAAATGGATTGGGTCGGGTGGGTTTGGATTTGGCTTGACCCATATTTGACCCAACCCGTTTCAATCCGTTTAGTATTTGACCCATATTTGATCCGCTCATATTTGACCCACAACCCGTTTCAACCCGCCCAGATCCGCCCATTTGCCACCTCTAGGAAATACTACTCAAGAACTACTTTGGCTTAGTGGTTGTTGAATGTGCTACAAGCTTCCCATTGGGGAGTTCGATTCCCACGGCTTGACACCATTTAATCTTATTTTTTCCTTTGCAAAAACTCTAACCCCCGGCCCCGCCTCCGGCCCCCTCTCTGTGTGCATAAATTCTCACTAATTGGAATTAATTTTTTTTTCACAACTTATATCTATCTATCTATCTATATACTAAGGAAATGTAGTCAAAACCAAAAAATTCCCAACCCTCAATCTCAAATTTTTAGAATTTAGAGTTTTTTGTAAAAATAAAAATAAAAGAGAGAAAAACGTGGGAGTGGGGGAGGGGGAGGGGAAGAGAGAGAAAGAGGGGGGATGTGGGAGAGGGAGAGAGAGGCTTAGGAAAAATTATTCTATGCCCTAGCAGGGATACCATCACGTGATACTCTAAATTTATTTTACACCACACATATTCTTATGCATTGAACGGGTACAATATTTGATTTTTTTGTTAGTAGTACAAATTAATTTGATTTATTTTTTTTGAAGTAATTTAATTTGATTTAATATTTCTTGCAATCTGAGTCGTCCATTGCCGAGCATGGATGGCCCGGATTGGCCCAACACTAAAGTTGTTTCTGAGAGACAGCAGGCACCCCAGGTTCCTTTTTTATCAACTAGCGTCGTTCCCGTTCGATGCACGGGACAAAATATTTGTATTGATCGGCTACAAAATATCGAGCTCACACAAAATTTGTTGTTTGTCCCGTGCATTGAACGGGAACAACGCTAGTTTTTACTGTGCCCTTGTTCGGTTGTGGGTTTGAATTACTTTTATTTCTCTCTTCACTCATTACCCCTATATTCAATTGTTAATCTCATTTCTCAATCTATCTTTCTTCACTCATTACCCCTATCCCCAATTATTATCATATTTTCTCTCCTCACTCGTTACCCAAAAATCAAACCCAAAAATTTTACAAACCCGCAACCGAACAAGGCAAATTATTATGTTTCATTACGGATTATGATCATGTTAATAAACACGTAAATTGAATTCACAAACTTGTCAATTTATAAATTTATTATAAGAAAATAAATTACGAATTACAATTCCTTCCTTTTTTACACTTGGAGTGAAAGAGGGACTCTCATTTCCCTAGACATCCCTTCAAACTCGTCAATTTATTTGTCAAATCTTTTTGATGCTCACCAAAGGAGAAAGCGCATGTGGTGGCTTTTCCTCTTAGAGATTTGAATTTATGCTACTTGTTATGGGAGAAAATGGGATGCAGCGGCTCCCCCTCCTAGATATTTAAATTTATGATGGGAGAGTAAGTGAGATGTAGTGATTTTCCTGATTTCAATTCAAATTCAGGCTTCGCCACTGGCTGGGTGGTGACTCTTTTGTTAGTAAAAATTGGTGCCCCCATTATAGCAAATTTCTGGATCCGTCCCTGGATATATATATAGACAAATCTACTTGTTCGGATGAAACCATTCCCGGTCTTTTTTTTTTGCTGATTTCTTGCGGATATCCTTAAAATCACTGATCACATTGAGCGGCTTGGATTATCAAAATTTGATTGAAAAAGGGGAGAAATAGAGAGGTCTGTATTTTAACTAAAATGAGAATCCCCTCATGTGAGACGGACTCTGTGTGTGTGTGTGTATATATATATATATATATATTACGGTAATACCGTGGGGACCTCCCATTTCCCAAGTAAATTTCGATGATCTAATCCGCTCATTGTGTTAAGAACGTAATTTTAAGAGTATTTGCAAGAAATCGCCAAAAAAAATGACTAGAAAGGACTTGATTCAAGTAGTTTTTCATAAAAAAACACTGTAAACGCATTTTTATGAAAAATTGTTCGGATCAACTCTTCCAAATTATTATTTTTTTTCTGATTTCTCGTAGGAACCCATAAAATCATGTGTGTGTGTGTATATATATATATATATATATATATATGTAAACACCATAAATCCAGTAATGGATTCTTTACGGTTCTTACCGTGCGAAGAATAGGGTGTCAATGCCACGTCATGTTAAAATTGGTTGAGCCAAAGTCAAAGAATGCCACTTTTTATGTGAGAAAGGTGCTACCTCAGACATTTTCGTTAGAAATTGGTAACGGTGTGTCACGACCCCATCCCGGTAGTTAGGATAATGGGAGTATCGTAACCAGCCAGTAGATCTTCCACCCAAGGGCGCATAATTACTCAGTTCACAAGATACAAAGATTGGAAAATTTAAAAACTGTGGATGCGTTATTACATTAAATTGAAAAACCGTCAGAGCCTTGGCGAACTCACAAACTTAACAAAACGTAAGTGATCTTACACAAAACAAAGAATAGTCAATTTCTGACTTGGTTTTTAGAAAGCTAACTATACAATATTTACATGTCCACCAGACAGCAACGTACCTCGTTTTTACTTGCCATTACCTGTAGAAAATAATTAATTTTCATAAGTCGACAGCTCATATAAGACATCATACCAGAGTTATAAGTTTTACCATGGAAATAACATTCATAAACTTTATTGACATAACAAATCATAACTTTTTAAGAAAGAATTGCATAACATCAACTTCGCATATGCTTATGATGCACCTCCAACAGTTTAACATGAATAGGGGAGCGACCCCATGTGGTATGAAATGATCAAGTCATTGGTAGCTAGTGCCACATAACATTCCTCCTTTATAACCCATTCGTTGGTGGTATCTAGGCCCGTCAACGGACCGGATCAGATAAGCCTTGGATCCGATCCGAATCCGATAAGACTCAAATCCGATAGTAGTAATCCGAGTTCGATCCGAAAATCTGAATCCGATCCAAAAACTTTTTACTTCAAAAATTTTAGCAAAAAAAGAAAAAAGAAAAAATTGAAAATAAAAATACAACATCTTAAACATTTTTTTTTCAAAATAAAAAATTTACTGTTTTTTAATAAAAAATTAATAAAAAGTTTTTAAAAAATAAAGTTCGGATTCGGATTGAAAACGGATTTAATCCGATCCGATCCGAATTCGTTACCGGATTATCGGATTCGGATCCGGATCGGATCGGATCCGGTTTATTGAGAGGCATAATGGTATCTTTAAAATCCGTCCCCTCGACCGGGACACCATTGTGTAGATGCATCAATGAAATTTGAGATCATAGAATCGTAATATAATTTCTTCTTCACCTTTAGATGGCAAGGTGTTCACAAAATCATCACTTCTTAAATATAGTCATCTTCGTAAAATCATTATCTTTCAGTACACAACTAGCAGCATATTTCCATGGCAAAAATTACAAGATATAAAAATCGTTTCATCAAATCACGCTTTCTCGATAACATAACATAACTTTTGAGCATATGAAACGCGTAACATAATTTGCATGAAAAAACAATATAACGAAAGTTAGAGTATCTCACATTTGACTTCTTGGAAGCTAAGCTAAAGGCTTAATCGTTCTCATACTTATGCCTGGGGCCAACCTATTTGTCAATTGCTTGGTGTCATAACATGTTAAAAAATGCAATCGAGACATTATTAGGCCTTCTAGATTTGGAGTAGGCCTACTGGGCTTAGAGGAGGCTCGGATTTATGGGCCAGTCCAGAAACGGCAACTCTATTCCCTTCCGCTCCAACCCATTTACAAAATGCACACATAAGGATAGCGTGTATTATTAGACTGAAATTGCCCCGTACTCCAATATCAATGAAGCCCACTTTGCCACCAAGCCATGCTTGTATAGGCCTCCAAATCAACTCGAAACACAATTATGAATATCTACAAATATGGATATTAGTTGACCACATCCATCAATGTGTTTGCTCAATACCAGGTCCAACCCGGCCGAAAACCCCCTTCTTTCACGTTTTTGTTCATGCCAATTGGATGGAATATTATCCAATACTCTATAGCTATCCAAATCTGAATCAATCCAACTTCAATTTCTCCTTGAGATGCAAGTTTTTCTGATAAGATTAAGTTGTACATGCGCCAATATGCAACTGCTATGTCACCTAAAATAAAAGAAACGTGAAACCGCCCCATTAAAGAGAGGATAAGATAGAAGGTGCAAGTAAAGGTAACGATGCCTTTGCACTTGTAGTGTACAGATCGCTTTTCACACAAATCGTTTGGGCTGTTCATTAATTTTCAAATAATTTGTCAAGTAATCCACTGAAAATTCAACTTGATCGGATAAACATTAAGGGATTCATCCAATGTCTAGACTTTCATTCAGAAGTTAAGATCATGAATACTGAATAAAAATCTAGACAATTGGATGAAAGAACTTATAGTCATTCATTTGTTCCATCTAATTGTCGTGTACCAAAAAGCACGAGAGTGGAACTTCGATTTTCTCCTCCTCTTGAGGACAGAGAATCTCCATCCCCTATTAACAACTTGGACAGAGTGGAAATCACGAAACAGTTACTAAAAAATAACAGCAAAATCTTGCACAAAACAAACCATCAAATACTACTAATTGGCAATATTGTACAAACGGAGAATTGGTACTGATTTTGTTAAAACAGAGAATGTGAAATAGAAGAAACAGAAAGGTAGATTCCCATGGTGGTCATTGGTAAGTTCTCTTTCTGCTGACCGGAGAAGATGAACAGTTTTGCTGTCGTCCGGTAGTCCGTCGGGTTTGTCTCAGCAACTTCAACTTACTCACAGACCTGGGTCCAATAAATCGCACAAACTGTGGTTAGGTGACTTGAACCATGGATGTAGCATTGAGTAAACTTCCAGTTCAGTTTAATAAGTGACTTCCACTTCCAGCTGAGTAAACTTCCAGTCCAGTTCAGCTGTGGTTAGTAAACCACCAGTTCAGTTTAATAGGTGACTTGAACTTCCACCGCCTAAGTCTAACTTCTTCTTTTTTAAACCAATTTATTCATTCTTTTTCTATTGAACTCTATAATACCCAACAGACATACAACTTAACAAAATAATACTATTGTTTACTACCTCCCCAGTTCAGTTTATTGCATATATGCCACTCTCCAATAGCTGATCATTGCTTTCCCTGAAATATTCAAAAGAAAAACATAAAGCAATAGACAATGAAATCAGAAGCAAAGGTTTGACCATCAGAAAACTTACATCCATGGCTGTACATTGGTGGTATTAAATGCCGCGTATTCAGTGTATAATACGCCAACAAAACCTGGGAAAAGATACTGGAGTTCTTCACAAATCACTTTCGGGTCATCGTCCTCAGTCTCCTCACCTAGATTCTTCAAGTGCATTAAAAATGAAAATTGTTAAATTTTTAAGTCAATAAATAATATACTTCCGACCTTCCTTTTCACTGTTCAAATTAAAATTCTACTTACATTTGCCTTGTGATGTTTCACAGCGTTGATGTGAAAATCCAGAAGATAAGTAGGTTTACCCTGATATAACTGCAAATTTTGTTTCAAATCGTTCCAAAAGTAACTACCATACTGCACACGTTTATGCCAGTTTGAAAACTCTATCAAAGTCACTTCTTTATCAAACTTGTTTCGCTTCTGTATCTTGATCGAATAAATCTTTTGCAGAAGTGTATAATTTTCCACAGCGTTGTTGAAGACTGGATGATTATATATGAAATAAGCTTTTCGCCTGTCACATTACGAACGAAATGAAATGAAGAACTAGATATACAAACAGACAAAAACGAATGCAAAATAATTAAATTCTTTGAATGATCAGTCATTCACATAAACCATATTCCGACTAAAGTGCTAGACAAAATCCTGAATAAGTTGTAAATCATAGATAATCATAGATTCTGAGAAACTCCTTAAATCTTATACATACCTCAATGTCTCAAAATCCATTTCATGGATAAGCTTAGTAACATGTTCCCCAAATCCATGAACATCAGTTGGTGGCCAAAAATGGACCTGGGCCATCGGGTTACACGTATAAGGTGAGTTAGCTTCTATCACCCAATCAAGCAGATCCTTGAAGTCTTTCATATCTTTCTTGATTCCGGCCGCTAAGTCTATCACAAAAGGTGTAAAAAAAAAAAAAAAAAACACATATTTTAACCCCAAGGGGAGTAATAAAAGAACAATTTAACCCCAAATTTGTTGCAATTGGTATAGAGTGAGTCTATTTTTGTGGTTGGCAATTGATTTAATAATGTCGGGAAAGGGGGAGGTTAGACTTAGGTGGTGGGTGGATATGGCAAAATGAGCGTGATTGCAAAGATAAGTAACTGTGGAAGGATTGACGGCTGCTGTCCTATGAGTAGAGGTGTATATGAATTGGTGGGATGAAATGAGTCCCATGGAATTGCTCCCAAATTGTTGATCCATGTCTTCCCAATGGGCAAGATCACAGGTATCTCGTCCCAAGATGGCATAAGGACTAAGGTATCACTGATAAAATCCATGTTTGTCTTCTCTTGATTAAGTTACTAATATTTAACTCCACCATATTGATGAAGTTGAAAATTTAACTTACAAACTGTTGAGACTGTTAAAATAGTTTAGTGATTCAGATGGTATCAGAATAACACTAGGAATTGGTCCACCACTTAAATATAGTATTTCTAAGAAAATGTTTAAATCTCATCGTCGTTACAAAATTAGGAAACATAAATTACCTATTTCTCTAAGATGCAACAACAGTCGCACTCAAGTAATTCTTAATCGGTGGGTGGGCATGCAAGCGGGAATGACCGAAGACAAATCTTTTTTTTTTTTTGACGATATACATATCCTGTGACTGCTCTAAAAAAAAAAAAATATCGTAGTGGTGGCACCTTTGTAGCAATGCATTGGAGTAATTTTTTTTTAGCTTTTGCGATTGCCAATGTAATAGTAATAAGTTGCGCCAATTTCTTAAAACTCGTGAGATGGGGATAAGTCCTTCACTGGTTATGACTTTGGAATATCTTTGTCGGGCATTCGGTGTTACATGAGGAGAGAAAGTTACAGTTTAATATATTAAGGGGTATTAAGCTAAAAAATGGCGGATAATGATTTTTTTTTAAATACCAAAAATCTCCATTAAAATAAAAGAATTTCACTAATCATGAAAATAGGACACAAAATAAAAAAAGAACTAAATTAAGAAATGGAGGGAAGAGAACATTACCATCAGCACCTCCAAAGTTTATGAACCGAACTTCAGCATTCAAATTATGGTCGGTGTTGAACCAATAACCATGTAGCAGGTTTCCATGGCACCAATTGACTCCATGTAACCCCTGCAATCCTTTCAAAATTTTCCTGCACGTCACATGAGGAGAGAAAGTTAAAATGCTAAAATCAACTCTATAGATAGATTAGAAGGAAAATGAAATGAATTATTTGTAAGTTAAAAGTTAGGTACTTCATAATTTGTTGAACGTCTCGATCAAGCCCAACGACCTCATTTTTACCATTGAATATATAGACAGTTTTCCATTGTACTTCATTTTGCCATTTATATATGTCGAATTTCGGGAGCTTCTCAAATCCAACATCCACAAAAGACGGCGTGAAGCATATAAACCGGAGTTTAGCTACATGACAAGCAGCTTCGGTCAAGCTAACGGCGCTCTCCCTATAATTCTGACCATCATAAGCATAACGTGCCATACTTGAATCTAGAAACCTAAAAACAGTAATTTCTGTTGGATTAACTGCCGCGTTCGCAAACATTGCTGTACCATCGAAAATCTCTGAGACTTGGGGAATTTCGTAGCCCGGTAATTGCTCACGTTTTTTGTGTAAGGTGTAGTTGATTAGGAACTGACCATCCATACGAGGTTGCTCAACATAAGGTTGCAGCACCATGGGATTAAACCTGGGATCTGGGCGATTATACATTTTATCTGTTTTTGACTTAACAGATGGACAAGCAAAGATGAAAATAAAAAAATTGGGACTGTTTTCTAATGGCAGAATGGGGAATCGAGGATTCAAAGGGTTTCAAAATCTGGTAAATTTTCGAATTACCAAAAAAAAAAAAAAAAATCCTGATCTGCAAACTACTCTTCTTCCCTTTTCTTTGAAACGTGTTCTTTTCCTCACAAGAAAAGAATGGTGATTCAGGGAGGGGAGAGAGAGAGAGAGAGAGAGAGAGAGATGACAGAGAAGAGAAGTAGATATCAGATGGGGCACTTGTAAGACTAGAAAGAAGAGAAAAAAAAGAAATGCTTATACATCCATTTTTCTTCAGTGTTGTGAATAGTAAAAAAGGGAGAAGAATGTACAATTACCCGAAATACAACACATAGCCATAGGATTCTAGTTTGAACCATCACGCCATTAATTTAGTGCCATGCTTTTCTCTCTGCAATTTTTAACCCCAGAGCACCAAAGAGGAAAATTGCAGAGAGGGTCTTTGGGGGGAAGGACATCTCAAGCAGACGAGATGAATAGGAGAGAGAGATAGCCGAAGGGGTAGAGCGAGAGAAGACCCTCTGCAAAGACCGCATTAATGATGTCCTCTTGTTTGCGTGTACACAAGAGGTCAGGTAGGGTGCAGCCGTTCAGTTAAAGAAAGGGGGTGTGGGGCCCATGGGCTCATTTCGCGCCAAAAGAAATGGAAAGGAGTACACTGCTCTAGTAGAACAAAAATAGGAGTTTTTTTGTATTATTTAAATTTTATAATAAGATCTCGATTATGAATATTTTTATTTAGGTTAGAATTATTAATTTTTTGAATTTGGTTTGATTTTGATTTCTATCTTTATTAGGATTCTTGGTCTATAAGAATTAGAATTTTATTTTAATTAATTAGAAAATATTTTTTATTTAACGCCGCTCGTTTTGTCATTATTTATGATATTTTTTTTCAGTAGAATTTTTAGGGTTAAGGTCTTATAAAAGGGCCGTAACGTATTCAATTACTCCCTCTATCCCTTTTTTAAAATCCAGTATTTCATTTTGAACTGTCCCTTAATAAATATTCATTTCATAAAGTTAGTAGATAAAAGTTGATACATTTTCCACTTTGCCCCTAAAAGTAGATTTCAGAAACCTTCTTAAAAAATAAACAGTTTATTTCACATTTTCAAACTCAAAAATAAATAAATAAAAATTAATTTTTCAATTTTTTTTGCACCGTATGAAAGATCTCAATGAGATTTTAAATAAGATCTATAGTGATAGGAAAATTATTTGCATAAGTACATGATTTTTGAGCTTAAAATTGCCTTTTTAAAAAAATAAGTACTTATTTTCAGTTGCGGAACATGGCCTAAAAGTGTAATGATGATGTCTCCATAGAGGGTAAATAGAAAAAGTGGATGTAAAAGTTGATGTGAAAGGTGTAATAATGATATTTTCTTTATAAGTTAGGGTTATAAAGCGGGACATTTAAAAAGAAACAGAGAGAGTATTAAATTTTGATCACTAATATTTTAGACTTTTGACTTTCTTCTTACAGATTCAAGAACTGCTCGTGACAACGAGCACCTATCTCATTCTAATTAGTACGCAACTGATCTTCTTTTCATGAATTTGGCTGTTTAGTCATAAATGGACTGATCCCGCACCACCACACACACACACACACACACACACACACACACACACACACACCCCCAACGTAAACCCTGGTCCCCCTACGTTTCTTCTTACCGCATGCCATATAGAGCCCAATTCGGACTCTGCACGAATGATTCGAATCGTTTAATAATTTTTTTAAAAAAAATAGAGTAATATATGCGAAAAATTAGCTCGATCCGACACGTGCGGATGCTCAGATCAAGATTCTCATCTTTCTGTATGCGAGAAAACCAACATTTCCATTTTTTCCAATTTTCCAAAGATGAGAAGCTTGATCCGAAAATCTAAACATATCGGATCGAGCTGATTTATCGCGTACCCCACTTGATTTTTTATAAATTATTGAACGACCGGATCATCCGTGCAGGGCCGGCCCCGATGTTTGGGTTGCCCAGGTCCGACTCCAAGTTTGGTTGCCCACAGACTATTAAATCACTAAAAAAAACATACAAGTAAAAAAACAAGTTTAATGTTACATTGTGATTTTAGCTTGAATTACATCAAAAAATAAAAATTCAAATGTAACTCCGGTTATATTGCTTTATGATTACAACAATACAGTTTAAAGAAACAACTTTTTCTTGTATTTCTTGAAGTAAGCTCTTCAATTAAGTTATTATACTTTAGCTTAATCATGTACTCATTTTCAATTGAGATCATAACAAATTCACTTCATTTCTTGTGTGGTATAGTAGTCCGGAGGTAAACTTTTATGTGATTTCTTAGAAAAATTGTTCTTCGCTGAAGTAACTGATTTTACAAATCATTTCTAGTAAAAAAAAAGCCTACTATACAAGGTTAAAATTAAGTTAGTAATATCTACCAATATAGACATTTTAATGTCTATATCAATTATTGTAATCAAAAAAAATGTGAAAGTAAAATTGTTTGACAACAACAAAAGAAGATATAAATATTACAACAAAGTTTATTTACCAAATAATTAAACCCTTTAAATAATAAGAAGGGGGCGCTTGGGAGGATTAAATATACGCCGGAGAACACCCACGTCGTGCCTCGAACCTGGACATCTGCTTTGGAAAGTGACATCGTTTCCCCTGGGCCAAGGAAACTCCATGTAATCACAACGCCAAATTAACAATTTATTACATACTTGCGGGGTTTTTTTTTTTTGGGGTTGCCCCGTGGTGGTGGGTTGCCCAAGCCAGGGGCTTACCCCGAGGTCGGCCCTACATCCGTGCGGGCCCTAACTAGACCCCACATGGTGTGTGATGGCTGGCCACCGCATTTTTGGTGCAGTGGTTATAGCGCTACTCGTGACTCATGGTGGTGAGAGAGAGAGAGAGAAAGAGAGAGAGAGAGAGAGAGAGAGAAAGAGAGGGGAAAAACAAGTAGTATATGTACATTTGGAAAAAGGAGAAATGGAAGGGAGATGGGTCGGATTTGGGTATGACTAGGCCCATATTTGACTCGTCTGCTTCAACCCGCTACTATTCATTTGTATTCTATTCGAGTCGTTCATATTTAATCTACGATCTATTTTAACTCGTCCAAATCCGTTGTCCTTAGGTTTTAGTCACACTTCATAAGTCCTAATGGAAGAATAAATGTACACTACATCTACCTGCTAATTGATGTCACTTGAACTTCAGAATTAATGGTATCATTCTTTTTGAAAAATGATATTGACACTTCAAAAATTGATAGAGCCATTCTAAAATTAGTGTAATTTCAAAGTCACTTTTCTTTATTTTTTAGAGTGATTCCATCAATTTTTAGAGCTTTAATATCATTTTCCTTCTTTTTCCCTCTTTCTTATCCCATGTATGCTATAGGTACGTACAAAAATAGTACTAGTATTTGATTTGATTGCACCATGGCTATTTTTCATAGATTGTACCAATTCTAAAAACAATAAATCTAAGGACACATACATTTTTACACATATCTTAGACATATACTTTTATGGGGTCCACCTCAGGTCCCACCAATATGAATCGACTGCTCATTATTTTTAAAATAATTTCAAAATTTTGTTTGGGTAACTCGTAGGATTCTGTAACACAAATTATTTTAAAAATAATGAAATTCACATATTATCTCGATACTGCAACAAATAGATTTTTCAAGATATGTCTAAAAATGTATGTGCAAGTAGCATGAACGCTCTAAAAAAGCTCTTGGATCACGCCAAAAACTGGAAAAAGGGCTCTTCCCCTCGCTCAAACAGAGTATTGAAGATCTGTAGAATTGTTGAATCAGATACATATATTTGATCGACGGAAGAAGATCGTCCTTTCTCAATAATGGCTTTACTTTAACGTTAATGGTTTGGCACATTCGTTGCTTTCTTGAGTGTTGAGGTGGGTAGATCCGGGAGTCGAGTCCCTGCAGCGGCCCAGAAGGGCTGGAAAGTGCAGCAACTTAAGACGAAGTCGTTTTGGGGTAAGTTAATTGAGCAGTACTTTTACCTTTTCTCCCCTCTCTTTATCTCTCTCTCTCTCTCTCTCTCTCTCTCTCTCTCTCTCGCATATTTTATAAAATGTTGTGTGGGGATCATCTGGGGTCACATACAAATAATCCAAGTTGTTGAATGATTCTAACATAATAATTTAAATGGTTCGGGAAAAAATAGCTCAATAAATAAATGTAAGTAATGGATCTAACCTTTTAATTTTTCATTCAAAATTTAGGATCCTGAATAATGAATGAAGCTTGAAAAAAAAGTTAAGACAATTGTGTGTCTAGTATTTCCTTGATCAGAACGGCAGGTATGTAGGGCTTAATTGAGAAGACTGTTAATTAAAAAAAACCATCTTGATCAAATATCGAAAGGTATGAAAACAGTTCAAATTTTAAAATAGCCTTTGCATTTCGATATCTATCGATGTTCAATCACGGTAATTTTTTTTAATGAATGCTCTTTTCAACAAGTCCTACAATATTTGCAATTTTGATTATGAGGATACCGAGCGCGCAACTGTCTAAATTTTTTCCAAACTTCATTCCGTATTCAGGAATCCTAAATTTTGAATGAAAAATTAAAAGGTTGGATCCATTACTTACAATTATTTGCTTTGAACTTTTTTTCACCGGACCACTCAAATTATTATTCTGAGATTATTCAACGGCTCGGATTATTTGTATGTGACCCCAAATGATCTCCACGCAACATTTTGTATCATACACGAAAGAGATAAAGAGAGAGGGGAGAAACGGTGAAGGTACTGCCCAATTATAACTTGCCCCCAAACAACTTCGTCTTAGGTAGCTGCACTTTCCAGCCCATTTGGGGCGCTACAAGGACTCGGCTCCCGGTTGATCCACAGGATACGCCTTTGAAACTATTTTTATTACGGACAATGCTACTCACACAATAATTTAAGGGGGCGGTTCCGGGAACACCCAACGGAGACACCTAAAAAAACACCCCATGGTTCCCGATCAAATTTTGATGATCCGAGCCGCTCAATGTGATCAGAATGTGATTTTAAGGGTACACGCTAAAAATCAGCAAAAAAAATAACCGGGAAGGGTTTGATCCGAACAGTTTTGAACAATTATTTATTGAACGGTTCAAATAAAAACTGCTCAAATCAAGCCTTTCCCGGTCATTTTTTTTGCTAATTTCTCGCGGACACCCTTAAAATCACATTCTGCACACATTAAGCGGTTCGGATCATAAAAATTCAATCGGGAACTATCAGATTGAGATTTTGGGTGTCCCCGTTGGGTGTTTTATTAGGGTGTTCATTGAACCATTCCCATAATTCAAACACAATAACTTATACAATTTCTCATATATATGTGGGCTCGCACATAGTAATATCTGTGGAGCCCACATGTATGTGAAAAGTTGTATAACTTATTGTGTTTGAATTATTGTATGAGTATCATTTTTGTTTTATTACAACTACAATTCAACATGGATCAGATTCAGGGGAAAGCTTTGTTTTAGTTCATTACAGTATTACTACTATTTGATTTGATTGCACCATGGTTATTTATCATAGACTAGCGCAAGCCCGTGCCTTCAGGCACGGCTTCGAATTAATGGTCAAAGGATTATTATTGAATATCTCTCTATCCTCTTTAATGCAAAGACAAAAAAAAAAACTCAACATAGCATTCTCCTTTACTCATCAATTTATTTTAAAAAAACTCAAATAGCTCAGTTTTTATTCTCCCGAAGAAACACGTAGAAGAATTTTGCGCATTCTTATAAAAACAGTTGTTTTCTTTTCGCGTATGAATCAAAAAATGACTGTTTCTTTTTTTTACTATAGGAAAATCAACCTAAAAGAATCAACTTAAAAACAAATATTGAATTGAAGGTAAGGAAATCAACTTTAGAGATATCAATTGAAAAAGAAAGGGGTGTATATTTCTCTAGGAGGAAAATGTGTAACTTCTTTTTTTACATTAGCGTAGGTGGATATAATAGGAAGTATTCATTCAATCCGACGGATATAACCTCATTAGAAAGTACAATCGAACGGCTGTAAATACTACTTTATTTGTATGCCTAGACATTTTGCAAGGAAACCGCTCTGTTTTATAATATAGATTGTACCAATCCTTAAAAAAAAAAAACTCCTAAACCACGCCTAAAACTGAAAAGTAGCACTTTTTTTTATTCAAAAATAGTGTTGAAGAACTGTAGAGTTGTTGAATCAGATATATATTTGACCGACGATACAAGATCGTCATTTCTCAATTCTGGCTTTAATTTAACGTTTAATGGTTTGGTACCTTTGTTACATTCTTGAGTGATGAGGTAGGTTGATCCACAACAGAAAGGCTTTTGAAACTACTACTTTTATTACAACTGCAATGGTTCCGGCGATCGTGTTTAACAATATGTTTAAGAGAACTTTTTAGTACATTTTTTACCAGTGGTTTTCCTATCGGGTATCCCGGATTGGGCTAAAATCCGAACCTTGCTCTCAACCGTTGGATCGTATTTTCAATGGTCCAAATTTTAATAAAAAATTTTTGGAGAAAAATTAGTTATGACCGGTCATAAATCATCAACAAATCCAAATCATTGAAAACACAATTCAACAACTGTGAGAGCAAGGTCCAGATTTTAGCCCAAATCCGGAATACCTGATAGGAAAACCACTGCATATTTTACGGTGACAAAGTCCAGTGAAAGATACATAGGTCCCAGACACGTTCTTGTTTGTCTGACATTTTAGTGTAATGATTGAAGAGAGTGATAATGAGTAGAGAGAGATGACAGAGTAATAATTGAAAAAATAAAATAATGATTGAAAAACAAAAATAAAACTAAACTAAAATGCGAAACAAACACATCCATACTGCTATTATTGGAGTAAAATGTATATATGATTCCTCACTATTCAGCTAGATTACCCTTCACTGCTATATTGAAATCCTTAACTGCATACATGATGAAGCAACATTGACTTCCCCAATTATTTGATGGGATTTTGAATTTATCAACCAGGAAATTCTAGAGAGAGAGAGAGAGAGAGAGTTAAGGGAACAGTCCTTTTTTTTTTTTGACATTATTAAGGGAACAGTACTTCAAGATGAAATCTCTTCATCAATCTACATTACATATTCTTGATCAGGCAAAAAAATCTACAATACTTTTATCATTTACTGTATTTGAGAGACCACAAAAATTGGAAGGAAAGAAAAAGGAGTGAGAATCACACGTCTGACAGGAGATTCATCGTTAGAAAGGCTCCATCCTCTTGGTTGGCCTGCAAGAGAAACAACAATCAGTTGCAGAATAAGTTTCACCGAATAAAAAGTGAATCACGTAAGTTTTCGAACTCCTGATTTTACAAGAAAATAACAAAAAGAAATCGTAAAACTACTCCGAGTCCTGGTTTTGATTTATCTCAGGTTTTACAAGAAATTGTTTCTTTTAACCACAAAAAAAGCCCAAAGATACAGTCAAAGCTAGTATTAGTCCCAATGGCAGCAATAGAAAGGAGTATTGTTATTGAAGTTAAAATATCCTGTTACTGGGACTTACCGAACGCTAAAAAGAATTACAGAAGCTCAACAACGAGGGCTGAAGCTGATGCACCTCCTCCCCCATTGCAAATACCACCAACTCCGCATTTCCCATTCTTCTGCTTCAGTACCTGAATTAAACTTTGAATTAAAAACCAAGCAAAAAAGAAAACCCCTTTCCTATGCATTGACAATCATGTGGCAAAATGATAATTAAAGACACGTTCTCCTGAATAACTTGAAAAAATGACCACCCTCAAATCAGGCGCCAAAGATTAGAGTAGAAAATTCAGGTCAGGAGAGTGGATGAGTGCCTTTCTTACTCAGAAACCAATAATCGCTTCGAGTTAAATAGTGCACAGCAATAAACCGTAATCAGTAAGAACATACCCCCAAAAGTGTGACCAAGATACGGGCTCCACTGCAACCAAGAAGATGGCCCAATGATACAGCTCCACCGTGTACATTAACTTTTTCCTACAAAGAAAGTTAGAAAGGTGATTAGCTAGTAGTAAGTGGTCAACCCTCTCGGAAATGGTATTTCTCGAAGGCAAAGGTTAGCAATAGCAAATAAAGAAGTACGAGAAACCATTGTGGAGAAAAATTTAACGCAAGATCATTTATGGAAAAATTCCACACACACAAACAGTTGGGGTTTGGCTGAAGAACTTACTGGAATAAGACCCAGCAATTTCATATTTGCAAGAGACACAACCTGCATAGGTCAGGTGACAAAATAAGATGAACGAACTCGTTCGAATAATTAGTTGCAATTCCATGAGATAAATTAGGCATGAAAGATTACTGCAAAGGCTTCATTAATCTCATAGTAATCAACTTGAGAAGCCTCCAATCCAGCATTTGAAATAGCTTTTGGAATTGCAAGGGCTGGAGCAGTAGTAAATAATTCCGGTGTCTGCAAAGCATAAGAAATTCCATCCTCAAGAACAGGCCCCAAACAATGGTAGAAACAAAATGGCTTAATTGCAAGAACACCCCCTATACTATCACTTTTTGGCAACTTCACCCCCTTAAGTTTAAAACTGAGCAACTTCACCCTCCTAACTACCAAATTTGAGAGAGTCTCTAATGGGGGTATAAAGGGCATTTTGATATGTTAAATTACTTTTCTATCCAATTTTCCATCCAAATCCCTAAGAAAATTGGACGGGAAACCGGGGAAGGGGTGAAGTTGCTCAAATTTGGTAGTTAGGGGGGGTGAAGTTGCTCAGTTTTAAACTTAAGGGGGTAAAGTTGCCAAAAAGTGATAGTATAGGGGGTGTTCTTACAATTAAGCCAAACAAAACTGATGACAGTGAGGAGTGTAGAACCAAGTATTTCATAATTTTGCTATTCAGAGTCAACTCAAGCATTTTGTTAGCATTTCATATTTTCAATGTGTGAAGTACTTGAGCAGCATCAGCATATGAGCATATCCTGTGATCTTTGCAATCACTTGAAACCCAAGCTTAAGTGCCTTCTCCCCACTCACTAATCCTAAAGCAGCAGCACCATCACTGTCAAGTGTAAACAGTAATGTTGTGATCCATTTCTTTACTAGACATGCACAACTAATAAGGATACTTTACTGCCACTGGAACTAAGAAACAGTAAAAACGATATCCATCCAATAAAATAGTGGTGGAGCTAAAAAAAAACCAAGTTGAATAATAATACACCTAACCATTTTATTGAAAATAATCAGCTAACAATATTATACTACTACTAGCTCTGAAAATGCTAATGTATGAGAACAAAGTACTAGCATAAATCTAAAAATGCCATGTAAAGAGAATGACACTTCTAGATTTACTACAGAAATATGAAGCATTGCCAATAACAAAATTGCCTTGGCTAAAGTAAATAGATAATGGAAAACATGATTGAAAGATCAAAAAGAGAAAGAAATCCAAGTAACAAACCTTATGCTAGAAGCATTGCCAGCAGTTACAGAACCTCCAGTCTCCTTGAAACTCGGTCGGAGCTTCCTCAACTTTGCAGCATCAAACTGGCAACATAGAAAAAGAAAAAAAGGGTAAGATAAACAAATAGAGATGGGATTGTTTAGCTTTCAGCAAGAGAAAAACGTTTAGGCATAACAAAAAAGACCTTTCCTATACCTTCATCCTTATCAACAATTGTCGACGGTTTTCCCCTCCCTCCAGAAACCTCAACTTGCAGAGCCGAGTATCTGGTTAACATGGTGATTTCCAACATGTTTCATAGGTTATTGGATACTAAGAACAAGTAATCTGACTGGAACTATTTCCTGAGCAAAGGCACTACTGTCTTAGCTGCAATACCACGCTCAAAGCTCTGATCCGCATAATTATCCTGTACCAAATCACCCAGATATGAGGAACGAAGAACTTTGTATGACAAAAGCTAACAAAGTTGGGTAACAACGTATCTATTATGGGGAACGCAAATGAATGATTCATTGTATTGGAGAATTTCACCATTAGCCAATTGGTGTAAAAGCGTCATGGAATGTGCCAATGGATACAAGAGTAAATTATTGTTATTATGTTGAAACAAAAAAGAGTTCATTTAACAAGAGTGTCAATGAAAGTGAAACTTTATTAAGGTCTACTGGGTAAATTCTAAAAAAGCAGTGGGCGGGTTTGTAAACAAACCTGCTCTTCTCTTGTTACTTTATGTTGTTCTGCACATAATTCAGCACAAACTCCCATTCCATAGTCATTATAAACATCCCAGAGACCATCTTTAAGCATACCATCAACAAGAGTATCATGTCCAAGTTGAGATCCCTTCCTGCAATAGAAGTCCAAATTCAGAAACAGTAGCAACATTCGAGGTTCTTTACTGATACGCGCTAGCAAGATTCTGTCTCATAGAAGCAATTCAAGCAACAAAAATAAGAAATAGTAGATCAGGGAGCCCAAGATTTCAATATCAGGCATGGTTCTATGGAATCAACTAAAAGAATCTAGAGAACCAATAATTAGAGGACCCCTTTTTCTTTGGTAAATAAGATTTAACAAGAAATGGACGAAGCTACGCAGAAAATACTGGGGCATACCCCAGAAAACAGCACCAAAAGCTCAATAGAGCTCCAAGTCACCTGGTATTGAGAAAAATTGCTTACAGGAAGCAGGGAAGGAAAGTAAAAGCTACAACAGAAAAGGGGATGTAATAAGTTTGACTGCTTTAATAAGTATATATATATATATATATATAGAAAGTGGTAGTTTACAAGTTGTCGAAATCAACAAGAATGGAAAACTAGCATATCAGAAATTTATGCTAATGTTGTAGTAGCTATGGTCAAAGACAAAATGTCTAGAGGATACTGTTGCGTATGTGCAAACAAAACCAAAAAGTTCAAAGAAAGTCATGCTATCCATTTGAAAACAATTTTTTTTTTTTTTGAGAAGTAATCCATCTGCATACATCATATAAGTATAGGCACAATGCATATCTATTGAAGACCTAAACACAGGTGTCAAAATAAAGTAAGGTCATAAATGTTGTACAAGACTCAATGGAGTGACATCATCTTAAACATCTTCATGATGAGTTTGACATAGATACATGTGGAGCACCAACGGCTCAAACCAACATAGATGATCACACATACAAAACAAAAATAAAAAAAAAATAACTAAACCAAATTCCAAACAAGCATGCTAATTCCAACAAAAGCGTGCAGCATTATCAAGGATATATTGAAATCATTGTTATATAAAGCCACTCATTTGAGGTGACAATTGACAAAACCCAGCTTCGTTGTGGCTCCCCCAGCTTTACCTAGGCTACATGATTACATGCATGGGTGCATAGCTGGAGCTGCTCCACCACTCCTACTCAAATCCCCCTAATACTTAATCACAAGTTTTTAACATCTTAATTTTCTTCTGGTAGAACCAATTTGGAATCTTGATCAGAAAGAGGACTACGCCAAAATGTTTTCTGGACGTCACAGCGCTTAAATAGGGATATAGAATAAGTGTTTATCCTTTTGTCTAGAAGGCAATCATACTTGAGTAGTATTGTGAGTTTAGCATCCCTCTTTTTTCCTTAATATCTTTTCTACAGACTACATCTGATAATTAACTTCTGAAAAGGAAATGATGTTGACATGTACAAAGCTCAACTAGAGTTTGATGAGAAGTAATAAAGTAAATATCTCCTGAAGGGGGAACATTAACCTGACTTCAGCGAGGTACTTGGGGACATTAGACATGCTTTCCATGCCACCAGCCACAACCACATCATTGATACCTAACTGGATACTTTGCGGGGCAAGCATTGTAGCTGCATTGACCAAAAACGACATACTGATATCTATCTTCATTGTAGATTTTGTGAGAAAGAAAGTGCTAGTTCAAGATTGAGTGCACACCTTTCATCCCTGATGCACAAACTTTGTTAATCGTGGTACAGACCACTGTATTAGGGATCCCTGCACCTAATGCTGCTTGCCTAGCAGGAGTCTGCCCCAAATTGGCACTGAGGACATTCCCAAAGAAAACTTCTTCCACAAGTGATGGATCAAAATTAGCCCTTTTCAGAGCGCCTACAAGTTGATATTTCAAGTCAGTAAAAACAAAACATAACGAAGTAAAAGAGGCTCCAATTAGGGAGAGAAGAGAGGGTTTTTTATTGTACTTTCAAAAGCTATAGATCCAAACTTTGTGGCTAGTAAAGATGAAAGAGTACCAAGAAATGCACCCATTGGTGTACGCGCAACACCAATAATACAAACATCTGCAAATCATAAACCAAAATTAAAGCACATCCCACCTATCAACAGGTAAATAAATCACAGAATAAAACAATAAATCTACAAATTTTAAGTTTTAGAATAACTGCTGCATATATGTTGTATTGATGAAGTAGATCCTGCATTGTTACGACTTACAAGGGCATATCAAATGAACATTGAACCACAACACCAAAGGCTTCCAGAAGTTTTTCAGAACAAAATATATTGTTAAGTGTTTGCATGTCTACATTAGACTGATTAAAACAACATTCATACGAAGTCTAACACTCATTTATTAACATGTTTTTTATCAAAAGATCCACCGTTATTAACACTTCAAGCATTGTTAATTAGTAGTCAGGAACAAGTGAACACAAAAACCTATAATACTACTCCATCCATCCCATATTGCTTGTCCAATATTCTATTTTGGGATGTCCAGAAATGCTTGTCCTCTTTGAAAAATCAAAAGAAAAAATGCATAAATTTCCAGAAACAAACTATCCTAAATAATTTAAGTAGTTTTTAAATGTAGAAAATAAAGGGTAACAATGAAAATCTAATCAAACTTTCTAAGGAGACATGCCTTTAACCCTTTAAAAATTTGAATCCCCTGTGGTGAACAAGAAATATAGGATGGAGGGACCGAGGGAGCATTTAAGAAATGCACATATTGAAACACATCAACAGATTACAGCTAACTTCAACTAATTTTTGGGATACTGGTCATGGGTATATGCGAACCTCTAGGTTTTATGGAATCTGCCGTAGCTGGAGCCATGATGATATGTGAAAATCAATATCTGCATCAGTCCATATAAACTCTCAGATATCAGCTTATGAAAACCAAGAACAGAGCACACAATTGCGGCAAGAAGAACATTTGCAAGGCCAAAAAAAAATACTTCCATTTGAACAAACACACTTGAAGAATTTTCTCACTTTACTTGATCTAACTGGCTAGAACATTGGGTTGGGCCTAACTTTATTGTTGAATTATTTTTCCCAAAATATCACTTTTGTTAGTTTTGGCAAAATATTTAAAAGTTACTAAAAATTATTACCAAAAACTTTAGAAAGTTCAGTAAATGCCAAAATAATTGAAAAAAACCTGTCTATATTGGAATATCTATGTTTTTAGTGAACCTCTTTTGTTTTTTGTCAAATTTTTTACTTTCTCGCAGTAATTCATAAAAATTTGAGACAAAACTAACAAAAGTTCATAAAAGACCAGAAATTTAAGGAAAAAAATAATGCAATAATAAGTTAGTCCAAACGCTTATTATTCGAACTAGATAGAATATGCATGTGCGCGAATATCTATCTTATATGCAGAGACGGAGGGAAAGCGACCTAGATCTAACGCGACCAAGAAATCAGGAAAATCAATGATTCTGAACGATGAACAAGAAAGACGTAATAGATCGTAATGGGCCAATTGTAATACATGAACCAAAATCCGAAAGTAAGACCCCTTGGGAAATGTCGGAAAACGATAAGAAAACGCAGCAAAACGAACCCACAAAAGTTACAGCCCATTTGGATCGTGAGAAAGTGTTTGGAAAAGATAAAAACAACAAAAATAATAATAATAATTTAGGAAAAACAGGACCAAAATATAACAACCAAATCAGTTGAGATTTACAACACAATGAGTGTGAAAGGAAATTGAGATGATAAGGCCCAAAAAATGTTTGTACGTGTATGCTGTTGGCATACGTGCCAAAATTTTGGCATGTTGAGTTGATATTAAATCAGCAGAGGTGAACGGGTAACATGGAAAGTGGATATCTTTAAATGACATCATTAACTTGGGATTTGACGGAGCTCTAACGGAGTGGGTTGACGTGATGCACGACAATAAACTCAGGGGAGGTCAGCGTAGTTAGTCGAAAACCTTGTGGTGCAGTATAATTGTCATAAACTTCAGGGGAGGTAATTGTAGTGTACCCAAAAGTTTCTACTACAATATACTTCCATATTTGTATACACATTCTCCATTATACATACATACCTGTATTATTTTATGCCCAAAATAGCCCTGCACCTACCTCTGGTCCCAACAACAGCCCACCAATCAACTCTCTTTGAAGTGCTTTTCTGATCCATAGCAGATGGGTGGGGGGTCTTAATAAGCCGCTGAAGTTGCCTTCTTTGACAATATCCCTTCCTAAGTTCTCACAAGTCGCCTCACAATAATTATAATAACCATAGGTCAAATATGTAATTTACTAGGGAAAGGGAATTTGAGAGAAAAATATTTAGAGAAAAGATAAGAAAAGAAGCTGAAAATTTGGGCTAGGGGATCATGCATGAACGTGTTTAGCCAAGAGGATGGATGAAGATACACCAAATAGGAGTTCCAAACTTGTTCCGCTGAATTAAATCAACTTTGAATACTTTCGCGAACATAGGAACGATTAAGAAAACGACAACAAAATTCAGAAATGTATTGGTATAAGCTAGCGTCACAAATTATGGCATCGTCTCAACTTTATCGAGCATCTTCGCCCTTGGCAAGGACCGAATGACTAGCAGAAAACACCAGCAGTAAGGAAGAACACAGTTGATGAGGTGCATCGAAAAAAGTATATTTTCCAGTTTTTCTCATTTAGCAGCAAAATAAGTTTATAGCGAAATGTACTTATGAAGAACGTTTGGATGCATGAGTTTTCGGGTATAACCTGCGCCGATGAACAATACGTTTGCCATCACTTGTGTAGCAGGCCGAACACAGTCCGCACTGGTTTACCGACGTTGCAACCCAGCCGAACCTGGAGGTACGCTCGGTACCTGGCGGAAGCTCGGTTCTCCCACAAGCCATGTCAGAGTCAGCCGTAGCCGACGACGTTCACGCATGGCGGACCTTGCTGTCGGCTCTCAGCACGTGGTATTCACACACGGTCTGCGCTGGGCTCGGCCAATAACGGGCTCGGCCTCGTGCTGGGCTCGGCCCCAGGCAAGCTCGGCCGCTTCAGGGACACGCCCGCTCCTCACGTCTTTGGCGGTTACAAAGATAATGATGAAAGCACATGGGAGAGGACAGACGCTCGAACGGTTACAAATATCTAATCTAGTGACGTCACAAACGTCACTCGGCTCGTGCAGAGCACGTGGCGGATTTCTGGAGAGCAAGCTAAGCGAGGTGCTATAAATACTAAGACCCACAACCCTACAGTACACAACGTTCCTGCACCCAAACCCTAGCTCTCTCTTCTCAGACTATACTCATCCTGCGGGAGGGCTGACAGAGGCTCCTCCGGTGTGGTCTTTAGTCGTGCTTCGTGGTGCAGGTTAGGCGAAGAGAGCTTGATCAACCCTGAACCAGAGGAAGAACTCGAACCGGAGACCACGGGCCACACAATTGGTGAACCCGACGTGAAGTTACTTCTGATCCAAACGGCTCACTCCTCCCAACAACAACCTCCCTTCCTCCACTAACAACCTCAAAACCAACCACAATGGGCGGTGATCTCACGAACGCAGCCGTCTCTGGGGCCAAGGACGCCAGTGGAAACATCATCCTTCCACCCCCGGAGAGACACATGTCAATCTCAATCCCCGCCAGCTCCGGACTATCACCAGCCGCGGAGGAAGTCACGGCGTCCTACATCCGCCTGTTACAACGTCGAGACGACGAACGAGATAACGAGCTGGCCGCGTTGAGGGCGGAGGTGGCCCAAATGAAGCAGCACATTCAGCAAACAGCAATCCCTGCCACCTCGAGATCTGGTGGAAGCAGGAGGCGACGGGGACAGACGCCACCTCCACCGCCACCTCAGGAGCAACAAGAGTTGGGCCAACGCGGATCTGTGAAGGGAGCACTTGGCTTCACCCTGCGCCTGGTGACGCCACGAGAGATCATCCTCTGACAGACGCCAAACGCTTCGGAGCACATCGCCCGTGGCCACCAAGAACGCACCAGACGCGGGACACCGAGTCGTTCACAAGCACGTACTCGACTGGTCGTGCGGAATTCTCTCGCACCACGGTCTCGCACCATAGCCGAGATTCCGTACAAACCAGGCGCCACGTGTCTGAACGCCTCGGCGAAATCCCACCCGAGAACCAGGATGATGAGATCCGACAACGACGCGGGAAAGGAATTGGTGACGAAGGGGCGCATGATAACAAAACTCGTCGAGAACAAGAAAAGTCCATCGACGGCCCACGGCGAACAGCAACAGACCTAAGGGATAAACACAGGCGCAGGAACGATGAGAAGACAACCACTAAGGACCCCAAGGGAAGGGACCCCAAACGAACGAAGACAGATGAGTTCGGCAAGCCGCCACGCCCTGGGTTCGAGAGGCAGTTAAAGGATCTCGGCGTTTCACCCTTCACTTCCCATATCATCAACACTTCACCCGAATCCACATTTCACTTGCCTAAGTTCACCAAATTCGACCCATCAACATGTGAAGCCTACACCCATCTCATCCACTTCCGCCAAACAATAGAGCTCTGTACCCAGAAGGATGAGATCAAGTGCAAAGCGTTCCCCTCCAGCCTCGGCTCCCTTGGACTCCAGTGGTTCAACAAGTTGCCCGCTGGATCCATTCGGAATCTTGCCGACCTCGAGCGAGCATTCAATACCCGCTTTATCACCAGCAACAAGACTGCCAAGGAGCCTGAGTCCTTATCCCAGATGAGGAAGCTCCCGGCCGAGACCCTCAGGCAGTACGCCGAACGTTACTGGCAGCTCTTCAACGAAATACCTGGGATCGACGAATACTGGGCCGCGCGTACCTTCAAGAATGGGCTGGAGACAGGCAGCAAAATCCTTGACGAACTCGCCATTCGCCCACCCCACGGCATGGGCGAACTAATGCGTGTCGTCGAACGATTTTGCGCGCTAGAGGAATTCTACGCTGACAGGGCGGCGCAGGGTATGCCGAGCGTAAATACAACAACCCCAGCTGTCACCCAACAGCTGCCCGCACCAACCCTAGCCCAGCAGCAACATTCGAAGAAGCACGTGAACAATATCAAGGACGGCAAAAAGCGTCAGCCAAAGGTACATGACTACGTTGCCGAGACTACATATTTCAAGGAACCTATCTGGTCCTTCTTGAAAGAAATCATGCGGCAGCCATGGTTTGAATGGCCGGCTGGGAAGCTCGGCACAGATACGGGGCAGCCAGATCAGAATCCAAGGAAGAAATGCTCCTACCACAACGAGCTCGGCCATTACACCACAGCCTGCGCCCCATACAAAGCACTCCTCGAGAGACTTGCCGCCCAGGGCCATCTCGATCAATACATCGACCGAGCAAAAACACCAGCACGACAGCCAACCGGCAATCCCAATCCCAACGAACAAAGGCCGATGATACATGTTATCCACGGTCCAGTAACAAAGGAACTCGAAGGTAGTCTCCGAGCCAACATCATTCAAGTCTCGTCCTCCGAGCAGGTACTCTCTGTCGGCTGTGGATCCAAACGCCCGTATCCGCACGATGTTCCCAAATGGACGATTACTTTTACCGAGCGTGATCTTGAGCATGTGCAAACTCCCCACTCTGATGCACTTGTTGTCACGGTTCAAATTGGCGTCCATGACGTCAAACGTGTCCTCATCGACCAGGGCAGCTCGGCAGAAGTCATGTATTATGACCTTTTCAAAAAGCTGGATCTCCCAGAGTCGGCACTACAAGACACAGAGGTTCCTCTCATCGGATTCAACGGAGCTCCCGTCTGGCCAGTTGGCAAAATCCATCTTCCTGTCATCGTCGGCTCAAGGACCGTCTCCGTCGAGTTCATCGTCGTCAATGCTCCAAGTCCGTACAACGCCATCCTCGGCCGAGCCTGGTTGCACAGCATGCAGGCCATTGCCTCCACTTACCACCAGGTCGTACGCTTCATTGGCACAAGCGGCCGACAAGAAGATCTGAGAGGCGACCAGGTTGCCTCCAAAAAATGCTACGTCTCGGCTGTACACACGTCCTCCAAAGCAAAACAAGTCCAATGGGTTGAAGTCCCGGACATGGCTGTCATCGAAGACGTCGGCCACAAGGCCGAAGATAAAGCTGAAGAAGAATTGGTTCAAATGCCCATAAATGAGGACAGATCTCGTTTCTTCTTGCTTGGCTCTTCCCTGAGCGACGCCGAGCGAGAAGAAATGTTTCAATTTCTAAAAGAAAACATGGAGGTCTTCGCTTGGACGCCCAACGAGATGCCTGGCGTCGACCCTAACTTCATCTGCCACACACTCAACATCAAGAAGAACTCCAAGCCGGTAGTCCAGAAGGCTCGACGTTCAGCTCCCGAGCATGCCGACGCCGTCATTGAGGAAGTCAATCGCTTACTCGAAGCCAATGCAATCCAGGAGGTACAGTACCCCACTTGGCTCTCTAACACAGTTGTAGTCAAAAAGAAAAACGGCAAGTGGCGAGTCTGCGTCGACTACACCAACCTCAACGATGCTTGTCCTAAAGATTGGTTCCCACTGGCAAAAATCGATCAGTTAGTCGACGCAACCGCCGGTCACGCTCGGTTCAGCTTCCTCGACGCCTACCGCGGTTATCATCAGATAGCCATGGACCCCGATGACATGGAAAAAACCGCCTTCATCACTCCGCACGGCATCTTTTGCTACCGAGTCATGCCATTTGGGCTCAAAAACTCAGGCGCCACGTTCAACCGAGCAATCTACAAAATGCTCCACGAACAGATTGGCCATATTTTGGAAACATATATTGACGACCTCGTCGTCAAGAGCCAGAAGGAAGGGAACCATCTTGCCGAGCTGAAAGAGGTATTCGACGTCCTCAAACTCCACAAGCTCCGCCTTAACCCAGAGAAGTGTGCCTTCGGTGTGAGCGCCGGTAAGTTTCTTGGACATCTTGTCAACCGACGAGGAATTGAAGCCGACCCCAACCAGATCAAAGCCGTAGCAGACCTGCGCCCACCACGTACGGTCAAAGAGGTTCAGAGACTCACTGGCATGGCCGCTGCTCTCAACCGCTTCATCAGCAAGTCTTCAGACAAATGCCACGCCTTCTTTCATGCTTTGAAAGGGAAAAGTAGGCGAAGTTTCGAATGGACGGAAGAGTGCGACAAGGCGCTCACCGAGCTCAAGAGTTACCTGTGTTCCGCACCTCTACTGGTAAAGCCGGCAGAATTTGAAACGCTCTATCTATATTTGGCAGTCTCAGCCCATGCCGTCAGTTCCGCTCTCGTCCGCCGACAGGGAGCCGATGACATGCCCATCTACTTTACTAGCAAAACACTCCTTCCCGCACAAACGCGCTATCTCCCTCTGGAGAAATTGGCTTTAGCTCTCGTCTCGGCCGCAAGGAAGCTACTTCCCTATTTTCAGTCCCACACTATCACGGTCTTAACAGAGTACCCCCTTAAAGCTCTCTTTCGAAAGGCCGACCTCTCCAATCGAGTTTCCAAGTGGGCCGTCGAACTTGCTAATTTCGACATCCACTTCGAGCCTCGTACAGCAATCAAGGGCCAAGTTCTCGCCGACTTCATTGCCGAACTCACCCCTGAAGATGCCGCAGAATTCAGTACGCCTCCTTTACCAACAATGGCCGAACCAATGGAAGCTAAGAAACCCTGGCTACTTTTTCAGGGCGACTCCTGGAGATTGCACGTCGACGGCGCCTCAAACAGTAACGGAGCAGATGCGGGTGTAGTCCTAGTCTCCCCATGTGGGACAATGCATGAAAGTTCTATCATCATTGACTTCCCCGCCACTAACAATGAGGCTGAGTATGAAGCCCTCCTAGCAGGTCTACGTTCAGCTTCAGCAATGCAAGCCGATAACCTTATTGTTTATTGCGATTCTCAACTGATTGTGAATCAAGTGTTAGGGGACTACGAAGCCAGAGATCCAAGAATGATGAAGTATCAGACGACGGCAGCCGAGCTTATCACCAAGTTCAAAAGTTTCAAAATCGATAAGCCGGGAACACAACGCCCACGCCGACGCTCTCGCTGGTTTGGCATCGGCCTCTAAGGTTTCAGGATTCCGCACTATCAACTTCGGCAACATCAGTCAACCAAGCTTTGACATTCCCCAAGTATTGAACATCGAGCTCGGCCCAAGTGGATGGATGAGATCGTGGACTTCCTTAGGACCAACACTCTACCCGATGACAAAAAGGAACATACCGAATCCGGAATAAGGCTGCATACTATTGGTTATCCGACAGAGCCAACTCTATCGAAAGTCCATCTCTGGGCTGTACCTACTCGTCACCACCCTACGCAGGTACCCACGATCCTCAACGAGCTTCACTCAGCAGCTGCGGCTGCCATTCTGGGACGTTCCTTATGTCAGAAGGCGCTAAGTCAAGGCTATTTCGGAAAAATATGAAGAAAGATTGCGAAGAGGTTGTCCGCAAAGTGTCGACCATGCCAACTGTTCTCCCCATACCCAAGCAACCCGCTCAAAACCTCTCCCCATAACAAGTCCATGGCCATTCGCCCAATGGGGCTTGACATCGTCGGAAAGTTACCAACTGCCCCTGGGGGCTTCAAATTCCTCATCACAGCTACAGATTACTTCTCCAAATGGGTGGAGGCTGAACCTTTGGTAACCACAACCGAGGCTGACGTTCGGCGGTTTGTTTGGAGGAACATTATTACAAGGTTCGGCGTTCCATACGCAATCATTTCTGACAACGGCACGCAATTTGTTGGCAACGGCTTTGTCAAGCCTCCTCGCAGAGTTCGGCATCCGATTCTTCAATTCCACTCCCGCGTACCCTCAAGGGAACAGCCAGGCCGAGGCCTCAAACAAAACTGTGTGTGCTGGGATTAAACGTCGCTTAACATCAAAACGGGGCAAATGGGCAGAGGAGCTGCCAAGGGTTCTCTGGGCCTACCGCTCTACACCTCGCCGATCTACAGGCCAAACCCCATTCTCCATGGCGTTCGGCATGGAAGCCGTCATCCCTTTGGAGTCTAAGTTTCCCACCCTCCGGACTGAGACGTTCGATCCAGTCACCAATGACGAGGCTGTTGCCCAGGAGCTCATTCTTGCTGAAGAAAAGCGTGACGACGCCGCACGCAGCCTGCAGACTATCAACAAAGAAGTGGCCAAGGGGTATAACCGCAGTGTCCGCGTGAAGAAATTCAAGCCTGACGACTTAGTTTGGCGAAAGGTGGTCCAGGCGACTAAGAAAAAGAAATTCATGCCGAACTGGGAAGGTCCCTTCCGCATCGTTAAGATTGCTGGCGAAGGAGCATACATACTGGAGGACATGAATGGGAAGGTGCTGACCAACCCTTGGAACGCCAGAACCTCAAGAAGGCGTACATGTGATCCTCAAATCCATGCTCGGCTATATTGCCTGTTTTCATAGACATTTCACTACATTTTCTCGTCCATCCCTGTTTTTAAATCTTTTCATTTCACCGCATGGTCTAGGCCACTGACTGCTTGTCTTTTCGTCTCGGTAACTTAATGGGAATCACTTTTTGTTTGGCAATCATTTATCTCCAGTTATGTAACTTAGCATCTTTTCGCGATCTCGCTTACATTTTTACTCTCGGCAAACTCTGCCACCCACAAACGCTGACTTCGGTCACACCCACAAACGACCTTAAGGGTCTGCTTCGGCCATACTGCCCAAAGAAGCAAAATAGGACATATGGTCCACCAAGCCCATAACACACATTGCGGCTGGAATGTGGGCTTCGGTTTGACTTGGCAAGACAGTAAGGTCGGCCAACAGTCAGGTTACACTCACACTTTGGTGAGCAAACCACCCACTAAACAGTTGTCTCCTAAAATAGCTAAACCATCCTACTTTGGTCAAGGCTCGGCTACAACCACCCTACGTCAAGAACACACTATCACACCGAACCCAGACCAAAGTGGGGGCTACGGATATCTACCAATCCAAACATGCAAGGCTACAAAACAAATTTTCACAAGGCCAAAACACAGATTGACCAGGCACGGAAAAACAAAGGTCATTGAAACAAAGGAAAGCACACATTCATTCATTCAACAAAAAGTGTAGCAGAAACTCCTAACAGAAGGTACGGCGTGGTAAATCGTTCGATGCCGACCCCCAACAACTATTACATCCGGAACAGCAAACACCGATGTTCGGCGCCGTCCAGTCCAAAATAGTTCAAAAAATTCAAAACTAAAACTCATAATGATCAAACTAGAGCAGTAGCATCTGCAGTAGTATCAGCAGCGTGCTCGGCAACAGCATTATCAGCCTCCCCAGCATCCGCCACCTTCTCTTTTTCCTTCTCGACGCCCTTACCGGCATCGGCAGCAATTTCATCGCCATCGCCCTTTTTCTTGTCATTATCATCCCCAGATAAATCAACAACAGTGAGGTCTTCGAGATCCTCCTCACTCTCAGAAAATTCCTCGTCCGGCAACGGGGCGCACTCCTCCTCAGTATAAGGGAGTTCAAGCTCAGGAACAGTTGGCGCTGGGATTCGGCTCAGGTCAAGCTCCAGCTGCATTCCTTCGCCGACGGCCGCAACACCGGCCTTATATCCCGCCTTGTAAGCAATGGGCAACTTTTCTTGGAGATGGTCATTAACCATTGACCGAGCGTCCCTCCTGTACTCTTGGCCGGCACGGTCATAACCTGCTTGGTACGCCTTCTGGTCAACCTCCTTCATCTTCCTTTTCTCCCTCCTAACCACTTGACCGAGCTCGCGCTCGGCCTTCTTCAGCTTCTCGGCCATCTCCTCCTTCTCCCTCTCGAGCTCTGCAATCTGGGTCTTTGCCGTCTGCAGGCTCCCCTTATAGCTCCTTGATTTTTCACGCTCGACCTTCAGATCGGCGTGGTAGCGTTTACGCTCGGCAGCAAGGAGATTGGCTTGGTTGTACGCACGCAGAATCGCCTGGCCAGCCTACATAACAGCAAAAATACAGGCTCATAAATTTGTCCGAAGGATTGAAAAATGAAACCGGGTTTAGGAAAGTACCTGAACAACATACGCGCTGGCGTGAACCAGGCTCGGCTGAAGCTCCTCGGGTACCTTCATCATGTCGTTTGGCAAGGCCAAACCTTGAAGCATTGTTGGGGCAAGGCCAGGCTCCAGCTTCACGCTGTCGCTGACGGATATAATCCTGCCTTCGGCCATGGCAAACGAGGGCGCGAACTCCTGTGCAGCCGCCTGGCTACCCGAGCCGGTCGCCCTCTCCACGACTTTGGAGCCACCTGCAGCCGATGACTCCGTCTGGTCCCTCCCCTTGGCAAGTGCCCCTGGGGGCTTGGCAGGGAGAAGGTCGTGGGAAGTTTTTTGTCGCTTGGCCGCGCGCTCGACCTCGGCGGCTGCTTTTTGTCTGTCCAGGGCGCCGTCCCTGATGTTCATCTTCACGACATTTCTCCGACCCATATCGTCGGCAAACTGGGGGATGAGGGTTCGAAGGGGCTCGATATCAATACCTTCAAACGTTGAAGGCTGGCTCTGCTGAAACCAGAAATCTGCCGACTTCTTCAAAGACGGGAACTTCACCCTCTCGCCTTTCGCTACCTTGCTCGGCTTAGGGTCCTTTTCCTTTTTTCCGTCGGCAGCGTTTTTCTTACCCTTCGCCCGCTTGCTCGAACCAGTCTTCTTTTCTCTTCTCTTCAGCTTACCCTTGTAAGAAGGGTCGTAACCCAAAATCGTCGGCGCGTCGTGACAGGGAAGAGCTTTCAACCGATCGATATGACTTTCGTCGGCTAAATCCTGCTCTCTCTTTGCAATAGATCGGTGATCTGCAAAAGAATTAGCATGCAAGACGTAATTAGTATTCTGTAAAGAAGTCATGTACGGCAAAAAGGAAAGGATTAAACAACCTCGGAAGTTTTTTATCCTCGGAACTGAATACAACCGCGTTGCCTGGTCGCCGAACTCGAAGTTACCACTAACTTCAACATAAAAGTTAGCCCATTTGTCGGTGTCGGGTAGCCCCACAATCAGGGGTTCCTTGACCACTGTGCGTCGACAAGTACCTGCGGTTAGTCTTGCCGTGCCTGGACATTTGGTACGTATGAAAGAGGTCGGCAACGGAAAACTCAAGGTTATGGAGTTCCTTCAGCTTGATAATGGTCATCACTATTCTGTAACTATTGACAGCAAAATAGTGAGGGACAAGCCCGAATTTGGCCAGTAATTCCCTCAGGAATGGATGAAGAGGGAAACGGAGCCCAGCCTCACAGATGGCCATAAGGGGAACAGTTATATGCTCGGGATAGTCCTCTGCCTTATCCCTAATCTTGTTACTGGCTACTTGGCTAACGACAACGTCGGCGGGAATGTTGAAGGTGCGACAGAAGTCTTCATACTCGTCCGGCTGCCCGCTGAAATAATGTGCATGTGGGCAGACCTGACCCCTCTCGTACAGATCAGCGATCTCTCTGTCCTCGGATGCTGTTCCATCCGGCCTCGAGCGTGATGACGTTGTGGCCTCGGCTTGAGAATGGAACCTAGATTCAGCCTCAGGGCCGAGTTCGGGTTCAGCATCAGAGCGTGTGGATAAAGTAAAAGAAATCTCGGGCTCGGTGTTGAACCCGCCGTCGTACTCATGATCACGCTCGGCATTGGAATCACTGCTGTCTGACATATTGGATGCTATAGAGGATGTCTGGCGTCGGCTGCGTCGCCTCTCCAAATATTCTCGGATGAAGAGTTCCTCGGAGCCGTCTCCTGAGCTCTCAGAGTCGGATGATATCACTATCACCTGGTGAGCCAGACCTAAACAAGACAAGCGAAAATGGAATGAGAAGCCTCGTCGTCGGCCATAAGGCAAGGATCTCTACGCTCGGCTACCTACTGGCCCACCATTTCTATCCTATGAAGACTCAAGCTCAGGAAACTCCGGGACTCAGCGGGGGCTCGGCTTAAACAGCCATAAAATAGGGCTCGGCCAAGCCCACCGTCGGCCAAACCCTTTATTACCTACATGGGGCTCGGCCAACTTAAAACATCAGCCAAGCACAAGATCGTTGAAAGGACCTGTGCTCGGAAGAACAGGTTGAAGGCGAAGATGAACAGTTCGTTCATCTCCAGGCTTCGTACTGTTCACACAAAACAAAAAACACCAAAAACCCGGGAAAAAGGCAGAAAAAGCACGCAAAAACGCATAGAGGGGTAAAAGGCGAACCCATACCTGTGATTTTCTACGAGATCTGATGGAAGATCTGCTGCAAACTGAAACCAGAAGATGAACGGGCGCGGCAGAAGCTCTGGCAATGGAAGTTTAGAGAGAGAGAGCAACGGTAGCTTCTCTCTCCTCATGAGACCCCGTTATATAGGGCTAGGGTTTGGGATTCGAAGTTCCCGCCCATCATTACATCGCCGAACAGTCATCCATTCAACGTGTGACACGTGGCGATTGAAATGACAGCCTGCAGTCCCTCGCCCACGCCAACCGTCCTCTCACCAGCCGTACCCATCTGCGCAGCGACACTTGGCGTTCTCGCATTGAGGGACGCCCCTGACGGTTACCCTGTGCAGATGAAAAGACGGGTTAAGTCCAGCTCGATCTCATTTTCATCATCAATAAATCCATCCTCGGCGCTCTCCACGTTCGACCAGAGCTAGGTATCGATCCCTACCCCGCGGCGTCGGCAGAGATCGAGGGCTATTGTAGCAGTCCGAACATAGCTATTTGTACCCACCATGAACAAACCCAGCCGAACCTGGAGGTACGCTCGGTACCTGGCGGAAGCTCGGTTCTCCCACAAGCCATGTCAGAGTCAGCCGTAGCCGACGACGTTCACGCATGGCGGACCTTGCTGTCGGCTCTCAGCACGTGGTATTCACACACGGTCTGCGCTGGGCTCGGCCAATAACGGGCTCGGCCTCGTGCTGGGCTCGGCCCCAGGCAAGCTCGGCTGCCCCCAGGGACACGTCCGCTCCTCACGTGCTGAAGCGGTTACAAAGATAATGATGAAAGCACATGGGAGAGGACAGCTCACGCTCGAACGGTTACAAATATCTAATCTAGTGACGTCGCAGCAACGTCACTCGGCTCGTGCAGAGCACGTGACGGTACTTGGAGAGCAAGCTAAGGAGGTGCTATAAATACAGAAGACCCACAACCCTAACAGGTACACAACGTTCCAGACCCAAAACCCTAGCTCTCTCTCTCTTTCTGCACTATACTCATCCTTGCGCCGAGGGCCATGGCTCCTCCGGTGTGGTCTTTAGTCGTGTTTCGTGGTGCAGGTTAGGCGAAGAGAGCTTGATCAACCCTGAACCAGAGGAAGAACTCGAACCGGAGACCACGGGCCACACAACTTGAGTGTTGTGGTTGCTGAATGTGACCCCAGATTTAGTAGGGTACTGCCTAGAAACGTGCAAATGGTTGCCATTTGCAGTATATTGACTTCCGAGCTACTCTTTCTGACCGAAAGATATATCGTTTTTTTTTTTTTTTTGGAATTTTGAACAACGGAAAACAATAAATAACGGAAGAGCATGTTTAAGCGCGGAAGCTTGGTTCTTGTAACATTTTTTTTTGGTAATTACTTGGCTCGTGTAACTTACTAAGCAGAAATGGAAAATTGAGTTCAGGGGGGGCATGGTTTTATCAATTTGCATTTGAAACAGTAAAAGGAAAATGATCAAGTCTTTGTACGAAATACTAACGAATCGATCTTGACAAAAAATTAACTGGATAGAAATAATACCTCGAGCACCCAGACTCGGAGTTTCAAGTCTCCTGACTCAAGGTGTTCCACAAACTCTTCTATTCGACGGATTCTGTATGACAGATTGGCATGGATATGGTGTATCTTCTGGCCTAAGATTCAAGGAGCAAAATAATTCTAAGACTGCGTTTGGACCAATAATTTGTACATGGAGGGAGTCATTAATAAGTCCATCCACGAATCTATGGTCCAAATGCAGGGTAAAGTAAATCGACATTTCAGTGCATACATGGACTATTTGAAAGAAGGAGCCAACACCGAACTTTCCAATGAGATTAGTGTGAGGAGTCCCCCAAATAATGCTGGTTCAAATTAAATTGTTTTCCAGCATTTTCCTCTAATTGATGGGGTTTTGCATAGAAATTTTCACGCCAAGCATGATGGAGCATTTAATTGGAGATCAGACATGTTCCATAGCTTGATACAACTTACAGGGACCATAACCTAAGGAGGACATAGCTTTGTTTTCTCAGAAATTATTGGGTTCAAGTCCCTCTATTCCCATTCCAACGCGCTTCTTTTCATCTTTGAATATATACGTGCACCTATGTGCAACACGGGGTTACGAGTGAGGGTGGTGAATAGCTTTAATTATTAGCTTGCTATACATTGTGTTTGTCCTAACTACTTTTCTAACCTCTCTATTAGGCCTAACAAGTCTAGGTAAAGTTTTTCTTTTTGATAAGTAAGTAGAAGGCAAAGTTGGCTTCCATCTTCCGCGGAGTTTGCTTCTTTGTTTTTTTCGACTAGCTTTTTCATAAACTTCTAGGCCTTTTAAGGAGTTTACTTGTTCGGGATGGTTTGCTCTACTATCACCTTGCTTTCCCCCTAGGGGCGCGCATCAGGCTCACTGTAAATCTTTCGTTTCTTGGTTAATATACTCTTGCATCACCCATAAAGAACTTAATATTGTGGGAAGAGTACTGGTGATCCAACAAAATGTCCCATTTCTACAGAGATCTTTTTGAAGTACTTGATCGAAAGTTCCATACATCGCGAATTGCAGAGAAAGTTCACCGTTGGTCTGGTTTCTGATGCGACAAGATATCCAAAAGAAACTGCAAAGATCTCTTATTCTGGGGGAGTACAAGACATCGGACAAATGTGATCAGTGGAAACCGTCTGAAAATGTTGCAAAAACAGTAGCATGAACTGAACAAGATGTGCATTGTAGTCTTTTAGCAAGAGACTTACACACACTCGAACCCACTTTACATTCCAGAAATCCCGGCAGAATCTATCAGCACCTGAAATTCCCATAACGTAATATCTGACCACCTTTGTTGTACAAGAGACCGAAGTCAATTGTACCCTTCACATGGGGTAGTATTCAGCGTACTGCTTCCAGGTGAGGCTCCTTTGGCTTTTGCATAAACCGGCTAACTATACCAGCTGCAAATGCAATATCAGGCCGTACATGTGCGTGTAAGGTAAAACTCAACACTAACATAAAAGCTGGGCGAAGGCGTGACAAGACACATCTCCCGGGGGAGTTATTTACTGAATTCTAATTTGCAAGGCTATTAATGTGAACAAACGAACTGCTCTAGAAACCCTGCAGAACAAAGCGATGTCCTTAATTGTTGTTTGGAAGAGCATCAAAATGTTCGCAAGATACCATCAAGATTAGTAACATATACATGCAAGAAGCACTGTTGTCAGTTGAACAACTTACGATACATTGTTGGGCTCATCTCCTAGAAGTTTAAGCTTTGGGACAGCTTGTCTTAACATAGCATTAGAGCTCGGGTTGGGAGAGATCTTGGGTTCAATTTTTATTTTTATTGTTTTTGCATTTGTCCCCAGTTTGCTTCAGCTTCTGCCCTTTGTATTCTGCTTTCTCCATCTTTTAGGATATTTGCATCTCCACGTGTAAGATGGGTTAAACGTGAGGGAGGATGTTGAATAGATTGATATACATTATTGGGCTCATCTCCTAATCGGTTAAGCTTTTGGGCCAACCGGTAACTTGATAACTAAATATGCTTGCAACAACTTCCTACCACCCAGTAGCCTTGATATTGGCCCACCATACTTGAAATCATTTCGATGAGGGCGACCCCTCTTGGTAAGTCATTAACCGCGAAACATAATGAATTAGATAGCGGGCAAGTAATTTAGGAAAATTTCCCTGCAGAAGCAAGGCTATGTTAAGTGGATTGTTCTCAATTGACAAGTATCCACATCATACATACATGGCATGGGACTACTTACGGGAAACATGTGTCTTACTTCATTCTTCTTCTTCATGGTTTGGTTGAAAATGATTTGTCGAGTCCCGAAGTTTCTGCTGCGGTGTTTCATCCGGTAAGAAACGGCAGAAGAGAATACTTGACTTTATGCGACAATTTGTACAAATGAATTTGACAGCTGTGACTTATTAAAAAAATTTAGAGTCACCACTTAACAAAGAGTTTGAGTGTGTTAAGTCACCCATGAAAACATTCTCCTAAAGAAATGACTTCAAAAAATTGTTTGCCTGAAAATATGTTTTTGTTTAATCATTAGCGTGAACACGACACCCTTTGCAGATATAACCGCAGGACAAAGGACCATTTAGATGCATTTTTTAATTTTTTTGAAACCAGACAATAGAAGCCCATTTAGCTTTCTCTCATCTATGCCTGGCATTCCAATTTTGCCCCATAAAAAATAAGTATTTATTTACAATTTTAAACCTTAAAAATAATAAGTTTACTGAAATTTAAAAAAAATATGCAATATAGATCTTAATTGATAGATTTCAATGGGAATTATCAAACCCTACAAAAAAAAAATGAAAATTTATTTTCGTAAGTCCATTATTTTTAAGTTTGAAAATAGGTCCTTATTTTTTAAGTACTTATTTGAGAAAGTAGAACGTGATGGTTACTCGGAAGTCTGAACATCCTCAAATTGGTACATTTTGCCTTTAGAGGGAAATTATACCTTCACATGAATGTTGTAGCACCTTAAGTGCAAAAAATTAGGTTTGATATCCTTTTAAGTATACTATTGCCCATATTAATTATGAGTTGAGTTGCGCCCATGATTGCCATGTATTAATTCCTATAGACTTTGGGGGTTACATATTAGGCTGCTGATTTTGCTCCTTCTTTTTTTGTGAACGCCACTTCCTTGCAAGCCACCCCTTTTAACAAAAAAGGAGTGGCAAAATCAGCAACCTAATATCCCAAAGTCTATGCAAAGGAATAGCGTTAACAAAATAGGGAGTAACAAAATCATTTTTCATATATTATTTTTAGAGAAGTCATTACGATGATAAAATTGCATGTAGTAGTCATGACAAGGAAAATAATTCCCGAATTTGTATCCTCAATAGTCAATACTAAAGAATGAAATGGTTGGCTCTCAGGGATAGATGCTACTTTTTGAGAAAGAACACCAAATGTGGAAGCTGAATCCATATTTATCAGCACAAAGACCATCCATAGATAAATCTTTTCAAACTCAGAAGAGGCCTCGACAAAGCATTGAATAGGAATATATAAACATATACGGAGAATATAAAAACTGGTTTATGTGTCTCCTGCTGCTAATAAGTTCGTTCACATATTTACCCCATCACCACTTACATATTTACCCAATCACTCAAAACTGACGTCGACATAACACAAAACTGACGTCGTCTTGGCATGAGATCACAACACGTGAAAAGACATATTTTTGAAGTCATCCAGGCTTTGATTTGGGAGTAAGTATAAATTCAAAAGGTACTGTGCAAATTACATCAAAATTTTGCTTGGTCAGATTCATATTCCTACTGGAGCAAGCCACATTTGCGATTGATACTGAGGCAACAGGTACTGAGGCAATGAGTACTGAGGGAATGGGACGAATGGGTAGAACTGGTACTGGGGGAATGGGTAGAACTGGTATTGAGGCCATAGGTAGAACTGGTATTGAGGCCATGGGTATGCCTGGGAGCTCCATGTCATCATATTCCCAACAGCAGAAACCTATTATTTCAGATAGGATTGTCAACGATAACTAAATAATGACTTCAACAAATGAAGAACTGGTTAAACCACACAAGAAAGAATGATAGCGGGGGTGCATGTGCAGGTGTTGGTAATATCTGTATATTGGCAGCATGTATTCGATGAAGAAAGAAGCTTCCAATGGTTCAATTATAGCCCTTAACAATCCGCAGTTTAGTTCCTAAAACTTTGGTCAAATAATCTGCAGTTTAGACCCCAACACAGGAAATTTATCTTGATCGAAATACTAATTGCATAAACTAACATCATTGAAGAGATAAGTCTAAATTTGTTTAGTCAAGAAAACTTTAGAAGAGTTCAAATTTGCTAAATAATACTCCTTAAAGAAATAAACAGCTAGATACTAGTTAATTAAATACTCATGTTTTACTCAACACGTTCACCAGTTAATAGAATAGTTGGCTCATTATGCAAATACACATAATTACTTACCTATATTCAGAGCATAACTATCGTATAACTATAGGTACCTGCTGGCAATTGCTGGGGGCTGTGACAAGGGGCAAAAAGGGTACATGGTGAGTCAAAACTGGGTTTCGAACCTGCCTTCTTTGGGCAGCTTCACGAGCTTGGTTCCGGGCCACCTACCAATGTAATGAATAAAAGTGAGACACCTGAAAACAATTATGAAAACAGAACGCAGCATGAGTGGCTTAACAGACCTCTAACTCCTGAGGTAGTTCCCATCTGCGATCCCCAGTGACCATGTTGTAGAAAAATCTGCAAAAATTTACTCAATCGTATCAGTAACTGTAAAACCTTACATTCTAAAGATATCCATGTCGTAATTCAAGCGATACAAATACATAGATGCAAAAAATAACGAACTGCACCTCCTATTCTCTACATCAGTAAGCTCTCTCCAGTTGGTAGATGCGTCAATTCTCTGTAGAAGAATAGGTATTAGGTACTTGTTAGCTGAAGGGACAATTCAAAAGAAATTAATTAAAGTAGGGAATACCACAAAAATCAACAGTGTTCTGGTAAATTATATGCTTTGGGTATTAAGGTCAACATGGGGCGTCTTATCGTTGTTATCAGGTCTTGTATACCTTATAGGTGCAAATCTCTCAATTGATGATTCTTGTAGCCATAGCCGCAACAAAATCAGAAGAACGTAGCGTACTAATATAGCAATTTAATCCTTCTGTTATAAGGGATTAAGTATCCTCAACTTCTAATTCGGTAGCCATAGATGATGGCCCCAATAAAAGTAGAACCTACTGGCCCATAGTAACAATTAGTCCTTCCGTACTATAGAATTAAGTACTTCTAATCATATTTGAGTTTTATTTTACAGTTGCGTGAAATATCTGAAAATTGCTGAGTTCAAGGAGGACAAGAAGCCACAAAAAAACAATGAAAACACAAAAAGCAAAACTAGAGAGGGGTAAGCATACCAATCCTAGAAATGATAACACAAATAGAGGTTGTTAAGCTAGAGAATGGATTCACATTGCCAGCTAGTATAAACTAGCCACCAAGTGATTATATGGTCCACAGCTTGGTTTAGAAGACGAAGTCATATCATGCGAGAGTACTTGATTGGCATGCATGGAAGACTTAAAGCATTAAAAGCAAAGTCGAGGCTGATTTCCTTTATCTCAATTGGAGAGAATGATGAGGAATGCCGAGATCCATCATCCCACTATCCAAGCCACTCCCAATGGAAGCTAAATTCACAACTTATGTCTCTCAGTTTAATAACTGGAATGAACATGAAATACAAAAGTTGTCCTAAATCGAAGGACTTTAGTTCTTCCCAAAACTTGTGAGGCCTGTTGGAAAACCTGTTGTTGTACTTAATGCTCTTTGGTGCATCGATTTATTTTTCCCCATATTTTCAGCTAATCAAAGGAATTTGTTGCATTTATTATTATTCCTTTATTATTAGAGATTCTAGCTCCTTACTGAGTAGGGTTTTTAACATACAAATTAGTCATTGGCATTGTACTACGAAGAGCAATTTAATGAAATGAAGAATTTAAAAGTTGTGGCCTCGAGTGATAACTTCATTCCCTTTTTCATCTCTCACCATTCTACATCTGTTGGGAAAGGAGGAGCAAGGGTGTAATCAACAAGATATTGGCAAAATGGCTTTTGGTTAGGAGAGAGAAACTAATGAGAGAAATGTGCATTACATGAATTATTCATGTCTAAAATCTTTGAAGATAAATAACCACAGTGAGTAAAGTGGCACATCGATTTGCTTGGCTCAATTTAAATTTTGTGCTAAGCCCACCCACACCAACTTCCAATTGAATGGTAGTTTATATAGCTATCATGTAGGGAAGACCAAGCATACTCAACTCCTTTCATCTACAGCCACGAAAGGGGTTTCCAATACATGCGAGTTAACTTCAGACCAAGTCTATGACCAGATAAAGATGACCATTGGCACCGTCAAACTTAGGGATTTAAGTTTGCATAAGTTCCAGAAAATTCGCAGGTGAAAGGTAATGGCTTTCTACAGAGGTATCATTTTGCAAGATGACTTACCTCATCTGAAGTCATCAGATACCGAGGCTTGTCCAGAAAATTCTTCTTACCAGTGTGAATATAAGATCTGGATACGAATGCACAGTGACAGTATCCAATCAGAATAGGCATACATAACACTACAACAAAAGTCAACAATAAATTATGATGATTAAGCAAAGAAATTTGGGACACACAAAGAAAGAATTACAATACTAAGACAAGCAAACCCTTACAACATAAGGAAGCAAAATACTGAAACATATCATTATGGGTAAAGCAGCAGGTAGTCAACATAATGAGTCTCCATGCATCATAACTCACCTTTCCCCAGCATAAGGGTTCCCAACATTCAAAGGTTTAACCTCTATAGGTAGTCCACGAAGTAGCTGGCCAGAGAGATCAATTGCCATTGGGACATATATGGGATCATCAAATTCAATATACCTGCAGTTTCAGTGGGCTCAGGCTGTGTTTGACAGTGCATGATAAGCCAAAGAAGCAATTAAAATTTCGCAAACCCGTGGTCAAGGAAGTTGGTAAAAGTAAAAATTGTCAAAAATGCAAAACGCTGAGCTGATTATCTTCTTGCTTGCATAATACTCATGGAAAGAAAATATTATCACAACTGTAGAATACAAGTATGATTACTAAAAACATCAGTAACACGATGGAAAGATTTCATATTGCATACAGATAACAGTGCCCAAAGGGATTCAGCGGTTCACAAGGCCAGATAGCAATCAATACTAACCCACAAAATTCCAGACATTATGGACCATTAGTTACTATTGATGATGAAGCCTCAAGTAGACTTAAGCATCCATAAGTACCACGTTCCAACTTCCAACCACATAGGCAGCAAACAAAGTTTAGGTAATTTCTTCATGAATACATAAGATCAGAACGACATTAAGTCAACTGAAATACTGAATAGGATAAACACCTACAGAGCTTTCCCTTTACCTGAAAGGATCTATATAATAAAACTTGCCAAGCAAAGGGATAATGGTCACCATACGCAGGCTGTCCATCGTTGAATGCTAACAGTCATTGTTAAAAATTTGCCAGATTGCAAGAGTTTGTCTAGGGAAGCGGTATTAGTGACAACAAAGAAAGGTAATTCCCGCCTATATTAATAGGAAATAACCAATAGTTTGTCTGGGGAAATTGTGTTAGTATCATTCCAGCTACTGATAAGCCCATTAAGCATAGAAATCAAAGCGCATGGTCTATGAAAGAGTTAATATAGAAACAAAGTCTAGATCTAGAACATATTGGGAAGCATCTCTAAGCAGAAGTTAAACATTCCTACCCAATAGGCAGTGGAAAGATCTCAGACAATTTGTTTTATCCCATCTAGAAACACAAAGCGACATCAAACTTAACACAATGAGCTAAACTCGTAGGAGACTTTTTTCTTCAATCAGCAATTTGTATGGAAATGAGTCAACAGAACTTGCGAACCACTTTGAGAAGGATTTAGGGAATTTCATTGTGTAGATAAATATTAGCAGAGTCACACATGATCTAAATTTACAGGGTGAGGCAATTATAAGAGGTATAAAATGCTGTTGGAATTATGAGCCTGCGTCAGCTCACAGCAGTAGAAATGAATGCAAACTGTGATATTGAAAGTTGTCAACAGCAAATAACCTAAGGTTCCTCTACTCTTTTGCCAATACCCTTGCATTCCTTTTAGAAGTCAGTATTTGGTCACAGGACTCACAGCCAAGAGAGGCATTATGGTAGTGGTCCGCATATGAGTTAATATGTAGAAAAAGCCTAAAGTAGACTTGAAAGTGTCAGTAAATACCAAGTCCAACCCTTTAGGCAGTTGAGAGAATTTGGCCAAATTCTTCGTCACTTGTCCAGAAAACAACACTAGCATAAAATACACTCAATAACATAAAATTCCACGGGATTCGTTCAGCAAGAAAGGATCGCATCAGGCAATAAAATTAGCCAGGCAGAACCAATTTATGGTCGATTCTGTAAAGCTAATTATATTGTTCGGTAATCGATTCTGCAAAGCGAATTAGTAAGAAACACATTGGTGCCCCACCTAAATTGCAGGTATACAATGGGGCATTGAACACAGTTCATGTTCATATTCACACAAATTGCAAAAGCAAATATTAGCATGTTGAAGCATACATAGAAACGTTATCTGTGGAAACAATTATATGACCCAACAGAAGCCAAAGTTGCTTCCAAAATGGGGCAATCTGGTGCTCATGCAGTCAAGATGTAAGCCAAGTTCAATCCTAGACAATAATTGCCATCAAGATCATAGGTGTAATTGTGAGATAGTGAAGTTCCAGCCTGAAGCGAGATAATAAATATTAATTGGCAATGGAATGATGTCATACGAAAAGGAAGGCCACTTCCAATCAATGGAAGCAGTAATAGAGGATAAAGTGGGGATAACAAAGAAAATTTCTCCTGTCAAGAAAAAATGAATTAGAAACTTCGTAGTATGAAAGGAACGTACCCCATTGCCTTTGGTACTCTTGAACTTTGGTCCCAGATTAGTTCAATATTCCTTACCTGGAATTGAAAAACTGAATCAGTTGAACAGAGAAATAAATACTTGCAAGGGTAGTGTATACAGCACCACTCTAGACATTCATCTACATGTTTCAGAGGTAGCAAATAGGGGCATTTGCACTACTCACGTGCACAATACGCCTCTCAATAACAATCATTGATCATGTTCAAACCACAAGTCAAGTAACAGAAGCACAAATTAATCCAAAAAAAGGAGAAAGAAGAAAAAATCAGAAAACCACAATAAGCAGTCTATCGTAGTAAGACAATAAACAAAGCACCCAATCCGAGATTAGAACAATAGAGTAACGTGGAAAATGGATTAAATCATTCAAATGGTCCAGAACATAAGTCCCTCAAACCTTGCATACACTTGAGAAGAACTTGTCAACTTCTTTCCGAGTCGCCCTCAAAGAAATCTGTCAGGACCACATGCATATCAGTAAAAGAACAGTAAGCGGAAACAAGTGCATAAAACAATCACTATAGAACTTCCAAGCTACATAAAACCAAAGAGATACTGGGAAGCTACATACCCCAGACACGCAAACAGATCTTTGGTCCCTTTCTGCATCAGTTAATCCAGTTTCAGGGTCCACCACTTCTATGTTTGCTTTGGACACCGTCTCATCATCCCAATGACTATCAATCAGCATTAAACATGAAAAAAAATTGGCATCAAAATGGTTAAGTTCTTACACTATCAATCATACACCAGCGTAAGCTCACAAATTAGAGTGAATCGCGAGTTACGAAGTTTCGTATAAAATAAAATCAATCAATAATTTCCAAATCCGCAAAACATGAACCAGGAGAGAGATCTACCTGCACCGTGACGGTTCAACTTCATATCCAGTAGTATCATCATAATCATCATCGAGTAGAGTCGTCGTCCTCCTTTTCCGCTTAGTCTCGCTCTTCTGCATGCACTCCATTTTGCTCTCTCTCTCTCTCGCTCGCTCGATGTATGTATTCCCCCCTTGAAAACCTAGACCTTCATATACTATATCATGAACTACTGTACTATATTATTTTGCAAATATATATGTAGCATTATGGTGTACATATTTTTGCTTTATTGGATGGAATATCGGAGCGAAAGTATTGCCAAAATCAGCAGCAGGGGTGGGCTCAATCAGGGGTGGGAATTATCTGCCAGAAAACACCGATCCGACCAACGCGCCACCTTACTGCCGCCCCAGACAAAAAAAAAAAAAACCGTTCAGATGCAGGCATGCAGCTATGGCAATCTGGTCGATTTGTCGGGCACCATCGAGGACACGCGTCAAATGGCAAAGAGCTAGTACCAATTGATTGATTTGATACCCAATAACAACCAAAACGATATTCCAGTATAATTGCCACCCTTCTGCTCTCAATCCCTCTGCTTTTTTCCATTTTCCAAAACAAATAAGTTCCGGTCATTTTCGAAAACCATAAACCTTGGTCACTACCCTGTACTGTAAAAAACATAGCAGTGGCATTTTTAAATTCATTCTCTTATTACGAAATTCAAATTTTTTTAAACCATTTGTTGTTGTATTAAAAAAAAAAAAAAATCATTCTCTTATTAAATTTATTGAAGAATCGATCAATTTTTTTTTACGATTTGTTGTAATTATTACTACTGACATTGGTGTTGGACCCTTTTGCCATCTTCAATTCTGCTATTTATAGGCAACACCAATCAAGCATAACGCTAAAAAACCTAAGCCTTCCCAGCGAAGCAAACACTTTCCTACTTTAGGGAGTAATTAGTTAGGGAATCAATCACTACTCAAACAATCCATTTTGTTACTCAACTCGTTATGCATATAATGTGTAAAATAAAATCATCCTATTTGAAAACTATTCATTATTTCTCATGATAATCTCGATGAAAGCTCATTTGAGATTGATGCTATTGACAAATAAAGCACACACACTTTAAAAGTTCTCTAATTTTGCAGTTTAAGATTCAACAACTCACTATTCAAAGAGCATGCTTTTGTGACTGCTACTAATGTTCTTCTAGTAATGACAATGAAACGAGACAATAAAATACTCCCTCCGTTTCCAAATTGTCCGCCCCCTATGAAAAATCGTGCAATTTTTGAATAAAAAAACAAAGTACTTTCGAGCATCATTTTTAAAGGATTTTTTTTTGTGAATTGGCTCTCCAAGTAAGTTCAATATGTATTTCATCCCCAATGCGACCGCAATCGATTAGATTATCGAACCATTTTATTAATCTGAGGAATATAGGAGGAGTACATTGCTCAATTCCGGAATCAATTGCGAAAAAAGAAAAGATACTAATCGATTTCAGACTGGATTGAGCTTGAATTATAGGCTATGGTATAAGCTATGACAATTTGTGGTGCCTCATCATGAGAATATGTCCAACCACTTATGACGTAGTGTTATGACTATTGGTGGCCTAATTATGGTTGGCAAATAGTACGAGAACTTTAATACTTATGAATTGCTATTTAAGAGAATTTGTGCCACATTTGCTTTTCCTATGAATGTTTGTAGCTTTCTTATGAGTTGTATTGTGGTTTGTGGATGGTGTTATGAATTGCTTTATGAATTTATGGTCCAACTTATGGACGTTTGTGGTTAAATAAGGTGTTGGAATATCGGGTCTCAGGTCATATTTTGCTGATGTGACGCGCTCCGAACCCTTTATCGGGTGCATATGGCATGTGTCTTTTATTGAGAACATTATGGTATATGGCGCAATCTAACCCTTTGTTCTACTATCAAATATGGTGGAAGTGATTCCCTCCTTGCAAATAGCTGGGCTCGTGTACACCAAATGTACATGTTTTCTTTTCTTTACTTCTAAGAGATATTTTTTTACAAATATCTGTAGATATATCAAAACCATCAAGTCGGGGCCTTCCTCACATAGCTACACCGCTGAATGGGCCTGGTACTCAGGCCAGGGGTTGGACGGATACTGAAATGAGTGTGCTGAGTACTGAGGCCATGGGGCTACTTGAGAAAGTGCTCCTAAAGCCTTTCACAATCAAGTTTTTGGTCCATAAATTTTCAAATAATCATTTTTCAATTAATCATTTTTCAAATAATCATTTTCAAATATTCTCAGTGCACGTGTGAGTGTTGAGTGAAGGTTGAGTTGTCACGTTTTGATTGGTTTGGCGCTCATTTCATTCTATACGGACTCCGTGTAGAATTCATCCAACCGAAAACCCTAATCCCCAATCCTCTCCCAACTCCAACTCTTCCAGTTCTCCAATCCTCGACTCCTCCACCCTCCTCAAACCCAGAAAAATCAAAACCCTCCACTAGCCCTACGCCGTCCTCCAAGCCCACCGGAATCCTCGTTGCAGTCCTGCAGAGAGGGAGAACGAGAGAGGATGAGGGATTGGTAGGGAGGAGAGAGAGGAAGAACAATAGTATTTTAAGGGTTTGCTCGTGAATAGTTGCTCGGCAGAAGTAGAGAGCATTTTTAGGAAAGGGAAAATACCTTCCTGTTTTGCGAGGCTGCTGCAAGCGGTTTTGGTGCTTTGATAAGGTAAAATAGCTGTTCTTTTTGCTCTCCAGGTGTACATGCTCTAATTCCATAATTTTTTGACTTCGATAGTTAAGGGGTTGGAGAGAGAGAGAGAAAGAGAGAGCTGGATCTAGGTCAAGAAGGAGATGAATCTTGTTAGATATTCGGAGTCGATGTCGGAAACCCAACAGTGCGAGGAGGTAGAGGGGGCTCGACTCTTATGCTGTCGTGGGGTGGTGGTAAACGATGGGATAGAGCAGGCGGAGCACCACGTCCTCAACCTCACGGGAGACGGCTCCTTCTACGGAAGGTGGCGGTTGTCGAGACGTCATCCCGACCGGCAACACGTGGCGCCAGTCATCCCACGCCTGACGATGGCTAGATACCCTGGTTCGACCTCATTTGCCGCCTTAGGCACCACCATTTGTTGCGTCGGAGGCGATTCTCCAGACTTATTCCTCTTTGATGCTGCCCAGCACGATCAGTCATGGAGGAGAGGTCCATCTATGCTTGAGCATAGAGTTTGTCCTCGGGTTGTGGCTATAGGCAATAACCTCTTTGTTTTCGGCGGCTGCTCAGCGACATCGCGTCGTGCTTCGTGGGCGGAGGTTTACGATACGAGCACAAATGAGTGGACCCATCTACCTCCTTTGCCCCCTCATCTCACGCCTCCCACCGGCATTGGCCGGAAGAGTTTTTTTGCGGTAGCAATCACTGTTGTAGGGGGATGAGTCGAAACAGATTGCTGTTGGGGGTTGGGGCCAAATGTTTTGCACCTATCAGTTAAGTACCCAAACATGGTCATGTCCCCATTTTGATCCTGGACTTGTGAGATACTTCACGCCCGACTCAGTCGCCATTGGTAGTACGTTGTATTCTTTTTCCCGTTCTGAGAGTTGCTTTTTGGCGTACGATTTTGATAGCCAGACCATGTTTGGCGGTGCTTTACGCGGTCGAGGAGCCCAGAAATGGTTAGATACATGGACCTCTTCTCTCTGTGATGGTTTATTGGTTCTTCCTGAGGATGATGGTGATGATGGTAGCGTGCACCTCCTTTTGTTCTGGTCTGAAGAAACGCTTGGTTTCCTTCCTTCATCCTCTCGGGACCCAACTTCCCCGGCTACCCGTACTCACATCTACTGTACTAGAGTACGAGTGTCCAAAGTCAAAGTCACCGGCTCTCAGAACATTCAATCTGGTTACTTATATGCATCGGTTGTCTCATCGTGGTCTTTTAAAATTGGGCATAGTTTCCAGCTTCAAGATGCGCTCTTCATGTAAGTAGCTTCATTTCATCTGAATGGTTTTTACTTGATGTCTTCATATGTTTCCTGAACTGTTCTTTTCTACTTAAGGATTGTGCTATGTCATTAGTGTGAGTTGAGTTGAGGTGTCCCGGTCCATTTTATTTTTAACTCACCAGATATCTGCATAATACAAAGTTTTGGATTGAATTTCTAATCTGAACCAATTAAGTTACTGGTCTGATAATTGCCAATGGGTGCATATTTGATAGGGATGCGGTGGAGGGACTAGAAGAACTTTCTCCGTAGGGCGAAGGAGTGGAGAGTTCTTAGAGCTCATTTGGTCAGGCCAGTTGCTTGTTGGATGTCATCAAATGTACTTATGTTTTTCTGAGGCACTTTGATTTATCAATGTTTTGTTTTTTGGCTATCTATTATAGGAATAGTCAAGCAAGATAATTTCTGTGAATTGCACTTGTGAAGTGTTTAATCTTATGCTTTGTATTCGGGAATTGGGTTATTATAAAGTGTAATTATGCACTGGCTAGTATTATCCTCAGTTTATGAGACTTCTAATTAGTTAGCACAATTGGTTTTGACTGGAATTATTGTTTTGATAAGCACTGTAGTGTACTTTTTGTTATATACAGAAAGGAAGAGCATCAATGAGATGCTACCCAAGGCCTACACTTCATGTATCTAAGTGTCAATGTTATTGGGTTTTGGTAGTCGAAAAATGGTCTGGAAAGCTTCATAACAGAGGATGTGATTAGTTTGCACGAGTCATAAGATTTGCATATCCCTTTTTGACAAACATAATAGACTAATCCCTTGTTTTTTCTTTTCTGTTTTGGGTGAACTTAATAGCTGCGTTATGCCAATATGGACAGCACCTACTTCTGTACTTCAAAGGTCCAGTAGTTGAAGAGGAGATATCCACATACTGCATTTATCTCGATTTAGCTGACTGTCTTATTGTGTGATTTTAAACAAACAGGTGATGTGCATCGTTCTTGGTATTGTGGAACTTTTCCTGGGATGGTCAGGGCCAGGTTTCTACCTTCCGGAGCAATCTATAATGAATTTCCTACACATATTGGGATCACAGAAGTTAAAACCACACACATCTTATTCTCAGTGCTTTTTATTCTTCCCATTGTTGTTACTATAATACAGTGGCATTGACATGCTTCCAACCCGTTGCTGAAGATCACGAATGGTGAGTGGTGGTATGTACTATCGTAGGGTACTTGTTATTTCTGCGTTGGTCTTTAATCTCTACAGACTGGTATCTTAACGAGGCTGCTCTGTAGGAGTTGATATCTTTTACAACATAGCTTCTTTTCAATTTGATTGTCTTTCAGAAATTTGAATTTCTGCATTCTTATGTAATTGCATTCAAATGGTAGTAGTCGAAGTAGATCCCAGTTTTTTAGGTTACCAGAAAAAATCCAGGTACATTATCTTAAATTTTGAGTTTATTTAACCCGCAATATGTTTTTAGTATAGTTTCACATGGGTGCAGCATTTGGGTTATGGGTTTATGAAAGAACATTATCTGATTTAACCAGATGACAATACCATATCAATGGCCTCCCATCATAATTGCTGTTACGGTAGCTTCCAAACTGTATCTAATGATGATAAGAAAGGGTCTGAAAGGTTCCTTCACACTATTTCCTGTCAAATGTTAGAAGGTTACTTTCAACTAGTATGCTGCGTTGGGCAGCGATGAAGTATATTGCCTGGTCTCTGGAGGTACATTTTACCATACATGATCTTTCTGATAAGCTTATAATGTGTTAGAGTCTTGATTCTTTCATGCGTGGTAAAAGGAGCATCACAGTATCATTAAGACCCTGTTCTGTTTGGGTTTCGAGGGAGGTTTTTAAGAGTAATGAGTAGAGAGAGATAAAGAAAATTTATTGAGAACCGTGCGCAAGGGGTTTGAGTCCCCCCAAACGAACAAGCCCTAAAGGTTCTTGTTATCTGGGTTGACAGTCATGTAGTTTTTGCAAGGGCAGTTGAACATTGTGTTTGTTTTCCTCAAGGTTCCCTTGGATATCCTCTTCAGCTAATTGCCAGTAGTTTAACTCTGTGTATAAAAGGATGTTAATACTATTCCAATGATCCAATCAGGCTACTTTGGGCCTACCTCGATAAGTAGTTTAACTCTGTCTATAAAAGGACGTTAATACTATTCCAATAATCCAATCAGGCTCCTTTGGGCCTACCTCGATAATCGAAACCATTTATTGTTGAGCACGTCAAATACTACAACCTTGCAAAAAATTATGTTGATTGAATACAGATCAATACTTGATCCGAGCACATTTAACTTCAAGCAAGTGGATTTTATGTGTGTCAGTGTTCATGGACTTCATGCTTATCACGCTCCAAGTGATACTTTCTAAGGTTGGTGGTCTTGTAAGTCTTATATACATGCATTGTATAGGGAATTGGAAGAGTTAATTCTTTGTATGTACATATTGCTTCCCGTATGACCATATTGCGATCCCATATATTTTGATTTTGTCATTGTAGATGTTCGCGTTACCCTGAATACGATTAGAAATGGCTGCGTACTTATCTCTGGGAGTGTTCATCTCCATCATAAGCCATCCAACTCAAAGTCCTTCCTGTTGGCTTCTCCATGCATCCCTCGCTAACCTACTAGTGTTTCATTTCCTTGTCTTAGGACTTCATGGGGACCCTTTCAAGTGCTGGAGCTGATTTCTTCCTAAGGTATTAAATATGGTCATCAAGTTGATGCATATGCATATGATTTGCTTACGCTGCATTTTTTAGCAACAAAATGAATATGCTCTAGAGATTTATAATAATGATCAGTAGAGCTGATTTCTCATGCAACAAGCTTATGTCTTGTACCCAAATTATTGACCTGATATAAGTAATATTTGCCTTTATTGATTTTAGCAACAAAATGAATATACTCTAGATATTTATAGTAATAATGATCAGTAGAGCTGATTTCTCATGCAACAAGCTTACGTCTTGTTCCCAAATTACTGACCTGATATAAGTAATATATGCCTTTGCTCCATTAAATGCAGCTTCAACGACAAAAAGGCTAGATACCTCCACCATAATACGACTAAGCAGAAGCTCATTTTTTGATGATGGTGTTCAAGCCCTTAATTCGAACCTCAAGTTCTTGGAATGGCATCCAAGAGACTAGACCATAGGGACATGGTAGGGGGCTTGTTCCTCTTTAATGTGCATCAAGCTCAAACCAAATTCAAAACAACTGCCTTAATCCTATCTGTTCAGTATTTTGGATAAAAAATAAACAATCAACCTTGAAATAATTCCGGTACCAGCTAACATACTATTCCATCTATATTGTATTTACTCATATGGCTTCGTCGTGGGACTTTGTTGATTAAAGTAATCAGGATCAAGATCATCTTTTAATCTTTTGTCAGAGAAAGATGAACCGGCACTCCATGAATTTTCCTCTATGATATGCTAAACAGTTGAAAATTTTGGTAATTGTGATATGGCTGGCCTCTGGTAGTATTGGTTTCTTTTAGACCAATTATCTGTTTTCCTGAACGAGCTTATGCACATCTTTCTTCAATCCTATGGCAGGGGGTCCTCTGCATCTGGTTGTTGAATTGTCACCACTTTTGTGCTGTGATCAAGGTGTCCTGTTACATACAATGCGACGCACCAATTATTTCACTGACCCAACCACTTGTTGGCGTTTAACAACAGGGCTTGAAATGCTTAAGTCCACATTATTAGCACTAGTCCACATGGTTCAGGGACATCCAGACAAAATTGGAACAATACAGAGAATATTAGCATGGCCCATGCGCAAGGATGGCGTGCACCAATAGAGCAATGGTCATTTTTATAGGAAGTGTTATGATGGTATTTTGTTTGCTAAAGTTACAAATATTTTGTTGTGGTTGAGCTTTGGTAATTTGAATTCAGTTTGATCATTAGGGTTTGAGCTATGTATAACTCGCTATGGTGGTGGGTTCTTTTTCTTCCATATGACTTGTTTAAAGTATTGGAAAAACAATGAATCTTTTATGTTATCGAACCTTCCATTTTACGATTCTTATTTATCTCTTACCGAAAAAAAGAAGGATCAAGTGTGAAATGACTTTGAAAAATATAGAATTGTCGTGACTGTTTCAAATTAATTTCTTTCTATCTATTGAACTTGTGAACATGACTCGGCGGGCGTTTCTCCTAAACTAAATGGATTTTGCATATTTTCTTGGATTTCTATATAGGTCATCCTCCTCACATACATTAAGTAAAATATCATATAACAAAAATAACTTGACTATTATCATTAGTCTAAACCGGAGAAAATATAGCGGAATCATATTTGCCGATGGGGGCTAAACATTGGCACAGAACTAGTTTTTCCTGGGGCTTTACCACAGGCCCATGAGTGGTTCTAGGTCACGAGCTAATGTGGACGTTGTCACTTGAACTTAGAGTTGTGTAAAGGATCCGGGTGCTCTCCAATCAAGAGATTTGGCTTTGAACGGTCATCGAATTGTTACCCAAAAACATTTCCTTTTCCTTGTTAAGCTCCATCTTTACGTTCTTATTTTTTTTAAAGTATTTATATTTTGTTTTACGAGACAAATTATTTTTTCACAATATATAACATTTGCAAAAATAAATTTACATTTTAGTTAGAGGGATGACACCCTAAATAATCACCCCCTCACTCTCCTTTTTCTCGTTCGTAACACCACCGTCACAAACAACTATGTTTAGAGCCGTCGGATGTATGCAGATCTATGCGCTTCGAACATTTGTTACATTTTTAAATGCAGTTATGCCCCGAGTCAGTGTTTTAAAATTGTGTTCCTAACTTTGCTTCGGATTCTAAGTCCAATGTTAACCTGAGCAAAAACGTTCCCGCGAAACTTGCTTCTCCAGTGACTATGGAATGGCAAGGCATCAATTGTTCAGGCAAGTTGTGGGTGACCTCTCTCTCCTCAACTCCTCCCTCTTCTCGAAGCTACTGGACTCGTGTCTCCACTCCAAATCGGCGCGGGACACTCGCCGTGTCCACGCGCGCATCATCAAGACCCAATTCTCCTCGGAAATCTTCATCCAGAACAGGTTGATCGATGCATACGGGAAATGTGGTTGTTTGGAAGATGCGAGCAAGGTGTTCCACAAAATGCCCGAGAGAAATACCTTCACTTGGAACTCGTTCATAACCGCGTTATTGAAGTTGGGTTTTCTCGATGAAGCAGCAAGGCTATTTGGGTCGATTCCTGAACCTGACCAGTGCTCGTGGAACTCGATGGTGTCGGGTTTTGCTCAGCATGATTGCTTTGATGAATCGATTGAGTACTTTGTTCAGATGCATAAAGAGAACTTTTTGCTTAATGAATACTCGTTCGGGAGTGCGCTCAGTGCTTGTGCAGGGTTAGCAGATCAAAAAATGGGCACCCAAATTCACGCCTCGGTAATGAAATCTCGGTACTCATTGGATGTTTATATGGGGTCTGCTCTCATCGATATGTATGCCAAATGCGGGAGTGTGGCCAGCGCTCGAAATGTGTTTGATGGAATGAATGAGCGGAACACAGTGTCTTGGAATTGCTTGATTACGTGTTACGAGCAAAATGGTCCAGCTTTTGAAGCTCTTGATGTTTTCGTGAGGATGATGGATTACGGACTTGAACCCGATGAAGTTACCCTCGCAAGCGTGGTTAGTGCGTGCGCAAGCTTGTCGGCCATCAAAGAAGGTCTGCAAATCCATGCTCGAGTTGTGAAGTTTGATAAATTCAGGGACGATCTTGTTCTAAGCAATACATTGGTTGATATGTATGCAAAAGGCGGAAGAGTTGAGGAAGCCAGACGGGTTTTTGACAGGATGAGAAATAGAACCTTGGTGTCTGAAATCTCCATGGTAAGTGGTTATGCGAAAGCCGCAAGAGTGACAGAGAGAAATATAGTATCTTGGAATGCACTTATTGCGGGCTATACACAAAATGGGGACAATGAGGAGGCAATAGGACTCTTCTGCCTTCTAAAGCGGGAATCTATTCGGCCAACACATTATACCTTTGGGAATCTGCTCAATGCCAGTGCAAATTTGGCTGATTTGAAGCTCGGGAAGCAAGCTCATGCCCATGTCTTGAAGCATGGATTTAGGTTCAATTCTGGCCCCGAGCATGATATTTTTCCAGGGAACACTCTCATTAATATGTACATGAAATGTGGTTCGGCTGAAGATGGGGGTTTGGTGTTTAAGAACATGGTCGAAAGAGATTCGGTCTCATGGAATGCTATGATAGTCGGGTATGCCCAAAATGGGCATGGAACGGAAGCTCTGGCAATGTTCAAGGAAATGTTGGTGGCTGGACAGAAACCAGACCATGTTACTATGATTGGTGTTCTTTGTGCTTGCGGCCATGCAGGGCTGATTGAGGAGGGACGCCATTACTTCCACTCGATGACCAAAGACCATGGTTTGGAACCCCAGAAGGACCATTACACGTGTATGGTTGATTTACTTGGCCGAGCTGGTTCCTTAGATGAAGCCAAGAACTTGATAGAATCGATGCCAATGCGTCCTGACAACATTGTTTGGGGTTCTTTGCTGGCTTCTTGTACAGTTCATGGCAACATTCAGTTGGGGAAAGTTGTTGCTGAGAAGCTCCTAGATATTGATCCTACGAATTCTGGTCCTTATGTTCTTCTCTCAAATATGTATGCTCAGCTTAGGAGATGGAGGGATGTTATGAGAGTTCGGAAGCTTATGAGGCAGCGAGGAGTTATTAAGCAGCCTGGTTGCAGTTGGATTGAAATACAGAGCCAAGTGCATGTTTTCATGGTCAAAGATAAAAGACATCCTCAAAAGAAGGAAATTTATCTGCACTTGAAAACACTTATTGAACAGATGAAGCTAGCTGGATATGTCCCTGATAGTGGTGATTTGGAGGCTGATGAGGAGCAGAACTTGGATTTGTCATCTTCTGACCATATAGAAGCATCTGAAGTTGCTGTTGTGGCATAATTATTTGACATTAAGTGTCAATTTCTCTCTTCTTGATTCTTTTCTTAGTGTATTTTAACCTGGTTACATTTTTTAGTTTGAAACCAAAAATGTTATGTAGACTTTTTTTTATTGTTGTTGTGGTATGGATTGTAGAAAAAAGATCTACAATACATACCATATATGATCAATTGCTCTCTTCTTGCTGATGTGGTATGTATTGTAGAAAAAAAATCCTACAATACAAACCATAAATACATGAATTTTAGATTTTTTTTCTGATCAAGAACATGTAATGTAGACATTTTTTTGAAGAAGAGCTTTATCAAAAGAGAACTGTTCCTTTAAGAGTCTCTTCTCTCTCTCTCTCACACACCCACACACACATCACACTATTACACTTTCATGTTATTTTTTCCTGGTTGACAAATTCAAAATCCAGTAATTGGGAAGTCAATTTTCTTGAAAATGTGTCTTGCTTATCATGTCCAGAAAAAAGAAAAAAAAAAAAAGGAGTAGTTATTTGCTGATATCTATTGCTTAAATTTTTATGAACAGAAGGATTTGTCAGTTAAATGGGTAAAAAACATGCAACTAAGGATTGTAGTACTGGCATTCAAAGGTAATCGAGCTGAATGGTGAGGAATGGTAAAGCATTTTCTCCATTCTTGAATTGGAACCTTTCTGGGACCTATATATCTTGACTCAACTTTGCCACCATCAGTATGTATTACTAAGTTCTTATAAAACTTAGGTAAAACAAGATTACTGCCCTAGAGAGAGTCTAACATAATTCAAGGCAAACAAAACGAATGGTGGGAAGAGTAGACTTATTGCATTCAACATTTCACCATTAATCTAATTTCATTCACGATAGATAAAACGAATGTCGTGAAAATACAGAGTAGTTATGCTCACTAACAATCAATTACCTACACGATCACATAATGATGAACCTATAGGCATATGTTGGGCAAGTCAACCAATTCCCAACAGAACCAGAGCCATGGTGGCTTCCAAGCTAATATGTGCAGCCACGGTACTGAGGGAGGAAACAACTGCCTGAAGTGAGAAGTACCTGAAAAGGATTCGAAAGTCTACACTCTGGATGTCCTAAGCTTTTGTTCAAACAGGCGTTGAAGGAGATAGACTTGGAGGACACTGGCACCGATTAGTGCTGCTGATTCGAACATTGCTTTGTAGATTGCTTTTCGACTCATCCCTTCGTCCACTGCAAATTCCAGAAGGAAAATAACAAATTCCAAGATCAATCAATGGAACTTCTGCAGTCGGAGTTGAATGACAGAAAAACAACAAAACAGAAAAGCATAGGCTCCCACAAAGATGGACCCACAGAAGAAAGAAAAGAATCTACCGCTACTGTCTTAGCTATCTACCTCGGGCAAAAGTTTGGGTGATTTGACTGCCATATTCATTGATAGATCGTTGCAACTTGCACACTATGTAGTTTTTTTTTCCTCGGCTCGCACACTATGTAGTTGATAGTAAGTTGAAATGTATCAGTTAAGTAAGCCCCTAAAAAAATGCATGCAAGTTGAGCTACCCTAGCTCCAAAAGAAGAAGTGTCATTTAACAGGGAAATATTAAAGATGCCCAGAAACAAGAGCTTGGCAAGAATTAAAGGGAGATGGGCCCATGACCAAGGACACCCAACTACACTAGGAGGTAATTGCGTGTTATGAAAAACCAAAAAAGCTTAAAATCGCATGAAATATACAAACTGTTGCGAAAAAGCGATCAAATGCCTCTTACGATTCAAAACAGGAACATATGTTCACCTTGGTTCGTAATTAATATGAGTGAAAAGTAGATTTAGTTTGTAGTTTTTACCTATTGCCTGACGATCAGTTTGAGCTTCTAACCAATGCTGCTCAAACTGGATGTTGTAAAGAGCCTCCTCTAACTTCAAGATCTGTTCCAACACGGGCTTGAAATGCTCTGTAGACATACACCAAATTCTCAGTTCATACTTTAAATTTACGAGGAAAGTCCACTTTCACCCCATGTGGTTATCGCCATGTGCGGATACACCCCCTGTGGTTTAAAAGTGTGCACATAACTCCCTGTAGTTTTCAAATTGTGCGGATAGACCCCCTGCCGTCATATTTTCCATCCATTTTAACGGAGGTGTATCTCACACACCTCTAGAATGTAATCTGAGTCGTTCATAATGTATTAAATAAAGAATAGAGTATCTCTGTAAAAAATCATCTCGATCAGGCATCAATAACCCAGTGATCTAACTTGTAGTAAATTCAAATTTGAAATTTTAATTTCATAACAAAATCGATTTGACCATAAGCTTTTCATTTTTTGATTGACTTGAATTTTGGCATAGACGCAGTACTCGTCAAAATTTATAATATCAACGGTTTGGATTCAATTTTTGGTATACGGGATGGTATGGTTAGATTTAAACAAGAAGAAGAATCAAGGGACGTGATGAGGGGTATAACGGTCTTTTAATGTTGGTTCCGTTAAAATGGATGGAAAATACGACGGCAGGGGGTCTATCCGCACAATTTGAAAACCACAGGGGGTTATGTGCACACTTTTAAACCACAGGGGGTGTATCCGCACATGGCGATAACCACAGGGGGTGAAAGTGGACTTTCCTCTTAAATTTACTGGTAAATACAAAGCAGAGGAAAGCAAGCACACACATAAAACACTAAAATGGTATTGGCTTACCATCCTTTGCGTGCTGATTGAAGTATGTAAAATGGCCAACATGTATGTCAAAGTCTATGGTTTCATGATAAGGGGATTTGTTATTGAAACAGAAGCGGTGGATGCCACTATTTCGAACTGCAAACTCGTACTTTTCGCTAAGCTTGTCATGGAAGTCGTGAATGTACTCGCCGGAAGGACCGTTTATCTGATAATCAAAGAAATTGTGGAGTAAATAGTACGTTTCAGGGAAATGCATGCCGATAATAGAAAATCATAGAAAATACCTAAACCCGATAATGTTAATGCGAATATCAATGGTGGATGATTAGGACAGTAGAAAGGATATAGTTTCCAAATCATGTTAGGCCTCCAAAATTCTTTTATCTTTCATAAAAGAATTCTCAAACTTCACCAGGTTACATTCTTGTCATGCAAACAACAACAAATACGCTACAATAAAGTTGTCTCCGAGCAAGCTTCTATTGAATTCATTCATCAAATTTGAAAACTAGAACCACCAGCGACAAGCCTACAGTATAGTGACTTGACATAACCTTGACAACCATAGGTCCATAGCACAGCAGGATAAGCATGCTCAAGTGTACTCTTCATATTCAACAGACTTTCTTCTCAAGTCCTTCCCCTTTCCTCTTAATTCTTAAGGCTGCTGACAACCATGCTGAGCTATTTTGCTGAGGAAAATGCTATGTCCCTATGTTAAAACAAAGCCAATGGCCAACGAAAAGAAGTAACGGGACCAAAGCAATGAAATTTTGTTCATTGAACACAGCAGGAAAGAGCTCATAATGTTGAGCACTGCCCTAGGGGTTGTTAGCCAAAATATGGTGGATGTACGATAGAATTTCCATTTCTACACATCAATTACTTCGTTTTTACAATTTCATATCATTTCATATCATTTCATAAAATTCTTCACCATAAACTTTCGAAACTAGGACCAAGTATAGAGGAAGATGGTTATCTTCGCTTCCTTTCCTCTTCCTTTCCCTTGCCAATTCCAAAATCACCACACCACCTAAAAAATTATGTTGGAAATGAAGTTCTTCAGGGGAGCAATCTCAAAACCATGTCCTGTGCTTTCACACCATTTGGCGTTTATGCCTCAAATGTAATTCTTCTAGGAACAAACTCAAACCCTATGCTAAGTGAAACCTGGATCATTCCGGTACGTGGAACAATTACACTCTTTAGACTTATCTTCATATTCCCAAAGAAACATTTAAACAATGTAATTCTTCACGGAACAAACTGAAACCCTATGCTACATTGAACCTGGATCGTTCCAGTACATGGAACGATTTCACCCTTTAAATGACGCAGCGGAATTCACAAGAGACTAATTAGCGTACTAGTCCAAACGAGATAAACAACTCGTAGCAATGAGCAAACCTTGCGCATAAGGAAGAAAAAGAGAAACTCTACAATATGATTGATAAAACTGAGGCAAAACGTTAGGTTACAACCCTTTTATAGGGCGGAACTCAAAAACCCTACGAAACCTTAATAGAAATAAGCTGAAAAATAAAAAGTCCCAAAAATTGGGGCTTTTCCTAAAATTGAAAACGGAAAAGAATTCCCAAAAAGAACCAACATAAAAGGAATTACGGTTTAAGAGTTATTAACGAATTAAAACTTTCCTAAAATGGCAAAAAACGTAAATTGAAGGCCTAAACGAAGGAATCACGCCGAAAAACACCATCAATCACGACTTAGGGTGGTGAGTATTTACCGCAACGCGAAAATAAGTCAGCCCACCAAGTTTGGGCCTATTCCAAGCTCGTCCGAATTTTGCCAAATCGGGTAATCCGAAATTAAACACCGTTTAGGCTTCCGAGGCTTGGCACGGTCCAACTGGTCATAGAATTGGGCCTCCACGTGTTCTACATCATTAAACTTGTTTTTGTATTCCCAAAGAAATGTAAACAAGGAGGCAAATAGAGTTTGGGATCACTTTGGGCTCCTAATTTTAGCATTGGAAGGGCATTTGTTGTCCTGTGTCCACACATATCTGTTGTTATCATAAAAAGAACACCCCTCTGGCATGGATGTGGACGGTAACTTTGAAGGCAACTTAGTATTTTTTTGTCCAATTATGCCCATATTGTGTAATATTGAACGCCTTTAAAAGAAGTTAGCGCAAAATCTTAATTGAATCAGTCGGTTATCTGTTCTGCCCCGTCACTTGCACACGCATCGCATGTGATGCGTGTGCTAGTTTGGTTAACATAGTAACACAGTAGTAGTTTGGCTCCACTTGGGTTTGAGGGGGTTCGCTTGAATCCTCTCGAATCAAAATGTACTAAATATTTTTATTTTTTGCACAGAATTTTAATTTTTTTGTAATATTGTGTTCTCCGAATCATGAATGTGAAGTCAAAGTAAATGGAAATTCACTTAGATTCGTAAGTAGATATAGCTCAACAAAACAAAATAAAAAAAAAAGGCTCTATAAATTTTCGTCCAAAAAAATATCTTTAGTTTATTCTGTTTGGTCTAAAAAATTTTGGATACATTTTTGTCACCGCTAAACTAAAATTCTAGAGCCGTCCTGCTAGTAGTAGCATAGCAGCATACAATTGACGACCAGAAACAACCAAGATCAAAATCATCATAACACAAAAGCAAAAAACCACGAATGAGGTAAGTGAAAGAAATTATACCACCAGATCAACGCCCTCATCGCCGTAATGCCACGGCGTGTCAGTCTTGATCACGACGAAAGAAACGTGAACGGTGTCGCCTTCGTATTGAGCATTGTGAGAGAAGCACTCTTCTCTGTCAATCACAAACCTAATCCCAACTGTCCTTTCCATTATCGATAAAAACGACAACGTGGCAACAATTACACATCTCAGTGACCTAATTCGCATCTGCGCATAGATCAATGCGTACATACGCAACAAATCAGAACGTATATATGCACACAGATGAGTACGTGAGTGTGTGTGTGTTTGTGTGTGTGTGTGTGTGTGAGAGAGAGAGAGAGAGTACCTTGGGAGATGTGAGAAGTCCGAGGATTGAAAGATCAAACAGGAAAGTCGTTTCGGATCAAAAAAAAAAAAAAAACAGGAAAGTCGTTACTCGATCGTTAGTTTTAGCTTAGGTAATTACAGTCATTACCCTGGGTTTGTATGAAATACAGAAGTTGCCTATGTACTCTTCCGAATTACACTAATCTTCCCTATCAGTTTTTACTGCATCTCCAGCAATTCTTTGGCATTTTGCCTTGGGAAAATGTTATTTTCTAGCATAGCTAGCTGCTAAAATGAATGCCCCAACGGCCTAGGGCATTCAGGAATATTAGTGGATCAGACTGCAAATGGAACTCCGAACACATCACCATGGACAAAAATTCCATCGTATCTGACGCAACGACAAAATCCGACTGTGGATCCGACGCCGACAACAAAATCCGCAAGTCTTATTCCAGTGAAGTTTGTAGGTTTGATTACATCTTGCTTAATATGGAAAAATAAAACAGAGAGGGAAGCATGGAAAAGACAGCTCCAATGGGACTCCAAATAAATATATTGCATCTTATCCCTAGGCCAATCCGTTGGTGGTGGTCAAGGATTTTCAATGGGCGCGTTCCGTTTAGCTTTTGGTTGCGGTTTGGTTTGAGAAGGCTTTGGTATCGAATGGTTGAGTTATTGCGGCTCGTTGAATGATTACTTACTTACTGGAGGATGGTTGGGTTATTGCGGCTCATTGAATGGTTATTTACTTCTTTTCTTTTTTTGATAAGGAATGGTTATTTACTTACCGGAGCTCTGGCTATGGAGGTTTACTGCTGCATTTGTTTTTTTTCTTTCATATTTGTGAAAAACTGTGAAAAACTGTTGTAATATTTCTTGTTTCCCTTTTCCTTGTGTTATCATGCTTTATATAAATGAAGTTCTCTTTTATGTCAAAAAAATTGATCCAAGCATTAACATTAGAGCATCCGCAATGGGAATAATCAAAATCAATAACCAAAATGTGCCACGTCAGCATTTGATTATCCCTTTAGTTCATAATCAAACTTAACGACCTCTATCTCTACATTGGTTATTTTTGCATCCCTAACCAAAAAAAAATCCTAAAATACACAATACATCTATGTCCAATCGCAAACGAATTTCAATCACGCATCCGATCACACCAAATTATTCGTCTCGATGAGACGATTCCAATGAGGGGTGTTTTTGAGTTATTGAGTTTTGAGTTTCCTTATTGGGTTTGGTTATTGAGTTTTGATTCTTGGAAAAAGTTGTTAAGTTTGGTTATGGAATGGGTGGAATTTGATTATTTGCTAAAAGACTTAAGTATAATTTTGCTTATTACAATGTGAGGTGTTTTTTGAGTATTATTGTTAAGTTTGCTTATTCACATCCATTTGATTATTACAATGTGGATGCTCTTAGAAATTAGAATCATGGTTTTGAATCCACTAAAACTGATTACATATATACAAGCGCTTAATAAGTTTATCAAGGCGCCGCGTGACATTAGCAATGGTTGATAAAAAGGGCTAAAATATATCCCCAAGCCAAAAAAAAAGGGCGTCTCAACTCCAAAGTAGTAATCAATAACTGTGCAAGAACAACAAACAAATTCTTCAAATTCTTCTGAAATCCTTCACAAGTTCAAGATCCAAACATAGCAACAATTCTGGGACCTTTTCAAATGATATTCGCCACACATGCATCCATGCCAATTGCCAACTGACTTTTGCTAGTAAAATTTCAATATATTCAGTGCTGAAAAGAAGTTTCCATGATACAGCAATTTCTTTTGAGTGCACTCTACAATAAGGAATGTAATAAACTGTGTAACAGGAGAACTCCAACAATACTACAACACAAAACTGCTCAGATATAGGTAACTTGGCCGCTGGCTACAGAGGGGAACAAAAGAGAGCAGAGGGGGAACAAAAGAGAGTTCCTAAAATGAAATTACAAGGAAATGTCTTTGCCAAAAAGCTCAGTTATCCCCTGCGCAGGGTCGTCCTTTTTCACAATAGACTCTCCAACCAATACCTGCAAGGACACAACAGCATAGTTCGGTTCTTATTAACGAGAAATTTGGAACCAAAGCATAGATTTTAGGCAGCAAATAAAGCAAATCACTTGCTCAACCCTTCTTATACCGAAAAACTCAGATTCTAGCCATGAGAGGAATTATTGACTCTTAAGTTGTTCAATGAAACCGACAACGGATTTGAGCAATTATCATCTCGCTTGAAGGAAATCCTAATCTTACTCTATCATGAATAACATCCTTCACCCAAAAAATAAATAAATAAATAAGCACAACGAAGTGCATAATCCTAAGTGACTGCAGAAAATATCCATATTTCCATCTCAACAGAAGGTCCGTTCTTTGACACCCACACCCTCCTTTGTGCTTACCAAGAAGGAGTGCAAGAACGGAGGACATAATGGAGGGAGGGAAGTTGGGGGTCCATAGTTGCTTTGATCAAATCAGATGTCTGATGTCTAGGACATTTTTCATCTGGCATGGTCTAGGTTATTGGGGGTTACAGTGGGAATTCAAAAAAATCTGCTTTATAATTGGAATAGTTCATTTAATTTCTGTGTCAAAGAACTAATGGAACTTACTGCTTTAACACCAGATTCTTGTACGTAAGCAATATCAGCAGGAGTAAAAAGCCCAGACTCCCCAACCACCTGAAAGAGTTAAAAAACAGAGGAACAAAGGGATCAGAGATTCCGAGTTCATTAGATCAAAAAAGGAATAAGAATCCCTCCTGTTACCATGAGAGAGACACTAACATCCACTTAAAAAAAGGTGTGTTGCAGTTAATAATAAGAACTCAGTATGAAGGACAGTGTCACTTACAACTATGTCTTTACGACGGATCAGTTGCCCACGCTCTCCTTCAAGAAGCTTCTTTGTAGTACTAATATCCAGCTCAAACGTTTCTGTGTAAAAATAAAACTTGTTGGCAACCCCACCTATAAATAATATAGAAGCATACTTGGGCAGCATGAAGCTTAAATACTTCTGTTTTGTTATTTCACGCCTAGATGGCTAGGTTGAAATAATTCAATCCTCGAAGGAGAGTTTTATTTTGACGATCAAAAATAGAAAAAAGAAAGGCATGCCTAATTATTGATTAACGTTGCTGAACCAAACCGCTTTTAATCAGTCTGTATATTAGACAAAATACATCCAACTAGTACAGAATAACCAGAGTTCAAATATTTAATAACATCCTGGCATGATACATAAATGTATTGGTCTACAATCACTAATAAGGTTTACCATAATGAAAAGGAGTGGCAAAGTAAACATCAGAAATTGGAAAAATCAAAGCAGAAGCTCCAGCAATTTGGATTACCCAGCAATTTTCCAAACCTTAATGCTCATTTGATATACCCTTCAAATCCATACTGCTGGTCCTTTATGGGGAATCAAATTTTCAAGGAGACTTCATTATTACATTTCTAGTAGGTTAACTTTCCAAATTTGCCTCTTAGCATTGCAGAATTTTCTTAAATCAGTTTACAGTAGGAAAGAAAAAGGCAAAAGGATGTTGGAGAATTTTCTTGTTGACATTTCGGACATACATTTTGAGACATCCAAAATTGGACTATTGGATCAGCAACATGGGACAGAGGGAATACAAAATTATTTGAAGTTGCATAGACTCGATGGGTTTTACAGAAATAGTGGAAATACCAAGGTCACGGTTGTTGATGCCTATAAGTTGAACACCATCTATTCCTAGAACACGGTCCATTTCCCCCTCATTGTGTACCTGAATAAATACAAAAAGCAGAAGGAATTCAAGGAACGATAAAAACATTTACCATTCGCATCAGAAATTTATATTATTAACAAATTAGCGTAATTTCATAAAAACTAGGACTCCAGCAGAGAATAAACCACAGAAAAGTTTCATGCATACAGTACATAAACCCATTCATTGGTGCAGAAGAACTGGCAATTTGTAACCTCGCAGCAGAACAGAAACCAAATTTAACCACAAAAAATAAAAAGAACTCTCTCTGTTTTACGTGGAAAACAAATAGAAACGGTCCGACGTTCCGTTTTCCCGAACAGTTAAAAACCAAATTTTCATACAGACCTTAAATTTTGAATCGACTCTCTCATTTAAGTGAAGTAACATCAATTCAAGCATTCTCAGTCCAGTAAATACATCAGACAATAACAAACTAACAATGAAGAAAGCACCAACCGAACCTCAATAAGTGCTGCCATTCCAAGCATCTTGCATATCTTAGTCATGTATTTGAGATCAGCATCTGGTAAAACAGCAGCAATTAACAAAATCGCATCTGCACCTTTACTTCGGGCATAGAAAATTTGCCATGCATCTATAACGAACTCTTTGCATAATAGAGGGCACTGCATATCGAGTTTGTGTTAAAAGCACAAGAAAACATGCAATAAATATGCAGGCAGCTAAAATTGTTGTTTGAGCAATAAAACATTTAAAAAGGGCACACCTTCACTCCAGCATTTCGTATGGCCTCCAGGTTTTCGAAACTTCCCTAATTGGTAGTAACAGAGAAATATACAGGTAATTAATAATGGAAAACAATATCCACCAACTGCCAACACTCTACTACAGTAGTCGAAACTAGTAGCAACAAAGTCAGATAGAGCGTATATTAAACCTGGAAATATTTCTTGTCAGTCAAAACACTGATGCATGCTGCTCCACCTTTCTCATAGGCTTGGGCAATTTCCACCTGTACCAAGTGACATTCAACGTACAAAAAAACTCAGACAACACAATATATCAAAATACAACAAACTGTAGAGAAAGACAAAACATCAAATTCTGATTCTAAACTGCAGGTTCACAAAATGTTGGAAGGCATTCTGGCCAAGGATCATGAATCAATAAATCCAGCAATTTGAACTCATTGTCAAACATTACTACCTATTAGTAAGGTCCAAAAAATTTAGAAAGTGATGCACAGATTCATATGACCTCCGTTCCATATTATTGGTCCTTTTTCACTATACCGGACATTTTAAAAATCATCCCTAGGTTTTATTATACACCATTTTAGATGAGCTTAAACTTTGTTTGCCAAACGAAAAAGAATTGAGATCTTTCGATTGGTGGAAAAAAAATTCCACAAACTTACCCTATTCGTTCATCCAACCAAAGGGCAAGACAACCGAAAAAGGACTATTAAGAATATTGTATGGAGAGGTATTCATTTTTTTCCCTCCTAAGCAAATGTTTCTTTCTACTATGATACCTATGCATAGTTTCATGCAAACTCACTGGATCAAAATTCTCTCTTAAAACTCCTCTACTTGGAGAAGCCTTCTTCACTTCCGCGATTAACCCAGGCAGACCAGTCCGTAAATTTGATGTCCTCAGAGCTCTGACAAAATTTCGGACTGGAGGAGCATTCTCAACCCATTTCTTCATCTTGGCCAAAGGTGTTTTCTCTTTCATCTGTAATCCAAAAAAATAAAAAGAAAAGAGGAGGGCGGGGGGTTTGAATACATCAATAAGCACAAAAACTAGAGTCAGACAAGAGAAAGCTCTATCCAGGAACCAAGAGAGTACCTGTGTGACTTCCACGTCCTTGTTCCACACAATCTCCTCTAATATGTTGCGGGGAGTGTTACCTTCGCTCTGTATACGGAACTCGAAAGGGCCTACATAATGTAAGGGAGGTCCAGTCAATGGCCGCCTTCTGATCGTTACACCCTGGCTATCAGCTACTTCTTCTTCGTTACTCCCCACTTCCAGCTCCTTGTTTTCGACAGCATTTTCTTCTGACTCATTAACTGGGGAAATTGTTACTGATCCATCTTTCGACTCAGACTATAAAAACATCCAAGACACATTTTAGTTCAGAATATTCTCTAAAAGTATTTGACTGTCTCAATGTAATATATCACATAATTTAGGTCATCTGACTCATCTTTACAACCTATGGCATATTGTTGATCTCACTTGGTGAAGTAGGGGATTCTGATCTTGATTGAGCACGCCCCCACTCCACCTCATCACACTCCTTCACTCCTCAAAACTCCTTGATCTTTTTATTCTCTCCTAAACTCTTTGGACAATATGGCACCTTAGTTACTTATATTTCTTAGCTTATTTGTTTCATTCCACGTCTTTTACCACTTTGTGGATCGTGATAAGTCGTAAAAATGTTTGACCAAAGGGCTGGAGATGATCACAGATATCCACTACGCACTCAAGCTCGTGTAAAAAAAAAAAATTGAAGAAGAAGAAGAAATTTCTTAAAAAATCCAGCTATGGATACACTGCCTGAGTTTTGTTGACCTGAAATCTAATGTGCATTCAAGTTCATGTTCAAAAAAGGGGGGTTCGAGATAACTGGACCTTAGTCACATAATCCTTCAGTAGAACCCTTTGCACGCTCTCAATTCTTGCTCTCGCAAATTTTAGTAGGTTGGAATGTTTATAAAAGACCCTCACGCACGCGCATGCATTATGTGACCATCAAAAAATTCAGGATTAAAGTTGTGAAACCCCTATCTCAAATACAGAAATCTCTTCTAATATAGAAAGGGGGGAGAGCACCGGTTTGGTGTCTGTCTCCCATTTTTTGAAGCCCCCGTCACGGAATTGACTCCACAATTGCCCTTCTAAAAATTAAGCATTCATGACTATTTTTAACAAGCCATTAAATAATTGTAATTTGCGCAATAGTAATCAATTTCAAACCACCTATCATAACCACCACCCAAACCATAATTGTCATGATTGTACACTGAAGAGAGAGAGAGAGAGAAATTGATAGAATGGATTAGTGATAAGGGGGGACCTGTTGGGCGCGGATACAGCCTCTGTAGCGGTCGGACATGGGAAGCGAGATTGACCACCGAGATGTTGAGAATTTGGGGTTGGGGGGAAGACGGTGGTGGGATTGAACGGTCTGATACGAAACCCTAGGAGTTGCTGCTGCTGCTGATTTCAACGACATCACACTCTCCATTGAACCAGGGAATGAATTCTGTGAGTATGTGGAGAAAACAGACTGGGTGTTTCCTCAGATTGCAAATGACTTGTATTTATAGACTGGAGTATTCTCTGTTTGGAACCCAATGGAAAATAAAAGAGTAGAAAAATGAGAGGAAGTTTATTATTCATTATACTTGAGATTTTTATTTTCTTTTTCATTTTTCTTTTCAAACCAAACAATATATGGGAAATTTTTTTAATTTTCCTTTCCTTTTCATGGGTTCTAAACAGAACCTATGTATCCGTTTTGTTTTGTACTGAGTAATTGATTTTGTCACTCCCCTATTTTCAAACGGCGCTCCCTTTTTCTTACAAAACAAATCACATAATAGAGACACAAAGTAAAGTGGTGTTAGAGAAAAAAGGAATGGCAAAATCACTCTCCTTTTTTAAATTTTTTTTTATCTCATAAACTATGTTCCGTTTTTGAGATTTGTCCTTAAACTTTGAAAATCAATTATTTCATCCTCAACTTCCTTAATGGAACCAATTTGGTCTAATAGTTATTGAAATAGACAAAAAGAGGCATAGTTTAAGGACGATGGAGACAAACAGAGCATAGTTTAAGGACGAAGTAGACAAACGGAGCATAATTTACGGATGCAATATTAGACCAAATTAGAGAATCTGTTACTGTTAGACAAAATGGGTTCCAATCAGAAAATTGAGGGATGAAATAGATAATTTTTATAGTTTAAGAACGAAGTAGACAAATGGAGTTACAAAGTGTTGTTTAGGGAATAAAAACATAAAAAATAAAAAATATATATATATTCAAATTTTGTGTGTCCCATTGAACATGTGTTTTTGACCTAAATTAATTTTTTTAAAAAAATTCGCTATTATTTAGTACTTCGGTGATTTTTAATTTAGTTTTATGTATGTCAAAAATCTTGAGCTCATGACTCGCCTATGTGAGAGTGGTGGCGCATTAATATTTGAGCAAATATTTACTACTTCCAACTCGCTATGGGATCGTTTTATAACAGTAATAGATGGATGAAATTTGTAGGGAGATGAAATTGTAATTGAGATTGGTAATGAGGAGGGATTGATAATGAGAAGGGATTGATAATGAGTATATTTGTTTGAGATGAGATTAGATGATGGGATTGTTAATATCATGTTTGTTTCACATGGGGTAGGATTGAATTGATAGTATACATTTCTATTTTTGCCCTTATGCAAAACTAAAGGATAAAATATGATTAAAAAATTAAGTACTCCAATTTTCAATCTGTTTCAACGGGCGCGAAGATTTTATTCTTCTAATCATATTATTCTATAGGGTCATAATTAATTTTTGTTTATAAGGCTCTCGTAATTAAATTTCTGCTCCATAGAATCTCAAATAAAGAGTAGAATAATATGATCAGCAAAATAAAAACCGACAAAATTTAATTATGACCCTTTAAAATAATATGATCAGCAAAATAATATTTTCGCACCGGTTCAAACGAGTTTAAAATTAGAGCACTTAATTTTTTAACCCTATTTTTTTTAGAGGAATAAATCCATGCCCTCTCATCTTTATGGAAAAAGATGATGAGCATATTGGTAATTATGGAAAAAGCTGATGAGCATATTGGTAAACCTGCAAAGGGCCCTCGGGATTGGATTGATAATACCATGTCCAAGACAGGATTCCCAATACCCCTTAATGACTGGACTGCTAGTCCCTTCGGCTTCCCAATCCAAATCTCAAATATGCAAACAAACAAAGTATTATGAGACTCATGGAATTCGTAGTACCATCCCAAGCCTTAAACTAGCTATTAATCGGGACCTAAGTTTTGGTATGCTGTTGTCACAATGATGATAACAAGAAAGACAAATGTTTTACTTTGCGAGTGTCCCGACCTCTAGCGAATATTAAAGTATTGAAGAAGTCTTGCCGTAAACACTATGGATTGTGATGATAAAAAAAAAAGAAAAAAAGAAGAGAATATTGTACTATGAATCGTTGGGATAAGTACGAAATGAGGTCATCCATTTAAATATATAGTCCTTAGCAAAGCTTTGAAAGGACCGACAATTTGTAAGTTTGTATTATCCCATGGAGGGCTAGTGGGGCCATACGCTCAGAGGCATGCTTGCATAATGACAAAGTCGGTAAAATATGTGAAATGACTTGATATATTAAGTAGATATACCTTATAATGTCCAAAATATTGCGCACACATTCTGTAGTATTAAGATCGTTCATTTTGTACATATTATCGAGGTATACTTTTCTAAAAACATAATTATAAACATGTGAATTCTATTTTATACAGTTAACGATTTTCTTTGGAGTAAAGAAAATATGTTTTTAGTTTTTTTAAAAATTCAGGTGTCATTCTCCTATTCCTTCTCATCTCTCCCTATCCCTAACACCATGATTTCTCAACCTTAAAAAGGAAAAGGCAGGAGTAAAATAATTATGGGGAGATTCAGAGCATAGCAATTAATAATACCTGTCCTCTCTTTCCATAGCAATCTCGGATAGGGATGACATTAAACAAACAAAATTAATGAAATTCCAAAGATAGGAATTACTACACGTATATAGCAAATCGATCCAATTAAACGGTACCGTTTACATGGATAGAGTATTCTCAAGAAATAGAAAAAAATTCATTGCAGGCACGCCTATAGTGTGTGAAGAAGGATTACTGATATTCCATATAACTTCCACAAAAATAAATGCACTTTAGGTGCTAAGAACGGATGGTGTTGATAAATAAAAACCACCCCAAACAAATTGATTTTTAATTAACCCCAATGGCTTCGCCAAGTGGTCTTGGTTTGAGACTTAGATGTTTGCTCCTTCTTAAGGTCTCTAGTTCGATTTTCCTTGCCAACAACTCTTGGAACCACATCTCCACGCGTAAGCGTGTGAAACGGCTGGAGAGATGAGTCCAATATGCGTGCAAGCTGGTCCGGGACACCTTGCATTACCAAAAAAAAAAAAAACAGAAGGGATTTTTAATTGTACTATGTAGCAGGCCGAACACAGTCCGCACTGATTTACCGACGTTGCAACCCAGCCGAACCTGGAAGTACGCTCAGTACCTGGCGAAAGCTCGGTTCTCCCAAGCCATATCGTAGTCGTACCAGAACAACGCTTCACGAACGGCGGACCATTTATCAACACGCGGGTATCTACACACGGTCCGGCTGAGCTCGCCAATAACTGTGCTCGCCTTGGTCGGCTCGACCCCAGTGCAAGCCTGGCCGCCTTCAGTGGACACGTCTGGCCTCACGTGGCCGGGCGTTACAAAGATAATGATGAAAGCACATGGGAAAGGACAGCTCACGCTCGAACGGTTACAAATATCTAATCTAGTGACGCCACAACAACGTCACCCGGCTCGTGCAGAGCACGTGACAGTACTTGGAGTGCAAGCTAAGGAGGTTCTATAAATAGCGGAAGGTTCACAGCCCTAAAGGTACACAACATTCCAGATCCAAAACCCTAGCTCTCTCTCTCTTTCGCAAGCTTCACTTGCGCCGGAGGGCCATACTGGGGCTCCTCCGGTGTGGTCTTTAGTCGTGCCATCAGATTAAGCGAAGAGAGCTTGATCAACCCCGAACTGGAGGAAGGACTCGAACCGGAGACCACGGGCCACACAATTGGTGAACCCGACGTGAAATTACCTCTGATCCAAACGGCTCACTCCTCCCAACACCAACCTCCCTTCCTCCACAAACAACCTCAAATCCAACCACAATGGGCGGCGATCTCACGAACGCAGCCGTCTCTGGGGCAGGACGCCAATGGAAACATCATCCTTCCACCACCGGAGAGACACATGTCAATCTCAATCTCTGGCCCGACTATCACCTACCATGAGAAAGTCACGGCGCCCTACATCCGGTTATAACGCCGAGACCATTTAACGAGATAACGGTCGGGCCGTTGAGGGGAGGTGGCCCAAATGAAGCAAAAGACATTCAAAGAACAAAGCAATCCTCGCCACTCGAGATCTGAGTGGCGGAGGAGGCAACGGGACAAACGCCACCTCACCGCCACCACAGCAACAAGAGTCAGCTAACGCGGATCCTGCGGGACAGACTTGGCTTCACCGCACTGGTGACGCACGAGATCATCCTGCATGATACCAAACGCTTGAGCACATCGCTCCGTGGTCACCAAGAACGCACAGACACGGGACACCGAGCCGTTCACAAGCACGCATTTCAATCGGTCGTGCGAATTCTTCGCACCACGGTCTGCACTATAGCCGAGATTCAGACAAACCAGCGCAAGATTGTCTCAACGCCTTCTGCCGAATCCCACCCGAGAACCAGGATAACGAGATCCAACAACGACGCGGGAAAGGAATTGGTGACGAAGGGGAGCATGATAACAAAACTCGTCGTGAACGAGAAAAGTCCATCGACGGCCCACGGCGAACAACAACAGACCTGAGGGATAAACTCAGGCACAGGAACGATGGGAAGACAGCCACTAAGGACCCCAAGGGAAGGGACCCCAAACGAACGAAGATAGATGAGCTCGGCAAGCCGCCGCGCCCTTGGTTCGAGAGGCAGTTGAAGGATCTCGGCGATTCACCCTTCACTTCCCATATCATCAACACTTCACCCGAATCCACATTTCACTTGCCTAAGTTCACCAAATTCGACCCATCAACATGTGAAGCCTACACCCATCTCATCCACTTCCGCCAAACAATAGAGCTCTGCACTCCAAAAGGATGAGATCATGCAAAAGCGTTCCTCTCCACTGCCTTCGACTCCAGCTGGTTCAACAAGCGTTGCACTGATCCATTCGAATCTTGCCACCTCGGCGAGCATTCAATACTCGCTTTATCACGGCAAGAACAAGATCGCCAAGGAGCTCAGTCCTTATCCCGTATGAGGAAGCTCCGCCGAGACCTGTGCAAAGATCGCCGAGCGTTATCGCTCTTCAACGAAATACAAGGATCGACGAATCCGGGCCGCTGCATTTTCAAGAATGGCACTGAAACGGGCAATAAGATAGACGAATTCGCCATCCGCCGCCCACGGCATGGGCGAACTAATGCGTTGTCGTCGAACGATTTTGCGCGCTGGGAATTCTACGCCGAAGATGCGCGCAGGTATGCAGCGAATACAACAACCCCAAATAAGCCACCCAACACGCACCAACCCTAGCCCAAGAACAACATTCGAAGAAGCACGTGAACAATATCAAGGACGGCAAAAAGGTACATGACTACGTTGCCGAGACTACATATTTCAAGGAACCTATCTCGGTCCTTCTCTGAAAGAAATCATGCATACCGTGGTTTGAATGGCCGATCGGGAAGCTCGACGCAGATGCATACGGCAGCCAGATCGAATCCAATGAAGAAATGCTCACCACAACGAGCTCGCCATTACACCACACTACCGCGCCCCATACAAAGCACTCTCGAGAGACTTGCCGCTTCAGGCCATCTCGATCAATACATCGACTGATCAAAAACACCACACGACAACCAACAGGCAATCCTAATCCCAACGAACAAAGGCCGATGATACACGTTATCCACGGTCTAGTAACAAAGGAACTCGAAGGTACTCTCCGAGCCGACATCACTCACGCCTCGTCCTCCAAACAGGTACTGTCGGCTGTGGATCCAAACGCCCGTATCCGCACGATGTTCCCAAATGGACGATTACTTTTACCGAGCGTGACCTTGAGCATGTGCAAACTCCCCACTCTGATGCACTTGTTGTCACGGTACAAATTGGCGTCCATGACGTCAAACGTGTCCTCATCGACCAGGGCAGCTCGGCAGAAGTCATGTACTATGACCTTTTCAAAAAGCTCGATCTTCCAGAGTCGGCACTACAAGACACAGAGGTTCCTCTCATCGGATTCAACGGAGCTCCCGTCTGGCCAATTGGCAAAGTCCATCTTCCTGTCATCGTCGGCTCAAGGACCGTCTCCGTCGAGTTCATCGTCGTCAATGCCCCAAGTCCGTACAACGCCATCCTCGGCCGAGCCTGGTTGCACAGCATGCAGGCCATTGCCTCCACTTACCACCAGGTCGTACGCTTCATTGGCACAAGCGGCCGACAAGAAGATCTGCGAGGCGACCAGGTTGCCTCCAAAAAATGCTACGTCTCAGCTGTACACACGTCCTCCAAAGCAAAACAAGTCCAATGGGTTGAAGTCCCGGACATGGCTGTCATCGAAGACGTCGGCCACAAGGCCGAAGATAAAGCTGAAGAAGAATTGGTTCAAATACCCATAAATGAGGACGGATCTCGTTTTTTCTTGCTTGGCTCTTCCCTGAGCGACGCCGAGCGTGAAGAATTGTTTCAATTTCTAAAAGAAAACATGGAGGTCTTCGCTTGGACGCCCAACGAGATGCCTGGCGTCGACCCTAACTTCATCTGCCACGCACTCAACATCAAGAAGAACTCCAAGCCGGTAGTCCAGAAGGCTCGACGTTCAGCTCCCGAGCATGCCGACGCCGTCATTGAGGAAGTCAATCGCTTACTCGAAGCCAACGCAATCCAGGAGGTACAGACCACTGCCTTTAACACAGATTGTAGTCAAAAAGAAAAGCGGCAAGAGTTGGCGGTCAAGGCGATCATACACCAACTCAACGATGCTTGTCCTAAAGATTGGTTCCCACTGGCAAAAATCGATACGCGACCGCCGGTCACGCTCGGTTCAGCTTCCTCGACGCCTACCGCGGTTATCATCAGAAGTAGCCATGGACCCCGATGACATGGAAAAACCGCCTTCATCACTCACGACATCTTTTGCTACCGAGTCATGCCATTTGGGCTCAAGAACTCAGGTGCCACGTTCAACCGAGCAATCTACAAAATGCTCCACGAACAGATTGGCCATATTTTGGAGGCATATATTGACGACCTCGTCGTCAAGAGCCAGAAGGAAGCGGCAACCATCTTGCCGAGCTGAAAGAGGTATTCGACGTCCTCAAACTGCACAAGCTCCGCCTCAACCTAGAGAAGTGTGTCTTCGGTGTGAGCGCCGGTAAGTTTCTTGGCCATCTTGTCAACCGACGAGGCATTGAAGCCGACCCCAACCAGATCAAAGCTGTGCCCACCACGTACGGCCAAAGAGGTTCAGAGACTCACCGGCATGGCCGCTGCTCTCAACCGCTTCATCAGCAAGTCTTCGGACAAATGCCACGCCTTCTTTCATGCTTTGAAAGGAAAAAGTAGGCGAAGTTTCGAATGGACGGAAGAGTGCGACAAGGCGCTCACCGAGCTCAAGAGTTACCCGTGTTCCGCACCTCTATTAGTAAAGCCAGCAGAATCGAAACGCTCTATCTATATTTGGCAGTCTCAGCCCATGCCGTCAGCTCCGCTCTCGTCTGACGACAGGGAGCGCCGATGACATGCCCATCTACTTTACCAACAAGACACTCCTTCCCGCACAAACGCGCTATCTCCCTCTGGAGAAATTGGCTCTAGCTCTCGCTTTACCGCATGAAGCTACTTCCTATTTTCGGCCCCACACTATCACTGCCTTAACAGAGTATTTCTTAAAGCTCTCTTTCAGGTCGACTCTCCAATCGAGTTTCCAAGTGGGCTGCTAATTTCGACATCCACTTCGAGCCTCGTACAGCAATCAAGGGCCAAGTTCTCGCCGACTTCATTGCCGAACTCACCCCTGAAGATGCCGCAGAATCCAGTACGCCTTCTTGACCAGCTATGGCCGAACCCATGGAAGCTAAGAAACCCTGGCTACTTTTTCAGGGCGACTCCTGGAGACTGCACGTCGACGGCGCCTCAAACAGTAACGGAGCAGGTGCGGGTATAGTCCTAATCTCCCCATGTGGGACAATGCATGAAAGTTCTATCATCATCGACTTCCCCGCCACTAACAATGAGGCCGAATACGAAGCCCTCCTAGCAGGTCTACGTTCCGCTTCAGCAATGCAAGCCGATAACCTTATTGTTTACTGCGATTCTCAACTGATTGTGAATCAAGTGTTAGGGGACTACGAAGCCAGGGATCCAAGAATGATGAAGTATCAGACGACGGTAGCCGAGTTTATCACCAAGTTCAAAAGTTTCCAAATCGAGCAGATAAGCCGGGAACACAACGCCACGCCCACGCTGGTTTGGCATCGGCCTCTAAAGTTTCAGGATTTCGCACTATCACCTTCGGCACATCAGTCAACCAAGCTTTGACATTCCCCAGAAGTGCTGAACATCGAGCTCGCCCAAGCCGGATGGATGAGATCGTGGACTTCCTCAGGACCAACACTCTACCTGATAACAAAAAGGAAGCATACCGAATCAGGAATAAGGTTGCATACTATTGGTTATCCACAGCCGCCAACTCTATCGGAAAGTCCATCTACCTGGCCGCATTTACTGCCGCCCACCCCACGCAGTGTACCAACGATCCTCAACGAAGCTTCACTCAGCAATTGGCGGATGCCATTCGCGACGCTCCTTATGCCGTATGCGCTAAGTCAAGGCTATTTCGAAAATATGAAGAAAGATTGCGAAGAGGTTGTCCGCAAGTGCGCCGCTATGCCAATCGTTCTCCTAATACCCCAGCTCGCCAAAACCTCTCCCCATAACTACCCATGGCCATTCGCCCAATGGGGCTTGACATCGTCGGGAAGTTGCCAACCGCCCCTGGGCTTCAAGTTCTCATCACATGCACTCTGATTACTTCTCCAAATGGGTGGAGGCTGAACCTTTGGTAACAACAACCGAGGCCGACGTCTCGGTTTGTTTGGAGGAACATTATTACAAGGTTCGCGTTCCATACGCAATCATTTCTGCAACGGCACGCAATTTGTTGGCAATGGCCTGTCAAGCCTCGCAGAGTTCGGCATCCGATTCTTCAATTCCACTCCCGCATTTAGGGGAACGGCCAGGCCGAGGCCTCAAACAAAACTGTCTTAGCTGATTAAACGTCGCTAACATCAAAACGGGCAAATGGGCGCAGGAGCCGCTAAGGGTTCTCTGGCCCACCGCTTCACACCTCGCCTTCTGATGCCAAACCCCATTCTCCATGGCGTTCGGCATGGAAGCCGTCATCCCTTTGGAGTCTAAGTTTCCCACCCTCCTGACCGAGACGCTCGATCCTACCAATGACGAGGCCAAGGTGCCGCGGAGCTCATCCTTGTCAAGAAAAGCTGATGACGCCGAAGCTCTGCGACTATCAACAAGTAGCGCTAAGGGTATAACCGCAATGTGCGCGTCAAGAAGTTCAAGCCTGACGATTTAGTTTGGCGCAAGGTGGTACAGGCGACTAAAAAGAAGAAATTCATGCCGACCGGGAAGGTCCCTTCCGCGATCGTCAAGATTGTCGCGAAGGCGCCAGACATTCTAGAGACACTTAATGGAAAGGTGCTACTAACCCTCGAACGCCGTAACCTCAAAAAGGCGTACATGTGATCTTCAAACCTATGCTCGGCTATACCGCCTGTTTTCACAAAAGCTTATCCACGCCTTAGACAGCTTCTTTATCATTTACTCGTTAACTTTTCTGTTCGTATTTTTTCATTTCAACGAATGGCCTCGGCCACTGACTGCTTGTCTTTTCATAACTTAATGGGAGTGAATCTTTTCCGTACGTCAATCGTTTATTTTCATTTAATTTAGCATTCTTCAGATTTTTCGCTTAATTTTTACTCTTGGCAACGTCTGCCACCCACAAACGATGACTTCGGTCACACCCACAAACGACCCTAAGGGTCTGCTTCGGCCATACTGCCCAAAGAAGCAAATTAGGACATATGGTCCACCAAGCCCATAACACACATTGCGGCTGGAATGTGAGCTTCGGTTTGACTTGGCAAGACACTAAGGTCGGCCAACAGTCAGGTTACACTCACACTTTGGTGAGCAAACCACCCACTAAACAGTTGTATCCTAAAACAGCTAAATCATCCTACTTTGGTCAAGGCTCGACTCCAACCACCCTACGTCAAGGAAACACTATCACACCGAACCCAGCCCAAAGTGGGGGCTACGGATAGGTCCAAACCAAACATACAAGACTTCAAAAAATTCACAGGCACGGATATGAAGAAAAACAGATTCATTCATACAAAAGAAAAGAACACGAAGTATTTCCAGAAACCGTAAAAAGGAGGCTCGGCGTGGTAAACCGTTTGTTGCCGACCTCCAAAAAACTATTACATCTGGAACAGCAAACACCGAGTTCAGCGCCGTCCAGTCCATTAAGTTTTAAGTTCAAACAAAAACAAACACATGAAAATTCAAGGAGCATCCTTTGAAGCCGCGGCACCAGCATCGGCCTTGGCATTTCCCTCACCAGTGGCATTCCCGGCTACGACCTGTGTACTGGATTTGCTACAGACATGGGATTGCAAAACCCATCCACTTTAAAGAACATATCTGCATCTGCTGAAATCAACAGGCCATCACCAATTGAGTCTCCAATGTCTCGGATACGAGCTTTTGATGAAAGGAATTCTTTTTCTAATCAATATGCAAGTACAGCGAACGCCCAGAATATGCATCCTTCACCAATAGGTGGTTTAAGTAATGCAAATGAGCAGGGGACATGGCAGATGTGGAGCACTTCTCCTCTTGGACAAGATGGTCTAGGTTTGGTGGGTGGCTCGGCCAGCTGGCTATTATCTCCAGATCTGAACAGATCAAATAAAGAAGATTTGGTCCATCTCACCACTCCTCCGCTTCTCGAGCTCGCTCATCTGGGTTTCGCGTCCAAGGCTCCCGCAGCTTCGATTTTTTCACGCTTCGGCCTTCAAGTCCGGGCGTGGTAACGCTTACGCCTACCGGAGGTTGGCTTGATTGTATGCCCGAAGTACGGCCTGACCGCTGCGTGACAAAGAAGGTTAAAAAAATATATATATATATATATATATTAAGACTTAAAATTGAAAATCACACCAAGATGCAGACATATTTTTCTCCAGCTTCTTCCAATCACATCCATGAGGGGAAGTTTCAAGCGCCAAACCTTGGAGCATCGTTGGGGCTAGGCCAGGCTCCAGCTTCACGCTGTCATTTATGGAGATAACCCTGCCGTCGGCCATAGCATAAGAAGGGGAGAACTCCTGAGCAACCGCTTGGTTACCCAAGCCCGTCGCCCTCTCCAAAGCTTTGGAGCCGCCAGCAGCTGATGACTCCGTCTGGTCCCTCTCCTTGGGAAGCGTCGTTGTGGGCTTGGCGGGGAGGAAGTCCTGGGTTGTCTTCTGCCTCTTCGCGGCATGCTCGGAGTCCGCAGCGGCTTTTTGTCTTTCCGCAGCGCCGTCCCTAATGTTTATCTTGACGACGTTTCTTCGGCCCATGTCGTCGGGAAAATGCGGGATAATTGTCCGGAGAGGAGGAATATCAATACCCTCGAAATTTGACGGCTGGCTACTTTGGAACCAGAAGTCTGCCGATTTCTTGAGCGTTGGGAATTTTACCCTCGGTTCCTTCGCCTTCTTTCTGGGATGGACTGAAGCTTCGACGCCTCCCTCAGCAACCTTTTTCTTCCCACCAGCCTTTGTGCTCGGCCCTGACTTTTCTTTCCTCAGTTTTCCCTTGTACGAGGGATCGTAGCCCAGCAGCGTAGGAGCGTCCCTGCAGATTTGAGCCTTCAATATCTCGACGTTCTTTTTAACGGACAAGTCCTGTTGTCTTTTCGTGATAGCTCGGTGATCTGCAAATGAAATGTCAATCGTCCAAAATTAGCAACAACCAAGCAAAGAGGAAATCATGCTCGGTGATATAAGAAAAGATTTGAAACCACCTCGGAAATCTTTTATCTTCGGCACGGTATGAATCCGCACCAACTGGTCGCCGAATTCATAATTCCCACTCACTTCAACATAAAAATTAGCCCATTTGTCCGTATCCGGCAGACCGTCTATCAGGGGCTCTTGGCCACCACGTGTTGACAAGTACCTACGGTTGGTCTTGCCGTGCCTGGACATGATGTATGTATGGAAAAGGTCGGAGACCGTGAATTCAAGGTTATGCAGTTCTTTTAGCTTTATCACGGACATCACTATCCGGTAACTGTTGATAGCAAAAAAATGAGGCACCAAGCCGAACTTGGCCAAGAGTTCCCTCAAAAATGGATGCAGAGGGAAGCGGAGCCCAGCCTCACAGATAGCCATGAGGGGGACCGTAATGTGCTCGGGATGGTCCTCCCTTTTGTCCCTAATTTTATCACTAGCTACCCGACTAATTACCACGCCTCGTGAATGTCAGATGTTCATGTGGTCTTCATACTTCATCGGGTTGCCCATAGGGGCATAAGGATTGCACTCTCTCGGAAAGATCGGGCATATTCCTATCCTCGACGGCCATTGGCGCAGACCGCCGGCAATGACTTCCGCCTCGTGGAGTTAAATCGACTCGGCCGACCCAATTCATGTCACGCCGGAATGAGTCGATCGAGAAAGATATCTCGGTTCGGTAAGTGAACCTCCATCATACTGTAATCTCGCTCGGGCGTTTGAATCACTAGAACTGCATATGTTGGACGCAATGGAGATGTCCGGCGTCACGCGTCGCTTCTCCAAATATTCGGATGAAGAGTTCCTCGTAACCGCTTCCGAAAGCCCTCAGAGTCGGATGATATCACTATCACCTGGTGAGCCAGTAAACAAGACAAGCGAAAATCGAATGAGAAGCCTCGCGGCCCGAAGGCAAGGATCTCTACGCTCGGCTACCTACTGCCCACCATTTCTATCCTATGAAGACTCAAGCTCGGAAAACCCTGGGATTCAGCGGGGGCTCGGCCTAGACAACCGTGAAGTGGGGCTCGGCCACCTACCGTCGGCCAAACCCTCTACTACCTACATAGGGCTCGGCCAAACCACATCAGCCCAGCACAAGATCAAAGAAGGCCTGTGTGCTCGGAAGAACAAGTTGAAGTAAGATGAATGGGGCCTTCATCTCCAGGCCTTCTAACGTTTCATACTGAGAACAAAACCCCATAAAACCCGGAAAGGTGAAAAAACGTATAAAACTCGTAAACTTAAAGAGAGATAAAGGCGAGTCTGCACTGGAGGTTTATGAGATTTGGTGGTGATCCGCCGGCAGATCAAAACCGTAAGATGGAACAAAGTACCGTCGGGCTTTGACGATGGAGGTTTAGAGAGAGAGAGAGTCTCAGAACCTCTCTCTCTCCTCGTGTGACCGCCTTTTATATAGGAGGGGTTAGGGTTTTCAGGTTTCCCGCCCATTGTTACACCGAACGGGCTCCAATCGGTTTGACACGTGGCCAAGTGACGTGATACCCGGTAGCCCATGCCCACGCCTAACGCCCTTCACTAGCCGCATCTACCGCGGACACTCATGCTTCGCATCATGGGCGCCCGACGGTTACTTCAGTGCAGATGAAAGCAGCTAAGACCACTTGATCTCATTTCCCATCATCAATAATCTACCTCGGCATTCTCCACGCTCGCCGAGTTAGTATCGATCCCTACCTGCGCCGGCATCGGGCAGATCGGTGGCTATTATGTAGCAGCGAACACAACCGTGACCGATGCATCGACGCTGCAACCCAAATTAACTGAAGTACGCCAAGATTCGGCGTAAAGCCTCGGTTGCCTCCACAAGCCATATCGGTAGTCACCGTGAGCGACGACGTTCACGCGCGGACCTCGCTCTCAACACGTGGTATTCACACACGGTCTGGCGCTGGCCCGCTAATAACGGGCTCGGCCTTACTCGGCTCGCCCCAGTAAGCTCGGCGCCCGGTGACACGTCCGCTCCTCACGGTCTTGGCGGTTACAAAGATAATGATGAAAGCACATGGGAAAGGACAGCTCACGCTCGAACGGTTACAAATATTTAATCTAGTGACGTCACAACAACGTCACTCGGCTCGTGCAGAGCACGTGACAGTACTTGGAGAGCAAGCTAAGGAGGTGCTATAAATACAGGAGACCCACAACCCTAAAAGGTACACAACGTTCCAGACCCAAAACCCTAGCTCTCTCTCTCTTTCTCTGCACTATACTCATCCTTGCGCCGGAGGGCCATACCGGGGGCTCCTCCGGTGTGGTCTTTAGTCGTGCTTCGTGGTGCAGGTTAGGCGAAGAGAGCTTGATCAACCCTGAACCAGAGGAAGGACTCGAACCGAAGACCACGGGCCACACATACTATTTAATACTATTATAGAACCAAGGAACTTCCACTGTATAAGGTTCCTTTCCTTTCCAATATATCACCTCTAACATCATGAGAATCACTATAAATAAGTCTATAATCAAAAAGTTTGTTTTCCGGTATAGTTGGACTAATTGGAGTTCAAGTTAACCGAAGATGAAATCATTCAGCTTGTGCAACCAAAGGGGACTTGCACAATCTGAATAGGCATTTTGTCTAATGGCATCCCGAATTTGCCATCTGGTGAACCTCAACTCATAGTTTGTTTGGAGAGAGAGAGAGAGAGAGAGAGAGAGAGAGAGAGATTATTTCAGACCAAATCCACTGCGAAACCATGGAAATTCAACATCCTGTTAGAAGCTACAAATGAATGTCCCCATTGATCCCTGGTACAAGTGCACATTTCTGTGACCTGTAGTCAGCTATTCTTTCCATGTGAGACAGAAACCAAAAATCTTACAAACAGCAACCCAAATCTAGGTTAACCTTCCAATGAGGAATACTTCGATGAGAAAACTTCAATGTGTTGGATAACGAAACAATGCCGAGAATCAGAACTTGAGACAGTTAGCAGCGCAGATGAAAACTAATGAACGATAAATGTTTCACGCATATAACTGTTGCAGCTCATCTTTGAACTTGGCCTTCAATTGTTCCCTCTTTAGTTTGAGAGCAGCAGTAACCAATCCTGACTCGGGTGTCCATGGATCTGACATCAACTTAATCTTTGCAGGGATTTCAAACTTGTCCAGTTTTGCAGCTTTGGCCGCCTACACATGGTAAATCCCATGAACATTAGGTGCTTTTGACACAAAAGAAACAGGCATTACATTCATAAAAAGCAACCATGCATTAGTCGGTGTGTCGATCTTGGGTACATGAAGAGTTTTGTGGGGGGAAGAAGAAATGGAACGTGAACGTGGCAAAATTTAGAAGATGTTTAAACTTTAGACACCTTAATAAACAAAGGGTCCAAACACAACATAATGACATGGTTGGGTGTACGTTCATACAGATTCGAGTGAAATTTTAGATACGGGATGGTCTCAAGATACAATGCTCATAGGTTAGGTGTGCACTATGTAAGTTGTACACTGGGCATGGTGCTCAAGTCCACATGTGAAACAATCAAATAATTTGTGGCAAGACTAATCAGCCAGCACATCTTCTGGACAATTTCTCTAAGATGACAAAAAACATCAAAGTAGTTGATTGACATTGACAATTTCCGATTTTGTTTAGGTGTGCACTATGTAAGTTGTATACTGGGCATAGTGCTAAAGTCCATATACGAAACAACCAAATAATTTGTGGCAAGACTAATCAGCCAGCGCATCTTCCGGACAACTTCTTCTGATCTAAGATGACGAAAAAACATCGAAGTAGTTGATTGACGTTGACAATTTCCGATTATGTTTAGAATTCCAAACTTCCTTGTGCTCCAACACAAGATTAGTTAAATGGACAAACCTTCAGAAGGGATTGCTGGACCTCCTTCACAGCTTCTACTTTGTCACACAACTCAGGAAAATCCCCGTATGTCATCCCAGCCTCTTTGGCCCACTTCTCAAGGATGTGACGTGAGGGAACAACAAGAGCCACACAATAGTTGTGGAAAGGATCTGCATATACCATGACATTGTCGACGTAGTTGCTTGTCATCAGAGCTGCCTCTACCTAAAATGAAGCATCAGGAAACAATTTGAGTACATCAAACATGAGTACTTATTCTATAGTCCTGGACCACCATATCACTTTTGACACCATTTCTCTTGCTTCACCTTTCCGGTTCCCGATATTTTTATTGAGTAGTCTACCCATAAGTGCCCGGAACCAAAGACAACGTTCACATGGTGGTCCTAGTCGACTCCTAGACTACTGAATGTCCAGAACACCAAGGGCAATGCACTAACATCAGGACTTAAATGGAATAACAACTTCCTTAAAACCTTGTACGGGAATAGTGGAGAGGGCTGGAAAGAGAGAATGCAACAATATATAATAAGATTTGTATGCTCACCTTGCCAAGGGAGATATACTCTCCATGTTGAAGTTTAACAATATCCTTCTTTCTATCAATAATTTCAAGGCATCCATCAGCATGAAACTGTCCTATGTCACCTGTATAAAACCAGCGAATGCCCCTCTCGTCGACCTGTATTAGAAAGTAATCCAGAGAAAGCCTATAATAACAAGTTGCCTCATCCAGTTGCAACACTCAATGCATTCAAGAACTTACCTTGTACACCTCCTTTGTTTTTGCATCATTGTTAAAGTAACCGGCAGTCACACTAAATCCACCAACTACAACCTCTCCTCGAGGCATAGGCTTGTCGGATGTTGTGTAACCACCTTCTTCCCATGAAACAAGCTGCAATATCAAATTGAAGATGTAAATTAAAATGTTTCTGGGCACTGTAGTGCTTGGAGTAGTTTAAAGGGGCAATGACAAAAGGCTCAAGAAGGATAGAAGTGCGAGTTCAAAGGTTCTTATTCTCCAGAACTAAAGAAAAATGGTCGGGTTTCATCTTTTCTCTACTTACTTTTACTATACCATTAAAAATGTTTGCTTATCATAGTCAAACTGATGCTTTTTTTTTTTCCCCCTGAACGAGAAACATACTTTTTAACGGATACTGAAACATACTTTTCAACTCAACTTAATGCACCTGAAGAACAATAAAGGAGTTTTCATATTATGAATCATTTTTGTCCCAGTAGGATGCTGGGGATCTTGTTTTAGTAGTAGTGATGCTCAGTCATACACTGCCAACAAATGACACAAGTTTGCTTCCGACATGAGAGAAAACATTAAGCTAATTCTAATACTGGGCACAAATGTTAGCACACATTATATCTTGCCTTTCTTACTTCCTCTTCTTCATTGGAAAGTAACTGACTTCACTTTCCGAAAGTATCCATTGGATAGAAGTCAATTGGGAACAAACTAGGAAGTTATTCAGAGAAAAGAAATAGTATGCTTTGGCAGAGAGAATAAGTTAAGCATGAAATGGCGCTATCCTAGTGAAGTTGAAATGAATAGGAAAACCCAACCCACAATCACAAGGGACATTTGTTAAAATCTAGCCAAACTGATTCGGGGTAAAGCATTGAGTTGCTTCATTGCTACAAGGATTTGACCTGTTTGACGGAAAGCAGGGAATAATTAGGAATTTTGCAATAAACTGAAAAGTTTGCCCATAGCGCACACACCTCCCCCTGAAATACTGATCCTATTCCATCATATTCACTGCTTGTCATTAACAACATGTGATGGTGTTTTCGAAATAGAGGTAGCCAAGGAACACTCTCTCCTACTCTCCTAACCTAAGTTTGTAATGAACAATCAATGGACCTTCAGCAATAACTACCTACAGTCGAGTGCATAAATATTTAGTTTTCAGTAGTTGCGGACTTTTGAAGTCACCGTTCATCAACAGCTCTAACCTCAAATCCACTTCAAGTCGTGTGCGCCCAATATCTCCCATACCCATCACAAAGAAAGACGTTGTTTATTCTTTATACCCCGGATTCTTGTTAATGCATAACTACCCACGTTTGACTCTGAACTCAGTTAATAGCATAACATAGATGAGACATTCACCTAGGAAGCATATTTAGTATTTCCGAGACAGCCCATGAATCGTGACAATCCAGCTTAGTTCATTCACTGAACTTGAACCAGCATATTACTATCATAGTATTCAAGAAATGCTCTCTGGCACCTTGTAAACCTATTACCCTTTATAGAAACAACATATGCTTCAAACAGAATAGTTTCCAGTGTCCCAGTTACCATAAAATGGGATTAGACGTATCCCACACTTCTACATTACTTTAAAATGAAATATATCCATTCCTGGCAAACAGAAGATAAGTTACCTTAATGTAACAACAACAAAGTGGCGGACCAACACGGCCAACAGAAGTGTCATCCCACTCAGTAAAAGCAGCTCCCGCACATGTTTCTGTAAGGCCATATCCTTGAGCAATAGGAGCCCTGAGTAACCAGAACATTTAACAAACCAACTTTAAATACTACATAATGCAACACAACATAGAAATGTATACACGGGCCTGTGTTTGTGTATCTGCAAACAATAGGGAAGAGGAACTTCAAAAGCAAACCTACTGTCAAGACACCAAAGTAACAAAAAGATCTACCAATGAACTGGAAATGGATAGTTTCTTTTCTAGATCAATTTCTCTTCTTCAAGTGTGGGTCTTAGTCCATCGAATTGACCAGAACCAGACTGTCTTGTTCAAACAAGAAAAGAAGTCATAGCTTTACTTTTCCAACGTTATACTCCTTCCGTTCCTAAAAGAGAGTTCACTAAGACATGCAATTTTCGGATGAGAAAATAAAGCATATCACACCATAGTTCAGTCCCCATATAACCTCCCTATTCAAAATTTTGTGTTCTTCCCCTCCTCTCTTCATGTGCATGCCATTTCTCCATGTCTTAACTCTTATGATGATGTAACCAGAGTTTTACTTCCAGACAGTTTTGAAAGAATGATTTTATACTCCCCATCTTTCATCCATTGTAATCAGGAGGATTTGTTCAAATCTCCGGGTAACATTTTATACATAACATCATCACACAAGTACATCAGCACTGGCATTCGATTCAATATTTTCTCTTTATCTAAGTACAAGCAGTTGGAAACCAATATAGGAGCTGCCAAAAAGATCTATCAATAAGCCTGTGATGCAATATACACGGCTGATTTTGTGCAACTTAAATGTCAAAATAAAGTGCCATTGTATTTGTTTTTTTTTTTCATTCGACAATATCATCTAGATGCCTCTTCCCAACCAACTATTTAGAATTAAACTTATAATAACATAATAACAGGCAATATATTCTTCCTAAAAGGTTGCAGAAAAACTACCCCATGCAGATATTGATAAACCGCTGTGTATCTCCAGATAAAGGAGCTCCACCACAGAGAATGAACCGGATTTTTCCTCCAAGTATGGAACGTATCTTTTTGAAAACAATGGCATCCCACAGTAATTTCTCTACTCCCCAGGCACCAAGCCAGCTTCCTTCTATGGATGCCAGGCGGCGCTTATATCCCATATTGAAAAGTTTCTTTGCAAAACCACCCTTCTCCACAACCTAGGTGCACATTAGTCACAATGAGGAAGGAGAACATTAGTAATTAAATCTACAAAACATACAAAAATGCATCAAATTCATTCTATAACACCAAAAAGGGGCAATAAATCAAGTCAGTACTTCAAACCTTCGTTGAAACACCGTCCCGCACACGATCTAAAATTGCTGGAACTGCCACCATTAGGGTGGGCTTTAACTCAGAAGCATCTCCTTTGGTTCCCTTCTTGATTTTGTTAGAAGTGTCAGTTAATGTCAGTGCCGAACCATAACCAATGGCACAACCTGCGGACAACATAATAGACTGGACAACAACAATGCCTTTAAAAGAGCATGACTAAGCCCCATCATTCCATACGAGAAAAAATATACACGGGCATTACCTCAGCTGCCAACTCAAGAACATGAGCCAGAGGCAAGTATGCCAAGTAAACATCATTTCTTCCTAGTTTCGGAATCACTGTCATAACAGCAGCTGACGTCGCTACAAGGTTTCCTTGGGTAATCATAACTCCCTAAGACACAAAGATACAATTTCGAAAAGTTTTAGTTCATGGAGTAGCGAAAGAAGCAGAAGAAAAATGCCATAAGTCATCCATAGTCAAAAAAAGGAAATAAAAGAAAAAGTAGCCGATAATCAGGGGCAAATACACATAAGAAAGTGCGCAGGTTCATCTGAATTTATCATCATGTGATAGCTGTATGTCAACATTAGCCGCTATGCATAGGCTCCACAAACACTACTCGGTATTTTATCCTCTGATCCCTATTGAATTATCATGCTGTTAATGGCTAATAACCGGTATTTGTGTTCACTAAATGCTGATGACAAGTTATGAAAAATGTGAAGTTAAAGTTGTATCAAACCTTTGGTAGACCCGTGCTCCCACTCGTATACATGACAACAGCAACATCATCACTGACAGGAAGTCTTGGATGAACAGGACTCCTTTTCCCCAGTTCCTCCACCTCCGAAAAAGAATTAACTGTCCACGTGCTCGTGTTTCTCGATAAGTTGGACTCGGCTCCAGTTTCGCCATCTTCAAAGTAAATCACATTTCGTATATGGGTCAGACTCGAACTTATTGCAGCTAACTTTTTCAATTGCTTGGAATCGCATATCAGGGTTGACACTTGGGTCTGCCAAACAATAGGCGATCAGTATGTATTACGTTGGTTTAAGGCATGGGGGATACGAAAATCCTAATGCATCGTGTACCTCATTGAGTGAATGGATCAGGGCATCCTCGCCCAGGGATGCATATATAGTGACAACAGTAATGTTCTGCCGGAAGCAGCCCTGAAAGCATAAGACAATGTCATCTCCTCACCCTCAACAAAGAAATGGAAGTGAATAAAGATGAGAGGAAATGAGCAAGGCTACCTGAAAGGCAATTAACCACTCTGCTCGTGACTCGGAAAAAATGGCTGCACGAGTATTCACATCATGACCTAATTTAATCAGTCCACAGGCAAAATTGCAAGCACGATCAAACACCTCCCCATAAGTCTCCCACTGATATTCTCCTTGGTGTAGCTTCTCAAACTTCCTCCCATCACTAGCAGTGATGAACTCCCTACTAATTAGCTTTCTTGTTCCAAGAAATCGTTGCCGTGAATGCTTCTTACAAGACTGCTCAAATAGAGCAGCCAAAGTTGTGGCCCCTTCCCAAGGAACTTCAAGCAATTTGGCTGATCTAGCATTGCGCATTGCTACACCTGCCTCACCCCCAACCTCTACTGGAACCCCTCTCTGTTTTACCTTTCTCTTCCCCACAAGTATGAATGAAACTAACAAAGGTACAAGTGCAGCAACAACCCCAACCATGATACCAGACACTCCGTGGTCTTTGAAAATGGATGAGTAATCACTACCGGCCATTTTTTCCATCACAGGTGAGTTCAAAAGACTTCCCTCTGATTACACTGATGAGGATGATTGTGAATTGACAAATAGCATCAAGCTTCGAAGCAGACAAACTCCTGAAAGGTATTTGAACGACTGTCTTTGCTTAAACTCACCAACAATGATCTTAGGCATCATAATTTTTTACAGAAATTAGTACATCCCCTTTTCAGTCATAATCGTAGCGGAATATCAAAGTACAGAAAAATGATTCCAGCATTACCAACTCACCACCTTATGTTAATATCAAGGAGATTTTTTATTAGTAGTACTTCATTTTAGAATCACGTAACTAGGAATACAAACTCAAACATACGATTACGTCCTAAAGAAAAAAAAAAAACAAGTGTGTTGCAACTTACAATGCTTTAAAGTTGTAATAATGAGCAACAATGAAAAGATGAGAACATCAATCTAAATAAGTCATGATTTACAATTCCCTGGTTAGCATGAACTTACTCTGTATCTACAATCATGAACACAATTAACCTAATTCCCACAATAAATCTCAAACTGTGTAGGCAGGCAACACTATCACGATAGTGATCCATGTTTTGGCAAGACAAAACGTGGAAAAAGTTGGTCATTGTGCTCCTGAAAATATAAATTGCATAAGAAAAAAGTTTGGAAAGTAATTCGTGCCATTCGATGTTTATCACTTCAAAGAGTTCCAGTTAATATTCGAATCTCTAAAAGCTTATCCCCCACCGTAACGCAATTAGGAGCATGTTGTGCACCACATTTACATTCCCGCTCCCCGTACCGAACTATATGTTATGAGCATCGCCAATAATGTCGAGGAAGATAAACTAAAATATACAACAAACAATTGTCCAGAAAATTACTCTCTCTCTCTCTCTCTCTCTCTCTCCCTCTCTCTCTCTTAAATTGAATTGAATTTCGGGAATGAAAGTGAAATTGTACTAGTTTTACCTTCCAGAGACGAGGAGAGAGATTGTAGGTTCCTGATTTTCCGGATTCCGTCGCTGTGAGCTCGGGAGAAAGCAGAGAGAACTGAAATGGGGAGAGGAAACTGAAAATGTGTGAAGATTTGAGGAGAATATATGCATGTATGTATGTATATATATATATATATATATATATACGTATATAATCATGATACTTCATGACGCTTTATTGGTCGACAAGAGAGAGTGGAAAGGGAGGGCCCACTCCTGGGCCTGGGGGCGTTTTTTTTTTCGGTGGGGAGGGCACGTGTCATGCATAGGGAAGGAGAATCATGGCGTGTTAGCGAAGCAGAGGTGTCACGTGGCCTGTTGATAGGTAGAGCATGGCACGCACCTCCATACTCGCACTTCTCTTTCATGCAGCGCATAGAAATGTTGTCGCACTGAAATCCGACGACCAAGATAAAAACGGACATTATCGGTGTGAAAATACAAAAAAATAACTAACAAAAACAAAATACAACAAGCAAAACAAAAGAAAATAAAAGCCGCATGGAACTAAGATGCCGGAATCGAACCCGCGATCACACTTGTGAAGGGGGTTGGAGTGGCTAGATATGGACACAGAACAAACTCTGCTAGATGACCCGTCGCGCTGAAATTATACAAGAAGAATGCTAACAACCAATCTAAAGGCGCGGAAAATAATAGGTAAAATGTGTATTGATATTCGAAAAAAAATGTATAAATATATGTGGAAGTTTGTTAATAGTCGCGATATATGTATTGATATCCGAACTTATTTGAAATTATTGACATATCATCATCCACCACTGCGGAGGTAATTGTTGGCGAGGAGTGGCACATGCCAACCCCGTTCCAAAAATAATAGAGGGAAAAATGTAGGTCCACGCAAAAACGCTCCCTCGGTAGAGAAAAATTATTCTCCCTCTCAGTCCAATTCAATAGAAAAATATCGTTCTTCTCAAAAAAAACTTCGAAGTTTAGTTTAGAATGAATCCGGACGATTTGTTCTTTTCAATCGTTAAACCACTTCCGTCTATATGACAGATGATTAAACTATTAAAATGTGTAAATTTTTTAGTATTAAGAATGGTTATACTGTAGTACTATTTTAAGTGGTAAGCAGGTTAATATTTTTAGGTGTCACCTCCAGTTATGAATTCTAGCTCCGCCACTGATTCTCTGCCTACTGAGCGGTAGTTAACAAGGAACTGATTAAAGAAATTTCAGTAAGGGCTCCCGGAGAGCAAGTCGTTATTTGGGTTCAGCGAGGTTATGGATCAATTTACGGGAATCGTTTTTGTTGAACAAATCTGACCATCTTTATTCTTTGGTTGCTACTTCTTCACTTTTTTTATGAGTATGCCGTAAAGAAGTGTTTGCGTGAAAAAGTTAGCGGTTGTGAAATCCAGTCCGTCTGGAAGAGTTTTAACTCTTTCGCTGGAGAAGTTTCATTTAACATACGGACCGTCCAAAGCCGAAATAGACGGGCGAGATCGCGTGAGTCCATAAATAAGAGAATCACAGCTCCAACCGCTGTGAATAAGTCAATCTCTTCTAGAAGTAGAACATTCATCATACAGATATCTGCACCACATTGGGATGCATATGTATGCATGTGGGGCAATTAAAGGCCGTGCATTATCATGAGAGACGACACCCTTCGAGGAAAACGCAAGTGCTGATGAAATTGATTCAAGATTTTGGAATCAGTACCTGAGAAATAATTTAGCTCTTTTGTGCCTAGGCCCATGAACCACACAACTATGTGAGATTCAGTCCTACATAAAAGGGTCTGCATAATTATGTGAATTCTAATGCCTTCTATTTTTTCATCAAAGGATTCTAATGGCTTCGACGAAATAGTTTTCCCAAACAACAAATAAACTCCTAATTTTCTTCGGGCAATTCTTCAAACAGCAAATAAACTTCATGCGAACTAACTGCCATATGCATCGGAAGGAAAAAATAGCCGATTCTGTGATTTATTATCACAAAGAATAAGCTAAGCAAGCAATTACATACTAAAAATCAACAGAGGGCTTTACAGCAGATTACATTCGCCAAGGGGTAATGAAGCACAGTTATTAAAGGGTGAGGAGTTCTTCGAAATAAAGTAAAAAAGGCGAGGACAAATGTAACGATTTCAGAGAGACAAACTTGAGAAGCTACTATGTAAATATGGGCCAAACAGCAATTTTACATGCCGATGGCGAGCCAACGCATCTACTTTTCTCTTATTCACTTGGGCTTGCTTCTAGCAGTTTCTTCAACCCGTGTGAGTGCATCTGTGAGCACATCAATTGTCCAATCTTTCAAATCCTCCTGCAGAAAACAAAGTTACAAAAATATTGTAAAAAAGCACACTGAGGCAGCAGCGAACCAGTATTTGTTAATAGCTACAATAACGCGGCCATGTACAGAAGAAGAAAACAGAAGACATACTGAAATACAAGAAAGAAACTTAATCCCTACAGTCAGATAAGAAAGATGCACATCGCACATGGATTTTTTGAAAGCAGAAAACTAAGAAAGAGAACTAGTAGGGACATGCTCAAAACACAAATCAACTTGATTCGATCTTTTGAAATTGTGAACCATTGTTTGCTTCTTTCTAACTCTGTGCTACAACATGCATTGTTTTCAGCTCCCGTAGAAATAGACCTGGGTTAAGAAGGTTCAATAATCAATGCTGATTACAAGTACTCCAAATTCCAATAACAAATCCAAGAGCCCAGTTTGAGACTTCCGGGGGAGCAATTCGTCAAACAAATTGAATACTTGAAGGTTTTATAGACAGGGTTGAGAGTAATAGAGTCAACTTGTAATCTGCATGTAAAATATATATGCAGTTGGTAGCAGTTTTAGTATCAAAACTAATAAATACAACTGACAAAAAGGAAAATTAGGAGAAGAAATCAAAGGTAAATGACAAGTGAATCGCGTTTCACCATGTGTACTGGTTCCCCAGTTCTTATCCGCGCATTTGGACGAGCAAGCTTTGATTCAAATGGAGTCCTTGGCCGCACTTCTTGAATTTCATCCCACTCCTCACGACTAATCATTCTAACTGTGCCCTGACCAGCAGGAGCATGCTTTATTTTGCGCTCAATCATCTCTTGGGATTTGGATTCATCTAACTGTCAATGTCATATTAACATGAATCTTTGTAAGCATGGAATCACTACAATTGAATGAGAAAGGGTTCATGACCACTTATTCATGGCAAGCAAAACAGGTATTAAGGAGGCATATTACTCTTCAAAATATACAGCGTGACACATTTAAATTCAATATCAAACTTCTATTAGGCATAATTATACTACTAAAACATTTTCTTTCCCGAAAGGTAAAACAACAGTCCTATTTGGACAAGCAATAGGTGTAAAGGATACACATTTGGGAAAAAAATGTATTGTGTTAAGATAAGCTCCTAGCAAACAACTTAAAAACCCAACCAGACAACTTTGTGTTCAGAGAAGGGATCTAGGAAAATGAATCATACCATCATCAGGAGCTTTGCGAAAAGTGCAACTCCAACAGCAGTGAGAATCATTGGCATAGTTGCTGTATCAAGGTATGATTTTGATTCTGGAACATCTACCAATAACTTATCCTTGATAGGGTTCTTTCTTTTCCTCATCTTCTCCAACTCAGCAACCTTCCTCTTCAATGTTTCACTAGGACCATCACGGGATAGGGAATGCATCAGTCTACGCCGTAGAAATGATGCCCTGACGACTTGAAGCATTTTTACCAAGGATATGGTGTACGAATCAAATGTCTTTCAATAATAGCAGAGACAAAAATCCCACACTTTTACCCCAGGAGTAAAGATCTTCGATTGAGAGGTCGATTATTACTTCCCTCCTCCAAAAATACAAGGAGAGACTGTCTTCAGAACTGGGGGGAAGACAAAAGGTTCAAAATGTTTTAATTTTCCTTCAAAGAATGAAGTGACTATCTCTGAGTACTTACGGACATACATGTCTTAAAATAAAATTGAATTTCAACAGCACCCCCCTAAACCACTCATAACACGAGATTTTCATGTGTCATAGATGAAGATGTATATAAGGCGCGTGTGAATGATGTTAGCACCCGAATACCCAGACGGGAACAAAAGAGGACGAAAATGTAGCATTGAGACTGTCTGAATTCAATGAAGTAATCCATGTTTTGTCATCACAAGATTTGAGTTAAAATGTCAAACATGATATCAATGTAAAATTAATTCGAAGGGCAGGATATATCGTCACACTAGTTAGATGTTTAAACAAATTAAGGCATTCCATCAAGGAGTTGAATAAGTTCGACATAAAAAAAGGGACACATTTGGGGGTCAAAGAGTATTATAAAATGTTCGGGAAAAAACGTGCATGAAATAATCCACTAAATTTAATTCAGTCCATAAACCTGACACACAGCAAGGATTCTTGATCCTTTTTTGGTATAACTCATGTGTCCAGGCCAGCTTACGCGCACCTCAACTAATCCTAGGGCCCATCCCATCACCCACTAGTGGAGAGCCCAAGTAAAGCTGGAGCAGAGCTCCGTATGGACTGACCCCAAGGAGTTGATAGCACCGGAGCAAGAATTGTTGATTTCGCTCAATATCCATCTCAAATAAATCCAAGCATGCTATCTGCGTACAACTCGTTTCTGTAAGGGAGGACACCATGGCCAGGCTAGTCAGAACTTGTAACACTTAAAGAGAAGCATTTCATCGAACAGTTGATGGACACGCATAAACATAGGAGTTTTAGATGTAGAAACCAGCTATTTGCAGAGAGTAATCACGTAGCACGGCAGGATCGGAATTCAATCCTGTATATTCTAGAAATCGACTGGACCAAGATTCGTATTACACGTATATATACGTACATAAGTATGTGTGCGTATGTGTGGAGAGAGAGAGAGAGAGAGAGAGAGAGAGAGAGAGAGAGAGAGAATGTAGTGAAATTACTTGGTGACGGGATTGCCAACGACGGGAGAATATGGCTGAAGATTACTCTCGAGTAGACAGGTCTCCACCTCTCTGTTTGTTTCTCATCATCGGAAAATTAGCTTGGAACTTGTGGGAGGTGGAAGAAAGGAGAGGAAAAGGGAGTAATTCCAAGAAAAAAATGAAAGAAAATTGACAGGAAATTCATTGTTCTGTTTGGACTGTAAACTTAGGCTCTGTTTGGAACCAGTGGAAAAGAAAAGAAAGGAAAAGAAAATAAAAGGGAAGGAAAATGAGAGGAAAATGGGAGGGAAAATTTACTGTTCATTACACTTAAAATCCTTATTTTCTTCACACTTTCTCTTCCAACCAAACAATGGAAAAGAAAATTTTTTTATTTGGCTTTTCTTTCCTTTCCTTTCCATGGGTTCCAAACAGACCCTTAGTTTTTGATGTTTGATTGGGTAAAAAATAAAAAAAAATTATTAATTGTATAAAAATAACTTACCCTAAAATCTTCTGTAAGTTATTTTCCGAAATGAACGCCTTCTACTGCAATTCTCATGGCTCAGTTTTCTCAATCGTTAGTCCTGACCCACGTTCAATTTCAATAATCTCATATCTCTCTACACTATTTTGTTGATTTTTGAAAATATTTTTAAGTGTCAACCAAATATCGAAAAATAAAAGTTTTAAATTTGTTCTCTAAAAAAAATATTTTATATCGAAACGAACGGAGCCTTATATTTATTTGTTTCATTTTCTCTTCTTTTCTTTTTTTACCAAATAAGGGGAGGAATTGTTTTTAAACTTTTTTTTTTTTTTTTTTACCACAAGTTCCAAACAAACCCAAATACACTTGCTTTTAGCAAACTTGCTTCTACTAAATTATAAACTTCTCAGGCTTTTGTCAATTTTCTTCCAATTGTTCTTTAACTTTTGGCTTTACATATAGTTAAGAGCATCTCCAACGGGAGATGTCAAATCTAATGTGGAACTTGTAACGGTAATATTTGATACTAATTGACAAATCAACCCAGATGTCTTTTTAAGGCCAAATCCTACGTGACTTTTGACATGGATAAAGGGGGGAGGAAGCATGCCAACTTTGACTACCTACACCTTGCCTGCCAAATTTCAAAAAATGACTATTTGTATTTTGACATAAGGATTGGAGAGGGATAATTTGATGTCAAATAAATAGAATTTGACATAAGGGTTAGAGATGAGGTTTTGATATCAAATTGGAGATGCCAAAATGCCACATCAACCTTCAAAAAAAAATTGACATCCCCAATTTGAAGTCAAGGGTTGGAGATGCTCTTAGTGGAGAACTTGACCACAAAGTATTACGCTCACAACTTTTAACTTAGCAAAAACACCACACAATATCTAATTGCTCTTACTGTGTGTAAAAAAAAGGTAGGAAATAAATGGCTCGCTTAATGTATTTTTTTATTAAAAGAAATCAACTTGATGGGCATTATTAAGAGTGTTATTGTTTTTTTTTTTTTTTAAGAAATCGTTAGAAATTCATCGATGAATATGATGATTACTACAATCTACCGTGTTTAACAATACAACTGATACAACGACCTATTACACACGAGAAAACAGATAACACATCCAAATCAAATGAAAGTCCAATGATAAATTGATCAAATGGTCAGGTGAGCTGCGCATGCTACTTGCTGATGTCCATCTGCCACGGTAGTTCCACAGTGTTTTATTTTGGGAAATGATTTTACCACTCCTTTTTTGCTAACGCCACTCCCTTGCAAGTGTATTTTTGGTGCCAAAAATACACTTACAAGGGAGTGGCGTTAACAAAACTGGGAGTGACAAAATCAGCCACCTTTGTTTTTTATTTTTGCCCAATAATGTTACCAACTTATCAAGGGCCGTTCAGAAAATGGGTCAATGTTTTTTCAGAGAACTCTAGTCATCTTTAGTGAAATACGGAGTAGAAGTTTTACAGAAACTTCAAAAAGTAAAGACAAACTACAAAATTGATATTGAGCATGAAAGAAAATTATGATTCGGCTGTAATCTGATTCCATGTACTAAGACAAACAAGTCAGCTCCAGTGTATACTTCTTTGTGCTAAGCTTGAATAAGATCAAACAGAAAATAAAAGCCAGGAAACACCTGGAAAACTAGTCTGTATCTTTACAGGGGGGGGTGGCCTATTTTCTAGTAGAGTTGCTGTTGTTTCATGTGGACCATGAACGTGCTCTAGATAATAGACATCGCGTTATGCTTTCTTTTAGATTAGCAACGAGAGGTTTCCGGATCAGCTTAAGCAAATTTTTGTTGCAGCGTGCGCTATACTCCTGCTTTTAAAAAAGGAAAAGTAACCTCGACAAATAGCCTCTCAATATGGAGTGCAATTGAACATTACCTTCGCTGTCATTGGTTGAAATGGTGTGGACTCCACCACAAAGTGATGTCATGCTTACCATGAAATACACTTTTTGGTAAGCATGACATCATTTTGTGATGAGGTCCACATCGTTTCGACCAATAGGAAGAAGGGTAATGTTCACCCTCTTAAGTGGAGGGTGAACATAACTCAACTCCTCAATATGTTTGCCCAAATGCACAACCAGGGCAATTAAACTGAAGAGGGTAAAACAGGTTACCGCCACAAAAAGGACTAACCATTGTAAATTGTTCAGCAAGTACAAGATGTAGAAAACTAGAAATGGACAATTTGCTTGGCATTGCAGTTTGTAAGAATACAACAGGTTTTAACAAAGCTCCAGCGGCACGGATAAGCATCCATCTCAGTACTTCAAAACACAAGCGGGAGAGAGAACGTATAACAAATAAGGAAATTGTATTCTCCCTGGTAAGATGAACTTGTACAATTAAAATCCAAAAAACAAATAAGCGATTAGCAACAAAATCCATCAATATTTACCCAAAAACAAAAAACAAAATGCATCATTTCCCTCGCCGAACCCATGAATCGGACAAACCCCAAGAGGAAGCAAAAGGGAAAGAAACGTCCGAGGAAACTTCAGTACATTCAACCAATCTTCAAGCTCAAGTCAAGATTACTTTCCAGTGCATGGTTGACAGGATTTTTTGACAAAACTTCTGAGTGAAAAGAAAAGTAGTAGAAATCATGTGAACCCACCGGCAGCATAACTCTGGACATTGTCCACAAATATATGTGGGAAAACCTCACAGAAGTGAACCGTAAGATGCCACCCCTCAAGTAGCACAGATGCCCATCCAAACATGAAGCAAGGAAATTAGAACCATTAACACAAGAGAAGATAGCAGCCTAAGAGGCTTCATAATGAAAACCAAAAACAGGTCAATGGTTTCAAATCATCTAAAACAGGCAACTTGGAACCTATCAGCCTTTACCCTTTTGGAATTCCATACGCATAATACGCCATTCGCGTGGAATTCCTATGCAGGAGCATCTCCTTTTCAAGCCATTCATAGTTCTCAAGAGAATTCTAGTTTTCCCTTCAGCCTTGGAATATGCTTGGAACAATAGATTCTATTAATCCTAGAACAAGCCCAAGCAGAAGGCTTGGTAAGTTAGGCAGTAGAGAAAAGCTCTGTAGCCAAAACCATTGCTTGGGTCGTAGGCCTGAATGATACATGAAAGTTCCTGGTAATAGCAGCACATATTGCAATTCATCTTCACTTTAACGAGTCCAAGTGATTTTGGGCACCAAGATGCTGTTCTTACTTCTTACAGCAGGACGAAAATAGCAAAAAAAATACGAACAAACTATGTAAGGAGAACCCATAAACCTATCCAAACTAGCCAATGGAAAGCGTGAACTTAATCCTGCCATGGGCAAAAATATTAAGCAAACTACATATAGAAGAAAAATCACAAACATCTAAATAGTCTCCAAATAACTACAAACCCACAAATTCTACCTAATGAGAAATCCATGACAAAACATGTGTCTAGATCAGGCTGGCTAATCCATAAAGCAACAGAAACAAACTAAAGGACAAAGGTTCTTTTGATCTTCTAGCAGTGTCCACTTCGAGCAAGTTCTTTTAAGTGTCTACTGAAATCCAAACCGGAAGATGCAATACGCTGAGAACCAAGAAACCATTGTGCATTGCACACCTACAGGGAAAGCTAGCAAAGTCTACCTCGCATAAGGATGGTATCGACTACTGCCACTATAGCCAGCCCTACTTCCATAGAGCCCCCCTGCTCCACCATAGCCAGCACCAGGTCCAGAATCATAACCAGCACCAGATCCTGAGCCACCATAATTTCCATAGCCTCCACCTCCGCGGCCGTATCCACCTAATGCACTCCCCCCACCATATCCCCCACCAAACTCTCCCCCATAAGAACCAAAGCGACTAGAATAGCCAAGCGAAGGGTCTCCCCTATAACCCATGTAATCACTGCCGCCGAAGTCACCATAACGCCCACCAAATTCACTACCCCCACCATATCCACCATAATCACCTAGCCTACCACCACCACCTCCTCCAAAAGTTCTATAAGAAGCAGGGCCAAAATTGCCACTACTGAAACTGCTATAAGAGTCACCAAATCCACCAAAATCATCAACATATCCACGGCCCCTAGAACCCCTACCATATGCAGGAGCAGGAGCTGAGTTGGAGGATTTCTTTGGCTCAGCCTTCTTGATCTCAACCTACAACAAAGAATTAAGTTAACCTAGAATTTCCACTGCTTAAACATTTTTACGGCTGGTCACACCAACAAAATTAGACCTACAAGCTGCTATGATGCTATCTAATATTACTATACATCCTATAGCACACAGAGGTTGGCATTAATTTTATGGGTTATTGAGAAAGATTGAGACAATGAATCATCCTGCAATGAAAAGCAACTAAAGTGTAATCTTGTATTGCTGGTGAACAGTGAAAAGCTATGTCTGTGTCAGATGTCTTGGTGATCCATTGGACTGAACTCACCTGGGTGCCTGACATATCAATCTTATTCCCATTGGCCAGTATATTATCAACAACTTGTTCATTGTCAAAAACAATAAATCCAAATCCCCTGGAGCGTCTAGTCTCATGATCTCGTATGATCTCATGTTCCACTACCTTCCCATACTTTGAGAAGAAATTCTTGAACTCATCTGAAAACAAGAACCCCAAATTTGAAAAAAAGGAGGGAGGAACCAGATCAACAACCTCAAAAGGCCAACTAAAAATGACGTGTCGAATATTAACATACTTGCTGGGGAAAAAAAGAGTGAAAACACTTACCATCACTGACAGATGTTAGTATCCCACCAACGAAAATCTTCTTTGTTTTGAAATCCTTGGACTCGCTAGAACCTTTTGGGATTGTTCTTTTGATCTCAACCTGCTTATTAATTTCAGTGAGTAAGTTGCGATATCTAACAAACCATGGGGAATATAATCTAATACTTCTGTTTTGAATATAATCTCGGACAAAGCTTTGTGAACTTTTAAGTTATAGCCAAGATCTAGATTGCATCAAAAATTAGCAAATTTTCTCACAGAAACTAGAAAGGCATCCTGAATAAGACTCTCTATAGCTTCAGGTATCACAGACATACAAGTACGCATGTGAAACTTGATTTGATAGTACAACAAATCAACCTCAATCCAAACTAGCTTAACCCTTTATATTGATCACTGGATACACAAGAACTCCAGTACTCCAATAGCGTTTTTTCATTAAAACTTCGAATGATTTTCAAAAGGAATGGAACTGTTATTCCTCATCATCCAATGAAATGGCCGTTCACCTAAATAAGCAAAAGCCAATTCATTTGTAATTTGTGTCACTGACTCATTGAAACTTTACGCCAAACCAAATATTCAATCGAGCATTCTACCAAATTATAGTGAATCAAACACTACCCCTCCCCTCTCTCTTAGAAGCAATATCTATAACATAAACTTTAAAAAAAAGGGAACACCCTCTAATGGTAGGAACGTCAGCCTCAAGGCTGGCTCACACTAGTTTTCCAAACTACCCCTATTTCTTCTCCCCTCTTTTCCCCCAAATTTCATTACAACTTTTATAAAGGGAACGCCCTTTAATGGTATGAACGTCAGCCTCAAGGCTGGCCTGGTTCACACTAGTTTTCCAAACTACCCTAATTCTTCTCCCCTCTTTTCCCCCAAATCTCATCAAAGATTAATCTCAATTCGAGATCTTCATATTTCCATCTTTATCATAACACAATGTGCACATGGTACCGTCTAGTCGTATCATATTTATAAATCTAATCTACCCTTGGACGGTTAGAGACATGCCAAGAATTCCCTTTCTAAAGGAGAAAACAATCTATCACTAAACCCTAGGAAGAAAAACTCATCACTCACCTGCTTGTCATTGATAACATGGGTTTCAGCAATAACAGTGTCGACAACGGACGGATCAGCGTAGGTAATAAACCCGAACCCCCGGGGTCGACCCGTGCTCCGGTCTTTCATGATAACCGAATCGGTTATCTCTCCGTACTTCCCAAAGTACTTCGTGAACTGATCTATACTCACCACAAAAATCAGACACATCAAACAACAACACCAAAAAAAATTCACACAAATTAAAGATTCTGCAAACAAAACTCAAGAAGAAGAAAGAAAAAAAGAAGCAAACCTAATGTTGCATCTTTAGCTAGTCCCCCGATGAATATCTTCCTGTAACACAAATACCCATAAGCAACACGCCCTAGAAGAACGAATAATTGTCAAATATGGTGTGTGTGTGTGTGTAGAGAGAGAGAGAAGAGAGAGTAGGGGGGCAAACCCTGGACTGGCACCGTCGCCAAAGTGAGGATCGAACTTCTTGGAACCCATGGGGTTTGAGAGAGAGAGAGAGGCGGGGGGGCTGAGTAGGGATGAGGGTTAGGGCTTGGAGATGCGATTATTAAAGAAGATACGGTGGGGTATAAAAGGGGGGATTCTTCATTCATGGCGGTGGCCGTGGGAGGGGTGAGTTTCGCTTTCTTTTTAATTTTTTTTTTTTAAAAACGATAATTTCAAGTTGAAACTAAGGGTCATTATTTAGGCGATTCGCACGAAGCCCATCCGGCCCGTCGGATTTTTATCTGGTCCGAGCCCGTAAAATGGGTGGGCTAGTCCAGCCCGTATTTTGTAATGGACGGGCTCGAGCCTATAAATTTTTACTCGGCCCGGCCTGTGAGCCCGCCCGGCAACCCGCCCAAAATCCTGCCAACGGGCCCGCCTATTTGCCCAAAATTCCACAAAACTCTTTCTTTTTTCCTTTGGTTTAGTTTTGCCCAAGGAAATTTAAGTCCGTCCGGCTTTTGGCCCACATGCCCGCCAATTGGGCTAGCCCGTGGGCCGGACTTGGGCTTCAATTTATGGAATGTAGCTCGGCCCGCCAAAGAAAAAAGCCCTGTCGGCCCGACCCATGGGCGGACTTGGGCAATGACTTGGCGGGTTGGCCCGACCCGGCCCGATGATGACTCTTAGTTGAAAAATAATGAAAATAAAAAATAATTTTTAATTTTTTTATCGTTTAAAAAATCTTAATGAGATCTATCAAATAAAATCCATATTGGTAGAAAAATTATTTGCGTAACCGAAACACCCCCTGAGTACCCGCTTTTCGCAAGAAATCGATATACAACCTCCGATTGATTAATGGGTTTACTTGCGCTCCACACAAACAATCAAAGACACGAGCTCTTAAATGATATTAAGCCCAACTAAAAGCCCATTAAGTACTGGTAAAACAAATAACTAAACTAATAACCATCATTCAAGAGGGGAAATAAACCATCTTCGCTTTTGGCAAGGATTGATCTCTGACCTCTTGTGTGAAAGTCTACCAAAATGGTCAAATGAGCCAACTCCAATCATGAATTGATTTGCCAACTACATTAGTGTATGTAATATCACACTAACGCCACGTTTACAGTGAACAATAAGAGGTGGATGTGGTAATATTCTTAGATGGTATGTCCCGATGCCTCCCTATCCGAATTTTGTGGCAGTATAATGGGAGGAATATACAATCCAAACCCTTCCCAGTCATCGTTTTATCCACCCTTGCTGATTAAATAATCCTTATATATTCCTCAAACATTCTCACTTTCAAATATTACCAGCAACGAAAATCGGACAAATAAGAAATTTAACACACACATTATACTCCGCGCACTCTTATCCTCCCATACCATCTAATCTGTAAGTAAATCGACCATATACTCGTCCTCCTTTGTAAAGTAGTGCACGGCATTGCGAATTGTTGGGAGGAGCACTATTAATTTGCAAACACTTTCTATTCCAGAGCACTCATCTTAGAAAAATTTACAATTCTACGGTACAATATTTTTTTTCCCAACCAATCTTGTATAATATAGTTACTTCTGTCCTGTTTTTTGACCTGCAATCATCAACCAGTATCCTTTTCTTGAGCCCACCACTAGCCTCCCTCTTCCTCCTCCTCCTCCTTATTTTTCTTGTCTATCTCCCTTTTCCTCTCTTTCTCTCTTCTTAAGATCTCCGAACATTCACTATCGCGGTCTACATGCTTCCTTCGGATGGCGGGAGAGGAGCTAAAAGGCTCGATGATTGTAGGACCAATGTCAACGGCGATGCTTTGTTTGTTGGAAGTAGTATTCGTTCTATGTCAGTCTAGTAAACTTTGTTAATGAATACAATTGTCATAAAAACCAAAAACAAAACAAAAAAAACAAAGGTAAAAGAAAAGAGATGTTGTCATCCAAACGACACTAACCTTTCATTCTCATTGACTGGACTTTGAGCCTCTTTCTATATGTCTAACATAACAAAAGCATAATAAATAAGACTCGAAGAAAAAGAATTCATCACGCCATTGGCTAGGAACAAAGAAAGGTACCCGGAAATTACCCGAAATACATTTGTAGAGGTATTTATAATCGGTAATAAAAATTTATTTATCGGTCATATAAATACCTTGTTCCGGATCATTTTTGGGTAAATTTTTTTTTACCTGGCATTGCCCTATTTCATTAAAGACCAAAATACAGCACCAGTTTCTACGGGGATGAGCTTCTTTCCAGAGTCTAATCATTTATAGTAACTCTTTGACTAACATTTTCTTCCTATTTACGTGTTCAGATGGTAACCTAAGTCTAAAAGGTAGCAATTGTCCAGCTCGTGATAAAGAAATACGAGAGACACCTACAAGTTAAGATGGAGGTAATCAAATTGTAAGTGAATTGAGCAGCTCGTGAACTCGGCTCGACTCGTTAACGCTCAGCTCGTTTACTCTTTTGCAATCCGCGAGCTCGGTTCGGCTCCACTCACTAACGCTCAGTTCGGTTAGTAAATGAGTTGAGCTTAAGCCCTAGCTAGTTATCACTTGGCTCGTTCGACAAAAGCTCGGCTCGGTTAAAAAGACCCGTCTAATAAATGACTAAATTTGGCTCGTTAAGGCTCAAGCCAATCTCAAACTCCAATTTCTAGCTCGTTTACAAAATGAGTCGAGCTCGAATTCAACAAAGCTCGACTCGACTCGTTTATACAACAATGTAAGGGAGAGGCCACTGTCGCATTGAAATTTAGAAGGGAGGTCTCTTTTTTTTTCAAAAAAAAAAAAAAACTCACAGGTGATTAGCTGGTGTTTTGTGGAGTTGAGATCACCAAAAATCTTGCGTGCAAATAAACTCACATGGTAAATAGTAGTACTGTATATCTGTTACCAACGTGGAAAATCAGCCACATCAAAGATTCATAAAGAAAACAATAATGGTATGGACACGTCGACCGGCCACTCTCGGACCACTCATATCTCATATATAAGTGTGGAGTCCATTCCACAATTTTATCTGTGGGGCCCATCCCACATATAAGAAAGATGAGTGATCGGTAGTAATGTACGTAGCATTGTTAAAATAATTCTTGCCCAAAGGATTAGTTCTTGGTGGGAGTGATCCCCACACAATTAAGGGAGTGTTTCCACTAACAAAAAATACTAAAAATTTCACACATTTTATCATCTCGTTTTCACTAACAAAAAAGTTTCTGTATTTTACCATCATTTTTTCACTAACAAAAAAGTTGTCACAAAAACTATTTTTGCTACAGTAACTTTACTTACAAACAAATTAATAACTTATTCATTACCGGAAATAACTTGACATTTCTCAATAACTTATTGACTGTCGAAAACAGTTAACAACTTTTCCAACCACAAATAAAAATCTATAAACTTTTCATTACCGGAAGCACCCCCTAATTAAGTTTCAATTCTCGTAGTCAGGCCGCAATTTTATAAAATTTATTGTGAATTTCCTAATTTCGGCGTAAACGGCCCTGTCTTAACCGGATCGGAAATGAGATTACTAGACGTTTGTGCACGTAAGCTGGTCCAAATCCGAAAAAATAGCTAAGAAAATCAAGAAAACAAGTTAAACTAAAAGCCCTGCTGGATCTCTCTCTCTCTCTCTCTCTCTCTCCTGTATTTCCTTTCCCGTATAGCTGACACAGATCAATTCAAAACCCCTCCCAAGTCTCCCCATTCCCCTGCTCTTCTCCCGCATCGCATTCCCCCCCATTCCAATCTCTCTCCTCTTCATTACAGACCTCCTCCCTCTCCTTCTATGTATTTAGCATACGCATAAAATTGTATCCCTCTATACATACATTCACCCCCGTGTTTTGTAAAAGATGAGCAGTGGAGCTAGGGTTTCAATCCCGAACAGCGTTCGGAAGACGATCCAGAGCATCAAGGAGATCACGGGCAACCACAGCGAAGAGGAGATATACGCAATGCTCAAGGAATGCTCCATGGATCCCAACGAGACCGCCGACAAGCTTCTCCTCCAGGGTTTGTTTGTTTTGTCCCCTTCTATCCATTTCCCGTTTCTTCGCCTCTCCGGCTCTCTGTTTTTTGTTTTGTTTTGTTTTGTTTTGGTATTGATTTATCTTGGTTGCGGGTGTGATTTGTGTTCGGTGGATTCAGCTGGTTGTAGCCAAATTTTGGGGGTTTTGCGATTTCATGGCGGTTTTATAATGTTTCATGGGGGTGGACTGAATTGGGCTATTTTTTATTCGGTTTTGGGGGCGTTTTCGTTAAACTAAATGGACTAAAGAACACATTTTTACGGGTCATTCTCTTCGCATACATCAACTAAAACAACATTTAGCGGAAACGACTTGACTAAGTCCTTAGCATGTAGTCCAATAATGTAGCAGAAACACACTCTTAAAGTTTGAGTTTAAAGCTTTGTAAAATCCTCACTTGATGGCAAAGTTGTGAATTTGAAAGACCCAAAATGACATTCAAAAAATTTGAGGATTTTTTTTGTAAGGGATATAATGATAACAGTTGGAGTGTATGGTTCAGTTTAATGGGTTTTCACTGTTTATGTATAGTTGCTTTACGATTAGGTTTTCTTTTGGTTCAGTTACTACTAAAACATCTCCATAAAAGTTGAGTAACATCCCTCTTGAATGGAGGGATTTGATAAGAAAATAAAATAAAATAAAGGATTAGAGTTTCTTGCCGAATCAATCATTTGGATTGAGTGGTTTGGTGGGAAATGGAGAGAAAAGTACAAAACATGCATTTTTTGATTGACTACTTCCCCTTTTTCACCAAATCATCTTTAAGGGCTCCCCTTTCTTATCTCGCCTTTTCTCACAATCCATAGGGGCTGTAAAAGATTTGTTTGATATGAAGAACTTTAATTTGCAAACTCAAATTTAAGCATAGAGCTGTGTACAATCGTAACAGATGGCGTAGTTGTGTATTTGAAAGACCCAAAATGACCTTCAAAAAGTTTGAGTAAAATTTGCTGCCTTCCTCGATTTGATATGAAGAACTTTAATATGCAATCCCATATTTAAGCATAGAGCTGTGTAAAAGCCTAACTTGACGGCGTAGTTGTGAATTTGAAAGACCCAAAATGACTTTTAAAAAGTTTTAGTAAAATTTGTTGTCTTCCTTTGATTTGATATGGGTTTGAGTTAAGGATGGGAGGGAGTTTTTAAGGCCTCTTTTAAACAAAATTGAGTTTATGGGCCGGAGATGCCACATGAAGTGACATTTTAGATCATTTCACAACTTAGTTTCGGTTTATTTTTAAAAGCTTGTTTTTATGAGTGTGCATGTGGGGTAATGCAGCACACACAGTTCGTGGAAGGTCATGTACTCCTGTCGGACACCGACATTCTCTTTGACATGTGTCTGACACTCAAATCCGAGGTGTCCTGTTTTTTCTCAATGTTAACATTTTGGACACTTCAAGGGCACTACAAAAATGCTCCTGACACTCTCAGGACACTCGCAACACAAGTTTGGGTCATTAAACAAAATGATAGACTCTAATTATAACTAATGGAAGTCTTATAATTTGTGTGAAGGTTGATGGTTTATTGACTATAAAGACATAAATGGTGAAACTCTTTTTGTTGAAGTACTTTTGTAAATAATGTAATGATAAATATGATATGAGGTACATACAGGGTAACATATTTACAATTACAACCTTATTTTTGTTTTTTATTCATGCAACAGTATACATATACATATATATTTTAAAAAATGTCCCCCAACATGTCGTTTCCTCCAGTTTTTAAAATTTGTGTGTTAGAGTGGCGGTGTTATGTCCGTGTTAGTGTTACATAGATGTGGTGTTGGTGTTGGTTGAATGTAAGATGCTCGAAATTCAACACTGCTATTTTTCCATATTAGCCTAATATTTGATGTAGCCTATAGGAAATGGCGAAGTGTTGGTGCACATGAGCAGAAATACTGCTTAAATTATTTTCCGGTGCAGATTTTGTTGAAATGTGGATCCATGAGGTGTTCAAAGTGATACTGAGAAGGGTGGTAAACAGGGTTGTTTTCTTGGACTTCATTAGTAGCCTGTCATATTTCAGTGATTTGCGTAGTGTACTTTGACTAGCCTATAAAGCATTTGAAGAATTTATATACAGTTGTACACCTCTGGAATGTCTACGCATGCAAACTGGCCTAAGTTCTTAGGATTTGGCTAATCAAAGAAGTCATTTCAGTAGCCACTTTTAGAGATTCAGGTTCAACTCATAGTCGACCCTTGGTATTTATGGTCTTTTTTCCGTGATCAGTTTTGAGATGGCATTAAATTCTAAAGAATCATTGTAACTGCTCAAAGTGAAGTTCTATTTTTGAGCTTTGGTTAAGTGATTCAGCTGCTTATTCATGTGTTAACAGTTGATAAGCAGTTGATGCCCTAGTTATTGGCGGATCACAAAGTACTATAAGTTGGGTGCACGGCCTATAAGATTTTCTGTACATTGGTTGAACTTGAAGGTGTGCTGTGCCATGAACTGCTTCTCCTTTATCACTAAAGTGTGCGATGCCTATAGAGATTTTGTTGAATTGTATCTTATCAAATACAGGATTATGTGTTTTAGTCCATCATCCTCTTTTATAGTTTACCTTCAACTCTCCAACTGAAGCAATTAAAAGAGTGTGTTATGGTTTTACAGATCCATTTCATGAAGTCAAAAGGAAACGTGACCGGAAAAAAGAGGTAAAACTATTTCGTGCATCGTAACTGAAAAAGGGTGCAGTTATATTGTTGATTTCTCTATAAAAATTGTCGATCAGTGTGTACTTTTTTATGTGTAATAGAGGAACCAGTGGCAAGGTTGAAAATAGGGAAAAAGTTGGTTAGGGTTGGAGCAATTTTCTCTCAAAATCGATTTGTAGAGATCTTTGTATGATCCATAAAGGAGTTCATCTTAGCATGTTTATCACTTCAGATACAAAAAAAATTCAATAACTACGTGCAAGATGGTTATTTTTGGTGTACCTGGCAGATCTGACAAAGATTTCAGTTCTTTACATGCTGCGAATTCATGTCTGTACTTTATATATTTTGGTATCTTGGTGTTTGTATTCCTGCAGAATTTGAGCACCAAAGAGTCCGGAGAATCGAGGTGGAGACCTGGTACGCAGGGGAGAGGGAGCAGGGGTGTCCGGGGCAATTATTCTCGCCCCATAACGAATGGTAATGCACTTCTTTGATGATGCATATTGTTGTCATTTTAGTGTCTTTTGTATTAGTAGGGTTCTTTCTAAAAATAGGTGTCTTGATGCAGTATGTTTGAGGGTATTGTTGTCATTTTAGTGTCTTTAGTACTAGTAGTTTTTTTTTTCCTTCCTAAAAATAGGTGTCTTGAGTCCTCATTAGGTAGTTTTTGATGTATTGATTAAAGAATATTGGGAGCATAGTCTCTTTGTATCTCTTTTAGGGATTTATCTCTCTTATGAATCTATCCCTTTGATTTGTTTTGCACCATTGGATGTGATTTCTTATTGAGAATATGTTCCCACTTGCCAGAATTTCCTTGTTATTAATATAGTCATGTTACTTTCCTTGTCATTGCCTCTTGGAACTGATACTCTGTAAGGGCTAAGACCTCTTAAGTATGCCTTTTCACTTGACCCCTGTACTCTTAAAGCATGACAAAGCATTTCCTGCATTATATGAGCGGTTGGGAGGCTGGATGTCTTTTAAAGTTCAACATGCCTTGTGGAGTACGTCTCTGGAAGGTAGTTGGGAGGGGTTGGCTTGAGGTTTGTGATGCGGTTTTCTGGCATCATCTTTGGTTTCGGGAGGCGAGATTGGACGTGGTTTTTCCAGAGCTTGCAGATAGTTGTGGATAGAGGTTGGTTAGGGACTATTTAAAAAGTTGATGTCCCTTCTTGGGAATGCTTTTAAGCTGCCCAGACTAGGGAAGGGTGAGGATGGTGGTATGGTGCTTTGGTTAAGTTGGAAGTAGTAAGTTTGAAGGAATGTCCTATTCTGTAGCCTTACTGATCGGTAGAGCTGCCTCCGTGCCTCATTTCGTTTTTGCATCAGGGGCCATTTGGTGATGCCATGACTTCCTGGAAGAGCTTTTGGCCTTAATCTCTTTTAGCTGAAGTGCTTTGAATGTTTTACCAAACATAAACTGAAGTACTTTTACAGCATAGACATGCTTTCTAGCCACGATACCAGATAGACCCAAAAGCATTTGCAATAATCACGTATCTCTAAGTTTTCCTATGCAGCTTGTTAGTTACTTGTCTCGTTTATACATCAGTTCTTTTTTTCTATTTTGTACCTCTTTTCAGATGCTGGTGGTGGCAGAAACTTTGCTCCTGTAAGGGAAAACGGAATTAATCAAGTTTCTGAGAAAGTTGGTGGACTCTTGTCTTTGCCTGCCTCCCAGGAGACAAAAACTAAGGATATCACTCCTGCCAAAAGGTGCTACTCTCTGAAATAAATGTTTAAACAACATTCACATGTCTTACCCTGTAGTCTTCAAAATTATCGTTGTGCTGTGTTTGGTTTGGTTTTTGAAAAATAGTAGGGGTAATAAGTGGAGAGAGATAGAGAGAGAAATATTGGAAGTAGGGGGAATCTAGGGGGAATTTTTTGAAAAATTCTTTTTGAGTTGGGAAGAGAACAAAGCAACGTGGTTTCAGGATTGTTGGGGTATTTGACTGTTTTGCAGCTCTCCCACCATCCTGACCAATGGTCCCGCTCTGGGGTCTCCTGGGCGTGCTGGTGCTGTACATGCTTCTGATTTGGATGCTGAAATTTTGGCCAACAAATCTGAAGAGGTTTCAGCAATTAACATGGGTAAGGTAGGGGGTCCACCAGCACTTATCCACTCAATCAAGACAAAGGAAAACCCCAGCATTGGATTTGGCAAAGAGCACTCACATGAACAACTAGCATCAAGCTCGAGCAATAGCTCAATTGCTGGGACCCAGGCAGCTTCACCTGGAGTCTATTTCTCGACTTCAGATCCTGTTCTGGTGCCATCTCATGATTCACGGCTTCCAGGTGCTGTGGGTGCAATAAAGCGTCAGGTTGGAAGCCAGCGGACTCCTGTTGAACAGAATTCACTGGTCCTTTCAGATGGCAAATCAACCGATGGTCAGGACTTTGCTCCTTTTTGGGATAGACACACACAATGTTATCATTTGATACACGAAACTTGATTTTTTTATTACTGGAAAGCAGCTTATGATCCTTTGGTTTTTTTACCGACTGAAATAACAGCTTCAGATGCTGGGAGCTCCTCGATGCAAGTAAATATGCCAACCAAATCCATGGGGGTTGGAAAGCATCAACTTTTGGATTCTACACAAGCTGTGTTATCTACTCATGGTGGCTCTTCTGTTATAAGGTCGTCATCGAGTCACAATAGTCACTCGCAGCAAACAATTGGCTCTCAAAAAGGTACCTGCCTTATTCTTTCGTTTTTGTGACACTTTTTTGTACTGCTTCAACTTGTGTTACAACTTACAACTACTGGCAATGTCTTTGGAGGTTTGAGGGTATATTTGAGTATCCAACATCACAATTTTGATACATATAACTGATCAAAAAATTTAGCAGCACATTATCATGTTAGTATGATGAATGTTATGGGTACTTACCCTCCACAATTTTTTATTTAACGTTTGTTATCCTATTATATTGGATTCATGTAGTTGCTAAATTGTGCCAACCCTTCTGAGCTTATCATTTCTCATCAGGGATAATCTCATGTAATTCCATTTTTGTCCCCCTCAAGATCATTGAAAGTCGAGGTTTCCCCATTTTCCTTGTTGTGAAAAGCGACCATGACTAATGGTAAAGGGTTGTCTGTGGTCTTTTGCCCATACTTGTCTCACGACTAAAGACATCTTTCAAAGGAGGCGATGTAACACAACCTGTGCCCCAATGTGTATCATGTGTAACAGGGATGAGTAATTTCAAACCACTTATTCTTGCATAGCCCCTTCACTTTGTGCTTACGGTACCACTTATGTCAATTGGTGCATAGTTGTTGGGTGGCCACATAAGCTTTTGAACTACTTTAGACGTTTTGGAAGAAACAAGAAAGCAAAAGCTTTATGGTTTTGCATTATTATTTGTTTTTTTTGATAAGATTTGCATTATTATTATTTTTTTTGATAAGATTTGCATTATTATTTGTTGAGAATATAAATAGTAAAGTTGCCTCTATCTCTAACAGCTTAAGCTTTTAGATGAGTTGGTGTCTAACAATTTAGTATGGTATCAGAGCAGGCAATAGATCCTGGGTTCGAAACTCACCGCTGACCTAATGATTAAAAATTTACACATGTTTAGCCCGCTTATGAAGGAGAATCTTGCTACACATGTGGGGGCGTGTTGAGAATATAAATAATAAAGTTACCCGTCTCTCTAACTACTTAAGCTTTTAGATGAGTTGGTGGTTAACAATATAATATTTTCAATCTTTTGGGGGGTTTGGTTGGAGCGATATGCAATTCTTTGATTTCCCTCTGGGATAGAGTTTGTTACATATCTTCTTTTTGGGTATCGGTTTCTTTACCATTTGGGGGATTCTGTTGTTTTTGATCTCTAAGGTTTGGAAGGTATTGTCTGATCCATAGTGAGAGAGGTTGAGCTTTGTATCTCTTCAAAGCACTTTAAAATATATTTATACCCTTTTCATGTACTTTTTTGTACTCTTTACACAAATATCAAGGTTAATTGACACCCATCGGAGATTAATTGGCTGTTTCCTTTCAATATAATTTTGGTTGGTTACTGGAAAAAGTACTGTACTTGAAATTAGCTAGTTTGGGGCTTAACAAAAATCTCTCGTTTGGTTTTTTGAATTTATCAATTTTGCAACTCAAAGTTAGAACCATTTCCAGTTGCACCTGAAGTCTCCCCAGTTCATTGCAACAGGGAATGGGAACTACCTAAAATTGGTAGGAAAATACTAGTAAATAAATTGAAAAGAGATGATCTTACAAAAGAAAAAAGAAGTGCATGTAGGTTTGGCAACTATACCATTTGCTGCTTTGTTGGGTTTTCCATGTTCTGACCAACGTCCACAATCAACTCATGGTTCATCTGTTTTCGCAGCAGTGGGCCTTAGTAAGGAGTGGAAGCCAAAGCCAAACTCTAATCTTGCTCAAGTGTCTGGGACTTCTGGTTCATCTGAGGTTCCTACTACATTGGAAGCTAATACCCAGTCGTGCCCTGTGCCCAGTGTCCTTGATTCAAAAGAAGCCTCTATTAAACTACAGAGGAAGTTAGAGGAGTTACACATGTCAGATGGTCAACAAGTTATCATCCCGAATCATCTCCACGTCCCTGAAGCTGAAAAATTTAGTTTTTGTTTCGGAAGTTTTGATGCTAGTTACAGTGGTCTTGAGAATGAAAGTAACCCCACACCTGTTTCTGAAACTTCTGAGAGTGTTGAAGAAACAGCAGAGCAGTCCTCAAGGTTTGTGAATTTTTTTTAATCTTATCTTTCCTGACATGGATTAAAATATCGTTAATTTTATTTTGCTAAGATGATGAATGTTTTTTAATTCCTTTTAATCTTTAGAGATAGGAAGAAGCATGTATACCTTTGACTTGTCTCATGGTATCATAGTTTGAAATGTCGGTATCGGTCGCTATAGCGGTATCGGTCGCAATGACGTGGTTTCGGGGTGTAACAGTCACAGTCGCATGACTCGCACAACATAGGAGAAAGGAAAATTTTCAAAATGGCCCCCAAACTTTCGCCCAAATGTCTCATAAACCCGTAAACTTTAATAAACTTCAATTGAACACCTAAACTCTACGAACTTTATTAAATTTGGCACCTACCGTCTCACTTAGTCAAATTGGTGACGAAATTTGCTGAGATGGACTAAAGGCGCCATTAAAATGGCTGATTAGGAGCGAGTGGGGCAAATTTCCTCTCTCCCTCCCTCCCTCCCTCTCTGTTTCTTCCATATGTAGAATTCTCCCTCCTCTCCTCCTATTCTTTTCTTTCTTACATCATTATAGTGCACTCCGCCCCGAATTCACATGGTTTATCCTTGATTCCACAAATTTCTTGTGACCCATTAAGGTCTTTCTCTTCTGACATCGAAACCCATTCGAGACTAATATCCCGGTACTCAATTTCTGTTTCCACACGAACAACTTGGCAATCGGTGTTGATGGACAAATTTGCATGTTACAAAGAATGATAAAGGCACATGCTATTACGCTAAATTGTAAAGTTTTTTTTTTTTTTTTTTTTAATTTTATATTCAAGCATATTGTTATTGTGATTTCATATTATAGTGTAGTGGTTGTAACTTGGAAGAAAAAAAATTGGAAATTCCAAATTCATACATGCCAATTTCAAGGCTTGTGTGGTATTGATGAGTCTGTGGAGGAAGATCCTTTATAAAGTGTTTTCACGCTCCACTACCAGCCATAACGGGTCTTGGTACCTACCCATACCGTTACCTAAGGACCATGCATGGTATGGATGAGTCTGTGGAGGAAGATCCTTTATAAGGTACATTCATGGTATGGAGCTTAGGGGAAAAAGTTTGGATCTCTTTTGTATTGCTAAATTCACTATTTTGGGTCCATAAAGTACCACACATAGGACTTGCATTCCAAATCATAAATTGCCAGGGTATTAGTTTCTGGGTAACACTATACATTCTGTTGGGCGAGATAAGAAATGAATCTTCAAGTATTGACTTGGTTTTACTTGACTAAAATTCTTTTGCTCTAGGTTAATGAAGCATTGTGTGTGTTGAGCTAGTAAGTGTTGAATTTGTTGCCCTCCTGTCGTAGTCCATTCTTTGAATGAATACTGGTATCTCATAGTTGTGAACATTTTGAATTGTATGCCTTTGAGTATTGTTCTTTAACGTCTTTTTATTTTTAAATCCTTGGATTCAGTGAGCAAAACGCGTTGGCAACTACGGACGAAGGTGATTATCATGACCGTCCTCAATCACCAATACATAGACCGGAAAATTTGTCATCTGGTGTGGGCAATGTTTCATCCATTACTGTTCCCGAGTATGATGAGTCTAAGCAAGAGGCTGCCTTGCCACCTGGTAGCCGTCAATTTCCGATGATTCATACTTCTCCTAGCTATAGTTTTGGTTTCATGCCACCAATAGTTGGAGGCCCGCTTGCACCACTTGAAAGCACCGAGTCTCAAGCACGTGATGTTCCTCGCCTCCCAAGCTTCGTTGTATGTTTTTCATTCTCATGTGTCTTCTGCTGTTTGTTACCTAATATAAGTAATAAGATATATTCAACGCTCTAACTTGATTGTTATTTTGTATTTTATCTGTAACTTGTCCATGGCTGTTTTCTAAAGGGTAAGTTGTACTGTGGTACCCATTTTATTTGATGTTATGTTTTCAAACTGAATATGGATTGTGAGTTTTTCCATTAGTATGCTTTTTTGTGGATTTTGACTTTTAACTTTTGTACTTCTAAGAGTGTTTGGTTATTGAATCGTTTTGTGTATAGATTCCGCAACTATTGGATCCAGCCAGCTATTATGCCCAGTTTTATCGGTCTGGGACTGACAGTGATGGTCGCATTTCTCCGTTCCATGCAACTGGAGTTGCAACCAAGTACAACGGGAATGCTGCAGTTTTATCTCCGCAGACTTCTCAATCTACTCAAGAGGTTTGTACATTTCTAGGACCTATGACTTTTTAGCCATTTCAAGTAAACACTGGGAGAGTTTTACCAATTCTTTACTGAAGTTACGGAGAATTACATGTCCTATTGCCTGTTAATTCCGTCCACGGTATCCAAATCTCAGGAGTTGTTGATGTGCCGTGGGTGTCTTTCTGTGTATATGTTGGATAACTTGTTTTTCAGGGAAAGAAAATCCATGCACTACCTTTTTCTATAGCTATTACATGTCAGTGTGGCACATGTGTTTGCTACACATAGGACATCTGATGAATGTTGTATAATGTAGCATGTGCTTTGCTTCATCAATGACCTAAGAAGTTTTGATGAGATATGGCATGAAGTTTTTCCTACCTTGTGCTAAGTTGTTTAGATATCCACTAATATCATCATGTACCATTATTTTGCTTGCATGTCAAATTGCAGGGTGGGAACTCTTTGGTTTTGCCTACGGCCGGTCCAACTTCTCTTGTGACTCAAGCTGCAGAGGGCACGCAGAGCTCAATACCTCTAACTCAGCAACCCCTCCCTGTCTTTCGACATCCAACCGGGATGCCTATACCCCATTATCATCCAAACTACATTCCATATGGTCACTATTTCTCCCCATTCTATGTTCCCCCTCCATCCATCCATCAATTCTTAAGCAATGGTGCATTCCCGCAGCAACCCCAGGCTGGCAGCATATATCCAGCTCCACTGGGGGCTGCTGCCAAATATTCACTTCCACAATACAAAGCGGGGAATAATACTGGAAACCCAGCGCACGTTGCGATGGCCGGAAACTATGGATATGGCTCCTCCCCTACTGGTTATAATCCCAGTTCTACTCCAACATCTGGAAACTCAACTGCCAATGAGGATCTTGCAACACCCCAATTCAAGGAAAATAACGTCTATATGACAGGACAGCAGGTTGGTTTTATTTTACATCACGAGATTAGGCTTATTATTTTCGTTTGGTATCCCAAACTCTTGGGTGTTTAGGGTCTTTTGGAATATGTTTACCATAGTGTTATGGTTGGATTTGATGATGATAGAATAAAACCATGTCATGTGTTAGCTGTCAATTGATTGGGGCTGTTATGATTATTGTTAATTGAAACTTGAAAGCCTAAGGAGAGGGAAAGGCCTAAATTAACATGGGATGTAGTTGTAAAGAGCGAGGTGAAGTTCGGTAAATATAGCTTTCATTTATAGAGCAGAATGGCAGAGAAAGATTCATGTAGCCATGCCAGTTGATCAGGACATAAGGCTCAGTTTGGTTTGGATTATGTTTAGCATTCAATCTTAGACTTTGTGCATCCATTTGGCTGTACATTGTCAGACTTTGGCCACAAGGCTCAGTTTGGTTTGGTTTGGATTATGAACATTGTCAGATGTTATTGGGTCCATGCAATCAGAGTTGACGCCCCTTCTTGAAAGAATCCAACACTTCATATTCCAATTCCAAGTCATACAATGTGTTTTTATTTTGGAAATTGAAGTCAGAACGTGAGCCATTCGCCCTTCCCACCTTCCTTGTCAAGAAAAGGGGAAAACAGAAAAGAGGACGTGTACCTCAATGATTTTGTATTTCTTCTTTCTTTATATGCATCAGCAGCATAACTATCTACATGTCTATATTTTGATTTCTTTCCCCAGATTCCAGACTTGGAAAAAAGGATTAACATTGCATAGTAATGTTTTTTTGTTTTGTTTTTTTTATCAGAATTATATAGTCATGTTTACGTTCACATGTTCTTGCCTTTCATTTTTGTTCTCTGGCAGAGCGAAGGTTCAGCGGTATGGTTTGCTGCACCGGGCCGAGACATCTCTGGCTTACAGCCTAGTTCATTTTACAATATTCCTCCTCAGGGTCCAGTTTCTTTCACCCCACCTCAGAGCCATGGCACCTTTACTGGTATCTATCACCCTGCACAAACAGTTTCAGCATCATCCGTTCACCCTCTTCTACAACAGTCTCAGACCATGGCTTCACCTGCTGATATTCCGGGACCCACAGCCGGTGCTTATCAGCCGCAGCATGCACAATTTAACTGGCCCAATAACTATTGAAGGATTGATCTGTCTTTTCCTAAACCAGCAAAACAAGAAATGCAAAGCTCGGTATTGAGATTATTTTGGGGATTCCAACAATTTGGGATGGACGAAGACATGGAAAAGGTACGAGATTGGCCTGAATTGAGTGTAAATCTGAAGAAGGATTCTAAAAAGTAGCCAGCAGTATCTTCTGATTGATTGGATGGCAATTGGAACATACTAAAGTTAAACTCCTATGTAACGGATCAACCATTTTAAGTTAGTTGAGGTGGGTATGTGCAGGTCTTCCTTTCTTGCTTCTGTATGCGGTGTAACCATTTTGCTCTTCATTGATAGAAACTTGAGCGTTGAGAAACTTTTCCTTGTCCCTTGTTACCCCCCTCCCTATTTCATTTGAGATTTCATAGGCTTCTTGCTGGTAAGATTAGGGTTTTAGGTGATTTTTCCAGTCTCTCGCCCTCTTACCTGTATAAAGTGATTTGATAGCAAGAAAGGATGTTGTAACTGGTTTTGGCATAAGCAAAAAGAACCATTCAATTGCTCCATTTGGTACTGATGCACCATTGATATACTTTGGACTTCGTTTTTCATTTTCTGTCAAGCCTGGAGATAGTAAATTCTTCCTGATGCCAGGAAAATCAAAATCATTTCTTCCTTTTTAACGTTGTGTTTCTGTAGCTCTGTGAATTACTTTGTCAGAGTAATTTCTATCGTATTATTCTCTCAGACATTTAATGATTAATGACTTTGGTTTAACTATGTTGGTTAGGGTTTGCCTAAACGTAGGAACAAAAGCAGACCACTGAAAACGAATGTATCTACTTTAGATCCTGTTATCCATTTACTTTCTTAAGCTGATATCGTCGGCTTACTAATAATCCACAAATAGCCGATTAAACAGTGTCTCTTCATTCCACTGAAAGATTGGAGGTTCCTGGAATGATGTTTTTTTGGGGATTTAACATGAGAATTTTCTTGGAACGTGTTGAACATTTCAGTTTCTCAGTTTGTTCATGACTTCAGCGCGAGGATTGATACATTCTTAGTTGTTTCAAGTTCATCAGAAGCCTTTGGTAGCAATTTTTGGTTATTGTTTCAGTTGGCTGTTTCGTTGGGAAATTTCTGACATTGATTTCAATTGGTATAGTACCAATCTCATCTCAACAAAACAAGATTTCACTATCGGTGGGTGGTGACATTTGAATCACCACTTTCCAAAGCAAAAGCATCCTCACTTTTCATGTCACTGTCAACCAGTGTTTGGTTTTTGTAGGAAATCATTTGTTGGCCAAGTGGACCATTAGTACTACAGACACATATTTGAAAGCAAATATATTCAGACTTGTTTGATGCGCGTGAAATTCATGCACATTGAGCGATCAACTGCTCAACACTGCTGTCCGGACATTTTTGGCCGTCGTATTAGTATTTTCCAACTCTGTAGATGAGGATTGAAACATAATCAATTATCCAAGACAAACGAGAGGAATTCTTCTTTGTGATGAAGGGGAATTTGGAAAAGAAATCACTCATATGTCAACCTCTCTTGTCATTGTCATGTGTTTTGTTCCAGATTTGTTTAAATGAACCATCATTCGTTACTTTGACATGTCACTTTCATGTACCTTATGATGAATAAAAAAATTGATACTTTCACCGTCTCAAAATATTATACTATTTTGGAATAGCATGTCATTTTCAATTACCTATATCTTCTAGTATGAATGTTAAAAAATATGCAGTGTATATCTTGTTTGATAGATTTTAATTAGTTATATTAAACAAAAATTTCAAAATCACATAAAACTTTATAAATCAAAAGATATAAGCAATCTAAAATGACACACAGTCTCAAAAGAGTCTAACATTTGGGGACGGAGATAGTATTAAACTTAATTAATCCGGCACCCCGAGTAGTTTACCAATAATTCATCTGACTAAAACTGATCTTGTTGTGCGGTGTTATAAAATAAACAAGTCAGATTTGACCCAATAGTCGATGCCGTAACTTAGGGGTTTGCTCCTTCTACTACTTCAGGTTCGAGACTTATTTTTATGTACCAATCAATATGGAGTCAGATTTGACCCAATAGTCGATGCCGTAACTTTGGAATGGTTCGCTAGAGATTAGTTAAGGTCCGTGTAAATTGGCCCGACTTTTTGAAGCAAAAAGTTGGATATATATATAAACTTTCTTGTTATGATAGTCAAGAGTGTCCGGGTCTATTTATGCACACAACAACTAATTCCCGATCTTGTTAAAGGCGAATCATCCGTGCCCGGGCTCGAAAATTCACAAGAGTTGAACCATGGACAATTGCGGGGGAGCGCACCCACCAACCACCCGAATAATTTATGTAGACCGATACAGAGGTGATCGAAGGGAGCTTCTTAACGGCCATAGGGCGAAACATGCTTAAATAAAAAATGATAAACAACTTGGATAAATTAGGTAGAGTGATACAGAGGAGATTGGAGAGGAGATTGGAAGGGAGCTTCTTAACGGCCATCGGGCGAAACTTTGTTTTCTGCCGCAGTTGACCATATATAATATATGTAGATATGTTGACCCCGAGGGGTGGCCTGATGGGCAAGGTTTGAGATTTACGGATCCGTTCTTTTTTAAGGTCTCTGGTTCAAAACCCTTCTTAGGTGCTATCAACTTCTTTGAGGCCAATCCGAACGGAGTTTTGCTCTGACTTTAATTGGGGTTCCCACAAGCGGAAGGTGAGAGAGCGAAAGCTGATCCGGATACTTGTATTATAAAAGGAATATATGTGATATTTTGTCCAAAAATATTCTGCTGGAGAGTATTATTGGGATTAACCGTTACGGTTCATTATATACTTTCATTGACTTTTGAGAAATTGTAGAGCTTTCTCGGCCCAGTATTCGTATGTATATATAGAGAGGGAGAGGGAGGAGAGAGAGGGGGAGTGATTGTGTTTGGAGGAGAGAGAAAAAAGTGGGACTCTCCTTAATTTGAGTGCTGTTGTGCTACTTAAAAGGTGAGAAATTAATCTATGCCCATTTTTTTTTATTAACTTTCGTTACTGAATTTATTTAAAAATGCTTGCTGCTTAGATACATGTGTTGGGAAAAAAAAAAAGGCCTTTTGTTCAAATGGGGGGTTTTGGCAAACTTTGAGCCAAAGTTATAAGTAATACATAAACACCTTTGGAGGCAGGTAAGATGTTTGAACCATTGAAAGAATGAAAAAAAAAATATATTAACAGATGAAAGAAAATTGTCTCGTGAAGTGGGCATGGATAAAAGACGAAAAGTCACTTTCACCGCATATTGCTTGAATCACTCCGATTGGGAAAAAAAATTCTATAGCTTCCATTTTTGTTATGTTCGATTAGCTTATTCTCTTTTCGGCTTCGTTCTTATCATTGTATTTTTGCTTATATTATGCTCGTGAGAAAGTGTGAACATGGTTCTGTTCGCCGGGCAATCTCAACGTGTGATGTGCACGGGACTGTATAAAACCGTGTATCCTACAATAGAACCACCACCTCAATTAGAAAATTTTGTTTTAAGGACTGCGTCTGATACACGAGTCTCGGTTCGGTTTTCTTCATCGGATTACTATTTCTGATTTGTAATTTATGTTTCTTATTGTTCTTTAATTTCAGAACTACAAGATGAGAAAGTTTCCATACTCGAACCTACAGATTTTCCACTGTTAGATTCTGTATACCCGGCAGTTGTGAACTGTTTTTGCAACGATAATGTTACAATAGATGAAAAGTTTCCATGAACCTGTCCTTGAAAGACACACACCGATGTGAATCTGAACCGTTAATCTGCTTTTCATAGACAGGTTTATGGAAACTTTTCATGTACCATATCAACCCTCTTCTTTTATGTATGTCGCAGATTTTGTTTACTTGATGCTTTTCATCTAAACATTAGAAAGTGGTCCTTGTAAAATTGTAGTCCAATTCAACATCCCATTCGGCCAATCTAACCTACCTAGGACATGATAGACGAACAAGGTTCAAGTCTACCGGTCTGTTAAGATACATTACTGCCACCTTCTGTGGGATGGAACAAAATTTCTCTCATTTGAGTCTTTTCTCCTTCGAATCGATTCCGCATTTTGGTTTCCAAAGAAATGCTTTTATTTTGCCTTATATTTCTCCTTTAGATCTCTCATTTCATGTCCACTAATCCACATGTACCTTGGTCCTTAAGCTCACTTTCCTTGCATCCCTTTCAAATTCCTTTCAGTTTATCTTTGTATTGGGAATCATCTGATTTGGTGAATTACAATTGTGCTTGTGGCATGGCATAGGTATTATGAGGGTTTTGATTGCAAAAATGGCGGGTCGCAGTCCGCTATTGCCTGCAACTAGAAGATTCCGGCCGGACCTAGGCCAAAACGCTCTCGCAACGTTTAGGAACCGTTTTTTCACAATTTTCGTACTTGGGGTCTTGATTTTCACCTATGTCGCGGTGATTTATCAGCCCGAGGACCCTTTGTTCAGTTCTTCAACCAAGATCACAAGTTTTCTCACATCAACATCGAGTGCCACTTTTATATCAGATAAAACCATTGTCAAGACTGGCGAGCACTTCTTGGTTCTAAATCAGGCCGCAGTGCCTGATTCCATAAACATTGCAGATATTGATCGAGGCACGATGTCGGCCATCCTTAAGAAGAAAGATATGCATCCTGTTCTACCTACCGTTGGGGAAACAGCAAACGACTCTCTACCCGTTGAGGAAACAGCACACGATTCTCTACCCGTTGAGGAAACAGCAAACGACTCTCTACCCGTGACTGTTGGGGAAACAGCAAACGACTCTCTGCCCGTTGGGGAAACAGTAAACGGCTCTCTACCCAGTGATGTATCAGAGGCTTCGTTTAGCAGCAGGCGGTACTTATTATACCATGGAGGCGGAGATAGATGCAAGAGCATGAGTCATTACCTCTGGAGTTTCATGTGTGCTTTGGGTGAAGCTCAGTACTTGAACCGGACACTGGTCATGGACACGAGTATTTGTTTGTCTTCGGTCTACACCTCATCGCACCAAGACGGAGAAAAGAAGGATTTCAGGTTCTACTTTGACTTCGACCATCTGAAAGAGTCGGACTCCCTTCTAGACTCGAGACAGTTCGCGTTCGATTGGACCAGATGGCACCGGAGAAATGGATTGAAACGAAAGGTCGTTAAAGATTCCCGAACGACTCCCACCATGCTATCCTGGTTTGATGATACTTTGGTCATGAGGAAGTTTGGCTCAAAGGAATCAGATAGTTATTGGTACAATGTGTGCAAAGCAGACAATGAATCGGTCGTGGAACCACCTTGGCATTCGGTACGGAAGTCTAAGCTGTTGAGGGACATAGCGTCCTCGATCACATCGAGGTTGAATTGGGATTTCGACTCGGTTCACGTAGAGAGAGGAGACAAGGCCAAGAACAAGGAGCTCTGGCCTAATCTCGACGCAGACACTTCACCCAAAGCCCTTCTCTCCAAGTTGACGGGAAAAATCGAAGACGGAAGGAGTGTGTATGTCGCAACGAATGAACCGGGCACATCCTTCTTCGACCCGTTGAAAGAGAAATACAACACTCATTTCATCGACGAATATAAAGATCTATGGAGTGAGAAGAGCAAATGGTACAAGGAGATCACAAAGCTAACCGACGGGGTCCCTGTCGAATTCGATGGTTATATGAAGATCTCGGTCGATATGGAGGTTTTCTCGAGGGGAAAGAAGCAAATCGAGACTTTCAATGATCTCACTGAAGATTGCAAGGATGGAATTAAATCCTGCACCTCATGAGCCATCTAATCGCTGAACTCGAGAAATTTGAAAGCATCGGGTCTTCTAAGTTCAGAAGTCGCAACACACGTTGATGTAAACTAACGCTGTATTGTTCCAATTTTATCGGATGCCGCCGGAGGGACATGTAGATAACGCTGTATAATGTAATGCAGATTGAAATTTATTCTCTTTCGGTTTATTGTTCTGTTGGAGGTGGAATTTGTATCTAATTGCAAAATCTTAGTTTGCAGGAAATGCAATTTCTTGGTACATTCATGGCTCGTGAATGTGTTCTTTCTTTTTTTCTCTTCGAAAAGGATAACTAGTAGCATTGATAATCATCGGAAAAACAAACAAAGAGCATATTCATCTTTTAACAAAGGCGTGGACAACTACAACGGCGGATAGGCTTCCCAAATAGAAACACCTATCCTCTAAAACCCGTACAAGCCAAGCAATGAATCGCACCATTAACAACACGCCTGATAAAAATTAAACTCCCAACACACATAGATAACATGCCGATCCACCATCGGAAAACACCCACAAAGGGGAAGAAAACTTTCCGCAAAGGGGAGGAATCACTCCACAAGGGAGATCACAACGAACCATCGCTAAAGAAAAGAAGAATGAAAAGAGAACTAGAGAAATAAAACCTCTAGCCACCGTCAATGTCGCCGGAACTCGCAGTCTAGGATCGTGAATGTGTTCGAAGGGACCATAATTCGATTACCTATAGCATATGTTTTCGTTTTTTCTGATACGCGAAAATGAAGAAAACGTAAAATACTAGCTTGATCGAGTTTGTTTGCTTATCGTTTTTATACTCGTCGACATTGATCTAGCATAAGGAAACAAGACAAGTAACTTGCAATTTTGCAGAACTATCTTATAATTTGCTCAGATCGAGTAAGCAAATAACGAAGATGGCGAACTAAAACGAGCTCTAACTTGGTGATCAGTAAGCAATTTGAGAAGGTGGCGAACCAAAACTATCTTATTTGCTCAAAGCAAGCGTCGTGTTCCTGTTACTGTTGGGTCGAAGGCCTACACGATCACCCTAAAACCGTCAGTTTCATATTTACTTCTGATGCTATTGGGCCAAAGGTCTGTGAGCATCCCAAATCAATTGTCATGACGACACGATGCAACCAAAGGCAATCGTTTGTAATTAATGTTGTTGGTGGCCTATTCAAGTGCAAAAATGCTATATATACACGTACACAGAAAGGCGAAAATGTATAGATTTGCAAACAGATATGTTCGCACATCGCAATCGTCCGACGCGTGTGAGTTCCATATCAACTGCGGGGAACCCACGTGCATCTAACGTTTTCAATACAACTGTATCCGGATCTGTACGCCTTCATCTGTATCCGCAAACATTTCTACTCGAGACACTAGCACACTGGGACACGAGAAGAAATAAATACCCATTTGGAATGGTCTTGTGGTTGTCGCACCCCTCCACCTTTAATCTTTATCTGATGTAATATGAAAAAGATGTGAGCAACCGGTCTTGCCACACGCACTCCCGAGCTTCAATTTGGATGTGGTTTGAACCGTTAAAAAGCTTGTCAAATCTACTTTCTAACCCAAGTAGTTTGGATTCTAATTTGTTTGTACACACAAAGATGTGACCATTTTACCCTCAGTTGGTAAAAAACAAATTATTTCGGAAAAACGCTCACATCTCCCTCATTTTAAATTGGATGCAGACCTAATATATATAGATATAGAGTGTTTTCAAAATACTATAAGATGGTTGAATCCATCCATAAAAATAATAAACTTTGGTTTATGAAAAGAGGGTATAAAGCAGGCCACTACAAATATCATCGCAATTTCTTGGTACGTTCACGGCTCGTGAATGTCTTCTTTCTTTTTTTCTCTTCCAAATGGATAACTAGTACCATTGATAATCATCGAAAAACAAACAAAAGGCATATTCATCTTTTAACAAAGGCGTGGACAGCTACAACAGCGGATAGGCTTCCCAAATAGAAACACCTATCCTCCAAAACACTTACAAGCCAAGCAATGAATCGCACAATTAACAACACACCTGATAAAACTAAACTACAAACGCAAAGAAATAACATGCCAATCCACCATCGGAAAACACCCACAAAGGGGAAGAAAGCTTCCCGCAAAGGGAAAAAAACACTCCACAAGGGAGATCACAATGAACCATCGGTAAAGAAAAGAAGAATGAAAAGAGAAATAAAACCTCCAGACACCGTCAATGTCGCCGGAACTCGCAGTCTAGGATTGCGAATGTGTTCGAAGGGACCATAATTCGATTACCTATAGCATATGTTTTCGTTTTTCTGATATGCGAAAATGAAGATAACGTAAAATAATAGCTTGATCGAGTTTGTTTGCTTATCGTTTTTGTACTGGTCGACGTTGATCTAGCGTAAGGAAACAAGACAAGTAACTTGCAAAACTATCTTATAATTTGCTCAGAGTAAGCAAATTAAGAAGATGGCGAACCAAAACTATCTTCTTTGCTCAAAGTAAGCCTCGTGTTCCTGATGCTGTTGGGTCAAAGGCCTACACGATCACCCTAAAACCACCAGTTTCGCATTTACTCCTGATGCTATTGGGCCAAAGGCCTGTTAGCATCCCAAATCAATTGTCACGACAACACGATGCAATCAAAGGCAATCGTTTGTAATTTTTGGTGTTGGTGGCCTATTAAAGTGCAAAAATGCTAAATATATACACACTGAAAGGCGAAAATGTATAGATATGCAAACAGATATGTTCGCACATCACAATCGTCCGACGTTTGTGAGCCCCATATCAACTGTGGGGAACCCACGTGCATCCAACGCTTTCAATACATTTGTATCTAGATCTGTACGCCTTCATCTGTATCCGCAAACATTTCTATTCGAGACACTAGCACACTGGGACACGAGAAGATCAAATACTCATTTGGAATGGTCATGTGGTTGTCCCATAATTTTAATGAGCCTCTATTTGGAATTCCGATCTTGAAGGAGTAGAAGACTCCCATATCCCAATGATTCAATAATTAATAATTTCTCCACTCCTCTTCGTCAGTATTACTTAGATATTGATATCTGAATTGTTTATGCTTTGTTTGGAAGTTGTGGAAGAGAAGGAAAAGAAAGGGAAAATGAAAAATTTTCCTCCTCCCATGTTTGGATTCCTATGGTAGCGTTGTGGTAGTGGTGGTGGTGTAGATGGTGAAGTGACGGTGGTGGATGAATGATTTTAGGGTGATAATGTTAAAGGCGGAGGGATGGTAGCTTGTATTCCAACGATAATATAGTGGTATGCTTTCTATCTCCTTTTCATTGGTTAAACTTTATTATTTTTAGTGTTCAATTCCACCATCTTCTACTATTTTTTAAAACCCTGTTTATCGATGTATGATTAATTTTTATCTGATTTAATATGAAAAAGATGTGAGCAATTTACCGAAATGCTTCGTTTTTCGAACAATAGAGGGTAAAATGGACATATCTTTTTATGTATAAATAAATTACGATCCAAAATACTTGGGTTAGAAAGTAGGTTTGACAACCTTTTTAACGGTTTAAACCACGCACAAATTAGAGTTCGGAAGTGTTCAGGATAAGGCTGCGAAGTTTGACATATTATGTAGTTTTTATGCGCCTCTGGCGCAAAGAAATGCTACCCAGGCGCACTTCATTGCGCCCCGGGCGCATCGTTTTAGTTCACAAATGGCCAGATTTTGCGGTCATGCCACACGCACTCCCGAACTCCAATTTGGACATGATTTGAACCGTTAAAAAACTAGTCAAATCTACTTTCAACTTAAGTAGTTTGGATTCCTATTTGTTTGTACACAAAAAGATATGACCATTTTACCATCAGTTGGTAAAAAAATAAATTATTTCGGTAAAACGCTCACATCTCCCTCATTTTAAATCAGATGCAGACTTAATATATATCTATAAAGAGGGTTTTAAAAATACTATAAGATGGTCAAATCCATCCATAAAAATAATAAACTTTGGTTTATAAAAAAACAGTACAAAGCAGGCCATTACAAAAAACGTCGAAATACTAGCTACCACCCCTCCACCTTTAACATTATGACCCTAAAACCATTCATCCACCACCGTCACTTCACCATCTACACCAACATCACTGCACCACCACTACCACCAATGCTACCACGACCATTGCATGAAGCATATTTATGTTGTGGGATTAAGTTTAGCGTTTTACCGAAATAATTTATTTTTCGTACAACTGATGGTAAAATGGTAATATTTTTTGACGTACAAAAAAAGTAGGATCCAAACTACTTGGGTTAGAAATTCAACTTGAAAAGCTTTTTAACGGTTCAAACCATTCAAAAATTGGAGTTTGGGAGTGTTTGGGACAAAACTGCAAAGTTTGAGATATTACGTAGTTTTTATACGCCTTGGGCGCAAGGTTGTGCTCCCTAGGCGCACTTCATTGCGCCCCGGGCGCATCCTATCGATTCACAAATGACCAAATTGTGCGGTCTTGCCACACGCACTCCCGAACTCCAATTTAGACGTGGTTTGAACCGTTAAAAGACTTGTCAAATCTACTTTTTAACCCAAGTAGTTTGGATTCTAATTTGTTTGTACACAAAATGATATGACTATTTTACTCCCAGTTGTTCAAAAATAAAATTATTTCGGTAAAACGCACACATCTTCCTCATTTTAAATCGAATGCGGACTTAATATATATCAATAAAGAGGGTTTTTAAAATGCTATAAGATGGTCGAATCCATCCATGAAAATAATAAACTTTGGATTATGAAAAGAGAGTATAAAGAAGGCAACTACAAATATCATCGGAATACTAGCTACCCTCCCTCCACCTCTAACATTATGACCCTAAAACCATTCATCCACCACCATCACTTCACCATCTACACCAACATCACTGCACCACCACTACCACCAACGCTACCACGACCATTGCATGAAGCGTATTTATGTTGTAGTGTTAAATTTAGCGTTTTACCGAAATAATTTATTTTTCATACAACTGATGGTAAAATGGTCATACCTTTGATGTACAAAAAAAAATAGGATCCATACTACTTGGGTTAGAAAGTAGACTCGAAAAGCTTTTTAACAGTACAAACCATGCAAAAATTGGAATTCGGGACAAGGCTGCGAAGTTTGACATATTATGTAGTTTTTATGCGCCTCAGGCGCACTTCATTGCACCCCGGGCGCATCCTTTCAGCTCACAAACGGCCAGATTTTGCGGTCTTGCCACACGCACTCCCGAACTCCAATTTGGACATGGTTTGAACCATTAAAAAGTTCGTCAAATCTACTTTCTAACCCAAGTAGTTTGGATTCTAATTTGTTTGTACACAAAAAGATATGACCATTTTACCCTCAATTGATCGAAAAACAAATTATTTCGGTATAACGCTGACATCTCCCTCATTTTAAATTGGATGCAGACCTAATATATATGGATAAAGGGTGTTTTCAACATACTATAAGATTATCAAATCCAACCATAAAAATAATGAACTTTGGTTTTTGAAAAGAGGGTACAATGCAGGCCACTCCAAATATCATCGGAAAACTAGCTACCACCCTCCACCTTTAACATTATGACCCTAAAACCATTCATCCACCACCGTCACTTCACCATCTACACTAACATCACTGCACCACCACTACCACCAACGCTACCACGACCATTGCATGAAGCGTATTTATGTTGTAGCGTTAAGTTTAGCGATTTATCGAAATAATTTATTTTTCATACAACTGATAGTAAAATGGTCATATCTTTTTATGCACATAAAAAATAGGATCCATACTACTTGGGTTAGAAAGTAGACTCGAAAAGCTTTTTAACGGTACAAACCATGCAAAAATTGGAGTTCGGGAGTGTTCGGGACAAGGCTGCGAAGTTTGACATATTACGTAGTTTTTTGTGCTCCCCAAGCGCACGTCATTGCGCCCAAGGGCCGTCCTTTTGATTCACAAACGGCCAGATTTTGCGGTCTTGCCACACACACTCCCGAACTCCAATTTTGATGTGATTTGAACCGTTAAGAAGCTTGTCAAATCTACTTTCGAACCAAAGTAGTTTGGATTCTAATTTGTTTGTACAAAAAATAATATGACCATTTTACCCTTAGTTGTTCAAAAATCAAATTATTTCGATAAAATGCACTCATCTCCCTCATTTTAAATCGGATGCAGACTTAATATATATCGATACAGAGGGTTTTTAAAATACTATAAGATGGTTGAATCCATCCATAAAAATAATATACTTTTGTTTATGAAAAGAGGGTATAAAGAAGCCCACTACAAATATCATCAGAATACTAGCTACCACCACTCCACCTTTAATATTATGACCCTAAAACCATATATCCACCACCGTCACTTCACCATCTACACCAACACCACTGCACCACCACTACCACCAACGCTACCACGACCATTGCATGTAGTGTATTTATGTTGTAGAGTTAAGTTTAGCGTTTTACCAAAATAATTTATTTTCGAACAACTGATGGTAAAATGGTCATATCTTTTGATATACAAAAAAAATAGGAGCCAAACTACTTGGGTTAGAAAGTAGACTCGAAAATCGTTTTAATGGTTCAAACCATGCCCAAATTGGAGTTCGGGACAAGGCTACGAAGTTTGACATATTACGTAGTTTTTATGCACCTCAGGCGCAAGGCTGTGCTCCCCAGGCGCACTTCATTGCGCCCCGGGCGCATCCTTTCAGCTAACGAACCGCCAGATTTTGCGGCCTTGGCACACGCACTCCCGAACTCCAATTTGGACGTGATTTGAACCGTTAAAAAGTGTGTCAAATCTACTTTCTAACTCAAGTAGTTTGGATTCTAATTTGTTTGCACACAAAAAGATGTGACCATTTTACCCTCAGTTCGTCAAAAAACAAATTATTTCGGTAAAACGCTTACATCTTCGTCATTTTAAATCGGATGCAGACCTAATATTTATGGATAAAGAGTGTTTTCAACATACTATATGATGGTCAAATCCATCCATAAAAATAATAAACTTTGGTTATTGAAAAGAGGGTACAAAGCAGGCCACTCCAAATATCATCGGAATACTAGCTAACACCCCTCCACCTTTAACATTATGACCCTAAAACCATTCATCCACCACCGTCACTTCACCATCTAAACCAACATCACTGCACCACCACTACCACCAACGCTACCACGACCATTGCATGAAGCATATTTATGTTGTAGGATTAAGTTTAGCGTTTTACCGAAATAATTTATTTTTCGTACAACTGACGGTGAAATGGTAATATCTTTTGACGTACAAAAAAAGTAGGATCCAAACTACTTGGGTTAGAAAGTCGACTTGAAAAGCTTTTTAACGGTTCAAACCATGCAAAAATTGGAGTATGGGAGTGTTTGGGACAAAACTGCGAAGTTTGAGATATTACATAGTTTTTATGCGCCTTGGGCGCAATGTTGTGCTCCCCAGGCGCACTTCCTTGCGCCCCGGGCGCATCCTATCGATTCACAAATGACCAGATTTTGCGGTCTTGCCACACGCACTCCTGAACTCCAATTTGGACATGGTTTAAACCGTTAAAAAACTTGTCAAATCTACTTTCTAACCCAAGTAGTTTGGATTCTAATTTGTTTGTTCACAAAATGATATAACTATTTTACTCTCAGTTGTTCAAAAATCAAATTATTTCGGTAAAATGCACACATCTCCCTCATTTTAAATCGGATGTAGACTTAATATATATCGCTAAAGAGGGTTTTTAAAATATTGTAAGATGGTCGAATCCATCCATAAAAATAATAAACTTTGAATTATGAAAAGAGGGTATAAAGAAGGCCACTACAAATATCATCGGAATACTAGCTACCACCCCTCCACCTTTAACATTATGACCCTAAAACCATTTATCTACCACCGTCACTTCACCATCTACACCAACATCACTGCACCACCATTACCACCAACGCTACCATGACCGTTGCATGTAGTGTATTTATGTTGTAGGGTTAAGTTTAGCATTTTACCGAAATAATTTATTTTTCAAACAACTAATGGTAAAATGGTCATATCTTTTGATGTACAAAAAAAAAAAGGATCCAAACTGCTTGGGTTAGAAAGTAGACTCGAAAAGTTTTCTAACGGTTCAAACCATGCACAAATTGGACTTCGGGACAAGGCTGCGAAGTTTGACATATTACGTAGTTTTTATGTGCCGCAGGCGCAAGGCTGTGCTCCCCAGGCGCACTTCATTGCGCCCTGGGCGCATCCTTTCAGCTCACGAATGGCCAGATTTTGCGGTCTTGCCATACGCACTCCCGAACTTCAATTTGGACGTGGTTTGAACTGTTGAAAAGTTTGTCAAATCTACTTTCTAACCCAAATAGTTTGTATTCTAATTTGTTTGTACACAAAATTATATGACCATATTACCCTCAGTTGGTCAAAAAATAAATTATTCTGGTAAAACGCTCACATCTCCCTCATTTAAATCGGATCAAAACTTAATATTTATCGATAAAGAAGGTTTTTAAAACACTATAAGATGGTCGAATCCATCTATAAAAATAATAAACTTTTGGTTTATGAAAAGAGGGTATAAAGCAGGTCACTATAAATATCATCGGAATACTAGCTACCACCCTTTCACCTTTAATATTATGACCTTAAAATCATCTATCCACCACCGTCACTTCACCATCTACACCAACATCACTGCACCACTACTACTACCAACGCTACCACGACCATTGCATGAAGTGTATTTATATTGTAGGGTTAAGTTTAACGTTTTACCAAAATAATTTATTTTTTGAACAACTGATGGTAAATGGTCATATCTTTTGATGTACAAAAAAAATAGGATCCAAACTACTTGGGTTAGAAAGGAGCTAGACTCGAAAAACTTTTTTAACCGTTCAAACTATGCACAAATTGGTGTTCGGGAGTGTTCAGGACAAGGCTGCGAATTTGGCATAATACGTAGTTTTTATGTACCTCAGGCGCAATGCTATTCTATCCAGACGCACTTCATTACGCCTCGGGCGCATCCTCTAATTTCACAAACGGTCAAACTTTACGGTCTTGCCAAACGCACTCCCAAACTCCGATTTGGACATGGTTTAAACCGTTAAATAGTTTATCGAATCTTCTTTATAACCCAAATAGTTTGGATCCCAAATTTTATACATTAAAAGATATGGCGATTTTACCCTCGACATGTTGAAACATAAATTACATTGAAAAAATGCTTGCATCACACTACTTTTATACTGGATCAAAATCTGTTTTATATCGATAAAGAGGGTATTCCCCACATGTCTTATACTAAATCCGTCGCTGCTCTCATATGCTAATGTAGCGAATCGATTGTAAATTTGGTCGTGAAAGTGGAGTGACGTTGTGAGTAGACTTCTTCTTATTCTTCTTAGTTGATTCAAAACCTTAAAAGTGGAATTTTTTTTTTTCAATCGTCATACATCAGCGGGGGTTAGTAGGGGGTGTTAGGATTAGTACGGAGTCCAGAAGCTATCCATAACTTGGGACCCCAAGGGTATTGCTCCAGCAAGAGTCGAACCCAGGACCTCCCTCATAGGGGGGAGATGACGTATCAACTGCACTGGGCAGTGGTTGTCTTAAAAGTGGAATTTGGAGTGGAACAGAGGAGAAGTATACTATGGAGAAGAGGATCTTTTCACCCCCGGCGTCAGATGCGGGCCGGCCATGCTGCTATCGGCACAACATTGTTTTATGCAGCAGCCATGTGATCATCATAGGGATACCCTACAAGTAATCTTGTACGTTCTTTTTATAATCGGATGTCCGAGCCAGTTTGCGCACATTTTGACTAATTCCGAGGCCCTGAAGATAACAACCGAGAATAACTCCAATGGCCCCAATGTTTGGAATGTTTGGCCTCCGTGTGAATGAAACTTGTGACCTCATGGATGAGCACTTAATGTTTTCTCACAACCACTTAGCTAAACGCCTGGGTAAGTAATCTTGTACTTAACTAATATCAATCACATCCTCTCGAAAATATTGGAGTAATTTATTGGGATTGACCGTTTATTTTTTCAGTACTTCCCTCATCACTGATTCGTTGACTTTTTCAAAAATCGAGTAGCTTAATTGGCCCTGTGTTGATATGTGTATATAAAGATACTAGTTTTATATGTATGGGAGAGAGAGAGAGATATTTCCTTCCTTTGTTCTATAAAGAGCCAGTTTCTAGGAGAGAGAGAGAGAGACGTGGGAGTGATATCCCGGGTTTAATTTCATTGCTGCTGCTGCTTGAAGGTGAGAAATCTATGCCTGTTTTGATCTAAATCTCCATTGCTATAGATACACATACTGTAATCTATGCCTATTTAGTTATATTATTCCGCGGCTAAAAAAATGCTTGTTTTGATTTGTTTACTATGTTTACCTCTTCATATACAACACTTTGTCTCCCTGAATCCAGGGTGACGGAGCCAGGATTTGGAAACGAGAAGTTTGATGGGAATTTACTTGTGTTGAATGTTGTATGGAAAAATGTGAAGAAAAAAGTTTAGTGTAAATTCATATAACTGGACTTTGTCATGCGCTTTATTCTTCTTTGTGAAAAAAGAAACAAAGGCTTGTCTATCTCTCATGGCTCCGCCACTGTTTATACCTCGTCATTACTTTACAAGGCGTTTGGGTTTACGGCCTTGAATCGAATGGATGGGATCCTTTTATATATAAACTTCGATTCACCCCGTGTTCTAGTTCTACATAGAAAGACTGGATATGAGTTATCAAAAACAGGTGCGCGTAAGTTGGCCCAGACACCCGAGTACCTGTTTGATGGATTTTTAATTACCTTTGTGAATATAGTTATTTCAAAAGCTTAGATTAGAAATTTGATCCTCCTCGTGCATAATTTGACGAAACACTTACTCCCATGTATTATCTCTTCCATCAATCCTCTACTTGAGAATTATCAACTTTATCTTAGGTCATGCTTGATTTATATACCTATAGATATCGTAAATCGCAGATTTTTTTTTTCGACGTTAAAAAAAAAGACGCACATTTTTTCTCCTGGGTGTGGTTGTTAAACACCAGAATAGTGATCCCGATAAATTTGTAGTCCAATCTCATGTCTAATCCGGCCAATCAAACGGACCCTTAGTAGTTAACCCACCTAGGATATGCACTTTAGATACCTCATTCCATGTCCACTCGTCCAAATGTACCTTGATACTTCAGCTCAACTTTTTTCCTTTTTTAGTATACGTATTCGCCACCACTATTTGCCTTGGCTCCGTCCCTGTTTTTGTATTATCCGATTTGCGTTTCGGTTGTTTACAGATTCGCTGAACTGTAATTGCATTTGTAGCAGGCTTGGGGTTTACGATGTTTTCGGTTTTCAAAATGTCGAGTCGCATTCCTCTCCTGCGAACTGGAAGACTCCGGCCGGAGAACCTGGGCCAAAATGCTATAGCAATCATCAGGAACCTTTTCTTCACGGTTTTCGTATTCGGGGTCTTGATCTTCACCTTCATCGCGGCGACTTATCAGCCCGAGGACCCTCTGTTTCATCCTTCAACCAAGATCACAACTTTTCTCTCATCGACGTCGAATGCCACTTTTAGATCAGATGACACCATTTTCAAGACCGGTGAGGACTTCATGGCTGCGAACCAGACGGCATTTGCTGACTTCATTAACATAACTGATGTCGATGAAGGCGTGACGACTGCCATCCCTAATCGCGTTTGCAAGGTAGATAAATCGATTGACTGTAAAGACCAGGAGTTGTTCCATGTGATGATGAAGGCTGCAATAGAACGGTTTAAGGACATACATTTTTACCGGTTCGGTAAACCGGTTCGCGGATTGGATGATAGTTCTTGTCACATGGCATGGCGGTTTAGACCCAAGGAAGGAAAGAGGGCTGCTTTTTACAAGGACTATCGCAATTTCGCTATTGCAATATCCGACAATTGCTCTCTGGATGTCGCTCAAATCGGAGAATACCGCTCGGGAGTGAACGCAAAGAGGAGGAAGAAGAACCATAAACCGGGGTTCGAGAAGAAGCACAAGAAGAAAGGCAAGCATCCTGTTTCTCTCCCTACTCTCGGGGAAACGGTAAACGACTCTCTGCCCGTGGTTGAATCGGAGGCTTCGTTTGCCCAGGGCCGGTACTTGGTTTACAATGGAGGCCAAGATAGATGCAAGAGCATGAGTCATTACCTCTGGAGTTTCATGTGCGCTTTGGGGGAAGCTCAGTACTTGAATCGGACACTGGTCATGGACCTGACTATTTGTCTGTCTTCGATTTACACTTCGTCGCGTCAAGACGAAGAAGGGAAGGATTTCAGGTTCTACTTCGACTTTGAGCATCTCAAAGAGTCGGCTTCCGTTTTGGATTCAAGCCAGTTTGCGTTCGACTGGAACAGATGGCACCGGAAGAACGGATTGAAAACCCATCTTGTCGAGGATTTTCGAACCACCCCCATGATGCTGTCCGGGGTGGAGGATACATTGGTCATGAGGAAGTTTGGTTCAGGGGAGCATAGCTATTGGTATAGAGTATGCGAAGGCGAGACGGAATCGGTTGTGCAACGGCCATGGCATTTGGTGTGGAAGTCTAAGCGGCTGATGGACATAGTGTCCGCGATTGCATCGAGGTTGAACTGGGATTTTGACTCGGTTCACGTAGAGAGAGGAGAGAAGGCGGCAAACAAGGAGCTCTGGCCCAATCTTGATGCAGATACTTCCCCCGAACCCCTTCTCTCAAAGTTGACGGGAAAGATTGACGATGGGAGGAATTTGTACGTCACAACGAATGAACCGGACACATCCTTCTTCGACCCTTTGAAAGAGAAATACTCCACTCATTTCCTCGACGAGTATAAAGATCTATGGGATGAGAAGAGCGAGTGGTACACGGAGACAACAAAGCTCAACAACGGGATTCCTGTGGAGTTCGATGGTTACATGAAGATCTCGGTTGATACGGAGGTTTTCTTGAGGGGGAAGACGCAAATCGAGACTTTCAATGATCTCACTAACGACTGCAAGGATGGCATCAACACCTGCACCTCCTCAGCCATCTAATCCGTATACTCGAGAGGTTTCAAACGTTGTTGCTTCTACGTTTTGGGGGTATCCGCGAGTATCACCTTTCGTTTCTTAGCTTTTTCTGAAGTTTCGGTATCAATTCAAAAGCAGCAACCCATGTGTCCTGTATTTCTGGAGATTTGAATATCCAATCTTCTTTCGAATTCGTAGCCGCACTTGAGTTTTCTCTCATCCCTTTTGATTTTACTCGCGTGAATGGAGGCTTATGGTACGAAATTGCGATTGGGGGGATACCGTATCCCTCGTTGTCATACTCTTTGATAGTGCATGTTTTCTTCAAAGTCAGCTTCATTGTAATCCACACGATCTTCTGCGAAGCTTGATCAGATGTTACGCATTTTCGCTTCTTGAGAATAAGGTGAACTACTGCTACTGAAGTAGTTCTTGCTGTTACTATGGATACAGAAATTTCCAGTCTTGAGGAGAAGAAGTTGCTCGAGAAAAACCCCAAAAAAACTTCGTAGTGAATGGAACTGGGCATCACCGTTGTGTTCTAAGTTTCTAACGCCTGTTTTATTGGTCTCTAACACGCAGCGGTGTTCCAAAATCACTGAATAATTACAATTCAGACTCCACCCCGATCAGCCTTGCCTGTGAGCTAAGCTACCCTTTGTCCAACGTTTTGTTGGAAAATATTATAGGATATAATATTTTATTTTAAGTGTGAATGAAAATTGATTTATTTTGGAGTTGCATCTTTTCATTGGCATCCGTTCGTCGTGGATGGACGCGTCCTTCACGAACAGGTGTGCCTCTTTCCTTCGTGACTTTTCGTAGAGTTGCGAGTTGGCCTATAAATATTGTTTTCCTCATTCATTTTTTAGTAGTTGATTTTTCATTGATTCAAGTCCATTCATATGAGAGAGTTACAAACACAAGATGGTTCGTCAGGCCCTCCAATTGAAGTGCTGCTTTGGGGGGATTCCGATCAAGTAGTGCTGGGAGACAGTCGTCCAATGCAAACCGTGAGCACCGTAGCGGGGGGCGAAATCTGTCTTAAGTACAGAGTGTCACACTCGCCTTGATCACCAATTTGTTTCCATCAATTTTCAGGTTTTGAGTTCCGATTTTATTGCACTTATATTATTGGTTTTATCACAAATAATAAACACATTTTTCCAACACGTTCGACCGGGTGAACGGCGGGTCCCATCCGCATACCTCCCAACAATCTTAAGCTCTTTTTAACTACACGTGAAGGTTTTTTTTTTTTTTTTCCCCTATTCATCTTTTCATACGTGTTTGCTCTCGGTTTCTCACCAAGAGTCTCTGATTATTCAGTGCCCTAGGGGCATCGCTCGGTAAGCTCTCTTGTATAAAAGTGTATGCAAAATATTTGCATTATAGATGTAATCTCACATTTATTATGGGAATCACGTGACATATTCTGTTGAAATCTATAACGGGATTTACCCTCTGAATGCCTTGAAAATGCTCTCATTTTCTATTAAAAGTAAAAAACCATTTTTGTGGTCTCAAATTAAGGAGTTGATAATTTCCTTTACAAACTCACCTGGACCGAGTAACAAACTTGGGCTTGGTTTGAACAGACAATTAAAAATCAAGTTCCTAATGTTTCCCTAATCAGTTCTCTCTCTCTCTCTCTCCCTCTCTCTGATCAAAAAAAAAAATTCCATTCAGCCAAAAGGGTACAAATCTAAGCGAACTGGAAACCGATTGACGTGAGGTAATGTTGGATCGGATCAATCCGCAGTTTTCCATTTGATTATAATTCGCGGCATTTTCTCGAGTATTCAATCAACCTGATTCTTTTTTAGCCTGAATTTGTTCAATCGTTTTTACTTTTCCATTGCATTTTTGCTATCTTTTGGAAGGGTCTTTTGGCATGTGTTTTGGGATCATGGATATGTCATGGTAAAACAGAATGATCAAAAAAGAAAGAAAAAACGATCGAATTTAGCTCCCTTGTAATTCTATTTTTGTCCTTTGCAATCTTCTTCCATTCTCTGTTTAAATCCCTCCACAAATACGTGATCCAAACACAGCCCTCCCGTGCTTTTCGAATTATCGAATCATGAAATGTGATTTTGGTTCGTATCGTATATCGAATTGTTATATAGCAGTTTTCACCAAATGAAATGTGATTGCAGATGCTTGTAGTGATCTTTGGATGTCGATTTATCCCTTCATGTCTCTAGGACTGTCTTTCATGTTCACCATGCACCGGTTATACGCCGTCTCATTTGGTTTCATTTTTTCTCTGAAACTTGAATCTTTTCTTCCGTTTCGCAATCCATTGCAAGCATTACTTGTGTATTTCGCACTCGTAAGGAATTTCCTTCTCGTAATTTCTGAAATAAAACGCGGGCAATTTCTTTACATAACCGTTTCATTGAACATATTTCGTGTTTTGTTATGCCGTTTTTTGAAAAGTGATTATGTGAATAGGCAAAACCTGTGAAGGAATTTCTTTGATAAAAATTGTTTTCCATGACAATTCACTTCTCGAAATGCCAAAACATTTTGTAAACTTTGTACTTTTAAGTACTTTGGTTCTGTTAGTTGGCTACTGCAGTTTCATGAACCAGTTCATCATCCGCTAACTATTCTTTGTCAAACACCATGTCAAATTTCCTCTCAGCTCAATCCAGAACAAACGATGGCCGAATCGCCCCGGGAAAGAAAGATAGTTGTGCCAAAAATAAACTTAGAGGAGGTGAAGAACGCGGCATTGGTGTCGTCCTCATCGCCGTCATCCCCTACCACTCTCCGAAAGGCCTCAAGCGTGAAGTACAATTGCCTCTGCTCTCCGACCACCCACGCAGGATCCTTTCGCTGCCGGTACCACCGCAACTCCGGCCTCACCCGCAGCAGCGTCTCGGTCGGCGCGAAACTGTCCGCGTATGGTTCTGTTGGCTCTGAACTCGCTGAGATTGAGAGCAAATGCACACTCAATAAGCTGCAAATATGAAAATGTGATGAAATTGAACTGTGGTGGTTGAAATTTGTTTGTATTGGTATCTGAGGAACTGATCTGAAACTGCTTATGAATAACGTAAGTCATTTGGTTTGTAAGTATTGATGATGGTTGTGGTTCTTGGATAGTCGTGGTTTGTGTTCCATCTGGTGCTTCTATTTTTTTTTGCTAAGCTAAAAGGGTGGAGGAGGGGCGACCAGGCATAGCCACCCTCCCTTGGGTGTGACCATGGTCCGCGGCAGATTTCGGGAGGGATCAAAGAGCCATAGCAACTACCGTCCCACCAAAGACTAGTGGGCCAAAGCCGGATAGAGAAGAAGGACCAAATTCAAGAGGGGCGCCGTTGGCACAACTTGAACTTGGTACCTCCTACCTCACCCAAACCCAAAGGGAGTAAGCATTGACCAACTAGGCTATCACCCCTGAGTGTACCATCTGGTGCTTGTTGGTATGATTGGTGTGTGCTACATTAGGGTGTTTGTAAGTTCATGCAAATCCATATCTGTGATACAGGATTCTTTGGCCTTAAAATTTTTTGCCCCATGTCCCAATGCTCTTTAAGCCGCACGATTGTTTCCGTGATTGTGTCCTGAGATGGACACTCCGAATTTTCAAGATACAGTAAAGAGAGTCTATTCAGTATCCAATGAGATGAGAATTTTAATGGCAACCTTAGGATTGGTGTAGTTGTAGTCACTTGATAGTTAAGGGCATCAAAAAGTATTTGGTTTTGGGGTACAACTCCTACTTTGCGAGTTGGACCAGTTTATATGAGACTTTGTCCCGCCCGTGCTTTAATGGACCCTCCCGCTAGTTGAAGGTGGAATTGATTCTCTAATTTAATCAATCCATTGAACCGGATACTGAATTCTTAAAAGAATATATAAGAATTTCAGTGGCAGAGAATCTAGTTGTTATTTGGCATAGTAAATAACCTTGCAGTAGCAATCAGTGAGGAATCTGGTCTCTGTCATGGCCTCCAAAAGCTGAAAGGACTTGTTAGCCAGTATGGAGCAACAAGGACAATAGAGTTCGGATAAGATGCAAAGTTAAACCTTGTGGTTGTAGCAGTGGCATGGCAGTGACTTGTTAGTCAGTACGAAGGGCTCTAACGGTGCAGTCCCGCACAGCACCCATCCCGTTTCCCAGTGGAAGTTATGTACTATAATCGACATTCTGGTTTTGAAAACATCCTTTACAACAGGGCAAGTATCACCATGTGACATTGCTATTCCTCTCTTCTTCTTTTTTGAAAGGGTATCAGCTGGGACCGTGGTGCTATTATGAGCCGGAAAAGACCAGGAAAAAAAATACCCGGATGGCCTATAGAACAGATTCTCCCTACCACTTCTCCATTGAAAGACGAGTCACTAAGGCTGTAATTAATGTTTGTGTACAACTTCACTAGGTCGTGAACAACACGATCACAAGTTTCAAGGGTTTGAATCGCGGAGAGACTATAGCAAGGTCTACCTCCCACCATTGTTGTGGAACAGGTTCGAGTTGTAGAAACCAATCTCCACCGTAAGTGAGAGATACATGTTATCTACCTACTCCGTCTCCCAAGCCTTGCTCGAAATCAAGAATGTTGAATACAATCAAGAGTCTGATTTATGCTTCTGTTGAGGACAAGAAAGTGAGATTACACCCAAAAGGCCACAAGTTTTGAGATATGTAGCAAGCATATCTCCACAAAGCCTAAGCTCAAGAAGCATAGAACATCATTATAAACCTCAACGAAGGATGTACAATAGTACAATTAGGTTTCACAACAACACACTAAATACTGGCTCATAAACTCAGGTCCAAACCCCGGCTGGCCGATGCATGCATGCACATAAACTATCACCTCTGTGTACACAACTACGCTATACACCGATACCTTTACATTGCACGAGACCCTTGCAATGCTATGGGTCAACAAAACAGTTGGACTCCCTTGTCAGTACCAGTTCTGAAAAAAACTCACATTGGAGCGGTATCTTCCCCCTCTTCCTCCTCCTCAGGCGGTACCATACGAGTCCTGCAAAGAGGGCACGTGACATTCCAATACCTCAACCATTTTTCCAAGCAGTTTTTGTGGAAAAGATGGCCGCATGGAAGGTCATTTATCTCTGCATTAGGTTCAAACTCCGTCAAGCAAACGGAGCACTCTGGTTCGGCCCGTCGGGATATGCACACAGAGTCAAACCGGACTGCCGGGGTCCGGCTACGGAATTCCTCCATGTAGGTCTCTGAGGGACTTCCGCGGCACTCATTGAAATCTGAAGGGTGTTCGTTGGAATATTCTTCCCATGGTGCTATACGGATGCCAACAACATGGAGGGCTGAGAGGACTATGTCGCGGACAATGGAGATGGATATGGCTGTGTTTACAAGGATTACGCATAGCACTCCTCCGTCGGCAGGAGTTGGGTAAGGTGGAAGACCCATACTTGATTGGAAACCTGAATACAAGAAATGAAAGAAATTAATTCCTCAAAACAGAAGGGGAGAAAAGCAAGCAGAAGACTCAAAAAAGATAAAGAGAATTTGTTCTGTACCATTTCTTCTTAAATATAGTCTAATTCCTCAGAAATCTGTCCATTACTCTGGTTTTTAAGAATTTGTAAGCACTTTCTAGTACAAATGAGTAAATAAAAGAACGGAAAAAGCAATTCACCAACTGCTTCATAGAACTTTTTTCATTTTCTACTTTTTCTAAAGAAACCAACCACCTGTTTTTCATGAACACAAAAAGAGATGCTTTAATCTACCCCTCAAAAAAGAAAAAAGAGAGGTACTTTTTGTTCCTTTTTTATTTTCCTTTTCCTCTTTTTTTCCAACTCAGAAAAGCATATTGACAGAAAACAGCATGATCCTTAGTTATGCCACGGTATTCATGTGAAAAACTAAAAATAGGTTGAGAAACAAGGGGGAAGAAAACATGTTTCTTGAATTAAACCAAGCACACCTAACTTCTTTGGGTTTCTAGACATGCCATTTTGGAGAGAAATTCACTGAAAAACCATTCCACACTTCATGTTTTGTACAAATGCCTTGCAATTTTAAACAGGAAAAAAAAAAGGAAGAAGAAAGAATTAAAGCAAGAATGATCTAACATAAAAGGAATAAGTCCATGCCAAAAATTTCACTCACAAAGCTTAAACCTCAATCAGTTCAGTCACAAAGTGCACTCACCCATTATGAATGCAACAAATTGGTAAACAGATTTAATAACATGGTTCTCTAGAACACAAAAGGTGACTTCTGACTAAGAATTTCATATTCAAATAAACTGGAAAATGATAATGCCAAAACTGTTTTTGTTGGTGCCAAAACTCTAGTGCATAAAAAGCTTGTACCATGTGCAGTGTACAAGACTTTTATGCACAGGAGTTTTGGCATTATCACCACCCAAAAAACTGGCTTCAATAGGGCTCAAGGCAAGAAACTATAAGCAAGTCACCTATAGTAGAACAAAAAGGAGAAAACAGCTTTCTGAGACTGATAATTCTCTCTGGGTTACAACTGTGTATTTATTCTACAAGTCCTATCGAAAGGCTGAGAGGTAGGTTAAGAATTTGCGAGTAGGAGAGTATTATGCACTTTCCGAGGCTCTCTCAATGCTTTTCTTCTATTCTACAAGCCCTATTTTTCAGAAAATTGATTTTCCTCATAGGTTTTTCTTTTCTTCTCATGGAAAGGATTTTGGCCACATAATGTACTATCATAACTCCCATGAGTCCCATCCCACTTCCCCACTCATAACTCCTCCATCTTTTACAAAAGCATGATTTGATTCAAAAGGACTTTCTCAATCACTTTATCATCAAAAGTAGCAAACACTGTTCAATGGTGGAGATCATTGGAGTGAGCCTCTTGTCTTGCCACCAATCCAAATAATGGTGTATTGGGAGCCCACCCAACAGCTCCAGGACTATGAGAATTCATAATTATCCTGCAGAAACTATAACTACATGTCTCTATACATCACTATACAAACAAATCATATATGACAATCATTCAATACATAAGCAGAAAATGAAGGCAAGTCATTGAGATTTTTGGCAGTACAGGCCAAACAGAAGGATATGCAGATTTGATGTTGAAAATCTTGGATATTTCACCTAAAAGAGATCGAATTATGAAAAACCCAGATTGGCATATTGAAAAAGATTTCAAATTTCAATACTATATGATATAAATAACAAATCAGGTCAATATACATGAAAAATAAAAAGGAGACAGCAAATAAAATTTGAGATCTAACCGTTGTGGGTTCAGATTAGTAGCAATACTTCAATTAGGCAAACATCAAGAGGTGATTCATAACTCAGATCCAATTCAGATAATTTTCTATTGAAACAGAAGAAAAAATAATATTCAATATATATATATATATATATATATATATATATATATATATATATATATATATATATATATATATATATATATATATACACACAAAGTAGACAAAATGACAAATGGGAGGTGGAGAGGCTTACACTTGTGAACTTCAAAGAAGCAATAGGCGTACAATTACTAGTGCAGATTATACTGACAACTGGGCTGAAACTGTATACTGATTTTGGAGAAGGGGTTAAGAATCAGGAATTAGGATTCATGGGGTTTCCAAGAAGGGTGTGGAGTTGGATTGTGCTGCTGCTGATGATGGTGATGATGAAGAAGAAGAGGCTGGTGGATGGCCCTCCCTCATATAACCCAACTACGCAATTTATATACACAGCCTGACCCCACAAAAGTTTGTCAGCTAGCTTAACCCGTGTTCCTTAACCATGGTAAGGTGTAACTATGGTTTCTTTGTAGGACAAGGTCCCCTAATGCGCCATTTCACTAAGGGGTGAAGGGCGCCTAAGTTTGCTTTATTGAAATTTTGTCATTGTTTGAATCATTCAATTTGTAGAAGTTGCTCAACACCGGGAGTGTTTCAAAAATTATGTTAATTAGACACTGGATATCAATATGGTTTGAGATAGATTTGTGAGCGATATGGTTTGAGATAGATTTGTCTCATGGTAGTTCTTTCGAATTTTATTGACCATTCATTTTTTTTGTTCAACTAATGTTGTCTCACTAAGAGATTAATGATATTCGATCAATTTACATAGCGTACTCTACAAACTAGACAAATTAGATATCAATAACAAAATATCAGTCGTGCACACCAAGGCATCCTATACATAGTGCATTAGCGCACAATGGGGACGTCGCCCTACTTTGTAGTCTTGTACCATCTTCTCCTTATTTTGTTACTTCTATGAAAACATTATGAAAGGTATTGATCGTCCTTGGACATGAATATCAAAGAGCTTCGGGACTAGGGAGCAAATAAGAATAGCCAAAAAGATAAAATAATAATAACAATAATAATAATAACAATAGCCAAACAACCCGATGTGAGGGTTTAATTTCCTTTTTGTAACTTTTTTTTTAATCAGAAGCAAATATTCCATTCAATAAAAGTCATCCGGTACTTACAATTTCCATCCAAAAACAGATAAAAGGATCAAGAACCAAACCCAAATACTAACGATAATCAAAAAACACAAAGAGGCTAGCTTATGTCAAAATCTTAAACGCGAGCCTCAAGCTCTATCCACACCGAAAATAACGTTCGGCATAAGTGGTTGTTAGAGATTAAGACACTAAGACGCCTCGGGATGGCGCAAAACCCTAATCAGAGATAACCACGAATGCGGATGGAAATTCTTCTCCCACTGGTATCCAGCAAGTCTATCGCCGGCACGTTCTCGATCGAGGCCATATTCTTTTTGTAACTAGATAGATGTTTTGTAAACGTGTGTCTGGGTCAGTTTACGTGCACCTCAATTTACAAGTTCGGAGTTTAGGAAAACAAAATCTTTGAATTTAGGCACAAAATACTAAATCCATGTTCTCGTTTGCAGTAGCTAGGAGATTCGCATTCGAGGTAATAACACTAATAATGTCATCAATAATGCTGGTCCTAGCAGAAGCACGTGTGGGGGCACGTTTGGTCACATGATTGTGTCAACACTCTCTCATTCAGGTATCAAGTACTATTACACATGGCGGGTTCTAAGCTAAGGTTCTAGATATGATCGCTATAGGCCTCTAAAAATTTAGAAATTTTGGGAATCCTTCCTAGTTTGCTATCCCTTGCAGTAATCCGATAAAAGAGGGCACCATCTTCAAATTTCGCTTTAGCCCCCAAAAATCAGGGCCGGCACTGCTACTACACTATCTTTCATGCTCCAATTATATGCACTCACCCTTTTCTCTACGTGTCCTCTTTCAAAAGGGGCACTCAAGAAATGTCTTGGCATTTATGTCCACGTGGAAATGCGAAGTGTCTTCAATAATGTCACACAAATGAGTAAAATGTCCCACATACAAGTCATGTCCCTCTCACTTTGGATGAGCTCCCCTTTCTTCCAGCGTTCACATTCTTCGCTAATTTGTTGAACAGGAAAGAAGATAACACCTCATCTTCCCCTGGGGCACAGATTTTGATAGACTCAGGGATGCTGCCAAGCGGTTTCTACCGAGTGCATGTGGGCTGCTCATTTCAACAATTAATGATTCAGATTGAAAACAAACTTTTTTAGGGAAAAAAAGTGTCAGTTCGTTTTTTTAATCTGGACCTACTTTTGGACGGTCCGGATGCGCTCTGCACCCGCTTGACAGGATGTGTGCGTGGCAGGAACCGCTTGGTAGTGTTCCCAAATCCGATTTTGACACAGACCAACTTATGATAGGACAGTGTCACGAGATCTAAACTTTTACATCTAAGTTGAGACGTGACTAAGTATGGACATACCCTTCGTTCTTGTAAAACTTTCAGAAAGGGTGCCAATCAATTTTTTAAGGATGAATCCTATTCAAGATTTGTATCAATTTGTATGAGATCGAGCTAGCCACCAGGCTAAGTGTAGGACCGAACTAGCCTACGCAAATATGGAATCAGATGGTTGTGACTTTCAGATTCGAGGCGATGATGGTGCGACCTATAAGCGAGATTAGGATACATAAAAAGCATCGCATCTAAATAAGTGAGCAGAGACGTCAAAAAAGAAAAGGGCTACCATCGAGAGCCAGCGTCGACAGAGTAGGCCGCCGCGGTAAACATCGGTTGAGGAACGTGGTAACAGAAAGGGCCACATCGATTAAATACAACCTTTGTCACGTATACGTATATAAGCTTTTAGACACTCTTTCCCCCAGTAAATCAATTACTTAAGGCGTGCTCTGTCCAAAAGTGTACCATACCCACCGGGCCACCCTTTGTGAGTGTTTTTTTGTGTGCCGCTATGATGAATTATTTGTGCACTTAAGGAGGGTCTATCTAGAGAGTTGTCACATACACAACTCTGGAAAGACCAAGCCACATGACTGGTCACTTGCTTTTGTCTACATCCAAGTTTGCACTATGAATCTCCAAAGAGTTGTCAATTGTCCAATCTCAGGACCACCGAGAGAGAGAGAGAGAGAGTGTGTGTGTGTGTGTGTACTGGGAAAACTTAGGCAATAATGGCAACTTTAGAATATGCAGTTTTGCCAATTGATTAGTTAGATCTTACTTATGTTAGAAGCAAAAATAGGAGAAATTGGGTGGATGTGTTTTGCTCTGAAAGCTACATTTAACTCACTTTCTTTAGTATTTGCCTCATTTACAAGCACAGAGACTATTTGATTAGGGTTAGGGTTGAGGTGGGGTTGTTTTTTATTTTGTTTTGTCCGGTTTCTATCCGGATATTTCGTGTTTCTGTCCCGGCTGGTTTCCCTAGTTCGGGGGTTTGTACCGGTTTGGTTTTCCCAGATGGGTGTAGTTGGTGGGTCAATAAGTGATTGATTTCCATCAATTTTTGATGTTGTCTTTGATACGGAGTTCCGCCATCCCAAGGCGACTGATGTCTGGATACTAGCTCCACGTATACCGATCCATGTTGCGCATATTGACTGTGTGAAGAAGAGTGTTGGCTCATGCATAAGCGCTAGACATTAGTTTTGTCTTTTTGTATTTGTTGTATATCGTTAGTTTTGGGGCTTGGTGGTGTTTCTTTATCTCTGTAGTGGGATGTAAATCTATAGATACCGTATGGCTCCCTAGAATGGTAATATCTTCTCTTTTCGGGTAAAAAAAAAAAGCACAGAGACTAGTTGGGTACCTAAGTAAAGACCAGACCCTCAAACCTCAATCAATCGGAAGAGAATTTGTTGTGAAATTGCGTAAGAACTCCAACCATGTGGTATGTTGGAAGCAAAATCATTTGACTTTGTAGGCCATTTTCACCCAACAACCCGGGAAGAGAGAGAGAGAGAGAGAGGAGAGAGAGGGGGGGTTCCTGCCATGAGACGTTTGTTTAATTAACTTCGGTTTTCACACGATCTAAATATTCTATACTCAATTTTGTTTACACCGGTAGTTTCGAACGGGACTTGGAGTTTTTGTAATAGGGTTGTAGGGCACTCCGAAAGCAACCTTCAAAAGAGAAATGATCATCACGATCTGAAATGGTCACTTCATAGAGCTTGTTAAGAACTTTGTTTCTGTAAATAAATAAAAAAAAAAAACTCAAGTTGATCGGATATTGAGAGCTACATGGTCAGGCCACATGCATTTTTGAAAAATAAACCGTCGGTAGGATTCAGTGAATGAGTTATAAGACGAATCTCGCTTGATCTTATTGTTATAAGTGTCCGATTAACTCAATTTGTTGCACCTCTCTAGTGCTCCGCAAATTCTAAAATTTCATCGGCTCGGATTGTAATGGTTATATCTCAAAAAGCCGTATCAATGCAGTGTAGTGCGGCAACAGGAAGCCCATGTCCGTATTTTAGTACATGAATGGTCATTGAATCACGTGAAAATCTAATACTAAATTCCCAGGATTTTGAAGACGATTAAACAAACCGAAATCTTGATACGGGCAAGATTTGGTACAGAGGATGAAAAACAATACATGAACCAAATAAGCATAAAGTCACATGTGGAGATATAATGTGGGGAGACCAATTTCCTCTCTTTGCTTCATCCCAAGATCTTTGGTTGGTTCGATTCTCCTTCCCAACAATTCTTAAGGCCACATCACCTCACGCGTAAGCGTATGAAACGGTTGTGGGAGGAGCTGTAGGGATCAGTCCGACGTGCGCGCAAGCTGGCCCGGAATACCGTAGATTAGCAAATAAAAAATGGTAAAATTACACGGACCCCCTGATCAATACGTTTTGGACACGGAGACCCCTAACGCTTAAAACCGCCCAAAAGCACCTCCCCTCATTTATATGAAATCAAAAATTGACCAACTCTGTTAACGGAATGAGGAGAAACGACAATTCTATCCCTTAAAACTCGTCCACGCTGACCCCTCATTTATAAAAAAATTGTCCACGCTGACCCCTTCATCTTGACGCTATTTAAACATAAGGATGTTGATTGATTAATGGTTACAGTTGATGTGGTTCTTTTGGGCGTTTTTAAAGGCCAGCGGTGTTCGCTTTCAAAACATATAGATGAGGGATTTTCGTGTAATTTCACCATAAAAAATAAATAAAAAACGTGGGGAGACCCAAGTTCGTTGAACGATAAAAGTAGGCAAAAAAAAAGGCCCATAAAAGCCCATGAATGTATAATGTAACCCCCATTCGCATCTCACGTGCTTTCTCCCATTCCCTGCTGCCTAATCGTCGACCGGTGGGTTGAATACACTGGCACCGTGGAGCGAGTGAGTGGGCCCCCATGCAGAGGGAAAGTGGGACACATCATGAAGTATGAATAGTAATTATTCAACCTCCTGGTATTACGACTACAACCGCATCGAGTTGCTCGCAAGCAGCTTGAGGTTCGGCTCGATTGGTGGAGCGGTGAAGCGAGGTTGAGATTGAGCTTTAGGCTCGCTTAGTAAATCAACTTAGCTCGACACTCTAAAGTTCAGCTCGTTTGTACAGTTTTGTCTTATTTATAGGGACTTATTTAATAATGAACCGAGCTCGAATTTTAAGCTCATTTAGTGAAAAAGTCGCGTCGAACATTACAAAACTTGACATGGCTCGGCACATTTCACCCCTACCCGGAGTACTATCTATCTTGTTTGTTCTCATAGTACAAAGACGGAGCTCGGCTCCATCTTGATGTTCGTACTAGAAAAGAGAACATGTCAGAATAACATGTTAATGGACAACGCTCACGGGAAGTGGCTAAAATCCTAGTAAGATTTAGGCCTCGTTCTCTTGAACTTAATTTAAATTTAAGAATTCTATTCTTATTTGAATTTTATTCGCATTTGTTAGTTTTGCATCAAACTTTTGTGGTTTATTAATTCGTCTCGACAAGAGGAATCGGAAATGTGAATTTTTTTTTTATTTTTACCCAAACATTTTGAGAAATAACCATTTTTTTCATTTTTTTTTCCTAAAAAATGGTTATTTCTCAAAATATTTGGGTGAAAGTGCCAAAATTTTATTTTCCCAAATTTTCTCATCTAGACGAATTAATCAATAACCCACAAAAGTTTGGTGCAAAATTATGAAAAAAAATTTAAATAAAAACAAAATTTTCAAGTTTAAGTTAAGTTAAAGAGAACGGGGCCTTTAGATCTCTGGTTTAACATACAAAGCAAGATGCAATTCCAGGTCCAGAACGTGTCAGAATAACATCGCTCAGCCCCTCTCTGAAGCACAATAAAAACTTGGTTAGGGTTTGCCGACGCACCGAAAAAACGGGAAAAAAATAAATAAACAACCACCTTGGTTAGGGACCAAATCAAGGCTTTTGAGTGTGCTTTAAACTAGGGCACGTTCTTCTCCTCCTTTCCTACCTGCCTGTGCAGAACAGTCACCTTGCAAAATGTCAACAGCAGCAACTTGTGTCCTTACATCTCACACAAAAAATCAAAGCAAGCATTCGAATTAGTGTAATGTATCGAAAAGCAGATAATATTGCGAGCAGGAACACGGGCACATCGTACGAGCAGCAGATACAGAACAGAAGGTAGAATCCTGATAATCATACGGTCTATCACAGCTTTCGCAGCGATCAATTCCACAGTAAAATTTTACACGTTCTTATCAATATGAACTGCTCGACGCAGTAGTTACAGAAATCGGAAGTTCATCGAGCATGTTGAACTACTAGAGACTCATTACAAACTGGTTGTCTCTCACAGCTACAGTGTAATGATTTATGCTGTACACAGCTGAAAATGAATGATACCTACAGTTCGGTATGGCACATGCCCTCCTGCCGAACCAAACATTGATCCTGTATTATGCATTCTTATAGAACTATGGGGAAAATTATTACACGAATTTTTCGATCTCACCTGGCAACTGAGTTTGGCTACTGACCGTAACTAGGCCACACAGGCTACAGATATGGAAAAAATTATGGGATAAATAGTTCACCTAACTTACACTCAGCATGGTTCCAACTATAGAAGGTAGTCTTTCGTTGTTTTGGAAATAGCGATTTCCTCTTCATCATCAGATGATGCCACAATCCATCCTTTCTTTCTCTATACTGGAGAATCAGATCTCTCCATATTGAATTTCATTGGTGAGGCAATGAGAGAGCATTTCTTCATCCTTTTTTATGTACTTTGGACAACAGAAGCTCCTGTGAGATGTCTTAAGTGCAAAGGAAAACAATGCATGAGTCTCTTCCAGCTTGACATCATCATTCTGTAAATTGTGCAATCAGCAGCTCCTTGTTTGGCTCAACGGGTCATAATCATAAGCATCACCAGCCTTGACAAAGCGCCCCTTTACACGCTTCCTTACATCAGCCCTGGCCTTGCGAGTAGCGTATCTTACCTTCTTTTCAAATCTATGACACAATAACACAGTGTCAGATACTTAATAACAGACCAAAATGAACAAGAAGAAATCCATCCCTTCAAAATTGAAGACAAGGTAAGAAAATTGAAGCACTCAGTTCAAGCTAATAATCCCCACGAATAATTGGAGATGAGGTCTGTCAACAGACTCAAAACACCTTTTGAGAAGTCAGTGATACAAAAATGTCTTAATGGATGGACCCATTATTTTAACCCAAGTGTTGGTGAGAAGAAAAACAAAGAATGAATACCAAACTGCTAGGGCCTTACTTGCGTTTCTTCTTCTTTTCCTTGTAACGCATAACAGCATCACTCCTACTTGAAGGGAAGGACGAACATTCAGGACCAAGAGGGCCCCACGGAGGCTCCCCCATGAGAAGCATTGAAGAAGCACCACAATCTTGAGTCTCTTGATACTCTCCAGCACTGCTCTCTACTGAAAGACCAGAAAATGAGAGGCTGGAATGGGCTTTCCTTGCAAAACAAAGGTTGGGGTCTGTTTTAAAGCTCAGCATGGAATCAGCAGACGCTGCATTGCTGCAAGCTGGCTGCCTGATATTACCCTGTCCAATTGATGACCCCTGAAGGAAAAAACAACCGATATCCAACAGTAAGTACATTTATTTTTACATTCAAATGTCATTTTCAGTAGTGATTCAAAGATAGATATTGGGACACTCCATCTGAAATACACCATTGCCATTCATGTAAGTGCAAAATAATTGCTTGCATGGGATTGATATGCATAAAAACAATAAGGAGACGATTTTTGTCAGTTTGAAAAACTGCAGGGGCAGTAATCATGTCAGAAACTCAATGCTGCCTCATGCTATCCTATGCAAAAAAAACTTACGTATGTGAAGCAATAATGAGGTCCTCCGTGTTTTAAGTAATTAGTCTCATAAAATATAAACAATTTGTGAAGATGTATAATGTATATTAGCAATTAAAGAACTGGTTATACCAAGACTGAAAACCTGCAAGAACAACTCAGGAGCTTGAGAAGATAAGAACATATAACGGGCCATGAGAGAAAACTGCAGATAACCGATAAGCAGGTTGGGTGCCAACACTGTAACATAGCCAATTACAAGTCACACCCCGAATTCTGAAATCTTTTTCTGTTCTTTTGGGATAACAATTCCTTAAATCTCATACTTCACTCATAATTGCCAAGTAATATTAGAGATTCCCTCTTCTTTCCGATTCTGGTTTCTTGAGAGGGCAGCCCACTGGAACTCCAATTTGGCTCCCCAAGCTTACTAAAGAATTTCAAAGAACACATAACTTGGAGTGCAATTTATGTGGAAGTGCCAAAGGAAAGATTTTAAAATTTGTGAGATAAAAGTAGAAATTATCAAGTAGATATCATGCTTTCCATAAGGTACACGTTTAAACATTGCTTCTAAATTCTAAGTTGCACATACCATCAGATAGAGTATTGAGAGACAGTTTTCGTTCTCTAGGTCAGATCGGAATGGATTTGATAAGAAGTTCTAGTAACTTCTCCAGACAAGCAAAAGAACTAAACAAGAGCTACACTTTATGAGACTGTACAGAAAGTACTGCAAGCACGGACCACAACGCATAATAATATTGGTGAAAAGATTAATCTCTTCGCTGTTCTCGTCTCAACTCAAGCATATACAAAAGAGAGAGGAGAGAATACAAAAAGTAGCAAAAAAGAAAACAGAAATCATATCCACCAATAGCACTCAATTTACCAAAAGTCTGACAGATAAGAATGTAGCAATACTTGTCGATGAAGTTCCATTTCTCACGTGTCAGAACAATGCATTGACACACTACAAGGCAGAAAGAGGAAAAGAATAAAACAATAACTAGACGAGAAGTTTAGGGTTGAGAATAACTAAGCAACAAAAGATAAGGCAATAGAACCTCAGCTTCACATGTGCCCTGACAGTTCATATCCGCACCAGACATGTCCTCAACTCCAAACAAGCTGTCAATCCCATCATTACCGAAAAGTGGTTCTGGATTATTAAGAGCTACACCAAATAGATCTTCATAGTTCTCAATATTCAAGTCAACTTCATCCATATTGAAGTCCTCATAAAATCCATCAATTTCATTTAAACTAGGTGATTTTGTTCCAGGACAGCGCATCTACATTTCAATCAAAGGAATTTAGATTAGTTCTCGAGCAATTGAGAAAACAAATAACTCTAAACATACCATAATATTAAAAAGTCGAAGCTCGCAGCTGAATAATTTTGCACTTCAGCAATCTGCACTTCACCGAATCAAACGTTTTTTAATATTATTGCTAAATTGCTAGGATTCAAAAACGAGTCAAATGATATTTTGGGAAGAAAAGCCAAAGACTGTACAATCACAGGGCTCCGATGTGTTGTGTGTGCATTGTGATGGTAGTGAGTCTCATGGTACAATTTGGTTAACAGGATTGATTAAGGTTGTAAATTTTTGAGGACCAAGAAAATGTTTGGAGAACGGAAGAGAAAAGTCTCAGCAACTACCCTTAAAACAAAGGCACTGCAAGAAATATCATTGTGTTAGCATATCACGAGACATCAAAAGATACAGATAACTTGGGATATTAACGCATGTAACGACGGCACTATAAAGCCAATTTCTAATTTTGTAAACAAGATGATCATGTTTGTCTACTTTTGCATGAAAAGGGAGTTGCCAATTGGAGAGATAACAAATGCCTTTGCATAGTAAACAAAGACCCCACTAACTAAGCTGGTCAAGCCGCTACTAGTTGTCCTAGAGAGCTAGGATTTGAACCATCTTCATCCTAGCTTGCGCCTTGTGGGTGGTGGGCTACCGCTTCCATTGTGAATGTAGTCCATCAATGACATCGGGAAAAAATTAAGTAGATAACTGAAGACAAACTTTTTCGGGGAAAAAAGTCTGTTAACTTGTCATATGTTCATGGTGTTGGTGGAAAGTGTTAAGGGCATGAAGCCGTAGCCAAAGCAATCTACCTAGTAGTCCTATCTTACGGAGTCAGACAAGTTGATAGATATCACAGACATGAGTCACTTGAGAAATCAATAACCATATACAAACAACTTCTAAATATTGAACTCCGCAAAAGCAATGACAGCCGGGAAAAGTTGCATACATTCAGATCAACACCCATCAAAGAACGTTTGCAACCCAAAAAAAATATATGCAGAGGTTCTCCACATGCCCAAAATGCTAGTTCTTGAGATATCTCAGTGGGAGATTTTACCTCAAAGACAATAATTAGTCAATTACCTTAGATGAAGTTGAATTTGTCAATCCCACAGGGTGATCTACAGCTTCTGGCTTGATAATCAGCTGTGGCATTGAAGAGGAACCCGTCCAAACGCTCGACTTCTCAATATTCTTCACGGCATTCACTTCGATCAAGACAGATACATCTTGCCCATCATTACTTTGTAAAGGTTCTGTGCAGTTTATCAGACTCTTGTCGTTAATGCTCATTGAACTCATTCCCTTTTCACAAGTTTCATCACCCAAAGAAGGCTCATCTAAAACAAATGACCAGATCGTAGAGAGCTCTTCAGCCGAAGGACAACCAGAATAACAATTAACTGTCTGCTTCTTATGAGTTGAAGCTGAGGTAGAGCCAATGTGCCCCAGCCAATCGCAATTCTGACAAAGTGATATATTCTCTTCGACACATCTAACAAATGAAGGCTGTGAAGTGCATCTTCCACACACGAGAGTCCTAGAATGACGCCTTGAAAGGGCATTTGCAGAATGGACATTGAGATCACAGGATAAACATAAGCAAGCTGCATCCGATCGACAATACACCATTGACCTTTGCTCTCCACAAAAATCACATAGGTGACCCATGTTTCAGCTAACCCTTCTTTTACTAGAATAAAACACCAATCCAATGAGGGGGAATCCGTTCAAAAAAAAAAAAAATGAGGGAGAACACCCGTACTGTTTTTTTTCCCAAGTTACTAAACCTCTTCTGAAACTATATAACTATGAACAGAATAGCTTCTTATATGGACATCAATCCATCATCAAGAGTTCATACAGATATCCACCAGCAACCGCACGCTCTAAATAAAGATGTGAAATAATCTGCAATAAACAGGACAAAATGTAACTTGATGTGAATATTTGGACTTCTAATCACCGAATTGCATTCCTACAGTTTAACTGTTTGGAATTTTCTCTGTACAAGTACCAAAAATCAGTAAATTAAAAACAGAATCCGCCCTACATACGAGTGCAGAAGCTTTGACAAATATTCCATGAAAATGAAAACAATTCTTGACGGAATAAAGTTCGTTCCAAGCAGCAACTTTGAAATGATAAAGATACCAAAGGCATACTTGAGGACACATACATGCCAGAATAGATTCATGGGGTCCCAACTAATTGAGCCAGATTCCAGAAAAATATTGACAAATTAAAGAGAATCAGCATAAAAGGTGCATGAAAGTATATCATAAGAAACACAGAAACAGTAAAAACATATCCGGAAAAACACAACCAAAAAAAAAAAAAAAAACCTAAGGCGGAATGAACAATTTAGCTCTTTCGTATCCACAAAAATCGATACGTACCCCAATTCGTTATCACGAGATAACAGCATAGATAACTGTAACCAGTGGCGGACACAAGTGGGTGCCCGAGGCATATGCCTCTGCACAACTCCAAATATTCCCACGTATAAATCTAGTTTCAGGTTAATATCTTTTACTATTAGAAAAGTCTCTAGGACTGGCCCATGCAAGTCCTTTGGGCCAAAAAATATCTTAGAATTCTTATGCCTGAAATTTTTGGGTATCAATTATTCTTAGCTCGCGTTTATAAAATTAAATGGTGGCTACACATACACACAATCTCGTCGGACATCGCGAGTAGCAACATATGATTATGAGTTATATTTTTTATGACTAAAATATAAATCCACGGGATTCAAGCCCCTGCTAGACAAAAATCATACGTCCGTTAGACAAAAATCATGCGTCCGCCACTAACCGTAACTGTAACTGTGAAAATTGTCGCCGTAAAATTGTAAAACAAAAACAAAAATCGAAGAAGAAGAAGAAGAAGAAGAATTCATTATCAGGCAAACACAAACAGATCATATGGGAGAGAGAATCAGTTTGAAGCCAGAATCCAAGCCATGAATTTTACAGTAACACGAAATGATTAAATTCGGACAACTACAGATATACACACCGAATCATAGCCGAAAACAGAGGACGACAGGGGCCAAAAGCACTGAGCTCTTTTTCTGCAGAATTTCACGTACAGGAACCCTAACGATAAAGAAGCGATCGGCCATTCCAGAAGCTCATCTCTCTCTCCTCTCTCTCTATCTCTCTCTCTCTCTGTGAGTTAGCTATGGGGAGGAGAAGTCGTCTCCGTGTGTGTGGTGACGCAGACAATTAAATATTAATAAAAGAGATTGTAAAGTGATGAAAAGTGCAGATAGATGTGAGAAAAAGTGTAGAGAGGGAAAATGGAGATGATGAGAGAGAGAAGAGGTGCGGAGAGAGAGAGAATAGAGATGAGGTGGGACCCCGTCCCTTTCACGAAAGGTAAAGGTAGGCCCCTGCCCTGGCCCCACCCGCCCAAGCATTACAACAAATGATATGAATACGAAATTGATTTTAACACTTTATATTCAATAATTACTATGAAGTTAAAAGTGTAATTTCGTATCTACGAAATAATTAAAAATTAGTCTTCCTGTCACCTAAAGTTAAGCCTTTTTGGGATATAAATGGAAGTATTTTTTTGAAAATAAAACTTTAGTTTTATATTTCCACTGTCCCAGTTTAAATGGCCCCTACAGAAATTCGTGCATTTTCAAATCTCAAAAAATATATTTTTACACTCCAATATTATTATTTTTAATTTCTTACAACAAATTAAGGTACACAATGAGCACTTTAATTTAGCGTAAAAAATTAAAAATAATAATATATAAAAACATATTTTTTCGGAGTTTGAACATGCACGAATTTCTTTAGAGAACATTTAAATTGGGATTGAGGGAGTACATCAATAAAAATTTGAAATTTTTTGAACGATTTTAAAGTATTTTAAAATTTATTCATGAATAAAGTTACGGAGTATTTTTTACCTGAACTTAGTCACGACTCTACAGAAAAGGACTAAAATTAGAGAATGCAAAGGAGTAATATGTAGACGCATTGATTTATAAATATACATGAAGAAAAAGGTACCATTTAAGCAAAAATATAAATAACTTAATTATTTCTTGAAAAGATATTGTATTAATTTAAACTGCTGATATATATGTTGTCAACGTACACACTGATGTAGATGTAAATTGCATAATTTAAATGAATGGTCATCGATATCGTTATGCGGTGTCTTACAATCAGTTTGCATAAAAGACATGTCAACAAAAAGACGGTCCAAGGACAGTAGCAGATTTGTTATACCATTTTGGTTAGCAGTCTCTCCGTTCAAATTTGATAGGGTGAAAAATGGGTCGTAATTTTCCCAACTCATCCAAAAAATGATTTATCATTGGTGAATTAAATGGTTTGGTGGCAAATCATTTAAAGTATTAAAAAAAAAAAAAAAGATACTAACATTACTTTATATAGCTCCCCTGTAGTGTACTTGTTGCAAATAGCTCTTCAACATGTCATAAAAATTACTATGCAGTAGTTACAATTTTACTCTCATTTAGCCGTTTTCTTTTCTACAAACCAATTTGTCTGAACTAGATTGGGCTGTAATTGAGCAGAGCAGCTCGCAAGTTCGGTTTGACTCGTTAACGCTTCGCCCGGCTCGATTCGTTTAATAAACGAGCCGAGCTTGAGCTCGAGTTTTTAGCTTGTTTAGCGTCGTTCGACAAAAGCTCGGCTCGGCTTCTTAAGGGAGGTTTGGCTTAATTAAAGAGGCTCGTTTAGCAAATGACCAAACTCAGCTCGTTAAGACTCGAGCTCAAGTTTTTGATTTGTTTAGTAAACGAGCCGAGCTGGACCTCAAATTGCAATATGTTTACTACTCTCCAATATATTTTCAGTCAAAGTTTCTCATTTCCCAGCTGGACCTCGATCATATATATAAACAAAAAATACATGTTGCATTGTTATGAGACAGAATCGAGAAAAAAAAAATACTCCAGTTGCGAGACCAAATTGATACGAGAACATGTATTTTACAAAAATTTCCGCCCTTAATGATTTGTACGTCAATTCAATATTACTATACCCTGTCAATCATTTTCGATACGCTTGGAGTCTTTACTGCGACCAGATCGGGTCGAGGAGATACGCGCTTACGAATATTGGACGAAGCGATCCATCCTCCCTTTTGCGATTCGCTTTAATATTTGTGTTGCACGTAGCCGTTTTCTTTTCTACAAAAGTAATTTGCTTCGCGAGCGATCGGTCCTGAGTAAGCGGAACGTTGTCTCTCTCTCTTTTTTTCCCCCCCTTTTTTGGTCCCATTATGCCTAACGTATAAAAAATGCTCTGTTTTGTCACATTATGTTTACCGTATCTAATGATGTTGTAGGTTTTTGTTTTTTAATAACTCGGGCGTTCTAGTTAGCTTACGTGCACTACAACTAATTTTAGAGAATCAATTCCACCATCCACTTACGAGAAGCTCGAGTAAAGCTGGAGCAAAGTTTTATATGCGTTGACCCTAAAAAAAAGTTGATAGGTTTCGAAACTGAGAGTTTCAAAAGAGAGCTAACTCCTAAGTCGTGGTCTTGACCACTAGGCCACCCCAGTGTTAGATGTAAGAGCCAGCACAGGCCCATGGACGCAACCAAGATTTTACCTTAGCAGTGGCGAAATATATACTAAAAAAATGAAAAGATGCATTACAATATTAATAGTCATCGGCTCCACAAAAAATTAAAATAACATAACATAACAAAAACTATAGTAAATGATGTTTTTGAAGATGAAGTACGAAAAAAGACTAATTTTAATTTTTAACATCGGTAATGTCACTTCTCAAATATATAACATCACTCCCCAGATCCCTATATGAATTTTCCAAATTCATAACCGCACTCCCTTTTTGGGAGTGACATTATAATTAAATTTCCTTAATTTTTTAGGTTAAGTTATTTTAGGGTTAGAGCGTGGAGTTTTTTTTTTCTTAATTACACATCATCATTTATATTATTTCACTTTGGCCCATTAAATTTAATTTTGGAATGGTTTTTTGGGTCTCCTTTCTTGAAAAAAAAAATAGAAGATTTACGATTAGTATATAATAAAAAATAAGAAAAAAACCTAGCAGTGACGAGACTATATAAGTTGGGGAATGAAATCATTTTTTTTACATATAATAATTACATTTCCAAACTTTTTTATCGTGGCGACCTCAGCCACTAAATCCCCTCGTTTCCATCCTTGATCAGAGGTCGTCGGGGTAATTTACCATGTGAACAATACCCATTTGTAGTTTAGCTACCCAAATGTCGTTTCCAAACTTTTAACAATGCTCTTCATTTCGTCTAGTAGTAGTACCTAATATAGTACTAGTAAATATTTATATACTACTTTATATGTGGGGAAGAGATGAAAATAATAAACTATTCTTTTAGTCCATGAATAGTGACTCGACATCAACACTTTAAAGCATTTTACCTAGTCTTTGGCACCCCTACTTTCGAGCCCTGCCCAGGTATAATAGCCAAGAACATCCATTAGAATATCCATTTACCGAGAAATTATTCCTTGCCCCAAGGGCAGGGACACGTGGTGCCCCTCGGCACGATCCGAGCCGTCCGTTCGGGTACCGAACGGACGAGATTAAAACACCCTCTCTCCTCCTTTCTCTCTCCCCTTTTTCGCCGTCCAAGGGCTGAATGGACGGCTCGGATGTGCTGGGGCAGCGCCACGTGTTGCCCCAAGGGCACCGAATAATTTCTCCCATTTACCTAATCTGCTATTGAGTGTTGATGCTGTCAGGTCTCGTTTCGCTAATTTTTTTTTTTTTTTTTAACTCTTTTCGTTTCGAATTGAATGATAATTTGTGATATTTGTGTCAATTTTAATTTCTTATATATTTTAATTTTAGTTCTCGATTAGTTTTATTATATAAAGTTTTATAACTTATGAAAAACATTATATATTGAAAGATATAAGTAATAAAAAATGACACAAATTTCAAAAAATGTCATCCCTTTCAGGATGGAGGGATCTGTACTCATTTTTCATTTTACGAGACAAGTTATTCTTTCGCAACACATTACCTTTTTATTTTAAAAATAACTACTTATTTTAATCCGTAACAACACACGCTTAGATAAAAGTCAAGACTTGCAAGAGAGAGAGAGAGAGAGAGGAGAGAGAGAGACATTTGGGTTAAGATAAGGTTAGCGGCAAAATTGATCCAATTAAGGAATGGGGTTTATTAACGGGAATCCATCTGCTTTGGGCATAAAGACGATTCTATTTTTTTGTTCTTTTATGCAAAAAGTCTTTATCTATATAAAATGACGATTTCGTGTATCCCGTGCACTCTGTAGGCTGTGCTCGGTTGTAATTTCTGGAAAATATTTCCGGAAAAAAAATTTTGAGTTAGTGTTTGGTTTGGTTTTTAGAAATGGTTGTTGGAGTAATGATTTGATAGAAAAATAGGGATAATGATTGGAAATAGGGTAATGATTGGAGAGAGATAGAGAGAGAAATAGGGGTAATGATTGGAAGAGAATAGGGGTAATGATTGGATGAAAGAGTAATGATTGGAATGAGAGAAAAGTGAAAAGTGGAATCTTTTACACTTTTTCCGAAAATATTTTCCGGAAATTGCAACCGAACACAGCCTTAAAGTTTTGGACAAAATTTTGACGCGCTGTCGTTTTGAACAAGACGTTTTATGAGTTTATCCATCCTAAATGCTAGACACGTGTACCTCCTTTTACATAAAAATGGGATTTGCTCTCCCCGCCCGGAACTTTTATAGTACTATTAATTTCCAAGCCTGACAAAATGCCAAACTTATTATTCAAAAAAAATACTATATAAAACTGTCCGAACTGGTACTGAGAATGCGTCTCTCTCTTCCTCATGAGTGATTATTTTAATTAGTGTTCTTGAAATACCGTAAATGGATATCTCCATTCCAAGAGTGATTGTTTAGTATTCCTAGAGCATCGTCACATGGTGGAAGAGACTCGTGGAGCACCACGAATGAGTATCTCTCTCTCTCTTCTAAGAGTGATTATGATTTCGTCATGGATTCCGCGTGAATATGTGGCGATAGAGGTATTTGAAGCACTAGTTGTACCGGGTAATCGACCACGGGTAGAGATCATCTGCGTAATCCGACGAGATTCCTTTCTGCTTTTATATTAGCAAGTCCAATGGCTCAAGCCAAATCTCACTCATTGAACTTATCAGTTGTTTAATGAGTCTAAATCTCATTCTTTGGACTCAATGTGTGAGATTTGAAAAGTTTAAGGATGAAATGGATGATTTTGGTAGTTTAAGGACGAAGTAAAAAAAAATGAGAATAATTTGAAAGATAAAAACTTAAAAATTCTTTTATTTTTTCGCTTATCGAGGATGTCCAAAACATTTTGGCTCAACGCTACTATTCACACAGCAATTATGCACAAATTCTGTGCACAGATCCAGTGTTGAGGCCCACTACGAGTTACACGTAAATGAGTCAAACCATTCATTAAAAGTAAATTATTTTTTCAAGGGTTTCTGAAAAAAAATAAATAAAGAAGCTTAATATGATACTTATAAATATTCGATCCAATAATTTAGTTTTTCATTTGGATTCTAGGATAATAAAAGATAGTATATAATTGGATCAAACAACTATAGATATCGGATTGAGCTGATATTTCGTGAAGGCTCTTGAAAAAAATATTTTATATTTAACGAACGATTCGAATCATTTGTGTGTGATTCGTAATAGGTCCCCACAAAAATCTGTGCACAGAATTCGTGCATTTCTGCCGTGTGAGTATCATTACTGATTTTGGCTCAGACAAACCTCGGTACGTGCAGTGGCCCGTCTGAATTGAGGAACTCTTTGGCTGCACGTGCACGTCGGGTAGAATCGGTGACATCATCGACCATAATCGATTGTGCGCCAACTGGCACGCGAACTCCTCCGGGTCGTTGTTTAACAATTTTAAAAATAAAAAAATTCGATCGAGTATCCGTGCGGGATCCGGAGCGAGCTCTGCGTGCCCGTCGGCGTAGAATCGGTAGGAGTATGGTCGGGTGACCGTAGATTTTTCGTGTGTTTAGCCCTAAAGTCTTTTGCGTCAAAACCCAAACCTCCCCCAAGAAACTAGGGCCAAGTTTTCTCCCAATTTTCCACCTTCAGATTTCAAAATACGCAGAACTGGGATACCCAGCAATGTCAACGCCAGCAGCAGCAGCAGCAAATTCCAAGGTAAAGCATATTTTTTTGGTTGACTCTGTCGCCGGGCCAACTTACGCGTACTTTAGGAACAAATCCCTGTGTCCACTACTAGTGCTAATTAAAGTGTGGCAAAGCCCATATCTGTTACTGAGTTAGCACATGGAGTTTCCAGCCTCAGATTTTGGGAGAGAGCAAACTCTAATTCCCCCTCGACCATTTACGCAGACTCACAGATTTGTGCAGTATATGTTAGAACTGTATCCATGTGCATCTGTCGGTGGATGTATTTTTTCGATAATTCAGGCGTGCCCAACTTATGTGCACCTCAATTTATGGGACCAATTCCATGGTCCACTCGCGGGGTCCTAACTATCTGTCTGTGGATGTAGCTGATAGGGATACGTGGTTATGCTTGGTATTTAAATGTTTTGCTGTTGTTTTTGTTCCCCTGGAATCGGTATGGTTTTGAAGCCTCCGTAGATAGCAAATTAATAGCAAAAACTGAGCTAAAGGAGGATGATGAGGTGAAAATTTAAGCCTAAATAGATGGAAGTCATATGAATAAAGTTGGCTAGCTATGCGATCGAAATGGAAATTTAGCCACCATATCTATTCCTCATGTAAGCTGGGCCTGAATAATCTTCAGGAGAGAGAGGTGATTGGAGCTAAAATGGTGTCATTAGTCAGTCAGGATCTTTTCAATGCCCTAAAATTGCGTATATAAAGAATTGGTTCAGCGCTAAGATAGAACTGGACCGTATATGGGTCAAGAGATCTTCAATCGGGAGTGAATGGCGTAGGACGTGTCTTTGAAGAGCGTCTCTCTTTTCACCTTTTGCATTACATTCACTTCGATGCACTCAACTAACTTGACTACCAGCCCATTAAGGAAAGGAATGTCACTTGTAGACCCCGACATTGAACTTTCTCTTAATATACGTTATTCATTGCACAAGGCTTGTTCGCTCTATTTTCAGATGATGCCATTCCACCTTACCCGGAAAATGTGCAGGTTTCCTCAATCCAATAGTGTCCCGATCGGATATCAAAGAGGTGACTTGTATACCTTTTTAGTTTGACTCTGCTAGCTCATAAGCTGATGTATGTATCAGCAATGGTAGCTCAAACCCCCTTTGGATTCACGGAATGTGACCGGGGACACTATGGGAGTTTGCATGCCTCATTAGCAAAAAGATTACCAGAGTATAGCACTGTTTGATGGATGTTGCCCCAGCATCTAGAAAGTGCGAAAGGTTCCTCTGTTGTAAGGTTTTTGTTTTCCTCCTCATATGTAGCCTTCTCCTTTATTTTGGAAAGGAAAGTTGTTATTTTTTTGGGTGCCAGTGGTTTATGTGAACTATGTCCACTCTTCTGACTGTCACGCCATGGCAAATCCATAGGACTTGGCCCCGGCTGGACCTAGACTTTAATTGGGAGTTATGATGTAGAAGATGGAAAGAGCAATTTCTGCTGAATAGTATGATGGTGGATGACTTCAAAAAGGAAACGTGTGTGAGATGCATGTTTATTGTTTTTGTTGTAGCTTAATTGCACTGGATGATCGATGCATGAATGGTATCACAGTAAATCATCATAAGGTTATAGAGCGTTTCAAAAAAGGACTTTAGGATCATCTACTAGGAAATTCTCACTCTGCCACTACCAATGTTCCTTCTGGGAGTATCTTGATGTAACTTGGTTTAATCTTTTGCTACTGGAGTGCATTTGTTGGTCTTATATAAATGCATTCACCATGTCCTTTTCTTTCGTGGTACTCATGCCTTATAAAATGCGTTCTTTGCTTTACTGATGGTTGTGCCTCTAGTATTGGCTCACTTTGCCCTCCAAGGTCCTAAGAATCAGCTTTCACATATACCATTAAAAGAAGTACGTAGCAATGCTCACTTTTTCTTGCCCTTAAGAAATGTCAAGACAAGTTACTGAAAATAAATGTTCAGTTTTAGTGTTAGTTTCTCGCGTCTGAGAATCTAAGTCACTCTCTTTCCAAAGCCTGAATGATGGGTGCAAGAGTTAACGAGTCGAACAACTTCCTTCATGTCGCGTGTGCATGTTCATAGTTTCTACTACAATATTTCTGAAGAACTCACCTGAAAAGGGAGGTGCCTGGTATTCTTTTTGGTCCCCAGGACATAGAGCTTCATGAAACAATTGTTTATCTGTTTTTGCCAATCTAGACGACACAGAGCCATTGCAAAGGTCTTTCGCAAGGCTTTACAAGTGCAGTAAACTTATTGGAGTCGTTGTCCTTACGAATGCATATGATAATCTAGTTACAGCTTATTTAGATGTGTGATGAAAACATTTCCAGGCTTGCAGCAAAGAGAAAGAGTTAAGAGTTGGTTGTATCCCCATTTCTGATACCACATTATGTGTAATTGTACAGGAGTTCATAATTATGCAAAACAGTGCATGATCATTCGGGTCTGTTATGTTGTGAGGTGCTATCTCCAACTAGTGACACTTTGGAAAAGAAGACTCAAGATGAATCAAGGTACATCATATTTTGAAAGTTTAACTTGTAGATATATACTATTTCTGAGAATTTCGACGGTGCAATCAACCATGTTGCCTTCCCTTTAATCCATACACCTTGCAACCATTTGCGGTCTTAAGCCATTGCCGAATGAGGAGACAGAATAAATCACTCGAGCTTCCAAGCACACAGAAAGAAGCAGAACTCTGACGCTTTCGAATGACTTTGAGTCGAGTAATACCTGCTGTTGCTGCTACTGCAGTCACTGCTGTCACCACCGCAGCTGCTCTCGTCGTTTTCGTTTTCTGATTCTGGCGGGCCAGGCTTGAAGATGAACAACCCGTGGCTAGACCCCGTCGGGCAAAATAGCCAAGCGTGCACGTCCCAAAAAACTTGCACCGGTAACTTGTTCATCAACACTGTCTGATTTCCCCTGAATTTCCACTGCAAGTTCCGTACATGGATCAACACGATCCCGTCTATGCTAATCCACATTTCGGGATCTCTGGGCCCTGCCGTCGAGCTCTCTACAACAATCTCATGCTCTTCTGATTTCTTTGGGTCAAACTTGGCTCTCGTCGAGAAACTTCTCTTGTTGAACACGTGCTCCTTCTTGTAAAAGAGGAGGGCTTCAACTAGGGCAGGCCTGGACTTGGTTTTTTTGTAGGCCTTCTTCTTGTAATCCCCTAGCAACAACACCACCTCTTCGTCAGAAACTAATGCGACATAGAAATCTGAACACGGCTCTGGACCACCAGAAAATTTAGCCGAGCGCAAGTCCCAGTAAATTTCTACTTGGTCACCGTCTACCTCGAAAGTCTTGTTCCCCTTTTTGCACCAAAACTGCCACGGCTTAAGGTCTATCTTGCAAGAGTGATGCGAATCAGTTTCTACGCTATCGACAGAAATAGTGAGAGAGTGGTTCGTCAGGTTTTTGCACCACAAAACCGTGACGTTGCGCCAAAAACCGGCAATGTGTGTTTGGTATACGCATGTGACAGAACTTTGGGCAGTTTTTTGTGTCACTGGATCCTCCGTTATTTTCTGTGCTAAAGGTGGGTCGGAGTAGGAGATCGATTGGGCTCTTGTGGAAGATATTCGGTAAGACATGGATACGATTTTCTGCGTTTCCTTCAATACCGTTACAGGATCGACAACCCTGAATTTGAGAGGTGAAATAAAGAAAATGGGTGAAAAACTATACATTGGCCATTCAGTAATTTGATATCTCTCTAGTTTTTCCAACCCTTACACAACAAACCATAAATTCATCCTAAATAATGATTTGAGATGGTGAGAGAAGATGACTGGTTACATCTAGTATTTTTGTGGATTCATTACATGAACGAGAAGTTTTGCGTTAATTACCTCGAAACCATTGTTCTCAGGGAATCCATAAGGAGCTGAGCTATCTGGAGCCACACAAATGCGTAGACGACGAGATTTGCTGAAGGGTAAGCAGCAGCGGCATGGCGAGAAACGACGGTGGTTTAAACGCCGGAGTGCTTTTCCCGACAAACAAGGTGCATTGGGCGGGGTAAGGTCGCCGGAGAAAGACGGTCGAGAGATTTGGTCAAAGAAGACGAAGAAGTTCTACCATGAAAACTTTGTTTTTGTGGAGAAGTATTCTCCAGCAAGAGGCTGTGGGCAAGAGATGCCCGGAAAACAAGGGGTCAAAGAAGAGGAGAAGATTCCACATGTTCCAAATATAGACTGTTTCCTATTTGGGTGGGTGTTTCAGGTGTAGTACTCTTCTTAGTAACTATGTCATTGAACTGCTTGATTAGATTGCTTTCCATCTTGAGCTATTTGGAATATAATGATCCTGTTCAAGTGGTCATGCTTAAATTTGGGTTTAGCCCACAATCAAAGTATTTTTAATAGAAAATTAGAGGCCGCCCCTATTTTTTAGCCTCGGTTTGAAACCAACCCTAAAATATTTTTCCGAACCTAGATAGGCTCGGTTACCTACTTGAAGACTTTTTTACCCTCAAATATCCCGTCCAAGAGTAAATAATAACTGAACTTATTCCCACCCCCCCTCTCTCTCTCTCTAAACCACTACCGGCAACAACACCAACACCTCCCTCTATGTCTCTCCCTCCACCGATGGAGAAGCTCCGACCACCGCCGCCGTCTCCTCTCCGACAACGTCGCCGTCGCGCCACCACCATCATGCCTAGTCCTTCTCTGCTACATCACTGGTGGAGGTGGGCAAGACCATGATCGTAGCTCTCCGAGTCCAGATCTGAATTCGCTGCCGCCCTCAGGGGCGACGACGATCTGAATCTGCCACGGATCAGAGAAAGATGATGTGGGCGGAGTGGACGAAGCTGATGTGGACGCCGAGGCCGCGGTGCTTGCCGGATCACGAGGCACATGAAGACGACGTAGGAGATGGAGGCCCATTGAGATATCTTCTATCCAATTTCAGAACATAGATTTTTTGAGATCCATAGACCAATTGAGAGCTAATCAGGTCAAATCTCGGAATTGTGGTCAGATTCAGAGTATCGCGGGTCGTCGTGGTTGTTCTTCTGTGAAAATGAAGAAAATGTTAAATGTTGTCATGCAAATGGTGAAGCTGTAAATCCTTTTTTTAAGTCAAATAATTTTGTTCGTGTAAATACTAAAAATGAGTTAAAAAATACAGCTTTTGCACTTCATTTGCATACCAATTTCAAGGTTAATTTCAAAAAGGCAAAAATTTAAATACTAAAAATGTTGAAGTTGTTGTGCAAATGGTGAAACTATAATTTAATTTCAAGGTTAGAAGTTTTCTTCGTGTTTATTTTCTATGAGAACTGTGTATTTTTTATGAGAATTCTGTATTTTTTTAAGAGAATTGTCTTTGAGATCGGAGCAGTTCTCATAAAAATGACTATGAGACTTTGCAGTTCAAAATTCAATTCTAAATCAATTTATTTCCTATGTGAACTAATATTTTTTTACGTTGATTACTTTTTTAAGATATAAAGGTGAAAACTGTCTATTAGAACCATGTATTTTCTATGAGAACTATATATTTTTTATGAAAATTTTTTTGTGTATTTTTTCATGAGAACCGTGTAATTTGTATTATAAATGTGTATTTTCTTTATGAGAATTGGGTATTCTCTATGAGAATTGTATATTTTATGTGAGAACTCCATATGAGAATGGTGTATTTTATACAAAAATTGTATATTTTCTATGAGAACTATCTATGAGAATTGTGTTTTTCCTATGAGAACTGTGTTTTTTTCTATGAGAACTGTTATTGTCAATGATGATTGTCTATGAGAACTGTGTATTTTTCTATGAAAACTATATATTTTCTATGAGAACTTTGTATTTTAGTGTGTGGTGAGGCTATTTGAACGGTTTATTTTTCAATTCACATAGCCATTTCACATGAGAATGGTCTATGAGAACTGTGTTTTTCTATGAGAACTATGTATTTTCTATGTGAACTGTGTAATTTAGTGTATTGTGAGGCTATTTGAACGGTGTATTTTCCAGTTCACATAGTCATTTCACATAAGAACGGTCTATGAGAATTGTGTTTTTTCTATGAGAACTGTTATTATCTATGATGATTATCTATGAAAATTGGAGAATTAGCAGCTTCCACTTTTTTCACAAGCAGATGTTTGGTTTGGTTTTTGAAAATTTTTTTGAAAAATAATAGGGGTAATAAGTGGAGAGAGATAGAGAGAGAAATGGTAGAAGTAGGGAGAATTTAGGGAGAATCTAGTAGGTAGTTTTTGAAAAATACTTTTTGAGAAGTGAAAGGAACAAGGTGTTAATGTGTGGTGAGACTATTTGAACGGTGTATTTTTCAGTTCACGTAGCCGTTTCACATGAGAACGGCCTATGAGAATTGTGTTTTTTCTATCAAAACTGTATTTTTTTCTATGAGAACTGCTATTGTCTATGATGATTATCTATAAGAACTGTGTATTTTTCTATTTTTCTATGAGAACTATATATTTTCAATGAGAACTGTGTATTTTAGTGTGTGATGAGACTATTTTAACGGTGTATTTTTCAGTTCACATACTCATTTCACATGAGAACGGTCTATGAGAACTGTGGTTTTATTCGTTTAGCAATTTTAGATATTTTAATTTTGGTAGTGGGTGGAGAGAGAAATAGGGTAATGATTGAAGAGATAGGTAATGAGTGGAGAGAGATAGAGAGAGAAATGAAATTAATAATTGGAGAAATAGGATGATGATTGGAGAAAGATATAGTGTAATGATTGGAAAACAAAGTTAAGTTTGCAAACGAATAAGGCCTGTGTTTTTTTCTATGAAAACTGTGTTTTTTTCTATGAGAACTGTTATTGTCCACGAGAACTATGTATTTTAGTGTGTGGTGAGACTATTTGAACCGTGTATTTTTCAGTTCACATAGTTCTCATAGAACTGATTATGAGAATTGGCCAGTTTACATAGCCAAGGGTATTTTTGTCCAAAATAATATAAGTCAGGAATTGATTCTAAAAATATAAGTTCTATTAAAAACGGACACGTAGACAAAAAGTTAAGAAAGAGCAAAATAGTAAAAATGCATGAAAAGTTAAGAGAAATGACTGAAATAAAGAAGAAATAGTTTTATCAGGACTATTTGAAGTTAGAATTGATATGAGAATTGGCAGTTTACATAGTCAGTTTTTTATGAGAATTGAATGGTTCTCATAGAACTGACTATGAGAATTGGCAGTTCTCATAGCCTACATAACCAAGGATATTTGTGTCCGAAATAATATAGGTCACATAGCCAATTTTCTATGATAATTGAATGATTCTCATAGAACTGACTATGAGAATTGACAGTTCTCATAGCCCACATAGCCAAGGATATTTGTGTCTAAAATAATATGGGTCACATAGCCAATTTTCTATGATAATTGAATGATTCTCATAGAACTAACTATGAGAATTGACAGTTCTCATAGCCCACATAGCCAAGAGTGTTTGTGTCCGAAATAATATGGGTCACATAACTAGTTTTCTATGCGAATTGAGCAGTTCTCATAGAACTGACTATGAGAATTGACAGTTCTCATAGCCCACATAGCCAAGGGTATTTTTGTCCCAAATAATATGGGTCAAGAATTGATTCTAAAAATATAATTTTTATTAAAAATGGACATGTACACAAAAAGTTAAAAAGAATGGGCAAAATAGTAAAATTGCATGGAAAGTCAAGAAAAAGGACTGAAGGAAAGAGAAAATATTTTTGTCAGGGCTATTTGAAGTCCTAACCAAGAAAACGGGACCGGCCTCTAAATTCCCCTATTTTTAATATTTTAATGTGGCCCAATTGAGCCCATTTCGAATTCCCAACGGAACCAACCCCACCCTGAACCGGTGCCAGGCCCTTCATAAAATCGCTCGGGGTCTCGGTGTCTGCACTTGGGTCTTGGATCCTATTAGCCTTTGTACAATTTCAACGATTGATGAAATTTTTTTTGCCATTAAAAAAGAAAATTTCAATCGGGGTCGGTATAGGAAAATTTGGCCCCGAACCGACTGGTTCCGATCTTGCGTTCTTACAAAGTGACCGAACCTGAAGTCGAACCGATTACACCCCAATTTCAAGAAAACAAAAAGTTCAGCTACGGAACCAGTCACATTGTATATATGACCGAACATCATTTGGAGACCTAGGCTGGCTACTCATGCATGCATCCGTCTTCCCCGAGGATGTGTGCACTTTAGCCTTATCATAAATTAGTGTTTGTCCGTGCCTACGGCACTACGCACCCCGGGTAGTGTTGTATTTTTGTTTTTTTATGCCAAAGCCAAAAGCCGAGCAATGGGTAAAAAGAACCGATGGTATTTTTGTAATATATTTGTAAGAGTGTGAGTGTTTTCTTAAGAGAGTTGAAAAGCAAACATCAACCCTTGGATCAAATAAATCTCAGCTCTTTTTTCAACTTGTGTTTATCAGGTAGATGGGTGCTCCTTAGGACAAATGGTGCCACGTAGGACAACTCTTGTGTTTTATTAGATAGATTAATATGCAAAATTTCATAACATGGACCACAAAATGCACAATATTTATTGGACCCACTTTGGTTAGTCAACTCTTGCCCTTTGTATGTTTTCACACTCCTAATACAGATATTTTTTTTATAAGTGAAAAAAATTATTATTAAGATCAGAAACACTAACTGACAAAGAACGACAGAATTACCCTACAACAAACGAAAAAACACTGCAAACTCTTCCAGGGATTCTCCTAGAGCTGAGAAAGTCCATAACTTCAATAGAAATTCCGTGCAAGAGCTGCGATTGTTAAGTTGATTTCCCTTGAGAGAGACGAGAATTTCTTTCCCTCCACAAGCTAGGAAGTGCAGCCCAAAGAGCATCTGAGACTAATATTTTTTAGACCCTTGCCCTTGATATTAGAGCTTAACCATTCTAAAGTGTTCACCATTTTCCAAGGCACCCCTCGAACCACGTTTCTAGGACATCGAACTATTCCAAACGGATGAGGAATAAGAGCATTCAAAAGAGAGATGATTATGAGTTTCTACATCATTTCTGCACAAGCAACAACTATCATCAAGCACCATTCCCCAGCTCCTCAACCTGTCTTTGGTACTCAGCCTCTGTTGTATAGCCAACCGAAGAATTGAAGAGCACCTAGGAACATGGTTCTGTCCCCAACCCACTCTATGCCAGCTTTGGACAAGGTACCTAGTTCGAAAAGCATTCCATGAAGACTGAGCTGTATGCAATCCACTCGAATGGGGGAACTGAAAGACAGAATCCTCAAGGTCAGGCGTTGGAGCAAAGTAGGAGGAGTTCGAGCAATAACAGATTGAATTGCCTGATTCCTCAGTCTAGCCCATCTCCAAGGGCCATGGTCAATAATAGACTCAACCTTAGCACTTAGAGATCTCCCTACATTAAGCACCACCCTTTACCCAAATCTAGCATACAAAGGTCCAAGGAGATGCCAATGTCCATCCCTAAGAAGGTGTTCCTGCCATTACCAACTCTGTATTCAATCATAGTCTAACAGATATTCCACATACCCAAAATTTCACATACAACAGCTGCAGTTCCCTGCAACCCATTAGTATATATCAATGGATATGGTCTTCATACTTCTCATAGTGTGCCGGAATGGTAAGAATAATAAGAAAAGGCTGGCCACAAAGAGATACACAATCGTAGAAATGAAACTCATTCTCAAGGGAATAAATTGAGGATAAGTAAAACCATGAGGAACAATTAGTTTCTTGGAGTCTTATTCAGTGTGAATCTCAAAAAGTGGGTCATGACTCATATGCTTTTATACTTACGAAACCAGAAATCTGGACAAAGTCAAAACTTACTGGTGTAGCCAAAGGTAAGGAAATCAGTGAAGCCCCCTACTACAGAAAGTAGACACAGATATGCAGCAACTCTGAAAGACATTTTTGTGTCCTATCCTAGAGCAATATCCATGGAAGTTGAGAGCAATGCATTGATGTGACTGTGAATGAAAACTACTATGTGGTTTGCTGCTTCTTCTGAGAGATATAAATCTGGTAGTGGTGGAGGTGGTCAGTTGAGTACAAATATAAGCAGTTCAACCATTTAGTTTAAACAACCGATAGAAGTATCATCAAGCACCATTCCCCAGCTCCTCAATTCATCAAGTTGGACATTAAAGCGAACTGATTATTTAAGTGCATGCTCCACGACATGTTGTAGTACTTTGATCTATGTCTCCTTTTCTTCCTAAGGAGTTACTTCTGCCTTTTTTTTTGAAAGGCAGATATTTCCCTTCAGAAAGAATGAGAAGCAGTGTACATAAATCATCAGTATACACTACTAGGGGTTGTGGGGGGAAGGGCTCTTGAATTAGACCATAGTTTAATTATGTATACACTGTTAGGGGTTGTGGGGGGAAGGGCATAGCTGTTAGCATTATGTATGCGCGCACCATCCAAAAGAAACATTACAATCATCCACAAAAGCTTTTGCATCTTCTAGCAGCACTTGAATTTCCCAGTCTAGAGCACAACCCAGGATTGAGCATTTTTACCACCGGTTGGCAATCTGTCTCAATTATAATATCTTTTGCTTCTCTTTTAGCCGCCATCGAACAAGCAGCACAACTAGTCCCGGCCTCTGTTGCAAGGGCAGAGGAAACTTTAACTCTACCATAGTTTGCCTCTCCCTCAGAATTCCGAACGATTATCCCAAAAGTGGCATGCTTATCTGAGGGGCAAAACCGCATAACCCAGCGGGTGTGGACGCTACCACTTCACAGTTCACAGCATCACATCATTATATGGGATGTGAAAAGGACAACACTGAATAAGTGGCTGCAAAAAACTCTCCATTAACTAAAAAAGCATAGTTCAAAGCCTCTCATGGCTGGGGAGAGATCCAGAAAAGATAAACTCGTTTCAACACTTAAAGACGGACACCAACATATATGAGCAACAAGACCAAGTTTGGACATAGCATCAGACGAGATAGAAACTTCATGGACAAGCTCCCTGAACCATTGAATGGCGGAGGTAACGTTTTCCATTGGCATAACCTCAGCAATTTTACAAATATTCCAAACACCATCAGTCGACTTGCACCGAAATAGAACATGTTCAGTCATGATTAACCTCCTAAACTCAAATAGCAATCCATATCTGAGCTATCTATTAACTGTATAGTAATTGCAAATCCATTCATTTGAAATCCACATATATCCAAACAAAGCCTAAAAGGTAAATGAAGTTCCACCATTTATATCAACAGTCCCGGGCTGCAAACAAACCTAGCTGCTCGAGCAGTTGATGGCTCGTCTCGTTAAGGCTCGGCTCGACTCGACTCGTTCAGTAATTGAGCTGAGCTCGAGCTCAGGTTTTGGGCTCGTTTACTAAACTAGCCGAGCTCTATACTCAAAAGCTCGGCTCGTTCGTATAGGCTCGGTTCGTTTAAAGAGGCTCGTTTAGTAAATTAGTTAGGCTAGGCTGGGCTCGTTAAGGTTTTGGCTCGTTTATAAACGAGCCGAGCTCGAGCTTGAGTTTTAGGCTCGTCTAGTAAACGAGACGAACTCGAACACTACGAAGCTCGGCTGGTTTACACCCCTAAATTGCTGCTACGGATTGAAGACAGGCATTCCCATAAAAGTAGTCACTGAACAATTCCAGTGTCAAACGCAACAAGGTCTTAGTAAAAATGCCGAATCATCTTCATCCACCAAGTAAAAATCTACAGATAATTCATTTGGAAAAGAGGCGAGAGAACGAATTAATTATTACTGCAAAAGGTATATATATATACAAATGAGGGAATTAGGAAATACTTTGGATGAGGAATTATATTAATTGCCTCATGATCAGATGATCGAGAATCCAGTTCGATGCTCGGTGTTCTCCGTAAGTTTCGTCGGAGCCCTGTGTTTTTGTGTGCGAAGACGATGCGTGAATTATAAACACGTTTTCTTTCAGAGTGTGGCCGCATCGTTGGGAAAGCGTGAAACAGAAACCCGCTTCTATTTCGAACGCTGGCCGCCAAATTTTGCTTCTACGCCAAATTTTGCAACGATGCTGTTTGGATCAATGCTGACTCGCATTTCTGAAACACGAGTTATCCGTCCAACTGTTTCCATTTTTCCGAAATGCCCAGAACCTAACTCGCATCTTTGGAACGCGGTTTACGTATAAGCTCGAATCAATTTATCAGTTCCCGCTCCTCTCCAACTCACCATTTGTCATCAAAAACTGAGTTTTCCATCGATGGCGTCAACTTTTACTTGGTGTTTTTTCTTTTTTTCTTTTTTTCTTTTTTTTGTGATTTTAACTGTTGGCGGCTTATCGGAATTAGGCTGTGCTTGGGATATTCGTAATCTTGGATGAATTAGAATTTGATAACTATTAGGAATGATATACCTCCGGCATGAATTTAGTTCACGAACATATCCATGAAGCTTTAGGAAGTCCTTTAGAGTTCACATCTTTCATAGTGAGAGCTTATTTTCGTGCCACCAAACTTGTAAGGAAAGCTGTAAGAGATTACCATCCGATAGAATTTGGCCGGATGGTCAAGTTAGGCTTATCCGAAGAAGTATGGATGCTGAACATCAAAAAGACAGAATTTTTAGCTTATTTTTGTTTTTATTCAAAAAAGTATGAGTTTCGATCCTAACTTTCTACTTTTCCAATTTTTCTCGCCGAAATGAATTAATAATAATTGAACAAAGACCCAAAAAAAAAAAAAAGAAGCCCCCGGGCTTATTTTGCCAAAATAGGTAGTACCATTATAGTTCTTATTGTTTCCTTTTTACAAGTCAAATGGCGGTTTAATTTGTTCATACTTTATGACTTTATTCACAACCAAAATGGGAAGTGACTGGCAATGAACCATGTGGGCTCGCCCCACAGAACACGCAGCCTAGAAATAAAGAGTACCGTCGATTACTAGAGCACTTTTGACATTGCGTCTATATTTCTCATGATAGTTGTAAGTATTTGGGTCAACTTGTTATGGGGTTGAATTGTATCCTTCTTAAGTTGATCTTATCGGCGATGTTAATTGGGTACGTAGTTTAGGAGGAAAATGAACTGTTTGTTGTCTTTTTTCAGTGGCACTGAACATTTGTGTCGAGTTGTGCATAATTCGGCTGCTTGGTTTTGAATCTAAAGGTTATTTCCAGGTCCCTCCCTACCTCTTGTTTATCCAAGCACTAAGGAAGCGGAGGAACACGATTTGCGCATGATTGAGAGAGTATGTAGAGCATCTATGTCATTTGAAGGAGCGTTAAGTCCACAGATAAAATCCAAATTTCGTGTTGATTGTTTCTTCTTATGATCCTGTGTTTCGAAAGATTTTAGGTAGAGCTAATACTACCACCCGAGCATGGTGGTATGACCGAAATCACGTTATAATTAGGCCAAAGAAAACTAGTTCCGCGAGCTTGTGTTACCATACAGCCTTCAGAATCTCAGATTGCATAATTCAGAATCTCAGATTGCCTGCACCTTAAGGAAAGGATGCTTTAATTTCTAGGATTCAATCATGGTGAAGTACGAGGTCAAGCACAATTGATTAGTGCTGTTTTGTTCGGTTTCCAAAGGTATTGGAGTTTCGCCTTCATTCTGTCAAAGAAGATCGCGAAGGAGAAAGTATCCTTCGAGCTTTATTGGGGAGAGGAACACTGTCTGATACTTTGTGAGTAAAAATGGATCGATAACTGTGCGGTTAAACGTCAATGTCTTTGGCAGTCTAAGAATCTGCAACCTGATCGATTCTTCTTGGAAAATTAAGTTGAGAAGCACTGGCCAGGACAGGAGTTTGTTAAGCACCTTGTTTGAATGGGCAGGGGACTTTTCTTTGGTTTTAGGCAATTGGCACCCCCTAGTGCACTTGTAGAAAATTATGGAGAAAGGGTAGTTGATGCTAGGGTGGACTCAATTATATTACTCCCCGTCCTGATTTGTTTGTCTCATTTTTGACTTATACATGTCTCAAATTGAGTGTCTAATTTCTAAATCAATGGATCAGATTATGTAAATTTTCAAATCAATGAATCAGATTTGATTTCCTTAATAAGTTGGAAATCCGAGATTAGACAAACAAAACGGGACGGAGGGAGTATGTCCCTTGGGACATGGACATGGCCAAGAAGTAGAATTGCTGTGACCAGAGAGATCGCGGATAACACTTCCAGCAGTCGGATAACGGACATGTCTAAGGATGATGTTACTCGGTGTCTTGCCTCTAAATGAGACTTCGGTACAAAGTTAGCTTGGCAGTCAATTAGGCATGTTTTTTTTTTAATCTCGCATATCGTTATTTATCTATGTATTGGCCGATACAGTCCCATACCAGATTGGGAGATGCTGCCAAGCGGGAGTGCTTGGCAGCAGTGCCGAGCGGCCCGATCCGATGGCTTGGATCTTGATCGGGCAATAGACGGTTCATATCTGTATGCGCTTAGATTCAATCCGAGTCATCCGTGCTGAAATGAATGGCCGGATGCCGCTCGGCACCCCGCTCAACAGAGGATGCTTGGCAGCATCCCCGGATCCGTCCGATACCACAATTTAAAACACTCTGTGGAGCATCAATTTTAATGCATGCTCCATAGCCATGGAAATTAATGTTAAAAAGAATTCCTACCCAATAAAGCATGTGGCTTACCCGTTTGCCAATGGCCAGATTGACTTAAGTAAGTCAATTCTCTTTGCTTTAGATTATTAGTGACCATTGTACCCCACCTTGTTTAACCCGGCCTGTACTCACGTTCTTTGGAATTTCCTTGAAAAGTCTGGTCTAGAAGAATTTATCTAAATTCAATAATTGCCCCAGAATTCCTCCAATTTGATAACAACATCATTGATTGGACTCACAAGGAATGAAGAAAATGACTCCTGCTTTCATATTGCCCTTTCAAATTTAAGAAAATGAGTCTCTAGGACGTTTTTTTTTTTGGACTTTTGGAGAGATGACGTATGCTTTTTTTTTAGAGATGACCTATGCTTTTTTTTTTTTTTATAGAGATGGCCCATTACGACTCACCATGTGCATCTAAGACTCTTGAAAAAAAGGCAAATTGCACACATGAAGACAAATAACATGATCAAGTCGATCAAATGAAAGATACATCCAACGATAAATTGATTCGGCGAGCAGATGTCAGAGAATCGCATGTAATATATGTTTGTTTATGTGTACCTAACGTTCGTAAGATGTGTACAACATAAACAAACATAATTTCCCATGGATCTAATGTGGGTGGGTTTGGATCCACCTAGAGTGAGTTTCAAAACAGGTGGATTCAAACTCATTTATGTTAGATTTATCAGAATTTGTATATATCCTACCCGTTCTGAACAACCAAATCTCTGATGCTATCATTGAGGCTGTGTTTCACTAGCTAAAATAATTTGAATTAAAGGTGAAGTATTGTGATAAAATGAAATATCTCGTAAAACAAAAAATAAGTATTTAAAAAATAAAATCCTTAAGGGAACCGGGCCTCGGAGTGGCAACAAAGTCGTGATTCATGTAACGCCCCGACTTTTCGGGTGCAAATTAAATAATTTCTTTGCGAAAATTTTGCTAAATAAATATAATTTTTCAAAACAATGGTTTAACCATTACAATTTCAAGATAGATCTACTAAATCAAAATACACTAACTTCAGAGCTGACTCTAATCTTGATACGAATCCTAAGCATCCTCGATCTTCATTACTGATATTCTTTTCGTGTCGAACTGCATTATCGTTGAATTTCCTCCATTGAATCCTGCGCCCTCTAGCAAATTGATCGCCGAAGCAATCGATTTGCCAGGATACAAACGTATCCGTGAGTGATAAATCACTCAGTAAAATAATCCAACCCAACCACCCCTCTTACTTTACAACTAGCAGGCAAACAGAATATATATGATGCGAAAAAGTAAAACAGAGATAATTCACATAACTTGATTCATTGCTATCCATTAACTTAACATGAAATCTAAGATCTCTCCACGAGATATTTCCTCCCCAACCACTAACCATATCCCGTCCCATGAGATCACTTCCTTTTGCTGTCGCAGATACACCTAAGTTATGTACCAAGTGTGCATCCCAATAACTACAACAAAGGGTAAGCTTATCATGCCGTTATATCGCTAGGGTTCGCCTATCTTATAAACCACATCACAACCATTTCACAATCATCACTGGACACCCGCCAGTCTATCAATTCATCACTGGACTCTCGCCAGTTTCAATTCATCACTGGACTCTCGCCAGTTTCAATTCTCATCACAATCTCATCATATCTCAACATCACGCCTGCAGGCAACCTCTAAACAGAAACAAACTTCACAATTTATCCATTACTTAGCATCGTCTAAGTGATTTTTATATCGTATACCACCCCATGTCCCTAGGGTCCAATCTAACATTCAAATTAAGCATCAACACAATATCAATCTCAATAATAATTAAAAACGAATAACAGACGAATCAAAACAATATTCGGCAATGCAATCACATAACTTTTTATGATTGGGCCGTTGCCCTTAATCTCATATGGTCACAAAATCATTAAGAATGAAAGAATTAATTAATTAAGATTTAAAAATAATTTTCTAGACTTTCGTTAATTAATTATAAGTAATTAAGTTAATTAAACACTAATTAAATACATTAATTAGGTAAAAATTTTAGAATAATTATTGTAACCTTAATAAAGGTCCTAACAGTCCTCTATAATAAGTTCGAGTGCTAAAAGTTGGGTTTGGATGCTCACGGAATTATTTTAAATAAAAAGATTAAGTTAATAGGCAAAAGAAGACTAAATAGATAATAAATAATTAAATAATTAAAAATATTTATTCTAACAAAGTATCATCTTAGGACTGTAAGAAGTCTAAATAAAATTATTCGGAATTATTAACCTCTTTTATAATATTTTAAAGTATTTCTATTTAGAAACAATGCGTAATTTATAATAATTAGTTAATGAAATAATAAAATTATTATTTTAATAACATATCATCTTTGGGATGTCAGAAGTCTAAAAAAAATAGTTTAGATGTTAAAATCATTAATTATAAGGTCGCAACTATTTTTCGTTTGTATCTTTAATTAAAAATAAAATAAATAGCTAATAATATCAAAAGTTTATGAAATCAGTAAGTTATGATCCTTGACATGTTAGAAAACTAGGAAAAATAGTTTGGGGATTTATGGAATAGTTTACAAGGTCGCAATGAATTTTAGTTTGTAAATTTTTACAAGATAACGAATAAAAATTTAATAAATATCAGATTAATTAAAAAAAATATGAAACTAACAAAGTATGATCTTTAGAGTGTGGGTAACCTAGGAAAATTAATTCGGGGGTCAAAAACATTTTTCGGGACGTCGAAAAGTTACTCCGAACCAAAACAATAAAAAATCGCACGGCTGGGCGGTAAGGAGTTCGCGGCTGGGTTCGATTTTTGTTGTTTTCGCTGAAGGTCGCGCCGCAAGGTCGGCGACGTTTTCATTTTTTTGATTTTTTTGCACGGGGCCTATTGGGTTATGTCTATAAACATTAAATATACTTAGAGGAGGTTTCGGATCGAATTATAATACCTCGAATTGGTTCGAATTGATTTTCAAACCGAAACTTGAATTTTGGAGAAGAAAACTTCGGATTCTTCGATCGGGGGACCTTGGGCTCGAATTGGATAATCTTTGGAGATGCTTGGGGTCGAGGGAAGTAATTGGAACGATCAATTTGGATTTCGGTTGAGCCTAGGTACGAAACCCACTTTTCTCTCTCTCACTTTCTCTCTCTAAAACTCCATGGATTGGAGCTTTGTTTTCTTACGATTTTTCTCTCTATTCTGGTCAGAGGAGTTGGGAGAATATCATGGTGGCTTCGTGGGTTAATGGGATGGTGTATTAATAGGTGAATTTGATGTGGAAAGATCAAATCGAGTCCTAATCGAATTGGGTTTTTAATTGGACGAATTTAGCTCGGTTTAAGGGCTACGGAGGTGATAGAGATCGAGTAGGAGAGGGAGGGATGGTAGGAGTCTACATGCATGCAATTATATGTATGTATAACAAGAAAAAAAAATAAATTTAAATAGAATAGAACAAGATAAGATAATTATATGCTAAACTAATTTTAATTACCAAAAATTATTCTACGTTCTAGTTTAATCTAATTACAATTTTAAATAATTAATCGATTACTATCGACTATTGGATTAAAAGTAATTTCTTTATTTGAAAAAAAAAATTGGGTTGAAATTCCGGGTCGTTACAATTCACTTATACTCAACAGACGGGTATACTAGTCCCGCTTTCAGAAAATCGCAGCCAAGTGTCAAAACAAGCGGTCAAGAGTAATAATAAGCGGCCAAGTGTAATAAAACGCGATCAAGAGTAATAACAAGCGGCACGGAGTAATAACAAGAGGCCAAGAGTAATAAGAAGCGGTCAAGTGTAATAAGACACGGTCAAGAGTAATAACAAGCGGCCACTCAACGGAGAATGTTCCGCCATGGGATTCTGCTACTGTAAATTGAACATCATACGTGATGTTTCTTCTCTTATGCGCTGCTCATTTTCTCGGGTACGAGTACATACCAAGGCAGTGTAATAGTTAAGTGGCGGTCCAAGGAATTTGTAATAGGATGTTCATAAATTACTTTAACTGTACTAGCCGGTGTATTGACCAATAATATATGTGCAAAATCTTGTATAGTATATTACTATAAATAGTGCGGACAGCAAAACGTAACCTCTATTCTAAAATATTTAACTACGAGGCAAAATCAGAACTTGTAAATATACACTATAGTATTTAGCAAAAACTTAAACTTTTTTTAAGTTGTCGTAAATAGAGCGGCTCATCGGGTAAAAATGTTTAGAAAACAGTGAGATTTCAAATTTAGGAAAAGAGCTAAAAATGATTGTATCGTAAAAAAAAAAAAAAACGCGTAAATACTTGTAATAATGTTTTCAATGTCGTAGTTTTGTTTTGTTTTTTGAGGTTAAGTTATTTTTCCTAAAATAAATACTAATTATGCTGGAAAATAGGTAAAAATCCCCTCTTTGAGATGTGGTTCTTCCCGACCAGTTCTATATGAGTGGATTATGTCCCATCAGATCCTTACGAACAAATGTGCACACGTATTTTCCGACAAAGTTCTACTATCCTCTTTGTCTCTATCTACCGTGGGATTTCAAATTTAGGAATAGAGCTTAAAATAATATTTATAACTTTTTTGTACATATTTATTTTTTATAAAATTTATATATTTGAAATTTACTCGTAGAGATCCAATTAATAAAGACCAAAAATTGAATATAAAATTATAAAAAAAAAAAAATTTTAGTTTTCAATGTCTGTTATATTGTATAAATTTATAATTAACAATCTAAATTCACAATTAATAGTGTCAATTTAACAATTAACAGTCTAAATGCAAAATTAGCAGTATTTATTTAATTATTGACTTTGTTAAAATTGACAATTAACAGTATAATTTACAATTAACAATTAACAACCTAAATTGACAAGTACTAGTAGTGTTTATTTAACAATTAACAGTACTAAAAAATTATTGTATAAATTTAAAATTATCAATTAATAATCTAAATTAACAATGCTCATTTTTCAATTAAATGTGGAATCTTATAAAAAGAAATAAATATCAATGTCAGTGGGCAAAAGAATAGAGATTTTATTTTTCAAGAGGCTTTTTCTTTTTCAATGTGTACAAGTGATTCTAGTTGTGGTGCATGTAAAGCGATGGGAGTAAAGGGTACGATCAGGTGTAATAGACCGAATAAGAAAAGACAAATTTAAAGGTGAAACAAAAATTTTTTTTACTAACTTTTGAAATTGTTAATAAAAAATTGGTGATACAAGTAACAGGTGGCACATTATTAGTGGGACAAAAAATAGGTGATACAAAGTTGTGTCTATAGGATAAAAGGAGAGAGAGAGAGAGGGGAAAGAAAGTGGCAAAGCCACATGAGAGAGAGAGACAATGGGTATTAAATGTGGTAGGGTAAATGCGAGCATGAAAAATAGCGGACTTATACATGCATTTATTTGACAAGAATTCACCCCTAAAAAAGGAGGACCTGCGGATTCATTATTCCTTTTGAGATTCATTTTGAGGTTTCAGAAAGCCAGGGTCCGCTCGGTAACGTCAAAAGTGTGTAGATAGAAGTGCACGAGAAAAAGAATGAGAGGGTGAAATTATTTCCTTGGAATCTTCCACCAATTAATACTAGTCCACTAATTGCAAGAGGGGGCCGCCTCGCCACCCACGACACGCCCTGCTTGGTTTGGCTACTGTTCTTGGTATCTTCTTATTATGTCTTCTATATCAGTACACTTCCAAGTCCTTTCTTCAAATAAATCTGTCTCTCTCTCTCTCTCTTCTATATCAATACCCTTCCAAGTCCTTTCTTCAAATAAATCTCTCTCTCTCTCTCTCTCTCTCTCTCTCTGAAACGCGTTTGTCATACTCAATTCAAGCAAACCAAGACCATGAAGGTAAGTAACAATTTTTTGCTTAAAAATTAAAGACACAGATACCTACCCACACACACAACACATATGTGTGTATATATGTATATACTAATATGTGCAAATTAAGTTGTTACTCGGTGTCTTGCCTCTAAATGGGATTTCGGTACAAAGTTAGCTTGGCAGTCAATTAGGCATGTTTTTATCTCCGATATCGTTATTTATCTATTAAATTAATGGCCGATACAGTCCCATACCAGATTGGCAAATGCTGCCAAGCGGGAGTGCTTGACAGTAGTGCCGAGCGGCCAATCCGGCGGCTCAGATCTTGATCGTCCGAGAAATAGACGGTTTAAATCTGTATACGTTCAGATTCAATCCAAGTCATCCGTGCCGAGATGGATGGCCAGATGCCACTTGGCAACATCCCGGCTCCGTCCAATATCACAATTTAAAACACTCTGTGGAGCATTTTAACGCATGCACCATAGCCATGGAAATTATAATGTTAAAAAGAATTCCTACCCAATAAAGCATGTGGCTTACCCGTTTGCCAATGGCCAGATTGACTTAAGTAAGTCAATTCTCTTTGCTTTAGATTATTAGTGACCATTGTACCCCACCTTGTTTAACCCGGCCTGTACTCACGTTCTTTGGAATTTCCTTGAAAAGTCTGGTCTAGAAGAATTTATCTAAATTCAATAATTGCCCCAGAATTCCTCCAATTTGATAACAACTTCATTTGATTGGATTCATAAGAAATGGAGAAAATGACTCCTGCTTTCATATTGGCCTTTCAAATGGAGAAACATGAGTCCCTGGGACGTTTTTTTGGACTTTGGAGAGATGACCTATGCTTTTTTTTTTTTTTTTGTAGAGATGACCTATGCAATTACGTTTTTTTTTTTCTGTTACAATGATGTAGGTTTTTTTTTTTTTGTGTGGAAGAGAAAGAACTTCATTGATGTGAAAATATTACGATAAACCGTGTGCATCTAAGATTAGTTAAAAAAGACAAATTGCACACATGAAGACAAATAACACGACCAAGTCAAATGAAAAATACATCTAGCGATAAATTGATCCGGCGGCCAAATGTTAGAGACTCTCATGCAATATATGTTTGTTTATGTGTACCCAACTCACTTTTGCACACATCTTACAAACGTTAGGTACACATAAACAAACATAATTTCCCATGGATCTAATATGGGTGGGTTTGGATCCAACGCAGTGGGTTTCAAAACAGGTGGATTCAAACTCATTTATGTTAGGTTTATTAGAATTTGTATATATCCTACCCGTTCTGAACAACCAAATCTCTAATGCTATCATTGAGGGTGTATTCCACTAACTAAAATAATTTGAATTAAAGATGATGTATTGTGATAAAATGACATGTCTCGTAAAGCAAAAAATAAGTATTTAAAAAATAAAATCCTTAAGGGAACCTGGCCTCGGAGCGACAACAAAGTCGTGATTCACTTATACTCAACGGAGAATGGTCCCCCATATGGGATTCTGCTACCGTAAATTGAACATCATACGTGATGTTTCTTCTCTTATGCGCTGCTCATTTTCTCAGGTACGATGTACGTACGTACCTAGGCAGTGTAATAGTTAAGTTGCGGCTTCAGGAATTGTTAATAGGATGTTTATAAATTACTTTAATTCTACTAGCTGGTATATTAGTATAAATAGTGCGGATAACAAAACGTAACCTCTATTCTAAAACAATTAACTACGTGGCAAAATGATAACTTGTAAATATACACTATAGTATTTACAAAAATTTGAACTTTTTTGAAGTTGTCGTAAATAGAGCGGCTCATTGGGTAAAAATGTTTAGAAAACAGTGGGATTTCAAATTTAGGAATAGAGCTAAAAATAATATTTATAACTTTTTTGTACATATTTATTTTTTATAAAATTTATATATTTGAAATTTACTCGTAGAGATCCAATTAATAAAGACCAAAATTGAATATAAATTTATAAAAAAAAAATTATTTTTCAATGTCTATTTTATATTGTCTAAAATTTTATTTTTCAATGTCTATTCTAAATTCACAAAGTTGTGATAAAAAGAGAGAGAGAGAGAGAGAGAGAGAGAGAGAGAGAATGGGTATTTAATGAGAGTATGAAAATAGCGGACTTAGTGAGACATTGACTTATTTGGCAAGAATTCAACCCTAAAAAAAATAGGACTGGCGGGTTGAGTATCCCTTTTGAGATTCGTTTTGAGTCTCGAGAAAACCAGGATTGGCCACGTAACGCCAAAAATGTGTAGGTAAAAGTGCACGAGGATAAGAGCAGAATGTGAAATTATTTCCTTAGAATGTTCCACCAAATACTAGCTAGTCGACTATTTGCAAGAGGGGCCGCCCCGCCCCCCACGACACGCCCGGCTTAGTTTGGCTACTGTTCTTGGTCTCTTCTAATTATGCACTCTTCTATATATTTGGTGCACTTCCAAGTCCTCTCTCTCTCTCTCTCTCTCTCTCCCTCTCTCTCTCTCTCTGAAACGCGTTTGTCATACTCAATTCAAGCAAACCAAGACCATGAAGGTAAGTAACAATTTTTTGCTTAAATGCATATATGTGTATTAATATGTGCAAATTAAGTTGAGTGCTGTAATTTGTTTGTTGTTATTTGCAGCGAAAGGTGGTGGTTAAAGTGTGCTCCATGAATGGGCAAAAGTCGCGCTCCAAGGCCCTCAAGATTGTTGTTGGTGTTTCAGGTACAAATTTACATATATACCCACCATAATCAACTTTGGCGCCAAATTAACTCCACCTTCAAGTAGGCCTGTCAACGGGCCGGATCGGATCCGGATCCGGTCCGGATCCGATAGATTCGAATCCGATAAGACTTGGATCCGATCCGAATCCGATAAGACTCAAATCCAATAGCAGAAATCCGGATCTGATCCGAAAAATTTGGATCCGATTCGAAAACTTTTTTACTCCAAAAATTTTAGCCAAAAAAAAAATTTTTTTATAAAAAAAATACAACTTTTTTTCAAAAAAAAATATTTTCCAAAAAAAAAATAAAAGAAAAAATTGAAAATAAAAATACAACTTCTTAAACATTTTTTTTTCAAAATAAAAAATTTACTGTATTTTTAAAAAAATTTTCAAAAATTTATAAAAAGTAAAAAAAAAAAAAAGTTCGGATTCGGATTGATAACGGATTTAATCCGATCCGATCCGAATCCGATAACGTTACCGGATTCGGATTATCGGATTATCGGATCGACGTTATCGGATTCGGATCCAGATCGGATTTTTCGGGTCGGACCCGGATCGAATCCGGTCCATTGACAGGCCTACCTTCAAGTATGAAGTAGTAGGGAGGGCGAGGTGCTTCGATCTCTATCGCGCGGGCTCAGTACTCGATTTCAAGGCTACCTATAGTTTGTGTTAGTATAACTTAGATGTTCGGATCGACCAGTCTAATTGAGCACACCTCCGCTAGCGTGGGAAATATTCAAGTCGGGGCAGAGTCCCATATAGACCGACCCAGAAAATCAGTAGATAGTACCTCGATTTACAGGGCTGGCTTATAAGATAGGCGAGGGAAGCAACCGCTTTCGGCCCCCGAATTTTGGTCCAAAATTGTGGCCTCTTTGTAATGTAACTAACATATTAATGTTAGAATATTTTCAAATAAAAACACAAACTAGATACTTGGTTCAGTGGTCACATAATACTGTCATGCTATATATTGTGAGTGTGTAGTTCGACTCCCATATTTCTCCATAATTGCAAGGATATCTTTTTTACATTTATATTGTCATAATTATATTCTTTTAGTTTGATTTTTTGTACTTTTATCATTTTTTAAAGAAATCATGAACACGTAAAGGGTGAGATATACAAAATTTACTTTTATCATTTTTTATCACATGCCAACCCTTTTGATTCTAGCTATACGTAATTGTCGTGAATAACCATTCTGTGTTCCTCTCATTCAACTTGTGGAAAGAGGAAAGAACTACTCCAAGTTCATATTCTTTAGGAGCTACTATACTAAATCACTAGGGGACGTGAAATTGGAAGCCCAGAAAAATTACACAAAAGTGCACTATTTTATCGATATTCGTTGTTTAATAACTTTAAGCACGATATGTATAGTATTGCTGGGTATGGCTCCAAATAATCCACCGGTACCCCTATTCGCTGCAAACTTTTTTTTTTCTTTTTTTGTGTAGTTTGTTCGTCTTTTTTGAATTTTTTTGTTAAATTTGCGTTATATTTTTCAAATTAATCATCCGTCTCATTGAGAGGAGTCTAAAAAGCAAAAAATTATGATCAAAAACAAGAAAAATTCAAAAAAGACAAAAAACTATCAAACAACTATTTTTTTTTTTTTTTTGCGTCTAAAGTGTCGCCTTATATAAACTTTTTTGGTTGAAGGACATTTTCACAGCTAGAGCGACTTTTTCGCTTGAAGGACATTTTTCACTCCTCCAATGGGAAGCAATTTCAGCAGGCAAAAAATATATCAACCATCAGGAAATTAAATGGTCGTGGCCATTTACGTCACATCTTCATTGGTGTGCTGCAACGTCAACCTTTTTTGTTCAAATCCCTGTGAAATGATTAAGGCCCCATTTCCAAAAGGGAAATAAGAAATATTTATTTTTTAAGAAGGTAATTTCAAATAAAAAAATTATGTGCTTAAGTAAATAATTTTTCTATCAATATTGTAACGCCCCGATTTTCGAAACGTTAAAAAAAACATTTAAAAGACCATTTTTTTTCTAAATAAAATTCATAGATTTAATGCATCACCATTCCAAAAGTAGATGTCATCATATTACAACCATTTCGAAATATGTTTAAGTAACCAAATTTGACAAATATTACAATTCCCAAATAATCTTTGAAACTCCCAAAATAAAATTAACTTTAATTAGTCAGAGCAACTACGCATACGGAAACCAAGGTTCTTCGGCTCTCTCCGCAACAGGTTGAATTCAATCTGCTCATACGACACTTCCATTCCGTCTTCGGTAACTGCCATTTGAATGTCATGGCAATATAGTACCGTGAGCGATGACGCTCAATAGCTAAAACCTACCTGAAACCCTTAATTACACATAACAAGATAAGGAATGTAGTGCAAATAATTAACGGCGCTTGATTTCAATTATCACTCTTTAACCTATGTGAAATCTAGGATCTCCACCTTAAGATCTGTCCTACCCTTAACCTCCAGCGTAAAGCAACCCAGTGTGATTCATGCTGCTTCTTATTGTGTCCCGCTGATAGCTACCAATTTATTTACTCGGATATACAATCGGTGCAACCACGCAAGGAAAGAACCAAACCTATTCTCGCAAGTCAATCACCACTGTGCCCTACCTAGGGTTACGTTTCTCAACAACTTGGGCCCCTGTTAGCACCCATTAACATAAGACTGGACCCCTGTTAGCACCCATCTTAACACAAGACTGGGCCCCTGTTAGCACCCATCTTGAAACCACAACTCAATCACTTTCCGATTCATCCTTTACCTATCAACGTCTACGTGATCCTCTAATCGCATACCACCTCGTGATCCTAAGTCCATTCTAAGTTCTCGCAAGCCGCAACATATGAAGACAAGTAATGATAATAGTAATGCCTCATATTTACAAGAATGATGACAGACTTTAAAGGAGAACTCTTCACCATTTGGTTTCTTTTTTTTTTTTCTTCCAGTAGTCGATCATACATAAAAAGAATAATGTTAGTATTCATATATACATTGATTGCATGAGCCTAAAGATAATCATGTTACAAGTAAAACTAGTCATTAAACATGTTTATCTCATTTTATAACTACTCCCAATTACGTAAAGGAAATTATCTATAACACAAACACTAAAATAGTAATTACATGTACTCCGAAATATGTCCAGATTAATCCATTCCGTTCTTCTTTTCATTTTAACGACGTGCGCTCGCATTTCTCTGTATTTCCGTCTCACACCATATATTCCAACAAACTCAACACACAATATTCAATCTCTACATTAACCCACTATACGTACAATTAGTTATACTTAGGGAGATAAGTTCTAACTACCTTTCTTCCCGAAGACTAAGCGGTGGTTTGAAGAAAAGAAAATGGAGCGAAACGGCGGTTCGGTGGTGACTCGACTGCGGCAACTCGGGACCCAAATGGCTGATATTTGGAGTTGGTTTCTGCACCGTTTTAGAGCTGAAATTGGAGTGGTGTTCGGGTTGTTTTGGACTGAAATTGGATGGTTCAAATTGCAGAAATTAAAAGGAAGGGATGTTGGAGTTTGTAGATGGTAGGAAGTGTTGGGAAAAAGAAGAAGTGATCACTACTTTGCTCTCTTTGTCTCTCGAAAGAATTCAAGAAGAAAAGGGGACTGAACACTCCTTTCTCTCACTCTCTCTGTTGCCGAAAAAAAGGAGGTGGAAAAAAGGAGAGTAATATAGAGGTGTAATTAGTATTAGGAAGAAGTCTCATGGGTAATGTAATGTGTGAGTTTAGCATTAGTTTAGTGGTTAAAGGAATGGGTTTAGGTGGTGTGTTGGGCTCCCATTGGTTGAAGAAAAGGGACTGCCGAAAATGGAGAGGCAATTTTTGATGGAGGGATATATGATGGATGGATGGCTAGATGATGGGTGGAGGTGATTACCCATGGGTTTCCAGGTGGTGATAGGCGTAGGAATGGGTTTTAGTTGACTGAAAAATTGGAATAGGGTTAAGGTAAAATGATTCAGTATAACGCAAGTGTACACACATGTACACAATAAAGAATTAACTCTTCGAACACGCGCGCACACAACCGATTATGGAATAAAATTTTGGTGTGACGTTAAATTTTTTTTTTTGTATTGAATAAACTAATAAGCAAAAATAATATTTTTGGTTTTGATATCATTAATATTTATAAAAAAATGACGGGTCTTTACAAATATGGATCTTGTTTGACAGATCTCATTGAGATCTTTTATACGGTGCAAAAAAAATTAAAAAATTATTTTTCGTTTATATTATTTTTAGTTTGAAAGTGTGAAATAAGTATATATTTTTTAAGAGGGTGTTCTGGAACGGGCCTACGTGATTCAATGGTGGTCATAGATTAAGGTAATGGCTTTGGCAGTCAACTGAAACTGAAAGCAGCTCAGCACAATAGCCACCCCATATTTTATAAAAATTCGCAATATACACCTCACGATAACAGACCAGCAAAAAGACTGCACGATGATAGGACCCAAAAAGTGGTCACACGTGACATACCTCAAATGCGGCCGCACGTGAGGGGGGATGTTAAAGAATTGAATCCCATATTACTTGGAAGTGAAATAGGTGATCACGTAATAACATCTGGAACCTCTCCACTCATTGCCCATTGATTTTGAGATGGATATAAAGTTTCTACAAATAGTGAGGGATTGGCCTGGGAGCTTTGGTGTCTATAATATTAGACTAGATTTGTTAAAAGTATACAAGTTCACCTTTTTTATGCATGTTAACGTTCGATCTTTTGTGTGATGCTGTAGGGGTTGAATCAGTAGCTCTAAAGGGGCAGGAGAATGACCAAATAGAGGTAACCGGAGACGATATTGACGCGGTTGCAATCACGACTTCGTTGAGAAAGAAGGTAGGCTTTGCCGAGCTGGTAGCCGTCGCACCGGTGGAGGAGAAGAAAGCTGATCCGAAAACCGATGACAAGGGAAAGGAGCCTACCATACAGCCATTGGCTTGGCCAAGTGGTGTTCCTTATGGAACACCTGCGCCTTATTATGTGCAGGAGATTAAGTACAACGATGACCCTGCTTGCTGTTCCATCATGTGACTTCGGTGCACAAAATCACGAGAAGAATGTTGAGATTGGACTGGAGCATCATGAATTACATCTCTCTCTCTCTCTCTCTCTCTCTCTCTCCCTAGTTTGGACTAATAAATAATTTTCCTAACACTTATTATTGTCAGCCCATTGAACTGATTTTAGAATTTTCCATGGCCAAAAGAGAAATACGTAGCTTATTTTTGAACTCAGTGTGAACTTTTTTTTATTGTCTTTTTCAGAATTCCTTCATAATGGCATAATGTATGAGTAATACCTTATTTTGGGACTCAGGTTGAGTTTGTCTAAACTTAACTTATTTCTTCGTTTTGTATATTTTGTTCAACTTTTTTGAATTTTTGTTAGATTCGTGTGATTTTTTTTAGATTAATCACCTGTCTGACGAGAGGAGTCTAAAAAGTACAAAATTATGATCAAAAGCAAAAAAAGTTCACTAAAAAAAAAAAAAATCAAACAGTTGTCTTTTGGATCTTCAGTGTCATCTTATTTGAATTTTTTCAACATCGGTTCATATTTTTATACATTTCCGATTTGACTCGTCGAGACGAATGATTAACCCCTAAAATTACGTGGAAAGGCTAAACAAGAAGTTACTAAAAATAAAAAGTACCGAAATAAGTTCTAATTTACAAGTTCAAAAGAACGCAGCTTCAGTCGGCCTTTTGTTGTCTTTTTCGGAATTCCTTCAAAATTTTGACTTCTACCTTTCAGTCCTTGGTTCTTCTCATCGAGTAAATAGGAATATGACATTTGAAAAAAATAGATGAACAAGCTTATAACTTAAGGCCAACAATGTTATACGGCAGAGGCCAGAGAGTGTTGGGCTGCTAAGAAAAAAACAATATGTGAGTAAGATGACCGTAGCCAAAATGAGAATGTTGAGATGGATGTGTTGTAAGATTTTGCGAGATAGAATTAAAAACAAAACATTCGTGGGATGGTAGGGATAACACCATCAGAAGCTAAGATGAGAGAATATAGACTAAGGTGGTTTGGTCGATCATTTCTATAGTTGACCCGCGACGCAGTAGTTAGGATATGGTTAGTTGGTTACGGTAGATGATGGCACTAAGGGGAGAGGTAGACCGAATTTGACCTTTGACCGAAGTGGTAGTGTGCAAGGATCTAGGCTTATTGGAAATTACGGAACACGATGCCCTTGATAGAGTTCAATGGAAAACACGGATTCATGCAGCCGACCACAATTGATTAGAACTTAAGGCTCGGTTTGGTTTGGTAAATGAAATTGCGTTAACTCTGTAGTGTTTGGAACAAATTGAAGACGATCTGTTCATGAAATTAAGGTGCACTATAAGTGAGTAAGAAAATGTCTCCGTTCACCAGAAAAAAACAAAAAACAAAAATAAAAAAAAAACTTCATTTAACTTTTGCTAAGAAAAATGAAATGACTCTTTTCGTGGAATGCAAGAACAAATTAAAAAGTAGAATTTAAGTAGGAAAATGATATTAACAATCCAAAAATTGATGGAGGCATTTCAAAAAATAAAGAAAAGTGGCTTTGAAATTACACTAATTTTGGAGCGCCTACATCAATTTTTAGAGTGTCAATATCATTTTTCATTTAAGTATGGCGGAATCTAGAGCTGATTATGGATAAAAAAAAATTAATGCAACAATTCTTTTCCTGACTGGATGATTGGATATGATCATTGCTTTTCTCCTCCTTCCCACCTTTTTCAACGTAATTATTGGTGTTTTTGGGTTGTGTGGCATTCACCAAATTGGCAAACTCCAAGCGGAAGTGAAAATAAAGTTTAAAAGTATCCACTTTATAAGTACTTCAATTTGGAAAGAAATATTTGTGTGAATATCCAAAGAACCAATCGGAGGAGAACCAGGCACATTTGGAGGAAAGGGGGTTTGTCTCAAAACCCTTGAACCATTTCTCTGTATATCCTGTACAAAGAGTGAATCCAAATGTATATACAAGCTAAGAATAAAAAGACTAAGCTACCCTTAGAAGAAAAGGAAAATTACAAGACAACATAAAAAGCAAATAAACAAAAAACACCCTTTTTGTTTTCTCTCACCCCCCTTCAAACTCATGATGTGACAATGATAACATCAAGAGTTTGCCAAGAAGAAATTTAAAGCGAGTGATAGTATGAGCCTTGGTGAAGAAATCGGCAAGTTGGAGGGATGACGGCATGTAGGGGAGAGAGAGAGTGCCATGTTGCAAGTGTTGACGAACAAAGTGACAATCAATCTCGATGTGCTTTGTGCGCTCATGAAAGACGGAGTTGTGAGCAATTTGAATCGCACTTTTATTATCGCAAAACATTGGCGTCGGAGAAGACACACGAACACCCATATCTTGCAACAAACACCGTAACCAAATGATCTCAGTAGCTGTATGAGCCATAGCACGGTATTCAGCTTCTGAGCTAGATCGAGATATGACACTTTGCTTCTTACTTTTCCAAGATATAAGAGTATCGCCAAGAAAAATACAAAAACCTGTAGTTGACTTCCTATCAGTAACATCACCTGCCCAATCTGCATCAGAGTATGCCTGAAGTTCCATATTTGGAGAAGAAGAAAGAAGCAAACCTTGGAACAAGGTTCCACGAAGATACTTGAGGATGCGCACTACGGCTGCCCAATGAACTGAACGAGGACTAGAAACAAATTGGCTAACAATATGAACAGCATAGGCAAGATCCGGCCGAGTAATAGTCAAGTAAACCAAACAACCAACAATCTGACGATACAAGGTAACATCTTGCAATGGGATACCATCAGTTGGGCGAAGTTTGACATTGAGTTCCAAAGGTGTATCAACTAACTTTCTATCAGTCAACCCAGCACGATTAATAATATCAATGGCATACTTGGATTGGGACAAAACATACCCTTTTGGAGAGTAAGCAACCTCAATACCCAAAAAATATCGAAGGTTTCCCAAGTCTTTCATTTCAAACTGGTCATATAAATATTGTTTCAACTCATTTACACCAGTTGCATCATCCCCAGAAATAATCATGTCATCAACATATATAAGCAGTAAAATTTGTCCACGTTCAGAGGTGCGACAGAAAAGAGCAGAATCATGATGACTTTCAGAAAAACCAAACTTTTTCATGGTGGAACTGAATTTCTCAAACCAAGCACGTGGTGCTTGTTTGAGACCATATAAAGCTCGACGCAATCGACATACCTGATTCGAAGGGCAAGAAAGACCTGGGGGAGGTTTCATGTAAACTTCCTCTTGCAAATCACCATTCAAAAAGGCATTCTTGACATCCATTTGGTACAACGGCCATTGAAGTTTGGAAGCCACAGAGATCAATGTCCGAACTGATGTCAGTTTGGCAACAGGAGCAAAAGTTTCTTCATAATCAATTCCATACTCTTGAGCAAAACCCTTTGCCACTAGCCTAGCTTTGTATCTCTCAAGTGACCCATCTGACTTAGTTTTCACTTTATAAACCCACTTACATCCAATGGCCTCCTTCCCTTTAGGTAGAGTAACTAAGTCCCAAGTTTGAGTTTTGTGAAGAGCATTAAGTTCCTCATCCATGGCATCCTTCCAATGAGGGATAACAACTGCTTCTTTATAAGATCGAGGTTCTTGATAGGAATGAACAGAGGCAAGAAAAGATTGATACGATGAGGAAAAATAAGTTTTATAGTCAGCTAGCCAAGAAGGAGGATTGCGAGAACGAGAAGGATACCTGATTTCAACTTGTGAAGTTGTAGGATCGACATCATCAGAGATAGCAGGGGGATCAGATTGAGAGGGAGTTTCATCTTGCACCAACGTAGATGAAGGAGAAGCATCCTCTGGCTCAACAAAAGTCTCAGAAACAGGAATGGACTCAGTTCCCTCATCAGAAACATGTTGAGAGTCAAAAACAAATGAAGAAGTTGAGCTAGAAAAGGGATCCGACATAAGAACATCGTCTTTAGAAAGACTCGATGAGGAGGCAGGAAGACAATAATAAGGAAGATGCTCTAAGAATGCAACATGCCTAGAAGTGCGAAGCTTCTTAGCAATAGGATCATAGCATCTATAACCCTTTTGATCAATTCCATAACCTAAGAAAACACACAAGGCAGAACGAGTAGTGAGCTTCGTTCGTTCATTTTTCGGGAGGAGAACAAAGCAAGCACATCCAACACTTTAAGTTCAGAATAATTTGGTCGAATACCAAATAATTTTTCATAAGGAGAAAATCCACCATTCAATATTGTAGGAATTCGATTAATCAAATAAGCAGATGTGAGAACCGCTTCTCCCCAAAAAGAGCTCGGAACAGAAGCCGATAACAAAAGGGATCTTGCGGTCTCAAGAATATGGCGATGTTTTCTCTCAGCTTTGCCATTTTGTTGGGGTGTATCAGAACAAGCATACTGCAAAATTGTCCCCTCAGAAGCAAGCAACTCAACAAAGGGCGTATATCTATACTCTCCCCCTAAATCAGTTCGAAAGACCTTAATCTTAGCATTGAACTGAGTTTTGACCATTGCAACAAAGTTAGAATAGATTTTAAAAAAATCTGACTTATGCCGCATAAGAAATACCCAACAATATCGAGTGTAATTATCAATGAAAGACACATAGAAAGACGATCCACCTTTTGTTGCAACGGGAGAAGGACCCCAAACATCCGAATGAATAAGATCAAAAGGAGCATTAGAATAAGATGTACTTCTATGAAAAGGAAGAGCTGTGAACTTCCCAAGTTTACATCCTTTACAATCAGAGATATCAGAATGTGTCACATCACCCAAAAGACCATGAGAAAGCATATACTTAAGACGAGAACTTGAAACATGTCCCAATCTAGAGTGCCATAAATGAAACTTAGATGAATGTTTATGCAAAACAAAAGAAGAAAAAGCAGATTTATCTTGATGAGCATGTGGAGCTATGAGCTGCTTCAAAAAATAAAGTCCCCCCTCTCTAAGGCCTGTCCCAATCTGCCTCCCCGTACGTCGATCCTGAACAACACAACCAGAAGAGGAAAATTTGACATTACACCCAAAATCTGTGAGCTGACTAACTGAAAGAAGATTCATAGACAACTTAGGAACATGCAAAACATTAGAAACAGAAAGACATCCAGAAGGAAAGGAATCTTGAGTTATGGACCCCATTTGAAGAATTCCCATGGGTGATCCATCTGCAGTTTGAATAAAAGTGGGTGAAAGAGGACTAGTACAATTAACAAGAATAGATGAGTCATGAGTCATATGTTGAGATGCACCAGAATCAAATATCCAAGAATTAGGTTTACCTGAAGGAGCTAAATTATGGGTACCAGTGTTCATGACAGACATGGCTACAGAATTTCGAGACTCCAAGGAAATGCCTAGCAATTGTTGAATTTGTTGAGCAACTAAGGACTGAACCTCTTCATGGGTGATAGCTGTTTGGTTGAAGGTACGATCAGAACTAGCAGCAGCAGAATGAGAAGAGAAGGCCGAGATAGGTCCGGAGGACAATGGCTTGAAAGCATTGTGATTATAGTGTGAATTTTGATGTGGAGAAGGTAAAATGCCTTTGCCCTTGTTTCGAAGCTTGGGACAATCTTTTTTCCAATGCCCTTTCTCATGACAAAAATTGCACTCATCAATAGCTACTTTGTGGTTCCCACCGGCTGATGATTGAGGACGAAATTGAGAACGTTGTGTTGCAACTAAAACAGACTGAGTTGGCAAAGGAGGTAACAAAGAAGTTTTGAGTCTAGTTTCCTCTGCAACTAATTCACTCAAGATATTTTCCAAACTAGGTAACGGAGAGCGATGCAAGATAGATCCCCGCAAGGGTTCAAACTCGGTTCGCAAGACCATGAGAAATTGAACAAGTTTTTGCTCTCCTCTAACCTTTTGGTAAATAGCAAGAGTCCTCAATTCTGAAGGATCTATCATATCCAACTCATCCCAAATACCATTCATCACATTATAGAACTCTTGAGCCGATTTATCATCTTGTCGCATGCTTCTTAAGATATTTTCTAGTTCATATCGCCTTGCAAAGTTTGACTGCACATATATACTTTCCAGATAATCCCAAACTTCTTTCGCGGTGGTGAATTTCGCAAAGTGCATACCAATAGAAGGCTCTACTGTAGTGTTGATCAAAGAGAGAACTTGTGCATTGTTGACACTCCATACTTTCTGTAATCCCTTATCTGTTGCTTCGGGAGCCACAATAGAACCATCTATATACCCCCATTGTTCTTTCCCAGTAATATAGACTTTCATCAGATAAGACCAGTAAGAGTAATTTGATCCATTCAACTTGATTGGAATAGGTCGATTCAACTCAGTACCCATATTTCAAAAATAATATTCACCACAAAGAAAAAAACCACACCAAAACACACCAAACAGCAACTCCACACAAAACCCTAACCAAGGGCCAAATACAGAGACGAAGCAGATCGGCAAAGAGATAGCAGGTAAGAATGACTGAAGAATTTACCTTCCATAGAGAAAAGAGAGACTGATGCCGTTCAATGGAGAAAATCGTAGCACAAAAGGGGAGAAATCACAGCAGTGAGAAGAGGATATCAAACCTACACCCGAGCAACAGCTGCACCCGAGCAATCTACTGATCAGTGGTGAGGTTCAAGCCTTTCCATCTTCAAAGAGAAGCTTTGATACCATGTGAATATCCAAAGAACCAATCGGAGGAGAACCAGGCACATTTGGAGGAAAGGGGGTTTGTCTCAAAACCCTTGAACCATTTCTCTGTATATCCTGTACAAAGAGTGAATCCAAATGTATATACAAGCTAAGAATAAAAAGACTAAGCTACCCTTAGAAGAAAAGGAAAATTACAAGACAACATAAAAAGCAAATAAACAAAAAACACCCTTTTTGTTTTCTCTCAGAGTAAAAGATCTGATGAACGAAAGAGTCAATGAAAGGAAATTTTTATACAAAACGCAATGAATCAGGAGATTTTTTCCCCCGACACATGGGTGGTATTGTCACACCCAAATAGGGTGAGAACAATCTATCTAAGCCGGCCGCAGAGAACCAACACTCACGGAAAGCATCTTGGAGGGGTAGACCACTGGACTCGCCCGTGAGACTACCCACATGGTCTTTCACCTCCCAACCGGTTAGCCTACTCCCGAGAATCAAATTCACACTTCTAAGGTTGCAAACTCATATGCTTTTATACTTAACGAAATCAGAAATCTGGACAAAGTCAAAACTTACTGGTGCAGCCGAAGGTAAGGAAATCAGTGAAAAGCCCCCTATGACAGAAAGTAGACACAGATATGCAGCAACTCTGAAAGACATTTCTGTGTCCTATCCTAGAGCAATATCCTTGGAAGTTGAGAGCAATGCATTGATGTGACTGCGAATGAAAACTACTATTTGGTTTGCTGCTTCTTCTGAGAGATACAAATCTGGTAGTGGTGGAGGTGGTCTGATGAGTACAAATATAAGCAGTTCAACCATTTAGTTTAAACAACTGATAGAAGTATCATCAAGCACCATTCCCCAGCTCCTCAATTCATCAAGTTGGACATTAAAGCAGACTGATTATTTAAGTGCATACTCCACCTCATGTTGTTGTACTTTGATCTACATCTCCTTTTCTTCCTAAGGAGTTACTTCTGCCTTTTGTTTTTTTTGAAAGGCAGAAGTTTCCCTTCAGAAATTATGAGAAGCAGTGTACATAAATCATCAGTATACACTGCTAGGGGTTGTGGGGGGAAGGGCATAGCTGTTAGCATTATGTATACACCATCGATCCAAAAGAAACACTACAATCATCCACAAGTATCTTCTAGCAGCACTTGAATTTCCCAGTCAGAGCACAACCCAGAATTGAGCATTTTTACCACCGGTTGGCAATCTGTCTCAATTATAATATCTTTTGCTTCTCTTTTAGCCACCACTGTACAAGCAACACGAATAGTCCCGCCCTCTGTTGCAAGGGCAGAGGAAACTTTAACTCTACCATAGTTTGCCTCCACTACTGATCCCTCAGAATTCCCTACGATTACCCCAAAGCGGCATGCTTATCTGAGGGGCAAAAGGCCCCATCACAGTTGCATTTCCAGAACCCGGCGGGTGGACGCTCCCACGTCACGGCATTACATCATGATACAATGTGGGAAGTGAAAAGGACAACCCTGAATAAGTGGCTTCAAAAAACTCTACATTAACTAAAAAAGCATAGTTCAAAGCCTCCCATGGCTGGGAAGAGATCCAGAAAAGATAAACTCGTTTCGACACTTAAAGACGGACACCAACATATATGAGCAACAAGACCAAGTTTGGACATAGCATCAGACGAGAGAGAAACCCTGAACCATTGAACAACGGAGGTAACGTTTTCCATAGGCATAACCTCAGCAATTTTACAAATATTCCAAACACCAGCAGTCCTTTTGCACCAAAATAGAACATGTTCAGTCATGATTAACCTCCTAAACTCTTATAGCCCTAAGGCCCCTAACAATCCATATCTGAGCTCTCCATTAACTGCAATTATGCAAATTTCATTTGAAATCGACATCTATCCAAACAAAGCCAAAAAGGTAAAGTTCCACCATTTATAGCAACAGTCTCGGGCTGCAAACGAACCGTGCTGCTCGAGGCTCGGCTCGGCTCGACTTGTTTAGTAATGGAGCTCAAGTTTCGGGCTCGTTTACTAAACGAGCCAAGCTCAACACTCAAAAACTCAGCTCGTCTGGCAAAAGCTCGGCTCGTTCGTATGGGCTCGGTTCGTCTAAAGAGGCTCGTTTAGTAAATTAGTTAGGCTCAGCTCATTTATAAACGAGCCGAGCTTGAGTTTTAGGCTCGTCAAGTAAATGAGACGAGCTCGAACACTACGAAGCTCGGCTGGTTTACACCCCTAAAATATTGCTGCAACGGATTGAAGACAGGCATTCCTGTACAAGTAGTCACTGAACAATTCCAGTCTCAAACACAATAAGTTCTTAGTTAAAAATACCGAATCATCTTCATCCACCGAGTAAAAATCTACAGATAATTCGTTTGCAAAAGAGGCGAGAGAAGTAATTAATTATTGCTGCAAAAGGTATATATACAAATGAGGGAATTAGGAAATCCTTTGGATGAGGAATTATATTGCCTGATGATCAGATGATCGAGAATCCAGTTCGATGCTCGGTGTTCTCCGTAAGTTTCGTCGGAGCCCTGTTCATTTGTGTGCGAACACGATGCGTGAACCATAAACACGTTTACTTTCAGGGTGTGGCCGCATCGCTTGGAAAGCGTGAAACGCAAACACGCTTCTATTTTGTACGCTGGCCGCATACTTTTGCAACTGGCCTTGTACGCTGGCCGCATACTTTTGCAACTGGCCGCCAAATTTTGCAAGAACGGCGTTTGGATCAATGCTGGCTCGCATTTCTGAAACACGAGTTAGCCGTGCAACTGTTACCGGTTTCCCGACATCCCCGGAACCTAACTCGCCTCTTTGGAATGCGGTTTACAAATGAGCTCGAATCAATTTATCGGTTCCGTCTCCCTTTCAACTCGCCATCTGTCAAAACTCTGAGTTTTCCATCAATGGCGTAAAAATTTTCCATTGCGTTTTTTCTTTTTCTTTTTCTGCGATTTTAACTGTTTGCGGCTTATCGGAATTAGGCTGTGCTCGGGATGTTCGTAATCTTGAGTGAATTAGGATTTGATAACTATTAGAAATGATATACTTAAGGCATGAATTAGTTCACAAACATATCCATGAAGCTTTAGGGAAGTCCTTCAGAGTTCACATTCCTTTCATAACGAGGGCTTATTTTCGTGCCACCAAGCTTATCTGAAGAAGTACGGATACCGATACAAACATCATAAAAACAGATTGTTTTTACTTATTTTTGTCTTTATTTAAAAAAGTTAAGAGTTTTTATCAGAACTTTCTACTTTTCCAATTTTTTCGTCACACAAATTAATAATCTATAAAAGTTTGATTCAAAACTAACAAAATGCAAAAAAAAAAAAAAAATTGAACAAAGACAAAATAAACCTGGATTATTTTGCCAAAATAGGTCATATCATTAGTATTTACTTTTCGTTTTTATTTTATCATAACTAATTTGTTCATACTTTATGACTTTTTTCACACCTAAAATGAGAAGTGACCAGCCATGAACCACAGAGGCTCGCCCCACGGAACACGCAGTCTAGAAATAAAGAATACCGTCGATTACTAAAGCACTTTTGACATTGCTTCTATATTTCTCTTGATAGTTGTGAGTTTTTGGGTCATCTTGTTGTTGGGTTGAATTGTACGCTTCTTGTTGATCTAAGGGTCATCATTTAGCCCGAAGGCCCGCGACCCGTCCAACACCGGGCTTTTACCCGCCCCGAGCCCGTAACGGGGGGCTAGCCCGGCCCGTAGTTTGTAATGGGCGGGCTCGGGCCGATGAATTTTTACTCGGCCTGTCCGTAGGCCCGGCTCGTGAGCCCGCCCTTGGTACCTGCCTAAAAGCCCGCCAACGGGCCAGCCTATTTGCCCAAAATTCCACAAAACCCAATCTTTTTTCCCTTGGTTTAGTTTTGCCCAAGGAAATTTAAGTCCGCCCGTTGGCCCGCCCGGCTTTTGGCCCCCCGGCTCGCCAATTGGGTTAGCCCGTGGGCCGGGCTTGGGCTTCAATTTATGGTAGGTAGCCCGACCCGCCAAAAGGAAAAGCCCGCTCGGCCCGGCCCGTGGGCGGGCTTGGGCAGCGACTTGGCGGCCCGGCCCTGTCCGGCCCGATGATGACCCTTAAGTTGATCTTATCGGCGACGTTTGGGTATGTAGTTTAGGAGGAGAATGAACTGTTAGTTTTTTAGGTGTTAGACTTCTTGGAGGGTTCCAATCTAAAACCAATTGGCTGGTCACTTCTCATGGTGGTATGATCGAAATCATTAATAATAACGCATGGTGGTATGATCAAAATCATGATTCGATTAGGCCAAAGAAAACTAGTTCCGCGGGCTTTTGTTAACCATACACCATCCAGAATCTCAGATTACTAAAAGATTGCATAATTCAGAATCTCAGATTGCCTGCAGCTTGAGGAAAGGATGCTTTAATTTCCAGGATTCAATCATGGTCAAGTACACTAGTACTCTCTCATGGGGGTCAAGCACAATTGATTAGTGCTGTTTTGTTCGGTTTCCAAAGATACTGGATTTTCGCCTTCATTCTGTCAAAGAAGATCGCGAAGGAGAAAGTATCCTTCGAGCTTTCTTGGGGATAGGAACTGTCGGATACTTTGTGAGTAAAAATGGATCGATAACTGTGCGGTTAAACGTCAATGTCTTTGGCGGTCTAAGAATCTGCAACCTGGTCGATTCTTCTTGGAAAATTAAGGTGAGAAGCACTGGCCAGGACAGGAGTTTGTTAAGCACCTTGTTTGAATGGGCAGGGGACTTTTCTTTGGTTTTAGGCCAACCGCCCTTGTAGAAAATTATTGAGAAAGGGTGGTTGATGGTAGGATGGTTGACGCTAGGGTGGACTCCATTACTCCCCCGTTCCGATTTGTTTGTCTCCTTTTTGACTTATACATGTCCCAAATTGAGTATCCAATTTCCAAATCAATGGATCAAATTTGGTTTCCCTAATAAGTTGAAAATTCGAGATTAGACAAACAAATCGGGATGGGGGAGTATGCCCCTAGGGCCATGGACATGGCCAAGAAGTAGAATTGCTGTGACCAGAGAGATCGCGGCTAACACTTCCAGCACTCGGATAACGGACATATCTAAGGATGATGTTGTTACTCGGTGTCTTGCCTCTAAATGGGATTTCGGTACAAAGTTAGCTTGGCAGTCAATTAGGCATGTTTTTATCTCCGATATCGTTATTTATCTATTAAATTAATGGCCGATACAGTCCCATACCAGATTGGCAAATGCTGCCAAGCGGGAGTGCTTGACAGTAGTGCCGAGCGGCCAATCCGGCGGCTCAGATCTTGATCGCCCGAGAAATAGACGGTTTAAATCTGTATACGTTCAGATTCAATCCAAGTCATCCGTGCCGAGATGGATGGCCAGATGCCACTTGGCAACATCCCGGCTCCGTCCAATATCACAATTTAAAACACTCTGTGGAGCATTTTAATGCATGCACCATAGCCATGGAAATTATAATGTTAAAAAGAATTCCTACCCAATAAAGCATGTGGCTTACCCGTTTGCCAATGGCCAGATTGACTTAAGTAAGTCAATTCTCTTTGCTTTAGATTATTAGTGACCATTGTACCCCACCTTGTTTAACCCGGCCTGTACTCACGTTCTTTGGAATTTCCTTGAAAAGTCTGGTCTAGAAGAATTTATCTAAATTCAATAATTGCCCCAGAATTCCTCCAATTTGATAACAACATCATTGATTGGACTCACAAGGAATGAAGAAAATGACTCCTGCTTTCATATTGCCCTTTCAAATTTAAGAAAATGAGTCTCTAGGACGTTTTTTTTTTTGGACTTTTGGAGAGATGACGTATGCTTTTTTTTTAGAGATGACCTATGCTTTTTTTTTTTTTTTTTGTTATAGAGATGGCCCATTACGACTCACCATGTGCATCTAAGACTCTTGAAAAAAAGGCAAATTGCACACATGAAGACAAATAACATGATCAAGTCGATCAAATGAAAGATACATCCAACGATAAATTGATTCGGCGAGCAGATGTCAGAGAATCGCATGTAATATATGTTTGTTTATGTGTACCTAACGTTCGTAAGATGTGTACAACATAAACAAACATAATTTCCCATGGATCTAATGTGGGTGGGTTTGGATCCACCTAGAGTGAGTTTCAAAACAGGTGGATTCAAACTCATTTATGTTAGATTTATCAGAATTTGTATATATCCTACCCGTTCTGAACAACCAAATCTCTGATGCTATCATTGAGGCTGTGTTTCACTAGCTAAAATAATTTGAATTAAAGGTGAAGTATGGTGATAAAATGAAATATCTCGTAAAACAAAAAATAAGTATTTAAAAAATAAAATCCTTAAGGGAACCGGGCCTCATATACTAATAAATGTATATACTGTAACGCCCCGACTTTTCGGGTGCAAATTAAATAATTTCTTTGCGAAAATTTTGCTAAATAAATATAATTTTTCAAAACAATGGTTTAACCATTACAATTTCAAGATAGATCTACTAAATCAAAATACACTAACTTCAGAGAGACACTAATCTTGATACGAATCCTAAGCATCCTCGATCTTCATTATTGATATTCTTTTTCGTGTCGAACTGCATTATCGTTGAATTTCCTCCATTGAATCTGCGCCTCTAGCAAATTGATCGCGAAGCAATCGATTTGCCAGGATACAACGTATCCGTGAGTGATAAATCACTCAATAAAATAATCCAACCCAACCACCCCTCTTACTTTACAACTAGCAGGCAAACAGAATATATATGATGCGAAAAAGTAAAACAGAGATAATTCACATAACTTGATTCATTGCTATCCATTAACTTAACATGAAATCTAAGATCTCTCCACGAGATATTTCCTCCCCAACCACTAACCATATCCCGTCCCATGAGATCACTTCCTTTTGCTGTCGCAGATACACCTAAGTTATGTACCAAGTGTGCATCCCAATAACTACAACAAAGGGTAAGTTTATCATGCCGTTATATCGCTAGGGTTCGCCTATCTTATAAACCACATCACAACCATTTCACAATCATCACTGGACACCCGCCAGTCTATCAATTCATCACTGGACTCTCGCCAGTTTCAATTCATCACTGGACTCTCGCCAGTTTCAATTCTCATCACAATCTCATCATATCTCAACATCACGCCTGCAGGCAACCTCTAAACAGAAACAAACTTCACAATTTATCCATTACTTAGCATCGTCTAAGTGATTTTTATATCGTATACCACCCCATGTCCCTAGGGTCCAATCTAACATTCAAATTAAGCATCAACACAATATCAATCTCAATAATAATTAAAAACGAATAACAGACAGGTCAAAACAGATATTCGGCAATGCAATCACATAACTTTTTATGATTGGGCCGTTGCCCTTAATCTCATATGGTCACAAAATCATTAAGAATGAAAGAATTAATTAATTAAGATTTAAAAATAATTTTCTAGACTTTCGTTAATTAATTATAAGTAATTAAGTTAATTAAACACTAATTAAATACATTAATTAGGTAAAAATTTTAGAATAATTATCGTAACCTTAATAAAGGTCCTAACAGTCCTCTATAATAAGTTCGAGTGCTAAAAGTTGGGTTTGGATGCTCACGGAATTATTTTAAATAAAAAGATTAAGTTAATAGGCAAAAGAAGACTAAATAGATAATAAATAATTAAATAATTAAAAAAATATTTATTCTAACAAAGTATCATCTTAGGACTGTAAGAAGTCTAAATAAAATTATTCGGAATTATTAACCTCTTTTATAATATTTTAAAGTATTTCTATTTAGAAACAATGCGTAATTTATAATAATTAGTTAATGAAATAATGAAATTATTATTTTAATAACATATCATCTTTGGGATGTCAGGTTTAGATGTTAAAATCATTAATTATAAGGTCGCAACTATTTTTCGTTTGTATCTTTAATTAAAAATAAAATAAATAGCTAATAATATCAAAAGTTTATGAAATCAGTAAGTTATGATCCTTGACATGTTAGAAAACTAGGAAAAATAGTTTGGGGATTTATGGAATAGTTTACAAGGTCGCAATGAATTTTAGTTTGTAAATTTTTACAAGATAACGAATAAAAATTTAATAAATATCAGATTAATTAAAAAAAATATGAAACTAACAAAGTATGATCTTTAGAGTGTGGGTAACCTAGGAAAATTAATTCGGGGGTCAAAAACATTTTTCGGGACGTCGAAAAGTTACTCCGAACCAAAACAATAAAAAATCGCACGGCTGGGCGGTAAGGAGTTCGCGGCCGCGAACTTCGTTTGACTGGTTCTCGCGGCTGGGCCGCCCGAAGGTCGCGGCCGCAAGGTCAGCGACAGTTTTCATTTTTTTGATTTTTTTGCACGGGGCCTATTGGGTTATGTCTATAAACATTAAATATACTTAGAGGAGGTTTCGGATCGAATTATAATACCTCGAATTGGTTCGAATTGATTTTCAAACCGAAACTTGAATTTTGGAGAAGAAAACTTCGGATTCTTCGATCGGGGGACCTTGGGCTCGAATTGGATAATCTTTGGAGATGCTGCTGTAATAAGTAATTCAAACGATCGATTTGGATCTCGGACGAACGAAACCAAGAAACCCACTTTTCTCTCTCTCACTTTCTCTCTCTAAAACTCCATGGATTGGAGCTTTGTTTTCTTACGATTTTTCTCTCTATTCTGGTCAGAGGAGTTGGGAGAATATCATGGTGGCTTCGTGGGTTAATGGGATGGTGTATTAATAGGTGAATTTGATGTGGAAAGATCAAATCGAGTCCTAATCGAATTGGGTTTTTAATTGGACGAATTTAGCTCGGTTTAAGGGCTACGGAGGTGATAGAGATCGAGTAGGAGAGGGAGGGATGGTAGGAGTCTACATGCATGCAATTATATGTATGTATAACAAGAAAAAAAAATAAATTTAAATAGAATAGAACAAGATAAGATAATTATATGCTAAACTAATTTTAATTACCAAAAATTATTCTACGTTCTAGTTTAATCTAATTACAATTTTAAATAATTAATCGATTACTATCGACTATTGGATTAAAAGTAATTTCTTTATTTGAAAAAAAAAATTGGGTTGAAATTCCGGGTCGTTACAATTCACTTATACTCAACAGACGGGTATACTAGTCCCGCTTTCAGAAAATCGCAGCCAAGTGTCAAAACAAGCGGTCAAGAGTAATAATAAGCGGCCAAGTGTAATAAAACGCGATCAAGAGTAATAACAAGCGGCACGGAGTAATAACAAGAGGCCAAGAGTAATAAGAAGCGGTCAAGTATAATAAGACACGGTCAAGAGTAATAACAAGCGGCCACTCAACGGAGAATGTTCCGCCATGGGATTCTGCTACTGTAAATTGAACATCATACGTGATGTTTCTTCTCTTATGCGCTGCTCATTTTCTCGGGTACGAGTACATACCAAGGCAGTGTAATAGTTAAGTGGCGGTCCAAGGAATTTGTAATAGGATGTTCATAAATTACTTTAACTGTACTAGCCGGTGTATTGACCAATAATATATGTGCAAAATCTTGTATAGTATATTACTATAAATAGTGCGGACAGCAAAACGTAACCTCTATTCTAAAATATTTAACTACGAGGCAAAATCAGAACTTGTAAATATACACTATAGTATTTAGCAAAAACTTAAACTTTTTTTAAGTTGTCGTAAATAGAGCGGCTCATCGGGTAAAAATGTTTAGAAAACAGTGAGATTTCAAATTTAGGAAAAGAGCTAAAAATGATTGTATCGTAAAAAAAAAAAAAAAACGCGTAAATACTTGTAATAATGTTTTCAATGTCGTAGTTTTGTTTTGTTTTTTGAGGTTAAGTTATTTTTCCTAAAATAAATACTAATTATGCTGGAAAATAGGTAAAAATCCCCTCTTTGAGATGTGGTTCTTCCCGACCAGTTCTATATGAGTGGATTATGTCCCATCAGGTCCTTACGAACAAATGTGCACACGTATGTTCTACTATCCTCTTTGTCTCTATCTACAGTGGGATTTCAAATTTAGGAATAGAGCTTAAAATAATATTTATAACTTTTTTGTACATATTTATTTTTTATAAAATTTATATATTTGAAATTTACTCGTAGAGATCCAATTAATAAAGACCAAAAATTGAATATAAAATTATAAAAAAAAAAAATTTTAGTTTTCAATGTCTGTTATATTGTATAAATTTATAATTAACAATCTAAATTCACAATTAATAGTGTCAATTTAACAATTAACAGTCTAAATGCAAAATTAGCAGTATTTATTTAATTATTGACTTTGTTAAAATTGACAATTAACAGTATAATTTACAATTAACAATTAACAACCTAAATTGACAAGTACTAGTAGTGTTTATTTAACAATTAACAGTACTAAAAAATTATTGTATAAATTTAAAAGGGATACTTAAAGAATCATCCTCGGAATCCACTCTCCGTAGATTTTCACCCTGCTCAATTTTTGCACTTATGTTCCGATCCCCACTTTTTTTTAATCTCAAAAATGCCCTTATATGCACCCATATATATATATATACCAAAAGTTGAGACTGAAAAATAACCCCTCTCGTCCCCGCGAAAGAATCGGCAATCAATCCTCACTGATTTCGTCATTCAATGCCTAAACTTTCGTAAGAATCCCTCAAATCTCTCAAATTGAAATCATTTGATAGTTTTAGATACAAAAACCCTCCTCTTCCTCTTGTGAGTTTTCGTCCACAATTGAAAAATGTTGACAAACACTCGCCGGTGGCAATTTCTCACGTCACCGTCGCCGGAGAAACACTTGTCAGTGGCAGAAACCATGAAAAACATGGTCGGCCACACTCACCGTAATCCCACTCCACTGGTCTCCGGCATATACTTAAACCCAAATTGGCACCGTACACATCTCGTAAATGACCCAGTTTTGCTCGTCTCCGTCGCCGGCCACCGCCGCACTAGTCTTCCGATGATCTCTCTGCTCACCACCGCCTCAGTATTTTTCTTCTCGCGATCTGTTCTTGTCTTCGCAATTTCTTTTTGTTTGATCCAACGATCGAGCATATCATGCTCTCACGCGACACCAAGGGTCGATCTGATTTGTGGGTTGATGCGATCATGGTTTTCGTTCATGATCTGGTATTTTTTATCTAATTGGGAAAGTTGTTGGTTTGAGTTTTCCAATTGGGAAACTTCTTTAGGTATTATATTCTGGATTGTATTCCAAAACGATTTTGATTTGTGGATGGTTTGTGGAAGTAGCTATGGAAAACACACTTTCTTGATTGTGTGTAACAATTTTACATCTTTGTTGATTGTATGCAAATAATCTGTAAAAAATTTATGGTGTATTTTGAAATGAGAAATACATAAAACAGGTGTATTCTATATATCAAGGTGTATTTTTGTTATCATGTAAAAATATGTGATGAAATCGATTCATATTCTGAAATATGTCATGAATTTGAAACCAATTTTATGAATCATGATTCCATGTTCTTAATTCTTAATATGCCATGTTTAAATGCAGTTGGATTGTTGTTTCAGAACATGTCATGTTAAACAATTTTTCATTTTCTTTTCCAATTAAATCATGGAGTGGATGCGACGGAAGGAGATGGGGGTGTAGGTGGTTTCGAAATATGTCATGAATTTGAAGTCGATTTCATGAAATCATGATTTTGAAGTTCATGGCAGATTTTGAAGTCAAAGGCAGATTTCACAACAAGGTACTTGAATCGATTATAAAATCTGCCATGATTTTAAAGCTCATGTTTTGAAATCCGTTGTGTTTATGAAACCCATTTCATGGTGGTATCGATTTTGCGTTTATTTGTTGCCTTGTTGGGATTAAAGATTGTCATGTTTTGCCAAGCAAAAAAAGATTGTCATGTTTTATGGAATAGATGTTAGGTGTATTTATTCAATTGAGATTTAGTGTGTATATGGAATGGAATGGATTTCAGTTAGTTTTGAAAAGTTTTTGAAAAAAGGATAACAAAGATATGAATTATTCCCTGTCATTTTCAAATCATCAATCAAATCCCATTTAATTAGGAAATTATAATTACAGAATAATTACATACCACCTATTTAGGCAACATTTGTTATGCATATTTATGTGTAAGGGTACTATAGGTATTAAAAAAGAGAAAGGATGAAACTATAAGTGCAAAAAAGTCAAAGGATGAAAATTTACGAGGAGTAGCACATGAGGATGGATATTTAAAAACTCCTTTTCTTTTTCAATGTGTACAAGTGATTCTAGTTGTGGTGCATGTAAAGCGATGGGAGTAAAGGGTACGATCAGGTGTAATAGACCGAATAAGAAAAGACAAATTTAAAGGTGAAACAAAAAAAAATTTTACTAACTTTTGAAATTGTTAATAAAAAATTGGTGATACAAGTAACAGGTGGCACATTATTAGTGGGACAAAAAATAGGTGATACAAAGTTGTGTCTATAGGATAAAAGGAGAGAGAGAGAGAGAGGGGAAAGAAAGTGGCAAAGCCACATGAGAGAGAGAGACAATGGGTATTAAATGTGGTAGGGTAAATGCGAGCATGAAAAATAGCGGACTTATACATGCATTTATTTGACAAGAATTCACCCCTAAAAAAGGAGGACCAGCGGATTCATTATTCCTTTCGAGATTCATTTTGAGGCTCCAGAAAGTCAGGGTCGGCTCGGCAACGTTAAAAGTGTGTAGATAGAAATGCACGAGAAAAAGAATGAGAGGGTGAAATTATTTCCTTGGAATCTTCCATCAATTAATACTAGTCCACTAATTGCAAGAGGGGGCCGCCTCGCCACCCACGACACGCCCTGCTTGGTTTGGCTACTGTTCTTGGTATCTTCTTATTATGTCTTCTATATCAGTACACTTCCAAGTCCTTTCTTCAAATAAATCTGTCTCTCTCTCTCTCTTCTATATCAATACACTTCCAAGTCCTTTCTTCAAATAAATCTCTCTCTCTCTCTCTCTGAAACGCGTTTGTCATACTCAATTCAAGCAAACCAAGACCATGAAGGTAAGTAACAATTTTTTGCTTAAAAATTAAAGACACAGATACCTACCTACACACACAACACATATGTGTGTATATATGTATATACTAATATGTGCAAATTAAGTTGAGTACTGTAATTTGTTTGTTGTTATTTGCAGCAAAAGGTGGTGGTTAAAGTGTCCTCCATGAATGGGCAAAAGTCGCGCTCCAAGGCCCTCAAGATTGTTGTTGGTATTTCAGGTACAAATTTACATGCCCACCATAATCAACTTTGGCGCCAGATTAAATCCACCTTCAAGTATGAAGTAGTAGGCTATCGAGGTGCTTCGATCTCTATCGCGCGGGCTTAATACTCGAGTGCAAGGCTACCTATAGTATGTGTTAGTATAACTTAGATGTCCGGATCGACCAGTCTAATATATTATTAAGCGCACCTCCACTAGCGTGGGTACTACTCAAGTCGGGGCAGAGTCCCATATAGACTGATCCAGAAGATGATCAACAGATAGTACCCCGATGGATGGATTTCGAACGTGAAAATTCTTACCAACAAGCAAACCCTTAAATCGCTTGCCAACTCTTTTGATTCTAGCTGTACGTAGTTGTCGTGAATACCCATTCTGTATTCCTCTCATTCAACTTGTGGAAAGAGGAAAGAACTACTCCAAGTTCATATTCTGTAGGAGCTACTATACAAAATCAATAGGGGACGTGAAATTGGAAGCCCAGAAAAATTACACAAAAGTGCACTATTTTATCGATATTCGTTGTTTAACAACTTTAAGCACGATATGTATAGTATTGCTGGGTATGGCTCCAAATAGTCCACCGGTACCCCTATTCGTTGCAAACTTTTTTTTCTTTTTCTTTTTCTTTTTTTTTTCCCGTTTTTGTGTGATTTGTCCGTCTTTTTTGAATTTTTTGTTAGATTTGCGCTATATTTTTCAAATTAATCATCCGTCTCATCGAGATGAGTCTTAAAAGTAAAAATTATGATCAAAAGCAAAAAAAAAAGTTTACTAAAGACAAAAAAGTATCTAACAACGGTTTTTTTTTTTTCTAAAATGTCGCCTAATATAAACTTTTTTGATTGAAAGGACATTTTCACAGCTAGAGCGACTTTTTCGCTTGAAGGACGTTTTTAACCCCTCCAATGGGAAGCAATTTCAGCAGGCAAAAAATATACTATCAACCATTAGGAAATTAAATGGTCGTGGCTATTTATGTCACATCTTCATTGGTGTGCTGCAACGTTAACCTTTTTTGTTCAAATCCCTGTGAAATGATTAAAAGTGATTTAACGGCCGTCGTAGATTAAGGTAATGGCTTTGGCAGTACTGGAGCACAACTTTGTCAAGGAAAAAAAAAGGTTACACTATCATTTTTGTATTCCGTAAAGCTATATGGATCGACGGTCTCCATACTGAAATCATACCAACGGTCTCGCCGAGCCATCTCCGGCCACCGTACAGTCCATCCGAGCCGTCTAAAATTTTTTTTTTTTTTTTTTTTTAAAAATGAGGGGGCCTTACGCGAGAATCAACGGCATCTGAGGTGTGTAGAGTGTTTGATCCAAGCACCCTATTTTTATATACATATATACATACATGAAAAATAGGGTGCTTGGATCAAGCACCCTACATACATCGGATGCCATTGATTCTCACGAGAGCCCCATCGTTTTTTTTTTTTATAGAATTTTTGGACGGCTCGGTTCGGCCGTCCGGTGGCCGGAGATGGCCCGACACGGCCGTCGATGCGATTTCGATATGGGAACCGTTGGTCCCTATAGCACTACTCTTTTGTGTTGGGTCGAACATATCGTGACCCAAACAGTCTGGGATAGGCAAGCTAGTAGATCGAGTACTGACCGCAACAACTCGGTATTTGGAATGACAAGTGGCCACCAAGCTACATATGCCGTTTTATATTGTCACCGGCCGGCATGGTGAGGGATTGGCCGGGGGGAACTTTAATTGGTGTCTACATTAGACTTTGTTGAAAGTATACAAGTTCACCTTTTATGCATGTTCGATCTTTTGTGTGATGTTGTAGGGGTTGAATCAGCAACTCTAAAGGGGCAGGAGATGGACCAAATAGAGGTAACCGGAAACGATATCGACGCGGTTGCAATCACGAGGTCGTTGAGAAAGAAAGTAGGCTTTGCCGAGCTGGTAGCCGTTGCACCGGTGGAGGAGAAGAAAGCTGATCCGAAACCCGATGACAAGGTCAAGGAGCCTATCATCATACCGCCATTGGCTTGGCCGCCATATTATGTGGAGGAGATTAAGTACAACGATGATCCTGCTTGCTGTTCCATCATGTGACTTCGGTGCACAAAATCAAGAGAAGAATGTTGAGATTGGACTGGGCCATCATGAATTACATCTCTCTCTCTCTCTCTCTCTCTCTCGAGATTGGACTGGGGCATCATGAATTAATTTGAGATTGTCTTTTTCAGAATTCCTTCAGAATGGCATAATGAGTAATACCTTATTTTTCAACCAACTCAGGTTGACTTCGTCTAAACTTAACTTATTTATTCGTTTTGTATATTTTGTTCGACTTTTCTGAATTTTTGTTAGATTCGTGTGTTTTTTTTTTAAGTTAATCATCCGTCTCGACGAAAGGAGTCTAAAAAGTACGAAATTATGACAAAAACAAAAAAAAAAGTTCAATTAAAACGAAAAAAGTATCAAACAGCTATCTTTTGGAGCTTCAAAATCGTCTTATTTGAATTTTTTTCAACATCGGTTCATATTTTTATACTTTTCCGATTCATCTCGTCGAGACATATGATTAACCCCTAAAATTACGTCGAAAGGCTAAACAAGAAATTATTAAAAATAAAAAAATACCGAATTAAAATCTAAATTTATAAGTTTAAAAGAACGCAGCTTCAGTCAGCCTTTTGTTGTCTTTTTCGGAATTCCTTCAAAATTTTGACTTCTACCTTTCAGTCCTTGGTTCTTCTCATCGAGTAAATAGGAATATGACATTTGAAAAAAATAGATGAACAAGCTTATAACTTAAGGCCAACAATGTTATACGGCAGAGGCCAGAGAGTGTTGGGCTGCTAAGAAAAAACAATATGTGAGTAAGATGACCGTAGCCAAAATGAAAATGCTGATATGGATGTGTTTACACCCGTTTTTGGCACCAAACATTGGGCTAGCACTGGAGGGCCATTTAATTGTTAATTAATTAAATTGGGCCGTGAAGTAGAGATGTATTGGACTTAAATTCGTGGGCCAAGACAGTCTTGATTGGGCCTGTTCAATTTTTAACCCATTTGCGGTTTGAAGATTATGATCATGGGCCGTGGGCCATGTCTTATAAAAATCAAAACGAGGCCCGGCCAAGTGGTTGTGGGAATGAGGCCTTGTAAATAATTTAATCAGTGGCCCATGATCTATTTTGTATCTGGTGAAGTCACGTGAAGAGGAAAAAGCAAGTTGATTTGCCACCTGGCCCATGATTTGCCAAGTGCGCCATGGAAATAGGAAGTGGAGGAAATGCCCAACTGCCCATGATGGAAAATCAACATGTGGGTAATTTCTATTCATCTCTGTATTTTCCCACGATGGGGAAAAAATACATGGGCAATGTACATGCAACTTCCCTCAACTGCCCATGATCCTATGAGTTGGAAGTTACATGGGACACTTGGTATCACGAGAAGCAAGGCTGGAAAACTCATCTCATGCAAAACCGTGAATATCCATGGCTATAAATACAAGTTTCGAAGGCTTAATCCGGGTTCCCACACCAATCAAGCTCAACGCTTACAACCAAAGCCTTCCCTGTGAAGCAATTATCTCTATTTCCTCGCCTACACTCGATTATTTCACCAAATAACTCGAGCTTCTATATCTCTTGTATCTCAACTTTATTATTACGCAACATAATAAAGTTATTCATATCTCTCTCGCACCTCCTACTTTATTATTCCGACATAATAAAGTAATTCTACGTTTTTACTTCTTTTCCTACACGGTTAGGAAATTATTAAGTCCACTTCGTTGTGGCAAACCACGAACCAAACTGCAATTTAGCCCTTAGGTTTGCAGCACTACCGCCCGCACAGATCTAGAAGTCAGAAAAGGGACGCCCAGTCCTTTACGTTGGTACGCGACAAGTTCTGGCACACCCGCTCAGTCCTTGAGCCAAATCTAAGCCAAACAGGATGTGTTGTAAGATTTTGCGAGATAGAATTCGAAACGAAACATTCGTGGAATGGTAGGGATAGCACCAGCAGAAACTAAGATGAGAGAACATAGACTAAGGTGGTTTGGTCATTTCTACAGTTGACCCGTCCACGCAGTAGTTAGGTTATGGTTATGGAAGATGATGACACTAAGGGAAGAGATAGACCGAATTTAACCTCAGATCGAAGTGGTAGTGTGTAAGGATCTAGGTTTATTGGAAATTACGAAACACGATGCCCTTGATAGAGTTCAATGGAAAACACGTATTCATGCAGCCGACCACAATTGATTGGAATTTAAGACTCAGTTTGGTTTGGTAAATAAACTTGCTTTAACTCTGTAGTGTTTGGAACAGATTGTAGACGATCTGTTCATGAAATTAAAGTGCACTATAAGTGAGTAAGAAAATGTCTCCGTTCACAACAACAAAAAAAAAAAACCTTTATTTAACTTTTGCTAAGAAAAATGAAAAAGACTCTTTTCCTGGAATACAAGAACAAATTCAAAAGCAGAATTTAAGTAGAAAAATGATATTGACACTTCAAAAATTGATGCACTAAAAAAATGGCTTTAAAATTACACTAATTTTAAAATGTCTACATTAATTTTTAAAATGCCAATATTATTTTCTATTTAAGTATGGCCGAACCTAGAGCTGATTATGGATAAAAAAGAATTAATGCAACAATTCTTTTCCGGACTGGATGATTGGATTGCTTTCTCCTCCTTCCCACCTTTTTTCAGAGCAATTATTGGTGTTTTGGTGTTGTGTGGCATTCACCAAATTGGCAAACTCCAAGTCCCTCCTTACCCATGGCCCCGCCCCCCAAAACAACCCCCCAAAACCCCAATTCCAAAACACCCGGCCCCCACTCCCCTGTTGAAACCCCTCCATTTTTAATTTTTTTTATTTAATTATTTTTATCTTATTTATTTAATTACTATAAATACACCCTTTTTATATTAAAAAAAATATAATTCAAGAATTAAGTACTTCAATTTTCAATTCAGTTGAACCGGGGCAAAAAGCATATTTTTTTTTATCATTTTATTTTAAATGGCCGCAATGAATTTTTTGCTCTAAAGTCTTTCAACAAACACCCTAAAATTCATTATTTAGTTTCAAGACTCTCTTAGGGTGTTCATTGAAAGGCCTTGGAGTCAAAAATTTATTACGACCATTTAGGATGAAATGATCAGAAAAATAACATTTTTGCACCGGTTCAAACGGATTGAAAATTAAAATATTTATTTTTGTAACTATATTTTTTAATCTATAAAGGACAAAAAAATGAAAAAAAAATACAGTCAGATAAACATGATCAATTGAAACACTTTTTTTTCTCAGTTATTTTACAAAATCTAGAATTAGACTTGAACCTATTAATTGCCTTACAAGTAGTCTTTTCAAGATTTTCTAGGTATAGCATGCTTAAAATTGGATTGGACATGACCATGGAGCAAATATATGAGAGGGGGACGGCCAATGGGGAGCTCCTCGTTTTCTTATAAATAAGACCCTTTGTCAAGTCATTCAACTCACACCTTGAATCTATCCAACTTTTCTCTCTACAAATCTTGTGTTTGTTCTTGGTATTCTTAAGTTTCTTCAAGAAACTCAACCCAAGGCCGCCATCAAACCACCACCCGACCAGCCTCTCGATCCAAAAAGTTTTGTACTTTAGTCAATATTTAGTTTCGAGAGAAAAAGAAAGTCTTTTTTTTTCTCTTTCGAAACTACCGTAAGCTTATCGTAAGAAGTCACTTCGTTCAATAGCCACATTTACCTTCCGTAAGCCGACGTATTTTCTTTTTCGTAGCCATACTATTTGCTAAGAAGAACGGTAAAATATTTCTAGTCACATTTTCTAGTAAAAATTTTAGTTATATTAATTTTCTTTTTGTGTTTAAAAATGCATGTTAAGTTAAAGTACTAAAAATAGTTAGCAAACTTATTCTACTAAAATTACTGGTCTTAAGCATAAGTGGTTTCCACTCCAAAGGTGTCCGTCCATGTGACACTATGCTTTACGATTGTTTTTACGACTGTGGAGTAACCCGAGGCCAACACCCTCGAAAATTTGTCAACAAGTCTAACTTCGTGCCGACTAAGGAAGGAATGATGATTCTAACTGGACTCGTCCGACCATCTGACCTGAGACTTTCCTAGTTATTTCTATGTCAAACATAATCCACAAAATTTAGAATAATGATTTTCGGTGAAAATTAACAACTTATTAATCCAAGAAAAAATATGTGGTTTTGGACTTCCCTCAAATGAAGAAAGAACGGATTTTTGAAATGTAATAGATAATAGTTTGATTAGTAGCATCTTACTTAGGATTTCCTCACAGATTGTGTACACAAAAAAATTTTAGGAACGTTGCAGCGGAAAATTCGGGGCGGAACAATGGATGACTACAACTTTTTAATTTCAGATAGTTGGTCGTTTGAGAATGATGTTCGTAGTGAGGAGAGCATCTCCCACAATAGTCGCGATTATACACCCGAATTTACCACCGACCAGAATTCATTGGTAAGACAAATTAATTAACTAATTAAAATAATTTAATATTGTTGATGAGCACCCAATATTGTGGAAATTCGGTGCGACTAGTCCCGTTTTATGTTGTTTTATCTTGCGTTTATTTAGCTTTTATTGCACGTAAGGTAGGTTTTTGTATATTTCAGGTAAAACGTGCTAATAAAGCGGTTTTGAACGCCAAGGAATGCTCCGGATGCAACCAAGTGCTCAAGGCCACGTGCCACCACGTTGTGGTGCCCGAAGAGTCATGAAGAGATGGTTTAGAGGTTGCTCGGGTCGCCTAAGGGTCAAGGGAATTGATGAAGATGCGAGAATTTTACCAAAGTAATTCATCTTCCGAGCAGCTGAGGGTAGATCTGTCATATCTTTTGATGTACAAAGTACTTTTGATCCAAATCACTTAGGTTAGAAAGTAGACTCGACGAGCTTTCTAACGGTCCAAAGAACACTCAAATCCGAGTTCGGGAGTGTCCGGAGCGAGCCTGTGAAGTTTCCCAAAAAATCTGTCAAGTAGGTAGCGCTACCTCAACCATTTTGCTGAAATGCCAACAGTTAGCTGGGTAGTGCTTCCTTGTTTTGTAGGTAGCGCTACCTTTTCCCTTCGACCAGCTTTCAATGTGCTAAACATTTCAACTTTTCATTTATGGAAGTTTCTACTTTAGGCATTATTTTGGGATATTTTAGGAACCTTTTGGTCCATTTGTTGGCTGATTTCTAAGGGCTATAAATAGCTTTGTAAGCCATTATAGGCCATTAGTTAGTTTTTAGGCCTAACCTTTAAGTCTTTTATTTTTCTAAGAATTCTATTGTTAGTCTTTCAAGTTTTCTTGTTATTTTCTTCAAGAACTACTTAAGGTACTTGTTTTCCGTTAATTTGTCGTATGTTAATATTGTAGTTACGAGTTAGATCTCTATATAAATCAAGTTTAATGTCGTTTTCATCGGTTAATCATGTTTTCTTCCTTAAGCATAATTTCTAGTCTTTTTCCTATGTGTGAGTAGTTAATAGGTTTGGTCATAGGGTGAGGTTTACTCTATGAATTAGTCGTTCAACTGGTTTCGTTTAAACTTTAGCTCAATTTCAATATTTTGAATGAATTAAACCCATGATTTCTTGCATTGATCATGGGGTCGGTGGCTTCTTTGATCAATGAAGTCTATCGCCCTATGCTACGTGCTTGATAATCATACGCGTGCGAACGATCCATTTTCGTCTCTCACTTGCATTAAATGAGTTCAGTGTGAATTAATGCTTTGAGTCGAGTTACAAGTAGTCTTCAGCTGTTAATTCTTCAAGTGGAATCCGAACGGTTTTGGTCCACTCATAAGTTAGATGAAGAAACCGTTTGACGGCTAAGTCGAGGGTTAATCAATCCCTATGACTTGACCGTTTTTAATCTAAGTTAATTTCAAGTTCAATTTTGTTAACCAAACCAAACTCCAAGTTGGCTGCTTGAAAACCGTGCTACGTACTTACCTTCTATTCCAAATTTGCTAAAGAAGACTTCTCTGTGGGAACAATCCCAGTCTTACCAGATTTATTGCTATCAACGACCTAGCCCTTTGCCTTATTCGGAGGGTAGTTTGTGGAGTTAAGCAATTGTACTTAGGCATATTCATTTTTTTTATATAGATTTTTGAAATAGAGAAAAAATGTTAGCTTGGGTACGAAGCGTTGGTCTAAAATATGGTATTGTGGTCGTCATTTTAAATTCTACTAAGTTAAAAGGCGGCAAATTGCCGAAGTGCATTCTTGGTTGTGAAAGAGGAGAAAAGTACGAACCGCCACGGTATCTGGTTGAAGGGCAATCCTTGCAAAGAAACACTGGGACTAAAAAATCCGATTGCCCATTTCAACTGCGAGGTATACCAAAACATCCATACGGTATCAGGTGAGGTTTTAGAGGTTATTAGTGGTGTCAATAACCATGAAATAACAAAACATATTGAGGGCCATGAGTACCCGTCAAGGCTAAAACCAATAGAGAAACAACTTGTGGTCGACATGACCAATAGTACCGTGTCTCGTGAGATTCTTAATATTTTGAAGCAAAAGAACCCGTCAAACACTACAGGAATCATGAGCGTTTACAACGCAATTTTTTCAAACAAAGCAGCCAAACTAGATGGTCTAACTCCTATCCAGTATGTTATAAGTGTTATAAGTCAATTACTTAAGAAAGATTACCTCCATCAATTTCATACAAATCCAGATACGAACGAAATCACAGATATTATTTGGGTTCATCCTATGAGCCTAGAGCTATCTGTCAACTTTCCGTCTGTATTGATCATTAACGCCACATACAAGACCAATGAGTATCGAATACCACTATTGAAGGTTGTGAGTATCACATCCACATGGCGAACTTACTCGCTTATGTTCACATATCTTAGTAATGAGAGAGAAGAGACACTGACATGGACATTGCATACCTTAAAAAATTGGATGCTTCAAAATGGGGCATCGTTGCCATTGGTGTTTGTTTCAGATCGGGATTTAGCGCTTATGAACGCTATTGAAGCATGTTTCCCCACGGCACGTCACATCTTATGTATTTGGCACATAAATCAGTGCGTCATGAAAAACTGCAGCCATGTGCTTGGTTCGGAATGGAAGTGCTTTCTCATGTCATGGCACTTGCTTATCAATTCATCTACACCTTCGTCTTTCGAACAGAAGTGGCAAGCCATGTGCGACGATTTTCGCCAATTCCCGACTATCATAACTTACTTGTGGCAAACATGGTTAAGATCGTACAAAGAGCGGTTTATTTCAGTATGGACAGATATTTGTATGCACCTTGGAAGCAATTCAAGCCAAAGGTATAATCGCTTTTTAACTTTATGTGGGGCTCCGATCAAGATGATTCGCTCTTCTTCGATTGGGGAATGGGATCAGCTCGTGACCTTCTCCTAGCCTGCAAAAGAGAGTATGACTAAAAACCACACCGGAGGTCCTCCGGAATGGCCCTCCGGTGTAAGAATCAGTACACTTGCAGGGAAAGAGGAGAGGAGCAAAAGCTAGGGTTTTAGGATTGTGTAGAATGTACCTCTTTCAAGAAGGCATAGTGATGTATTTATAGGGAACCCTTAGCTTGGTCTCCAAGACTGTATGTACCCTTGACACGCGTCGGCCCACGTAACCCTTACGTCACATTAGGGTTTTGTAACCATTCACAGGGTGAGCTGTCAACTTCACGTGTTTTCATCATTACCCAGGTAATCGTTCGGCTGACGTCATGAACGTCACCATGGTCACGGTTGCATTCTCATGTGGGTGAGCTGGAGTCTCTGGCCCCCACATTCGTTCAGTGCCGAATGTGGTAACCGACTGTCAAAGAGTCGGTGAGCCAAACGTCATGAATTAGTAAAGAGTGAACTAAGAGATGGTTGTGGAACCCTCGGCCTAGCCGAGGTTTGATGATGCCACCCTGTGGATGCATGGCTAGGTCAAGGAGTGGCTCGGATGTCCCTCGGCACTGCTTCGAGTCCTAATGCTCGGCCTGCTACACTTTACTAGTAAACTTTTTTGCATTTCTCTACTATACTAACGAATACTTTTTGATACTTACCTATTTAACACAATGCATTATTCTATTACAGGGCAGAGTCTGCACATGCGAGGCTAAAGCTATATTTGGGGAATACCATGTCATCGTTACAAATATCTTTTGATAAAATAGAAAAGATGTTGAAAAATCAGTTCGGAAAAATTAAGAAGTCGTTCGAGAAATCATTGAACATTCCACACCACAAACAAATACGTGACGACATTTTTGATCAGGTAAGGTGTCGCATTTCATTAGAGGCAATGGAGTTCATACATAATCAGATAGAAAGCGCTTTAGAAGTATCCCCCCACAATGTCAGCTATTGCAACTGTATAATCAAAATCACACACGGATTGTCATGCATGCACGATCTTGCATATTATCGTTCCATTTCAACTCCAATTCCGCTATGCAGTATCCATGCTAATTGGACTAAGTTGTCTATGCACGCAGTTGAGTTTAATGAGGACGGAACATGACCTGACAGGACAATTCAGATCGTTGAGATATTAAATGAGATGGATCCACGTATGCAAGAGGATATCATAGACAGGATTATCGATATGGCAGATCCATCTCGTAGCACAGTTCGACCTCCATCGTACAACACAGAACATAGAGGTCGACCTGCAGGTAGAGATGAGCAAAGTACACGTCGCATACCTTCTTTCTCAGAAGCATCCATTTTAGGATCAAGGACTGCAACATCGCGAGTAAGAGGCAGAGGGAGAAGTAAGAGGGGTTCGGGGGTTCGGAACACTCAATTTACATTTCCACCCATTCCTGATCGCTACATTCAGCGATTATCTCAGGCTTATCAATGTTATATTTCCCACACTGTTGATGTGTTTGGTGATGGTCATTGTGGATTCAGGACAATAGCTGCACAAATTGAGTATAGTGAAAATGATTGAAATCGAGTATGAGAGGAGTTTATTGAAGAGATTCGACAAAATTATGATTTATACAGTGTGATTTATCCAGTAAATGATTGGGTAAAGCATCTACTAATCTTACTGAATTGGTTCTGGTCTACGGCACCAAAGGAACATTGGATGGAGGCTATAAGTTTAGGAATTGTCATCGTAACAAGGTACAACCCTGTACTGCATACATTTGATGAGGATGTTTACAGTTGTTTTACTCATTTGAGATCCCTTCCAGTTCCAATAGAATACCGCCGGAAAATTGCTATTGCCTATGTTAACAACAATCACTTCGTGCAAGTTTTCTTAGAACCTCATTACTCTGTACCACTCATCCCAATATGGTGGGAGGAGAATGCATCGAACGAAGCTAGAAGATGGGCTACCGGTTATGGAACACGTTTGCAATTGTGGTACGAAGTAATGGGTATAAGCACGCCGAGAGCAGCATTTGGAGGAGATATTGATTAGAATTTGTGTTTCTATGTATTTTCATGTTTAGAAGTTATTTTTATTATTCATTGTTAAGACAAATTAATTAACTAATTAAAATAATATAAATTTATTAAGTACAAAGTCAATTTTAATTGAAAATAGAATTTGAGTTAACCAAAAAAAAAGAAAAAGAAGGGATGTAAATGGGAAAAGAAACAAATACAGAAAAAAATTGAAAATCAAAAAAAGAAAAAAAAATTTCAAACTGGAAAGAAAGAAAAGGAAATAAAGAGAAAAAAAATTCAAATTGGAAAGAAAGAAAAGGAAATAAAAAGGAAAAAAAAGAAAGAAAAGTAAACTGGAAAGAAAGAAAGAAAAGGGGAAAGGTTGGGTGGGGGGTGTTTGGCAGGGTAAATGCGGAAATGGGCTGTGGGGTCGGAGGGGGTGGGGTGTCGGGGGGGGAAAAGCAGGTCCCACTTTATAAGTACTTCAATTTGGAAAGAAATATTTGAGTAAAAGATCTGATGAACGGAAGAGTATAAAAGGAATTTTTTTTACAAAATGCAATGAATCAAGGAGATTTTTTTTCCCGACACATAGGTGGTATTCCCACACCCAAACGGGATGAGAGTAATCTACCTAAGCCAGCCACCAAGAACCAACACTCAAGGAAAGCAGCTAGGAGCTAGGGGGAGATCACCGGGCTCGTCCATGAGACTACCCACATGGTCTTTCACTTCATAACCGGTTAGCCCACTCTCGAGAATCGAACTCACACCTCCAGAATGAGAGCAAACTCCCGACCAATGGAGACAACCGTCTTTGGGTGAATCCAGGAGATTCAAGAAACCGAATACCGTACCCACCCATTTAGAGTTGTGTTTTGTTTAGCATTTCTTCATATCTTGTTGATAATGATAATTAGTTTTTTTTTTTTGTCGGCACAATAATAATTAGGTTTTTTTTAGGGAAATGATTTTGTCACTCTTTTTTTGTTAACGCCACTTCCTTGTACATGAAATACACTTGTAAAAAAGTGACGTTAATAAAAAAAAAAGAATGACAAAATCAGTCGCCTTTTTTTTTATCATCAGCAAATGATAATTGAGGGAAGGACATAAAAAAGGGAAGGGAAAAAAAAAAGAAATCGACAGCTCAGCACTGGACTTGCAATCCACGGAAGCATACCCGGGCCTCGCTCTCTGTCTCTCTCTCTCTCTCTCCTCTAAGAAGTTCGAAGACAGATAGGAGAGGGAGGGAGGAAGGAAGGAAGGAACGTCTTGGTTGCGGATTCACAAACCTTTTCCATGCATATTTCTGTATCTATATCTGTATATAATCAATCTGCACATACATATCCTCGCAATTAGTTCGATTACTGTTCTTCAATCGAAAGTCGAAACTCAATTCAATTCCGAAATCAATTCGTCCAAATCTGGGGCCGTCCTATTTGCAGCAAAATCAAAAAAGGTCCGATCATCGATGTCGTACGCTTACCTCTTCAAGTACATCATCATCGGAGATACCGGTAGCTTCTATTTCTTCAATTCCTGTGATATTATCCGAATTTCTGTACCTTTCTTAACCTAATGATGCGTTAGTATGTGTTTGATATAGAATTGATTCGATGTTGAAGATATAAACAAGAAAGTTCTGTGTATCTCTAAAAGCTTTTAGATGAGTTGGGTGGTTAACAATCTTGTAGGGTATCAAAGCAGGCAATAGCTTAGTCACATAATCCTGGCCTGTCGCTCCCATTTCAATACGAGCCCTACGCTCGGTGCTCGCTCTCCCAATTCTTGCTCTCAAGAATTTTAGTACCAAATTGATTTGGCCTTTCGATCCAATCAAATAGAAAGCCCCAAGGTTGCCATATTGTAGGAGCCAAAACTATGTGATTGACTAACTCGCGTTTCCCCTCAAAGGACTTCCCCGTCCTCCGATTTGTAGCTTTCATAGACAAATTCGTGATCAAGGATAGAACAAAATCTGTTTCTCATGATACCTGAGGGACTCCTGGGTTCGGGCCGATGAAGCAATATTAATCAAACTTTATCAAACGGACTGCAATCTTTTTCTTTGGGATATTTGTAAAAGACGCTCTCACGCTCGCGCACACGCATTGATCTTGTGTTCAATCCTCATCGCCTACCTCAAGAAAAATATTTATATGTGTTTAGCCTGTTTATTGAGGAGAGCTTGGCTACACGTGAGGGGACGTGCTGAAGATATAAATACTTAATAAAGTTATCCTCTCTCTAAAAGCTTTTAGACGAGCTGGTGGTTTATCACTCTAATAGTTTGATTCCTTTTCATTATGCAGGAATTGGAAAGTCATGTCTTCTTCTGCAGTTTACTGATAAGAGGTTTCAGCCAGTGCATGACCTAACCATTGGGGTTGAGTTTGGGGCCAGAATGGTCACAATTGACAACAAACCAATAAAACTGCAGATTTGGGACACGGTATTTGCTGCTGTATTCATTACCCTTTCGTTTTTCCCCCCATTGTTGAACTGTCTGATTTAGAGTACCCTGTTTTCTTTAGCTGATTGGTGATATACATGAATACAGAAATTTTAGTTGTTCCTTATTTTAAAACTTTTTAGTTGCATGGTTTCTATTGAGAGCTCTTTCACTGTTTATGAGAATTGTTAGACTTTTGTAATTGAAAATCATTGCATGGTGTCAGGCGGGTCAAGAATCATTCAGGTCCATTACTAGGTCATACTATAGAGGCGCAGCTGGTGCACTACTAGTTTATGATATCACCAGGTACGATTGGTTTCTTGGTAGTTGTTTCCCTTGTAACGTACACGATCTATATCCCAATTTACATCGATTCAGTAGGTTTATGCATATATTTCTACTTGCAATTGCCCTTCTGGAAAGATGAAAAATTGTTATTTGAATTTACATATTTCAAAATTCTTCATAAATATCTATGTTGAGAGGCATCTGGGGTATTATAATGCTGACTGACTGCCTCGTACAAAAGGTTTCTCCCTAAAACCTAGATTTGTTTCTAAGTCCATGATATTCAAAATGAAAGAAGTCCTACTGCAATCTGGTGATCGGTGTATCATGATTTATGTTTCTGAGAAGTTAGATTGGATTAAAGAAGGCATTAAGAAAGGCCCTATACACTTCACACGAATTAACAAGATCAGTCATATCAAGAAATCGGTTTGAGGAAAGGATTGCATTCTTTAGACTCCCAACTATACAACCAAGAGTGCTTTAAAGTCTATTCAAAGGACCCTCCAATTCATCGGAGTTAGTTAGGCTGAAGGTTATGACAAGAAAGAGAGATTATGTTTGTATCGTTTTGTCCTTACTTCTATGTCAAGCCGCAACACACACACACACCCCCACACACACACACACACACAAGAGGGGGAGAGATTTACAAAATTGTAAAAATGTGGATTATCTCAGACTTGGATTGCCTATCTATTACTGAGAAGCAGCATTTTAAGCAGAAGTTATGTGAAATCTTTGTGGTGAAACACGCTTGGAATTTGGATAGCACTTGTTTTAAAATGGTATTCTGGACCATGAGATGGGTCTGGATCTCTTCCAGGAAATAGTAGGAAGATATCCTTCTACCAGTGGCAGTGATATCCCCTTGACTTTGGCACGTTGCTTGGTGCAGATGCCCCTGTTGCAATGTCTTCTGCTATAGCATGCTATGGATCTTCTAATATAGCACAATATTGCTCATCAGCAGAAACACATAAATTTTTTTTTTGAACACACAGAAACGTATAATTAGCATACCATTGTGAGTGGTTGCCTACCCATTTTTAGTGAGCTTTTTGATTGATCTCTTCGAGCACTATAGTGTACCAAAAATAATCTCTAAATTGTATTCGTAAGAGGTGTACGATGGTAGATTTTAGTGATTGAAAAGGACAATTCTTTTGTTTTGGTATTCAGGAGAGAAACTTTTAATCACCTTGCAAGCTGGTTGGAGGATGCAAGGCAGCACTCACATGCGAACATGAGTATCATGCTTATTGGAAACAAGTGTGATCTTGCTCATAGAAGGGCTGTAAGCACAGAGGAAGGTGAGCAGTTTGCCAAGGAAAATGGCTTGATCTTCATGGAGGCTTCTGCAAAAACTGCTCAGAACGTCGAGGAGGTGATTAATCTTCCTACTGATTCCTTGTTCCCCACTCATTCTTGGGGTTCGTTTCCAGTCAATTTTCTTTGGGTCTTTCTGATAGAAAAATTTTGTGCAGGCATTTATAAGCACAGCCCAAACAATCTACAAGAAAATTCATGATGGAGTTTTTGACGTGTCCAATGAGGTTCTCTCTCTCTCTCTCTCTCTCTCTCTCTCTCTCTCTCATGCAAGGTAGAGGTGTGTTGCTAGAATGACAAAACCTCGTATTGAGGATTATTCAAGGATGGGATCGGGGGGTCTAGTGGCGGCGACCGCCACGACAAGAATTTTAGAAAATGCAATTATTATATGTAAAAAAAAAAATTATCCCCAACTTATATAGTCTCGCCACTGCTAGGTTTTTTTCCTTATTTTTTGTTATATGTTAGTCATAAATCTTTTCTTTTTTTTTTAAGAAAAGAGACCCAAAAAAGTATTCTAAATCTAAATTCAATGAGCCCAAGTAAAATAATATAAATGATGATGTATAATTAAGAAAAAAAATCCACATTCTAACCCTAAAATAACTGAACCTAAAAAATTAAGAAAATTTAATTATAATGTCACTCTCTAAATTTATAATGCCACTCCCAAAAGAGAGTGCAGTTATCAATTTGGGAAATCTATATAGGGATATGGGGAGTGACATTATAAATTTGGGGGGTGATATTATCTTTGTGCATACCGATGCTCTAGACTATCAATGAAGGAAGCATGGTAATATGCACATAAATTGAATTGTGTCTCTAGGCCTGCCATCTCTGATGCCATTTGGCTTTGTTTTGAGGACATGGTTCCGCAGCAAAATCGGTATAGGGGGTTACTGTTTAAGTGGTATTCTGAGAGCAACCACTTTGTGCATATTGCCAAAGTTTATGTTTGTCTACAATCCTCCCCCGCTCATACCCCCAATGATTGAGAACTACATGGGTTCTATTGTTGATGTTGTTGTTAGAGTGGTATTATCGATGCCCAAAATTAAACTTAGTCTTTTTCTTACTCCATGTGCAAATGAAAAACATCATTTACTATAGTTTTTGTTATATTATTTTAATTTTTTTCTGGAGCCGATGACTATTATTATTGTAATGTATTTTTTTTTTTTAGTATACATTTCGCCACTGCTAGGGTAAAATCCTGGTTCCGTCCTTGGGATTATTCATAAGCACGAGTCATGTTCCTTCCCCTTGTTATCTGAACCAACTCTATTTTTGGATCATGTATTTGTTGAGTTATTTGGATCAAGCAAAGTAATAGGGTGCTGTTCACAAGAAGAAAAAAAAAAAAAGAAGCAAAGTAATCGGGAGTCCAAGCCTCCAATGAAAAAATTACCTCAATTTTGTCTTGCATCTTCTCCTTTTAGTTCTGAAATCCTTCTGCATATCCATATTCTAACACAGCATTAATTTTGTAAGCCAAGCACTTTTATTTTGCCTAACCTGCTAATTAGCATCTGTTAGGTATCACAAACTTTATCGTGTCATTCACAAAATTAGAGAATGCTGATTGGATGGCAGGTATAATTTCCGGTACTAAATTTCTGGTGATTTGTATCTCTTTTGGCAGTCTTATGGGATAAAAGTTGGATACGGCGGTATTCCGGGGCCATCAGGAGGTAGAGATGCCTCTGCTTCTCAAGCCGGGAGCTGTTGCAGTTGAAATTGGAACAAGCACCTCAAAACCATTCACGTTCTTTTGCTTGTTTGTTTTCGCATTCATATCAATGCCGTAAATATCCCGTGTGCCTCTCTCTTCCCCTTTATTTTTTCCTGATTGTGTAAAGTTGACAGCTACTATTGAATTTTCATTATCAGAAGTAGCTGAAAAAGTAAATTACTCAATTCAGTTATTGCAAAACGCGGTTGCATCACAGTGCTGTGTAAAGTTGACAGCTAGTGTGATCCTGATTACTGCTTGGATAATTATGCGTGGATTAAAATTATGTAATTTATCAAAAAATGTTATTAAGAGGCTTTTATTCATGTTTTATCTTTCTTTTACAGAAAGCGCAAGCCAAAGGCGTGTTCAAGTTAAATACCAACTTGACAAGGATTAGTAAAAGCTGATCCAAATAACGCCTCAACCGAGCACACTAAACAATGTACATAAAATGCGAAACAACCAATCCAAATGCCAGCAGAAGAGCTAATTCCAATATGATTTACAGGCTGCGTTGACTGTTTGCTTTCTATCAAGTGTTTTGATGTTTTCGCTATTAGCAAAACTTAGAAAATGCTAATCCGGTAATCACATCCAGCCTCATTATCACTTTGGAAAACTAACAAAGAAAACAGGAAAATGAAAGAAAACATGTGTACAAGAACAAGTTCATCGGCTCATTTTACCCTCTCTGTAAACTCGTTTCCTCCACAGATTTGTTAGTTACCCTCTCTGTAAACTCGTTTCCTCCACAGATTTGTTAGAAACATAGTTCCGGCAACAACAAAAGCCAGAAAAAAGAGGACAGTTTCAATATACCAATATACCCTCCTTTGTACAGATATTAGTTTCGATCCTCTTCAGCCAACCCATATAGTAAACTGCAGCAGAAGCAGCTCCAACGTGAACAAAGGAACAAAAGATTTTGACCTTCTAAACGTGTTACAGCTTACAAACAGATTACCAACTGATTTTTTAGTTTGCCATATGCTACGTATACTTGAGTTATTTTGCTGAGCATTCTTTGACAAGAATGTTCCTCCATTTGTCCTTGAGGTCGGCTGGGGTGCGAGTTCCATCAAAAACATGACGACCAAATTCCAAAATTTTCCTCCATGGGAGATTTTTGTTGACCATGGTTGAGAACTTTTGCACTCCTTCCTGCAGCATTAGAAAGCTAAATGCAGTTAGATGGCAGTAAGTTGTAGCAAAAACCAAAATAAAGGGCATTCAGATATAGAATGTGTTTTAACCCCCCAAAAAAAGATATAGAATGCGAGGTGTGACAATAACCAAATAATCCGCTATTATGGTAACGCACAGCTCCTCTATACAGTGGCAGAATTGTTTGCATTCGTAACCCAGAAAGAATTACTAACATTCAGAACACAGAATCCATGAAGACTGAGGATTCACTTCAATTCCAGACTCCAGTCATTTCCATGACTGAAAAGACTTTTGGTTGCCTGTTAATGCTGTGGCCAGTGACTAGGCCTGCTTCAATTTCTGCCCAATGGTTATAGCTCTATTTAGAAGCTTGCCTAAGCATCTTCTCCACTGCAAGGATCGTGATTAAAGTGCAAAGAGTGTGTCTCAACAACAAATGGAGTAGGTAAGATCATGGATACAACTGCTAGAAAGGAAACGTTACTCAAAAGCCAGTTGAAAATTTTCATCCGTGTCATTAATTTATTCCAACTTACTTGTCCATAACAGTATTGATCTGAGTTTCTTAACTTCCTTTTTTGCCTACATTCAACAAGTTGAAATGCGAGGGCATCTGTTTAGAGTTCATACCTTAAGCATTTCTTCCTCGTCAGCTGTCCATGGTAGTTTTTTACGCCGTGCATGAGGAAGCGTTGGGCTTGTGCTACATATTAGGAATAGAAGACCAGGGGGGAAAACAAAGAAAGGTGAAAGTTCAATTAGTAACATAGTAATTCAAAACTATAAATTCCACTTATGGATGTAATCATTTCGAATCCTCTACAGATGAAAGAATTAACAATCTTATGAATACACAGATTACTCACAGCCTAGATTTGAGCGTTGCATTCTTTTTCTCTTTGTGCACCACATTTGCATGTGATTTAGTTAGCTTCCTTGTAGACTTCCTTGGGCTGTCAACACTTGGACTCTGTATGCCATTTTGATTCTTCTTTTTAATACGCCCCTGATGTGGAGAAACATACGTTACATATGCATTGTCTCCATGTGATATATCACTATCTTCTGCAAGATCCTGTTGCATGAAGTCGTCTCCACTGGAGGATAATGTATCTCCTTTTTCTTGATCTTGCACGGCTTCTGCTTCTGGCCTGCTGCCTTCATGCTCCTTAACTACATCTGCATCGTCCAATTCCCTTGATATATGAATTGCACTACATAATTCTGTCTCTTTTTCTACAAGGGTAGCACCCAATGGGTCAGGTTGCTGCTTATCTTGAAGCAATCTCTCATTTTGGTGGTCATCAACTAGTTTTGGATGCTCTGCTTGAGCACTTTTATCGACCTGTACAATTTCAAATTGATGCCTTGTCTCTTCTTCCGTACAACAAGTACCATCTCTGCCACATGCAATAATTGGCCCTTGTTGCATATGTTCTTCAATCACGACTTTATGCTGAGCGCCGTCCCCCGGTCTTGCACTATGACTACATCTGCTCACAACATCATTTTCCACATTCACTGCCGATGCCTTGGCACCTTTATACTGTTGATCTTCCTCTATTTGAATGAAATGGTAATCCGCTTCAACACCATCCAGCCTACTCCTATAATCAGCTTTTGTATCTCCCACAGTTTTCGATGCCTTCACCTCTTTCCTCCAATCTCTCTCTGCCGTTTGCTTCTGTGGGTCACCATTCATCATTCCTCTATCCAGAAAAACCGATAAAGCTTTCTTCGCCAACATAGCTTTTTTCCTTGCTTTACGTGTTTCCAACATATCTCGTTTATACGAACAATAAGGGCAGTAGAAGTTTCCCATACTGTCAAACTGAGCTGAACAGTGCATGCACTCCTCATGAACAGCCAAAGGGCAGTTACTGTCACTACAAACCAACAGCTTGCCACCTTTATCGCATTTTATACAAACTTCTGCTTCAGTCCAATCCATTTCCAAACATTCTTCAGGCCCACATATTTCCTGAGGTTCCAAACCACAAGAATGCTCTGCGAGGACAACCATTTTGCCAGTTGTGTTAGGAGCCAACTCGTGGCATCGGCTATTATGATCACTATCAGTGGAGGTTTCAGCAACTGTACCACACTGACCATCATTACTAGCTTCATTGACCCTAGTACCGCCAGGTCCGGGATCTGGTTGCGCTTCAAAATCAGTAGGCTGTGCAGACGATGAAAACACAAGGAGTTATCAAAATTAAGTCCTAGCAACAAGTATCCCCTTCAGCAAAACAGGAAATCACAAACATTACAGTTTACATTTAGACATTTTAGTAACTGCCCATTCGGTGTGAGTGATTTGGTGTGAAATGAAAAATAAAAACTCTCACATGTTTGGGTTCCAAATTTAGAGGGAAAGGCGAGAAAGATAACTTTTTTCTCACAAAAATGGGGAGATTTGGTGAGAAACATTGAGAAACAAAAAGTGATGGTTGTGGATCTTATTGATATTGCAATCTCACATCCTACATTCTCTAAATCCTCCATAGAGAAAATTCAATCGTTTATTTTATTTCCTTTTCTCACCCATAAAACTACAATCCTCTTTTTTCCCCCTCTTCATCACCTAGTTCACCAAACAACTTTTCGTACTTGGTTTGCGTTTTAGAAGTAGTTCAATCACCTTCTTCTAACAGCAATACTTCTCCAATCATGCTTAAATAGTTAAATGATCAATAAAGATCAACGGCAGCACCTCGAAAATTCAAATCAAACACTTAGGCTTTCAAGAGAAAGTACATGGAGAAGGCCATGGTACACACTGTAACGGTTTAACCTACATTTTCGTAACTGAGTAAGTAACAAGCACCAAAATATAACTAGCAGTCTAGCAAAATAATTCATAACATTATATGTGTATTGTACACACATGTTCATATCTAGTGAGAGTAGTGCATTACCAATCCCATAGAAAATCGTAACAAGTGAGCGAAAACGTGGCAAACGGAACCACAAAAAATGCATAGCAGTATAGCACGCGCACGTTAACTATGAAGTTTATAACTAGACATAAATATGCATAACTTCACTCGCTTCACTTACTTTTCCAACGGTATACACCCCTCCACAACTAAAACAAGATAAGTGCAACATAGACAACCACAGAATACGTACTATTCCTATGGTATCTCCAAAAGGTTTTCAATTCCTTCTGAAAACATGAATTTGGAACACTTCCTTAGACCTTAGCCTAAAAAGGTATCGAAATTTCCATTGGAGATGGATTTCACATTGCGTTACATAAAAAGGTATCGAAATTTCCATTGGAGATGGATTTCACATTGCGTTACATAGAGAGAAGGCCGAACTCCACAGCAGTAAAGGATATTCAGTTCTTTTCACAAATCAAGCACATAACATCAATAATAGGTTTCCAATCAAATTGACAACACATACTTAGCCCACGGTCCTCTTAGCTTTTCGGGCATTTTTTTGTTTTGTCCTTATTCAATTTTTTTTGCGTGAGCAATCAAAAAAGTAAAAATTTTACTATTGCCCTAATATTTTTAGAAAAATCCAATAAAACTGGGCTTTTCGGATTTTTCTTGGATATTTTCAAAAAGATGGGCAAAAGTCATCATTTTAAGTTCGAGGCTGAACTAACAAATACGAACCAAAAAACCAACACAAAAAGCTAAGGAGAACAAAGTCTTAATGATTCATAAGGCAAAATAAAAACGAAATGGAAAGAAACCTAAACGGCCTGAGGAGCAACGCATGGTGGATCATGGATGCATATGTGCAATACAGATGGCATTAGTACCTGGCAGAGGTAACTGAGAGCCATGGCGGAGGGTTGCGGGTGGAGTTTCGAGAGCCTTGCCCTTCCTCCTCCGACATTCTTCTTCTTCATCTCATCAAAATCAAAACCCTCTCAGGTTATGAACATTCATTGGGTTTTTGAATTTGGGAGAGGACGACGAGTTTTTTTTTTTTTTTTTTCAAGGGCAGTTCTAAAAGAGTTGAGGAGAAACGAGTGTGACGAACGCGCCTCATATTCACATAGCCAAAGCGTGTCCAGGGGTTACGCTTATGGGAAGTCTCTGGCAAACTGTTCGGAACTTGGTGAAACAAATGGAAGCAGGAAGAGAAAATAATTTACAAGAAAATGAGAAGGAAAGTTTAGGGAAAATTGGAGGAGGAGGAGGAGTTGCATTTATATTTGAAATTCTCTCTTATCTTTCTTTAAGAACCAAATAAAGAAGGGGAAATTTCTAAAATTTTCTCTTCGTTTTTGCTTCTTTCCCCGAATTTCGAACAATGCGTAAACGATTCGTTTGTTTGTTTGTGGTTGAATGTCAATTACTTTAGAATGGAAATAAAAGTTACTCCCGGTTTGTTTTGTAGTTGATGACACAAGGGGTGAATAGCGTACGATGGTGTAAATTTCCTATTCTGCCCTCCACACATAGCATGCCCTCCCTACAAGTCGAATAAATTTTGGACACCAATGGGGTGTCTACAACTTATCCCCTCCGATGAAATAAGTATACCTGAGTGTGGTTCATACCCGACTTCTATATCCTCCAGACAAACATGTCGCAAGCGTGTCTAGCAATACCCGCAGGATAACAATCTCATGTGAACCATTCGCACCTGTTTTTAACCTTACGGATTTGATTTTGCTTTTCAATCTGCAAAAAACAGTCTGTTTTGGTTCTGGTTTTTAATTTGCAAAAATCGGCCTGTTTTGGTTTTGATTTAAGAAATTTATTTTGTCACGCCCTTAACGAGTGCCGTTAGCATTATAAATTTGAGGAAGGATATCATTGGCCAAACTAAAAACTCGCATCAAACCCTGAGGGGCTAATATGCAATTTTCCTGCCAGATGCTCTTGATGCTCAAATCCCCAATACAAAAACCCTAATCCCAACTGATCCTCTCCGCGTGTACACCCTAGTTCTCTCTCTCTCTCTCTCTCTCTCTCTCTCTGCGTGTAGTTTTCTGGTTTCGAATAGCATAGCTTTTTCCTTAATTATCTGCGAATTACGAGCTTTGAGTTTCCTGTTGAACATCCAGCCACCGGATAATGGTTAGTTCTCTGTCTACTTCATTCGATCGTAATTTCTTAGAAATTCGTTACTTCTCTCTCTCTCTCTCTCTCTCTCTCTCCCCCGTATTTGTGTCAGTTCCAGTTTCATTCTGTGTTGTTGTAATTACAGGATAGTGTTTTTTTTTGGGGAGTTTTTCCCTAATTGGTTGGTGTCATTAAATGGTATGTTGTCTTTGTTATCTCTGGTTGGATTGTATGGCGAACGCGTAATCGACTGACTTCTGCCCACTGTACAAAGAATTCGCGAATGCGCGGAGGCGCGTGTTGAACTTCTCTTTCTTGAAAGAATCACGTTGGACCTCTTGAAGCTCTGAATCCCTAACCAAGTTCTGGGATTGAGTTGAAACTTGTAATGAACTAGGGTGGCCGGGCGGTTTAAGGTTGTCACGGGGCCAACAGTATACCCCTCGAACTCTTGCGTTTTGACCCCCCTTGGAAAGCTTGACTGACCCAATAGCTGAGTCTCGCAGGGTGTTGCATATATCATCATGATTGGTTACAGAGAACCCTGCTCTGTAGGCGTTTCTCGCCACGATAAAAGGTTTTGATATTTGGGAAATTGTGTTCCTTCGATTACATTCTCATTTCGTTTGATTTTATTTGGTTGGTTAGCCTCCTGTTGTCTGTTGATCACAATTCAGTACATGCGCGGGGCGTGTATGGTCAAAATTCACAAGCTTTTCACTTTTTGCTGCAAGAAAATCTGATAATTTCATTTTTGTATCTCGTGTTACAAGGAACTTATTAAGCTCTGAATTCCAAAAATGAGTCGAGAAGTAAGAGTGGGAGCTCTTTTGTTGTAACATCTTAGTTTTGTCAAATTTATAGTCACTGGAGTCACTTTATCTCCTCATCCAGAGTGGTCACGCATCTGCACGTGTGGGCGTGCTAAGGTTGTGTTTGTTGGACTGTGACTAGATTTATGGCTCTTTTGCAGACTAGCAGAGGAGGGAGGGACAGATATCGTAGAGATTACCCTCCAAGATCAGAAGAGAAGAGCCACCATGGAAGAAGCAAGGCTCCTCCATCAAGACACCTCTGGGTCGGAAATTTGTCTCAAAACCTCAACGAAAATGCTTTAGCAGATCTCTTCTTACAATTTGGGGAACTTGAGAGCGTTGCTTTTCAACCGGGTCGTAGTTATGCCTTCATTAATTTCAAACATGACAAAGAGGCTTTTGCAGCAGTGGGAGCACTTCAAGGTTTTAGTGTTGCAGGCAGTCCACTTAAAATAGAGTTTGCAAAGGCGGTTAGTTTTGCCCCCCTTGGTCTGCTTTTCTTACCATGCAATGTCGGTATTATTTATTGTGGATGTACCTATTCAATGAATGGTTTAAAATATTTCGCAAAAGCCATCTCGGAATAACACATCTTATCTTACTAAAAAAAAAAATCGGCACATTGCATAATTACAACAATTGGAGGATAAGATTGGGGCCCTTTCATAAAAGATTGGCTTCTCATGTCAAGCTAGTGAGGTTGACAGAATTATCCAAAAGATAAATTCATCTTGCCAAATAAATAAACTATCTGATATAGTTTGGTTGACAGCAATATTCCTTTCAACTTTTTCCATTCTTGCTCAAGTTCTATATGCAGCCAACAAGGGGGTGGCACCCTGTCTCAGACAGAATTCTAGATCCTAAACAAATTAATTGTTCAATAGAACTTTCACTACTGCTAGTTAGACAGATGTATCTTCCATTGCGTAAACAAAATAATTGTTCAATGTGTAATATGATCTGTTACCCAGGCCACGTCCATGGGCCATTCATTCTAGCAACCATCTTTCACAGAAGTGAAACTGTTACTAGTTAGATACATAAAGGTAGCCATTCAGATTTCAAGGAGTAGGTTCTTTCATTTTCTACGAGTACTCACCATATGAAAAGGTGGTCTCGCCTACACCAATGGTACACCACTGATATTATACTTAAATCGTGTCTGATCTGCCATCTTACGTGAATTTGAGATGAAAGGATTTGAGAGGTTGAACTTTAGAGAGAATCTTAACCATTAGATGTTGATTCATAATTCTTTAGTGGGCTATTAAATAGAGATGATTAAGGGATGTGTCGTTAAAGTTCATGGACAACTAGGATTATTTACAGAAATGAATTCAAATAACTAGTCACGGAGTTATTTCAAATCCACCAATCAAAGCTGTCAAATCATTCTACAGGCTTCAAAAAGAATTGGGTTAAGGTTATACATCTTAAATAAGTGATGTAAAATCAACCATTCAATTGCTTCCACATCTTCCATTTAGAGCTGTATAGTTTTTTTTTTTTTAACAATATCTGTGCTTAGATCAACTATGTGTGCTCAGTTGAATTTGTGAATCTCTCATGGCTTCAGTAACAAAATAACATTTCACCTATTAAAGTTATGTAATTCAAGATTGGTCTTCTAACAAGCTGTGTTGTACAAAAGAAGCTGTTAGTTTTTCATGACAAACCACTCTTCGAGACTGTGCAATTCCCAGGAAAACAAGCACGAAAGACAGATCAGAAAAAAAATGCCTAAGAGCATAAGCACATGGATAAGCTCACACTAAGCCGTCAATTTTGAATCCAAATTCAAGATTTTCCTTATACAGTATAATTGTATCGTTAACGATCTTTTGAATTATATATAATACTTTACCCCTGTCATGGGAATTTTCTTTTTCAGATAAAGCAATAGATACTCAAGTTGAAGTAGTAATGGCCATAGGTGGCATAAAACCTTCTGAAAGGACTATCATTTTCGTTATCCAATTTATTTATGTTTCCGTGATTTATATGCGCACTGTTCTAAAGGACTACCATTTTCGCTATCCAATTTATTTCTGTTTCCATTATTTATATGGACTAGCAGTTCATTGTCATTGATTCCAAACTCCAACCTATATTTGTGTCAACTTCAATTTGTTTGGCATACTACTAAGTAACTTTGTAATGAGTTGGGTACAGATTTCCATGATGTGTATTGTTGCTCACATTGTGATTTCATAAATGTGTATGCCTAGAGCAAAGGTGTTCGATTAGTGGTCATGAAGATTTTCATCCAGTGTAGACTATCTTAGTTTGTAGCCATTGCTAATGAAATGCATTCAACAACAGCAAAGCAGCTACAAACATGCTGGGACAATTGCCCAGACGAAAAAGTAAGAAAACATCAAGCCCAAGGCAACTATCACACTAGAGCAAACCAAAACAAAACCTGTAAAGGAACTTCCCCTAGCAGGAAAACTGAAAAAGCACAAAGCTGACCAGACAACAGGCTAAAACAGCAGCCGACAAGAAACATCTAATATGGTACAAGCAAACATATGACAACCTTCCATCACCGAGCATTGAGAGTTCTTGTTGTTCTGAAATATAATTTGACTGTTTTAGTTAGCGTAATTGGTTGGCAATGTTTGCATTCATCAATAACGAGCATAGCATTACCCCAACATAGAATCATATTAAAGCAATTGCTTTCCACCCAACAAGGGCTTCTAAGTGCTCATTAAGTTGTTTTATCTGTTTTTTAATGCAAATCATTAGGTTTGCATTCAGTGATGACGTGCTGGATGATGTAGTCAACTGTTGCTCTCCGTCATTATGGTTAATTTGTAAACAAATGAAAGTCCAATTGATACTATTGCTTCCATTAACACAACATCACACATGCAGTGGCCAATGCATTATACACCAGAACTGTATTCGCAAAACAGTTGTTGCCAATAAGTTACGTAGTCCGAATGACTAGAACAATACTCCTCAATCTTCATTTGTCCACTCCAGCTCATTGAACACTTTCAATTTCACTCAACTTTGGGATAAGAGGACTCAAAAGCTATGTATAACAGTTGCCAATACATTATTCTTAAGGATGACCATAACAGTATTCCCAAATCTTCCTTCATCTACTCCAGCAGCTTTGAACGATCAGTCGACTTTTGGTAGGAGGTTTCAAAGCCATATACCACAGGTGCCAATATGGTAGAATATACGAATTCCAAGTATAGTGTTCCTGAATTTTCCTTGAATTTTCCTTATCTACTCCAGCAGCGTAAAACAATTGCCATATCATTGGACTTTGGGCTAAGAAGATTTGAAAACCATGTACTCACGGAAAGTTCAATCTTGTATTGAGGTTATTCTCTCGCTGGAGCATGATGACTAAAAAGTTGCCTGATCAAGAATTAAATATGCTTTGGTGAGTGATATAGCTGCCTAATCAATGTCTACCCAGTGAACGATAATGGGTAGATTTCTCAAAGTGAATGTGTGTGCAAAACCTTCTGTGTGAGGACGAAGATACATGTATTTTGTTTCTTGCTAGGCATGAGCAAATTGGTTTGTTCCAGTGTTCTCATACCATCAAAAGCTGAAGGGGCCTTTTGCGTTGCACCTAATCTCTTGGAACCATGATATTGGATATGAATCTAAAACCTTGAGAGCCAATCTGCGCTTAACCTATTATCTTCTGAATTCAGTTCAGACAGGACGATGGACTACAACTCCTGATCTAAGATGCAGCAAAAGAGAGGTGATAGACAGTTTTCTTTTTTGATCTAGGATGCAGCCATCGATAGAAAGTTCGTTTGCTATATTTTGCTTTACACAAATTTGAAGTAGTTTTCCCTGGACATGTTAAATTAGATGTGATTAGTTTTTCTGCCAAACTGCTATTGGCAACAGAAAGGCCATCCTAGAAGGCATTTTTTGGCACAAACCATTAGAAGGCATTTAACAGTTCGTTTGCTGTTAGTAGTGTTGGAATCTTATTTAAATATCTCTCTAATCAAACCTGCAACTTTGAACATTCTACATTTCTGTTGAGTCTTGGGATCTCAAGTCCTGGACCATGTTCTCTGCTGTGAACTTCCTGTGGTCACCCCCTTATTCAGAGGAAAGATCTGTAAACCTGTGTCTGGGTGCAATGTGTGCACATCAATTGTTATGTCAAAATGATTAAACCCACTCCATTATGGTTCCAAGAAGTTACCAAGTTCTTCTGAATGTCATTTTCACTCCACCACCCTCTTTAAAAGTCAGTATCTATTATCTGCTACTGTCGGCTCATCCTTATCAGAGCTTGATTGAGAACCTGACTTAGCTCAAACCATCCTTTTTAATTGGGGAACATATAAGTGCTATAATTATCTTCGCATAATGTGCCTTGAGTTTCTCAATTTTTGGAGGTTTAGGGGGGCTACTACTTTGGTGGTAAAAATTTGTGAGAGTAGTCACTTTCTGCGTGTTTGCTACATGATAGCTGCTAGGTCTATCGCCAGTCCTGTCCCGCCCATACCCCATTGATTGAGGATTACGAGGGTATTGTTATAGTTGTGGTATCTTACTATAAGCCTCAAAATAGGGTACTCATTTCAATGTTACACAATGCAAAATCATACCTGCACAGAAGCCTTGGAAAGAAACAAGCACTAGATGAAGGAAGAAACAGAATTTTTCCTCCGAAATTTGAGTCTCCTGGGTTAAAGCACATTTCTTTGCATATGCTTCTACAACAACACTTCTTGACTTGTAAAGCATCCAGGGTTAAAATTCTTCAGCGATGATTAAACTATTAAACTTGTAAAGACTCTGATACCACATTAGAAACACAACCATCCCATCCCCTTTTGGTGAAGGTTCCTTCAGTTTGTATTACCTCCATTGAATTTTAAACGTATGCTAATCAACTACAGCCATTCTGATTATGGTTTAACATTGAATTCTAGCTTTTGCAGTAGAATCCGTTTGGGGCAAGAAGTATGTCCTTGCATGTTAACTTTTGCCCACTCACAGGTTTCCATGAATAGTTACAATAAAGCTCCTGATGGCCTAGAAGCAAAATACAATTTCCTTTTAACATGCTTAAGATGATAATTAGTGAGATATGATGCAGTAGAAAGAAAGACATGGGGATTTTTTTATTGTTAGAAAGACATGGTCAGGCCATCCAATCTGTGTGATGTTGCTTTCATGTTTGGTATCATCTCTCTTCCTTAGATTCCTGCTGAGCAATTATAGCCATTCTTAGCAGACAATGAACTTAGGTCAAGTTAGCAAAGCCTTTGCAAGCCATTGGGCCTTTTCAGCAACCACTGAATCTGTTTGTGATTATAAAACTCATGCATGTGTGATTTCCAATGTGTTAAGCTCATGATGGATTTCAGGTTGTTCTTTGGTGAATTCTTGGTCTTCCTCTTTGCGTACTCATACTCATACTCAATTCATTTTTAGTATGATTTTATTCTCTGTTGTAGCAACAAGAGCATTATGCAAAAATCGTTGATATAAGTTGGTGATAAAATTTAAGTGCTTTAGAGTTTGAGTGCTTCAAAATTTAAGTGTTTCTATGTTATTTTCCCCCATTTCACTTTATACTTTACTATGCACTTGCTGACGTTTTCCTAAGCTTTTGTTCTTGTGTTAAGTAAATTGCTTTTAGAGGACCTTATTGAAAATCATGCTTAAATTGTAATATTGTTGACGTTTATGAACAGTTTAATTTGTACTCTTGAATTTTCTTGTTTACATTAGGAATTTGAACAGTAATATATATTTGGGATTACAAAAGGCTTATTTACTTGCCGATATAAAAAAAAAAAAAGGCCTTTTTTTTCTTTTGTTGAGAAGTTTGTTCATTCACTCCCCTCCTCTTCCTGGTTGCGTCTGGGAGGGTTGTTAGGGAAGGTCAAGACAATATTACCACAATTATGGTACCGTACGGTACGGTACCAAAACACCCTTACGGTACCGTACGGTACCAATATTTTTCTCATGAATCTTTGGTCAAAGTAACTTCACCATTACTTCGATTTGGTAATCTTGTAACAAGATTTGCATATTGTGAAGCTTGGCAAGTTTATTTTGCTCTGATGTACATGCATTCAATTTACGACTCCCTACCTATATTTATAACTTGTTCCTGCAATTTTTTTTTCCAAGTCATGAATGTAATAGGTATAACGTAATGTTTTCTTTTCAGCAGAGAAATTTTTGGCCACTTAAGTTGTGTTGGGGTCCAGGGAGTATTTGTGAGGTGTTAGCAACGTGACCAAAACTATGATTTCCCCTGGAAAATGGACATGTCTCTAAGTGTTGGATGTGTGCTTTGGAGTATCCGTGAGGTGTCACATCTATATGATGGAGGTGACTCCGTTGTTGAAGTTCTTAGTTTGTGGGATCTTTGAATGAGAGGGCATATCACTTTATATATTGTTAAAATGTGTTCTAGGACTTGTGTTTTCTTCAAGTTTGTTCAGGAGATATCACCTTATGTTTATTGTTTTCAGTTTTAAAACTTAATTTTGTGGCTGGGAAAGTCCAAGGAGACTTGCGGTTTGGAGTTGGGATCCTGGAAGACTCTGTTGCCAGTTGGGGCTTTTTCCCTTGCAAGAAAAGTAAAATCTGGTTGCATCAAAAGCTAAAACAGTTTGGGGTTGTATAGAATAAGAGAAAAGGGTGAATGGGCAAATCAACGTAATTGACATTAACAATATTATGGGAGAACAATCGCATGTGCGATGATTGAACCTAGGTTTATTTTTCGCTACCAAAGCTCTTTTATTATGTTAAGAACCAGTTGTCCCAAAGAATTGAAGCATCCCTGAATGTGCTCAATCATGTATGTTGAAAACTGCTTCATTTGTTAGACCGTGTGAATTTTGTTTCCATCATTTTTCTCCAACATCAAGGAGTCTGCTGATTTTTTTTTTTTTAATCTTGTTGCCCATGAAGTGAAATTTGAATCATGGTGCAGAATATCAGGTTCAAACTGCAATGTCAAGCAGATAAAGTCCCATGCTTATCTAGTCTTTATTTTCTTTTCCATATAATTCTGTTGTACTTTTCCTTGTGGGTAAGATGAGCGCATTATTATTTGCTGCTCTTTTCCTGTATCGAATTCACTCACATTGTGTATATTGGTGCCACATTTGGCTATGTTGGGATGTTTGCAAGATTGCTTTATTTGTCTTATGTTCTTTCGCAATTCTGCATATAACTACCACTTAGCACCTTCTAGTCTACGTTTTGGGATTGTCAATTGATTAAATATTAAACCTGTCTTTTCTGACTCAATTTACACATGTATTAACTGGTGAATCAAAGTCTTACACGACCTTGGAAGAACAATATTTCCTCATTTATCAAAGATAGTAAACTAGTTTTGCACTTGGCATCATTTTACATCACAGGAGAAATCATCAGCACCATCGTATGATGAAGATTACTCGCAACGCCGAGACGAACAACGATCTGGAGTTAGAGGATCTCCATTCTCTCAGAGAGATTCCAGAATGTATGACCCTAGTCTTGACCTTTCCTATGCTGACAAGCCCAAGATGAGTGATAGAAATGCAGAACCAGCAAGTGAGGTCTTATGGATAGGGTTTCCGGCTTTATTGAAGGTTGATGAAGTGATATTGAGGAAGGCCTTCTCCCCATTTGGGGAGATTGAGAAGATCACTGCATTTCCAGGACGTAGCTATGCCTTTGTTCGCTTCAAAAACGTAATGGCTGCTTGTAGAGCAAAGGAAACCCTTCAGGGAAAATTATTTGGTAATCCCCGCGTACATATTTGTTTTGCTAGGAGTGAATCTGGTCCGCCCAACAGTGGGAGGAACTCAATGAACTCCCCTACCTCCCCAATTAAGAAGTCATATGGACGCGCCGGATCTTCTGATAGGGACTTTGGGAGCGTACTTGGAGATCCCACAATGAGATCTCCACGTTTTATGTCAAATCTGGAGTCTAGAGATCCTGATGTCATGGGTTTTGGGCGGAAAGGTAATTTATGGATGGATGAAGGGGGTGCATTTGAACAGAGGAGGTTCCAAGAACAGGGTCCTGATTTAGGACTCCCGGAAAATATGTATGAACACCGCAGAAGTCCTAAAAGAGACAGAGGAGCTCCATTTCATGATTTCCCTCAAAAAGGTCCATTCTATGATGATCCTTGGGATTTGCCAGAAGAGGCCTTGCACTTTCATGGAGCTAAGAAACTAAAAACTGACTCCTTTCCTCCAGATAATGAGCTCCCAGAGTATCCTTTCTCAGGTCCAGAGCAAGCAAAACATGGTTTCCCAAGGATATTCCCTGATTTTCCTCAACCTGACCCCCTTGACAAGAATTTTGAGCCTGGGCCTTTTGGGTGTAGACAACTTCCTGATCGGGCAATGAATTTAAAGCAACAGTATGGGGAAAGGAGCGATCACTGGAATGCACCTTATGATGGCTTCCAAGGTGGTTCTGGTTCATTGCCTGCAAATCCTGGTGAGTGGAAACGGTCAACTCCCGACTTGCATCAGCCTGTGACTGAAGAATGGAAATGGGAAGGGACTATAGCAAAGGGAGGCACTCCTGTCTGTCAAGCTCGCTGCTTTCCTGTGGGAAAAGCACTGGACATGCCATTGTAAGTGACCATGGTTAATTTATGCTAGGTTTCTGGATTTATCACGTGATAAGTGGTAAACAATTCTCTTGCCTGGTCTCTTGTTCGTCATTTGTAGTTTAAACTTGTTAATTCTCAGTTTATGAGTGACTACTGAGCATCTATTTAGGCACCATAAGGGAATGGAATCCCTGTTATAATTATGGATCTGTTATCGTACATGGTCACAGTAGTTAAACTCAAGTTAGATACAAATTAGACCTTTTGGAAAGTCATTTCCTTGGTACAAACACATTCTCTCTCGTGCATAAAAAAATTCCTGTGAAACTTTTGGAATCAATGTTATTCCTAGCCTGAAATCAAATTGTTATTTGTGTGGCTCTTTCCGTAGGTGACCTTCTTGGGCCTGATTGTTTGAATAGGCCTCAGTGCTGGTTTTGCTTCTTTGCATAGGTTACTGGAGGATAGTCTTGTACATGGGATGCATCCGTTGCGGTGGTTTACATATACCTATATGGCTGTTTATATGCTTCCTTATCGATAATAATTAGAGAACACATACCCGATTGTATTGATGCAGGCCTGAATATTTAGACTGCACAGCAAGGACTGGCTTAGACATGCTTGCAAAGCATTACTATCAAGCAGCTAGTGCCTGGGTGGTATTCTTTGTTCCGGGAAGTGACGCCGACATCGGGTACTACAATGAATTCATGAATTATCTTGGGGAGAAGCAGCGAGCCGCTGTGGCTAAATTGGACGAAACCACCACCTTGTTTCTAGTGCCCCCTTCAGACTTCTCCGAAAAAGTGCTCAAGGTGCCAGGGAAATTGAGCATTTCCGGTGTTGTTCTAAGGTTAGAGCATTCGGGTCCCAATCCAGGTTCTTCTCTTCCTCATCCGCTGGATAAGAGAGAAAATAATTCGATGTCTTATCGCAGAGATGCGTCATACCCAAAGCCAACATCACCTCCTCCAGGGCATTTTCCCTCAGCGCCTTCTTTTCCAAATAGGGGAAATTCTGGGGTCATGAATATACCATTTTCGGGGAATTCGGCTACATCATCTCACGGTATTGGAAATATGTCCAACGCCAGTAATGAGAACAGGAATGATATGGCTCATCAAAGAAACCCTGGATTCGGAACAAACTGGTCACCACATCATTTGCAGAACCCTAATTCTGATCCTAGAAATATGGCATCACAATCATCAAGTACTGCGTTTGACCATTCTGTTCAGGGATATAACCCTACGGTCCCTACCATGCCTAGGGCTGTACAAGAAACAAGTTCCAGTAGTTACACCCCTCGAATGATGGGTATGCCCCTGGGAGGGAGCAGCAAGCTATCCCATCAGCAAACTAAGCCTCAAGTTTCTTCATCTACGCCTATTTCAGGACTTCAGCCGGAACAACTTGTGCAATTGGCTTCATCCCTTCTTGGGCAGCCACGGCAATCAGGTGGCGGTCCTGGGGAAGAATTTAGGCAGTCAGGAGCCATGAATCATTCTGAAAACCCGTATGGGACACCTCAGAGATATACTCCACAGAATAACCAGGTAAATTCTGAGCTTCATCCCCTTTTGGTAGCACTCAACTGTTATCGTTTTTACAATCGGGTTGAAAAGCTTTGAGTAAAACTGCTTACGTGTTTGGTGCAGCTTTGGATAAGCTGTGAAAAGGTTGAATCTGTGCTGTAACATTGGATGTTTCAGAATTAGTTTTCTTGCACGCTTACTGGAAAACTCATTTGTTGACGCATTGCGAAACTTGTTTTCAGATGACTTTCTGATAAGAACCCATTTTGAAGGGAACACCAACAAGATGTTTCACATTCTCGAAACTTAATTTCGCGCGAAAAGAATACGATTTGTCTGTGTTCCAAATATTGGATTATGGAGACCTGATTCTGAAACTGAGAACGGGGCTAAACAGCTTGTTTTCTGTGTAATTGTCTGAAATGCCCTACGAGAGCCGAAAGTAACTAGTGCATGTTTGTCATCTCAGTTTGGTCAAGTGCAGCCGCAACAGCAGCAGCAGGCAGCGAATGTGGCAGCGGGGAATCAACAGATGCAAACTGGCAACACACAAGAGGAAGATGCGGATCCCCAGAAACGACTGCAAGCAACATTGCAGTTGGCAGCGGCTCTTCTTCAGCAAATCCAACAAGGGAAAGGGAATTGAGAAGTATGAATGGCATGCGCAAAGATGAAGTCCAAATGCTAGTTATTCAGATGATGATTATATCAGCTGTCCTTTGCTTGTTTTGGGGAATTTCTGTTTTCTCTTAATCAGTAGTGGAAGGTTTATACTTACTAGTTCAGACTCCTACTTCTTTTGATGGAAATCAGAAACCAGCCAGTTTTGATGATTGGTTTGCTATGGAATCAGATTTGGTGGTTTCCATCTTGTATTTCTGGCTGCTTTTTGATGACTGGGGATACAAATGAAACAAAGATTGCAAACCTAGGGTTATGACTCATAATTTAGGCACTACAACAGGGAGGCGAGAATGACTAGTCCTTGAAAGAGTAAATAGGTATATCGATAATGGATCTACTGCATTTGGGGGTCAATTTATCTCTTATACTATATAGGCACTTAGCTAGTAGGAGTATTACAGTCCAATTTATCAATATAAGAAGCATTTGTTCGGTTTTTTTAACTAAAAAAATTATTACACCTTTTGGGAGAACATTTTCTTCGAATTGAATAACCAAACATCGAGGTAGGGTAATTATGCATAATGCTGATGTGCCCTTTGAGCTCCCATTGCTCTCTGTTTGATCAAATTTGATGAGTGTAATAGTTCTGGTGTCCCTCTCTTTCTTCTTTCTTTTGTTTTGGTTAAATCAATTGATTAAGGTGGTTTAAACAGATCAGCCGGTACGGTAGTTAACAAAAAATGATACGACTATTGTAGAGGGTAACACTAAGAAAGACAAAAGTGCATCAAAATTGATTTTAGAAATAGTAGTTCAAAAGTATCTAAATTTTGGAACATAGCAAAAACGACGCCCTCAACAGAGCTCAATGGAAAAAACCCGTTTCATGTAATCAACCCCAATTAGTTGAGACTTAAGATTGGTTTGATTTTATTTGGTTTAAATGCGTATGTTATTCTACAATTGTGCAATTTTAACCCTAACTACATTGTACTATCTCTTACTAGAAAAGAAGCCCACCTAGTGTACTTTGTTTCTCACTCTCTCTTATGGGAGCTAGAAGTACTGAGCTCGAGTTTTCACGGACATGAACGGAATCAAAATATCCTAAATGGGGGCTGAACTATGAAGAGCAAGCACAAGTACCACCGCTCTATAAATAAGTAAATTGTTGATCTTCTAGTCTAAACCAACCATTGCCATAGCCTGGAAATACTTTCCAATTGTTTGAATTCCGGATGACGAATGACATTATTATGCTCAAAATAATTAAGCTCTATTCTTCAAAATGTTATTTGAACTTTCTAATTGGTTGCGTGAATTTGAAGTATTCATATTAAAAAAATTAAAAATACTGAAATTATGCAGAGACCTTCAACCCTTCATAACTCACAAGTGTTTCCGTCTCTACTCACACAGAAAGTACTCGATTCCCATTGTAACCACTAACAACTAACCCTAACATATTCTATTGGGAAAAAAATCCAAGGTAGTATAGCAATTGACTATACCAAAAGAACCAAACAAAACAACCTGAATCCCACTCATAAAAATTTTTAAAGATCTCCAAAAGAAAATAAATAAAATAAAAAAGAGAATCCAAAAAACAAGAGTCCCTTGGAAGTCTCTTCCACGTATATCTACATGCAGCTCTTGGGGCCCACCAACCACAGCAGTCAGATCGACTGCATGCAATCTCAAATCCCTTTTGCACGTGTAAAGCACGCCCCACAGAATAGGCCAACCCTTCCAGTGTATCCTCCTCGGTTGTATCTCCAACCTTGTCGCTTGCGAAATGTGGTAGGAGTCGTCCTCGTCGTCTTCTTCTTTGCTTCTCGGACGGTCAGAGATATTCGGGTCGGCTTACGTACATGTCAAATAATTTTCTCTTCAATTCGGTCAAGAATAAATCATTTACGTCGAGATTAGAGGATTCGATCAAAAAATTACTTTTTAGCAGTCTAACTCCAAAAATATTTAAAAGAAGCAAAATCATGACCAACTAACCGGACTTACCCTCGGAACTGTATTACTACATCTTGCCTGCTGTAGATAAAATGAAAAACCTCATAATTAAGAAAAAGAACCATTGAAGTGTAAGACAAGTGCATTAAATGAATGTATGGTACATATTGAGTAATGATACACAAAGCCACAAAAAATAGAAACTGTTCACAAGAAAAATATACAGTGGTGTGACTATTCAATTAATGTCGTACGTATACTTAGAAAATACTTAATAGTTAAGTATTTTGATTACTTACTTATAAAGAAAAGAATGATTTAGAAACGTTAATTCCATCATGGGAGGAGGCACCTTGGCCAGTAAGGCAGGATTCTCTGTGCCAAAAGACCATTTGCCTCTCTGCTGAGGAATTTTTCGATCGTTGAATTTAATCTTGGCCAGTGTGGTCACTGATTAGCTAGGTATGTATCCACATAATTTTTACCTCAATCATTTTTGGCTTTCATCTTTCATAAGCACGTTAAATCTTTCTAACTCGACTCTAGTAGATTACTTATCAAATTGTTTTACTAGAATAATGTGACAACGATATTTTTTCATTAACAGGTCATATATAGAAGGGTGTTTTTTTCTCGAAATTATAAACTATGAATCTGCCACTTTAAGTATGGCTTTTTATGATATTATAAACTATGAATCTACCACATAATTGTTGTCGAGGCTTGGGACTTATATTTCGTGCGTTGTCGAGGCTTGGAATTTATTTTTTTTACATCTCTTAGATTCAAGACCTAGGGGGCATTGTCCCGAATTTAATTTGGTCCGGTGCCTTCTAGCACAAGGTAGAATTGGTCTCTTTGGAGTTAGTCGAGGTCCCATATCAGCTGACCCGAACAACCTGAAATATAACCCAAAAAAACCATATATACACGTATACGCATGTTTTGTCCTGGTGTAACTATGTAAAGACTGAGGTGGGCGTGTGTGTGCGCCAGTGTGTGTTTGTTTGTTTCAGGGTCCACTGAGAAGGAGAGAAAGAGAGAGAAACATGCGTCCAGAGGAAAGAGAGAGAGGAGAGGCGAGAGAGAGAGAGAGAGAGAGAGAGAGAGAGAAACATGCATCCAGGAATGAGACCAGCCTTTCTCTCTCGTCATCAACCCTACCAATTACCTCACCATGGTCACAATGTGCAGCAGCTTCATGATCAGCTCCTTCAAGGGATGATTCAGTTCGGCCCCTTTGATCTCTGTATCATCAACCCCATGTTCAAGTCCAAGAGGAGCCACCCCACCCACTCATTTGCATGACCAGCGATGCCAAACCTACCAATTACATCAACAACCCTACCAAAATGTAACGCTGCCGGGGGAGGGGGAAAAAACTGGTCCAATCGTAGTAAAAACTTGAGCAAGGCCCAGTTATATAGTCTAGCTTAATCCTATCCATGTCGCTCATCGCACCTTCGAGCTGCACAGAAACATCAACCACAGTTCAAGTTGGATCCAAACAGTTTTGAACATGGGAAGATGATCAAACTAAATTTACGGGCAGGGAAAGGGAACCCTTAACGAGTGGATGGGGTGGCTCCTCTTGGACTTGAAAATGGCGTTGCTGATACAGAGGATCAAAGGGGCCGAACTGAATCATCCCTTGGAGGAGCTGATCATGAAGTTGCTGCACATTGTGATCATGATGGGGTAATTGGTAGGGTTGATGATGAGAGAGAAAGTCTCTCATTATATCTTACCAATTACCTCATCATGATCCAATTAAGTGTATTAGTTCTCGTTTTCCTCTCTTTCTTTTTTTTCTTTCTTTTTTTTTGGGTTAAATAAATTGATTAAGGTGAGTTTTTTTTTTTTATCGGCAGAAGATGAATTTTATTAAAAAAACGGGGAAAAGAAAAGAGGATCCAATAAAAGGTCGGATGGTACATCGCAAGGGCAAAGTCTAAATCTCTCAAGGATCTACAAGGGTCCATACCGAATAATACATTAATTTGGTTTCAACAGACCAGCCGATATGGTAGTTAACAAAAATGATATGACTATTGTAGAGGGTAACACTAACAAAGACTGAAGTAGATCAAAATTAAAATTGATGTCAGAAACGATAGTTCAAAAGTATCTAAACTTTTGAACGTAACAAAAACGATGCCCTCATCAGCGCCAATGGAAAAAACCATTTCATGTAATCAACCCCAATTAGTTGAGACTTAAAATTCAGTTTAGTTTGGTTTGATTTTATTTGGTTTAAATGCGATATTATTCAATATATTGTGCAATTTTAACCCGAACTACATTGTACTAGTATCTCTTAGAAAAGATGGCTACGTACACTTGTGAATCCAAAGTCTTAAAGAAACGGGACTTAAGTAGGAGCCGACCATTCTTTTTCATAAACACTTTCATATTTTCTATGTCATGTATCCTAATATTTTGGTAACAAAAGTCAGGGATCCCTTACTTAAATTGGAGATAGAGAGAGAGTAGGGTAAATTACATTTAACCCCTTTAAACTAACACCTGTTAGCACTTTACCTCCCTAAACTATAAAACTCAACACTTAACCCCCTCTAACTATGTAAATCCCAAATACTTTAGACGCGTTAATGGAAAACACTAAATTTCCAAATCGCCCTCAATCAATAGGAGACCATTGTCCAAGGCCATCAATCTTCTTTTTCTAAAGCTTTAAAACTAAAAGAGTTATAACCAAATTGCACTGCTTGGCAATTTTTCCCCAATTTTTCCAATTGTGCCCCTCGACTGGGCAGCTGCCTGTTTTATTGTTGAGGGCAATTTCGTCTTTTCCCTATAACACAAGTACACACAACCACCGCATAACTTAAAGCTTAAAACAAGAGCAATCAACCACCGTACTGTCCACAACCAAACAAATCCAAACCACCTTCATCCCACAGCCACCACTGCTTCACCAACATAGAGAGTGTCCTTACATCTCACAGTATCCTACGTTTCATTAATCTTACTCAATCATGAAACCCTGAGACCTCTCTCTCTCTCTCTCTCTCAAAACTCACGGCATTGAGATCCCGCAGCCGCAAGCTCTCCCTCGACATACTCAACACCACCACCCCAACCTCCTTTGACAACGGCGACCTCGATTCCATCCTTTCCGGATTCTAATACCAATGCGGAGATCTCTTCTGTGTTCCGAGAGTGCGAGAGGCTTTGTCACTTTATTTTTTCCATTCGGCTTTAATGGCAGTCCTGTTGGGAAGATATCCCAGTCCACCACTTTTCAAGAGTGGGTTGTTTTGATCTAAAGTACGTAGGTGTAGAGAAGAGAATGGGCAATTACGTCTCTTAATTACAGACTAGTGCTAGCCCGTGCCTACGGCACTACGCATCCCAATTGAAAGGGGATGGCAGTTGTGTGAATTAAGTGAAAACCATGGGCACTTAACCGGAAAGTGGGAGAATGAACTACAACCTTTGGATCAAATGAATCTAAGCCGTTCCAACAATTTGTCCCCACACCCTTCTATTTTATAATAGAGATGAGTAGGCATGTGAGTTGCATGTGAAATTTTCCATCCAATTCGAAACAAAATACAAACGGAAGTTGCAAAAATAATAATTTGAAGGGATAACGTATCTCCGAACCATAATTTGAGAGGGTTAATTGTAATTTACCCAAAATATTAAGAACCCATCCAAGAGTCTCTTGGAAGTCATTTCCACGTATATCTACATGCAGCTCTTGGGGCCCACCAACCCCAGCACTCAGATCGATCCACAGAATAGGCCAACCCTACCAGTGTATCCTCCTCGGTTGTATCTCCAACCTTGTCGCTTGCGAAATCTGGTAGGAGTATTCTTCTTCTTCTTCGGACGGTCAGGGGTGTTCGGGTCAGTTTACGCGCATCTCGATTAATCTTTTCTTTGATTCGATCAAAGATAGATCATTTACGCCGAAACTAAAGGATTCAAATCAAAAAATTACTTTTTAGCATGACCCCAAGAATATTTAAAAGAAGCAAATTCATGACCAAGCAACCGGACCTACCCTGGCTGCATTACTCCATCTTGCCTGCTGTGAATAGAAAGGAAAACCCCATAAGAAAAAGAACCGTTGAAGTGTTTTACAGGTGTGTGTATTAAATGAATAAATGGTAGTAGTACATAGTGAGTAATGATACACAAAGTCACAAAAAATAGTAACTGTACAAAAGAAAATTAATTAATATAGTGGTGTGACTATACAATTAATGTCGTACACTTTGAAAATACTGTACGTGTAGTTAAGTATTTTGATTACTTACTTACTATAAAGAAAAGAATGATTTATAAACGTTACTTCCATCACGGGCGGAGGCACTTTGGCCAGTAAGGTAGGATTCTCAAGTGTCGAAAACCCATATACCTCCGTGCCGAGGGATTTTCCGATCGTTGGATTTATTGTCGGCCAGTGTGGTCACTGATTAGCTAGGTATGTATCCACTTATTTTTAACCTCAATTATTTTTTGTTTTCATCTTTCCCAAAGTACGTAATTTTTGTAACTCGTCTCTAGTAGATTACCTATCAAATTTGTTTTACTAGAATGATGTGACAACGGTAGTTTTTTGCAATAACAGGTCATAAAAGGGTTTTTTTTTTCCCTCGAAATTATAAACTATGAATCTGCCACATTATGTATGGCTTTTTATGATATTATTGGGAATTATATTTCGTGCGTTGTCGAGGCTTTGGAACTTATTTTATTACATCTCTTAGATCTCTTAGATTCAAAACCGAGGGGGCATTGTCCCGAATTCAATTTGGTCTGGTCCCTACTAGCGCAAGGTAGAATTGGTCTCTTTGGAGTCAGTCGAGTTCCCATATCAGCTGACCCGAACGACCTTAAATATAACAACAACAAAAAAATACATATATACATATCCACACATAGCATCAATGCATGTTTTGTCCTTGTGTAAATATGTAAAGACTGAGGTGGCCGTGTGTGTGCGCCAGTGTGTGTTTATTTGTTTCAGGGTCCACTGAGAAGGACAGAGAGGAAAGAGAGAGAGAGAGAGAGGAGAGAGAGAGAGGAGAGAGAGAGAGGAGAGAGAGAGAGAGAAACATGCATCCAGGAATGAGACCAGCCTTTCTCTCTCATCATCAACCCTATCAATTACCCTACCATGATCACAATGTGCAGCACCTGCATGATCAGCTCCTCATCCAGGGGATGATTCAGTTCGGCCCCTTTGATCCGCTGTATCAGCAGCACCACTTTCCAGTAGAAGAGGAGCCACCCCATCCACTCATTTGCATGACCAGCGATGTCAAACCTAGGCTTCGGTGGACCCCAGAACTTCACGGTCGCTTTGTCGACGCCGTCGATCATCTTGGTGGACCATTTAGTTAGTAACCCTTTTTCGATTTGATTTCGTTATCCTTTTTTAGTCAGCCTTAATTCTTTGATTTTTCTTGTGTAGGGTTTTGTCTAAGTTTAATTATTTCGTCTATATATAGAATTGTTTGATGCAATTCTTGTTGTATAAATTGTGTGTGCGAGCGAGTTTTTTTTTTTTTTTTTGGTAATTTTTAAAATGGGAGGGGAAGGTCGGAGTTTAACTTTCGATCAGGTAAACGAGAGAGAGAGAGAGAGAGAGAATATGATGTGATTTTGAAGCCACAACGTCTGGTGTTTGGGTGCATACATGCAAATACATTTATCAAATCTGCCTTTTTTTTAAAAAAAAAAAAAAATTGGCAATGTTTTTATTAACTTGGAAATTCCTCCCCTTCTTTTTTCTTTTTTTTTTTTCCTTCTCTTTTCCTCATTCCTACTAGAATGGGAGTAAGGATTAGATGTGCATTTGTGTCGCTAATTAGTTAATTTACTCTCATTTAATGACAGCAACTAATCATAGCAAGATACGCTTTGTCAAAAACACATATCAAAATTTGTTAACTAGAAGTGATTCGAACAATCTTGAGTTCACCTCATCATAAAAGGAATTTCCGTGCGGATGAAAAAAGAAAGAAGTAATTTCCTTGTTTTGCGAAATCTTTAAGCATATTAGGAGTATAATCGATGTTTTTCATCATATTAATTTGATTCAGTTTGCAGCTTCAATTCATTTAGTTCGAGATTAAGGTAATTATCATCAAATTTTGTTGTCCTTGATTCTTGATGTTTTTAGCTTTATATATAACTCATATCAAAGTGTCACTTGTTTTCACTCAACTTCATTCTAGGAAAATTGGTGCTTTTCAAGAATGGGCTGTGGATAACTTGGGATTCTACTCTCTTTTTTCATCGCTTTAAATTATTTGTTTTGCATGACACTGTATGTTTCTAGTTTCAAAATCCTGCATGGTCATTTTAAGGCGCCAAACTTGAATTTATCGGGTTTAAATAAGGTTTGGCGCGTAATGATGGATTCAAATTTAGCGTTGTCATGAGAGATTTGTCGTTGTTATGAGTAATTTGTCGTTTTCGATGAATTAATTTGATGCTATATATGTTTTCTGATTGGGTCGTCGTCTGGCTTTCTTTCGAAACCTTTTGCTTTTGTTTTTCGTACACGCGTCTTTTTGGTAATTGGGATACCTTAGGGTTAGCTAGCTTGATGTACAATTCTCATAATACTTGTAAATATTCCCCTCCAAATAAATCATTGAAAGTTCTTAATTAGTATCTTTTCTACTACACAAACCCTTCTTAACTTCTTTCTAGTCTCATCATCTAGTTTTTCCATTGGATATGATGCATTTATTTGTTGCCTAACTGAATGAAAGCATAGTAAATTGGATGTTGAATAAAAAAATAAATAAGAGATTTAATATTTTCTGGAAATGTTAAAGATGGGAGGAATAGATTGGATTAAGGTAGTGAGAAAGTGAAGCAATTTTCTTCATGTCATTGGTCTCAAATAGTTTTTTTTAGACCTATTTGAGTCTATATCATTACCTAGTCTAGAGGGTAAGGAGGAAAGGATGTGGTTTGTGAGTACATATAGTTTACACATTTTGCCAAACTAGGTCTGAACAGGGGCGGAACTACATTGTAGCAATCCCACTCGCTTGCGAATTTACTTTCTAATATTAATGGAAAAGAGCTAGCTAGCTCTCCATTAGGTTTTATTCCATGCCTTTTGACCTAACAAGTTAGGACTAGGGTTTTCTTTGCATCATTGGATAGGAAGGTTCAACAATTATATAGTGTTCCCCTTAGTAAGTAATACTATCACATTTAGAATTTCACAATAAGATGGGCAGAATCATCATAATACTTTTCAGGTGTTTGCAATGGAACAGCCATTCCCATTTTTTTTTCTATTTACCACGTATACATGTATATCAATATTTTGAGGGTTGTATATATAGATTTTCAAGCAAATTTGACGGTACATAAGCAACTTAAATAAAACTTCTAAGACTTGTTTTTCTATGCGAAACTCTCTCATGTCACCTAAAATATAAAAAAATTTTAGGTGACATGAGAGAGTTACGCATAGAAAAATATAAGAAAGCAGTTCAAAAAAAACCTAAAATATAAGAAAGAAAAAGTCATATTAATTTATACTCTTATTATTGATTTGTAATCTCTCTCACTCTCTCCCCTTATAATTAAACTTCTTATTAGGATTTCAAATACTCCAAATTTATTTTGATTAAGTTTTAATGAATTCAAGTTATTTGAATTTTACAATTTATTATGAGTGTTGAGGGCTTTTCCATTTACAAAGTTCGGCCCCTTCCAAAATGAATTCGATCCTGACTACGCCCTGGGTACGTGTTTTTGACTATGTTAACCTCGAGGCCTCTCATATTTGTGCATTTTTATTAATTTGCAGAGGCTACACCAAAGGCTATCATGAATGTGATGCAGATGAGAGGACTCACTCTTTACCAGTTGAAGAGTCACTTACAGGTTTGCCAGTGAATTCCTTAATTTGGGTATTTGAATAATTAGTTTATTTAAACGCTTTTTTTTTTTTCATGGATCTTGAATTTGTGTGGGGATCTATGGATGGAAAAGGAAACTCAAACGATTCTACTTCATCACGTGGCGAAGTTTCTCTTCCATTTACAAATCCCTCCAAAAATTGGAGATCCAAACGACGCCTAACAACCCCTTTGAACGGAGAGGTTTCATGAGAAAAGAAATGAAAAGGTTATGATTTCTCGTGAAATCTCTCGTTTGGATTGAACCAAGTGAGAAATAGAGAGAAAAGTAAAAAAAAAAAAAGAAATGTTTTGATTGGCCCTTGCCTTTTCTCACCTAATCTCGCCAAAAACGGTGAGAAATGGCTACATTTACTTATCTCTCCTTTTTCCACCATCCAAACGAACTGTAAGAGTTCCAAGATAAAGTGAAAGTGTGAAACTGGCTATCATAACTATATACGTCCGTTTTCTATTTGGTTTGTCACAGAAATTCAGGCTTGGTAAGTGTGATGGGAAGACCTGGAAGCCACCCAAAGACGGTAGGGTTTAGCTTGAACCCCACTTTTCGCCATTCTTGTTTCCGTTATTTTTGCCTTCTATGGGAGCTTGTCCCCGAGTTCTAAAATGTAATTCAAACTGTTCGCTTTGTAAACCTTGGTGTGCAACAATCCCATATATAATCAAGCCAATCCGACTTCGGTAACCCAGTAATCAAATATAACATTTTTCTTCGGTCAAGTAAACAAATAAAATCTACAAAACACCCCGCCGAATTAATATTTGATTCAATCAGTGAGTTACCGACGCCCGATCGACTTGATTTTTAGTAGGTTGTTGATCACGTCAAGGCTAAACATTGAACGGTTTGCATCACGTCTTTAAATATATCGAGACGAGGTCCTAATTATTGATGGCTTCCGCATATATAATCTCCTATATATAGCAAGAAAAGTAGAGTCCTATAAATCTAATGTTTTCCATGTGGTCTTTTTTTCTCTTTTGGAAGAAGGCAAGCATTGATTAGTAATAATAGTAGTAAGAGATGCATGTAGGAAGAGATTTAAAATAGTAGGTTGAATAGCTGGAGAGAACAAAATACATACATATTCTTGCATTTCTACGTACGTGTATGAACTCTACCTAGTTGAATTAAGCTCCTTCGTCGTCGGTAGAGTGCTACTAACGGGTTATACTTACAAGTACGGTGGACTTCACAATTTGAAGTGTATCATGAGCCGCCAAATGCAGTTATATATGTGATTGCCATTATGGGCCGCCAAATACGAATGCTAGGGTATATCTTACATATATGTATGTGTCTGTGCGTTTTGAAATTGTGGGGGAGAGAGGAGAAAATGCAGACGGGTCGTTTGAGGTTTTAGTTTCATTATGATTGTGTTAACCATCGGTTGTTGTCAACCTTTATTGCGTTCATATCTAAGCCTAGGTTTTCTTGTTCCAGGCATTCGAAAAAGAGCAAACTCAGCCACAACTCCTCCGGTAGGACCGGGATCTTCATCTGTGCCATCTGATATAAACGAGTACGTAAGATCAAGAAAAAGTTCCCAGACCAAATTAAATGCACTCACGCATTGTTTTTCATTTTCCATAGCCAAAGTTTCCCACCTCTCAATTCCATTCCTTTTCGTTTTGGCCAGTTCTTTTCAGCCATTGCAGGTTCCCCGACATTCTTCCATCGAGAGCTTCGACAACTACATGGCTTCACTTGGATATATACCTACTTTGTGCTCAGATGGTTTCGCGGAACTCGGCAAGGGAGGGGGAGAGGGGCTGAGAGATTCGGACGAGGACCCTTCCTTGGCATATCTGAATTTGGACGTCGGGGAGATGAGTACTCATAGAAATGGGGTGACCGGTGATGATTCCGGCTGGGTCGCTGGGGAGTTCCCCCTGGAAGGATGAAATCACTCTGCTTTTGCTTGCTTGATCGTAGGGATCCATATCTGGGGCTCGAACTTGTTTATCCATATCTGCTTTTGCTTGCGCTTGTTTACCTATCAACTTCAACTGCTAGTTTCTTCTCTCTTTTGTGGCTTCAATGATTTTAAGGTCATGAGTCTACGCCGTTCAGAGGCATCCAGCGACGTTATTACTACACCTAGAGGTCTGGAATTCAATCTCATGGAAATGAACTCTGTACATTAGCCCCTGGGAATAGAAGAGCCCAGCAAGAAAGGAGGAGAAAACCCAAAACACAAACCCCTTCACTTCGCTGTTTAGTTCTCAGTCCATCGTGCTCCTCAAATCAGCCCTCAAAACTTTTATCGAGACACGAAACACAAACTCATCAGGAAATTCCTAGCCGGTCCTATTTTTTTGTGTGGGTTCCGTGCAGACCCCCTTTTGTAAGTGCTATTCCATCCGGGCCCTTTTTAAATATGCTTTTACTATTTTGTCCTTTCCACTTTTTCACACTCATAGAATTCACACCCCTTTAAAGAATTCACACCCCAAAAAATTCACACATCCAAGAATTCACACCCTCAAGAATTCACACAACTCAGAAGAATTCACACCCCCAAGAATTGACACTCTCGAGAATTCACACACCTTTGCAAAAATTCACAACCCCCGAATTCACATCCCTCGAGAAGTCACACCCCCGAGAATTCACACCTCGCGAGAATTCACAACCCACATAATTCACACCCCCGAAAATTCACACCTCCCAGAATTTACACCCTCCGAGAATTCACACTCATTTGCAGAATTCACACCCCTTCGTAAGAATTCACACCCCCCGAATTCACATTCTTTTGCATAATTAATCACACCCCTTTGCAGAATTTACACCCCCAAAAATTCACACCGATTCGCACTATTCACACTCCCAGAATTCATTTCTTTGAAAAAAGACACAATTCACACCTAAATAAAAAATTAATGTTTGAGGGTGTGAATTATTCGTTTGAGAGGTGTGAATCTGCATTTTAATGGGTGTAAATTGTTTTATTTTTGAAGGGTGTGAATTATGCCTTTGAATTACACCCCCTAAAATTTACACCCCTAAAAAATCACACTTCAAAAAATTTACACCCAAGAATTCACCCATCTTGGGAATTCACACCCCATCTTGGCCGATTACACAATTCACACCTCTAAGACGTAAAAACTAAGGTTTTCAAAAATTAATGAGTAACCAAATGAAGAATTCACACCTAAATGAAAATTTTCCATGCTCGAAAAAATTAGAATTCACACCTAAAAAAAACAAAAAGAAAAAAAAGGGGTGAATTCTTTTTCCACTCGACACCTTGGTGTGTGAATTCATACCTCTAGAATTCACAATCCTTCGCAGAATTCATCTTCTTCTTCTTTTCTTTTTTTTTTTTTGTGGAATTCACACCATATCAGTATTATTCACGCCCAGAATTCAAACTCATCTGCATTCACCCCTCTCAAATTACACAATTCGCATTCATGGAAAAAAAATTACACAATTCACATCAACAAAATCAAAAGGGGAATTTGCACTTACACCCCCTGTACTTACACAGTTTGGCAGATACACCCCTCGTACTTTAAATTTAGGCACTTACACCCCTTGTACTGTGCAGTACCGTTAAATTGGATGGAAAAGTGAGTGGCAGGAGTTTTCCCTCCAAAATGACCCTCGTCCGGTACGTGTAAGTGCCCGCTTTTGGGTGATTTCTCATGAGTCCCACTCGGTTATTTTTTAAAAAATTATTGAACGGTTCGGATTATCCGTGTGGGGCTCGGATTATCCATTTGGAGGGCTCGGATTATCCATTTTGGGGCGGAGCTAGTATGTGGGGGAGGTGGCACGTGCCACCTTCGGTTTCAAAAATATCAAACAAAAAAAATTACACATAATAAGGTTAAATAAAAAAAATTTGAAGAATTGTACATGAATAGTACTCCATCTGTCCGGATTTAATAATTTTTTTGGAGTACGTGCTATTTTTCAATCGATTATATCTTCCAATTTATAATGTTTTACGTGATTTTGAAAATATTGTATTATAGAACTAATCGAGATCTATCAAACAAGATTCATATTCGATATGAAAAAATTATTACCGATTCAAAGATATAACCCATTTTTTAACCGGTTAGAAGAAGTATCTTGGTAGAGTGGCAAAGTGTTCTGTTAGCTGGTGCCTTGCACCACAAAACAAGATTTGATTTCAATCACGAGCCTTGAGCTTCTCGAGCCGCTTATTCAGCAGGTCGAGGCGAACGACTAGGTCAGTGACAGAGTAGATCGGAGCCAGTAGAAGACAAGGACGGCGGCGGTGAGGAGGGCGTTGCGGTGGCGGAGGTGGTCGGAGGGGCCGCAGTGGTCGGACTCGCGGGAGAGGCGGGTCTCGTACTTCCAATAGATGAAAAGGCCGAAGGGGACGATGGAGAGGGAAGGGCTTGAGGAGGAATGGGGGTATTTAGGGAAGATTATTTAAAACGGGGGCTATGGGGATAGTGTTTGACAAGGGGTGGGTTTGGACAGGTATCCGGAGACAAAAAGGAGCCGGCCAGTAAGAAACTCACAGTGGTCGACATCCCCGTCTACGTGTGGAAGCTCTTCGTATGAACAGGTACCTCTCACAAAATGTGGGTCCCATAGTGAGGCTCTGCATGTTGTGATCGAAACTCCCTCGTGCGCGTAGTGTACGAATCTGCTGTCAGGCTGTTTTTTTTTTTTTTTGTATCCGAATCAACTCCGAGTCATATTACAAGAAATTATTTCAATGTTCTAACGCATGGTTCTAAAACTAGGTGCAATCATGCAACAATTCAGGCTAATCCTAACCTGCTTGCTCCGGGAAAACGAGAATACAACCCGAAAGAGAGAAACCAAAAGGCCATAACTAGTAATTAACTAGCCTACCCCAGCAGTTTTTTGAGTGGATTGGCATTAGAAAGACAAACAAAGGCTGCTCGGCTAGAAAATAACATGAAGAACCCATCCACAATTCACCCTACCTTCGTTGTGACGACAAAATCAAACAGAATACAAAGAAAAAAGTTCAATCCATTATCAGTTACAACTAGTTCAAAACCAAAAGTTTAAGACAGGAGGATGTAGTGACAATAACATAGACTGAATCACATCTTCGCTACTATCTAAATCACGTAACCTCGTGAAACACAGGAAATTATAACAATCTCTTGATGTGGCGCAACATGATCATATGGCATAAGAAGAAAAAGCAAAAAAGTTGGATTCATCCCTCACTTTAGCACCACGAGACTTCGGCAGGCTAATGAAGATTAGCGCATGTAACTTCCTCAATCAATCTTGACTGAGGAGAACAGGTAGTGGACGAAGTAGAACGACGTGAGGAAGCCAATGGTACCAGTAGACAACATGATTGCAATCGCCATTATCAGTGAATAGCCAAGGTAAAGTGTAGCCGACACAGGCCCACTCAAACTCTGAAGGTCGAAAACCAGGTAATTGATGGAGTATAGGAAAACATAAAGCGCAACGGAACCAGAGGCATAGAACGCTTTCCACCACCACTGCCAATCCTCAACACAGAGATGCATGTAGGTCAGGACCACAGACACCTCAGCACACACAATAACCAACAATAAAAGGACAACAAGGAGGAATCCAAACACGTAATAGAATCTCCCAAGCCAGATGCTAGAAAGGATGAAGAAGAGCTCAATGAAGAGGGTTCCGAAAGGAAGAGTCCCAGCTCCCAAAACAAGAAGCCACGATGGGTATTTTCGTGCTGGGATCTCTCTTGGGATCTGATTAGTCCGCACTGGGAATTGAATGGGCTCAGCTCTTGTTCCTAAGAGACCTCCCAAAAGGGTGAGTGGTACTGAAACGCAGAACCAGAGCAAAATGAGGATAAAATAGAGGGAAATGGGAATAGCACCGGTACTATTGCTTCCCCAGAGAATGAAATTTAGAGCTGTGAGAATAACGAAAACAATTCCAGGGAAGAAGCACGCAATTGACCAGGAAACCGACCTCCAACCTTCTGAAGTCCCCTTAATTGTTCTCCATAGACGAACACCTACATAACCAGCACCAGTCCCTAGGAAGAGATAGAGGATTATCATACCAGTTAATAACATTCCACGAGAAGCTGGTGACATGAAACCAAAGGCAGCAAAAACAATAGTGACGACAGCCATTCCCGTTATTTGAACACCATCTCCAATCATTACACACAGTAGCTTTGGGTGATTTGGTTCTCTGAAAACATCCCCCACAACGAGTTTCCAACCAGAAAGCTCTTCATTCATCTGTGCTTGAGCTTCCTTGTCAAGTTCCTCGTACCTTGTCAAATCCCTTCTCACAGTCCGTAAAAATATAACGAAAACAATGCCAGCTAAGAAAAAGATTACCATTAGCGAGTTTAAGATGGAGAACCAGTGAACACGGGCACCCTCCATCTTCAGATAAGCATCCCATCGAGATGGCCATCTAATGTCACTCTTTACAAATTCAACCTCATAGGTGAATGATACCCTCTCTTGCTCCTTTATGATCTGAGATTTGTCGAGTTCCATCGGGCAACTCACAGACTTGACACGGTCGTACATATGAAGTTTTGCTGATTCAGGGTCATATTTGACACTGCAAGGTACAACCTCAAAACCAACTATCTCATATCCAGAGGCCTTTTTTTTCTCAGCTTCCGAAATTACACCCATACCCTCTTCCCCAGTACCAATTATCTCTACACCAGTCCCTTCATACTCATGAACCTTAACTATGAACTTGAGGTGATTGATGATGTAATCATCGTTGCTGTTAGACGGAGTATATCCAACAGGAAATCCAGTCCATTGAATTTTAACTCCATTTTGTTGGGCATATCTCATGGCTGGCAAGTTATCCAAAATCATATTTACTTGATACAGATCACGAGTTCTCTGTTTCAAGAGTTTTACCTCATGCTCACTTAGGGGAGGTGTAGTGCAGATGAATACGGACTCATTAACGTTCATTCGGAAACGATACGGAGAGTTGTCAATCTGATCTCCCATAAGAAGTTCTCCGAGATTCTCAGCGCTTTTCTTTATTCCCCCATGCGGTTTGCAGTAAGGAAGACTGTAATAGCTGAAGGGAAGCTCTGTCTCGATAGAGGTCAGAGAATTCACTTTGGCATAGATTTCTTCACCCGTCGAATACGTGTGCATGTAGCTTCCAGGCAGGTAAAAGCCATTGCAAGCAGTCAAAACAATAACCATATGTATGAATGTAACCCAACATTTCCTCTTTGAGATCAATGAATAATCCATTGAATTGGCAAAGGGAAACCTAGCAGATTCACGAAGTTATTCTCAATCTAAGCTGAAGTCTCCGGATTATTCAACATCAATCTGCAAAAGTAAAATATCTGTCAAGATTCCTATGCAATTTAAGAAGCATGAGGCTGATCCACCATCCCTCCCCCAAGCCTCATGCACACATATTACCAACGATGTGCGATGTTGAACAACATTATAAGGTGGGATTAGGGATTTGACACCGCAGTTAAAATTAAATTCTTAGCTACATATATAGAGAGATGGGATCAACAAGAAACTGACAAATGAAACAAATTATTGATGGTCCTCACCGAATGTTGATTTGAACGCAGATCCTACCATTACAAAAAAAAAATGGAAACAGAACCAGAACGGGATAGGGCTGAGAAATATTATTCTAGGAATCTAACGACCAATTTCATGGAATTAGTTCAGTTGGCCACCCTCGCACACTTCCATAGGGAAGCTCAGGGGGTCAATCCTCGCCAGAAGGAGAGATCGATTACTTCTTCCGCTGAATGAAGGTTATTTGTTTGATCCCTTAATGGGCCATCAGTTCAGCTTAGTATGATTGCGGGCTTATGTCCCATCTCATGATCCACATACTTGTATTCTTCTACCGCCAGTAATAAAGAAAGAGGACCAATATTTTAAATTTTTCTGTTGCCAAGCTCCATTCACGTAAGATTTCTAGTTTTTCACATTGCATAGAATCAAATATGCAGTATTTACAAACAAAACTATTCGGTTATTCGAGAAAAATCAACATCAATATGCTTTTAATGTCAAATCAGGATTAACTAACTGTCTTCGAAAACCTAATTCTACAGGGTATAAACCTTTCCTCGTGACACGGTTCTCAACTACTACTACAATCCACAGATCTGTCAACACAGAACATAAAACCACGCTGAAAACACTGGATATCCAACCGCCGCCACTCCAAATCTAGGGCACAGCATATTGAAAGTCAGATCACGTAACTACCACAAACACGGTAAACACAAACAACAGACGATTCAAGCAAACAGATTAACAAAGTCACACTAGTTACCGAGTCGAAAAGAAGCAAAAGAAACGATTTCATTTCCAATCGGATGAAAGCGTCATCTGAAGAACGCTATGTTCTTCTAGATCTGTACACACGCATATAAGTAAGTCTAGAGAGAGAGAGAGGGGCGTACCAGTGGCAGATCGAGTCTCGGTCGAGATCGGGGAGTTGTAGGATCGATTTTACCGAGAAGTGCAGTCTTTGCGGGTATTGACCTGTATCTATCGATCTAGAGATATACTCCACTAAAGTTCTACATTAGGATAACTCGAGTTAGATTTAGATCTCGAGGGTTTTTTTTTTTTTCGGCCACACGGTATTGTTAGCGGGGACTATACCGTATGGCCACAAGGCATAGTTAGCGGGAACTAGCGGAGTGTGTTAGATTTAGATCTAGTGGTTAAGTGACCTTGGTGTTGAGGTTTACTGCAGTTTCTCCGGTTAAGATTGTTTGGTTCAGTTTATATCCTTCCCGATCTGATCAAAGGTGTGTCATCCACTCCAAAAGTAGGAAATTCACAAGAAATTACTACTTTCATACGATTTGACTTCAAAAATCGAATCATAAATAAGGCTACGTTTCTTCTCACATTTTTACCTATATAACTTAGGAAATTGATATTCACATTTTTTTTTATCGAAAAAAAACTCGGGAAGATGACGGTCAATGACGTATTTTGACAATTAATACCCACCAAAGAAATTTTCAGTTTTAACAAATGTTCTTAGCATATCCTTGACATGTATAAATTATCAAACCACGTCATAGGCCGTCATTTTCCCAAAAAACTTCTCAAAATTCAAACTAAACGGGAAACTACAAAGTTCTACGAGAAATAATTCATAACTCTTAACTTAGCGGAAATGACTCCTAAATGTGTGGAGAGCAAACCAGAGACGAAAAAGAATTTTTTAACGGTTGGGGCTTTAGTTCAGTTTACTACTTAATTTAAATGGACTGGGCGTGGGATTTTGTAAGCCGTTTTTGAGGAGGGGAGAACCGGAGAAAGCTCTTCTGGGCCGGATTGAGATGGGCCAGTAATCAGTAAACCTCAGTTGGACTAAACCCAACTTGGAGGGAGCTTTCTAAATGCAACCCAAATATGATTACATCAACAAAATCGAGGTAGAAAAACTTATGCCTTGTTTGGTTTGGTTTTTGAAAAAAAAAAAATTCAACTCAAAAAATATTCATTATCTATACTTCCAATTATTACTCTACACTTATTACTCCTATTTTTAATCATTATTCTCATTTCTCTCTATATCTCTCTCCACTTATTACCCCTACTTTCAATCATTACTCTATTTCTTTCTTCACTCATAACCTCAAAAAATTTCTCAAAAACTCATCCAAATACAACATTAGGCTTTGTTTGGAATTGAGGGAAAATGATGGAAAGTGAGGGAAAGAAAATGAAAGGGAAATTGGGGGAAAATTGGAGCGAAATTTTACTACTCGCAAAACTTTGAATTCTTTTATTTTCTCTCCTCTTTCTCTCCAATCCAAACAATTGGAGGGAAAAATTTTAACTTTCCTTTCTTTTCTCTCACCTCTGTTGGAAACTTATGGAAAAGAAAGGAAAATTAAATAAATTTCCCTTCCATTATTTGGTTGGAAGAGAAAGAGAGAAGAAAATAAAAATTTCAAGTTCAGTAAATAGTAATTTTCTCTTCCATTTCCTTCTTTTTTCTTTTTCTTTTCTTTCTTTTCTTTTCTGTAGGTTCCAAAACAGAGCCTTACCACAGGCACAGGGGTTAAAAAAAATACTTACTCCGAAGGCATGTTGGTAAGCCTTTTGCTTGATTTGTCGTCGTTGGTGTTATGGATGTGTTTTTTCGTGCATCAGGTTGTAATCGGTGGTTTTATGCTAGGATTCGTCCTTCAATTAGGGGCAAGTAGGGGTGCAAACGAGCCTAGTTTTATAGTGCTCGAGCTCGGCTCATTTATTTACTAAACAAGCCCCCAAAACTCGAGCTCACTCGGCTCACTTGTAAACGAGCCGAGATTGACTAAGTTTCCTAACGAGCCTATAAAACGAGCTGAGCTTTTGAGGGTTTAGCTCGGCTCGATTACTAAACAAACCGGGCCGAGACCAAGCAGCTGGGCTCGTTTGCAGCCCTAACCACAAGGACAACATTAAGTTTTTGAAGATAAGGGTTAATTTGAAAGAAAAGAAATGTTCAGGGATGAAGTTGATAATTCTCAAAGGACCAAAGCAATAAACAGCCGCATGTGCATTTCAAAGAAGGGGCGACTATGCGCAGTTCTGTATTTTCTCCTATAGTCCGTTAAAAAATTTCGAAAATTATATTTCGGTAACTACATGTCGAAAATATATTCAACCTTCGGTAAATAACTGCCGAACATACATTTCGGTAAATAGCTGTTGAAAATAAGATTATATTTCGGTAATTACATGTTGGAAATGCACACGAAACATATATTTCGGTAATTGGATGTTAAAAATGTATTTCAATTTCGATAATTAACTGTCGAAAATATATTTCAATTTCGATAATTAATTGTCAAAATATATTTCGGCAGTTGAAAATTTTTAATGGCAAAAGAAAAAAATAAGGGGCATGTGAATAGTCGGCCCCTAAGAAGCTCCCAACTTGGGTTCTCCACATAAAAACCAGAACTAGCACAAACGTCTGTTCTCAGTTCACTCTCGTCTCCGCATTTCAACGGTCGATTTAAAGCTTCAGCTTCACCGGTCAGATTTCTCTCTCTATCAATTTCCCCACCCTTTCAAGTTATTTTGCATTTTTGCGTGTACAATTTGAGTCTAGCTTTGCTCTTCTCGTCCCTGTTGAATACCCTCTACATGTTCGATGAATTGCCTTGAAGACTTACAAATGTACAGATAAGCTGTTCCAATTGTCATTCATAACATTAAAGGATTCCTACGCAAATTTTAATCGCATGTTAAGGGATTGTTGTCAAGTAAAATGATCACGGAGGGAGTTAAGGCTTACCCATTTTCTGGGGAATCTCACTCATTAACAAGACAGTGGTTTTTTCATGTTTATAAGCTTATTCAGTCATGTTGGTCCTGTACCGCGTGGTACTGGTTTTTAGGTTTTGTTGTTATTCATGACTGAGTTGAGAAACATCTCATATACACGATTTAACTTGTATAATATCTATGCCAAAGAAGTTTCTGTTGATGCACAAGATAGTGACTTCTTATATTTACAAGCTTACTCAGCCCTTGTTCCCCTTTGCTTGTTGGGCTGGGCTTTTTTTGTAGTTTTGTCCTTATTTAGATTTTTTTTGCATTTACCCAAATTTGGCCACGCTTGTTTATTATTCATCTCAACGAGAGGAATCGGAAAAGTACAAAATTATGACTTCTATTATTTCCGATTTTTTTGGGGTAAAAGTAATAAATTTTTACTTTCCGATTCTTCTCATTGAGACGAATCAATAATACACAAAAGTTTGGTGCAAAGCAAAACTAACAAATGCGGGAAAATTTTGAATAAGGACAAAACAAAAAAAGCCGAAAAAGCTCAGTCATGTTTGGTACTGTACCATCTGTTCTGGGGTTTTAGGGTTTAGATCTTTCTGATGAGTGAGTTGAGAAACATCTCATATACACGATCGTTTCTTACAAAAATTATGCTAAAGAAGTTTCTGTTGATAAGCAAGATAGTGACTTTTTTTTTTATATTTATAAGCTTATTCAGTCATGTTTGGTCCTGTACCGCGTGTTCTGGGGTTTTAGGGTTTAGTTCTTATTGATGAGCTGAGTTGGGAAACATTTCATATGCACGTCCATTTATCTGATGTCTACACTAAAGAAGTTCTCTTTTATGAATTTTATAGGTTAAGGCACCACTAAATCTTGAGATGGTTTTCTCCCAAGGTGTGAAACGTCCTATGGAGATGATTTTTAAGAGGCTGAGTAGCCCGATAGGTTGTAGAAATAGCTATTCTACTTGGGCAAGCAGAGGAAGATCCATTTGTGAAGCTGGAGAATTTAGAACTGTAGTTTCCTCTAACGATGCCTATCCACACCATGGTTTTGGAATGTTTTTGAGGAGATATGCGGTTGAAATTCCTGCTTCGGAACAGATGAGTCTTATAAAGCAGCTGAGGGAAAGAACAAGTGCTCCTATAAAAGATGTGAAGTCTTCTTTGATTGATTGCAATTGGGACATTGGCAAGTCCGACTATTTCTCTTCTTTGTTTCGAATACTAGTTTCTATTTTCCTCTTGCCTTTTCTTTTTCAATATCCAAGCTTTAACAATATAGTGATTCAATGCAGAGGCTGCACAAAAGGACCTGAGGAAAAGAGGGGTGGTTCTGGCATCAAAAAAGTCATCTCGAACTGCAGCTGAGGGTTTGCTTGCATTGGTCCAGAATGAAAGCAAGGTTGCTGTCATCGAACTTAATTGCGAGACAGACTTTGTTGCAAGAAATGAGATATTTCAATACCTGGTTAGTAATACAATTGTCTGCATACTATTTAGTGTCCAACTCTAACCATTATCTTGTAACCTGAGGACAGAAACTCTTATCACTTTCAGAATTTTAGAGGGAAATGCAAAAGCTTATAACTCTGCAAATTATGGAAACCTCAACTGACTAACATGTAAGGGTGGTACACATATATGTGGTATTTCAAATCTTCAAGGCTAAATTGTAGTGACCCCCCAAGGTTTTTAGATATGCACCTAGACCCTACTCATTTAAATGTGTGGATAAACCTACTTGGAATTTATAAGCCTTGACTTGCCAAATTTGAGATACGTAACTGACACAAGCCTCATGTAAACTTGTGGTTTTCATAGTGTGACGACTACCGAGCTCCTTTTCCTGCAATTTTAAAAAGATGTGTGCTCATGCTTGTTGAATCATCGTTCTTGCAGGCATTATCACTGGCAAAGTTAGCATTGCTGGTTGATAGTTCTTCTCCGCAGGTTTCCGGGGCATTTCCTGTTAGGGCTGAAAATTTGGAGGTAACAATTCTCTCTGGTGTGTATGTTTTGGTCTTTTTAATTTGTGGGAGACTAGCTTTTTTCACTGGTCCAGACTCAGCTCGGGGAACTAAAATTCAGGAAACCCATGTTTTTGCCTACGAAACTTGTTCCGCAACATTTAACTATTGTCAACCTGTCTTTACTTTTCGTACTTATGCAACCCAGCCCTTGCTGATTATCTTCAATATCTCCTAACTATTTGTTGTATGGAGGATGAATAAGCATAGGCTGCATTTCATTGTTTCAAATGTTTTTCCCCTGAACCATGTTGTAAATGTCCGGGCTGGGCGTATCTAATGTCTCAGGTAGAATTTGGAGAGCTGGTTCAGCAATTTTAAGCAGCTCCTTAGTTTTGATGTCAATGTTCTTGCATGAGTGGGGTTCAACTTCTTTCTATTGACCATTGTGATCCATTTTCAGCAGCGTTTCTTGATACTGAGACATGTTAAGGTCATTAAACAATTAATTTGTACTTTTACTTGTGTCGACGAATTCTCAAACGTGTTGCGCCTGTATTGAATATCAATCTTACTTTGGAGCCTGAATAGCCTCTTCTGATTCCTTTCACTTTACAGGAGTTGAAAATCAATCTTGACCATCCTAAATTAAGTGGTGAAAAGACAGTTCAAACTGCAATTGCAGAACTGGCTGCAGTAATGGGAGAGAATGTCAAACTTAGAAGGGGTTTCGCAATGTCTGCTCCTTCTCAGGGTATCATTTCAACATATCTCCATACAAGCCCTCAACCAGGTATTGTATTTTCTGAAATCTGCAGTTTCCATGGCTTGAAAATTGTTTTATTTGCTTAAAGTATGTTTGTATGCATGTCTTTTGCATCTACACTAGATCGCATTTTGCATGCACTGTTATTAGTGAATCCTGATGTTCTTTCTAACCTAGCAGTTTGCACATCGGAGAGGACTTCATTAAAAGATGGATCTCAAATTTGCTTTCTGAATGCAGGTTTGGGACGTATTGCTGGAATTTTATCTTTTGAGGTAGAGGATAAGAATGCTTCACTGGATTCTCTCCAGCGAGTTGGTTCAGAACTGGCAATGCATGTAGTCGCTGCCAAGCCTTTGTTTTTAACTAGGGATCATGTGTCATCTGATGCATTGGAGAATGAGCGTGAGATTCTCAAGTCTCAGGTACTTTGTGGTAGTATTATATTTTGATAGAGTTTTTTTTAAGCCTTCATCACAAATTGAGTTCTGTTCTTTGGTTTCCAGAATGTCATTCACCTGAAGGAAGAAGTATCGATTTAGCTAAGGAAATGAATTTCCTCATAGATACTTTGGTCTAATGCAAAAAAAAAAAAAAATTACCCATTGAGAAAACTAGAGAGTGAAATTCCCATAAAGGGATACAAAAGACTCTAGGTCTGTGTCTTGATAGTCTATTCTTTGAAATGATAAAACTACCTAATGAGGACTCTAGATGCCTATTTATAGACCCACTAACACTACGGACACAAAATGACATAGATACCCTAAATTTTACTGCATCATTGTCATTTTCATTGCTTTTCACCCATTAGAATCAGTAGTACAACTATTTCCATAAACTTATGCGATGTATGATCATATTATAGAGAATTCTTCTAGCAACTGGGTTGTTCAATCCATTAGGTTTTATTTTCAGAGAGATTGCTTAACAAAAAATCCATTGTCTTGTATCTCCAAAAGAGTTTAGTTTGAGATTTAAGTGTCAGAAATAATGTTTACATAGTTGATTGTTGAGTAATCCATTCATGCCAACACATGGAAACATTGAGATTGCTGGTACATTCTTGGTTTAAGAGAAAGCCTTCTAAAAGTGTTTTGATTGTAGTATAAATCAGCTTGGGATCGTTAAGTAAGTAATGTTGTCTGGGTATAGTTCTTCATCGGTTATGATTTACTGCAGCAGTACTTCATCTCTTTCATACAAAGAAATTTAGGGTAATGTTAGAGACAGACTCAATCGGTTCTCGTGGCTAACTTTAGTTTTGGTTGGTTTCATAATTTGCATGTGGTTTTTTTTTTTTTTTTGTTAGGCTGAAAGTACAGGGAAGCCTCAGATGGCCATAGAGAAAATGGTTGAAGGTCGTTTACGAAAATACTATGAAGAAGTAGTTCTTATGGAGCAAAAGTTTGTTGTGAACGATAGCTTAAATGTGAAGGTAAGAATTTCTCCATCTTGGTGGATGGAAATCTCTTTGGAGTTGTGACAACATTTGACTAGATTGTTTTATCATGTTAAGACTGAGAATACCACGCCTTCCGATCATTTCATTTTCTTTTTGACTACCTTTTCTTTTTCCACACTGACTGCCGACTCCCACCAGCTCGTGGGGGCTGGTTATCTTATTTATGCTTTGCTACCTAGTTTATTTTATGTATCAAAAAATGTGAAGATGTTTTCTAGTACCATTCTTATTCCTTTTGGGGGGAAGCAACCACCGCTGGTGGTATTGAAACTGCAAAATTTGAACTCAATAATATCTAGTTTTGTTCTCTTAATTCCTTCTTGCTACTTTGAAGCTGTTGTCTGTTGGAACTATTTTCGTCTGGTTCCACTTGATATTGCTGCATGCATGACAGCATGAGTTGGCTTGTTTTATCAATAATACTTGGAGATCTAGTTATTTAAAGGTCTTCTTATGTTGGCTTTTTTCTCAAATTCCAACAGACTCTACTCGATAATTTATCCAAGGAAGTGGGTTCACCCGTTAAGATTGGGAGCTTTTGCAGAATGGAAGTTGGTGAAGGTATTCAGAGGTAAACACAAAAAACTAATTGAAGCTCTTTCCTTATTTTCCTCTATTAGAAGTTTGAAGTGGCCAACTTAATGAATTCCTGGACACTTATGTTGCTTTTACTTAGCTGTTAATGTGTTAGATCTTGTCATATATATTCTTTTATTTATTTCCCTCATTGGGACTTAAGACTCGATTTATTTCCCTCATTATTGTTTCATCCTCTTTGAGAGGAGTCGTATGCGGCATGAAGATTAATCTTTTTATTTGAATCTACAATCCTGCTACATATTGTTATGTAGTGATACTATAGCATATATGTCAAAAAGACATGAACAAACCATGTCTAAATGACCAATAATCCCTCGGCAACATCTCCTGTATGTTTGATGGTTTCGGTAGTACATTTTGCCTTGAATCGTGAATCAGTTAAAACCTTGAAATTCTTACCACCCTTCTGATACATTTGGCTACTGATACAAGTGTCCTTTGCTGTCTGCACTCTGCACTATGATATCTGTTCATGTAACCAATACGATATGAAATGACTTAGAAGATTGACAAAGTCTTGTATTAACTGGGATCTATTCAGGCTCCTCATGTATACCATGAGTTGGCCTCCCAAGGACCCCAAAACACAAAAGTAAATTACAAAAGAGGTTTCGTCCTATTTAGTGGAAATTTTGCACATTTTAACTCTGGTTATTGGCGAACAAGCATTTCTCAGGGAATGAAATGGTGGGCATCATGGAGCCCATCAAAAAGACTGGCAAATGCCACGGGTAACCTGCTCCACAGTAAGGAAAATCTTCTTTTACCCTTGCAAATCCCCCAATTACTGGTGTACTACATTACTTGACCTTGTCTACTGTCTACATTACAATCACTGTTCCATTGTATGGCTCATTGGTCGTGAAGCTGGTGTTCTTGTCTTACTTGTGTTTATTTGCCAAGGTCATTGAATCTGTGCAGCTGATTTATTTCCATGCTTGAGGCACTTCGTTCACAAGCATGCGAAAGTTGGTCAGGGAACTAGAGATGCTAATCATTAGACATATGAACGTTAGATAGAAATAACTTATGGTAGCCGTCTTTATGACGTCCCGCAGCAAATGCCTGTTACATGAAGTCTTCCTTTTTTTACCTTCCATCTTCTCCATTTTCTCTCTTTTTTGGGCTTCTACCTACAAACAGTATGAGAGCCTTTTACTTGTAGATCTTCAAGGCACCTAGCACATATTTCTTGCATTTCAATGTGTGAATACTAGGAAATATCAAACATTTCAAATTTCTAATCCGAATGTTGTTTGTTTATTTGGTTCCCTATATTTTAGAACCAAACCAGTTCACTGTAGGTAATATTTTCTACTCGGTTTGCATCATAGAAGTGAAGAGGAAAAACTTATATGATGCCTAGGTGAGGCCAAGTGCTAGAGCTTATTTGGTGGCCTCCACCATCTTTGGCGCTTAAAATTCCTAAAGATTTGGTGATGTCCGTTCTATCTTCAGTACTAACACGACCTGTATTTGCAGGCTTGAAGCATCGAAAGAACGTGAACCCGTGGCTCAATCGGCCTAATTTGGGTGATTGTAACAACATCCAGGAAAATGTTTCTATTTATAGTTCGATATGTGTTGTTTCAGGATTTCAGTATCTTCTTTGCTCCATATTGTTATCGTCTCCAGGAAAGATGATAGTGTGTGCATCTGGCATATGATGCATAATTTATCGAGGGTTTACGGAAATAATGCGATTTTGATGTCATGTTACTGCTTTCAATAATTTTTATGGTTTACTCTGTTTATTTTAGACCATTCTACTGATTCTACTGAATAGAGATCATATAATCATGGAAACCATTGTTGAAGCTCACACCAAATAGAAATGTCAAACACTAGAAGGGTCTCAAACCCAGAATACTTCATTTGTTTTACAGGTTACACATAGATACACCAAATAAAGTCTGCACATGATTTCGCAAAAGAGGGAGTGAGAAAGAGAGAGATTATGGGATCTCTCAATGGAACTTGAGGCTAGTCAAGACATTGTTGTTCACAGGATCCGCCAAATGATCCAGTAAATTCTGGAAGGGTCCGACCCCAGTCACCGGCGCTTGTATGAAGTAACCCAATATAGCCAACATGGCCAACCTCCCATTCTTGATCTCTTTCAACTTCAATTCCTTCAAAGATTTCTCGTCCTTCCCGAACCCTAGTGGGTTGAAGAGGGGTCCACCAGGGTAAGCTGGTTCACCCGACCCGCCCAAGTACTTTTCCAACCCCAAAAAGTACTGTTTCCCCATGGACCCGGGATTGTACCAGTCTTGGAATCTCCTGTGCTCTGCAAAGCCAAACAGTGCCATTTCCAGCACAAATAGTGTGTAAGGGTCTGCCCAGTAGTTGTATGTTCCGGCTGGCGGAAACACACCGGTTTTGAACCAAGGGAGGGCAGTTTCCGGTGGGATGAGGCCAAGCTTCCCAAAGATTTCCGGTGCAATTGCACCGACCGCCCCTAGCATAGCAAACCGGCCATTGATGACCTCTCCGTAGGCTAACCATTTGGGCTCGATGAAGCCTCCTGTGCCTTCTGGGTCCGAGAGCCCAAGCGGGTCGAATCCGAAGTCACCGGGTAAGCTACCAAGCAAAAGATAGTGAGTGAGATTTGGAGAACGATTTACCAGCAAAATCTTGATAAAGACAACTCATTATAATGATGCTTCATGTTTATTGGATTTATATGCAAATATAATACCAACAATAATATGGGAGGTGGTATTTTTGAGATTGTGAACTACAATAGTACTATTTGATATAATGATTTTATGAGAAAATATAGGGTTTATAGCATTAGCATACCCTTCTCAAGAATTTCATAGGAACAATAGACTGATTTTACCTGCCATCCAAATAAGTAAGGCTCTGCTTAGAAGCAAACCACAGCTGTCTATCTCCTTGCTGAAAAACACAGTAAATATGCGTACACATTCAATCACACTATCAACTCACTCATAGCTTGAATCACTATGGAGAGAGAGAGAGAGAGAGACCCACCTTAACAGGGGGAGTAGAAGTTGCCCTAACAACAAAGGAGACCCTCCTAGTGGAAGATAGGGCTGGCCTTCCTCCTAGAATCTGTCTAGTAGCCTCCACTGAGGAGGCAATAGAAGATGAAACCAGAGCTTGAGTAACCATTTTTGTTGTGCTAGTGTTTTGATTGCCCAAGTCTGAAGGAGAATGGCTCTTATTCTTGACCAAACAAGCAGCAAAATGGTAGCAAATAAGGGCCACTAGCTTGTTTGTGGGTCTGGGGAGAGAGATTGGAGTTGTGGTGGTTATGTGATTGCCTGATTTGCAGATCAGGTGAGGTCTTGTTGTCCAATGGGGAGTGTACAAGTGGCATAATCACTGGGGATAAGAGATATTATTTGCCTTGTTGGAAATTGATTTTAGATTCTGGATTTGACACCTGGAGAAATTTAGATTGCCTCTCATTTCCTCCTAAAGATTTTTTTGGCACTGATTTTGACTCATGTGACAATTTCACTACAATGAATCACTGCCAATAACATCCGATTTAACTTGAAGGGCATCTCAGATAAAAAGACAATAGCATATACATTTAGCTGTTATACGAATCAAGTTATTCCCGATCTAATTCTAATATAGCTTGACTCATGTTCAGCCCGCAAAAAATTTAAACCTCCAAAAAGAAAAGCTGAAATCAATCGGGAAGTTTATTATTTTCGATACAAACCAAAGGCAGGCCGATACGCTTGCACTTAATGAATGCTTGAAGAAACCTTGTGCTCAATGTTAGTGTTACCCAAATAAATGGGCAATTGCTTCCTCTGATCGGTTTCCTTTAGTTATTTTGATTTTGATTTGGGTAATCTGTAGAAAAATGAAGCGATTTGAAAGGAACATATTCTTCAGTTAGCAATAATCTAAATTTTTGTCTTCCAAACTCGTTGTCAATCCTTAAAACTCTCGGACTACTACGTCATTCCATGCAAATGCTCTGCTCTTGTTCCGCCATTCCAACTAAAACTCTCGAACTACTACGTCATTCCATGCAAATGCCCTAACTTGTTCCGCCATTCCAACTACGACAGTACCAAGGATATGTTAAGATCTTGAATTCATGAAGGAATTTATGGAGAGAAGAAAATTTACTGGATTTCCCACCATAAATCCGACATCCAAACACATTTTCTTGGGCTGCACAAGCTTCCAAGTGAGGAAAAATCCCCTGATTACGCGTCTGCAAGAGACTTGACAAACAGGGCTTTTTTTCTTTTTCTTTTTTTTGGGAAGGAAAAATGGGGCTGTAATATCAACTTCAAAGGGAAAACAAATGATCAAACCACCCGCAATTACCACAATATCATTCAGTGTTATTTTTCCCTGCGCTCAAAACATACCCATCTCTAATACAATCAAGCAAGCAAAAGGCTTATTCATAATCTTAAGAGGCTTAGTCCAACATCCACAAAGTACTACTATAAGTTACAAGCTTCCAAATATCCAGCTACATAGACACAATCAGCATTGAAATCATGGCTGGTCCTCTTCTCTTTTTCAGCGTGCTTCATACTGAACAACTGCAGCAAAACATCAGTTAGTGTCAAAAGCACTGCTTAAGAAATTCGGCCAACTGAAATGAATACAGTAGCGTGCCAGGGACTTCGTGTTCGATACACTTGGCAAATATGTAGAAAACAAGTAATAAGACAGAAAAAAATAACATGCTAATGAGTCAACAATTTCAGACAACTCACAAAGATCACATCCAGATTTAAGGAACGAGATAAATAGCAAGACAATAAGATCAAAAGCAAGAACAAGAATTGTGTGCATCCTTTTTACTTACTATAGCTACAAATGAGCTGGAACAGTAATGAACAAAATCTCAAAGACTAGTTATCAGAACACAGACAAAATAAACAAAACAAGGTAGGGAGGAAAAGCTTACTTCTGCGGGTTCTCTTCTTATACAAGATGCGGTAACCGCACTCTCGGCATTGAATGACATCACCAGGCTTCAGAGTTTGCTCCTGCCCGCAATCTACAACAAAAATTAACTTGATCATGATCAAGTACCAACCCTTGGAGTTGTATTTTTTCAGTAGTAAAAGGCAAACATGTATCAGACGCACCCACTTAAACAAAAATTATACATTGTATATTGCTAGGCTGCTAGCCCAAAGTCCACAGTGACACCGAAAATCAATCATCCAAATATACGTGTGCATCACACCGTGTATGTACATGTAGCCAAATATATGTGTGCATCACACCATGTATGTACATGTAGTACAAAATGTTTAATGTATTGCATTTCTCTTCTGTTTTACATGGATCCACCATATCTTCCATTGTTGGATTTTAGGTATCCAATCCTTAGATGCTCACCCACACCCATTATGAGTGTATTTTCTATTGTCAGATTCTAGGTATCCAATATGTAGATATACAACCGCACCCAGTATCCGCACGCCAGTCCCTGCAAATTGTAACACAGAGTTGAGCCCGGATAAGTAACCAACTTCCCACTTTCTTATTCCCCTACTTTGTATTCGTAGCACTAAGACATCAAAACGATGTGTACTCTACTGCAGAACCCACCTCCAAAACAGGATTGAAAGGAGTGGTATCTTAGGTGAGCCCGACGGTATTCACTTCCTTGATGCTCACAGGAGTCATTCGTGAAAGGGAAAGGGGTAGGCACATGCAGAGAGGAGGAGGAGGTTATCAAGCGGCTAGACAAGGGAGATAGATAGGTGCCGGAGGCAGAAGAGAAGGGAAGGGCGGTGGCAGGGGAGTTGTGATCATGTCAATAAGCGATTAAAGAGGCAGAAATAGAAGAAAAACTCAAGAAGAAGATGAGAAGGGCATTAAGATCATTTTGTTTGTCGGTGTAACAGAGCTAGTGGTGGGTCCAGAAACCATAGGAGTTGTGTGCTAATTTGAGTGTTAGGGAGGTAATCTGTACATCTACTAAACCACGAGGGGTACTTCAGTTTGCCCCAAAAATGTAATGGCCAAGCAGGGGCAGTTCCAAGGGGGGACTGCACGACTCGCAGAAAATCTATGGGATTAGCCCTGCAAGTCCTTTCACCTTTGAGTGGAAAAAACGATCTTCAAATTTATATATGCATCAGGTAAAAAAGTTCCAAAATTTCAAGTTATCAATCATTTTTTAGGTTGCACGTATACAATTAAACAGAGGCTGCACACATACACACAAGGGCAATTTACCTCTAGGTCCAGAAAATAGAAAGTAATTCCCACCAAGTTTCCTCTAATTAACGAAACACTAAAACCCTATGAAAGTGCCTAAAACCCCCAATACTGAAAGTGCTTAACTCTTAGGGCACCCTATGAAAGTGCCTAAACCTCAGGGTACCCTATAAAAGTGCCTAAAACTCTAGGGTACCCAATAAAAGTGCCTAAATCGCTAAAACCCTATAATAGGAAAGTGCACCCTAAAACTCCTATGAAAGTGCCTAAACCTAAACCCTATGGCTCTATGAAATCACCTAAACCTAAACTCTAGGGTACCTTAAACCCTAGGGTATCCTAAAATCTAAAATCTTAAGGTACCCTAAAACTCTAGGGTACCCTAAAATCTTAAAATCCTAGGGTACCCTAAGATTTTAGGGTACCCAAGGGTACTAGGGTACCCATTAGGGTACCATAAAACCCTAGCATACCCTAAAACCCTAGGGTGACATTTCTATTAATGGTAAATGTATTTTTGTAAAAGTGGACTTAGTGGTAATTAAGTATTTCATCTCTCCTTAATGGGAATTAAGTGTCACTTTTCTATACTTAGAGGTAATTTTCTCTACACACAATATGGTCTCTTCTTTGGACCTCGCAGATAACATATACTTATAGAAATATTATTTTAATTAGCAATATGAAAATACACACGTGATTTGATTTGGGCCTGCTAGACACAAATCCAGCGTCGGCCACTGTGGCCAAGTACAGGTAAAAGTTCACGCAAAACTTGTTCTTTATCTTTTTGAGTTGTTCATTCAGCCGAACAGTCCACTCTTATAAAAGAGCACAATTTGGTGGTAGTTTGTCCTCATGGACGTTCGCGTCTAGCTACATAAACGTATACTTGCGAGTGGAATATACCGTTTATACTATAACTGATTCACACGAGGAAGAAGGGTTTTTGCTTGATTCAAGCTACAAGGGGTCAAGCATATACACGCATATACATATGGATATATCAATATGTACGATTGGGTGTGTATGTATATACCTCCACAGATATAGCTAACTGGCTCCGGTTGAGGATCCATTGATGATGAAGCCCAAGGATCTGCGACGGATACAGACCTTCGAGAGAGATAGAGAGAGAGAGATAGAGAGAGAGAGAGCCAATGCACAGCTTAGGGTTTTGGAGAGAGAGAGGCAAGTCGTTAGGGTTTTAAAGGAAACTTCGCGGTGCGACTGCAGTGTGTTGTGTTGACCACGTGATAGTCTTGTGGCTTGATCACGTGACAGTCCTGTGCTGTCGAGTATTTTTTTTTCAGCCGTGCACAGATTTCAATGTGGGGCCCATTGAGGATTCCATACAAATAATCTAGCCGTTCATTAAATGTAAGATATTTTCAAGTGTCCACGCGATAAATCAGCTCAATCCGATACTTATAGAGACTCAATCCAATCATCTAACTTTTCATTCGGATTTTAGGATAATGAAAAGTTAGATAATTGGATCGAATATCTATATGTATTGGATTGAACTGATTTTACCGCAGCGGCCTTTGAAAAAATATTTTACATTTAATGAACTATTTGGATCGTTTGTGTGAGACCTATAGTGGGCTCCACATAATGATCTGTGCATGATATGTGTGAAAAGTCTGTGTAAACAGACTTTCTGATTTTTTTCCCCTCTTTCAAAATGTGAAATCAGCCTTATACCGATGTTAAACGAACCAAACAATTTGTGCTCGGCATGAGTCCGATTCAATTCTTGGCTGCCAAGCTCAACTAAATCTTTTTGTTTGTTTATTATGAATTCAATCCAAGCGTATATGAATGTTTGGCTCAATAGGCTCCTGAACAAAGGATATTTTATTAATGTTACAAATATAGGGATAGATTAATAAATATTCCAAAATATGAGATCTAATCGACATTTCATAAGATATTTAGTACTAGTATATCTAGATAGGAAACCTCGTATGTGAGATATAAAAATTTAAAACTTAATGAGCTTAAGTTTAAGCTCAAGGTTGAAAGCATGAGCTTGATTTGCATATTTCACGAACGCAAAAATTTAAAATGTGAGCCAAACTTGAATAATTAGTCTCAAAAAGTTCTCAAGCACTTGAATACATGTAATAAAGAGTCGAGCCAAGCCTGAGCAATATTGTGCTTGGCTTGTTTGGCTCAATTAACACTCCTATTCATCAACTTCCCGCTGGGAGAACCCATTTTACTACCCTCGGCCAAGGGCACATATGTCTCGAGTCTGGACATGAACACTGATGTATTTGGAGCCGTTCAGTACACAGACTCCCACGTATTGCATGTGAGATCCAAAATCATCGGGTAGCTACAAAAGGCATACGGCTCTGTTTGATTCGCGAATATGTATCGAAGAAAAGTCGAACAACTTTTTTATTATCCAAAAGATCATAATCTACAATATCCTACGGGAAAGGAGAATGAGGTAGTTCATTATCTGCTTTACCAACTAAGCTATGAGAGGCATCTCCGAAAAAGTCGACGAATTAAAGTCGGTCTTTTTCTCCACCTGCAAGTCCCACGATTCGGGCTCCTACAGGCCAAGGCCACCAATGATGCCTCAATCTCCACAAACAACATCCCCTCCCCATGTTTTATACATCATGCTCGTCGTAAGACCAAAAAGAGAACAAGAACAACATGCACGCTTTCCTTTCACATTCTCTACGTTCTGGCGATAGGTTGCCAGACCAATAAAACCATAACATTTGCAGCTTAATCCATGACTTTTACAACTTCAAGAAAAAATGAAATAACACATCTGACGAGGCTAATTCATAAACAGCCAATCATATATAGTCAGTTCCTTGATGTCTGGAAACATAATTGGCCTAGTGCATAATTAAGAATGAAAATCGCAATAACGTTCTCATCCATCAAACAGTCTTAACTTAAAGGGAAACAAAATCAACCTCACAGGATATCCGAAGTATATAATTATTACTTCACTCCGAAAGAAAAGAAGAAACAAAGGAGGAGGAAGTTTTATAACTCCATTGAGGAACATCCAATTTTCCAGATTCTCGGTGGAACACTGGGAGAACACTGTATTTGTCCTAAAAGCAGCAGCCACAATGAGAAAAAATCATACGGGCTTCTTATGTATTGCTTGCACCGCAGCACACGATAATAAAACTATTACTGCAAGCCAAAAAAGAAACTATGTTCAGTGCATTAAGAACTCTGAAGTGCTCAAACCAAATTGCAACATCAGGCGATGAGGTCTCACATATCCATGTAAACAAGTACCTGTTGGCACTACTCAGCATGGGGCTTCATTTCAGTTATGTCCACGGCTTTTGCTGAATGAGTGACGCGGAAGAAGTTTTCGACTTGAAGTTCGATGATCATCCTGCCACATATCATGTCAGATTAAATTTTTCAGAAAATCAGAGCACAGCCATGAGAAAGAATACAAGTCACTTGGGTCACCAAAGAATCCCAAGTATGGTGACCTAACCCTGCACCGAGCAAAGAGTACAGGAGTGTGAGAATAAAGCCACGGCTATAGAACATCAAAGGCAACATACTTTGTATCCAGGATGTTCATTGAGAACAGAACCATTGGTAAGTATGGTTGGGTGACTATACACGGCGTTCTTTTTTATCAAGCGAGGTCCCACGCTCATTTTTTTCTGGAAAGAAATGTTACTCACCAATATACAATGTACTTGAAACTAGACACACAGGATGTTTCAACAAAAAAACATCACGCAAGAAACAGCTAGTAAGATGCTCTTCGGAGGCATTAAGGAAGAAACTAAAACCTTGTATAGAGATGCAGCTGATTCAGATTCAACAGTTTGGATTGGGAGATGTCCAAGTGATTGGAAGGCGTCCAATGCATCCAAAGTCAGCTGCCAACCACAAAGAGCTATAGCACCAGCACTGGAACTGGAGCCACTGCTACTACTACAGCCTGCTGCAGCAACATTACCATTCACCCAGGGACAAAAGTAATTGTGATGCTTGATTGGATCAAACTCTACAGCTTCGTCATAGTTGCTTTCTCCATTTGGAGGTCCTAAACAACATTTTATGTCCACGATACTGCATAAGTCAAAAGGATATAATACAAACCAATTTAACGCATCAAAGGAAGAGTTCAATGAACAGGAACTAATGCAGATGGGTGGAAGTTAAGCTTCATCGCCTTCAAAAGGAAAGAAATAAATGCCATGCTAGCAAACCAAAAGGCTACGAGTCAGGTGTCAAGTCAACGATAATAACAAGGCAAAATAGAACATGTAATTACAACATGCTCCATTTTTTCAGAACAGAGAACTTTCTATTTGGAGCATCAACAAACCAAAAGCCAATACAATATGCAACTAAATTCCCACCAACTTTAATAGCACGACATATTTCACGGACAACAATCAATTTTGAATTTCTCGAATTTGAAAACAATAAAGCTTTGTTTTAGTGTCAAATACTCCGTAGTAGTTTTAAAAGGTAGGTAATCAAGTCATCAACATAACCGAACTGAGTTTATAAAGAGGTTTCCAGGTCAACACCTTCCAAATTGTTCTTCTACCTTTAGAAGGGGGAAAAAGAAAAAAAGAAAAGGATAAATCACTTGGCATATCCAAATTCCGAACACAGGGAAAGATGACAGTTTAGAAGTTTTAAAAAAGATGGCCAGCTTTAGACATGTTAGTTCTTCAATTGCATATATCTGTTTTCGTATAGTTACAGTATCTTTGTGTGTGGTCATATTCTTGTACAGTTGCATGCATGCATGAGAGAGAAAAAAGACTGACACCGACGAAAAAGAAATTTAATAGAAAATCAAGCAAAAGTACCTATCCCATTTGCCACCAAATAATTTGATTCAGGGTAGGCGCAGTCATCAGTAGGCGACGCCTTGCCAGCCTGAGTCACTTCTTCCTTCGATGCTTCAGGACCAGAACATACAATGGCATTGCAAGAAAAAGAAGGATGGGTACTGTTCTCCTGAGGTAAGATGTTCATGCTACTGGTTTTCTCACCACTTTCAATGGATTCAGCCTTAGCTGAACCAAGAATCTTTGAGCCACTATCTGCCCTTCCTACAGGCCGAAACATCAAATCTTGGCTGTCACCATGAGGATCCTCTCGATCAACTTCTTCAGGGACAAAATCACCCATTAGACCAGGATCTGGACCAAACTCACCCGTTTGACCCTGATTCTCAGTGACTTCGGCAATTGGTTCTACATCTCCTACAACACTATCTGCTCTATGTACAGAAACATCAGTCCCGTGAATTTCAGCTTCATGACTAGCACCCATTCCCACACTTCCTCCACTAATACCAAAGCTAGGAGCATCCATCCCATGAGCAGTTGCAGTGTCTGCGTTTAATACTTCCTCACCATCATTTGTGCTGCTAACACCCATTTCTCTAGGTATTCTGAGGGTACCTGGACAGGTACTCTCTTGTGCTGGATTACTGTAGTTCAATTCTGATGTTTCATTCAAATCTGGATGCCTAAACATTGCCATAGACGGGAAATGGACATCATCAACATCTCCTGGATAGTTTTCTACACTTTCCATAGAGTCATCGTCTGCATTGTTATAGAACGTGTCCATCGCAATAACAGAGGAGACACGAGTTGAATCTCTAGTAGTGGATGGAAGGCCAGTAATTTGTTCATTTCCCTGGTGGAAAGGATCAACTCTGTGAGCATCTGTCTCAATGTCAAAACCCACTGAATGGCTAGGACCAGCTCCAGATGAATCTCTTCGATATGATGAAGGGTAGGCTTCAAATACATCAAAGTCACGGGCCCGCTTTGAGGGGCCCGCTGAGTACTCCCCCCCGTCATCAACTTCATCACCATCACGATCGATGACAGTTCCTTCGATGCTGTCTGCTTGTTGCATCATTAGTTGTGGCCTGTCGACAGTACTTCCACCTTCATCCAAGTTTCGCTTACGTGTACTGGGACCTCGTGACTCATATGAAGCTGCACGGTCACCTATCTCACTGCTGGAAGGCTGTCCAATAACTAAATCTCTTCCCATACCTTGGTATTGTTCAGCCATCATTGTCATGTGCATATGTGTGGATAACCCAACACCCATAGTTAGATTTAAATCCACCCCAACATTTGACTGTGATTTCCCCTCATCTGTTGTTGCAGCTTCATCACGGTCCTCGGTCTGCTCTTTTGCCAAACCATCAGTAGCAATCCACCCACTGATTCCACTTGCCGCACTTACTCCACGAGTCAATGCCATTTTCTTGCTTGTTTCGGGAATATCTATACTAGTGGGAGCAAAGCGAGCTGGACGAGATATAGTCAGGAAGTCCCAGATTCTAACAGTGGCTCCACAAAGGCTACAGTCTAACAAAGGTGACCTAGACTGAGATTTAGCCTCGAAACCAAGTACTTCCTTTTTTCCAGAATCCTTTTTGGTTGAAGCAGAGCATGCTTTCTTGCTAGGACCAGCATCTGGGAGATGACTGTGGTCTCTGGTAGGACCCACTGAACATCCATTCCTAGCTGATTGAGCAGAATGTTCTTCACAGTCCTGAATATTTGGAAGCCATCTTGGTTCCCATCCGCACAAGCTTATTAGCTTTCGAGCCTAAGAACCAAAAATCAAAGAAATTAGATGGCAAGCAAAGAAACAAAGCAAAACAAGTTCACAACCATAGCTAAGACTTCCCAACTCATACATTCGAGTATTTAGAGAGAGCCTCTTCTCTCGTGTTTTCTGAGATATTCTCTGTCTTAATGCCAGATTCACCAGCTGCAAAAGTCTCTGAGTGTACAAGAAGTCTTTCGACTTCTGGGTCCCGAGAAACTCGCATCTGCTCAATTGCAGAAGCAGCCACAAGTGGGAGAGAGAGAAACTGCAGGAGTCCATCACAGCGATCTTTATAACCCCCAATAAGAGCTGATGGGGGAGCAGGAGGAAACTGCACCAAGCTTTCCGCACAACTGTTTCCTCTCCAAGGACAATTGACTTTGTGCGCTGCATCTAGCTGCTTGGCAAAGTCTTCTGCAGCACCTTCAGCTTCATTGAAGATAATTAAACAGATGAAACTGTTAGCTAATCGATAAGCACGCAGCGCCAATTCTAATGCTCCCAACACAAGGCAAATAATAGCCTGTGAGCATCAACATGGAATATTAACAAGGGGTAGGGGCCAAGTGTCAGGTTCTGTATAATACAGCAGGTCATGATATAAACACCAAGTTTCCCTTCTAAGCAAAAGTCAGAGATTGGGAAAAGAAATCCATGACATCATCAAGAAATCATTCTTGGGCTGCTATTGCTAAGATGCCTATTTGGAAAGAGAGAATCAATAGGCATCTAAGAGATAATCATAGGTCCCCTAATTTGCTGTGGGAGCAAAATAGTGCATGATGTTAGGACCAATGCTGTTTCTTTTTGTTCTGTCTCATGTGAATGTTTGAATATGTAAGAATTTGCCTATTCCTTTCTTGCTTTGTTTTACATAAATCCCCGGAATGTATCCCTACTGATTCTTTATATAGGAGGGTAAGCCCTCCTTGATATTTATACTTCATTCGTGTTCATTATTACTGCACACAAAAATGCAATTAAACCTGGAGAAAAGACCACTATGGATTGGCCCAGCATGGGGATTGATAGCAGGAAGTGAGCGTCAAACCCCAAACCAAAGGCTTCCTAAGGCCCCTGCTTGCAGGTGACTCTCACCCTGCCAACACCCCTGGGGGTTTATTCCTGCCCAAACAATGGAAAATAGATGCAACAACTTAAAGCTCACGACAGTAAATTAAATTAGCAAAATCCACCTTCTGTAGGGGTCCAGGAAGCTGATAAAACAAACTGCAGGTTTGCACCGCATGATTCACACTCAATCTTATCAACATCAAAATTCACCCAGCCTCTTCTGGCACAAGCCAACGAACTTGCAGCCTGCAGAATAGAAGGGAAAAAGTTAAAGGTTCATTGCAGAACCAAGCACAGAGGCAAAAGTATAAAGCACCAATATCTAGGCATAGAGCAAGTATTGATGTCAATAACCACCCTTACGAACAAAAGGAAAACAAAATCCACACATTACTGGCTGATTGAGCATATTAAGCCAAAAGTAGAAACAGTCGTAGAAGTTAAGATTAAGGATAGGATTTCTTTTTTCCCTGCTTTTGACATCAGATGTGGGCGAGAACATAAATTCCACACATTATTGGCAGACCCCTGTTGAAGAGTTGAAAAGCTGCAACAAAATGATCACTCGTGTTTTTCTGCAACACTACAATAATAGTAGCCGTAGGAACAAAGCTGCTCCAGAAAGTTGGCACCTGAGGCTTGAGATTAAAGAAAAGGCCAATAACAAGGCATGAAGCATGCATGCACTGACAGGGTAGGGATCATAGGACCTTTTTGCAACCATATGCTCAGCTCCTCCCACCACTTGCAGCTCGACTTTCAACCTTAGCAGAGACTGTGTTTTGCTTCCAAAGGAGCTCGCAACTAGACAAAGACTCCATGAGTCAATACACATGGACATGGTAAGCAAGTCCTCTATGCTTTTCTTTCTTTCTTTCATTCTTTGGTATGCTTATTGCTTTCAACCACTGTTTTTCTTATATTTTGAATTATTCTTTCATAAGTCAATTGCTCCCAACTACTTATTGCTTACTGTTGAGCATCTTTTCTTTCTCAAATAGGAAAGAGCAGTAATGCAGCTTCCCCTAAGAACTTGTGGGAAGGCAAGCTTATTCCTCCCTCTATCCCCATAACACTCACTTGTGTTACGAACTAACCAGACATGTTAATACTAAATGAAGCATTTCTTCTCAAAGGAAGGATGACATGGGAAACAAAAACATCAATGACATACCTATCTGGTTTAAGGGGAACCACGTCAAAGCTGGAAAGATAATTACTTCAAATCTGAAAGCAGAAATGGGGTATACCCCGAAAATATGGCAGGCATAAACAAACTACAAATTGATTGGGATCGTCAAGTAAACAAAGACGGACGCATTTCTGGTTCTCCAAATCACTGTTCATTTACTAGGATCATGAAGTAAACAATGCTGGCCACATCTGGCTTTCCAAAACACAGCTCACAAAATAATTTAACAGGAATTACGTAGGAGCTCCTGCAATACATCTATTCTGATTTTAGACTTCCCAAACAGCTCTAGATGGGTACGAGCATCCATTGTACTGATCTCAATAGGAAAACACTGAAAACAAATGTTTTCGTTTGGTTACAAAACAGAGCTCATGCAGACATTTCTAAGATGATAAGATCCAAAAGACACGCGTATAAACTAACTTATGTCCAAACCTTTGGCTTCCCAAACCAATTTGCAGGCTTGAAAGTAGAAAGACGCCTCAGTAAATCCCCCCTTTCCCACGGTCTGCATGAAGGCTGTGATGATCCAAGGGCAGAGCCACCAGCGCTTGTGCTCAACGAAGTCCGCAGGTTCTGCGAACCAATGCGAGATAGAGAACCTGCTTTGGACCCTTGTCCATGACCCAACCAGTCTATACTTCCAGCATTCACTGGCACAGCAGGGGATGATGCCCCTGCAGAACTGAAAGCAAGTCAAGGGTTAGATATGATTAACCCTCAAGGAAATGAAAGACTTTTTCGGGTGAGTGAGGGGACAGAACTGTTAAATGATTCTTGATTTTTCTAGAGACATCAAAAAAATCCAGAATCCATTATTACAATTATAACCCTCATAAAACTTCTGCAAAATACGAAAGTAGTCAACAATATATAGAAAATTAGGTTGTAGCTTCTAAAAAGGTAATTCAGAAATCAAAAAACTTCCAATATCAACTACTATTGGATAATAGCAATACAATACCTCAAATTAAGAAACTAACGAACAAAGGGTTCTGCATTCTCATAGAAGATTGACTGACATATAAATCTTTTCATTTGAATTCAAAGAAAAGGAGATGAAACACGCATGCTTCAATATAAATAAAGGACGTTAGCAATCGCCCACCCCACTAAAATCAAAGAGAACGTTCCTAAAGATACTTGACCCTCAGAGGTTTAACTTTGAAGTTAACCTTGCATTGTAGCTCAAATCTTATCTTATGAAATTTCCCTTCAATTAGTTTGGTAACATCCCTAACGGTGATACACTATCCGCATCTATAAAAACCCTATAGAGGCATGTGGTATAGGCTAGCTCAAATTTATCCTTCCTACAATTCTCCTTGTACTACACCCAAAATCTCGACCTTTGAACGACGGGCTATTCTCCACTTAAGTCAACACACACTTCATGCCTAGGCTACCAAAAAACAAAATTGACACGTTTTCCCAACCTAACTCGCGAATTCAATAGCCAAATAGTTCCCAGCGCATTCTCAGACGAATGCGTATCAACTTGCTCATTGCAAACCCTACAGAGATCGAGCAACAAACCATTGCAGAGATCGAGCGACAAATCAAGACGAGTCTTTCAACGAAAAAAAAAAGCCCTAACATAACGCCCTAGCATGCACATCAAGAATTGTATTTTGCCCTAGGGCAGAGAGGAAAATTAGGGGTTTTCGTACCTAGCAGCGGGGGTAGGGCTTGGAGAAGATGATTTGAAGACCAAACGTGGATTAGCTGAAGAGCTTATGGCCTCCTCCTTCATACTCTCTCTCTCTCTCTCTCTCTCTCTCTCTCTCTCTCCAGTACGTTGTTTGTGCTATCGTCGTCGAGCTCCGTTGCTCTTGTTTTGTCTCGCCAATGGACGACTGTGAGAGTCTGTGACATTTATTTCACACCGATTTTCCGTTTCCGTTTAAAATTGTCACTTGTCAGTGTAATAGGCAGAGTCACGTGCATTATGCGTGCGTGGGTAGAGTTGCGGTCCCTCATGTCGCAAAACAGAACTAATTACGGGTCCATTTAACGATTCAAACGGTGTGTGTTCCTAAATATTGATGTATTTAACGTTCTAAAAATCAATGAATGTCAGAATCTAGTTGAACGAATCGTATTTTTACCACTTGTGAAATAGACTATCAAAGTCTGACGTATTACACTTCGTATCAAAAATTATTCAACCAGGCTTTTATCGATATTCGATCAACTTGGTTTAAACAGTAAAAGTTAAACTCATCGAGGCCTACTAAATTAACGGTTTGGATCATGAATTAAGACGGTAATGAGTCCTGTTTAGTGTTTCATGGGAAAATAGCATCTTTATTCAGGGAAGTGATACTCCTATTTTTGCACCCAAGCTATACCTGCTTCCCTCTTGCTGTGTATTCTCTCAACACCTGCTCTGTCCTTGTTTATGGTAATTCCCTTTGCACCCTCCATTGTGCTTCTTCTTGGGGGGGTTTCACAAAATGACCATGTAAATAGGTTACTTCACATACCCCAAGGAACATAGTTCTCAGCACCACATAACCATCAAAGAGAACCCTTGCAACTATCTCGAGCCGAAATTAAGGTTTCGTCACATATTGCAAATACGAAAATGCTATGTTTAGCCTAACTAAGCAGCTATAAAGACTTGAAGCATGTAGTGAGAGAGAAACTACTACTAATTCGTTGAACAAAATATTGGTGGTACCCCCACTTTATTACTATTGCCTCCCCATTGATTCCTTGAATCTCTCTATGCACTTGACTACTTTACAATAGACCACAATTATCCGTTGTATCAATCATCTCCACTCTATCCACTCCATTATTCTGAGGCTCAATCCCCCTCTCATACTGTTTACACCATATTTTAGTAAGTTGGCTACTAATAGTCGATTGAGTCGACTGGTGATACGTACAGTCAACAAGATAATTTGATAGCATGACAACACACAAGATGGACTAATTGATTAATTGAAGAAGTGCACACAGGAACACGTGGTGGCTAGACAAACATAACTAAACACATCTGGAAGTGGTGATGGGCAGTTGAAGAAGGAGCAGTTGATAACTGCCTCACGTGGAGCAAGATGAGGAATTAAGAAGCAACCACTCAATTCAAATCAAAGGAGGGAATTCCATCTGATTTGAATTTCAAGTCCAAGTAAAGCCTATAAATATAAGAAGTGAAGACAATTTAGAGCCACCCCACTCAATCGCCCAAAGGCTTCTACTTTTTATCTGTACTTTACTTTTACTGTACTAGGAGTAGCTTCCTTCAACTGGGAACATCGAAACATGGTCAGTCGATCAGAACACTACACATATGTCATGAGCCTTGCCGAATCCCCACAATAATTAACTTTAAAGTCACAAACAACAGTCAATTAATAGGCATCATTTGGCTTCACACGTTGGCTGCTATATATATGCATTAATACCAAATACCAACATTTATTACTCACTCCATCAAAAACTAATTTCCCATGTCCTTCAAAATGTATATTGATCGACAGAAATCAATACGCAAAGTATTTAACTAATCGACTGAGGCATGCCACCAGTCGACTGTGGTTTGTAAGCCTTGAAGGCTTTATTGTACCAGTCAAAAAGTGAAAGGATTGGTGTAAAATTTATCGAAAACTCTTCGAGAGTTGGGGGGCATAAATGTTTACACCGTAAAAGGTTATCACCCGTCGATATCGACAGAGGGGTGATTTAAAACTAAAAGAAATATTTACCAAAGTTAATCCTTAACTCAGGTAAATAGGGGGGCATTGTTTACACCATATTTTAGTAAGTTGGCTACTAATAGTCGATTGAGTCGACTGGTGATACGTATAGTCAACAAGCTAATTTGATAGCATGACAACACACAAGATGGACTAATTGATTAATTGAAGAAGTGCACACAGGAACACGTGGTGGCTAGACAAACATAACTAAACACATCTGGAAGTGGTGATGGGCAGTTGAAGAAGGAGCAGTTGATAACTGCCTCACGTGGAGCAAGATGAGGAATTAAGAAGCAACCGCTCAATTCAAATCAAAGGAGGGAATTCCATCTGATTTGAATTTCAAGTCCAAGTAAAGCCTATAAATATAAGAAGTGAAGACAATTTAGAGCCACCCCACTCAATCGCCCAAAGACTTCTACTTTTTATCTGTACTTTACTTTTACTGTACTAGGAGTAGCTTGTAACTTGAACCGTCTACTCGACTATTTGTTGTAGTCGACTGACTTCTACTTTGAGAAGTAATAAAGTCCATTTTGTTACTTTTCTTCCATCTCCATTCACTTCACTAAGTTTGCTTCCAGAGAAGTCCTGAAACACGGCAGGGAACCAAACTCTGCCACCACAAACACCCATATTCCAGCACTCACCCAATTACCAGTCGATTCGTCGACTACGATCAAAATTTAGACAAACACATACCAAAACACCATGCAATACTCAACTCCCATAACTTTTGCTGCCCTTAATTTCAATCTATGTCTTGTGAGATATTGGCCGGTGGGATGGATTAGAGGAGGAAGGAAAGAGAGGGGATGGTGAGGACCGTGCTAAGATGGCAGAAAAATGTATGATGTCCATGGTTGATTGCGATGATGGTTGACTAGGCTATAGGATCAGAGGTAGATGTTGGGACGAATGTAGAAATTTGACATTGGATAGCACGTCCCTATACCACATTTGACATTAGGGATGCAAGTTCTTATAATTAGAGATCAAATTCTTATAGTTTCACCTTGTCAAAAAAAAAAAAATCTTATAGTTTCACAATTATATTAAAAATTCCTACTAAGATATTAAATTTTTTTCCCCAAAACAAAAAAGAGTGTGGAGATGGCTGAGATGGAGAGGTGGTGTGGGGCAGCAATGGTGGTCTGATGAGGTTTGAAACGTGAATGTTTAAGATTTTATTTTTTCGTTATTATTTGGTTAAGGGTTCAAAGAATAATTGTGCTATAGAGCGAAAATAGCTGTCTGGTGAGTGGTGATTCCTAGGTTGCAGCACGTGCAGTCATTAGCTCCTTGCGCCACTGTTGCCGTTTCTAGGACCGACCGACCGATCGACGTCTCACCTAAGCGCAATTTCAATTTGCAAATCAAGTAGCAGTGAAAAGTAAATTTTTCTTACTAATCGAACTCTACTGCTAGGCAAGCAAAACCACGCACAAGGTGTTAGTTAACAACTACATTGGACTACTTTTGTGTGGTCAAAGATCACACATGAGATGATGAACGTATGAAACCAGGGAATAGCTTGATAAGTGAGTTTTTCGCGATTTTCCATATTTTTTCGGTATTTTATTTTCATGAAAACACAGTTATAATTGAATTCATAAAAACAATACGAAGAGCTTACATAACATTTAACTCTACTCATTGCCTTAATATTAACCACAAAAGAGTAATAGTTTTTACTACGTGATTTAAGGCGTTGAGTTAACTTACATGGTATTTGACTAATTTTCATAGTACCAATCTCATAATCCGGCAAATGGGTCATACAAAATAAGAATAAAGGCCATATGATAATATTATTAAGAATCAATTATCTCGCTTCCTAAAGTTCATCGAAGCACAACATAAATTCTGGACTAAAAGCATAACATTTTTAAAAAATTACAGTTTCACACACATATTTACACGTAGACTATTTATGTTGGTCGGGTCACACAATACACGGCGTAATGTTGTGGACCCCACTAATATGATAGTGTGTGCAAGATGTATGTGAAACTAGAAAAACTCCAACGTTTTACTGGACACTTTCTTATTTTTCTGAAAGAAAAGGAAATAATTTTAACCCTTGTTTTTTTTTTTTCCTTTTTTTTTTTTTTTATCTTTGTGGAGTTATTTACTTGTCCTTGTTTACATTAAATGACATGGTTATCATTACTTATTAATCTTCTTTCACATAAAAAATTGAGTGTAAAAATTATTGTGTTTGACATACAAAATTGAATTTGGTCTACATTAAAATTTGTTAAAGACGGTTGGTATTATTTATTTATTTGTTCATAATTTTAACATCACAAGTTTTTGTCTCCATGAAGAAAATCAAAAAAGACCATTTCAGTGTCTTTAGAATCGTCTTATCTTAACTTCTTTTAACTTTGATTTATGTTTTTATAATTTTTTACTTTATCTCGTCGAGATAAACCATTAATTTGATTTTTGTCGTGTCGGAACAAACTATTAATAACTTTTTAGTAGAAATTTAATCTAAATTTTTGTTAAATATTATCAGAAAAAATCCAAAAAGTATGGGTAGACAACCATACGAGAACACAACCCTTCTCCAGAGAGAGAGCAGGGGGGAGTCCTGGGGATATAAAAGCGACTTCAACTATCTCCGGTATACCGTTGATTGCTACTAGTATTTACTGTGTATCTTATCTATTGTCTGATGAACCGAGCAAGATAAGAACCCAAATTCGCAAGTCCCAGAGGTAAGCTTTCCTAGCTAGAGAATACATAACAGTCACTTGATATTCTGTCACAAGAATTGGATTTTCGCCCTACCCAGAAGTTTTTTTTGAGAATTCCTCTCATAATCAATCGTGGGTTCAATCCGGTTTTGTTTTATTTCCCAAGCTTTTTCTTGCTGGACCCATCATTAATCAAGCATTCAAGGGTCATTTCATACATTACACGGTTTGCAAGCGGGGGGAGAGAGAGAGAGAGAGAGTTGACACTGGATTCGCACTAAAGGTACATATAGGTCCTGCATTTTTTGATAACTCTCGTATCCGGGCCAGCTTACGGGAAGCTCGACTAACCGTGGGACCACTATATGTATAAGGTCCAACATTGAGGGTTAGGTTTTGAAACTGCCTTTCTCTGGGCCTAATCTGATGGTGGAGGGCATATAGTGGAAAGTGGTAACCATGGCTTATTTGGCCTCTTTAGTGAGTTTGGGTAGTGCAGGTGCTAGTTCACCCGGGAATTTAGATATTCATAGAGTTTATCTTTCTAGAAATGTTAGTAGTTTTTGCGGGATTTGGGTTGGGAGGAGATGGAAGTATGTTGGGATCTGTAAATATTCGGGAAAAACTAGTTTAGCTGAGCAAGAGACTTCATTTCCGCTTGATCTCAAGATGGCCCCCATGCCGATTTTGAAGCCCAAATCCCCTTTGGACACCGACTCAGGCTATACGTATCCATGGGATGATAGAAAATCCAAGGATGACGAAGAAGAGAGAAGTAAAGTGCTTGAGTCACTGGGAGAGGTATTGGAGAAGGCAGAGGAATTAGTTACTAAACCACCGACAAAAACAAGTCCTAAACCCATTATACTCATTAACGGGAAACCAGTTGATTCAACAGTTGATTTGAAGTCTAAGGCTGGGAGGTGTGTGTGGCGAAGGGGGAACCCAGTGACTAGCACAAAAGATGTTAAGGAGTCACCTAAAATTGAGAAGGTTGAAAATCATGGAACTAGGTTAGAGGGAGTGGGTAAGGTTGATTCTCAGCTTGTTTCTCCTCCACGACCCATGCAACTACCTGTAAAGGCTCAACCAAAATTACAAGGTAGACCCTCTTTAGCTCCTCCACCCAGGCTGGTAAAGAAGCCTACTATCTTGAAAGATATTGGGGAGACTACAAAAGCTCTGACGAAAAACGATGGAACTGACTCAGGTGGTGAAAGGAAAGAACGAAAACCATTATTGATTGACAGATTTGCATCCAAGAAGCCTACTATCTTGAAAGATACTGAGGCGGCTATGAAGGCTCCAACCAAAAATGATGGAACTGACTCAGGTGGTGAAAGGAAAGAAAGAAAACCCATATTGATTGACAAATTTGCATCCAAGAATCCTGTTTTTGACCCTTGGATTGCTGAAGCAGTATTAGCACCTACGAAACAAAAAGCAGGAAAGGGACCCATCCCTGGAAAATTTAGAGACGACTTTCGAAAGAAAAGCAGTCCAACTGATGGCCCCAGGCGACGTAGGATTGATAATGCTGAGACTGATTATGATGAAGAGGCCTCAGAACTTAATATTTCGATTCCGGGCATTGCTACAAAGCGAAGGGGAAGAAAATGGAGTAAGGCAAGTCGGAAGGCAGCTAGACTCCAGGCAGCTAAAGAGGCTGCTCCTGTTAAAGTAGAAATTTTGGAGGTTGGTGAAGAAGGTATGTTGATGGAGGAGTTAGCCGACAACTTGGCTATCAATGAAGGTGAGATTTTTGGATATCTATTCTCTAGGCATATTGCATCTGTTGGGGTGAAAAAGATTGACCGAGACATAGTTAAGATGATTTGTAAAGAGTATGATGTGGAAGTCATCGATGCTGCCCCCCATAGAGTGGAGGAAATGGCAAGGAAGAAGGAAATGCTTGACGAAGATGACCTGGACAAGCTGGAAGACAGACCTCCCGTCCTTACTATAATGGGTCATGTGGATCATGGGAAGGTAAGCAAAGTCATGTCTTTGTTCTTGTTTTCCAGTCAGTCTTTCTTCTTTTCTTGTTAATGCCTTTTTGTTTTGTTCTTTTTGCAACTGAGTGTTCATCTTTGTTATTGCAAGCTTTTGTTAATTTCTTCGTGGTTTTGTCAACTTTGCAGACAACTTTACTGGATTACATAAGGAAGAGCAAGGTATGTCCAGAAGCTCAATTAGCTTGATGTTTTCTTGTTCCATCAAAATATTAGCAACTGATATATGGTTGATTTAAGGTACCAAGATTATTGTTTCTAGAGGCTTTTGTGATAATTTTTTTTCCCACAACGAGTTTATAATTCATTTGGCGTCATTGTTGAATGACTTACCGATAAAGCATATTATGTACAGTTGTCTGCATCATGTTTCGATTCGCTTGGTATTTTAGGAATGCAACAATTTGTCTGCAAATACCCATTCAAAATATTAGCCTGACCGAAAGATAAAACAGGTAGCTGCTTCTGAAGCTGGTGGGATTACGCAAGGAATTGGAGCATATAAGGTGCTGGTACCTATTGATGCCAAGTTGCAGCCATGTGTTTTCCTCGATACTCCTGGGCACGAGGTAAGCCGTTTCTCCATTTGTCATTTCAACTCTGGTTGCATGATTTCTGGATTGGCTAAATCCCTTTTTGAGCATCTGATTACTTTTTGGCTGCTGGTATTTTGTCTCACTTGCGCAAACTAATTTGCTCACTTGGTCATTACTTTTGGTGATATGTGTTTTATCCACTTCTGTAGGCCTTTGGAGCAATGAGAGCTCGAGGAGCGAGGGTGACAGACATTGCTATAATTGTAGTGGCTGCTGATGATGGTATCTGTCCTCAAACAAATGAGGCCATAGCTCATGCCAAAGCAGCTGGTGTACCTATTGTGATTGCCATAAACAAGGTAACTTAGATATACTGGCATGGTGGGACCTGGATGTGTAGACATTTACATCACCCACCTTGTTCCAATTAATTTTTGCTTCTAGAGTAGCAGACTCAGTTTTTACTTATTATTCCAGATAGATAAGGATGGAGCTAATCCAGAACAAGTGATGCAAGAGCTTGCTTCAATTGGTTTAATGCCAGAAGAATGGGGTGGTGATGTACCGGTGGTTCAGGTGAAGTTGTACTACTACCTGCACTTCATATGAATTTGATTTTCTATATTAAGTGATGGTTTGTACTTTTTTAGCATTACTTATTTTTTCTTGGTTTCCTTAAACAGATCAGTGCTCTTAAAGGGGAGAAGGTTGATGATTTGTTGGAAACCGTCATGCTGGTTGCAGAGGTAAGTGGATTTTTTGTAGTAACATTTTGATTGTTAGCTTTGACATTCTTCTTAGAATTAACCCATCAATCCTAGTGTGACAGCTCTTTTAGCTGTCAGAAGTACTTTGTTCCTCTCTCGTTTTGTAACTATGAATGCATCTACTTGTTCTTCTTGCGACATTTGTTTTTTTTTTTTTTATGAAACGAAACCGAAACATTTGGTTTTTATTCACAACTAGTATAAGCAAGTGTCTTTTCTATGGTATAAGGTGAGTTTTTTTTTTTCCTGTCTTGCCAATTCTTTCATGGCTTGCTTTGTGGTGGTAGGTGTTTTATGCATAATCATTTGTGCTTGAACTTGTTAATAATGTAGAAATAATAGTGAATTTGTGTTTTTTGCTTCTTAGTGTTCTTTCTCTGCGTCTAACATACTGCACTGTTTACGCTTAAAGTTGGAAGAGTTGAAAGCTAATCCTCACAGAGGTGCTAAGGGAACAGTAATTGAGGCAGGTCTTCATAAAGCCAAAGGGCCGATAGCTACATTCATTGTGCAGAATGGCACCCTTAAAAGAGGAGATATGGTTGTTTGTGGTGAAGCCTATGGAAAGGTTTGCAACTAAGAGCTAAAGTTTAGGAAACTTTTTTACTTTGCTTTTTCCAAATATTAAGTTGCTGCTTAATTTACTACGAGAGGAATAGCTTTGTTTCGATCATCTTACATAAAGCAATGTAGTTGGTTTCATGTTGGTAGTGACCTTTGAAGAACTCCCCTGTTTATTGCCATTGGCAGGTTCGGGCTCTATTTGACGAGAAGGGAGATCGTCTTGATGAAGCTGGACCGTCTATCCCTGTACAGGTTCATAGTTCGATAACTTTTTATTGCATACTCTTAATTCACTGGTTCTCAAATATTGCCTTTTCACGCTATCGGATTACAAAGCCAAGGGCTTTATGAAGGTAATTACATTTGTGCCTGATTTCTTACTGGCTCTTTCAATTGGAGAATCTTAAATGATTAAGAGAGGTTTCATGCCTCTTGATTTTTAGTGATAAGATTTCTTAATTTCCCCATTTGAGAATCGTAGTTAATTGCTGCTTAATTAATACTACTACATAAGGTACCTCAGTTTCCTTCAATGTCGCTATGTGCCGAGTCTACTTTATTTTGACTCTTGAAGCCATTCTCTGAGGTTATCAAAAACATAACAGTCCCATGAGTCTCGCTTAGGTGACAGACATAAATGATGGTAATAGCACCTTAAGTATAAGATATGAAGCAATTGTAGAGCTGTATCCAACTCAACACTGTGTCTCTTTTGTTCTTCTATAAACAGCTGTGTTTAATAAACATTGTTTCTTGGAGTTGGTTTCTCAAGTAACAAAAAGTTTGGTAAAGAAATTATGTTCTTTTTTTTTTCTTTTCTCTTTTGGTTTGTTACATAGCAAAAGTTTGTTTGTTTTCAAAACGAATTGATTTTCTTTTTCTCTTTAAGTAATGTTGCTCAAGATTTTCTTGACACATATCTACTGGGTACGTCTATAGGTGATGGGACTTAATATTGTTCCAATTGCCGGTGATGAATTTGAGGTCGTTGGCTCCCTTGTCGTTGCACGTGAAAAGGCAGAGGCACGCGCGGAGTCATTGCGAAAAGAACGTATAACAGCGAAGGCTGGGGATGGGAAGGTTACACTTGCTTCCTTGGCTTCTGCAGTGTCAGCTGGAAAACAGTCTGGTTTGGACTTGCACCAGCTTAATATTGTTATGAAAGCTGATCTTCAGGTATCCAATATCTTTTCTTTCCTTTTTTTCCCTTACCTTCGTAGGCATGATGTTCAGGTTCTGTATTTGCTGCCACTTAGGACATAGATTTTTTGGATTGGAACACTATTTGTTTTGTTGTTGTTTTCATTAGAGCTATCTACGGAAAAATTAGAGAGAATAACTTCGACCTTTCACTTCGTCATATTGCTGTGGGTGAGATAGTAACTAATGTTACATATTTGAAGTGGATAAAGTTGAGTTAATTCCAGGCAGAGGTTATGCTCAACTCTTCTCTGTGATTGAGATTAACAGCATAGCACAATGTTTGCAATACCAAGATGTGAATGGTGCCTATCAGCACATCCACATAAAGTTCCTAAGCCAACATAAATTACATTATTTTCAGTTGCATAAGGGTTCGGATGAGCTCCTGCACATTGAATGCAAACTTGTTGGAAATTTTACTCCTATCCTTTTAGAACACTAGTAACATCTGATTAGGCAGGAATTTAAGAGTTATTTTTTTTCTACATGTTTAACATCTGTACTTGGTCAAAATTATCGCCTCGACAATACTGTGGGTTACATGTTCTTGATCTCAATATGTTACTGTTTACATGTACAAGCACACTTGGTCGTAAACATTTCTATATCATGTTATGATGCCGCAATAAAAGCTGATATTAAGTTGATATCTGTTAATCATGAATAGGGATCTATAGAGGCTATAAGACAAGCCCTGCTGGTGCTTCCACAAGATAATGTGAGTTTGAGATTCCTATTGCAAGCGACTGGGGATGTAAGCGCCAGCGATATTGATCTTGCAGTCGTCAGTAAAGCCATTATTGTGGGATTTAATGTTAAAACGCCTGGTTCCGTAAAGAGCTATGCGGACATCAAAGGCATTGAGATTCGGACGTATAGAGTCATCTACGACCTTATTGATGATGTGCGAAATGCTATGGAGGGACTCCTGGATCTTGTTGAGGTCAGTTACATCCAGATCTGTTGGCTTTATTTTTCACTTCCCGATTATCTGGAAGTTGCATAGCACAAAGAGTGCCTGCTTGGTGTAGATAGCGTAGTGTGTGTGGAGTTAGGTTCAACTGACCTCCAAAACTTACTAACGGGACATAGAGATGAATTTGAGTCCTATTGTTCCTCTTCTTATCGTTGAAAGAAGTAGCATCTTTTTCATGTGTATTCAATTCAATGTATTTAGTTAAGTCTTAACGTGTTGGGAAATATCAACTTCACCCCTATCCCCTACGAAAAAATAAAAACAAAATACAGGAGAAAGAAGCGAATATCCTGGGGAACTGGCTATAGATTCTGTTCCATCCTTTTTGGTTACCATGCCTTCTGCGTGGGGGATATGTGATCACCCATAGGCATATTCAGATCCCATAGTCTCTCAGACTGTGTGTAACTGCACTGGTTTTTAAGCATCCTTGCAGGCTTTCACAGGAATGTGTCATAAAGTGGTGCATGCATAAAGACCTGTATTGCATCCCACCATATGATGGATACTACCTGAGAACAACTTAACCAATCGGAGTATCTTTTGGAGACAACTGCTTAAATTACTTTCCTATATTATGAGCTTGGAAGAAATTAGTATCCTTGTATGAACGTCTCTTCGAAACTTTGCCTGAAGAAGATGCTTTTCATGCAAGAAGCTTTAATGCCTTGCTGGTTTTTGAATTTTTCTTGTATGGTTTCTCTATCACTGAGTATTCAAAGTTACAAATGCTGCTTTTTCCCAACAGAAACAAATAAAAATTGGTTCAGCAGAAGTCCGAGCTATATTTAGCAGTGGTAGTAGTCGCGTTGCTGGCTGCATGGTTACAGAAGGAAAAGTAGTGGAGGACTCTGGCATTCGAGTTTTAAGAAAAGGGAAAACAGTACATGTTGGTATCCTCAATTCTTTGAGACGGGTTAAGGAACAGGTGAAAGAGGTATGAATTTGTACCTTTTACCTTTAACCATGCTTTGTTATTTGAGCTTAGTCATATGTACTAGTACTACTATGTTTATGCTTCTCATGGCACTGTATCATTTTACATGATGCCTGATGAACTCCTATGTGACCTTATAAAACTGAATGAATTATTTGGTTGACAAGCTTGTGCCCTTTTGATTATGGAATGATGAAGCAGAACTTTTTCTTTTTTATTTATGTCAGTAGGGATATAAGTGATCATGCATGTAGTTTGACAAGACAAAACTCAATTGTTTTATCTGTTTTGCATGCAGAGATTTTTATTTTTCAAAATGCTGGAATGGAGATTAATGTGTGTCTATCGGAAATTACATAACAAAAATGGTGCTCTTATGGTAGTTTGACTGTGTAGAGTGCTACTATATCTTGTGGTTCATACATCCTGACCTAAGCTGCATTGGCCTTTCTTGTGTGCCAAGTAGATATGATCATGTGTGCTAGCTCAGTTTTAGCCAAAATAGCTTGTTGACAAACAGTTTCTGGGTATAGGCATATGTGCAGGAGAAGAATAGTAAATCATGAATCTGCTTCTGTTACCATGCTAGCAGTATTAACTTGAGTATTTGGAAGAAAGAAAGGATCAGAAATTTGGTCTTCTGATATAGATTTTAGCATACTATTTTACGTGTACATGTTGGATTGAGATCCTCTCCCATATGTTCTCTCTCAATATCTTCCGGAGGTTTTAACCAGGTGCTGACACGTCATAAATGAAGGGATTGGACACCTGAGATTGTGCCAACACGCAGGAGCAAACCCACTTAAATGGCACGACGTCATTTCTCAAGGGCATAGTAACGCAGCCATTAGTCAGCTCTGTTTCTTTTAAGTTGATTTAATGACGCCCCTTTACTTTTTTGGTTTTGAACTGGCACTTTACTCCTTCAGTCATTATCTCCTTCACTCTCAAATCACCGCAGCAAAACTAAGCCCTAAATCAAAGTTTATCTGCCATGGTCAGACACTCAGAATCACTATTGATACTTTCTGGAGCCCCAAACCGTCAATCGACCCTCCTTTCTTCGGCTAGCATGAATCCAAATAGACTAAATGTAAAATCAAAACTAAGCCCTAATTTTTGGGGGAAAACCCAGCCACAGCTGTAATTAAACTAGAGAGAGAAAACTAGGCAGCGAATAAATGGAGAAACTGCCGTGGTTGCCATGAGTGGAGGAATCTATCGGAGAGGAAGAGTTGTTTCTGCTGCTGTTGCCTCCTCCGTATCTACTTCCGTGGTCGCTGGCGTTTGTGTCATGTTGGAAAATGACGTCATCGGTTTTAAGTGGGTTTGCTCGTGCGTGTTGGTGTGCGCTCAACTGTCCGACCCCTTCATTTATGACGTGTCAGCACCATGTTTAAACCTCCGGAAGATATTGAGAGAGAACCTATGTGGAGAGGTGTTGTGCCGAACACGAAATTGAGAATATAACAAATCAACAAGCGATAAACGAGACACAAGGATTTACGTGGTTCCCCAAATTGGGTACGTCCACGGGAGAAGAGCAAGAGGATCCACAATAAACGGGGAGAGAAATAAAGAGCCGGCTATACCTGTAACTCTACTTGAAGCACCAAACAGATATCTAGGGACAAATCTCTGGTGGAACCCAAAAAGGAGACACAAACCCTTGGTGGAACCCTACGAGATGAACAAAACCCTAATATCTAAGCCCTTGAACAAAAGATCATAACCCTAGGAACCCCCAAGGTCCCTATTTATAGGAAAGCGCTAAATAAACCTAAACCGAATAGGAATAAGAATCCTAGTCAATTTAGGAATTCTAGTCAATTTCCAACAAGAGGATCTCAATCCGTAAATGTTACAGGGCTTATGAGAAATTTGAGAAACAAATGTGAAATGTACAAACTTCTCACTCCTTGGTTTAGCAAGAAAGACAAAATGGAGGGAAATCTTATTTAAGAGAATCGCTCTTTGAAACCTTGGAGTGAGGGACATATGTAGTCCCTTTCAGGTGGGAAATCTTGTGTTCATGTTCAATTTGTGCGAGTATGTAAGATTCATGATCTGTGGCTGCCATGATTGTTGTTTCAATTCCATTACATGGCCACGTTGGTTCATGTTGTTGTGCCAGCTTCATTTGAGAAGTAAAATTGATATAGGGATAGAAGTACGCAGCACTTATCACTTGTTAATGGTACACCAACTTCATTGAAAATTCTGATAAAAAAATGGTCCTTCAGCATTCAATTATTTATGTGGCACTGCGCCCCATTGAATTCGATATGCGCCTCAACCTTTCACAGACAACTTTGTCTTGGTTCTACTATCCATGTTTACATGGCCTCGGGTATTGGTGTTCGTTCGGTACATGTCTAAATTTCTCATTTGCTTAATTCCATCTCAGGACACGGGGACCTGCCAAAACATTTATATTTGTCTGTTTATTTATTTTATTTTTTAAGATAATCAGTGATTACAAGATGCCTTGGTTATTGCGTGCATAATGTAGAATTCTATGCATTAGTTCAGCAGAATACATTCTTATACTCCCATTACAAATATAATTGGTTGGTGAATGTCCAAGTAAATATGCCGGAAACATATTCTATATCTGCATCCTAGTATCTAATGTCTCACACATACTTTATACCACTAGCCATTGTCTTGTCCGCCTACTTATGGTTCTCTCTCATGATAATTGAAACAATATTTGGGCAGGTAAATGTCGGACTGGAATGTGGAATCAGGATCGACAGCTTCTTGGATTGGGAGGAGGGAGATATTCTAGAGGCTTTCAACACGGTGAAAAAGAAGCGAACACTTGAAGAGGCTTCGGCCACAATGGCAGCTGCAATTGAAGGAATGGGGATAGGACGATGAGTTCCAATGCTAACAGAAGGGTTTTTGCCTGCTTTTGATCTTCCTCATTTTTGGAAACACCTGTTTTACCTCACACAGAGATGAGGCATAATGATCCCTTCCACGGATTTTTACCTAACTTGCTGGAAGTGATATGAACAAGTGTCCCTCGATTTCAACCTGTTGCTAATGCTTGCTGCGGAGGATATTGATTTAACAAGGTTAGGTCCATAGCTGTATGTTCTCAGGCTGTAAATAGTGAACACATCTTGTTTGAGCTCCCTATTGGAAAGTGGTTCCGAAGGCTATTCATTTAAATGCTGAAGATTGGGCCATTGATTTCAATGCTGAAGATTCAATGATATCTCCAATTGTACCAGGTACATCAACAGATGGTGAATACACAACAAAGTGAAGAAAAAGAAGAGATTTTTTTTTTTTTTTTTTTGCGATTTTCTAAATTAGATGTATCATCCCTCAGAAAGATTGATTTCAACCTGTATCTATGGAATCATCTATATTCGTATTTCGCAACGACTATTGATGTTCTTTCGTCTTTCTTTGTGTTCTCTCTCTTTGGTTGTCTGATAGAAGAAAATGAAGGGGAAAAGAGGGATACAAAATTGATTTATCTAAACTTCTTCCCATAACATTTCTATGGGCAGTGATTTTCTCACCCCCGAAATTACTAACCACGATCCAGGAGGGGAGAGCGAAAGTCAAGTCCAATGGTTTTTGCACTCCGCTTTTGGAGTTTGGTTAGTAATTTGGGGAGTACGAAATTCAATTCCCTTTTCCATTTGATTCTCCTAAAAGTATACAAGAAACTAGTCACAGCTTCTGATTCACCCTGTTTACAATTGGTGGTGAAAAAATGAATCCAGCTTCTCGGCAGGAAAGCGCACTCCGTACGGTCGGCCATCTTCCCGCCCCCTAAATTGGCCGATTGCAAGGAGTGCAGTTTTCCGGCAAAACTATTGCGGTGCTGACTCCTAAAAGATTCATGGCAGTATAATGCAAATGAAATTGCCATTGGTTCTTTACTACCACTGCTCTACTAGCAGGTACAAATGCAACTGATCTAAATAAGCCAGCGAAAGAAGATGAAAAGCTCTCTTCCTTATCAGTGGTGCCCAACAGTTTTGTTAATGAGCGCTTTGTTATAGAGGGAAGTTTTGGTGGAGCAACTTCTGTCACTTACCTCACCTTTCCTTTCGGCCCAAAATTCTGAAGAGTTTAAAAAAAATCAGCTTCATCAAATATCAATTAATCTACAGTAATAATGCTAGGGACACATCAATTTGTTACATATCAAGAGGGTGGTTGATGTGTGACAAATTAACGTGTCCCCAGCGTTTCTCCACATCAATAAATTATATTTGGGAGAGGTCCCCGCATTTTAGCAACATTTCTCAAGCCTGCCTATAACTGTCAGTCGAGCACCTAACACTCCAGAAGGTTCGATTCCTCGTTGCATCGCCCCAAACACTTCTCCACCGTACATTTGTATGGGCTCGAGACACTTTCTAGTAGGAACCTTTATGATAAAAGAGTTTGGGGGCAATGAACTAATTTTTGCTTTCTAGGACACCCTCCCATCGCACCTAATACTCCAGAAGATTCGCTTCCTCACTGCACCACCCCAAACACTTTTTCACCATATATTTTCGTGGGTTCGAGGCACTTTCTAGCAAGGGCCTTTATACGATAAAAGAGTTTGGAGGCAATAAATAAATTTTTGCTTTCTAGCTAGGACACCCTACCATCACACCCAACACTCCAGAAGGTTCTGCTTCCTCGCCCCCAAACCCTTCTCCATTGTACATTTATGTGGGTTCGGGGCACTTTCTAGCAGGAGGTTCATGATAGTAAAAGAGTTTGGGGGCAATGAATTAATTTTTGCTTTCTAGGACATTCTTCATACAGTTGCTGCTCACTGGCACCGCCCATCTCTCTCTCTATATGTACAATTATCTCTTCGTCGATCTCACGCTTGACGGAGTCGTAGCAGCGGAGGAAATATGAGGTTAAGCCCGGTATGCGCAATCCCTGTTCCTCTCATCTTGTTTCGTTATGACTTTTTTCATTTTGGTAGAATCGAATGACCTAGGGTTTGTTTTTTCACTGCAGCTAGTTCAGTACTAGCATTTCTCGAGGTTTGAATTTTCAAGGACCGATACTGATTTTGCCATTTAGGGCTTCGGTCTGGTCTGGCTACGCCGATCCTGGTGTTTAGTGGTACGAAGCGCTCATCAAACCAAAATGAAAATGTGGACTTTGGCCACTGCTATCCCAAATTTAGCCTAAAATTATGATTTTGAAGTTCCTTTCAAATTGTGTTATGAAAGTTTGGGTTTTTTTGGATATATTTATTGGGATTCAATTTTTTTTTTTTTTTGAATAATATTTTCACTTTGTGCAAAATTTTAGCTGTGGAAGAACAAAGTTTAGGTAGAAAGTGATCATCTTGGCACGAGAAGCTAAAAATTTCCGGATGCTTCACTACCCTTCTCTCTCTCTCTGGTTAAGTACCTTTGTTGTACTTACTGGAGCTAAAATGCTAGCAGTTGTAATCATTTAACAATTTGATAATGAAGAGAAATTTGATAAAATATTAGCTGATGCATGTTACCCAACAATTAGGAACGTTATCTTCTTTCTTTTTTTCTCCCTCCTTTTTGTGTGTGGTGGGTGATGGCCTTGCTTACTCCCTTTTCCGTCGTCTTATGTCGTAACATGCGTGTTTCATCTCCTTTTCTTTGATTTCAAATGAAACTGTTTATTTTGGCGGTCAATCTTTCATGAAAATATAAAGCACTTCTTTTGTTAGTTTTGCGTGAAAGTTTCTTAATTCGAGGTGTTGTAAAACTATTATTCAATAGCACTTGATATTGGAAGTTTTTAGATTTCTTCAATTACCTTTTTAGAAGCTAGAACCTAATTGTCTTTGTATGATTGGCTACTTTTGTATTCTTCAGAAGATTGATGAGGGTTTTAATCGTAATAATGGATTCTGAAAATTGTCTTTAACTGTCTCTAGAAATAATCAAGAATCATTTAACAACTGTTCCTCCTCACTCAGCTGAAAAAGTCTTTCATTTCCTTGAGGGTTAATCATATCTAACCCTTGATTTGCTATCAGTTCTGCAGGGGCATCATCCCCTGCTGTGCCTGTGAATGCTGGAAGTATAGACTGGTTGGGACATGGACAAGGGTCCAAAGCAGCTTCTCTATCTCGCATTGGTTTGCAGAACCTGCGGACTTCGTTGAGCACAAGTGCTGGTGGTTCTGCCCTTGGATAATCACAGCCTTCATGCAGACCGTGGGAAAGGGGGGATGTACTGAGATGTCTTTCTACTTTCAACCCTGCAAATTGGTTTGGGAAGCCAAAGGTTTGTACATTAGTTCATACACATGTCTGTTGGATCTTTAAATTGTCTGCACGAGCTCTCTTTGGATATGTAACCAAATGAAAACATTTGTTTTCAGTGTTTTCCTATTGAGATCAGTACTATGGATGCTCATACCCATCTGGATCTGTTCGGAAAGTCTAAAATCATAATAGATGTCTTGCATGAGCTCCTACGCAATTACAGTTAAATTATTTTGTGAGCTATGTTTTGGAAAGCCAGAATTGTGGCCAGCATTGTTTACTTCATGATCCTAGTGGAAACGAACAGTGATTTGGAAAACCAAAAATGCGTCCAGCTTTGTTTACTTGACAGTCCCTCAATTTGTAGTTTGTTTATATGTGCCATATTTTCGGGGATACCCCATTTCTGCTTTCAGATTTGAAAGAATTGTCTTTCCAGCTTTGACGTGGTTCCCCCCTTAAGCCAGATAGGTATGTTTGTGTCCCATGTCATCCTTCCCTTGAGAAGAGGTTACTTCATTTAGCATTCAGATGGCTGGTTAGTTTGTAACATGAGTGGGTGTTATGGGGACAGGGGGAGGAGGAAACTTGCCTTTCCCACAAGTTCTAACTTCTAAGTGGAAGGAGAAAGTTGCATTACTGCTATTGTTTATTTGAGAAAGAAAAGATGCTCAATGTTAAGCAATAAGTAGTTGGGAGCAATTTACCTATAAAAAAAGAAAATTAAAGAAAAATAGTTGTTGCAAGCAATAAACATACCAAAGAAAGAAAGAAAAGCATAGAGAAATTATTTACCATGTCCATGCGTATAGACTCACGGAGTCTTTGTCTAGTTGTGAGTTCCTTTGGAAGCCAAGTGTAGTATCTGGTAAGGTTGAAAGTTGAGATGCAAGTGGTGGGAGGAGCTTAGCATATGGTTGCAAAGGGGTCCTGAGATCCCTACCCTGTTAGGGCATACATGCTTTATGCCTTGTTATTGGCGTTTTCTTTAATCTCAAGGATTAGGTGGCAGCTTTCTGGAGAAACTTAGTTCCTACGGCTACTATTATTGTAGTGTTGCAGTGAAACATTAGTGATCAATTCATTGTGGCTTTTCAGGGCTTTGCCAATATAGTGTGAAATTTGTCTTCTCCCCCGCCATCTGATCTCAAAAGCAGGGAAAAAGAAATCCTCTCATTCCTTAAATCTTTACCTTCTACTACGGTTTCTTCTATTGGCTTGGGTGCTCAATCAACAATCAATTTGTGGGGTAAGGGGTAAACTATTAAAATGTCAATTTTTGCATGCAAGATGTGTCTCTTTTTCCTAGTAGGAATGCACATGATCTTTGAGTGAGGTGTGAGCATCTCTGCTATATGTGGAGGACATGCAAAAGTATTGTATTGGCTGGATATCAAATGGGTATAGCCTTTAGTAAGGATTCCTCACGAGGCTAAAAATAAATAGAAAATAAGGGAGGCTTAAAGACAAGTTCATTTGGGATGAGCTAGCTGGTAAATTCATAGGAGAGCAAATTTAAAGAGAAGGGTATGTGGAAGTGTGTACGGGATTCTTTTGTAAATATTTAAGGAAGTGTGGAATGACTTTTTCAATAGTTGTTTACTATTTCTATTGAGTTGGTGGCGTAAAACATCCCGACTTCGATATGTCTTGGTCATGGTGCTTGAGGAGTCGGGTTGTTACATAAACCAACTCACAAGTTGCAGCCCTATGCTCTTAGTGTCCCAATTTATTTAGTATCTATTTTCACTATTCCAAACATATGGAACGATCGTAGATATTTTTTAATTCATCATATTCAAATTTCAAATTGAATTCTATAAGCATAATACCCCAAACGCAACAAACAAAAATAAATTTTCTTTTCCAAATTTACAATGCATGAATTAGACTTTTGGTTCGACGAGAACATGCAATGGAATCACAATCAAATGAAAAAATGGAAGATAATGGAATAAGCACTAAACTAGATACACGACTTGAATAAACTAGATTATATTTTATCCAAAACATAAAGGATAGAGAATTACCCCATTCTTGTAGAATCCATCAGAAGAAAACATGGGAAGGTCCGAAGGGATAACAAAGTTTGGAAGAGCTTCAGACATGTTTGTGTCAAGAGGATATGTTCCTTCGGGGGAAACTTGTACATCATCGCTGAAATGGTGAACACCGATCTACTAACTGCGTTTGGATTGCCACTGATAGTCAGAAGGTGGTCAACCTCCAAAACACACGGATGAACGGGGTGACGACCATCCTTCGGAGTAACCTCAATCAATGCCCCTATCTTGGTCCTCAATCTTTGCATCGTACGCCCATTCTTTCCTATGATAAGCCCAAGCTGGCTTCTTGGAACTAGCATTCTACATTCATGTTTGTACCTCATCTGCGTAAAAAATTCTTCCACGCAGCTACAATTATATAGTAGACTCCCATAAGTGTGTCCTGGGCAGAGAATACTTGCGGCTTCCCATAATCAAAGTCGTCGCCTATCTTCAAGTCTTCTATCTTCTTGACGTAGCAATATATAGTTATAACTCGATCATCTGCACCTGCGACTGAATCTCCAACCTTCACCCTGACATTCGTCTCCAATTCTATTGGGTTTAACAACCTCCCGACCTTTTCAACTAATCTCAACCTAGGTCATCTTTTTTGGACGGTAGCTTTTTTGGAGCCATTTGTTAGAATTTGGGACTTCCTGACTATGTCTCTTCCAGCTCACTTTGCTCCCACTAGCATAGAAACACAAAAGAAAATGGCATTGACTCGTAGAGTAAGCGCGGCTACTGGATGGATTGGTACTGATGGTATGGCAAAAGAGCAGATTGAGGACCATTGTACAAGTATGGGAGGAGATTTAGTTATCGGACAGCCTTCTAGCAGCGAGATAGGTGACCGTGGAGCTTCATAGGAATCGCGAGGTCCTAGTACACTTAATTGGAACTTGGATGAAGGTTGAAATTTCTGCCGGACAGGCCACAACTAATGATGCAACAAGCAGACAACATTGAAGGAACTGTCATGGACCGTGATCGTGATGAAGTTGATGGAAGAGGGCAGTACTCAGCGGGTCCCTCAAAGCGTGCCCGTGGCTTTGATGTATTTGAAACCTGCCCTTCATCATATCACAGAGAGTCATCGGGAGCTGGTCCTAGCCATTGAATGGGTTTTGACATCGAAACAGATGCTCACAGAGTTGATCCTTTCCACCAGGGGGAAATGAACAAATTACTGGCCTTTCATCCACTACTAGAGATTCAACGCTTGTCTCCTCTGTTGTGGCTAATGGCTATGGACGTTCTATCACAATGCAGACGACGACTCTATGGAAACGGTAGAAAACTATCCAGGAGATGTTGATGACTCATGACGTCCATTTCCCGTCTATGGCAATGTTAGGCATCCAGATCTGAATGTAACATCAGAATTGAACAACAGTAATCTAGCGCAAGAGAGTACCTATTCAGGTACCCTGAGAATAGCTACAGAAATGGGCGTTAGCAGCACAAATGATGGTGAGAAAGTATTAAATGCAGACACTGCAACTGCAACTGCTCATGGGAGGGATGCTCCTAGCTTTGGTATTAGTGGAGGAAGTGTGGGTATGGGTGCTAGTCATGAAGCTGAAATACACAGGACTGATGTTTCTGTATATAGAGCAGATAGTGTGGTAGGAGATGTAGAACCAATTGCTGAAGTCAGTGAGAATCAGGGTCAAACAAGTGAGTTTGTTCCAGATCCTTGTCTAATGGGTGATTTTGTCCTTGAAGAAATATATTGGGAGAATCCTCATGGTGACAACCAAGATTTGATGTTTCGGTCTATAGGAAGGGAGATAGTGGCCCAAAGATTCTTGGTTCAGTTAGGCTGAATCTGTTGGAAGTGGGAGACAAAGACGAGATAGCCGGGAGTAATCTCCTCATCCTCTATAGGCTATTGTGTCCGAACAACTTCGTTGGGAGTGTAATTGGAAAGGTCGGGATGTTGTTGAACTCAATAAAATTGGAGACGAATGCAAGAGTGAAGGTTGGAGATCTAGTCGTAGGTTCAGATGATCGAGTGATAACTATATATTGCTACGTTAAGACGATAGAAGACTTGAATATAGACAACGATTTTGATTATGGGAAGCCGCCGGTATGCTCTGCCCAGGATACACTTATGGGAGTCCACTATATAATTGCAGCTGCGTGTGAAGAATTTTTTAAGCAGATGAGGTATAAACATGAATGTAGAATGCTAGTTCCAAGAAGCTAGATTGGGCGTATCGTAGGGAAGGATGGGCGTACGATACAGAGATTGAGGACCAAGATAGCATTGATTGAGGTTACTCTGATGGATGGCCGTGGCCCCGTTCATCCGTGTGTTTTGGAGGTTGATCACCTTCTGACTATTAGTGGCAATCCAGAAGCAGTTAGTAGATCGATGTTCACCATTTCACTGATGATGTACAAGTTTTCCCCGAAGGAACATATTCCTCTTGACCCTTACGTGTCTTCCAAACTTTGTTATCCCTTCAAACCTTCCCATGTTTATTTCCGGTGGATTCTACAAGAATGGGATAATTCTCTAGCCTTTATGTTTTGTATAAAATCTGATCTAGTTTATTCCAGTCGCGTATCTAGTTTAGTGCTTATTCCATTCCATTTTTTCATTTGATTGTGATTCCATTGCATGTTTTCGTCGAACCAAAAGTCTAATTCATGCATTGTAAATTTGGAAAAGAATATAATTCAATTTGAAATTTAAATATGATCAATTAGAAAATATCTACGATCGTATGTTTGGATTAGTGAAAATAGACAAGTAAATTGGAACACTAGGAGCAGCAACTTGTGAGTTGGTTTATGTAACACCTCGACTCCTCAAGCACCAAGACATATCAAAGTCGGGATGTTTTACGCCACCAACTCAATATAAACAGTAAACAACTATTGAAAAAGCCATAATATTACAGTCAAACCTTAATCCTAAATGCATTCCCTAGTTGGAAGTTCAAAAACAAGAGAGATACTAGTCAATCATACAGTAATCCATAATATTATCTCTCTTTACTTTACTGGGACAAGGAAGTTCATGATCTTCTTGCTACATGTATCTATCTTTGTATATATGTGGTCTCCTTTAAAAGTATGTTTTTATTTATGATCTTTCTTAAAATCGCTAAAAGTAGTACTTACAAAATGGTAAAGACTGTTTATTAGAACACAAAGTTTCTTTACCGAAAATCAGAAGGATCAACACATCAAGGTTGAGAACAATTAACCCCCAAAAGAAAAATAGACGGAACAACAAAGAACATAATAAATATAACAAGTCTAACCCTTGAATGATAATTACGTTGCTGCACCAAGGACAGAGGGAACAACAAAGAACATAATAAATATAACAATTCTAACCTTGAGTGATAATTACGTTGCTGCGCCAAGGACGAGCGAGGATGCACCACTTGAGACAAACTCGATGTTTTAAGAGAACATGTCAAAATCTCGCAATCGCATACTTCTTTCAATTCATCATAACCTACTAAGGCACGAAAGTAACTTCTGTTAAATGCAATTCGAGAAATTACCTGTACGAGTCTTGACCGAACGGCCTCCTCTTCATCAACAAACTGCAATAAAACTCGGTTAACCATTTATTGTTCAAACCGAACTGAAAACAAATAAAGTAATCAATACGTACATAAATCCTAAAATAGGCAAAATTCGTAGCACCCTTTATGCGAATCCGTTTAGCCTGTCTGAACGAATATCTTTTCCTCCTCTTACGCGCCGAAGCCCCTAAAGCGTGCAAGTCCAAGCCACATCTCACAAAATATATGAGCAGCTTGGTTGGTGTCTCTGGGCATATGGACTATAGTGTAGTTCTCAAGAGAAGCAAAGTCCAATTCCCTTGCAAAAAAGACTTTAATTAGTTCATGTAACAACAACAACAACATAACATAACTCATCTAGTCCCCAATTATTGGGGGTATGGGCGGGGATGATTGGAGACAGACCTAACCTTTGGCAATATATGCACAAAGTGGCTGCTCTCAGAATACCACTGAAATAGTGGCCCCCCTAAACCTCCAAGAACCGAAGAGCTACAGGGACGTTTTGTTGTAAAACCGTGCCCCCAAATCAAAGCCAAATGGCATCAGAGAGGGCAGGCTTAGAAACCCAAATCAATTTATGTGCACATTACCATGCTTCCTTAATTAATAGTCCAGAGCATCGGTATCCATTTGAGTAATAGCATGCACTAATTAAAAAGACTTTAATTAGTTCATACAACAAAACAAAATTAAAATAAATATAAGAAAAGAAAAACAAGGCATAATTGAATTCCTGAGAGCACCGTCAAACTCTGGCAATGACAAGCGGCCTTGAAGGGCCTAGGGCCCTGGACAAGCTCGAGACAGTCAGAAGTTATTACAAGGCCTCTTGAAAACGTACTCGGTAGCGAACGAGAGGCCACACCGAAAGGCTCAGAACTCTGCCTCGACTACGCTCAAGAGTGCCAAGAACTCCAGACTAAAAAGTCCAAGGATATGCCCAGTGTGGTACCTAAGGACTCCCCCTCCTCCCCAAACCCCGTCTTCTTCACATATGCTGCATCAGTACATAGTTGAACAAACCCCACAGGAGGAACCCGCGAACTACACCTTACAAGCCCTTTTATGTTCACTCTCTCCCTACACTTAGAAATTATAATCCTATTTTGTACTATAGAGTCAATAAAGGAAGTCCTTTCAGACTCACAAGACTTTAAAAAGAACTCAATGTACATTTCCTAGCCTAAATTTTTTTCGGGTTTTATCCTTAGTTCTAATTTATCTGTCTATTCTTCCACGACAATATGAGGAACTGAGGATAGAACCCGAAAATTTCATAGGTCAGGAAATGTACATCGAGTCCTTTTTAAAGTCTTGTGAGTCTAAAAGGACTTCCTTTATTGACTTTATAGTACAAAATCGGGTTACAGTTTCTGAGTGTAGGGGGAGAGTGAACATAAAAGGGCTTGTGAGATGTAGTTCGCGGGCTCCTCCGGTGGGGTTTGTTCAACTATGTACTGATGCAGCATATGTGAAGGTGACGGGGTTGGGGAGGAGTCCTTAGGGACCACACTGGGCATATCCTTGAACTTTTTAGTCTGGAGTTCTTGGGACTCTCGAGCGTAGTCGAGGCAGAGTTCCGAGCCTTTCGGTGTGGCCTCTCATTTGCTGCCGAGTACGGTTTCAGGAGGCCTTGCAATAGCTTCTGATTGTCTCGAGCTTGTCCAGGGGCCCAGGCCGTTTGACGTTGCTCTCAGGTATTCAATTATGCCTTGTTTCTCTTTTCTTATATTTATTTTAATTTTATTTTGTTGTATGAACTAATTAAAGTCTTTTTTGTAAGGGAATTGGACTTTGCTTCTCTTGAGGACTGCACTATAGTCCATATGCCCAGAGACACCAACCAAGCTGCTCATATTTTTTGTGAGATGCGGCTTGGACTTGCACGCTTTAGGGGCTTCGGCGCGTAAGCGGAGGAAAAGATATTTGTTCAGATAGGCTAAACGGATTCGCAGAAAGGGTGCTACGAATTTTGCCTATTTTAGGGTTTATGAACGTATTCCTTACTTTTTTTGTTTTCAGTCCGGTTTGAACAATAAATGGTTAACTGAGTTTTATTGCAGTTTGTTGATGAAGAGGAGGCAAGAAATGGCCATTCGGTCGAGAAACTCGTCTAGGTAATTTCTTGAATTGTATTTAACAGAAGTTATTTTCGTGTCTTAGTAAGTTATGATGAATTGAAAGATGTATGCGATTGTGAGATTTTGACATGTTCTTTTAAAACAGCGAGTTTGTCTTAAGTGGTGCATCCTCACTCGTCCTTGGTGCAGCAACGTAATTATCACTCAAGGGTTAGACTTGTTATATTTATTATGTTCTTTGTTGTTCCGTCTGTTTTTCTTTTGGGGGGTTAATTGTTCTCAACCTTGATGTGTTGTTCCTTCTGGTTTTCGATAAAGAAACTTTGTGTTCTAATAAACAGCCTTTAACATTTTGTAAGTACAACTTTTAGCGATTTTAAAAAAGATCATAAATAAGAACATACTTTTAAAGGAGACCACATATATACAAAGATAGATACATGTAGCAAGAAGATCATAAACTTCCTTGTCCCAGTAAAGTAAAGAGAGATAATAGCATGGATTACTCTATGATTGACTAGTATCTCTCTTGTTTTTGAACTTCCAACTAGGGAATGCATTTACGTTTAAGGTTTTGACGGTAAATAGTGCACAATTAGATGGGTTCCTAGTGAAATGGGATAGGTAAGAAATCTATTCTGTTGTTTATAAAATTTTCAATGCTTTGCCCCACCCACTCTCGCACTCTGTCCTCCAAAGATCAAACCCTGATTTTGTCCCTGTTTGGTTGAAGTTGCGGAAAACCTAGTTGGAATAGTTATGCTGTATGGCTCGGAATCGGGGGCTCATAGTTAGAATGTTAATCATCCTGCATTGGAGTTATTGATAATTTACCATAATACAACTTCCTTTCAATCTTTGGCTGCTAAGCCAAGTGTTCTTTTTTTGATTTAGAGCGGGAAGGTCGACTCTTTCAGTACTGGAAATGATTTGTCTGCAGAGTCTTGTCGGCATGAAATAATTGTTAATGTAAGTATCTGATGAGTGTTTTTTTCCTTATGTAAGGGTCCTTCCTGTGACATCTGATGCTTTAATGGTACGTCTGCATTCCATTTGCTTGAACATTAGTTTTCCCTCAAATTTCAGCTCATCTTGTTTTTTAAACATTGGATGCGGACTTTTGCTAAAATCCCGAGGATAGAGGTTTTCAAGTAGTACAAATTGCTTTCGGTGAGCCACTTGGTCTGAACAATAGAAGTGGTCTCTTTCTTCTCTGTAGCTTGCATCAGCAAGCTATAAAACCCGGAATTTGGGAGATGATGCTTCTTCTTGTGTACCTCTCTCATTAGCCAATAGTAAACCAAGCACAGTTACTCTTCCGGTCTTCCCTGTACATCTGCTTATAGGGATTACTTTTGCAGGTACACCAAGCTGGGTTCTCTGCACCTACCCCTATACTGGCACAATCATGGCTGATTGCTCTTCAAGATCTCGACATTGTAACTGTTGCCAAGACAGGTTTGGGTAAACCCTTGGGTTGCTTGTTTCCAGGATTTGTTCATCTCAATAGCTGGCGTAATAATACTCAAATGGGTCCAAGTGTTTTGGTTTTGTCGCCAACAAGAGAGTTGGCCACACAGATTCAGGATGAAGCTGTGCAGTTTGGGAAGTTATCACAAATATCTTGCACTGTAAGATGCTTCTGAACTTTGTGCAAGAAAGTGATTCTGTTTCATATTGGCCAATTTCCATATCCTAATGTTCTTTGCAGGATTCCCGATATTTGGTGGATGATTGGCTATTTATTTTTTCGTTTCACGGGAGTCCAAGAGTGAAAAGAAAAACCCTTCTGGATTGACAATGTAGTGCAGTAGAGTTGGTTGTGAATTGTGGTGATATGGTTCTTGGCATAATTGGTGCAGACAGCATGTACTTGTGCATCTGAACTTATGTTATTGCCTGATGAGTCGCTTCTCTTTCCATTTGCTCTACTCATTTTTGGTCCAAATCCTTGTTTAAGTTTAGCACTTCTATGGTGAAACAAAACTCTTTGTAGATAAGTTGATTCTGATGTAATCGTTAATTCTGGAACTTCCTTGTTCCTGGATTATGCCAATGTCTTCCTCGTCGATAGAGAGAGGGACTACAGGGAAACAAACTCAATGCGTTCATGACCATCTTAATTAACTTCCTTTGGAAAGGAACAATGCAGTGTTGATAATCCATGTTGTAAAATGGTATTTTTACCAGAGTAATATTGTATGTAAAATTATGATATCTAAATCCATGTTGTCTATTGTTTGAGCAGATAGGAATCGTTCCTGGCAGTCGTTATTGGTATTCGTGGCCAACTTATCCTGTACGAAAAACCCCTATTTTAATCTCCATGAAGAATTCTCGTTATTCCCCAAGTTGGGATGTTCAAGTGAACAAGGAAATGAAAACAATGGAGCAGGGTTTGCCCAAATTTCTTTCAAGGGAGAAGCTTGCATACATTGCAATGTTGATCAAGAGGGGGATAAGAAGAGCTTGATTCTTGGAGGTGGTGTATTTGGAGGTATCGCTATTACTTTTGATGAGCACTTCAATGCCAGTCTCTTTTTGCCCTATTTTTTTTTATCAACTTTTGGCCATATTCATTGCAAAACTTCATTCCATGGCCCAGAGATGCAATCAGAGCAAACATTATTGCGGAGCTAGTCCTAAGCGGACACCGATTCATTCACTATCGGTTCTACAGATTGAATTTCAAACGATGCACTTTTTGCAGTGGTTGTGTATGGATGGTATCCTGTTGTTTTCTTCCTCCATTTGCATGGCTTTTGAGAGACCCTATTTCATTTTTTTTTGGTGGGCTAGTCCGTTGAAACGGTTGATTTTGATATGGTGAAACATAGGCCTCTTTTTCTTGTTTATTTGTTCGATTGTATATAGTGAATTGATGGCTTGCAGTGTATTCTAATGTGTACTTTTTGTCTTATAAAATCTTCCATTATTGTTTGGGTTGAAACGGCTTTGGACGCTCATGGTGCAAATAGGGAGTGAATTAATGCAGTAGTATGAAGGTTTATCATGTTTTGATTGTGATTTTCCGGACAGAATCAGATTGCTCTATTACTAAGCCAAGAGACACAAGTAGATGAAACCATGGTGACGCCAATCATATTTTTTCCTTGTGAATCAGTTGATGAAACCATGTCAAAACTTTCCAATTTTGTGTCAGTAAAACATCTCTCTTGGATTTAGGTGGAGCATTGGTTGATTCTTTGATAGATACACGCAATCCGGAATTGAACGAAAGACGGAAGAAAAAAAAATCTGATGACTCAATTTGATCAAGGAGCACTCTCAACTCCAGTCACTTAGAAGACGACTTCTAGTATGTGAGCGGCTTGAGGCTAAGAATGATTCAGAACGTCATTGTGAAATTCTGCCTCTAATTAAACTACCGATAGATTACATTCAATATACAAGACCCGCCCAATCTCTCTTACAGACGCATCCTTTATATAGAGGACTCATAGATGAAACTCAAATTAAAATACAAATGAAATTACACTCAAATTCTTCTGAAATAAGGATATGTCGAGTGCTCTGAGGGCCCCATGGTTACATATGTATGTTATCTCATCCGATAATTGAGTGTACCCCCATAATTGAGGTTGTAACCACCAAAAGTTGAATGGAGTGATTGGCCACCGAAAGTTGGTTTGGCTTTATTCTAAAATTATTGTTTCATTGATTCTTTTCCTTTTTTGGAGGACAACTGTCCAGTAATAAGTTCTGTCAGACATGATTGATTTCCATGTAAAATCAAAATTATGAAGGCATGGCAGAGAGGTGATTTGTTGAGAATGACAGAATGATTGAAGGAACAAGTTGAGATTTAAAGAAGCATGGATGTTTTTCGGATTTGTGGGTTGTGTGAGAGAGTTCAGGGTAGAGAGAGTGGGAGAGTATTCTTTCTTTCTTTTTTGGCAAACTGGAAGTTCATAGAACGAACTAGAAAGATTAATACAGCGTCCTGGGGCATTTCTCACCCCTCTTGTCTTCCAATAATTGGAAATTAATACAAACCGGCGTAGAAATATATAAATTAAAAAGGGAAGACAATGAGAAAGTGCATCTCTTGAAAGAAGGTCGGCACATTGTTGCATTCCCGCATGACGTGATTGAGCGGCGGCGGCGCTCCCAGTCGGTGGAGAAGATCCCTGCAAGTGCAAATAACATGAAGGAGGTGGTGGTTAATTACTGTTAGCCTCATGGAGGAGGTCGATAACATGAAGAGCATCCACTTCAACAATCACTCTGTTGATTTGCTTTTCAATTAGGAGGTTAATTAAGGCCCCATTGGAGGGTCATCGTTTCCGCTGCTAAGCTTGAAGCTAAGCCCAGTTTGGATGAGAAACCTGTTATCCAATTACCATTCAAATCGCGCGCAATTCCACCTGCACAAGCTTCTGATGTTGGGGTGCAACCACTACCATCAATGTTGGGGTGTTGCAACGGATAGCAGATGTGTGCTTTGCGATGGTGGGGGTGAAAGTCATGATCATTTATTCTTTCCATGCCCTTTCTCTCTCAATGTATGGAACCAACTGATGTATAAGAATAATAATATGCATAGAGTTCCCGGTTGTCTTCGTACCGAGATATGGAATGGGTTGCCCAGCATAAGGGGAATGATAGCCTGCAACACTCTCTTTACAAGTTGACTATTGCTGCTACTGTCTATCATGTATGGATGGAACGAAATCATAGAAGAGTCTTTCAGAATAAGAGGATAGATTCAGAGGGGATATTTGATTATTTCGGGCATTATTTCTGATATACTCACGATGGTGCATTTGTGCTTGGAAGAAGGTGAGGAAAACTCCTGACAATCAGAGAATATGTCTGAATTGGAACATATCTTGTAATACCCTCTCTTGATTTTGTTTCTTGTAAGTACCTTTTTAGTAGGAATGGTTTTGTTTTGTTCGTAGGTCGTTAGGGTTGGAAGTCTGTTCTTAAGCCCTGTTCTTAGGTTTCCTTGGTTGTATGTGTTGGAAAAAAAAACTTGATTTTGCACAACTTGAAGCTATTATTGAGTGGGTCCCACGCATCCACGTGGACCGATCCACATACCGTTGTGTTCGTCTTGGTTAGGAGATTAAGATTGAACACTTAATTGGAGAAAATCAAGTCATGGTGAATGAGAAATTGCCATGGGAAGTTGGCCCTCACATGGTGTTTGGAGGAGTGGAAAGAAGGCTAATCCCACATTGGTGGGAGGAGGAAAGGTTATTGGGAATAAATAACCCAAGTGGAGCTCAAAGGGTTGGCCCTTTGGGTCATAGAAGTTTTGTAGGGGAAGAGGGCATGGACAAGTATGTTTTTCTCTTATAAAACATGCGCGCGCCGAACCGGGCTGGATTGGTCAAAAGATTGGGCTTGGCCCAATGTTGCCCGTCATTTCTTTCCTCGCATCTGTTCGCCGGCCAACAGGCGTGCCGGTCTGTTCCGAACCCATCTGCCTTTTCCGGCCAACTGGTACCTCGGTTCCGAACAGGTGTCTTGATGCCTATAAATTAGACATGTTTCTGCATCATTCAATACGAAATAATCTGGCATACATTCTGCATACTTCACACATCGATTCTGAGAGTTCAACGTAGTTTTGGTTCGCCTACCGACCAGATTGCAGTGCTGCTTCCGGTTGGTGAAAATCGGGTAGTCCTGGGAAGCAGACGTCCGCAGGTTTCCATCAGCACCGTAGTGGAGGGCGAATTTGCTTTAAGGACAGAGTTCTACTCGCCTCGATTAATCCGTTCATTGCCAATTTCCGGACGCCTGAAATTGGCTAAGTAAGTTTCGCATTCCTTGAATCTTTTCTGTTTTAATTTCCAGAAAATAGAAGCCGGGTGGATAACAGTATGTTGTGTTCAGAGGTAGCTCCTCTGTTTTGATATAAAATTTTAACTTACCCAAAAAAAAAATTGAATCCAAGGCCAAGAAAAATGATAATTTTTTTGTAATTTGGAATATTATCTGTTGGAATATCAAGTTTTAGTTTTGCGAAACCTAACTTCGTATGTAATTGATAATTGTGACGAGAACGGCCCGGTGTGGGTTTTAAATCTATTGAATTGTGAATGTTTATGTACAATGTCGTTTTTAGTTTTATCTGATTGTTGATGTTAATAGTTTGAGAAGCCAGACGTCGGGCTAGGCCATAAAGCAATGAAATTATGTCAATTTTTTTCAAAGACTATACCCATGAAAGCAATTGCGGACACAACATGACACATACCGACACAATTTCAACCAAGTGTAGTTCTACTTTGGCTTGCTTATTGATATGGACACGACATGATATGGACACAGGATACGGTCACGACACAATACAGAGGATCATTAGACCCCACCTAGTACATCATTCCATTTCACCAAAATAACAGCTCGGCGCAACATCTACAAGTCCTATTTCATCTACGGGATGCGCATCCCGTACAAATTCCATTCCCAAGCAAATAATAGGTTTAGTAATTAAATTCCATTTCACCAAAAAAACGCCACCGCGGCAAATTTACGAGGCATCCCCTGAACAATAAAAAAAATAATACAATGCAAGTGAACTACTACTATTCACCATTATCCGTTGCATTCATCGTTGCATTCATCTTTTTCGTAAATATTTGTTGTCCTCCGCATCCCTACCCTTGAGTTTCCAGAATAGTTGGTTGTGGTCCTTCCCAATATCGACCTTGATATTCTAAAATACTTTTGTCCTCCTCCCAAACTTGAATGTCCCCAATAGTTGATTGAGACCATTTAATAGGCTTTGTGAACTTGGGGAGGACCAACAAGGGGAGTTGTATGCACTAAACAGACTCATGAAGAGCACTATTCATAAAACAAGTATTGCCCAAATTCTGCTATCCTGCCAACCCTTAGTTGATAGGTTCATAGCTCAATTATTCACCAATCAAACTACAATTTCGTTGAAGGATTGCAATCAAAATCTTGAATCAGAGGGCATCCAATCTTCTTTTAAAGGCTGTCAAACACCCATCAAAATCCCCATTGGTTCCACCCAGAAACTTACTTTCTGTACCCAAGCTTCATAAAATTTCACCACAATTCAAACATTTTTTCTAACCTGAAAGTTTACTTGGTAGAAAGTAAGGTCATTTGAATCGACACTCAAGCCAACACAACACTCAAGCCAATTTGACTCTAGGTTCAAAATGAAACCCTGATTTTCGAGTTAGGGTTTTTTTTTTTTTTCCCAGCGACTCAATTTAGGTTTTTTTTTTTCCCAACAACTCAGTTAACTAATTGAAACAAGAATAGACCTCTCCCGCGATGGGGGAGCACTGGGTTGGGTTGTAGTGCTTGCCTGTGGTGGTGGGAAATGGAGTGGTGGTGGTGGTGGTGGTGGTGGTGGTGGTGGTGTTGGTGAGAGACTGAGAGCCCCTCTCGGGAAGGGGGAAACTTTTTTTCTAAAACAACGTGTTCCCGATGGCGTTATGCTGACATCAGCACATTGTATGCTTGTGTCTTGTTTATTGTTTCAAAAATGTTAGGAACACAATAATCTAAACACAGCCTCTCACATATATGTTGGGCCTACACGAACTAATAGCTATAATGAAAAGTAAAAAGTTTTTAAAGTTAACAATATTTGTGCAAAATATAGCTCACAATGTCATAATCAAACTTAACAACCTCTTTAGAAATAAATTTTAGGCTTTGGATAATCAAACCTAGCTATTTTTTTGATAATAACCAAATTTAATAAACTCCACGTATTCTCAATCAAATACACCAATAATTATATAAAAATGTTCTATCTCTCTTCCCTTTTCCTCTCTCTTTCTTTTCGAACAATATTTTTGAAAAAAATATTTTACTAAAAATATTGTCTTTTCCAAAAAAAAAAAGTATCAAAAACTATTTTCTATTTCTAGTAAATAGTTTTTATTAGTTTCAAAATAATTTATAGTAAAATTATTTTTTCGGTTCACAATTTTTTGTTTTTTGTAATTTAATAAAATGATGTGACAAGTTTTTGTTATCCAATTTTGATTATGTCATTGTTTGTAGACATCTACATTGCTAATTTTAGCAATCTCTTGAATGAACAATCAAAAACTAATTTGACAACTTTTGATTATCAATTTTTGATTATAACATTACTAGTGCTTACTACGCACCCCGGTTGAAATTATCTGTGCCTACAGCACTTGCTAGCTAGTGACTCAAACACTAAATCGGTTCATTAGTGTGTAATTAGCAAATAATGCCCTATTCGTACTGGCCTAATATTTTCAAGGCCATCTATGTACTCAACGGGAAAATTAAATCATTACCAAATCCGGCAAATTAAATACCAATATTGAAAGAATCAGTACTCAACCATTTATTCCAGAAAATGTAAAGTATTTACGAAAATTCAATTAGTTTGTATGTGAATGGTAGAGAAATCTGGACCGTTGGATTTGAAATTTGTGTTAGGGAGAAATCTGAACCGTTGAGAGAGAATATTATTTAGAAATATTTTCAATTAGGAAAGGATCAGAACTATTAGGTAGATACTATTACAATCAATTATGTAGATACTATTACAATCAATTATCAATTAGGAAAGGATGAGAACTACAATTATGGAATTTGACTGATTCTAACCTATGTGATTGATGCGTGGTGGGTGCCACCTAGAACAAATGGTGCCACATGGGTGCCACATAGGACAAATATGCCACGTAGGACAAACGCCCTTCTGTTTTATAATATAGAATAGAATGTATACCCATATATTTGGATTGTTAGCACTTTTGTTTTTTTCCCCTCCCATACCACTGAATAATTTCCCCTCCCATCCTTATCACAAGTACTACAGTCATAAGAATCGGAAAGTCTACCCACATACAATATGTGCACAGATTTTGTTATGGGACTTATTACGGGTCTCACACAAATCATCTTATCCATTCATTAAATGTAAAACATTTTTTTAAGGGTTTCCGTAAAAAATAAGCTTAATCCGATACCTATAGATTCTCGATCCAACCATATATAACTTTTCTTTATCCGAAAATGTGAATGAAAAGTTAGATGTTTGGATTAAATATCTATAGATATCGAATTAAGTTTATTTTTTACGAAGACCCTTAAAAAATTATTTTATATTTAATGAAGGGCTCGAATGATTTGTGTGAGATCCGTGATGGGCCCCACAATAAAATCTGTGCACAGATTGCTGTGTGTAGCAGGACTCATGATTCTGATTCAGAACCATAAGAATTGCTGCTCACCGCCCGTTACTCTCTCTCTCTCTCTCTCTCTCCAGTTCTCTTCGTCGATCTCACGCTTGACGGAGTCGTAGCAGCGGAGGAAATATGAGGGTAACCCCGGTATGCACAGTTCCTGTTCCTCTCAACTTGTTTCGTTAAGACGTATTGCATTTTTTTGATATTTCATTTTGGTAGACTCGAATGACCTAGGGTTTGTTCTTCCACAGCAGCTAGTTCAGTGCTAGCATTTTTCAAGGTTTGCATTTTCATGGACCGATAATGATTCGAAAATTCTAACAGCAGGGACAGTTTACGGGGAACCACGCAGGGACAAACGTGTTTGGCTCTATTTTGGGTCCCAAAAAAATTTAGAAAAATATCCATAAATTTTTGAATATTATTTTATGGGGCCTGTAAAAAATCAGTTCTTGCGGATATCGGTAAGTATTACTTTTGGATTCGTAGGGGCAAATTTGCTCGTTCGTCCTTATGAATCCCTGGTTTTTTACAGGGTCTCATAAAATAATATTCAAAAATTTATGAATATTTTTCTAGTTTTTTTTGGGACCTGAAATAAGGCCAAACACATTTGCCACTGCGTGGTTCCCTGTAAATTGTTCCTATTGATAGCAGGACTCATAATGATTTAGCCATTTAGGGCTTCGGTTTGGTCTGGCTACACCGATCCTGGTGTTTAGTCGGACGAAGTGCTAATCAAACAACAACAACAATAACATAACCCATCTAGTTCCCGATCATTGGGGATATGAGCGGGGATGATTGGAGATAGATCTAACTTTTGGCAATATATGCACAAAGTGGCTGCTCTCAGGTACCACTGAAACAGTGGCCTGCCCTCCCTGATCCATTTGGAAGCGCTAATCAAACAAAAATAAAAAAGTGAACTTTGGCCACTGCTATCCTAAAATTATGATTTTGAAGTTCCTTTCAGATTCATATTTATTTTATTTTGATGAATATTTTTTTCAGTAATTTTAGCTGTAGAAGAATAAAGTTTAGGTAGGAAGTGATCATCTTAGCATGAGAAGCTACCCAGCGGTTGGTTGTATTGATTATCTGTAGGGAAGAAATTTCCGGATGCTTCACTACCCTTCTCTCTCTCTCTCTCTCTCTCTCTCTTGTTAGCTACCTTTATTGTACTTGTTGGAGCTAGAATGCTAGTAGTTGTAATCATTAACAATTGACAGGAATGGATAGACAAGATTGATGCTATTGATGAAGACATGGAAATCCGTATCCACTGTGCTATCAACAGTGATGATAAGGAATTAGTGATCTCGTTGATGAGAAGTCCGGATTTTCTTAAGAGCAATAGATTTGCTCATGAAGATGAAATTTGGCGGAGTATCTGTACCGCTGACGCCGTGAATTGTGCCACTTCATTGCTGGAAGGGGAGTTGGGCCGCTGGCCCCGGGCAGTAGATGTGAATACGCCAATCCTGGGTTTCGGAGGACGGGGGGCTAAAATTTTGCCCCTGCATTATGCGGCTCATTATGCATGTCCTGGAGTGATTAATGTAATTCTTAGCCGCGGAGCTCGAACTGATATCAGACTATATGATCCACAAAATGAACTCGGTGCCGGTGGGTTGCTCCCACTCGAGATAGCACTTGATTTTGTGAGGTAACTGGGGGGGAAAAAGGGAGAAAGAGGAGATTTCAAAAAAGCACTTCTTTCTGGTTTTGGCATTATGTGTTTTTTTTTTTGGTTTGTTATGTCTGACTTTTTGCTCTTGTTGTATTGCAACTGATTGTGCAGAGACTTCTTGTCAGAGTGGATTGTTTTCTCTCCGGGAGAATCTACCTTTTTTCAGTTGATAGCATCCCTTTGTCATCCCAGAATGGTATGTGTTTCTTCAAATATTTCTTAGTTGAAATAGTTTTTGTAACCTTAGCCGACGTGTATGGAGTACGGATACTTCGATATGAGAGTTGTATTGTTACCGTTTCGGCAGCGATACCAAAACTCCGCTGATTCTCGCAGACACGCATAAGGACAGTATCCATTATGATTTTTAAGTATCGGATATTCTGAGTTACTTATCGAAACTCAAGGTGTTTCTACTTCTTGCGTGGGCTTAGTAAAATTGTTAGGGATAAAGAGATTTATAGACTCATGCTACCTTACTCTTTTGAGAGAAAGATGCATGACATGACAAAGGCATTTTCGAATGGCTATGCGCAGTCCATTGGATTAGGAATAGACTTCTTAATCTAGCTTATCCTAGTCGTAACCGTTATTCTAGCTTTTCTAGTTTTCTCGGCTCGCCATATCCGTATTATATTCGTTTACCATCCCATATCAGTATTCATGTTTCACGTGTGAAGTGGATTAAAAAGTTATGCTTTTTTTTTTTGGCAATTTGTTGTCGCAGAAATTTTTGTTGGAGGCTTGTAAGTTGCTTGCATTGTCCTCCCAGAACGTTGCGAAGGAGGCTTACTATTATGCCACCAAAGGAAAGCTCACAGAGTTTGCTGTCTTGCTAATGGTCGCTCGCGAAAAGGTGTTAGCTCCTATCACATTTTCTAGACAAGATGGCGATGGTCGCAACGGAAGTATGACGCTTCACCAATACCTTGTAAATGAAATTGGGTCACTATTTGACAAGGAGTGGAAACTACCGGGCTCACTTGTGAAAAAGAAGTTAACTTCGATTCATGGCAAGAAAATGGTTTTGAGTTCAGCTGCACTATTGGTTGAAGTTTTTGAGAAGGCTGGCCAGGCTATTGAGGAATATGTACAGTTAGAACGTGGCAGTGTATGTAGATTAATACCAGCTCCATGCTTTGTTTCATCCTATCTTGCTTCTTTGCTTCATATTTCGAATAAGTTATGTTTATTACGCAGGAGTCAGATACCCAAATAGATGGAACTGTGTCGAGTGTTTGTGAACAGAAGAATGCATGATCCGTAGGTGCATGATACCAATATCGATAAGCTTTAGCTTGTTGCAGATCAGAGCACATCCATCCATTGTTTTTATTTCCCCATAATATATGTAGCTGTAGTCAAATTGTTGAGGACCCTCGAATCCTTCATTTTTGAGGTTTTAGTTCTCTGATCCCTAGATTTACAACGAAACCCTGCACACACCTGACACCTGTTCCATGTAGCAAAGGGTATGTGAGCTTTGTGCGCAACTATTGAGGTGTTATAGTTCATGCAGGTAATGCACACCTGACACTATTTCATCAGCTAATCGTTTGGTATTCCATTACAGGAAGAGGATGAACAAGTGGAGAAAGATGTGGCTTTGAGGCTTGGGGAAGTTGGATTTACATTGAAGAATGGAGACTTTGATTTTAGCATCAAAAACTGGTTGGGGAGCGCGATTTTTTTGTCTTTTTTTATTCATTGCGTTTCTTTTATTTATGCTCGATTATTGATCTTCTTATGTTCAAGGTTGTTAAGAATAAGTTACCTATTATGTCATTAAATGACCTAATGGAGACTGGAGTACTTTTTGGTTTTCCCTATGGCAGGATGAGTTCTCATAATTCCGTAAGGACCCCAATCAAGCCCCTAGAGACTTCATTAGGTAATTTGTTGAATTCTATTGAACAAAAGTTACTTCTGTGTCCTTGTAAGTTATGATGAATTGAAAGATGCACGCGAGCTTCTGACATGTTCTCTTAAAACAGAGGGTTTATCTCAACTGGTGCATCCTCCCTTTTCCTTGTTGCAACAACGGAATTATCACCCAAGGGTTAGACTTGTTATATTTATTATGTTCTTTGGTGTTCTGCTTGTTTTTTTTTTTTGGGTTATGCGTTCTCAACCTGGATGCGTTGTTCCTTCGGGGTTTTTTTTTTTCCCCGGGTACAAAGAAGCTTTGTGCTATAATAAACATCCTTTGCCATTTTGCTAGTAAGACTTTTAGCGATTTGAAGGAAGACCACATATATACAATCTTTTAGCGATTTTAAAGACCACATATATAAGAAATGCTTTTAATGGAGGCCACATATATTCAAAGATAGATACATTTGGGGGGTGGGGGGTATTGAAGCTGAATTACCCCCAATGTCTTGCTGATCGATAAGGGGAGGGGCTACAGGGGAACAATCTCAAAGTGTTCATGATCATCTTAAGAGTGCTGCTACTGGTACAACACACAGACAACGCGTTTTTGGGCACGTCTTAGGTCCAACAAAGATAATCGGAGCCGATCATTTTATTCAATATATTTTGCTTAAGGTCCCCGTAGAAAAGGCCTAAAGATTTTGGACGTTTAGTAAATGTCCTTATCGATGTCGGATGGAGTGGATTTTTTACGGAGACCTTAAGCAAAATATATTGAACAAAATGAGCGGGTCCGATTATCTTTGTTGGACCCGAAACGAACCCAAAAGCGTGTTGTACGGGCTGTGTGTGTGCATACTGCTATACCAGTAGCATTTTCGCCATCTTAATAAGATCATGAACTTTCTTTGAAAAGAACAATTCAATGTTGGTGATCCTTTCTTTCTTAAATGTTATTTTGACCAAAGTTGTATATACACACACGGCGGATCCTGTAAGGGATCCCGCACAGAGAGAAAAATGCGGGCTTTTTTCTACAGCCGTTGGATTGTGTTTTCAATGGTCTGGATCCGTGGACGATCTTTGACCATTAAAAAACTATTGAAAACACAATCCAACGGCTGAGATCATGGTCTGCATTTTAGCCAAAATACAGGATCCCTTACAGTATCCGGACTGTGTGCGTATATATATATGACTCTATTTTGACCTCTGTGTGTGTGTATATATTCAAATTATGATACCTAAATCTTTGTTGCCCGTTGTTGTTTGAGCAGATAGGAATCATTCCTGGCGGTGGTTATTCGTATTCGTCTCCGACTTATCCTGTACGGAGAACCCCTATTTTATTCTCCATGAAGAATTCTTACTATTCCCCAAGTTGGGATGTTCAAGTGAACAAGCAAACGAAAACAATTGAGCTGGGTTTGCCCAAATTTCTTTCAAGGGAGAAGCTTGCATACATTTCAATGTTGATTAGGAAGGGGATAAGAAGTGCTTGATCCTTGTAGGCGTGTCTTTGGAGGTATCACTTATTACTTGATAAGGCTTATTTTTCTTTTATTTCATTTTGGGATGTAATTTTCTTTGTGTTTGTTGGAGTTCCTATTGTGTCATTGTTGGTGGAAGTTTGGATGTATTCTCCGTGCATTCATGCTTTCGATGACATCATGTGTATTCGTTATGTTTCCTTAGATTATCGTATGTGGGTGAAAGCAAGCAGAGTTCGTGGGACTATACAAATGATATGTTTCATATTGAGCTAAATATTAGCTGGACTGCTTCTGTAAGATTCCTTAGCAGTTTTATCTGCAAGACTCGCTAGGATATCATCTGGACGAATGACCAAGCAAGTTGTGTATGTTGGTTGTACCCATTTTGGCAAGTGTATTAGCCATGTTATTCCCTTGGCGAAATGTGATTCAGAGTGGCAGTTGATTGAGCCAAATTTCCCTTGAACTCCTCAACAATGACCTTTTAGAGGAGAATTCGGGGGAGATACTTCCTTGATCAACGTTACTGCCACTTCGGAGTCGGATTCCATCTCCCCTCCTCTGATCTCATGGCCCAGAATTATTTGCAAGCCGTTGTAGATGCCCGAAAGCTCAGCTTCTAGACTCGTGCAATCCTCTAGACTCGTGGAGTCATCTGTAGAACCCCATGACCCAAAAACTCCTTTCTTCGCCTATAGCACCTCCACATCCTGCTCTGCCTGGGTTTCCCCTTGACCTTCTGTCAGCGTTCAACATCATCTTTTCACAACCTGGGAAGTTCCATTTAATTAGTTTTTTCCACTGGTGCAAACTAGAAGCCAAAGTTTTGAAAGCTGAAGTGATCTCATAAGCATACTTGTGAATGTTTATCATAACACTGAATATATTATTGGTTTCATTATAAAAAATGCTTTATTATTACGAGTAATCCAAATATTCCTTGGAATGACAGTGAAAAGCACTTTCTCATGGATAATCAAAATAATGACCCCCCACATTCTACAATAATAGTAACCATTCCTCCCAATGGGAAATGGCCCATTTAAGACCTGCAAAACAGGGAAGTTAGACCATATATTAAGGCTAAAAGGGTAGCTAACAAACAGGTAAATCATGTCTTCTACAGTTCTACCTCAACATTACATCTAGGACACATAACATTCTGGGACATAGATGGTCCTTTGTAGATTGGTGAGAAGTCCATGGAGGTATAGACAGAGAAAGCCCTTAAAGCAGGAATCACAGTGGTGGCGACAGAAGCTACATCAGTGGTGTTGAGGATAGCATTAAGAGCATCCACATCCCACACCTCTCAGTAGTAATGTAATTACTCATCGTGCCGCATGTTAAAGTTATCCCCATTACCCAAACTGGCAAATCCATTTAAGACCTTTTTGGAGCACTTCTCTAGTTTGGGTTATACTAATCCAAGCATGAGAGGCTGTTCTTTTAGGGGCCAATTTTGGAAGGAATGATTATAAGACAAGTTGAAAGCAGAGCAGTTTTTCCTCATATGAGTTCTCCCTAACAACTTACTGAGGAAAGCAACGTTGTTTTCTTGAGCTTTTCTAAAACCTGAACCACCACCTTGTTTAGACGTACAAATTGTATTCCAATTAATGAGGTGAACCTTCTTATTAGCTACGCCGTCCCTCGCAAATGAAGTCCCTATTGATTTCATTTTATCAATCTTATCACAATTTGATAGAGGAAGAGCCATAGTTTGCCTAGAGAAGAAGGGATAGCAAAGGTAGCAGATTTGACAAGGGTAGCTCCTCCCAGTAAAGATGGGTAATTTGCTTTCCACCCTGAAAGCATTTTTTGCTTATTTTCAATAATGTATCGGTAGTGTTTATTAGAGAGCAAAAGAGGGACTCCTAAGTGCGTGCCAAGATTAGTAGTTAAAGGAATATTGCATTTTCTTCTAGGAGCTTGTTCCCTGCTTCTACTTACATCGAAAAAACTAGGGGCACATACAAGCATGTACATATCGTGCACGTATGGATTTTGTGGGGCCCACCTCGGGTCCCACGAAAATGATTCGAACCGCCCATTATTTTTAAAATATTTTTTTTATGACACCCCGTAAAAATATCAGCTCAACCCGATATCGGTAAGGATTTTTTCGGAATTTGTAGGGGCGAAACTCGCTCCTACAAATTCAAGAAAAATCCTTACCGATATCGGGTTGAGCTGATTTTTTACAGGGCTCTATGAAAAAATATTTTAAAAATAATGGACGGTTCAAATCATCTCTGTGGAGCCCGAGATGGACCCCACAAATCTCATATGTACATGATATGTACCTACTATATGTACCCATAGCAAGACTCTACTTACATTAGGGGATACAAACATCTGCGATATTTGATGATTAATAATTCGGCCAGAAGCGTCACAGAAAACTCCTAATGTAGAATGTACAACCACCACTGCATAGCCATTGCCAATTTGCTCCTTTTCATTTTCTTTTTCGATAAACTAAGACATGCCATCGCTGAAATTTTTTTGGCAGCAATAAACCTACAAAAGGGCACCAACACATGTCCAAATTACAGAGGTGCATGAATCCACTTACAAAAATTCAACAATCAATAAACAATTTCTATTAGAAATCAAGGGTCTCATGTGCACTTGCATAAGGAATTTTTGCCCTTCTCCACTTTCTCTATTAGATAACAAAAGCAGTCATGCCTATAGAGAATCTTACGCAAAAATACTGAAGGCAAATATAGATACATGTATTTATACAGACATGAATATATGGTATACCAGATTCTTGAGTCACCACAACGAAATTTTCACACAACTATAGGAGCTAATTGTCCATTGCAGATTTAAAGCACACACAACTCAAACTAGGATGGGTTCTATTTTGTTTGATGAGCTTTAGAATCGATGATTTACAACAACCAAGGTTCAGATCAATTATCAAACTATGGAGAAATCTACCAAACCCTAGAAAATCAAATAGCAAATCTCCATCATACATAGGAACAGTTCTCAGAACAGATCGATCAATCAGCTTATCAAAAGGGGGGAGCAAAAGTACATATATGTACGTACATGCACACACACACACATATATATATATATGAAGAGAGAGAGAGAGAGAGAGAGAGAGAGAGAGAGAGAGGAGAGTATACATACGAGATCCAGATTGATGAGAGAGAAGCCCTTCGAACCCGATCAAGGTGAGAGAGAGAGAGAGAGAGAGAGAGAGAGAGAGAGAGAGAGAGAGAGAGAGGCGAGAGATGAGAGAACTGCTCGATCTTTCTTTTCTGTAGTTGTGAGAGGCGGGAGACATGAGAAGCGTGGGAAACCCGACAAAACGACAAAATGTAGAAAGCACCGGAATAACAATTCCCTTCTCTTTTTAATGGAATTCCAATTCTCTCATTTGGGGGAATAGTAATTCATTTTGGAATAGATATTCCTGTGAACCAAACACAGGAATAGGAAATCCGTTGGAATAATAATTCCATTCCAAAGCTTATTCCATCCAACCAAACACACCCTTACTTGGGTTATTCATGGAATTAGCATATAGGATGGTTGAAAGACAATGCATGCATGGGGTTAGATCTAGGTATCGGTTAGATTTCTATGATAATAGAGATGTAATTGAAAAATGGGTGTATAAAAGTGATAGTAAATGTATGAATGATTTTAGAATGCCCAGGCGGCCATTTTTGAAGTTGTGCCACTTGCTGAGTACAATCGGGAAGCTAAAGCCAACCAGACACATGTTAGTTGATGAGCAAGTGGCAATTTTTTTGCATATCCTTGCTCATCATATAAAAAACCGGACCCTTCAGAATAATTTCCATCGCTCGGCAGAGGCAATTAGTAGGTCTTTCAGAAAAGTTTTGGTTGCGGTTATTAGGTTACAAGGGCATTTATACAAGACACCTGAACCAATACCACAGAACTCCACTGATGAGAGATGGAAGTGGTTTAAGGTAAATGATTTCAAGTTTTTGGTCTTTACAAGTAACTATGTCATAATTCAACCTGACCTCCCAACATGTTATTCCTAATTTTATAATGTTTTGTAGGGATGTCTAGGGGCATTAGATGGAACACACATACCTGTCCAAGTGCCGGCTGTTGATAGGCCTAGGTATCGAAACAGAAAAGGTCAAATTGCTACGAATGTCTTGGCAGCGTGTACCCCAAACCTTCAATTCACTTATGTGTTACCTGGTTGGGAGGGATCAGCAGCGGATGGACGGGTGTTACGAGATGCAATTAATAGAACCCATGGTCTAGTTGTTCCACGTGGTAAGACACCATGACACCAAAATCAATTGGACTTTTATTTTTGAGGTCATAGATCACTGACATAATTAAACTATATTCATTTGTAAAGTACATACTATTTGGTTGATGCGGGGTATACCAATGGTGAAGGATTTCTTGCACCGTATAGAGGTCAACGATACCATTTGAATGACTGGAAGGATGGACGTCAACCTACAACTCGGGAGGAATATTTCAATATGAAGCATTCAAGTGCTCGAAATGTGATAGAAAGGGCCTTTGCGATATTGAAAAAGCGATGGGCGATTCTTAGGAGTCCTTTTTATTACCCCATTAAAATTGAAAATCATATTATCTTAGCTTGTTGTTTGCTACATAACTATGTAAGGAACGAGTTGAAAAAAGACCCCTTTGAAAATATAAGAGTCATTGAGAATAGGGATGAAGAGGATGCAGATATTGTTTCTAGTGTTGAGACATCACCACAATGGACCTCTTTTAGAGACAACAAGGCCACTTCTATGTTTGTTGCATGGAGAGCAAGTAGAAGAGCAAGTAGATGATATGTGGTGACAAGAAGAGCTGAAAAGAGAACGCAGGATTCTGTTTTTTGTTTTTTGTTTTTGTGGTGATGAATGAGGACAATCATGTAATAGATAAAAGTGGGTTTGGATATAAATTTGGTGTTTTGAATTTGGAGAATTCGTTGCCAGTTTAATTTATTGATTTATGTATTTGGATTTGTCCCTCATAGAGAATCCCATTCAGTTGTCTTGTTTATGGTGTTATCTCGCTATGTATTTTTTTAGACAGAAGCATGGAAAAAAAGACGCACAGAAAATGGAATGATGAGGAGGACAGAGAGTTGATTTATGCTTTACACGACTTGGTGAATAAAGGGGACAAAAGGGACAATGGGTTCAAGGCAGGTTCCCTCACAGTTATTGAAGGAGTATTGCATGAGAAGTTACCTGGACATGGGATAAAGGCTAAACCACACATCGAATCTAGGATCAAGACATTAAAGAAGGATGTTTGCATCGTGTATGATATGATCTATGGAGGGAGTACTAGTGGCTTCGGATGGGATCCAAACACAAATATGGTGGTCGCTGAAAAACATATTTGGGATGACTATGTTAAGGTATTGTGCAGTTCCACTTCACGCTAAGTCATTTCTTTTCCCTTTTTTTGCCTGACCTGTTACTTTTTCTGTCTGATACAAAATTTCCACTGTACTGTAGACCAATATACCAATTAGCTACAAAATGGTAGTGTTGTGTTGTCTGATATGTTTTCGGTTCTTTCCTACTCTCATTTAAATCCCCACCCTGCTGGATTTTACATAGCACTGAAGAGTTTCTATCTTATTTCATTTTGACTCAGAGCCATAAAGATGCAGCTAACTGGAGGAATAGGAGTTTCCCACACTTTGACATGCTTTTAACAGTCTTCGGGAAAGACCGTGCCACGGGTAAGAATGCTGTTACTGCTGAGGATGTATTAGAGGAGGAGAGTAGGAATGAAGGGAGTTGTGATACAGAAAATTTAGGCATTGGTATTGAAGAAATGGAGCACTTCTTGTCATCCACGAATGGAGAAGAGAGTAACGGGAAAAAAAGAAAGAGGAGTGATGATAGCTTGGATGCTTTCCGTGAAGCAGCAACGATCATTGGTTCAAAGATTGAAGAAGCAACTAATAAGTTCAGTCAAGCTCTTGGTGTCGATCTTGCTATAGCTAAGAAGAGGGACAAAGTAAATGACGAGCTTCGGAAGCTTTCAAATCTATCTATGATTCAACGCCATAGAGCCTTACTTGCCATAGCTCGTGATCATGCGACGACTGCGTGTTCCTTTACCTTGAAAGATGATGAGAAAGAAGATTTTGTGATGGCTTTGCTTAGGGGAGATCTGTGAAGTTAGTACTTGGTGTATTTATTTTAATTTGCTTTGTTTCTTTTGTCAAGAAGATTTACTTTGGATGTTAAAATTGAAGTGTTGGGAATTCTCACATTTTAGCTCTGTCATTAGGATTTTATAAATGTGACGTTTAGCTTGTCTTTCCTGGATTTTTGTAGAAGATACGCTAAAATAGGTGTGAATTATGGACATGGTATAGCTGCTATGTGAGATTTTATTGTTGGGAGACATGCAAAAATTAGCCTAATATTGTGCAGGGTTATTTATTAATTTCATTCCATTGATGTGTGATTCTAGCATACCAAACACAGGAATTGGAATGTGAATTACATTCTTGCTATTGATTCCTAGCCACAACCAAACATGGGAATGGGAATGATTATTCCAATTTCAATTCTTCCAATTCCATTCCATTCTTAATTCCATTCCAATTTACATTCCATTAGTGTTTCCAGAATGGAATCACAGTTATAGTTGTTTGGAATCACAGTTATAGTTGTTTGTCTTTGTAAAAAATAGAACAAATCAAAGATGACTGAGAAAGGGGCCATTATTAGTAGCTTTAAAACCATTTCGTTATTTAGGATTGACCTCATTATTTTTGAGAATGAAGAGTCTCTCCATGCACAGGACACCCAAATAGGGGGAGATGGGGTCCCCAGGTCCCCTTGCCTAAGTCCTCTGCCTGCTGTTAAAAAGAGAAGTTGTTTACCATTCCATAAAATAGAAAAGCTGGGAGAAGTAGCACAAGTATGTGGGCAATTAAAAGTCTTGTTAATAGCAGCAGGGATATGAAAATTCAGGAAGCAATTTTTGTCAACTTTCAAACCATGGGGCCTATAATTCTCTTGTAGGCTCGGAACCCATCCACACCTGGAGCTTTATAGGCACACAGGTGCTTGAGAACTTCTCAAATTTCTTCATCAGTGGGAATATTCGATTGAGTAGGCATTATCTTGCATAGAAAGCACATTATGCTTGAAGAAGACGAAGCATTAGAAATGCAAGTGGGATTAGAGGAAAACAGGTTGTTGAAGTAATCCAAGACAACAGAGATAAGATCTTTCTCCTTGTCTTTTCAGTTGCACTCTCTATTCTCAAGCATGGTGATCAGACTCTGTTTACTTCGAACAATAGTGGAGAGGTGAGAACATTTAGTATTGCTCTCCCCTTTAGTGATCCATTTGATCCTGGGCTTTTCATGCCACAGCAGCTTTTCCTGTTTGAGCATAATATGGTATTGCGGAGGTCTTTTCCCAGAAGAAAGAGGTTTTGGTGAAAGGAAGAGCACGGACTATTCTGGATACCCTCAATTATGGCTAAAAGATGTCTTTTCTTTTGGAAAACATTACCAAATATATTTTCCAAATACCTGCATTGACAGCCAAGGTACCTTGGTAGTTAGGGAAATTAGGGTTCCTCAATACGAGACTCGTGACAGCTCTTTCAAAACCAGGATGGCTGGATCACATAGCTTCAAAACGAAAGGGTCTCAGATGAGTTTTAGGTGTATGATTTGGTCTAAGAGAAATGATCATAGGACTGGTCAGAATAGACTCTAGGAAGGTTCTGACAGAAGCATTAGGGAATTTAGTTCTCCTATTGGAGTTACAGAGGGCTCTGTCAAGTCTTATCACAGTGTTTGCAAGGCCTTGTCTTATCATAGTGTTTGCAAGGCCTTGTCTGTTGTTCGACCAAGTTAATTTCAACCCCTAACATACAAGGTCTAAAAAATTGCAGTCTATCAAACAGGTTAGTCACAAAATTATTTCCAAGGTCAGTGCTAACAGGTTGAGGCCTCTTCTTGATAATCTTATATGTCCTTGTCATGGTAGTTCTATTTCTGGTTGCCAGTTGTCTGATAATATTTTTGCTTGCCAAGAGATCATTCATAGTCCTAGGAATAGAAAGGGTAAAGAGTAGGATTTCCTGGGACTTGCTCCGGTCACCCTTAATGTTGTCATATTTGACTTAAATCAACAAATGTTCCAGCGCCTAGCAGGGGAGACTCCATAAATAACATCCGTTGAGATCTCGACGGAGTGGGGTTTATTCGTCTGGTCTACCTTTTCTGTGCTTCGGATCGGATAGTCCTTCTCCGAGAATAGACCTCCGACATAGACATCTAGAAGAGAGAGCTCTACTAGCTTCTCTAGCAAATGGTACTGTATGTTACGAGTAAGACTTCATTTCTATTTCCGAATTCTAACCACTTAGCGAATTATGAGGAAGACTTCATCTTCTAATGCCAACTTCTAATTGCTTAGCGAATGTCATTGTTTGTTGGTTCTTTCATGATAAAATAAAGATGTCGTGTCAGGTTTTACCCCCTTCCTAGATTATTCATTAGCATTGTAAGAAGTTGCACTATCGTTCCTTTTTATTTGTTGGATAGCTTGCTATGTTTACTTTTATAAAATGTTGCCTGGCACTGATGAAATGACAGTTCAGATGATGCAGTTGCTGCTTGGAGTTCCGTCTCAGTAGAATGTGTAAAGATTTTCCGGTTAAAGCTGAAGGTTTATGGGCATGTTTGTATGCAAGTGTTTGTTTATGTGATTATCTGTCCATGCTCTTGTGGGGGTGCATCATATAGGTAGTGGTAGTGGATGCATGTCGTAACTTATAATGTTGGCATCGGCCCTTTGAGGAATGCCTATTCCAACGTGTAATGTTGGTATTGCTGCTTATGTGATCTTAAGTTCTTAACTTATGAGTCGGTTGTAACTTATGTGGATTTTTCTTTCATGGAATTTAATAGTAACTTATTCAAAGTAGTAGTAGTTCAAAGACTTACCAACGTTATTTTGATGGTATCTATATGGTGGTACTGTGGTCTATGTTGTGGTACCGTGGTAGTGCATTTTGTTATTATTGGTATTGTATCTTGTTTTTCAGTTGGTTCCTTTGGCTATGCTGTTTGTCACCTAGTTACCCTTTTTCACTTTTTTAGCTGTGGCGAGGTCAAGAACTCTACTCGGGAGGGACCGAATTAAGAGAAGATTTTTTCTTTCGATGAAAATGAACTTTTTGAATATTGATTAAGTATATTAAGGATAGAGTTCAAAATTTAGTGAAGTATGCTAAAAAAAAAAAATTCTAATTATTAAAATCACAAAACATGGTGTGTGTGTGTGTGTGTGTTTTTCTTGTTTTGAAAAAGGAAAATTTTAAAGTGATTATGAGATTGTTATTCTACTATAAATTGATTGCCAGCTAAATGATAGATGCACCATATTCCTTGCACTAGGTGACGGTTTAAATTCTACCAACTCCATCCTCTTTCCCCTAAATTAGTACTAGTAGAATAAGGTTTTTTCTTTTCTTTTTAAAAAAATTCACATGCAAAAGTATAATAAATAAATTTCAAAGTGGGAGGCCTTGGCTGTGCCGGAGCCATGTATATCTACATGGTTCCGCGATTTTATTTTACTGGCATGATATGTCGGGCAACATGGTGTGTATACTCAACACAGCACTTGACAAGGGAAGCGAAGAATATGAGCACTCGACAAGGGCCGTCGGACAGGAAAATCAGAGAGCACAGACTGACTTCATAACACACGGCCCATCCGGACGGGATTTTCAAAATTGCGAGATATTGAGCCAAACACTTCATTCCCAAAGTTCTAAACAAGCCCTCGGACTCTGATATTTTCCCGATTCAACCCTAGATACCTTCATTGTTACCCCAACGCCTGATCTGGCAAAAGGCTCCAAACAAACCATCATGTCGTAGATGAATATGGATGACATCCATGTCCCTATTGGCACAATCAGTGCCGGTCCTAATGCTTGGAGGTCCGAAGCAAACTTCTAATGGTGGGCACTATGGGCTCCCTACATTTTCAAGATTTTTTTAAAAATTAATAAAAATACAAATATTCCGCTAGTTACCAGTACCCCGAAAGTTGTGACCTGATCAAACCATACTGGGAAAGCGGGAAAAATAAAAACAATACAATTGTAAGAGATAATCATAAACACATATCATTGCAAGACTTTTTGGATAAAATAAGATAGTTTACTTTGTATTGTAACTATGATTTGTGTGAAAAATAATAATACTACAAAATAGCTCGCTCGATTTTTTCAATTTTCATACTGTGGGACTCGTACATTATTGTTGTGTTTGTTAACTGCAAATTTCTAACAAAATAGTAATTGAGTTATGTGATTTTCATAATATTGTGAATTGAATAAAAAAAGATCCCAGTAATTGGGATCTCTGATTTTGAAGCCAAAACCTCAATATATGCGCATTTGTGCGAGACATGTAGTATGGGAAAAAGCACAAATTTTGGATTATTATTAGTACTTGGTAAGGGTTTTCACAAAAAATAAGCAGGAGGGTGTTGGCTTGGAATCCATTTGGTTGAAAAGAAACATGCTCCCCCCAATGGGACTGCTTTGAGTGGTAAAACGAAAGAACTTTATTACCTTTTATAATTGAATAGACCATTGAAAAATACTAAATTTGGTTCTTCTAAAATATGTCCACTGGGCGTACAATAAGGAAAAAATAAAATAATCTGCATCAAGTAAGAAACTACCACGTGTTCCTGTTCCTTTCTGGTCTAATTGGGCCAAGCCAAGCCTAGAACCAAAACTAATCCTAACAGAGTGCTTCATCCACCGCCGCCACAACTAGAAACACAGCCGCCGTCGAGCAACACTAGCAACCCCACTACCACCACAACCTGCCACCACCCGAGCCCCCACCACACCCACCTCGCCACAAACCACCATCACCGCCAACAGCAAACCAGCCATCCCTCCAAATATCAACTCCCACGGATCAAACGCCGAAGAAACGGCGGCCCGCATCCGCCCACGAGATTGTTGATTCTAGGTATGAATATATAGTAGATTGTGAGTGACACTATTTGCGTCAGGCTCAACGTCTAAGTCGGGATGAAAAACATCGAGTGCCCTGTACTTTTTTCGTTAATAATAATTAGATAATTAGTTTGACTTTGTCTAAAAATTTTATAATGAACTATGTAAATGTTGTTGGGCTATCACTAATATAATTTTCTCTATTTTGAAAAAAAAGAAAGAAAAAGAAATCCGTAACCCACCACCAACCGGCTTTTACTGCACGAGATGACGTCATGACGACGTGTCAATAATATCGATTGGTGGTTGTGTATTCTAATCATAAGGTATTTTTTTTTTGGGAGTTGATATTGCCACACCCTAAATTGTTAACGCCACACCCCCTGCAGTGTATTTTTATGTAAAAATACACTGCAGGGGGTGTGGCGTTAACAATTTAGGGTGTGGCAATATCATTTCCCTTTTTTTTTAAAAAAGAGAGAAGAAGCATACTTTAAACTATTGGACCCCACACCAGCCTGGAAGTCCATAGAACAGAACACGTGAAGGCTTACTTCGTGATGGTAAAACTTTAAGATAAAAACATGCAGACGGGGGGCCGCTCCTGCTCCCAACTACCCTCAAAGAAAACCCTAGTAGTAATACTATATATATACAGAGAGGGAGAGAGAGAGAGAGAGAGAGAGAGAGAGAGAGAAAAGTATTCTTTATGTTTGTTTTCCATTCGGCTGAGAAAACTTTAATCTCTTTCCCACACACACAGAAAAAAGAAAAAGAAAAAGAAAAAGAAAAAGAAAAAGAGAGCCTGTTGTTAAAGATTCTTCGTCTCTCTCTCTCTCTCTCTCCTCGTATCGAAAACGTACGTCTTCCTTCTTTTTTTCTATTTCTCCTTTTATTTCCTTGTTGTTATGGTGGCCTTGACCGATTTACTGTTTGTTTCTGATCGCGCTTATCTGTTAACAATTAGTAATACTCAGTTCATCAGTTCTCAACGGCTCACGGATTAAGGCCGGCCCGGCGCGATGCTTCTCTCCCGTGCGTTCTGTTGCGGTGAAGGGGAACAAGTCTTCCACATGGGGAGATTGTTAGATCCGATCCGACGAATATCAGCACGAAATAGAAATAGAAAGAAAAGGAGAAGGAGAAGGAGAAGGAGAAGGAGAAACAGACTGTTTTTCCGATGATCTGCCGTTGAAGGTATTCTTTTTCATGCCTTTTCACCTCCTAGCTTTCTATTTCAATTGCCTCTTGTTTTGTTTTCTCTCTCCTTTTACTTCTACTTGTGATCCATTATTGTATGGAGTATGGACCTGTAATAATGAACCGGCGAAGATTGATATTTCATATCCCCAGTTTTCAACCCCGAACTGCACGCATCGAAAGGTTCGCGAAGCAGACAAAACTATACTGATATATGAAAACGACTTTGTAGGCATTGGACTCGGATAATTTATTCACGGGTATAAGACTTATACAATCAAATTTATTCCCAAGTCATTTTTCCAAAGGAGGAGTATCCTCTCCGGTCCATCCGTGTCTTATTATAGTGACACAAATCGTTCACGTTTTAGAGCTCGTTGAGAAAGATTTTTCACGCTAAAGAATCAGGTTGATCGGATTCTATTTTATATAATTTTGGAATGCATTTATCTTGAGATTAATGGGTTAAATGGGTTCGATTCGGTGTTGTATTCTTTTTATGTCTAAGACAAATATGTTCCTAAATTATATGGGGCGATGTCTCGTCAAAATTGACCTTTGGCATGGTTAACGTTTTTTGACGAGCTTTAAACTATGAATGGCTTGGAGCATCAAAGTGAGCCCCGGAAAGGCCCACAAACCGGATGGGCAAATCTCCTTTTCATGTACTGGAGAGGAGCTCCACTACAACAAATAAGTCCTTTTATAGCGTGCCAAAAATACTATAGAATGATATACATAGCGTTTCGAAGAACGCCTTATTAGCCGATGTAATTAAAAGTCCTTTCTTACCATAGAGATCATTGAACGCTATTGTTAACATATTCCATGGCGAGCAAAGCACGCTATAAAAAGTTAAACATAGCGTTTAGATGGGTGCTGTACTAGCCCCTGCTGTTATAGGTACTAGACCTTCCACAACGTTCAAAGACTGCTATAAATAAGAGACCTTTCGTAACATTCAAAAACTGTTATGAATAAGTAACTACACTAATAAAATTTGGACATTCCATAGCGTTTATGTCCACTATAACCTGTCAACTTCATATATAAAATTGTAAGCATCCATCACATCCTATCCGAAGCTCTGAAAAGAACAACCAAAAACAATCGTCGAGCAATCAATTGCCATAAAGAAGCTCCCATATATTCACACATTGTTCCATACAAAACCATGCAGTAAGAGACTTCATCTTACATCACTTAAGTTTAAATATAAGTAGCTAGCTAGCTATAGCCTTCATCTTGCTAACAACATTTTCATGGAGAAAAGTTGCCCAGCTATATGTCTTCATACAAAAAAGGAGCATTGAGGCGCTAAAAAAAAGGAGATATCAATGCAAAAACTTCTATTGAGATCCAATGTAGCAAGATCATAATCTCCATCTCGAGCGAAAAGTGATAAATTATCGATCTTCTCTTTCAACCAATCGACCTACATACAATCCAAGAAAGAGACTTAGAAAATAACACTTAAAATTACTTCCCGGGTTCTAATTCAATCATGAAACTAGAGACACTAAATGAACTGAAGACCTGTACTTCACAGTTTCAGCAAATTGAAGCAACAAAATCTGTATATTTCTAGCAATAGGATACCATATTCTAGCATTTTATCTATAAACAAAACATATTTTTCTGCCCTCCAACAAATCACCAACATGGTTTACAACTAGACTAGAAAAAAAAAAAAAGCTTTAACATCAATCTAGCGGTTACACAGCCCCAAGTTGCTACCAGTTGAAGAACAACACCAAATGGGACTGAAAGTAACATGGAGCAAAGACTGAAAAATGAACTTCATGAACACATTTTTTTACGAGTAAACCATGCACAAACAACATTATGCCAATCATTTCTCAACCCCCAGTAAAACAATACCCTTATTTACTCCAAATATTCGTTGCATAAACAACATTATGCCAATCATTTCTCATCGTACTCCATAACATGAAGAATGCACATTGCGACACTGCCAAAGAAATTATTATTGTAGTCATTGGACATGCCCCACAGCATGGACACATAAAGGGACACTTGTCCTTCTTTCCCTCAGTTGTTCCAATTGCATAGCAGTTGCTTTGATAGTGAAAGTGTCAATGCTCTGTTAGGTGAAATTTCTGCTTGTGTTAGTCAAGCTAAGAGAGCATGAATTTCTTGGAAAAATACAAAAGAAGAAAAATACAAGAGAATAAATTTGGAGTGGACAACTCCCTTCAACGGTCACTCCAATTGAACGCCTCGAACCCCAAAGAAGAGACATCGAACACACTCGAATGAGTTCAATCAGATACAGGGCGCACAATAGAGACCTAGAATCAACGACTCTGAACCCTAATTTGCAGAAAGGTCCCTAATTTGCAGAAAGTTAACATGATAAAAGAGAAAATTGAGCGCAATAGAGACTGAAATCCTAAAATAGACTCAAGGACGATAGGAGTATGAGAGAAGGCCAGTTTTTGCAGTTGGTCTTGTACATGCCTATATCTGATGTGCTACTATACTATAAATTAGTCTGTCAACTTGTTTTGTTCTCTTTCTCCTGATAACTAATAAGCAAAAAAACAATAGAAACCATGGGTGAAACAAACTCTTTTACTCTACAAAGAGGGACAGAGCAATAAAGGGGAATCTTTTCTTTCATTACGTTACAACAATTATGGCCCCAACTTGAGCAAATTCATTTGCTCCTTAGCTGGAAGCCTGGAACCACCCATGAAGCATTATGCAATCATTTATGAAGAACCAAAAAAACAAGCTAAATAAACTCTGCTGATGCAAAGAGACAAGTTTTAGAGAGAGCATTACCTGAAAAGTGATTAATCAATCTGAAGAACCTAAAATAGAAAATCACAAGGCCAAAGAATTTGTAGAAGTAGTCAGTTTTTGGCACTTGCAATAGGCATTAAGTATTCTGATAATGGCACAGACTAAGTAGAGTAAGAGAGAGATTACCATGTCTTCACTTCCTTGTGCTTGACACTTATAAGCTTGTAGTTAGATTGTAAAAGCTAGTAACTCCATTCAACTTCCAGGAACTTTAAACAAAATAAATGTCAGAGCTTAGTAAAAAAGCCCCACAGCAATGCAACAATTACCGAACTAAGAAAACACTACATAATTTACTCCTTTACACATTCAATTGAAAAGCAATATGGAACCTACCGAGAGATTTCTAAGTATTGAGCACTTTGTAAAAAAAAAAACTTAATACCTAGGGAAAAGCTATATTTGTTGTAGTGAGCAGCCATACGTACACAACAGAAGCATAAGAGTAATGGGGTTATCTATCATCACATAACTTGACATGTACACAACAGAAAGAAAGTTTTCGTTTCAATTTTTCAACAGTCGTATACCCCTCAGGAGTGGTGAAAGTGATTTCCAAAGAAGATGTCTAGTTAAACAGCTATGTCACAACTCACAAGAATGGAGTTGTCCCCAAGCATTCTTCTTATCATTTTCTACCATGGTTTTCTCTAAGTCCACAGAGTTAAGTTGCACCCACTAAAATGCAATTTACCTTTCAAAGGATAAACAGGAACTAGTACGAAACACCCAATAATAAACTCCCATTTCTCATATAGCTAACAAAATGAGTTCGAAGTTTTAAAACCCATTGAAGAGATGAAAATGAAGCAGACCTTACTCATATAGTATCAACACTTTTCAGATAATGCAAATCCCAAAATGGCAAAATATGAAGCCATCCAATTGCCTAAACAAATTAAAGTGACAAAAAACTTGATCAAGAGGAACCCAATATATGCTGTTTGACATTCTATTGAAAGGAACTAGAACAAAACACTCTCAACGGGTCAAGGTATCAATTCTTCTCTGTTAAATCATAAATTACTCATAAGCACATAATGAAATCCAAGCTGTATATACAGATTTATACGAACCAGAAGTTTATTTAGGGCTGGATAAGAGAACTAAGGTTTACACTTTGGGCTTAATTTTTGGAAACAATTGAGGGTTTTTGAATATGGTTTCTTTTCTAGAAAAAATCTAGGTTTTCTGAAATTGGGAGTTATAGAAAAAATCTAGGCGCAAGTTTTTCCACCTCTCCTTATCACTGAACGCTATATTTGGTTTTCTTTCATAGCATTCTTAAAAGAACGTTGTTAGATAATGCTATAAAAAGTCATCTTTGTTGTAGTGTAGTTCGATTGCTCGACAAAATGTCGCAATGAATAACTGTAGAAATTTCTGATTTGTAGGTTTGTAATTCCGTTTGCCCATTACTCCAACGACTTTATGTCCTCGTTATGAGAACTCAACACACTTAGCAACTCTCACTAAACCCTTAACTAGCCAACACACTATCCCTATTACGATGGCAACATGGATAAAAAGCAAAAAAAAAAAAAAAAAAGAAAGATGGTTGCATTCATATCTCCAAATTCAATCAAAGTAAAGGTGTAAGCAATCAATTGAAGAACATCTATTGATAATCGAAAACAAAGAGGCAAAAATGATTTGAACAATCACATAAATCCTAGCCACACACACTAACTAAATTTTTTATAAGCCCAGATTGGCATGCAAAATCGGGTATTATAAAGGGGAGAAAACAGAGTACCCATGTGATTTTTCTAGGGAATCATATGAAGGAAATATTAACAAACCAAAATGGCTTGAATACTGAGATGAAATGGAACAGCTACTCCCTTGTATACATCCTTATAGAGTTGTAGTATTATGTACTCACTCTCGTATATCAGGTATTTCTCTTTAAATAAATATACACACACACACACACACACACACATATTTGCCTATTTGAAAGCTTACAGAGGTTTGGAAGATCCAGAAGTGCCTTTCACCGTTTCTTTTCCTTGCCTTTTTTTCCCACCCAAACCCACCGCACAAGCCCTAGTCGACAAAGGCAGCAATCCTTAATAGTAAACCCTAAATGGGAAACGAGAAAATTAGGGCCTGTAAATAGGGGATCTGCAAATCGAGTATAAGCATACACATATGCATACAAAGGAGGGAAGAGAGAGGATAATACCTGGTGGGGAAAACTACGAGAAATGCGCGTCTAGAGGCGGGAACACCGAGAGCCGTCGCAACTCGGTGGTGCCAGCGGTGGTGGAAGATGACGCTGTGCTGCTAGCTACCCATGGCAGTTTTTGGTCGCTAGGGGTCGAAGATCTGATGTGGAGAGAGAGAGAGAGAGAGAGAGAGAGACAGTGTTTTAAATGGCGAAAGGCGCACCGAGGCGCAACAGTCCCCCTGGGCTTTAGCGCAAGGCGCAAGGCGCGGCGCGCGCTTTATTGACGCGAAGCGCAAAAAAAAAAAATTTCTTCGCAATGAGCCAAATTTTATTAAAACTAGTTTTCAACACAAACAAACACTTGTAAAACTTTCAAATGTCAAAAAAGCTAACATAACATATCATATTATCATCTATGAAAAGCTAACATAATAACGTTTAGCCTTAGAGACATAACAAAAGGATTAAAGGCAATAAAATCTAGAGTCATGCATAGACAATGTCAATCATCATTCTCAGAACCAAGAACTTCATCTTCAATTTCATCATCATCATCTGATGATTCTGATTTATATCCTTCGATTCCTTCCACATCAACCTCCTCCTCATCATCCGTCTCCCATAATCCCTCTTCAATCACCTCATCTATAAGAGATGTCTTTCCTCTTGAAGCCTTAGCCTTTGGAGTTGGTTTTGCCATTTTCGCGATAGGTGTTGAGTCTGTTGCCTTTGAACTTGATGCTCTAGTTGTTTTCATTGGTTCTTCGGCTCCAGAAGCTAAAGCAACATCATCCCAATTCAAATCATCACCTCCCTCATACACAGCTTCTTCCTCCTCCTCCATCTTCCCAACCAACCACTCATTGCTCTCATCAATATCTTTTAAGGATATAGGATCAATGCGATCACGTTTGAGGTATCGGCGTCTCAATGCTCTATTGTACTTAACAAATACCAAATCATTGAGACGCTTTTGAGCTAGTCTATTCCTTTTTTTTGTGTGAATCTGCATTAACAATTAATTATACAAGGGAGTCAAAGGACTTAAATTCATGATCATACATAACTAAAGGAAGTCAATGAATGAACTTGATTATCATATACTCACATGCTCAAAGACACTCCAATTACGCTCGCATCCCGAGGAACTACAAGTAAGGCTAAGAACTTTGACGGCAAATTTTTGCAATTCGGGAGTGTCATGACCAAATGAGGCCCACCAGTCAGCTGCACACCATAGAATATTGATATTGGAAAACATTCTTAAAGTGCAACCCTTAGGATTTAAATTAGTAACTAGGTTAAGGTTAACATGCTGATACCTGGTACCCTTGTATTTCTTTGCCTCATTGCCATTGGGTTACCGAAGAGTCCTTCAGCTCTCTCATACTTCATCAAGTCGGCACAAATAAGGTCTTGTGTAGCAATATTGGGAATCAATTTTGTGATACATCTGTATAGGCCTCCAATAACTTCTGGAACTTTGCAAGCATCTGGATCTTTGTAAAAAAATTTAGAATTTAAGTAAAAACCAGCTGCATGCAAGGACCGATGCAATTGGGATTCCCACCTCTTGTCGACTATCTTGTAGACCTCATCATACATCTCCCTTTTTTGATTGAAGGAATTGGCAATAGTTTCTTTTGCCCGATCCATAGCCTCATAAATGTATCCCATTGGAGGCTTGACTTCTCCATCAACCAATCTAAGCACCTTTACAAGTGGGGATGCGAACTTGAGGGCAAGGAGCACATTCCTCCAAAATAAGGCCATCAACATGACTTTTTCTACTTGTTTTCCTCCTTGCTCTTTTGCCCATTTGCTATTGGTCCACTTCTCTGAAGTAAACATCTTCCTTAAGTTTCCCTTTTGTTCATAAACCCTTTGTAAAGTCAAAAAAGCGGTTGCAAATCGAGTTTTTGCCGGCTTAACGAGCTCCTTCTTCTTTGTAAATTGCCTCATCATATTCAACAAAGAGGGTCGATTATAAATATAACCATGAATCATTATTGCCCTTTCCCAAGTTGTCTTCAAATTTGGTAACTTAAAAATGTCTTCCAACATCAAGTCCAAGCAATGGGCAGCACACGGAGACCAAAACAAGTGAGGTCGTTTTGCCTCCAACAACTTCCCTGGTAATTGTTATAAATAAGTGGTATTAGAAGTTAAAACTAGAATAATAAGTGATTTTCAATTGTTCATAACTTCAAGTACGTAACACAACCAAGTAGCAAATTGAAATTCTCACCTGCAGCCACATTTGCCGCGGCACTGTCCATAATAACTTGAACCACGTTTGCTTCGCCAATATGCTCCACCCACGCATCAAGCAATTCAAATATCATTTTTGCATCCTTTACAGCTCCAGATGCATCCAAAGATTTCAGAAACACGGTCCCTCTCGGAGAATTCACCAAAAGATTCATCAATGTTCTATTTTTCCTATCAGTCCACCCATCGCTCATTAGCGTACAACCATATTGTTCCTGGTCTTTTTTGTGCTCCTCCATCAACTTGTTAACATGTTCTACTTCTTTTTTTAGAAGAGGAACTCGCACTTGATGATAAGTTGGTGGGGGCAAACCCGGACCGTATTGCCCAATAGCCTCTATCATTGGCGCAAAACTTTCATTGTTCACAACATTTAGAGGTATCCCACAATCATATATCCACCTTGCAATAGCCTGATGAGCCCGGTCTTTCAATATTTTCTTATACGGTTCATTCTCATCAATTTTTGGCTGTTTGCCCTTGGCTTTTCTATTTTCCACCACCACCTCTGGTTCATGAGTGTAGTAAGTGTCGAGAGGCCCTATGGTTCTTGGTTTCTTAGGCTTAGAATGAATAGATGCGGAGGTTGTGCTTCCGTGAGTAGAAGATTTCTTAGAACGGGGATCGGATTCAATAATATTATCGTCCAAGTCGTCCAGGTCATAATCATCATCATTCATTGCATCATCAATTTCTGGTATAGACTTAATTTGACTCTTTGCTTCATCTTTTTTACGCATAAACTCTATCATCTCCTCTCTAACCTCAGGTGGGCATCGGCGACATGCCGCTGTATTCCTTTTAGCTCCTCCTGCAAGGTGTTGCTTGATTCTTGACACACCCCCATTTTTCACGTCGTTACAAAAAATACATTTCAACTTGGTATTATTGTGTGGATCAACCTTTTCGCAATACTTCCAACCAGGGTCCTTTTTATTAGAATTTTCAGATGTCATCTACAATTAACAAGTACAAATAATATCATAAACACATAAATACATATAGCTGCTGGAAAAAGAAAAAAAAAACAAACAAACACAGCCCACTGGCCACGACGCCACGTCAAAAAAAAAAAAAATCACAGCCCACTGGTAACAGGTACAAAGAAATAAAAGGAGGAAAAAAAAAAGAAAAAAAAATGGCGGTGGAGAGAAATAAAAAGAGGGAAAAAAAAAAGAAAAAAAATTGGGCAGCAGTGGTGGAGACTGGAGAGTGGAGAGAAATAAAAGGAGGGGAAAAAAAGAGAAAAATTGGGCAGCAGTGAGCAGTCGGTGGAGGAGGAGGAGAAGAGGAGAAGAGGAGGAGAAGAGGAGAAGAGAGAAGAAAGAAGAAGATGAACCAGAAGAAAGAAGAAGAAGAAGAGGAGGAGGAGGATGTTACCGTGACACCGTCGTCTGCTGCTGGAGCTGCTGCTGATCGATCAACTGAAGCTGAAGCTGCTCTCGATCGACTGAGACTCTCGATCGACTGAAGCTGCTGCTGCTATCTCGATCTTCTGCTGCTGCTATCTTGCTCGATCATCTGCTGCTGCTTTCTCGATCGTCTGATCGTGTGCTGGCTGTTTCTATCTCGATCGTTTGCTGCTGGGTATGACTCGTATGGTCCATTTAGGGCTAAATCAGACTTAAAAGAAAAATTATTCAGTGCATCGCTGCCATCCCATGTGTTTTGTGCACCGTCAGATCTATTTTTGGATCAAAGGCGAAAAGCGTGCGCCTCTGCGCCTCTGCGCCTTGCGCTATAGCGTGCGCCTTGCGCCATAGCTTGCGCCTTTCTGCTTTGCGCTATAGCGCTATTATTCGAAGCGCAAAGGCTGCGCTGCGCTGCGCTTCGTGCGCTTTCGAAATCACTGGGGAGAGAGAGAGAGAGAGAGAGAGAGAGAGATGTACGCCTCCATCTTTGAATTTTTTTGTAAATGGGTGTGTGATTAGGGCGCCTTATTTTTTTGGGGGAACGTTGTTATAGAGTTTTAATGAAACGCTATTGTAAATTGGGCGCGAGCGTCTCCTTTTTCTCCTACTAAACGCTATAATTGTATCCCTATACCAGCGTTCCCAAAAAAATGCTATCAACTAATGCTATTAAAACCCATATTTGTTGTAGTGCTCAACCCTTTTACAAATTGTTGTTAATTTGCTATATGTCGAAGCACTTCAACAAGATTCTTACAAAAGATAACTGACTGAAAAAAGGAACACCACCAAATAGATTTTGGTTGCAAAAAAAGATGCGCAATTGTTAGCACCAAAAAGCACATAATTAACATTAAGAAAATAAAATATGTAGCTACCAAAAAAGTTGCGTAATTGTTTTGGGTTTAACGTTCATCTTGTATTTTTCATGCATGTCGTGCATTCACCAAAAACTGCATAATTAATCGTAATAGGTGCTTGTTGTGTCATTGAGGGCTTTGACTCGACCGATAGGAAGAGGATAGGAGAGGAGGGAGTGCAAGAATATTGGTGAGTGCCCTTTACCATAAAATGCCTAACTAATTAATGAGCTAGAAAACATGCATATGGTACACCAAGAATAGGCATACTATGCTATAAAACTGTCTTAACATATAGTAATCCAAGGCACACACTCTTGCATTACTAACCAGAAAATAACTTCACACCCCAAAAAAATGCGCAACGAGCGCCAAAATTATACCATTTCTCTCTCTTCATCAATATTATTGACTATTGACACTTCAATGTCCTTTTCTTTATTCCTCGCTTTCTTTCGTACATAGGCGTTGCCTCTCCAATAAAATCTTATTACTTATTTAAAAAAAAAAGTACTTCAACAAATCAAGGAGATTTTGGTCACATTTATAGAAGCGGGACAAAATGATTCAACAATTTTTTTTTGTGAGAATCAAGAAAATCTTCCAACCCTTGAATTCGTGTTGTAAAGAAAGAAGTCTTGAACTTTATGCTCTGATAACCTTGTAATTGAAAAGAAAATTTGAATTGTAATCAGATATCGTTAATAATTTAGTGGGGTAGATAAGAAAAATATTGGTATGGAAGGGAGTTCATTTACAATTGTTGAGCTGACAATTACCGTCACTGACCGGACTCCCTTTAGCTCCAGCTGCTCCACCCTCTTGACAACTATGAACTCTTGATACTCTAAAATTTAGAGCACGAGATCATCATCTTTCAATTTTCCTTTTTATTTTTCTGGTGCTTTTAGCATCTGTCAATTTAGCCTAGCCATTTGCTTACTATAAGGCATAAGCTTCAATGAGAGCAACACCTCTCTTGAATAGTGTCTCCATGATCCAGACTAATTTCTCCCGTCTCTTCCACTTTCCTTTTATTTGCGTGAGGTGTGGTGGTCTCAAGTACAAATCATTGCGGAGAAGAATCCACCCTGACATTTGAGAGCGTCGCCCATGCAATTTAATTAACCAATGCTACAACTTCCTTGGGGAAAACTTAACATGGTATACATTGTTGTGCCCATTTGATAGCAGCTTAAGCTAAACTACTGGTAACTTAATATGATACCAGATCTTAGGTTGGGAGAGATCTTGGGTTCACCAACGGTTCGGCTAGCCGCCCAATTCTCTTCATATATAAGTGTATTGATTACTCTTGTCAAAGTACCAAATGAAGAAAGTACTAGTAAAAAAGAGTCAAAAGTAGGCCACAATTCAAGGACAACCATACGATTGGTGATAAAAACCGGATGCATTTCTAAGTGTTGCAATCTCGGCAATACTACAAAACCCAACACAACCAAGTTGTGACACTAAGTAGATAACTTCTATTCCACTAATGCTTACATTACATGTAATTAAAGAAACAAAGATGGATTATGGAATCAAGATTTAGCACATGAACTTTTATGAATTTTTTGTCGTTAAGTAATTTTCTAATGCTTTCCTCCTTCAGAATCTTTCCTCCCAATAACTTCTACCATGATTGTCCCATGATTAACTCTCCTCTTGTTTGTCCTGCTCCGCGCGAGGTCCTAAGTGAATACACGTAATGGATTCACCTACGACCATAGAAAAGAGACATAAGTCTTGCCAAAGCTAATCATGTCGTGCCATAACCAGAATTCCGTCAACTCTCTATTTAGAGCCCTCTTCGGCTGCCCTTATCTTAAGGTCACGTTCAGGTTACTCCGAACATGACAGGTCCCATTAGGCTACCCTTTCTCCTCAAGGGCCCTGCTTGGAAACCAAAATCTTTTTCATCCTTGATCAGCTTTAGTTTCACTTTTGCTATTATCATCTATCCAATTAATCTGATCACTCAATGCCATATTGTCCAATCTAGGATTTTGCGTAACAATAACATTCAAGCCATAGTTCATGATTTCACACCAAACATAAATAGAACAAATGAACAAGAAGTGAGTAGTAACTATATAGGTTCAAAGTGCAATTTAGGAAAAATTCATGGTTCTATGTGTGATTTATTCTCATCAGGGTCTAAAATGAATTTTACTATTTTAAGGTAACTTCTTAAAGGGCGCGGCTATTCGCAGCCACGTATTTTCTCCCTTAGCTCACTATATTTCGGTAAGTAGTTGTTAAAAATCATAAATAATATTTCGATAAATAGCTGTTGAAAACAAAATTATATTTCGGTAACTGCATGTTGAAAATATGTTCAACCTTCGATATACAACTGCTAATACATACATTTCGGTATATAGCTATTGAAAAAAAGATTATATTTCGGTAATTGGGTGCTGAAAATGTATCTTAATTTCGGTAACTAACTGTCGAGTATAGTTGGAAATTTTTAACGGGGTATGGGAGAAAATATGTGGCTGCGAATAGCCGCGCCCTAAATTTAGCAACTCGTCTATTATTAAAAAAAAAATACATTTTCTTAGTCTTTCACAAAAATTAGGTCTTTTCACTAATTTATACTAACACTTATAGATTTTTCTATATTTATGATATTTCATAATTTGTTATTTCACAAAATTGCAATTATGCACATATTACAGTTTTACTTAGCCCATTTAGAATATGTATGTATATCCTCCTTATTATCTTCTCATAAAAGTGTTATGTATTGTATGATAAAAAACAATGTCATCCTTATCAAGAGCTTTACTTGATTAGGAGCTTCACTTGATTAGAAGCTTACCATTTTTACTAATTAAATTTTTTTAATCTTACCTTAATAAAACATGTATATTAAGCTATCACACTCTAATTACTAACTTACATAATTAGATATTTCCTAAATTTGTTTGTATTCATTTCTCCTACATTTGTTTTGTAAAATCATTTACCATTTATTCAAGGTGGCTCATAGACTAAACATGATATGAATATATTGTCAAAAATCATAACTAGACGTATTGGAATATGAAATAGGGCATACCAATGGTTCTGTCCAGAAATCCATATGGTGGCCATCGGGATCGACCTTGTAGCCGCGAGGTTAGGGGTGGTGGACGACTCATACGGGTTTATGACCATAATGTGTAAACAAAAATCAGTTTCGTAAGTGAAATATCATGAAGGAAACTTTCTATCTCAAATATCATTATTTGCGAACGCATGTCACGGTGTTGCATTCGCGATTGTGTAACAGAGTTCGAGATATTTTCTGTTTGGGCTTAATCCAAGCCCTTAAACTAAGTCTGGTCTACTCTAGTATACTTATATATGGATAATAGGATAGGAGCCATCTACTTTCGGTCCAACTAATAAGTTTGGTTTTTTAAAAAATTTGGCGGCGAAAGTATCTTGATTGATACTCAACCTTTTCGAGTGGTTCTTGTGTCTAAAAGGAAGTCCTCAAAGCGCTCTACAACTTTGATGAAGAGATCTTAAGCCTAAAACCCACTTTAACTAGGTGGAAAATGGAGATTTATATAGGAACAATGAGTTGCTCGAGAATGGAAAAGAATGAACTTGGGGCAGCCATTACTCAGTCCATTTCTCAACCTTTTTGGACGATTCTTGTACCTAAAACGAAGAGTTCGAAGTTTTCTACGACTTTTGTGAGAAACCTAAGCTTAAAACCACTTGATCTAAGAGGAAAATGGCATTTTACAGAGGTACGTAAAGCTGTATTGAAAATAGAAATGGTGGTTTTGAAGCTCCAGGAAGGAGATGATGGTGGTAGCTTGGATTGAACTCAAATGTGGATGAAAAAGGTTGATTACTACAACTTAGTGGATCCTTGATGTTGTGTGATCATGAATTTAGAAGATTCCAAATGTTTGTACTTAAAATCAAAGAACCCATGCACCTATATTCTCTCTAGTAATAGTAATGGGTTTCCCACACTAAGAGCCTCTAGGTTCAAATCACTTTGCCCCACCATAAACATTGCAATGTCTAGTTCATGTAGCGTCAAATTAAGTTATTAGCGATGGTAGGATGAACAACAAAAATTTTGGTGAGTCATGTATGCAGATCAAATGGGTAGTTAATTGCACGGTCTCAAATCGGTTTGCACTCTTGTGAATAGCTCTTTTGCTACTAAATGGTGAATTTAAGTATGAACCATATCACACTGTGTGACCTTTCCTACAACAAAAAAGAATCGAAAGTCTGCATGTCACCTTCATCATTTGGCACTCAACATTTATTAAAACAACACAAAGAATAAAGTCATACCATACCCTCGGACAATGTCGGCTTTACCATTAGGAAAGTAAAACATGGGCTTTTGGGCCCCCACTTGATAACCCCAAATTTTTTAAATTTTATTATATAGTTATATATGTCTACAAGGGAAACTAAAATCCACAGGAAAAAGATTTGATTATTTTCCAATGCGTACACACCTGTACAATACTAGTAATAATACTTGTAACCGTTGCTACCCTAGGAGAGAAGATTTCAACACTGTCACAAGAAAGATAAGTGAAAAATAGCCTAATTTTTAGCAAAACTTGATTATAAAGATCTAAGATGTAACTTTGCATCCAAAAAATCTGAAAATATAAACTATACTAAGCAATGTTTATAATATTTATACTAGTGCAAAAAGACCCATTTAAATTCTTTGCTTTAGGCCCCCAATTTCCTTGAGTCGGCCCTGCCTCGGATCTACTTACCCAGGAGCGAGACCGAGTTTTCCAAGACCGTGATTAGTGAGAAGCTGAAAAGCGCGTTACGTAGCGCTTGTCTATTGGATCTTTTGTAAGATGTTAGATAGGTGGTTGAGTCAAAGCAGAGGAGACTAAGTCATAGTTCATGCCGAGATTTATTTTCCACTGCTAGCTGAATGACGGTCACACAGTCGTCAACCCTGCTAGAAATTTAATTTACAATTTAAAGTGTTTTTCTAGTTGCTCATTATGACTTTACTTACTACAATGAATGAAATACTTGGGTGTATATGGAAAAAGCAAATCACCAATTTTGGGCCAATTTATCTCTCAATGTGACAATCTTGCCACTACCGCTATTGCTTCAAACCACCATCTTTTTCAATGCCACAAATACCATGGAAAGTAATCAACAGAGGAGCCACCAAACAAAGGAGCTCCGCCACCACACATGACTACAATCGTACCCATTGACTACCACCATAACAGCGTGTACTAATAACCATCACGAGTCGTTGACATCACCATTGTCACTAACAACAAGAGTATTACAACAAGTAGTGAGAGGAAATACAGTTGCTACTAATAACCAGCACGAGTCGCTGACATCACCATTGTCACTAACAAGAAGAGTATTACAAGAAGTAGTGAGAGGATATACATTCGCTATATATGCAATGCTGGTGTCACTGATCTCTCATTTCTAATCGTTACATAGTGAAAAGTGACATGAGCCATGAATATGTCCAATTAGCCGATTGGAGAATCACGTAAACCTTTGTTTTGTGCTTTTCTGTCCTTATCAATGGAACTTTGTTTTGGGACGAATCCACATCACCAAAAATATACTTCTTGTTTTGAGCCATTTTTTAGCAGAAAGTTATTTGTAAATGAAAATAACTATTTACTAAAATTAATCGTTCAATTTACAGCTTTATTAGCATTTTTGTAGTTTTATTGTTTTCCATCACGATGCAAAAAGAAAAGGGAAAAAAACAGAACAGGAAGAAAGAGGTTCGAGATACCCTATCTCAGTAGACGAAGGAGAAACCCCCAGAGTAGGGCTTAGAACCAACTAAACCAGGAGAGATAGAGTCGAAATCAGAGTAAAATTGGAGCTCAACGACGATAGCACAAACAGAGAGAGAGAGAGAGAGAGAGAGAGAGATTATGGAGGAGGAGGAGGCCATAGGCTCTACAGCTAATCCGCATTTGGTCTTCAAATCATCTTCTCCAAGCCCTACCCCTGCTGCTAGGTATGAAAACCCCCTCTTTGCCCTGGGGCACAATTTGCACCGCATGTATATTTGTATGTACAGTGTTATATGCATATTTAGGGCGTTATGTTAGGGCTTTTTCCCCCTAATCTTTGAAAGACTCATCTTGATTTGTTGCTCGATCTCTACAATGGTTCATTGCTCGATCTCTGTAGGTTTTCAATGAGCAACTTGATACACATTCTATCTACGCTGAAAACACATAAGGAATTTGTTATGTAGTTATTGAATTCGCGAGTTGGGTATTTTTTTTTTTGGTAGCTCAGGCATGAAGAGTTTTGACTTAATTGGGAAATAACCCTGATTCGAAGGATGAGATTTTGTGTGCAGTACAAGGAGAATTGGAGGAAAGATGAATTTGACCGCTTTTGTGCGGTGCACTGAGAACCCATGTTGAGCTTGCCTACAACATCCCTCGATAGATTTTTATCGATGATGATAGTATATAACCATAAGCCATAAGGTATGTTACCCAACAATTGAAGAGGAATTTGATAAAATATTAGCTGATGCATGTTACCCAACAATTAGGAGCGTTCTCTTCTTTCTCTCTTTTATCTCCCTCCTTTTTTTGTGTGCTGGGTGATGGCCTCTCTCGCTCCCTCTTCCGTTGTCTTATGTCATAACATGCTTTTGTATTTTGCAAAAGATTGATGAGGGTTTTAATCTTAATAATGGATTCAGAAATTTTTCTTTAATGTCTCTAGAAATAATAAAGAATCATTTAACAACTGTGCCCCCTCACCAACCCGAAAAAGTCTTTCATTTCCTTGAGGGTTAATCTTATCTAACCCTTGACTTGCTATCAGTTCTGCAGGGGCATCATCCCCTGCTGTGCCAGTGAATGCTGGAAGTATAGACTGTTTGGATCATGGACAAGGGTCCAAAGCAGGTTCTCTATCTCGCATTGGTTCGCAGAACCTTCGGACTTTGTGGAGCACAAGTGCTGTTGGTTCTGACCTTGGATCATCACAGCCTTCATGCAGACCGTGGGAAAGGGGGGATGTACTGAGACGGCTTTCTACTTTCAAGCCTGCAAATTGGTTTGGGAAGCCAAAGGTTTGTACATTAGTTCATACACACGTCTGTTGGATCTTTAAAGTGTCTGCATGAGCTCTCTTTGCATATGTAACCAAATGAAAACGTTTGTTTTCAGTGTTTTCCTATTGAGATCAATGCAATGGATGCTCATACCCATCTGGATCTGTTTGGAAAGTCTAAAATCATAATAGATGTCTTGCATGAGCTCCTACGCAATTACAATTAAATTATTTTGTGAGCTGTGTTTTGGAAAGCCAGAAATGTGGCCAGCATTGTTTAGTTCATGATCCTAGTAGAAACGAACAGTGATTTGGAAAACCAAATATGCGTCCAGCTTTCTTTACTTGACAGTCCCTCAATTTGTAGTTCGTTTATATGTGCCATATTTTCGGGGATACCCCATTTCTGCTTTCAGATTTGAAATAATTGTCTTTCCAGCTTTGACGTGGTTCCCCCCTTAAGCCAGATAGGTATGTCTTTGATGTTTTTGTGTCCCATGTCATCCTTCCCTTGACAAGAGGTGCTTCATTTAGTATTCAGATGTCTGGTTAGTTTCTAACACGAGTGGGTGTTATGGGGATAGGGGGAGGAGGAAGCTTGCCTTTCCCACAAGTTCTAAGGGGAAGGAGAAAGCTGCATTACTGCTATTTTTTATTTGAGAAAGAAAAGATGCTCAACGATAAGCAATAAGTAGTTGGGAGCATTTTACCTGTAAAAAAAGAAATTAAACAAAAACAGTTGTTGCGAGCAATTAACATACCATAGAAAGAAAGAAAGAAAAGCATAGAGAACTTATTTACCATGTCCATGCGTATAGACTCATGGAGTCTTTGTCTAGTTGCGAGTTCCTTGGATGCCAAGTGCAGTGTCTGGTAAGGTGGAAAGTTGAGATGCAAGTGGTGGGAGGAGCTGAGCATATGGTTGCAAAGGGGTCCTGAGTTCCCTACCCTGTTAGCGCATACATGCTTCATGCCTTGTTATGGGCCTTTTCTTTAATCTCAAGGATTAGGTGGCACCTTTCTGGAGAAACTTTGTTCCTACGGCTACTATTATTGTAGAGTTGCAGAGAAGCATTAGTGATCTATTCATTGCAGCTTTTCAACTTTTCATCAGGGCTCTGCCAATAAAGTGTGGAATTTGTCTTCTCCCCCACATCTGATCTCAAAAGCAGGGAAAAAGAAATCCTCTCCTAGTCTCCTTCCTTAAATCTTACCTTCTACTGCTGTTTCGTCTGTTGGCTTAGGTGTTCAATCAGCAATCAATTTGCGGATTTTTTTTTCCTTTTGTTCGTAAGGGTGGTTTTTGACATCAGTACTTGTTCTATGCCTAGATATAGGTGCTTTATACTTTTGACTCTGTGCTTGGTTCTGCAATGAACCTTTACCTTTTTCCCCTCTATTCTGCAGGCTGCAAGTTCGTTGAATTGTGCCAGAAGAGGCTGGGTAAATTTTGCAGTTGATAAGATTGAGTGTGAATCATGCGGTGCAAACCTGCAGTTTGTTTTATCAGCTTCCTGGACACCTACAGAAGGTGAATTTTGCTAATTTAGTTTACTGTCTTGAGCTTTTGACCTTGTTTCAAGTATTTACCATTGTTCGGGCATCAAGGTTGGGTTGGAATAAACCCCAAGGGTTGGCGGGTTGATAGTCACCTGGCACCCAGGGGCCCCAGGAAGCCTTTGATTTGGGGTTCAACCCTCACTCCCTACTATCAATCCCTGTGGTGGGCAAATCTATAGGGTCTCTGCCCCAGCTTTAATGGCCGTTCATTTTTGTGTGCCGTAACAATGAACAACAATGAAATACAAATATCAAGAAGGGCTTACCCTCATGTATAAAGAATGATGGCTTACCCTCATGTTTAAAGAATTAGTAGGCATACATTCCGGGGATTTATGTTACACAAAGTAAGGAAGGTATAGACCATTTCTTAGTTATCGAAGAAGAAAAAGAAGCAGCATTGGTCCTAACATCATGCACTATTTTGCTCCTATAGCGAATTAGGGGACCTATTAATATCTCTAACTCTAAGATGCATATTGATTCTCTCTTTCCAAAGAGGCAAAGATGATGAGCCATAGCAGCTCAAAAATGATTTCTTGATGATGTCATGGAAGGGAAACTTTGTGTTCATATCATGACGTGCTGTATTATGTAGAACCTGAAACTTTGCCACTACCCTCTGTTAATATTCCATATTGATGCTCACAGACAATTACTTGCCTTGTGTTGGGAGCATTAGAATTGGTGCTTCGTGCTTATTGATTAGCTTACGGTTTCATCTCTTTAATTATCTTCAATGAAGTTGAAGGTGCTGCAGAAGACTTTGCCAAGCAGCTAGATGCAGCGCACAAAGTCAGTTGTCCTTGGAGAGGAAACAGCGGCGCAGAAAGCTTGGTGCAGTTTCCTCCTGCTCCCCCATCGGCTCTTATTGGGGGTTATAAAGATCGCTGTGATGGACTGCCGCAGATTCTCTCTCTTCCAGTTGTGGCTGCATCTGCAATTGAGCAGATGCGAGTTTCTCGGGACCCTGAAATCAAAAGATTTCTTGTGCACTCTGAGACGTTCGCTGCTGGGGAATCTGGCGTTTTGACAGAGAATCTCTCTGAAAACACAAGAGGAGAAGCCCTCTCCAAATTCTCAAATGTATGAGTTGGGAAGTCTTTGTTACAGTCGTGAGCCTTTTTTGCATTCTTTGCTCGCTATCTAATTTCTTTGATTTCTGAATCTTAGGCTCAAAAGCTAACAAGCTTGTGCGGATGGGAACCAAGATGGCTTCCAAATATTCAGGGCTGTGAAGAACATTCTGCCCAATCAGCTAGGAATGGATGTTCAGTGGGCCCAACCACAGACCACGGACATTTTCCAGATGCTGGTCCTGGTAAGAAAGCATTCTCTGCTGCAACCAAAAAAGATTCTGGTAAAATGGAAGTACTTGGTATCTTTTCTGGAGCCACTGTTAGAATCTGGGAGTTCCTGACTATGTCTCTTCCAGCTCGCTTTGCTCCCACTAGCATAGATGTTCCTGAAATACGAAAGAAAATGGCATTGACTCGAGGAGTAAGTGCGGCCAGTGGAATCAGTGAGTGGATTGGTACTTATGGTATGGCAAACGAGCAGACCAAGGACCGTGGTACAAGTATGGGAGGAGATTTAGTTATCAGACAGCCTTCCAGCAGCGAGATAGTTGACTCTGCAGCTTCATATGAATCGCGAGGTCCTAGTACACTTAACCGGAACTTGGATGAAGGTGGAAATTCTGTCGACAGGCCACAACTAATGATGCAACAAGCAGACAACATTGAAGGAACTGTCATTGACCGTGATCGTGATGAAGTTGATGATAGAGGGGAGTACTCAACAGGACCCTCAAAGCGCGCCCGTGACCTTGATGTATTTGAAGCCTGCCCTTCATCATATCAAAGAGATTCATCGGGAGCTGGTCCTAGCCATTCAGATGCTCACAGAGTTGATCCTTTCCACCAGGGAAATGAACAAATTACTGGCCTTTCATCCACTGCTAGAGATTCTGTGCTTGTCTCCTCTGTTATGGCTATGGACAAATTCTATCACAATGCAGACGACGACTCTATGGAAAGTGTAGAAAACTATCCAGGAGATGTTGATGACGTCCATTTCCCGTCTATGGCAATGTTTAGGAATCCAGATTCGAGTGTAACATCAGAATTGAACTACAGCAATCCAGCGCAAGAGAGTACTTGTCCAGGGACCTTGAGAATAGGTACAGAAATGGGCGTTTGCAGCACAAATGATGGTGAGGAAGTATTAAATGCAGACACTGCAACTGCTCATGGGAGGGATGCTCTTAGCACTGGTATTAGTGGAGGAAGTGTGGGTATGGCTGCTAGTCATGAATCTGAAATACACGGGACTGATGTTTCTGTATATAGAGCAGATAATGTGGTAGGAGATGTAGAACCAATTCTTGAAGTCAGTGAGAATCAGGGTCAAATGGGTGAGGTTGTTCCAGATACTTGTCTAATGGGTGATTTTGTCCTTGAAGAAATATATCGAGAGAATGACAGCCAAGATTTGATGTTTCGGTCTATAGGAAGGGTAGATAGTGGCTCAAAGATTCTTGGTTTAGTTAGGATGAATCCGTTGGAAGTGGGAGAGAAAGACGAGACAGCCGGGGGTGATCTCCTCATCCTTTATAGGCTATTGTGCCCGAACAACTACGTTGGGAGTGTAATTGGAAAGGCCGGGAGGTTGCTAAAATCAATAGAATTGGAGACGAATGCCAAGGTGAAAATTGGAGATCTAGTTGCTGGTTCAGATGATCGAGTCATAACGATATATTGCTATGTCAAGAAGATAGATGACTTGAGGATAGGCGATGACTTTGATGATGGCAAGCCGCCGGTATGCTCTGCCCAGGACGCACTTATGGGAGTCCACTCTATAATTGCAGCTGCGTCTGAAGGATTTTTTAAGCGGATGAGATACAAACATAAATGTAGACTGCTGGTTCCCAAAAGTCAGATTGGGCGTATCATAGGGAAGGATGGGCGTACTATACAGAGGTTGAGGACCAAGATAGGGGCATTGATTGAGGTTGCTCCGAAGGATGCCCGTCGTCCCATTCATCCGTGTGCTTTGGACGTTGACCATCTTCTAACTATTACTGGCAATCCTGAAGCAGTTAGTAGATCGCTGTTCATCATTTCAGCGATAATGTATAAGTTTCCCCCAAAGGAACACATTCCTCTTGACACGGACGTGTCTGAAGCTCTTCCAAGTTTTGTTATCCCTTCAGACCGATTGTACAAGAATGGGGTAAATCTCTAGCCTTCATGTTTTCCAGTCACGTATCTAGTTTAGTGCTTATTTCAGTCATGTTTGTTGAATTATGGCTTTTAAACAAGTATTTTGGGAAATATTCAAAAAAAAGTCCAAAAACTGACTTTTTGTGTTTTTCTTTGGATATTTCCCAAAATACTTGTGTAAAAGTTAAAATTTTTTACTTTTCCAATTCCTCTCGTCCTTACTCACCAATATCACATAAAAGCTCGGCGTAAAACTAATAAATGCAAACAAATTTTGAATAAAGACAAAACAAAATTATTCTGCATAAGTTAATCACTCGCGTAAACACCGTCTAAGTTGTGCTTGATGAATATGCCAATGATTGTCGGTTAAGGAAATGCCAATGATTGTCGGTGAAGAAGTTCTGTTCGCAGGTGTTGAAATTCGTAAGGTTTTTTTGAACAATAATTGGCTGCTTTTTAAAGAGATACTGAATGATCCCAGTTAGGAACACTGTGGCACACACACTAGCTTGAGCTTTATTTTTTCAGTTTGCTTTCCGAAATCGTGGCTGTTAATTTTTCCAAAAGAGCTTTTATCTGCGCAACATCTTCCTACAATACTTATTAATTATTGTGCCTTATTAATCTCTTCCATTAATTTCTTCAAACCTCGTTGTTCTTGCAGGATTCTTATTTTATATCATCAGGACATGCTGATTTGCTTACACGACGATACGAGGAACTGGGTATAGAACCCGAAGACTTTGTGGGCCAGGATACGTACTTTGAGTCATTTCTAAAGTGTTGTGAGTCTGAAAGGACTTCTTTTATTGACTCTATAGTACAGAGTAGGGTTACAGTTACTCAGGATAGGGATAAAGTCAACGTGAGAGCAATAGTGAGGTGTAGTTGGTTTGCTCCCCCTGTGGACTTTGTTCAACTTTGTACCGATGCAGCGTATGTGAAGGCAACGGGGTTGGGGGGAGGAGGAGGAGTCGTTAGGGACCACACAGGGCGTGTGCTTGGACTTTTTAGTGTGGAGTTCTCGGGACTCTTGAGCGTAGAGGAGGCAGAGTTTCGAGCCTTTCAGTATGGCCTCTCGTTCGTTGCCGAGTACAGTTTCAGAAGGCTTGTAATAGCTTCTGACTGTCTCAAGCTTGTGAAAGCCCTTCAAGGCCGCTTGTCGGTGCCAGAGATTGACGGTGCTCTGAGGTATTCAATTGTGCTATGTTTTTCTTTTCTTAGATTTATTTTAATTTTGTTTTTGTTGTATGAACTAATTAAAGTCTTTTTTGCAAGGGAATTGGACTTTGCTTCGCTTGAGGACTACACTGTAGTCCATATGCCCAGAGACGCCAACGAAGCCGCTCATATTTTGGCGAAATGTGGCTTGGAATTGCATGGTTTAGGGGCTCTGGCGCGTGAGAGTAGGAAAAGATATGTGTTCGGACAGGCTAGACAGATCTGCAGGAAGGATGCTACGAATTTTGCCCATTTTAGGGTTTATGTACGTATTTCTTTCTTTGTTTTCAATCCAGTTTGAATAATAAATGGTTAACCGAGTCTTATTGCAGTTTGTTGAAGAAGAGGAGGCAAGAAATGGCCATTCGGTCGAGACTTGTCCAGGTAATTTCTTGAATTGTATTTAACAAAAGTTACTTTCTTGTCTTAGTAAGTTATGATGAATTGAAAGATGTGTGCGAGATTCTGACATGTTCTCTTAAAATAGCGAGTTCGTCTCAAGTGGTGCATCCTCGCTCGTCCTTGGTGCAGCAACGGAATTATCACTCAAGGGTTAGACTTGTTATATTTATTATGTTCTTTGTTGTTCCCTCTGTTGTTTTTTTTTTTTTTTTTGGGGGTGGTAATTGTTCTCAATGTTGATGGGTTGTTCCTTCTGGTTTTCCGTTTGTTATAATAAACAGCCTTTACTATTTTGTAAGTACGACTTTTAGCGATTTTAAGGAAGACCACATAAATAAAAACATACTTTTAAAGGAGACCACATATATACAGAGATAGATACATGTAGCAAGAAGATCATGAACTTCCTTGTCCCAGTAAAGAGAGAATATTATGGATTATTGTATGATTGATTAGTAGCTCTCTTCTTTTTGAACTCCCAACTAGGGAATGCATTTAGGTTTAAGGTTTTGACCATAAATAGTGCACAATTAAATGGGGTTACTAGTGAAATAGGATAGGTAAGAAATCTATTCTGTTGTTTATAAATTTTTTCATGCTTTGCCCCACCCACTCGCACTCTGTTCTCCAAAGATCAAACCCTGATTTTGTCCCTGTTTGGTTGAACTTGCGGAAAACCTGGTTGGAATAGTTATGCTGTATGGCTCGGAACCGGGGGCTCATAGTTAGAATGTTAATCAGCTTGCATTGGAGTTATTGATAATTTGCCATAATACAACTTCCTTTGATCCTTTCATTCTTTGGCTGCTAAACCAAGTGTTCTTATTTTGATTTAGAGCGGGAAGGTCGACTCTTTCAGTGCTGGACATGATTTGTCTGCAGAGTCTTGTCGGCGTGGGCATGAAATAACTGTTAATGTAAGTATCTGATGAGTGTTTTTTCCCTTATGTAAGGATCCTTCCTATGACATCTGATGCTTTAATTGTACGTCTGCATTCCATTTGCTTGAACATTGTTGCGACAGTTTTCCCTGAAATTTCAGCTGATCTTGTTTTTTAAACATTGGATGCGGACTTTTGCTAAAATCCCAAGGATAAAGGTTTTCAAGCAGTACTAATTGCTTTTGGTTGGTCATGCTCTCTTATGAAACATTTGTCTGGGCATACAGAGTGTATTTTTTCCTTTCTGATGTGTATTATGAATCTCCTTTGTCTTCTATTATGTGTCTTCAATGTAGTTCATGATTGAGTTTGGGTGGTTTTGCTTTGCAACTCCCATCAGGAACATGCGTGTCACTATTTCATCTATGTTTTTTGGATCTCTTCTATTTTCTGATATATCCTGTGTATAGTTTGATTGTCCATTAGATACTGTGTTGATTGTTGATGGATTCAGATTACTTTGCTTGTCAACTCTGATCAGGGAAATAATGTGCCGCCTCCCTTTACTTCATTTGACGCTACTGGTTTACCTTCAGAGCTGCTTAGGGAGGTATGGATTTCCTTGTGACTATACAACTCTGGATTGGGTAAAGGATATTCAAGTTTACGGAACTGGGTAGTAGAAGTGTTTTCTGTCATTTCTAGAGGTCCATTGTGAGGCTTCAGGACTCATTGTTGTTTTCCATCTTTACTGTTTGTCGTAGGTGCGATATTTTCTCCAGGGAGGAGCTAAATGTCGTACGCTGTGCCGCCCTCTTTTCGGGGGCTTGTACTTATTTGGAGCACACTTATACTGTGGGCCACTTTTGAGAAGGGCTTTCTGAATCACCCAAGTTTGTGGCGAGGATGCCGTTGGTGATGATTCGGTGAGCCACTTGGTCTGAACAATAGAAGAGGTCCCTTTCTTCTCTGTAGCTTGCTTCAGCAAGCTATAAATCCCTGAATTTGGGAGATGATGCTTCTTCTTGTGTACCACTCTCATTAGCCAATAGGAAACCAAGCACAGTTACTCTTCCGGTTTTCCCTGTACATCTGCTTATAGGGGTTACTTTTGCAGGTACGCCAAGCTGGGTTTTCTGCATCTACCCCTATACAGGCGCAATCATGGCCGATTGCTCTTCAAGATCTCGACATTGTAACTGTTGCCAAGCCAGGTTTGGGTAAAACCTTGGGTTACTTGTTTCGAGGATTTGTTCATCCCAGTCGCCGGCGTAATAATCCTCAGATGGGTCCAAGTGTTTTGGTTTTGTCACCAACAAGAGAGTTGGCCACACAGATTCAGGATGAAGCTGTGCAGTTTGGGAAGTCATCACAAATATCTTGCACTGTAAGATGCTTCTGAACTTTGTGCAAGAAAGTGATTCTGTTTCATATTGGCCAATTTCCATATCCTAATGTTCTTTGCAGGATTCCCGATATTTGGTGGATTATTGACTATTTATTTTTCGTTTCGCGAGAGGTCAAGAGTGAAAAGAAAAACCCTTCTGGATTGACAATGTAGTGCAGTAGAGTTGGTTGTGAATTGTGGTAATATGGTTCTTGGCATAATTGGTGCAGATAGCATGTATTTGTGCATCTGAACTCATGTTATTGCCTGATGAGTCGCTTCTCTTTCCATTGCTCTACTCATTTTTGGTCCAAATCTTTGTTTAAGTTTAGCACTTCTATGGTGAAACAAAACTCGTTGTAGATAAGTTGATTCTGATGTAATCGTTAATTCAGGAACTTCCTTGTTCCTGGATTATCCCAATGTCTTCCTCGTCGATAGAGAGAGAGGGGCTACAGGGATATAAACTCAATGTGTTCATGACCATCTTAATTAACTTCCTAAGGAAAGGAGCAATGCAGTGTTGATAATCCTTTCTTTCTTAAATGGAGCAGGGTTTGCCCAAATTTCTTTCAAGGGAGAAGCTTGCGTACATTGCAATGTTGATCAAGAGGGGGTTTAGAAGAGCTTGATTCTTGTAGGTGGCATCTTTGGAGGTATCGCTATTATTTTTGATGAGCACTTCAATGCCGGTCTCTTTTGGCCATATTCATTGCAAAACTTCATTCCATGGCTCAGAGATGCAATTAGAGCAAACATTATTGCGGAGCTAGTCCTAAGTGGACTGTTTTTCCTTCTTTTCCGCGGTGTCGTATGAAGACCTTAGATTAGTAGCCTGTGGACTAAAAATAGAATTGACATTCCCATTTAGAATGAAGTTGTGGTCATCAGCAACTCTTGCTTCGACATTTTTAATCTACCTATGTTTGGGGTTGTTTGGCTATTGGGTATTCACTCATCATGGAGGTTATTATAATTGCTGAGCCGGTGTTGAAGCTGTTTGATGTTTGTTTCCGTGGATTCATGGAGGTTATTCTAATTGCTGGACCGGTGTTGAAGCTGTTTGATGTTTGTTTCCGTGGATTCCTGTTACTTCTGATGTCGTTTCCTTTAGTTTTGGTTCTACTTTTGCCATGGGTTGTTTGGGCTGTTTGCTCTTTTGCTGCTGATGCTATCCAACGGAAACGTCGGGGGACACCGACACCACGGGGGCTCTTGCACGGACATGGCAAGGGACACCGTATACAGACACGACGGGGACATGGACATGGATATAGGACACGACTATTCTATCAAGAACCGAAATACATCGAAATTTCAAAACAATGCGCAGATTTTTGCGAGGCAGGATTCTAGATATGATGTTTCACAAATACTTATGCAAGGCTGTATGTTTCACTCACTTCCCAAAGTTTGTAAAGCTTTCTCAACTGACTCATAGGTATATGGTTGATCTGTATAGACCAAATATATTGATCAGGTCATATATGGCCAATGATAAGGTCCATTGACCGCTACAACATCCATGTCTAGCATACATTTAAATTGACTAAGGTTTCTGACTATTTAAGTAAATGATAAGGAAAACTGTGACAGCTTCATATAATCTGTGGAAAAGCTGAAGCAAACTGAACCAGAATTTGGCTCGCCAAGGTCCAAAGTGTGCTCTGTGCTAAATTTGTTGCTTTAAAAAGATAACGCTATTGTGGGTACGTACAATTATTGTAGAAACCATGCCCAACTTTCTTGCCCGTATAGTTCCTTGCATCTCTTTTTTGACCATGTCATTTTGTCATGTCCCTTACCCTCAATCACACATGAGCTAATAGTTTTGGTTATTGTCATTCTGGCTGATCAATTCAATTTCAATTCCAGTGTCCTTTTCGAATGTCGTGGAATAAACCGATTGAAATTTAGATACCGAGCTTTGATCGGACACATTTCATGACTATGCTTGTATTCAATATATGCAAAGAGACATTTGTTGATGCTTTACATCTCATTTCGCTGTTGGATGGGCTTTGACTGGGTTGAGTGCTTTTGTCCTCGCATTCCCACCGCTATGACAATAGTATGTTATATGCCGCCTCTGTCCATCATCACGCTTCCTAGAACCTTTCTTGTGACCGCAGCAAAATCTTGCACTGTGGCATAACTAGCAAGAGAATTGCGGCTTCATCTTCTGAATCGAAGGACGTTCCAACTTTAGGTTCCCCTACATCCTTTGAATTTGGATCTTCCTCCAAATCATCACAATCCATTCCCAAAATAGTTTCATTGTTATCTTCGCCAAATTCGGGTGAGATGAGTACCATCAAATATTCTAGCATTCAACTCAATTAGGAGTGGCGATGGAAGCCAGAAATCATTCCAAATAGAGATTTTATCCCCAGCTACAACTTGCCGTCTAATACCCTTAATAAGGACATCCCTACCGTTTAGATGCTCTTCCAAGCCCAAGAACTTGAAGCAATTGGTTTAACTGAGAGGAAAGGCATGGAATGATAGAACTTTGAGAGGAAAAATTGCAGAAGAGACAGTTGGGTTGGTCAAGAATTCTTTCAACTCTGTTTGGCTAAAAGAGCTTTAAAAAGGTGCGAATCCTTAATACGAAAACCGCCTGACGATTTTGGAGACGTAAAGAAGTTCAAATAGACTTTTACATGTACACACAAAAATCATTTGAATATGCATATGAGAAGTTAGAAAAGTGAAAGCAATTGGTCAATCCAGTATCTTCTCAATGAGCAATTCATAGGATCAACTCAAAATCACTCCGATGTTTGAGCTGGCTTCGACGCATTTTTATGAGCACTAGTTCATATCGAAAGTCACGATTATATTGAGCTTCAAACCAAGAGACCACTACACCAGCACCCACCACTCTCACCAGAGCTCAGGGTTGCTTCAAAGTTCAAACACAATTGACACCCCCCAAAAAGAAGACCCCGTAGAGATTAAAACATCAACTAGTTCCAAGACACATCGAAGCGTCTTTAGTTCGTACATTATAGAAGGCAAAAACAACTACACGAAAACTAGTTCCAAGACACATCGAAGTGTCTTTATTTAGCACATTATAAAAAGCAAAAACAACTACACGACCTCTGAACGATGGAACAAGAAACAATCCAGCCCTTGATCATCTCACAACCATCTTATTCGATCCCATACGTCTTCCTTAGCATCAAAACAAAGTCATAGACCTTGTGCGGGTGAGGAAGAGACCTGGCCACGCTCTCCTTCTCCATGCACCTCTTTGCCCAAGCAACCAGCACGGGGCACTCTGCCGCTATGCTGAATTTACCACAAGTCTCCCAGGCGTAAAACTAGCTGTAAAACGGGACAAGGGAAATGTCCACGTATCCAAAGGTTTCACCCCTGAAGTAGGGCTTGTCGCCGAGCTCTCCTTCCAACACCTTGAGGTAGTCTATGAGTTCCTTCTTGCCTGCTTCCAAATCCTCGGCAGTTTTTGATGTCCGTATTTTGCTTGCAGCATCGAAGATCTGCATTGGACGGTTCGTCAGATTCCAACACACAGGACTGATATAACAAGTTAAAATGGCGGACAATTTAGGTTGCGTTTGTGGGTTTTCGTTTCATGATAACACAATATGGTGAACTGATGTAAGAAGTTACATATTTTACAAAAACTGCAACCCAACCATTTGAATGTGCTTTAGCATGCATCATCTGTAAATGGAAGCCCGTTCTCACTTCAAACTCACTTGGGGAATAAATCAAAAAATATGTCTCTTGTTCCATACCAAACAAAATAAAAAAGGAAATATGTAACGTTTTCTGTTCCATACAAAGCAAACAAAGGAAATATATAACGCAACTATGCCCCCGTCGTGTCCATGTCGTGTTCTCATCTTTGAAGAATATCGTGTTTCCAATCTAGAAAAGCTAGAGAATTTAAGCATCCTTTTCACAGGCTTACTTGTGGGGTGAATTGGCCCCCCCTAGAGTCGCCGGCAAAGGGAATTGAACGTGAGACCTTATGTGGGAGCAAACCCTTAGGTCCCAGGCCAAGACCACCGGACCAACCCCTTGGGGATGATTCATCTGTCTCTTTATCTTTTTCCTTTACCCTTTTTTTCCCACCACAATACTCTCACAAAATCCAGATGAAAACGCAGCTAAAACAATGGTAAACATCCCCAGTTTTGAGTTTTCCTCCTAGTGATTTTGTGCACAACCCTAAACAAGGACGCAACAATGGACCACACCCACACACACACACACACACAAAAAAACGAGCAGAAAAACCGGTGGCTAGAACATGAGATAATTGCAAGACTTAAAAGTGGTTCTCCCTATCCACCTCAACAGCCAGTTGCCTCTGTTCTCTTGAACTAAACTTCAACTTAACTTAAATCTAGAAGTTTTGTCCTTATTTATTTATTTATTTTTGCATCTGTTAGTTTTGTGCCAAACTTTTATAGATTATTGATTTGTCTTAACGAGAGGAATCAGAAAAGTAATTTTTTTTTTTTACTTTTACCTAAGTATTTTGAGAAATAATTATTTTTTAGCGCAAAAATGTCATTTTTTTAGGACTAAAAAGTGGTTATTTCTCAAAATACCAAAGTAAAAATACCAAAATTTTACTTTTTCGATTCTTCTCATCCAGACGAATCAATAACCTATAAAAATTTGGCGCAAAACTAACAAATGTGAAAAAAAATTCAAATAAGGAGCTAGTGAACTATCCTTCAGAGTTTCAGAATTAGTCGAGGTGCGCGCAAGCTAGCCCAGATATTTGGTTATCAAAAAGAAAAGAAAAGGAAACTAGTGAAGTACACTCCCCAATTGCGGATCAAAAAAAAAAAAAAGTACACTCCCCTATTCCTGTTCGGTCAACTTTTACTCGTCAGTGAATATTTTATTTATTTATTTATTTAATCAGATTTCTATTATTTAGTCAATCCTTAAACATCAGGAGTCATAATTTGATATCATTAATCATCACTTTTATAATAGCGAATTGATTTTACCACTTCATTTTTCTTAATGTCACTCTTCTTCTCTCACAAAACAAATCATCTAATAATACACAAAGGAGAGTGACATTAACAAAAAACGAAATGGCAAAATCACTCCTCTTATAATATCACACTGTGCTTGATATCATTAATCATCACTATTAACTCTTTGGACAACATATTCCGTGATGTCATATCATATACCATCTCAATTCTCATCTCATTATTCCTCCAGACAATCAAACAGAACCAAAAAGACACATATAGGCCTTGTTTGGTAATCATTTCACTTCTAGTTTTCTGTTTTCTTTTTCAGAATTTTTGAAAATTGGACATGGAAGTATGTTTGGTTGTCTATTTTGATTTCCAAAAAGAGAGAATGACTTTCAAAATTTTTAAAAATTAAAGAAGTAGCAAAACTTAGCTTCCACTTTTTTCAAAAGCAGAAAACGAATGCCGGGAGGAGCTCGATCTTTTAACTCTCTCTCTCTCTCATCCTCTCTCCGCCTCTACCATGACGAAGTCCTCTCAACCCAAACACCGTCCTTAATGGTTAAGTTTAGATCTATGCTCCGACGAATTCACCGGTAGCCGGAAAACCACCCACATTGGCACAACAACCATCGGACAACAGTAATTGAAAACGCCTTCTCAGACTGTTGAGTGTTGTCTTGCCGCCCTAGTTGGACCTGCCTTCTATCTATCGGATTTCCCCCAATACCCCGTCAACTGCTTCGATTCCACTTGGATCCCGACCATAAGATTGTTACGATACATTGGTGACAGATGGATTATCTTTTTGGGTGAGAAATAGTTATTGGATCAAACACAGTTTTCTGTGGACTTCATGGAAAAATTGGAGGTCCACAGGGATTTAATCCCTGAATTCAAGCTTTCTACCAATTCACCGTTAATGGCGGAGATACCTATATACGTATGAAAACATGTTCTATTGGTGGGGTTTTTTTGGTTTTTTTTTTTTTGGTAAGTGGGTTTGTTGGGTTTGTGTGAATGTGAAGTGTGTATTCATATATATATATATATGTAAAACTTGTGTAAGAGATGCGGTTTTGGCTAATTTTATGGCAGAGCGAGAGGGGACGGTGGTGGAGGATTTGGGATTATCGGAGATATCAAAGAGGAGTTTGGAAATTGGGTTAGAAGGAGGAAGGAGGAAGGAGGGTGTTTCGAGTGTGGTAGAAACCGATGGTGGTGACAATGGAAGTTTTTTTTTTTTTTTTTTTATAAAAAAAACAAATTAACACAAACATGTTTTTTGTTGCTACTTTTTTTAAGGGAAAACAGAAAGAGATTTTTAGCAAATAGAAAACAAAAAATAGAAAAGTGAAAGTGTTGCCAAACAAGGCCATAGTGGGCTACTTTAATTTCCCAATTTCCCTAAAACCAAGCAAAAAGTTAGATGATGCAAGCCAAGAGGACTTCGGCCCAATAGCATTAGGGTGCACTTAGATGTCAGAAGGATGTACGACGATAGTTCATTTTTTTTTTTTCGCGCTAATCAAGTTATTTTGCTGATAAAAAAGAAAAAAAGAAAAGAAAAGTTAGATTCTGCAACCGCATAAGCATAAACGTACGTAATCAAACATACCCTAAAAGAGTGGTGATTTAAATAGATAAATAAGAATAACCAAGTGACCTTTTATCAAATGATGCTGATTTTGGCGCTTCACTAATGTACGCATAGACACTTTACTTTTAACGTGAAGTTGGCAGTAACTACATGTACAAAGTGGAGCGCCAGCGTACAAAGGTGGAGCGCGACAATCAATTTCCTTTATCAAATACTCCTACTAGAAAGTAAAGAACTCACCTTCTTGTCAACATAATCAGCCCAGAACAGAGCCTGAGATTTCAGGTAAGGATCAGAGGGCAGCAATGGAGATTTCTCGTTCCAGACCTCATCGATGTACTGGACAGCGATAAGGGACTCGCAGACCGGCTTGTCGTCATGGATAAGGACCGGGATCTTCTTGTGAACCGGGTTCATTTTGAGGAGGAGAGGGCTCTTGTTCCTCAAATCCTCTTCTCTGTACTCGTACTCGATACCCTTTTCGGCTAAGGCGATTCTGACCCTCATGCCGAAAAAGCTTGGCCAGAAATCGAGGAGGACCACTTGGGTAGCCATTGTTGTTTAAGAGAGTGCAGAGAGTTTGGGAGAGAAGAAATGTAGAGAGAGAGAGAGAGAGAGGAGTGATGGGAGTAATGAGAGAGAGAGATGCACACTTTGTTTGGTTCAACTCTCATTTCATCTCATTTTTCTCTTTTCATATTTTTCAATATCTTTTTCTCTCTATCTCTTTTAACTCATCTATCTCTTTTAACTCATTTTCAGTCATTACATCGAAAATAATTTTCCAAAACTTGACCAAACAAGGTGTGGCTCTTCTATACGTGGAAAGAGTAACGTTTGGAGTAAGAGAGGAACGTGGGACCAAGGGCAATAAGGCATGATCGAGAAGTGTGCAAGTTTTGAACGTCGACCACTTCTATATCGATTTCATTTATGGAAGGGAATTGATTTCGGCACTCCCTAAATTGATAACCACACTCTCCAGGAGAGTGTCAAAATCAATCTCATACCACTCATTTTTGGGAGTGTCGTTATCAATTTGAGGAGTATCAAAATCACTCATCTTTAGGAGTAATTTTTATGGGAATTGATTTCTAACTCCCTTTTTTGATAACCACACTACAGTGTTGAAAGTGTATGTATTTTTTTGGTTAAAGACAAAAAAATGAGTGGATATCAAAAAAGGGAATATAAAAATCAATTTTCATTTTTATTTTATAACCGAATGTCCGGACCAACTTGCGCGCACTAACTAACCTTTGAATAATAGCAAAAAGGATTATCGATATCTGTATTGCATAAGGCCCCATTTTTACTAAACTTTTTGCACTACAACTTATTGATTTTTGTGAAGTCGTTCATACTAAACTAATACTTTTTGTCAAAAATTATAAGTTATTTTCACTAAACTAATGCATTCAACAAAATTTCTCTCACAAACACTCAACACATTTTCTACAATTTTTAGTTTAGTGAAAATAACTCGACTATAAATTGCTACTATAAATTGTCCATAACTTCCGGCTTACCAGAAACGCCCCGTAAATATCCTCTCAACTGCATAAATATCTGTAAAAGTTGCATCGGAATTCTAACTATTTTATCTTTTCAGGTATATTATCCCGAATTCAATGGGCTCACGTTAGCAGAAAAAATCACAATTCATGTTTCATTTTCTAACCCTTCTACTTCCAGAGGTTGTCATGTCTAAGTTTTTCTAGAACACTTTATGAGACAATTTTAACTGCAGAAATGGTAAAATTAAATTTCTAGAAAAACACAAAGTCAGAGATCCATAGTCCAACTATGTGAACTGTGATTGACCATTTGCTCACCAAAACGAAGATATACTATGCGGTGGTTGAAGACTATTAACATCCCCTTTGGATAATGAGAAAGGAGGAGAAAAGAATCTCATCATTTTGGTGAGATTAGATAAGACAGGAGAATGATCAATCAAAATATTTCTTTTTTGTACTTTTCTCTTCATTTTTCAACAAAACGTTCAATTCAAATGAATAATTTCTTAAAAAATCACAACCATTTTCTTTCTTTTCCCATGAAATCACTCCGTCCAAATAGACCGTTGCCGTAGAAAACAAGCGTACTCGAAATACGCAAAACCCCTTTACAAAAAGACACTGCTTTCGTCTCAAATGTATTACTAATATTAGTGTGAGGACTATTATTAGGAATTCCCGGTCCAACATTCTAAGCCACAATTTCCAAGTCAAAAAGACAAACCAATGGAGCATAACAAAATTTGGTCTATCGTTTTTGTACCAAAAATATAATTTACAAAACAGGGAATTAACAATTATCTCGAATAATAGCAGTTAAGTCCGAGATCGTCCACAGAGAGTAAAAAGCTAAGTTGCAATACGTTCAATTGATTTCTAATTTAATTCTGAAATGAAAAGGTTTGGATTTAAGTTGATTTGATTAAACTAAAACTAAACTATAAAGCGATTAAAGAATTGGAAACAAATGAGAGAAAGGACTAGGGTTTCCGATTCAGTCTCCCTTTTATAACGCAATTGTTTCGAAACCTAGGGTTCGTATTCAACATTCAACCAGATCACCGTAGGGTAGCAATTCCTATCGATAATCTCCAAAAATATAATCAAGATTCGTACTCCGTATAGGTTATCTCAACACGGCACGGATCGTCTCATTGGATTTAACCACGGCACGACCCGTCTCACATCGTATAGTCTATCTCAAAGCCTATCTCGAAAAATTTAAAACCATTGTATGACAGGTGCTTGAAACCATGGATACAAACACATTCGAATATTGGAAAAATATAAAACTTCATAAAAAGTTATGAATCGATCGAGTCACACAATCAAGTTGAATATAAAACCCTAGAAATCTAACAACTACGCTACTTGGAGAGACCTCCTCATTACCCTAGCCGAATAGTTTAGCCACTCATGGAGTTCGAACAAATAATCATGCAAGTATAAGACTCCATTGAAATAACAGTAAAGAATTAAACCCCAAAGCCTTTCGTCGAACTACCGTGCTCTCTGTTCATGCGTGGTCAGCGTGGAAAAGAAGGTTGACGGCAGCCTCGTTCAGTTTCTGCGTTGAAAAAAAAGCAGTCCCGATGCAGCCCTCCTTTGTTCGCACGTGATGTGTAAAAGAATGAAATTCCCCCCTCAACTAAACCCTTGCTGCCTTTTATATTTCTTGCTGTAAACTTCTTCCACCCCTAAAAGGGGTTCACTGGGCCGTCATATGTGACGGCTGCACGTGCAAACAAAGGTTTTCTGGCCCATTTGTTTCTTTTAATTCAAACACCCAGATGGCCTTTCACTAGCAACACATGGAAATTATTCGATCTCATGTAGGAATTTGATTAGGTGCTTCTCTCCTTCGTTCATCTAAACTTGGTCCCATCTCTTGATTAATTTGATCGGCACCGTATAAAATTCTCCATTTAACTCCAAATGCCATCCAACAACTCCGTAGGTTCTGAAACACAATTAACAAGTATGAAATCCCAAGTAGCGTACTAAATGGACATAACAGGCCTAAGTTAGGGAGCGTAAATAGGCATATTTACGCATCTATCAGGACCCACGTTATTCTACTAATCAATACTGTGTTTGGATGAGTTTTTGAAAAATTTTGTAGGGTTATGAGTGGAGAGAGAAATGAGAATAATGATTTGAAGTAGGGGTAATGATTGGAGAGAGACAGAGAGAGAAATGAAAATAATAATTGAAGATAATGGTGAACAATGATTAGAAGTAGGAGTAATAAGTGTTTTTTGAGTTGAATTTTTTTTTATTTAAAACGCTATCCAAACAAGGCACAAAATGCCAAGAAAAATTATGGGAAGAAGGTGAGTTAAGTGGGGCCAGGGGCGGACACAAAAGGTGCGGGGTGCCCGGGACCCGCGGAACTCCAAATACTCCCGCTGATTATACAAGTTTTTCAGGTTAATTTGAAAAAAAATTTACACGATCCGCCCTTTTAAGTCGCCCTTTTAAGTCTATTGAGTAAAAAAAAGTCCATCAAGAAAGTTCATAAAGTACCCCACCCCACATAGAGTTTCAAGTTATTAGCCGTTTTTTGGACGTAGGCACAATATTAAATGACGATTACATAAGTATACACACAGTCCCATATCCTTATCAGAAATAGCTAGTAGTAACGTATGTTATAGATTGTAATCTTTTTGTTACCAACGTAGAACTATACATGATTCGGGCCTTTTGCTGAGTTCAAATTTTACATCTGCCATTGGTTGGAGCCGCAGTAAATAAAATAAAGGGAAAATAACGGTCAATGGCGTGTTTTGATAATTAATATCCGTCAAGGATATTTTCAGCATTAACAAATGTTCTTAGCATGTCCTTGGCGGATATTAATTATCAAAACATGTTCTGAGCTGTCATTTTCCAAAAAAAAAAAAAAAAGGGCCATTAAATAAATGTAATCCAAAAATTTACATCAAGCAATAAAACATCCTAATTCCTCATTATGGGATGGTGATTCGGTCGGTGTACGTACGGCGGGTCGGATCTTCTGAGAGAGCCTCCTCCTCCTTTGAGCCTAGAAGACGATTGAGCCGAGCGTGCAGCCCAAGTGCGTTCGGCCCATGCGAACTTCAGCTAAATGGGTCACCCGTGATGTTAGGCCCAATGGCTAGTCGGACTTTGGCCCACTGCACTCATGTAGGTCCGAAAATTGTGCACTTGGAATGTCCTATATGTGAAAATATGCAGAATTCGTCTATGAAAATGAAAAGGTATAAAAAAAAATGAAAAAAAAAGAAAAGAAAGAAAAGAATAGGCTAGACGGAAATGGATAGAATGAAATAAAAAGCGCCAATGAGATAGAAATAAGAAATCTTAAATCGAATTCAGGTTCGAAATCCAATTAATATGGATGGGATTATCTATTCTATAATAATAGAAAAATGCCGGTCCCAAGTTTTCCATTCATAGCCCATCAGCTCATTTTCTCCACAAGTTCAATTCCCACCAAGTCATCCAACCGTGATTTTACTTATCTGCCCCGACTTTACTCCCCTCTCTGTCTCTAGATATTCAAAAAGTTCGACTCGAACGGTGACGGCAAGATCTCCGCCTCGGAGTTCACGTTGGTGCGGCGGAGGAGGTTGGTCGCGTGATGGCGGAGATCGACAAGAACGGCGACGGCTTCATCGACCTCCGCGAGTTCACCGAGTTCCACAGAAACGGAACGTCATCGTCGCCGGACGTAGCAAACAAGGAGCTTCGCGACTCGTTCGATTTGTATAACAAGGACGGTTAGCTGATATCGGCGAAGGAGCTGCACGCGGTGATGAAGAGCCTGGGGGAGAAGTGCTCCCTCGCTGACTGCTCAAGGATGATCGCCTCCGTCGACGTCGACGCCAACGGGTGTGTTAACTTTGAGGAGTTTAAGAAGATGATGAAGGTTTGATTAATACTCCAATTAGTAGTGCTTGGAAAATGAAAATAAGGTAAATTTTCAACAAATCTTTTGCGTTGTGAAAATGAAAATAATTGATGAGTTGAATCATCGGAATTAAGTTGAAGCACCGATAATTGATGAAGGTGGGATATGGGTTTGTGGTTACAGTAGGGGTAGTGGAGTATTATTACTCCAAGTGGCGTTTGTTGAGCATGGCGCATGTCATTACTAGTAACTCTTTATCACCTCTTTTTCTTTGTAAAGTTTGAAATAGTATTTGGCATGCATCATTTTTTACGAATTTTTAAGGCTGATTTTACGATTTTTTGTGGTTTATTTTTTATTTTCTGTGTCTCATTTTAGTTTTGGGTGTACGATACACCATTTACAAATTCTGTGGTAAAAATAGATGGCTCAAAGTTTGATTTTTGTTTGGTGTTGTATCCAGTTGTTGTGATGTTGTTTAGTGTACCAATTTTGTCAATTAACACTGTTTTAAAACTGTTAATTAACTACCACCACCACCATCGTCACGCCGCCACCACCACCACCACGATTAACAGTGTTAAATTCTGTCTAAATTTACGATTAACAATGTTAAATTCTGTCTAAATTTACGATTAACAATGTTAATCTCAAAGGAGATCAATCGGAGATGGAATCGCCGGAGGAAGAGTAGTTGGCGGTGGAGTTGAGACCGGCGAAGGAGTGACTGGTGGCGGGGCTGAGACCAACGAAGAAGTAGCCGGTCGTGGTGGAGTAGTGGTGGCGGCGGCGGCAGCGTGGTGGTAGAGGTTTAGGAGGTTGTATGGGCTGAACGGTATTAACACTATTAATTGGGGTGTGAATTTAGACAAAAACTAACACTGTTAATTTAGATAAAAATTAACACTATTAATTGTAGTGGTGATGGGGTAATGGTGGTGGCAGCATGGTGATGGTGGTTTAGGAGGTTGTATGGGCCAAAGAGTATTAACACTATTAATTGGGGTGTGAATTTAGACGAAAATTAACACTGTTAATTTAGACAAAATTAACACTATTAATTATAGTGGTGGTGGAGTAATGGTGGTGGTGGCGACGTGGTGATGGTAGCGACGGCATGGTGGTGGTTGTGGTTAGATCGTCTCGATCGTCTTTCTCATTTCGGTGGCGGCGGCTGTGGTAGTGGTGGTTGTATGGGCCGAAGGGTATTAACACTGTTAATTGAGGTGTGAATTTAGAAAAAAAAAATTAACACTGTTAATGTAGACAAAAATTAACATTTTTAATTGTGTTGGTTGTGGAGTGATAGTGGTGGTGGTGGTGGTGGCAATGACGTGGTGGGGGTGATGGTGGTGGCGACGGTGTTATGGTGGTGGTGGTAGCTACGGCGACAGTAGCATGGTGGTAGTGATGTGGTGATGGTGGCGGCGGCGTTGTGGTAATGGTGGTGTAAATTTATATAGAAATTAACTCAGTTAATTTAGATAGATATTAACACTGTTAATTATGGTGGTGGCGGTGGTGGTGGTGGTGATGGTGATGGTGGTCATGGTGGCAGTTGTGACGGCGATGGTGGTAGTGAGTGAAAGTGTTGGTGGTGATTGTGGTGGTGGCGTAGTGGTGGTTATTGTGGTGGTGGTAGCGGCGTTGTTGTGGTGGTATAGGAGGTTTTATAGGACGACTGTTAATTAACACTATTAATTGTGGTTTGAATTTATATGGAAATTAACATTGTTGATTTTGAAAAAAATTAACACTGTTAATTGTGGTGGTAGTGGTGGTGATGGTATTGGTAGTGGTGGTGGTGGTGGTTGTGGTGGCGGCGTGGAGGTGGTCATTGTGGTGGTGGTGGTGGTTGTGGTGGCGGCGTGGAAGTGGTCATTGTGGTGGGGGTGGTGGTGGTGACGACGGGGTGGTGGTGGCGGCGTGGCGGTGGTCGTGGTGGTGGCGTCGGCGTGGTGGCGGTGGTGGTGGCGGTGGTGATGACGAAATGGTGGTGGTGGCGATGTGGTGGTGGTGATGGTGGCGGCGGCCGCAGTGATGGTGGCAGTGTTGTGGCGGCGGCGGCGGCGGTGACATGGTGGCGTGGGTGTTGGTGGTGGCGATGGTGTTGGTGGCATGGGTGGTGGTGGTGGCGGTGGTGTTGGTGGTGGCGGCGACGTGGTGGTGGCAACGACGTGATGGTGGTGGTTGTGGTGGTAGTGGTGGCAGTGGTGTAGCGGTGGTGGTGGTGACGACGTAATGGTGGTGGTGGCGATGTGGTGGTGGTGGTGATGGTAGTGGCGGCGGCAGCGGTGGTGGCAGTGTTGTGGTGGTGGTGGTGGTGGATGCGGCGGTGACATGGTGGCGTGGGTATTGGTGGTGGCGGTGGTGTTGGTGGCATGGGTGGTGGTGGTGGCGGTGGTGTTGGTAGTGGCGGCGACGTGGTGGCGTGGTGGTGGCAGCGACGTGGTGGTGGTGGTTGTGGTGGCAGTGGCGTAGTGGTGGTGGTGGCGGTGGCGGCGGTGGTGGTGGTGATGGTATTGGTGGATCGGTGGTGGTGGTTGTGATGGCGGCATGGAGGTGGTCATTGTGGTGGTGGCAGCGGCGTGGTGGGGTTGGTGGCGGCGAAATGGTGGTGGTGATGGTGGCAGTGGCGGCGGCAGTGGTGGTGGCAGTGTTGTGGCGGCGGCGGCGGCGTGGTGGTGGTATTTTTGTCTCTCTCCAATCGCCTTTTTTTTATGAGGGGCTTTTTTGTCAACAAAATATTGAAGAGGACCTACTGAGCTATGGGCTCTTTGGGCAAGACCTAATGGGCTATTCTTCACCCAAGGAGGACCGGCCAAGAAGTAGCTCTTGTATTTCTTCCACACAAGGGTAGTAGTACTTGGCTTTACCTTCTTCTGAAGTGAAAAACTTCCATACGGAGCAACTCATAAATAAAGTTTACGGCGCTCAATCACGCGCATCCAAAAATGTTTTGGACGTTTGGAATGGAAACATTTGACCGGTAAAAATTAATTATTACCGGTCAAAATTGAAAAGCAGATCTCAACTATCGATTGCTGAAATGGACGACTGAAATTGTGCGGAGCTGTGAATAACTCTCTCTCTTTTCTAAACAAGACAAGAGAATTGTGATGGATGACTCTTGATCGATGTTGTGGAGCATAATAAAGACAGCCACACAACTCTAGAGCCCAGAAACAAAAAGAGAGAATGTAAACATCCACATGCAATATAACTCTAAGCAAGAATGGAACTAGAGGGTCTAGCGGCGGCGGCCGCCACGACAAGAATTTTAGAAATTGTAATTATTACATGTATAAAAAAAAAATTATCCCCAACATATATAGTTTCGCCACCGCTAGATTTTTTTTTCTTTATTTTTTGTTATATACTATTCCTAAATCTTCTATTTTTTTTTTCAAGAAAGGAGACCTAAAAAAGTATTCCAAAACTAAATTCAATGGGCCAAAGTGAAATAATATAAAGGATGAGGTATAATTAGGGAAAAAAAACTTCACACTTTAACTCTAAAACAACTTATATAACCGAAAAAATTAAAGTAAGTCTTTTTTTGTACTCCTTGTGCAAATGACAAATATCATTTATTATAGTTTTTGTTATGTTGTTTTAATTTTTTTTAGATTCGATGACTATTTAATATTGTAATTTATATTTTATTTTTTAGTATACATTTTGCCACTGTTAGGGTAAAATCTTGGTTCCGTCCCTGATCGGAATGGAGACCCCATCACCAGTAATAAAACGTCATATGGATGGGAATTCTTGGCTTGCAGCATTCGCCCTTTCAGATTTTTGTGGGTCTGTCCGGCTAAATATCTTTCGTCCTTTTTCCAAAATTCCAAGCACTAGTTGGTGCAACTTGCAAATGTCAGGGGTAATATTTGTCTCTTACTCCTAATATCTTGAGATATTTGCTCTACCTAGTGCACTATGTATTAGCTCAGTTGACATTACTCACCGCCTTTTTTAGTAGAAGTTTGGGTTTGAGCTCCATGAGAGACGGTTGGTTAGGGTTTAGGACTATGGAGTATGGACAGTCTTTGGATCCCTTGAGAACTAACTTACTAACTCCCCACTAACCTCCACTAATGTATACAATATTGAAAAAAAAAAAATTAGTATGCATTTATTGGGATTTGGCTCAATGGTCGTATTTCTAGGAGTAGGTTACACAAACGTATGGTTTCAAAGAGTACTGTTGGGTTAAAACCCTAAGGGGTTTGAGCAGGGGGGCGCGAGAAAGCTATAATAGGTGTTTATCCTCCACAAGGTTGTGCGTTCAAATTTCACGGAGGCCAAACATTCCAATCTTAGGGTCACTGGAAAGTTTGTCCAATCGGTAACCCCAGCGCCACAATATTAGTAGAGGTGCGTGCAAGCTGTCCTCGACGTTCGGTTATTTAAAAAAGAGTTTTTGGATTAAAGAGTGCTAGGATAATAATTGAGCATAAGAAACACAAAAGTAGAAACTTTCAATCCAAATATGTTACTAATATGGGAAGTCTAGTGGTACTTTTGTGCCACACCATGCATCCTAATGCGACATAGTAGCCAAGAGATTGTCGCATCCATGCCCTTGATTTATGAAGTTTGAAATGTCTTCCTTTTGAAAAAATGGACCACAAGGGATTGGATTGGACTAGTCTTTGTGGTTGGCTTAGGTTTAAAGCACAAGGATAATAATCATACAAAGGCCTAGTTTGGCATTATAAGCCAAATGACTTTGAAGTTTTTTTTTTTTTTTTTTTTGTCCTTATTCAATTTTTTTTTTGTATTTGTTAGTTTTTCGTCGATTTTTTTTGAAGATTATTGCTTCATCATGACAATAGAAATCTAAAAAGTAAAAAATTGCGATCAAAATTTATTTTTTTAATAAAAACAAAAATAAGCCAATTTTTTCAACACTAATCTCATCCTACTCACAACTATACAACACTAATTTCATCCTACCAGCTCTAAGTTTGGAATGCAAAAGGGGTGTAGAAGGAAGAAATGAAACGAAGTCACGTCTGCTCCTTCTAATTGAGAATCGAACAAATTAAGAATCCAACGCTGTCTTAGCTAGACAATGAGCTGGCTCAATAATCCCACAAGGGAACTTTCATTCTACCAGAGAATTTCTATGGTGTATTAGGTGGTGTTCCGGTTTCTCCAAAAATGAACTTTTAGAAAAGGAAGGTAATTTTAAGCTTAAAAATTATGTGTTTACGCAAATAATTTTTCTATCAATATGGATCTTGTTTGATAGATCTCATTGAGATATTTTAAACGGTGCAAACAAAATTAAAATTTTTTTTTATTTTCATTATATTTGTGCTTGAAATTACATTCTTTTTAAAAAAAAAATTTAAAAGAAAGCGGAACGGAGCCTTATCTGCCTGCACCACGCCCAGTGGTTTATTGCGGCATTTAGTTTTTTGTCGGTAAACTTAATTTAACTATTACAATCCATTGGCAAAAAGACAATGAAAACATGGTATAGTAATAACTAATAATGACTGAAATGGGCAAGGGAAACCCAACTTGCAGAATGTCCTAAACTTCAACTTTCAAAATAGAACAACTACAAAAAAAATGTCTCTACCAACATGAAGCAAGTAAAAAAAAAAACAAAACATGAAGCAAGTAAGAAAATGGCACAAGAGGCTATGAGCCTCCGAGGGAGTTTGGCCAAGTGGTTGTGAGATCACAAGTTCTATTCCTATGGAGGTCAAACATTCTAAACCTTGGAGCCACCGGGAATTATGCCTGGTCGTTACCTTCAGGGCTCCGAAATTAGTCGAGATGCGCGTAAACTGACCCGAACATCCGGTTATGAAAAAAAAATCCACATGCTAGATCTGCCAGTCTTCTTTATTTTTAATGTGATGAACACTGAAAGGATACATTTTGTGAAACCAAGAAGCCCATTCTCCCTAGGCAAACAAAACCAAGGGAGAGAAAAAAAAAAAAAAAAAAAAACTAATTGGGCCCCGTACAAAGAAGTGATACCACTCGTTAATTCTTCCACAAAAAACCCATTATTATCCCCATCGTAAATGGAGACCGGTAATTACCAAACAAACCCTCTTCGAAATGTCAGTAGCTACTCAATTAGCCTTTTGTTTCTTTAGGTAAACCACGAGGAAATCAAAGGCCTTGTTCAGATCAGGGAGAGTCTTGGACACACTCTCTTTCTCCAAGCACTTGTGGGCCCAAGCAACAAGTCTAGGGCACTCTTCCACCATGAGGAAGTTGCCACAATGCTCAAATGCAGAAAACCAAGGGTAGAATGGGATCAGGGCCACATCCACAAACCCTAGAGTTTCACCACCAAAGTAGGGCTTTTGCCCAAGCTCTCCTTCCAGCAGCTTAAAGCTGTCCAAAAGCTCCTTCTTTGCAGCTCCACCTGTGGATGAACATAGTTGCATCCCAACGCTATATACCTGTAAAACAATTATCAAACCATATAAAAAAGAATTGAATTGAGTTCCAAGGCTATTTCGAAAACCTTGTTATATGGATTTATCAATATGTATACTACCCCAAGGGGTTTAGCAAGTGGACATGAGAAATGAAGTAAATACTTGTCTTTCATGAGATTGCAAGTTTGAATTATACGGAGGTCAAATATTCTAAATTTTGAAACTATTGGAGGATTTGTCCTGCCGATAACCGAAGAATTTGAAAATTTAAAAAAAGTGTATCAATGTATAGGACTCACCTTCTTGTCCACAAAATCAGCCCAAAACCTGGCCTGTGCTCTCTGGCAAGGATCAGAAGGCAACAGAGGAGATTCCTGATTCCACACCTCATCAATGTACTGAACTATAACCAGTGACTCACAAACCGGTTTCCCATTGTGTATCAAAACAGGGACTTGCTTCTTGACTGGGTTCATCTGGAGGAATAGTGAACTCTTATCGCCCATATTTTGTTCATTGTACTCATACTCTATCCCTTTCTGGGCCAAGGTTATTCTAACCCTGTTCCCAAAAGGGCTTATCCATGTATCCAGTAGAGTGATCTTTTCACCAGCCATTTGGATTTGGAGAATAGATAGAAAACTGAAAAGGGTATTTTGGGAAGGGGTCGTTTGTTTGTTGTTATGGGATGTTAAGGGTGTGTTTGCAGTGTGTGTATTTATAGGGGAATTCGGATTGCGTAAGCAGTTGGACTGACCATCATTTGCTGGACGCAAATTACTAATTCCCTCCCCCCCCCGACACGCCCCTCCTTCCCCTTTTACCCCACCCACGTGTTCTCTCTCTCTCTCCCCGTCTGCTGTCTCTCTCTCTCTTCTATTTGAATTTTTTTTTTATAAAATTTTAAATATTAATAACTTTTTTTTCACTTATTTTTTTTAATAAATTTTATATTTTTGAAATCTACTCAACGAAACCTATCAAACGAGCCTAATAATGATGGTGAAATAATATAAAACGGAAAAATTATATTTTTTTCCGTAGATTAAACTGTCTATAAGAGGTTGAAAAATTAAGTATTCCAAATTTCAATCCGATTGAACCGGTGAAAAGATTTTAGTTTTTTGATCATTTTATCCTAAATGATTATAATCAAATTTAAACTCTAGAGCTCTCGTTGAAAAATTAGCTGCTAGATGTGTCCACATGTTCCAAAAGGTGAGAATGACTAAGGTATTTCACCTCTAAAAATATCTAATACATATATATGCTGGTAAGAGAAAGAAAAAACAAAATGCCTATGGTTGAGCACCCTATCAACTTGCAGAGCAGCTACAAATTTAGAGATCCAGGAACTTGCAGATAGGGATGGCAACGGGGAGGGTCAGGGGTGGATACCATTATCCCCGTCTCTGATCCCCGAACCCAAATCCCTCCCCATCCCCGCCCTGATCCCCACTGAGGATTTATTTTTACTTTCCATCCCCGTCCCAAACGGGGATCCCCGTGGAGAATCGGTTATCCAAAAATTCCAAAACTTTTTAAAAAAAAGTCACCTGCCATTAGAAAATACAAACCATGAAACTAAATTCCAAAAAAAAAAAACACAATCTAGGCTGCCATTACAATTGATAATCAGTGTCAATTTCAACTTTCATCAAGTTTTGGGAAACATAAGAGCATCTGCATTTTAATAAGCAAATAAGTGTGGATAAACAAACTTAACAACATTGCTCAAAAAATACCTCACATTGTAATAAGCAAAGTTGCGCGTCTTTTTGCAAAAAATCAAATTCCACCAATTCCATAATCAAACTTAACAACTTTTACCAATAACCAAAACTCAATAACCAAACCCAATAACCAAACTCAAAACTCAATAATTTAAAAACACCTCACATTAGAATCGTCTCATCGAGACGAATAATTTGGTGTGGCCGGGTGCGTGATTGGAACTCGTTTGTGATTGGACATTGGTACATTGTGTATTGTGGGGTTTTTTTGTTAGGAATGTAAAAATAACCAATGTGGACGTAGATGCTAATTGTTAAGTTTGATTATGAACTAAATGGATAATCAAATGCTAACGTGGCACATTTTAATTATTGATTTTGATTATTTCCATTGCGGATGCTCTAAAGCCTCTAATAAACGCTTCATGTAGTAGTTTTGACATGAACCATTTGTTCATCGGTTAATTGGAGGAGTGGAATAACCAAAATGTTTTCTACTACCATTTAACACAAAATAGTCCAACTACAGGAATCAGATTAAAAATTATGTATATATATAGTAGGCTAGTGGGATGGAGCTCGGGAACCCTAACTTATGTATATATAATTATTATCCTGTTTGAAAAACCCCTATTTTATCCTCCATGAAGAATTCTCGTTATTCCCCAAGTTGGGATGTTCAAGTGAACAAGCAAATGTAAACAATGGAGCAGGGTTTGCCCAAATGTCTTTCAAGGGAGAAGCTTGCATACATTGCAATTTTGGTTTAGAGGGGGTTTAGAAGAGCTTGATTCTTGTAGGTGGTGTCTTTGGAGGTATCACTATTACTTTTGATGAGCACTTCTTTAGTTTTTGGATAATACTTCTCCAAGTATGAGAGGCTTTTATTTTTTAGAGGCCAATTTTGGAAGGAATGATTAGAAGACAAGTTGAAAGCAGAGCGGTTTTTCCTCATGAATTCTCCCTCCCAACTTACAAAGGAAATACTGAGTCATTAATTTCTGTAACATTGATATGATTGTGTTTATATATGTATGAGCCTTGAAGCCAATAGCAATCAGTTGATTTTAATTCAGTCACAAATATTGCTCAAGGGCTATTGATGTTTATTTTCTCTAGTGGCCATTTTGCTTCAACTACTGTTTTTACTTATTTTCCGTCGTGTTGTGGCAAGGAGTTTTACAAAGACCATAGATTAGTAGCCTGGGGACTAAAAATAGAGTTGACATTCCCATTTAGAATGAAGTTGTGGTCATCTGCAACTCCTGCTTCGACATTTTTAATCTACCTATGTTTGGGAATGTTTGACTGGTGTTGAAGCTGTTTGATGTTTGTTTCTGTGGATTCCTGTCACTTCTGATGTCTTTTCCTCTAGTTTTGGTTCTACTTTTGCCACGGGTTGTTTGGGCTGTTTGCTCTTTTGCTGCCGGTGCTCTCTAACAGACACTGACACGGAAACGTCGGGGGACATGGACACCACAGGGGCACTTACACGGACACGGCAGAGGACACCGTACACAGACACGACGGGGACACGGACATGGATATAGGACACAACTATTCTAACAAGAACCGAAATACATAGAAATTACAAAACAATGCACAGATTTTTGCAAGGCAGGAATTCTAGATATGATGTTTCACAAATACTTTTGCAAGGCTGTATGTTTCACTCACTTCCCAAAGTTTTTAAAGCTTTCTCAACTGACTCATAGGTATATGGTTGATCTGTATAGACCAAATATATTTATCAGGTCATATACTGGCCAATGATAAGGTCCATTGACCGCTACAACATCCATGTCTAGCATACATTTAAATTGACTAAGGTTTCTGACTATTGAAGTAAACAATAAGGAAAACTGTAACAGCTTCATATAATCTGTGGAAAAGCTGAAGCAAACTGAACCAGAATTTGGCTGGCCAAGGTCCAAAGTGTGCTCTGTGCTAAAGTTGTTGCTTTAAAAAGAAAACGCTGTTGTGGGTACGTACACTCATTGTAGAAACTATGCCCAACTATCTTGTACGCATAGTTCCTTGCATCTCTTTTTTGACCATGTCATATTCTCATGCCCCTTACCCTCAATCACCCATGAGCTAATAGTTTTGGTTATTGTTGGAATTTGGGGTTGGTCCGGGACCAAATCGGGTCGCCCATGTGGGCATGACCCGGTGACCCATTAATTAGAGAGTCCTATCTCATCTGGGAGATAAGATAGGAGAAGTTGAAGTAATTCTAATCTCTTAGGATTAGAAGACTTCTAAAGCATCTAGGATACTCTCTCTCTATTTATTTCCAGCAGGATGTTCATAAAGAGATACATAATAATATACACCAGAGGTATACAAAAAAGATATAGTTCTGGAAAACTCTCTCTCTTCGATAGTTCTCTCTTTGTCATTAAAGAGCAATCCGAGCTTTTGCACCGTGGAATTGAGGGTGATACTCGATCCTTGTAGTATCACTCCATCGCAGGAATTTGTCGCTGATTTGGTACATGAACGAGAGTTCGTAATCCATCCACACCAAGGTCCGGTTCGGTTAAAGTTCGCAAGGTAACCCAAACCACCCGCTTCTACACTACGGTTACTTATTTTTCTAACAGTTATTGTTATTCTGGTTGTGATCAATTCAATTCAATTCCAGTGTCCTTTTTGTGTGTGGTGGAATAAACCGATTGAAATTTAGATATCGAGCTTTGATCGGACTCATTGCATGACTATGCTCGAGTTCAATTGTATTCAATATATGCAAAGAGACATTCGTTGATGCTTTACATCTTGTTTTGCTGTTGGATGGGCTCTAACTGGGTTGAGTGCTTTTGTCCTCGCATTCCCACCGCTACGACAATAGTAAGTTACATGCCGCCTTTGTCCATCCTTTGTCCATCATCACGCTTCCTAGAACCTCTCTTATGACCGCAACAAAATCTTGCACTGTGGCATAACTAGCAGGAGAATTGCGGGCTTCGTCTTCTGAATCGAAGGACGTTCCAACCTTAGGTTCCCCTACATCCTTCGAATTTGGATCTACCTCCAAATCATAACAATTAACAACCCATTCCCAAAATAGTTTCATTGTTATCTTCGGCAAATTCGGGTGAGATGAGTACCATCAAATATAGTACTAGCATTCAACTCAATTGGGATTGGCGATGGAAGCTAGAAATCATTCCAAATAGAGATTTTAATCCCAGCTACAACTTGCCATCTAATACCCTTAATAAGGAGGAGGCCATCCCTACCATTCAAGATGCTCTTCCAAGCCCAAGAACTTGAAGCCATTGGCTTAACTGAGCGGAAAGGCATGGAATGATAGAACTTTGAGAGGAAAAATTGGAGAAGAGACAGTTGGGTTGCTCAAGAATTCTCTAACTCTGTTTGGCTAAAAGAGCTTGGTTAGAAAGGTGCAAGTCCTTAATACCTAAACCGCCTGGCGATTTTGGAGACGTAAAGAAGTTTGAATAGACTTTTGCATGTACACACAAAAATCATTTGAATATGCATATGAGAAGTTAGAAAAGTGAAAGCATTTGCTCGATCCAGTATCTTCTCAATGAGCAATTCACAGGATCAACTCAAAATCACTCTGATACTTGAGCTGGCTTCGGCGCGTCTTGGTAAATTTGTACGAGCACTAGTTAACCACACTATTATATCAGAAAGTCGCGATTATATTGAGCTTCAAACCCAGAGACCACTACACCAGCACCCACCTCTCTCACCAGAGCTCAGGGTTGCTTCAAAGTTCAAACACAATTGACACCCCCCAAAAAGAAGAAACATCGAAGTGTCTTTAGTTCGTACATTATAGAAGGCAAAAACAACTACACTGACAACTAGTTCCTTGACACATTGAAGTGTCTTTAGTTTGTACATTATAGAAGGCAAAAACAACTACACGACAACTAGTACCAAGACACATCGAAGTGTCTTTATTTAGAACATTATAGAAAGCGAAAACAACTACACGACCTCTAAACGATGGAAGGAGAAACAATCCAGCCCTTGATCATCTCATGACCATCTTATTCGATCCCATACGTCTTCCTTAGCATCAAAACAAAGTCATAGACCTTGTGCGGGTCAGGAAGAGACCTGGCCACGCTCTCCTTCTCCATGCACCTCTTTGCCCAAGCAACCAGCACGGGGCACTCTGCCTCTATGTTGAATTTACCACAGGTCTCCCAGGCGTAAAACCAGCTGTAAAACGGGACAAGGGAAACGTCCACGTATCCAAAGGTTTCACCCCCGAAGTATGGCTTGTCGCCGAGCTCTCCTTCCAACACCTTGAGGTAGTCTATGAGTTCCTTCTTGCCTGCTTCCAAATCCTTGGCGATTTTCGATGTCCATACTTTCCTTGAAGCATCGAAGATCTGCATTGGACGGTTCGTCAGATTCCGACACACAGGGCTGATATAACAAGTTAAAATGGCGGACAATTTAGGTTGCGTTTGTGGGTTTTCGTTTCATGATAACACAATATATATGGTGAACTGATGTAAGAAGTTACTTACAAAAACTGCAACCAAACCATTTGAATGTGCTTTAGCATGTATCATCTGTAAATGGAAGCCCCATTCTCACTTCAAACTCACTTGGGGAAGAAATGAAAAATATGTTTTCTGTTCCATACAAACAAACAAAGGAAATAAATAATGCAACTGTGTCCCCCGTCATGTCCATGTCGAGTTCTCATGTTTGAGCAATATCGTGCCTTGTGGCCATACCCCCCTCCCACATTCTTTTCATACACTTACGCGTGGGGTGAAATGGCCCCGAGAGTAGCTGGCAAAGAGAATTGAACCTGAAACCTTAGATGAGAGCAAAACCCTAGATCTCAGGCCAAGACCATCAGGCCAACCCCTTGGGGATGATTCATCGTCTCTTTATCTTTCCCACCACAATACTCTCACAAAATCCAAGATGAAAAAGCAGCTAAAACAACCACCTCAACAACCAGTTGCCCAGTTTTAGTGCTAGCCAAGACCCAAAGGAAACTAGTGAAGTAACTTCCCAATTCCTGTTTGGTCAACTTATATCTCTCCTCAATGAATATTCTATTTCTATTATTCAAAGTCAATCCTTAAATCTCAGAGTCATAATTTGAATAAAAGTATTTTTTGACCATTTCGATTATAAAGAGATAATGATAAAGAAAAGGGGAGAAGAATTTTTAAAAAAAAAAAAAGAGTTGGGATTCCTAAAACTCAAGAGAGGGAGAGTCAAGCTAGGTCTAAGTAATTGAGTGCCTATAAGTCCAACTCTTTTGGATTTTTTTATGAATGATTCAAGAATCTGATTGAATCTAGGAGAAGAATAAATGGTTCACAAAGCACTGAGGAAAAAGAATAAAATTTAAGGACCCATTTGTTTGATGTTCAACTGGATACGAGTATCTTGAACAAATCGTAGATAGAACGGACTACATATTCGGTGTTTTTTTAAAATTCTCACAAGCCAAATTATATTTTTTTCATTATATAATTCCACAAAATATACATATAAAAATATAATATAATATCATACTGAGCTTGATATCATTAATCATCACCATTTGGTTTACCCAAAAAAAAAAAAACAATAATCATCAGTATTTAATCTCTTTGGACTACATATTCCGTGATGTCATATCATATACTAACCATCTCATTATTCTTCCTGACAATCAAACAGAACCAACATAAGTGGGCTACTTTAATTTCCAATTTTCCCAACAACCAAACAAAAAGTTAGATGCTGCAAGCCTATAGGTCTTTGGCCCAACAACATTAGGGTGCATTCCATTCCAGAACACTTTTTTAAAAAATAAGTATTTATTTTATATTTTCAAACTCAAAAATAATATAAATAAAAAATAATTTTTGATTTTTTTTTTCGCATCGTTCAAAAATTTTCAATGAAAATTTTCAAACAAGATCCAATTGTATATTTTTAGATTTCAGTAAATCAATTATTTTTTAACTTAAAATTGCCTTATATTTCGCGGATAAAAAGAAAAAGAAAAAGAAAAGTTAGATTCTGCAACCACATAAACGTACGTAATCAAACATACCCATAAAAGAGTGATGATTTAAATAGATAAATAAGAATAACCAAGTGAACTTTTATTAAATGATGCTGATTTTGACGCTCTACAAATGTACGCATAGACACTTTCACTTTTAACGTAAAATTACTAATAACTTTATGTACAAAGTGGAGCGTCAGCGTATATACAAATGTAGAGCGCGACAATCAATTTTCTTTATCAAGTACTCCTATTAGAAAGTAAAGAAGTCACCTTCCTGTCAACATAATCAGCCCAGAACAGAGCTTGAGATTTCAGGTAAGGATCAGAGGACAACAATGGAGATTTCTCGTTCCAGACCTCATCGATGTACTGGACAGCGATAAGGGACTCGCAGACCGGCTTGTCGTTGTGGATGAGAACCGGGATCTTCTTGTGAACCGGGTTCATTTTGAGGAGGAGAGGGCTCTTGTTCCTCAGATCCTCTTCTCTGTACTCGTACTCGATACCCTTTTCGGCTAAGGCGATTCTGAGCCTCATGCCGAACATGCTCGGCCAGAAATCGAGGAGGACCACTTGGGTAGCCATTGTTGTTTAAGAGAGTGCAGAGAGTTTGGGAGAGAAGAAGTGTAGAGAGAGAGAGAGAGAGAGAGAGAGAGAGGAGTGGTGGGGGTGAGTGATGAGAGAGGGAGAGATGCAGTGGCCCTTCTATATATGGAAAGAGTAACGTGTGGGACCAAGCGCAATAAGGTACTTTGATCGAGGAGTGGACGCTTTTTGAGGACCCCGGGGATCTGCTGCCTGGTTGGGGACAGCAGCTCCTACCCACCCCTCAAAACTACACCGTTTTGAGGAATTAGGTCGTTTGACATGGAATGATGGAAAATTTTCCTTTTATAATTCTCTTCAGATTCTCATTGACAGCTTTGAAATCAAAAATTAATTATGACTCTTTAAAATAAAATTATCAGAAAAATAAGATCTTTGTACTGATTCAAACGGATTAAAAATTTGAACACTTAATTAATTTTTTTAGACAGTTTATATATTAAAAAATATGGTTAATAAATTAAGTGTTTCTATTTTCAATCCGTTTGGACCAGTGCGAAGATCTTATTTTTTTTGTCATTTTACCCTAAAGGATCTTAATTAATATTTGTCTTTAGAGCTTTCATAATTAAATATCTGCTCTTTATTTCTATAGTTCCTATAGGGCTCTTATTGAAAACCCTAGAGTCAAAAATTAATAAATATCCTTTAGAATAATATGAGCAACAAAATAAGATCTTCGCACCGGTCCAAGCGTATTGAAAATTAGAATACTTAATTTTTTAACCATGTTTTTTAATATATAAACTGTCTAAAAAAATTAAGTGTTCTAATTTTAAATCCATTTAAACCGGTGCGAAAATCTTATTTTTCTGATCATTTTAACCTAAAAGATCATAATAAATTTTTAACTCTCAGACTTTCAATGCGAACACTAAGAGAATGATAGAACAAAAAATTTCTCTTGTTTCCATCATTCTATGCCCAAACGATCCAGTCCCTCAAAATGGTGCAGTTTTGAGGTGTGGATAGGGGCTGTTGTCTGCAACCAGGCAGCAGAGCCCCCGAGTTTGATTCTTGAACGTGGACCACTTTTATATCGATTTCATTTAGAGAATGGAATTGATTTCAGCACTCCTTAAATTGATAACCACACTCTCTAAGGGAGTGCCAAAATCAATTCCATATCACTCATCTTTGAGAGTATCGTTGTCAATTTGGGGAGTACCAAAATCACTCTTCTTTAGGAAAATGCTAGTAATTTTTATGGGAATTGATTTCTAACTCCATTTTTTGATAACCACACTTCTTTTTTTGGATTTTAGTATTGAAAGTGTATGTATTTTTTTGGCTAAAAGACAAAAAAATGAGTGGGGGATATCAAAAAAGGAAATATAAAAATCAATTTTCATTTTATTTTATAACCGAATGTTCGGGCCAACTTGCGCGCACTGACTGACCTTTAAATATTAGCAAAAAGGAGTATCGATATCTGTATAGCATAAGGCCCCATTTTTACTAAAATTTTTGCAATACAACTTATTAATTTTTGTGAAGTTGTTCATACTAAACTAATATTTTTTGTCAAAAATTAAGTTATTTTCACTAAACTAATGCATTCAATAAATTTTCCCTCACACACTCAACACATTTTCTATAATTTTTAGTTTAGTGAAAATAACTTGACTATAAATAGCTATTTTAAATCGTCCATACCTTCCGAGTTACCAGAAACACCCCGCAAGTATCCTATCAACTGCATAGATATCTGTAAAAGTTGCATTGGAGTTATAACTATTTTGTCTTTTTAGATATATTATCTCGTGCTCAATGAGCTCACGTTAGCCGGAAAAATCACAATTCATGTTTCATTTTCCAACCCTTCTATCTCCGGAGGATGTCAACTTGTCATGACACTTTTTAAGTTTTTCTAGAACACTTTATGAGACAATTTAGAAACACTTTTAACTGCTCTGATCTACTTACTCCATTTTAACTGCAGAAATGGTAAAATTAAAGTTTCTAGAAAAACACAAAGTCAGAGGTCATAGTCCAACTATGTGAACCGTGATGGACCATTTGCTCTCCAAAACAAGATATACTATGCGGTGGTTGAAGACTATTATTACACCCCCTTTGGATAATGAGAATGGAGGAGAAAAAAAAGAGGAGTCTTTTCTCTCCAAATCTCATTCATTTAGGTGAAATTATGTAAGAAAGGAAAAAGGGTCAATCAAAACATTCTTTTTTTGATACTTTTCTCCTCAATTTTCACCAAAACGTTCAATCCAAATGAATAATTTTTTTTTTAAGAAATCACAACTCTTTCTTTTCTTTTTTTTTCTTTTCTCATAAAATCACTCCGTCTAAATAGGCCGTTGCCGTAGAAAACAAGCGTACTCGAAATACGCAAAATCCCTTTACAAAAAGACACTGCTTAGGAATTCCCAGTCCAACATTCTAAGCCATAATTTCCAAGTCAAAACGACAAACCAATGGAGGATATATGGACCCACGTTATTCTTCTTATATAGTACTATTATATATGCTCACCACGAACAACATCAAAATGCCAAGAAAAATTATTGGAAGAAGGTGAGTTAAGTGGGGCCAGGGGCAGACACAAAAGGTGCGGGGTGCCCGGGTCTTGCAGAACTCCAAATACGCCCCTTGATTATACAAGTTTTTCAGGTTAATTTGAAAAAAATTCTACACGATTTGCCCTTGTAAGTCTATTGAGTGAAAAAAAAAAGTCCATAAAGAAAGTTCATAAAATACCCTCTCTTTTTTCGGTTCTGAAAACCCCCCATAGAGTTTCAACTTATTAGCCGTTTTTTGGTTGTAGGCACAATATTAAATGACAGTTACATGCATACGGTCTCGTATCTTTCTCAGAACTATCTAGTGGTAACATGTTATGGATTGTAATCTTTTTGTTACTAATGTAGAACTATACGTGATTTGGATCCTTTGCTAAGTCCAAATTCTACATTTACCACTGGTCGGAGCCACATTAAATGGAAAAAAGGCCTTTAAATAAATGTAATCCAAAAATTTACATCAAGCAATAAAACATCCTAATTCCTCATTCTGGAATGGTGATGCGCTCGGTGTACGTCCAGCGGGTCGGATCTTCTGAGAGAGCGGGCAGCCCAAGTGTGTCCGGCCCAAGTGAACTCCAGCTAAATGGGTCACCCGTTATGTTAGGCCCAATGGCTAATCGGACTTCGCCCACTGCACTCATGTAGGTCCGAAATTGTGTGCACTTGGAATGTCCTATGTATTTCTTCTAAACAAGGGTACTGGTATTTGGCTTTACCTTGTTCTAAAGTGGAAAACTTCTTTATGGAGCAATCCGCAAATAAAGTTTACGACGCTCAATCACGCGCATCCAAAAGTGTTTAGGACGGTCCGAATTAGAAACCAATCTTGACCGATAAAAATTACTCCGTAATTGTTACCGGTTAAAATTGAAAAGCAGATCTCACTCATTGATTGCCAAAATTAATGGCTGAGATTGTGCGGAGCTGTGAAAGCCGTGAATAACTCTCTCTCTTTTCTAAACAAGCGAACTGTGATGGATGACTCTTGATCGATGGTGTGGAGCAGAATAAAGAACACAACTCTAGAACCCAGAAACAAAAAGAGAATGTAAACATCTACATGCTATATACTAACTCTAAGGGTTTGGCCAAGTGGTTGTGAGATCACAGATTCTATTCTCACGGAGGCCAAACATTCCAAACCTTAAAGTCACAGGGAATTATGCCCGATCGTTATCTTCAGAGCCCCAATATTAATCGAGATGCGCGTAAACTGACCCGGACATTCAGTTATGAAAAAAAAAATCCACATGCTAAATCTGCCACTCTTCTTTATTTTTAATGTGATGAACACTGAAAGGATTCATTTTGTGAAACCAAAAAAACAAAAGAAAACACGAAGCCCATTCTCCCTAGGCAAACAAAACCAAGAAAAAAAAAAAAAGCAAATTGGGCCCCATACAAAGAAGTGATACCACTCGTTAATTCTTCCAAGAAAAACCCATTATTATCCCCATCCAACATGGAGACTGGTAATTACCAAACAAACCCTCTTCGAGATGTCACTAGTTACTCAATTAGCCTTTTTTTTCTTTAGGTAAACCATGAGGAAATCAAAGGCCTTGTTCAGATCAGGGAGAGTCTTGGACACACTCTCTTTTTCCAAGCACTTGTGGGCCCAAGCAACAAGTCTAGGGCACTCTTCCACCATGAGGAAGTTGCCACAATGCTCAAATGCAGAAAACCAAGGGTAGAATGGGATCAGGGCCACATCCACAAACCCTAGAGTTTGACCACCAAAGTAGGGCTTTTGTCCAAGCTCTCCTTCCAGCAGCTTAAAGCAGTCCAGAAGCTCCTTCTTTGCAGCTTCACCTGTGGATGACCATAGTTGCATCCCAAGGCTATATACCTGTAAAACAATTATCAAACCACATAAAAAAGAATTGAATTGAGTTCAAAGGATAGCTATTTCGAAAACCTTGATATATGGATGTATATATCAATGTATACAACCCCAAGGGGTTTAGCAAGTGGGCATGAGAAATCAAGTAAATAATTGTCTTTCGTAAGATTGCAAGTTCGAATTACACGGAAGTCAAATATTCTAAATTTTGAACGGTCGTTTACCGAAGAATTTCAAAATTAATAGTTGCGGGCAAGCTGGCCAAACATCTCATTATCGTAAATTAATATATATAAAAAAAAAAGTGTATCTATGTATAGGACTCTCACCTTCTTGTCCACAAAATCAGCCCAAAACCTGGCCTGTGCTCTCTGGTACGGATCAGAAGGCAACAGAGGAGATTCCTGATTCCACACCTCATCAATGTACTGAACTATAACCAGTGACTCACAAACCGGTTTCCCATTGTGTATCAAAACAGGGATTTGCTTCTTGACAGGGTTCATCTGGAGGAGCAATGAGCTCTTATCGCTCAAATTCTCTTCCTTGTACTCATACTCTATCCCTTTCTCGGCCAAGGCTATTCTAACCCTAATCCCAAAAGGGCTTAGCCATGTACCCAGTAGAGTGATCTTTTCATCTGCCATTTGGATTTGGAGAATAGATAGAGAAAACTGAAAAGGGTATTTTGGGAAGCGGCCGTTTGTTGTTGTTATGTTATAAGGGTGTGTTTGGAGTGTGTATTTATAGGGGAATTCTTGATTGATGACATGTGCAAGTACGTAGTTTTATGGATGTTTCGGAGGTTTGTCATTGCGTGCGTAAGCAGTTTGACTGACCATCATTTGCCGATCCTTGCTAATTGCTATACAAGTTTTGACCTAGTTTAGGAGCAAAATGATATTCTGGCGATGTCACGATGATAGTACTGTATAAAATAGTAGTAAGAATATTTTAGTATATACTAGGAGAGTAACTTCCATCCCCCTTAGGTGGAAAAGTGGGGTTTTTCATCACCATTAATTGTGGGCCCCACCGTACGTATATTATAGTAATCTGAACCGTTCATCTTGTAGGGTTCGCAAAGTAGTATATATTCACTAAAAATTGGCTTTATCGGAGTTGGATAGGTATAAAAAAATTGAAGTTTTGTTTAAAAAAATTGACGGTAGATAAATTTAAAGTTAAACTATCCATAACCGTCTATTTTTTAAACTAAGATTTCATTTTTAATATATCTATCGATATCCGATAAATATGATTTTTGGTGTGAATATACTACTATACGGGTCCTACAAGTTGAACGGTTCAGATTACTAGAAAAAATACATAACGGGACCCGCAATGTGTGGTGGAAACCATAGGGTTTCCACCTAAGGTGGAACGAATTTTTTCTCATATACTAGTACATAACTTCATATTTCCATGTTTTTTTAATAATCGGATGTTTGGACCTTGTGCGAACTCGACTAATTTTGAAACTCTGAAGTTAGCGATTGAACAAACCCTTTAATAGCCCCTAGGTTTGAAATGTTTGACCTTTGTAGAATTTGAACGTGTGATTTCATGAAGGACACTCAGCCCCGTTCCACTAAGATTCTTGTATGTTTTTTAAGTACTTATTTTTTGATTTACAAGACAAATTATTTTCTCATAATACCATTACCTTTACTTCAAAAAATAAGTAGGAGTACTTATATGAGAATACATACCTATTTTAATTAATGAAACACACCCTCGGTTATTTTATTTCTCATGCTCACTTTACTTGGCCAATCCCCTTTGATTTTCCCCATGTTAGGGTGGGTGGTTGTGTTTTCCCATTTTGCGAAATATCAAATACCCACGAACATTAGAAGCACATAGTCACATACCAAAAGTTGGATGTTGACTTGGGCTCAAAATTGTTATTCTCAGGAGCATTTGTTTTTAAGTTAGCAAAATGAATATCGAATCGCCAAAATGTATTTGTTCCAACATTTTCGAATAGAAATTTTGATTCTCGACTTTTTCCTTTCATTTTGCTTCCTCTAGACCTCTTCCCCAACCAAAAAGCCATAAAGAAGGATAAATACAAGTAGAATCACAACACTACCTTTTCAATTCCAGTATGCTAACTAGATAGATCCATCCCCCACTAAAATTGGAAGTTTATAAAAAAATAAAAATAAAACAGGCACCACCCCTCGCAGTTTTTCTCGATAGTGATTGTGGCTTATAGGGGGCGCAATTAGTAAATATTGTACCGCATGGCGCATAGCATGTCCATAATAAATCATCACTAATGAACTGATGAAGAGAAATCTCACATTTGCCGTCAAAGGTTATGAAACAAAAGTTCAAGTCAAAGAAGGGCAGCAATGCCACATTTCTGGGTAAGAAACTCAGTGATACTACAATAGATCAACAAGTACTATTCCGGCCACATTATATGGAAAAAATTGAGTTGCGTCCATAAAATGAGGATTGTTAAACTAACCATAGTTTCCAGAAAAAAGGATATATCATACAAAATGAATTGAATCCTGAGCTTGTTCTCTCACTCTGCTGTAAACCAGCACGGGTGCAAACGGAGAGAGAAAATTTTCGGCAGTTATCGAAACCCACCCCATCATCTCAAGTTTGACCAGAGGAAATGCCGCGAAAATGAAACTCTCTCGTACCCCTTCCGCATGCATCAAAAAAGATAATGACATACTCTTGGAAGATGCCACCACTAGACGAAACTTGACTAGTAATGTATCACACGGATTATACACCAAGCTATTGCCACAGGAATTCATCAGGAGACTACAACATTTAGTCATTTACCTACAAAAACGCTGAACAATATTAGCCTGTTATAATAGATTAATAGTAACAGTTGCAACAATGAGGAAATATCTATAACAGTAACGAACGGCTACGTTCTGCCATGTTTAGGAAAAGTAAAGTTGCCTCGTCACATTGACATACCACACTAAGTTGCTCGAGGATCTGAATGTTATTTTTCCTGGCTAACTGTTCTGAGCCGTTTAATAAGGTTCTCTTTCAAGGACTCCGGGATTTGTGACAGAAATTTTCGTTTGGCTTCCGCTATCAACAACTTCCTGCATTACAAAAGCATCAACAAGATGTATTTCACATCAAAAGAATACAAATCACAGAAGAATAATACAATAGGCAATAGGAAGATGGAATAAGGAAGAACAAACAGGTAGTTATGAAGCACATAAAAAGTTCATTTTGAATATCCCGGCCCATCAAAATACATGACAAAACGTGAACCACTGCAATAGCATGATGTCCAACTGAATCCAGAGTTGGCAGGCCTGGGAATGGGATCAAAGTTTGACGGATTCCCAGACGATGTAATCTGCCATCCTTTACTACTACACTTCGTTAATAAACTAACATGGTCAAAATGTGTCCATATTCCGTTGAGAACCAATTCAATTGCCTGCATTACTTCAATGTTGACCTCAGAATAGATTAGTGGTAAGAATTGCTTTCCAGACGAGAATTCAGATTCAGATAACAACCAAAAAAAAAACCCCACTACTCTGAAAAAGGTAACTATTTAAGTTGATTACATTTCTTGTCTATTATTGTCCTTTAAGTTGGTATCTCACAGGCTCAACCATGTGGCTAATATCGAGGTTAGTTTAGGAACCCTGCTCCTGTGGGAAATATGCTAAACGTGCAAAATAAAAAATTCAACTACCACAGCTCCTGTGGTTATCACAAAACTTAACTTTGTTAAAGGCAAGGATGAAGCCATGATTTGACAGCAATGGTGGCCAAGAATGTTCACAGTGAATATACTTCCATAGTCATCGTTGGAACCACAAGTCAGAAATCTAATCGATTGTTTTCCAATTTTTATAGATTCAATCCATTGAGATTTTGAAGGGCAGTCATTCACACTCGTTGTCTTTGCATTAGACCTGGTCCATCACCTGGACAGTAAGACAGTAACACTTTCAAAAATTTCAACATTCTTTTGCAACTAGTTTTTGGATTCCTTTCCCATCTATTGATTACAATACCAATAAAGGAATAATACACACCCACACATACATAACAAATCAACCACAAGAAAATTCTCACATTCAGCTTTGCAGTTGTGGTGGTAGAGCAGTAGAGCTAGCCAATAAGAAACTAGGGTGCCTAAGCTATTTCTTATTTTTCAAAAGTGTTTTGTGAATCCTTGTTCGCTAATATATCTACCAAATAGTAGCAACACCCTAAAGAAAAATGAAACATTGTTAAACAACCAAAAGCATAATAATAGTACAATTCTACCAACTTATGATAATCTACTTCTAAAGGTTAACTAAAAATGCAATTAGAAGTATTGGACCAAAGGAACACGAATTAAAAAATAACTAGGAAAGAGAGACAAAGTACAGGAACAAACAAATTAAAAGATGAGAAAAGGGGGTAAAAGTTGGAATGCTTCTTAAAACATGGGGGGAATATACAATCCAAACTATTGGAAAACTAATTTATCATCTACAGAGGGGTTGTTGGAAGTGTAGGAGTGACCATGGCCACTGCCTCCCGTAGCCCTTGGAAAACTAATTTAGCATCTATAGAGGGGTAGATGGAAGGGTAGGAGCGACCATGGCCACTGCCTCCCGTAGTCCTTGGTTAAAGTGTTCAGGTGACCCGTGACCCCAAACCCCTTCCCCAAATATGAACCAACCAAACCCTTGCCCAAATTTGAAGGAACCTCAAATTTATAAAACCAAGACTGAACTGACATTGCCAAAGAACCAGAAAACAAAATCACATGTGCTAGTTCCAGTTCAATTTCCGGGTTAGAGGTTAGACAATTCTACATGTGCACTTTCCGTAAAAGAGAAAAAGAAAAGGATATTACTCAATTGGTCTCAGACAAGACCCACCAACTCAACTCTTATGGTGCCCAAACTCAAGCTACCATGCTCACCCAATAATAGACATTGGATGTCATTCTTGGTGATAACTGAGCTTCCAAGACACAAAACTATAGGTGGAAGAAGTAAGAGGAGATCCAACTTCCCAGTCACGAAATATGGTTAACACCACAGCAAAAGATTTTGGCAGTTTAAACCCAGACCAAAGCTATTCTTCTAGCATCGACTTGGGAGATTAACAAAACTTAATTGACAATTCTGTTGTTGACACAGGGCTATAATTCTATAGTTTCACTCTTCAAAGAAACCTCTTCATGATTCTATACTACCATTCACAATTGATTGAGGACTGATATCCAATGGAAATTAAAAACAGCCATATACTAAGGCCTTCATATCCAAGTCTTATGTTTCGAATGTGCGCTAACAGAAATATTAAACATATGTTTTCAATGTGCAATTACAGCTGTACAATTTACGAAAGAGATAATTTTAATCCACTAAACAAGGACTTAATCCCACAAAATCCACTAAACAAGGACTTAATCCCACTTTGTGGGATCATGCAAATGATCTATTTTCTTCATTTGGCTCCATCCAAAGCCATTACATAAGTTTGGGCTAGGCTAGGCTACTAATCCTTTCTCGCCTCCTCAACCTGCATCTTTTTTAACCCTATCATTGAACTTTGGAGCCTTCTAGTTCTACCTGTTATACCATTCTTTCTTACTGTACAATAGCATAGAAAAAATTTAATATATTCAACTCGAAAAGCCTTGATCCTAATCACTTGGGATTGTCTTAATCCTACTCACTTGGGATTGCCTAAATGAACTTATTTTCTTTGGACTTCACTTGGCTCTTTCCAAAGCCATTTATGCCCTTTCTTGCCACCACAATCTAAGTCTTTTTGACAGTATCCTTGTCCTTTTGGCACCTTTTACCTATAACAATCACTACTAATTGGTGTATTAGGGTCGGACCGTCTTATGCAAACGCTATGTTCGCTTGATATCTTCTATTGGTCCCACTTCTAACTTTCCTGGGAACAGATATGAATTCATGAATGCAAAGAAAAACATAATTTGATGGGGTTACAATTTACAAAGTTCTTTCCATAGACACTAAACATGAGGATTATGATTATTATTTTGATCAGCACTTCACACAATGATTGTCCATGTCAAACTGGCACAATAAGCCAATAAACATTCTTTTGAACACTCCCAAGTTCAAATTGAAGGTTAAAAGAAATTTTAATATTTCCAAATTGCAAACATTCACAACTTTAACTTCTATTAAATCTTTGAACCTAAAAAGGACATTATGTAATCCAATACTGCTTAATCAAACTGTGTTCCTCAAGTACAACAGGACAACATTTGTTTCGGTGTAAACAAATATACAACAATAAGCAGCGTCACCAAGCATCAAATTCCAGGGAATCCTCAAACAAACACAGATTCAAAACTCTTTATCACCCTTTCGAATTTAAAAAAATGTAAAGACTCATTGCTGGGTACGTCTCTTTTCGACAATATACGCACTCAAATACTATGCCTTCTAGATAAATATTATAAAAGTTAAAGAAAACTTACTTCAAATCACTGCTATTTGATGTCATGTTGCCTGCTTCTTGCAAACAAGCCTTCTTAAAACACATTGATCGATGAACTTCCTCCGTCCAACCACATGATCGCAAAAATGAAGAGGCTTCTTTTTGTAGACTGAGACATTTCAAAGATATGAAAGTTAGAACCTATGAGAAGAGCAATTATGCCAATGCAACCAATGTAAGCAACCCTTCTCTAATTTAAACTCTTCCCAAGAAAAAGAGAAGATGTAACATTTAAGGCCTGAATTATCTAAAATCACCATAGAAAATATGGAATAGCCATGCCCAAATTGCCTAGGGAAAATAGCTATCTTATATATACAATGGAGAGGAGAAAAAGAGTAGACTCCCAACAAGGTAGCACAAAAGGTGAACCTCTACCTAAGCTTGGTTACCACAAACGGAACACACAAGATGACAAGATTCAGGTCATGAATATCAATTTCAAGATCAGAAATTTTAACGCCTCCATATAAATCACAAGATTCACAACCGCCCCACTCTTAGCAGGTCTTCACTGACACCTACTAATGCATAATAAGATAATGCAGCATTTCCAAGATGTCTTTGACGAATCGAAGCTGGAAAAACCACTTCAACAAAACAAGATACCAGTTACAGGCTAATAGAACCAATTTTTTCAAAAAGCAAGCTAGAAAGAAGTTATCAACTACAAACACGTGCATGCTAGTTGTATTCAAACATCTATAATATATATATATATATATATATATATATATACACGGAGTAATACCACGAGAGGATCCTCATTTTAGTTAAAATGCGGGACTCCTCCTTCCCGATTGAATTTTGATGATTCGAGCCGTTCAATGTGTTGAGCGTGATTTTAAGGGTACTTCGAAAAGTCAGCACAAAAAAAATCGGGAAGGGCTTGATTTGAGCAGTTTTATTTGAACCGTTCGACAAAATACAAACAAAAACTGCTCGGATGAAACCCTTCCGGTCTTTTTTTGCTGATTTCTTGCGGAGACCCTTAAAATCACGTTTGAACACATTGAGCGGCTCGGATCATCGAAAATTGATCGAGATCGTGAGGTCCGCATTTTAGACCTAGCATAGGCCATCTTGTCATTGTATATATATATATATATATATATATATATATATACATACATACATATAGACACACACACAGAGTCAATCTCAAATGAGGGAGTCCTCATTTTAGTTAAAATGCGGACCTCCTCATTTTCCGATCGAATTTTCATGATCCGAGCTGCTCAATGTGTTCAGAACGTGATTTTAAGGGTACTTGCGAAAAGTCAGCACAAAAAAAAAAAGGGTCTGGAAGAGCTTCATCCGAGCAGTTTTTATTTGAACCGTTCGATAAAAAATAAACAAAAACTGCTCGGATGAAGCCCTTCCTGGTCTTTTTTTTTGCTGATTTCTTGCGGAGACCCTTAAAATCACGTTTTGACCACATTGAGCGGCTCAGATCATCGAAATTCGATCAGGAATGTGAGGCCCGCATTTTATTAAAATGAGGTGGTCCTTACGGGAGACGGACTGATATATATATAGATAGATAGATAGATAGATAGGACCATAGGTGTAACATACACTTCTTTGAGATCTTCAAGTTCTGCCTGATTTACACCATCTTCGGCAAACAAAATACATGAATCCTCATCCTGGAGTTTTCTTTTGGATCCTAAGATATTAGAGGGACCGTTGACACCGCCATTCTTCAACTCATGCTTGCTGGCTACTATTTCTGCTGTCACAGCATTTCTTCCATTATTATCCTCGGGCTTACCTGCTTCTACAGAATTAGCAGGTGTACTCTTGACTTTACCATTCCCATTCTCCAAAGGATACACTTTTATGTTCCCATTATCAACTGCATCAACTGTTTTACTTTTGGTAGCACCATTTCCATTAGATGATAGCATATTCATCTCACCGTTCTCCATGGAAATTGAGGCTTTCACATGCCCATTCCTTCCATTAGATTGAATTTTTTGAACTACTTTTACATCTACAATTGGAGGAAACTTTTTGGAACTAGAGTTTCCAAGGCTACTTATGTTGTCCTGAGCACTAGAAGGCACTTCATTGTCCTGTGATTTGATCAAGTTATCCTTCTCAACAGAACGATCAACAGATGGTTTCGTATACACTGGTTTCGCTGAATAAACAATATTTTGGCTTCTAGATGTGTTGTTTCCATTGCAATCTTGAGACTTCACTCCATTGGAAGCCAATGCAGCTTTGGCAGGCCCTGGCCTTTGTTTAGTACGAGAAAAGAAAAGGATATAAACTTTTTCTGACAAAACCTCCTGCAGATTAGACAGTTTAACATATGTATCATTGCAGCAATACCAACGGCCCATAGCATCCTGTAGATGTGGAGAACCAAAAATCAGCAAACAAATAACATGTTTTCTCTTCAAAAAACATGTCAAGAATACCTAATATTTAATGTCGCAAGATATGTTGAAAGAGACCTTGATGTATGCATAGTAGTGTCCAGAGTCAGGTGAGAAACCTGAATGCACAATGGTACCAAAAAGGTTATACTCCGCATGTTTTTCCTGCAATTCAGGCCAAAAATTGTAAAACAAGAATAAACAATACCATTAAACAACGAAACCAAAAAAGCAAAGTGAATCGCATATAATAGAGCAAAGCAATAAGCAAGTATTGATTGAAACAAATCCCGCAGTAGTACGACAAAGTGTTATCCTGTTTCATGTTTGGTCAGGTCCCTATTCCCAAAAATGGGTCCGATCATGCCTACATCAGCAGTCAAGTTCATCTTGCCCCTCGTGCACAGGATGTGAAGCACCAAAACAATCTCAGCATCTCCCTCATTCGCACAACCAAAAGAGTGCTTCAAATTTACGTTTCCTGCCTTCTCCTACTCCACAATTCAATTGCTCTCATAAGCCAACAGCAACCCCCTAAAAATGGCCATCCAAATTTTGGCCTGCCAAAGCCTATGTGCCTGAGAATTGGAGCCTCCAAGCAATCCCACCCCCCACCCCTGGCACCATTCCCTTGGAAAGCGGCCATTCATTTACCCTTCCATTGCTTGCTACCACAATGACATAACTGTTTTGTGCCTTCAACCAAGCTACACTTGCTACCCTTTAACCCATCCATTGCTTGCGACCACAATGACTTGATGAGACTTACATGTCCATTCATTCTGTTTCACGAGACCTGTCTTTTTTCCTGTTAGGGGGAGCATACACATAGGGCTGCCTGGAAACTGCAAGTTAGGATCCTTATAGGAAACCAGAAAATTAATTTTGAATCCCATGAGTTACCAGCAGTACCTTGGGAATCAGACCCAAAAGTAAGAACAGTCAAGCATCATGCTGAATTTCGGAGAATCAGAAGTTTCTAACAAGTTCTCAAACAAGAAAGCGAATGGGTGCAAATCCAATATGTAACTACGATTCCCAGCACTATAAGCTTCCCTTGTATAAGAATGGAGCTCACGGAAAACTAAAGTTTGTACAAGGCATTGAAACATGGAGGAGACCAAAGGCTTGATACTGCAGTGGAGACTAAAAAAGATAAATAAAATGCTGAGGTTGAACAGGATAAATAGAAGGAAGTTTACAACATATCACGAGCAGTAAGAATGTTGTTAACACTATCGCTTGGCAATATCCTAAGGGGTATAAGAGTCCACGAAATGGTCAATACTCCAATAACTCAACAAGCAATATTACCAACTCATGATTTCGAAGACTGTTTCGAAACAGCAAGCACCACCACCACTAAAAAGTGAAACAATAGGAAAAAAGTTTCTAGCATTAATTTCAGTACATTGAACTTTAGTGTAGTCTTTCAATTTATCTCAGCCTCAAATGTGATGTTACTAGGCTCAAAGTCATTTCAGACCACTTTCCAGAAGGTGATAACAAGGTCTACTCAAACAACTCTTCTGTACATATTACACCAAATTCAATAAAAAAAAAAAAACAAAAAACAAAAAAAACTAGGCCTAATAAGTAATACATTCAAATGCAGTCTTCAGAACTGTAAGTGTCTCAACATACCTTGCTTGCTTTGCACATGTAGCTTGAAAGCACCAGAACTTCCTCAAATGAAATGGTTTTGTCAATCTTCCCACCATATATGCCCTCAAACCTCTTTGAAGCCAAAACATAGGAATTCCAATCATTAGATATAAGTTATGACAATATCCACAGTATCATAACAGGATGATAAATACATATAAAAACAAAACCCTTACCTTCAATTGGATTACAAGGATATTTGGTGCTTGAAGTAAAGACATCTGCTTCCTTGCTGCGACCAATTTCTTACAACTAAACAAGCATAAATAAGTTTAGAATCAAGTACATTAGAGAGACAGAAAGTGAAATACATAAATAAATAAATGTAGGGAGATTGAACTTTACTTCTCACACTTGTATTTGTTGTTCCCATCCAATGTCTCAGCTTGGAAAAACTTCTGCAGAGACTCTTTAAGAGAACTACTATTCAACACATCAAGGCTCATATCCATGATCTCATCGACCTTATTTGACTCTACACCGCATGACAAACACTTCACCTGACTCTGCAGAGTACCCCCGAAAATCTCCTTAACCACCGTTCCACCGCCACCAAAACCCTCATTTCCGCCACCGCCCTTACGCCGCTGCTGCAACTGCTGCAACTTCTTGAGGCGGAGGCAGGTGTTGTGGCAGGCATCAATCACATACCGGAGAAACTCGTGTGCGTCCTCCTGCCGCCCGATCCGGAAGTTCTCTGCGAAGAGTTTCAGGCAGTTGTTCATCTTGGCCGGTGTGTCTAGGGTTAGTTCAGTACCCAAGGACCTCACAATCCGCTTCTCTAATATACAAAATGGACAGTCCCGCTTCGGCTCCGCCGCAAAATCACCTGCAGAAGAAGAAAATACAAATCAAACCCAAGCCCTAACTTACAAAACCAGATAACGACACAAGTATATAAATGTTAGGTCTTAGTCACTTAATCCTACCTATGGCCCTTTCGCTCGCACTCTTAATACTTGCTCTGCCTTCATGCTCTCGATCCTTTTCCTCGCAAATTTTAATATTGTAGGATATTCTTCAAAGATGCTTTCGCGCACATGTACGCGGATTACATGACTTGCCCTATCAAAATACCTTTGGTATTATTTAATGGGAGGTGATTTTGGCACTCCAAATTTAGCCAATGGCACTCCACTTTTAGTTTTATTTTCTCACATGATTAACACACAAAGTGGAGTGCCAGTGGTAAAAACTGGAGTGTCAAAATCAATTACCTATTTAATTCTCCTAATTTCTTGTTTAGCTTTTGGTCAAAAAATTTACGAGCAATAATTGGTCCCAGCAGAGGAATCATAAAAAGCATTAAAAAAAAAAACAAATAAATCACAGGTGAAAAAAGTGCAGATAAGATGACACTAAATAACAAAAGAGCCAACCGGTTCAAACATTTCTCATCCTTAGAGAACTTCGAATGAAATTTATAATTTCTAAACTATTTCAAGCGAGCTTCTAGTGCTTTTGATCGTAATTTAAGACGACACTAGATGACAAAAGAGCAAACGGTTTCAAACCTGTTTCATCTTTAGCGAATTCTTTGTGCTTTTGATCGTACTCTATAACTTTCAGACTACCTTAAGTGAACTTTTCGTGCTTTTGATCGCAATTTCTATAATTATTAGACTACTCTCGTCGACAAAAGCAAGCAAAACTTCAAATCAAACGCAAAAAATCCAACAAAAACTCAGAACGGACGAAAAAAACACCTAACCAATAATCCAAGCAAGAACAGGGCCCTAGCGACAGACACGCGATAAGCATATATACGTACAGGAAGAGGAGTGGTTGAAGTTGAGGCAGAAATTGGCGAGGGGCGGGGTGTAGGTGAGGCACTGGAGGACGCTGTTGAGGTAGCACGAGTTCCCGATGTTCCGCAACCCTAACGGAGGACCGGTTTTCCGCTTCTGGGGGAGTAGGCTCGGCTGCCAGCTCATTTGCAAGGCCATCAACGACCTCCCGATTCCAGTTCCAATTCATCGGACGAGGCCGACAACGACAACCCCCGCCGCCGCCAGGGCCACGATCGCATCCTCTCTCTTTCGCTCTCTCCTCTCCGCCTCTCTCTCTCTCTCTCTCTCTAAAGGCGTGTTGAATCGAGTTGTGGATAGTGATGGAATTGTTGTTGGGGGTTAGTAAGGGGTCGAGGGGGTTTTGTGGAGTGGAGATTTGGAGGAGGGGGAATGGGGGACAAAGGAAACCCGTGGAAAAGCGTGTTTCAATTCATAGTTAGGGCGAGCGAGAGAGGGTGTTTACCCCTCCCCTCTCTCTCTCTCCTCTCTCTAGCCTTCTGCCCATGGAGACAAGTACCAACCTTGTTGGGTAGTACCGACCTTGTTGGTAATTTAGAAAAGCTATGGGGTGGTCTTGGGCCCCACGGCAACGGATCCGGGCCGCGGATTCGGCCGTCTATACATCTCGGATTTATAGAAGTTCGGATTGAATCTAACTTGTTTGTATTGAGATAAACGGATGGATCGGCCGCACTAGAGCGTTTTCCATTCTCACGGCAACTTAATGCCTGAACACCTCTTTAACAACACAAATTTCAATCGGACTCGTACGCGATCTGTAAATTTAGTGGTGGACCCTATCTATATTTTTTATTTTTGTGATCATACGGAATAGATGTGATGAACCCTCTACATGAATGTGTTTTGTTGAGAAGTGTCGAGGCACAACTTGGCTATGTGCCTATGTCTAATTACTTCTAATGTAAGGCAAGTACCGAAATAGGCTAAGGGTTTTTTAAGGTCATTATTGCATTCACAATTGGATTGGGCCACCATTTAAAAAAAAAAAACTATTGGGGCACCGTTAGGCCTACATACTCATCGAAGTCGTTGAATTTGTTTAAAATAAGTTTTTAAGTGTTCGTTTAAGAAGAAACACATCGTTTGGATATTGGCAAGCGTTCGATTGATTATCGTCTTTGAATTCAGAGGGACAAAAAATTGAATGAATTGATCGAGTATTTACCGATATCTGAATGAGTTATTTTTAATAAATACTCTTACAAAATAAATTGAACGGCTCCAATGATAAGTGTTGAACCCCAAAATGGGTCCCACGTTTGTATTTGATGTACACTAAATAGTGTACTGTACCCATAGTTGGGCTCCTTTATTTTTTTGAAATAACACGTGACGCCTTACTAATGCCACCATGAGATATATGAAAAAATGGATAAAGACATGGATGTCCAATGTATTCATGGTGCGTAATGTTGGGCTACTCTCTTAAATCCTTGTTTCATTGTTTGTTACGGTTGTTTCTGTTGTACTTTTAATACTCCTTTCGGAGTTCAATTAAAAAGCTGTGACGAAGACCTGTGTGAACTGACCCTATAAAAGTTAATACAACTTGAACGGTTTCGAACCTGAGATCTTATGAGAGAACATACAGAGTCCCGAATGTGCTCGGTGTTGAGGTCGATTTGATATTTCCAAGGGAATAATAAACAATTAGTAACAATACTACAATTCAGATCTTTTGGCAAGGCGAGGTGACAAGCTGCAGTAATCTAATTGGTTACTTGTAGTGTATGGAGTATGATCTTTCTCAAATGCTTGTCAACAAAATCCATTTACCAGTGTCTCAAGTCAAATTACAGTTAGATTTGGTGGGTTATGTTTATCCACTTCTAAAAGTTTAGATGGACTGTCTTCAAAGTCTTCAACTCATCCTCGTGGGTATTGATTACCAGTCTATTGATTCTTTACAAAAAAAAATAATAATAATAATAATTGGTGGACCATTTTAGTAACTCTTGCTTATTTGCTTACTTTGTGTCTTAATTAAGACACAAATACAATTAACCTTGTCCTTTTAATCATTGTAATCTTTCAGAGATTAATAAAATTTTCTTTTTGTCGGTCGGGAAAAAAAGAGAGAGAGAGAGACACAAATAAGCAAAAATTCAGAGACATAAAATAGTCTAATACTACAATAAAAATCAAGAATTAGTAAAGGAGCCCTGACTCATTGTCATATACCATGAAAGACACTTTCAAGTTGCCAAAATGTGCAGGTTTATGGAATTTGACTGGAAGCTTAACAATTAATTTTACATAAACAAATAAGAGATTAAAATCTGTCCGGCTCATCCGAACAGAATGGGTTTTCCGCCAACACCCTCCATGGGTCCTTTTCGAGCATTTTTTTGAGTAATCCAAACCGTACATTTTGTAGGGTCTGTAAAATAATGTATCTACGCAAAAAATTAGCTGGTCCGGACATTATATAGATGAAAAAATAGACGGCTTGGATCTGTGAACTGTTTTTTAAGTTAAACTGTCCACAGCGGTTCATTTTTTCGTCTAAAAACTCAACTTTTGACATACCTGTTTGGACAAATTGATTTTTTTGCACGGATACATTATTTTACAGGCCCTACAAGATACACGGTTTTGGATTACCCAAAAAAAGGCACAAAGAGCCCAGGGGGGTATGCTCAACTTTACAAATCACTTACACAACTGCCTACGTTGTTTCTTTTTTTTTTTGAAAAGCCTACGTTGTTTCTGAAACCCTCCCGAAGTTGAAGCAGCTGCAAGCCTGCAACAGTCAACAGAAAGAAGAAAAGTATCAGACAAATTCTGCATCCGCGATGACTTCAAATAGAATGCATGCCACACAACTCTTCAAACTCCTTTCACCTTGAGGGAAGAGCCCAGCCCAACAACTCTAATGAGCAAGAATTTCCGGAAAATTCCGTTTACGAGCTAAAGAGCCGAAAACGTGTATACAAGCATTAATCTATTTCTCAGTAGTGGATGATGAAGTCAATGGTATAGATTCGGCCTGTAGAGACTCGTTGGATGTGCCTCGAGTGGCTTCCTTTTTCAACTTGTGATTGTTACACGCAGCTGTAGCTACAACTGCAGTGGCTGCATAAAAGAGCAAACAGTTTCTTCTGCCCAAGGAAAATAAACATCCAAGTGCAGTTACAGTAACAGCCACGCGATACATTCAACACAATAAAGATTCATACAGGCACAAGTTTCAAAATTCAAACCACCCCGTGAGAAGGAGATTGAACATACACCCATACCAGTAATAACCGATTAACCGCTTTTGGGAAGAGATTGTAGCCTTAGCGCCTATTTTAAGAAGACCTACTTAACAAACAAATTGGAAATTATCATCCTTTAAGATGTGTTCCAATTATGGATTTTTGGAAAGGGAACCAAATGAAAAAATTTCGCCTCGCCTCGCCTTGCCTCTCCTTTCATTTTTTTTTTCTTTTTCATTTAGAATTTTCAAGTAGCCAACACCATACAGAACACGGTCAAGTACTAATAAACTTGGTGGACAGCTTGTGGTTTCATTTCTGCCCCAGGGTTCTCATCGGGATCGTGCAATTGGTCAATTTCGGAATCAAAGTGCAAAACTTTATAAAAAAATAGAACAATGAGTAATTTGGAAGAGGAGGAACACGACAGCCAAATAACACAACGTAATAAGCATTGTGCACGAGGAAATACGAAAATGGCACATCCAATGGTCAGACAGGTGACAGGGATTTCCAGACGTGTGAACATCCCACATCAAGAAGACGGAACTTCATCACACCTAAGCTATTGCAGAAATATTTATCAACAACGCATTATTTATTGTAATGAGGGCAACATGAAGGGGACATACTGAAGGCACAAACATGCATTATAAAACTAACACAAAATTTTGTAACGACCGATTAAAGTGAACTAAACAAAAGTTTATTACCAATGCCACAACCAAACAGATTTATGATCACCAGATTCGTATCTCAGCAAAGAGAAGTGCTGATAGTAAGACACCCACCCGATCCTTGACAAATCCAGCAATGCGAATTGTTAAAGCACTCTTATGCGAGATCACAAGGAAAACTGATAGATTGAGTGCAAAAGTACAGAGAGAGTTTAGTGTTAGGACAAGGACTGTAAATAAATAGAAAATCTTTCTGTTCCCAATGCTGCTCAAGGATATGCATCTCTCCTCTCCTTCTGTTCCCACGCTATGGTGCGACAATGTCTCTGGCATTTCCTTGCCTTTGAACCTCGTATTCTATGCTCAAATGCATTGAAGTAGTTTTACCACAGCGTTCGGGAAAGGTTGCTAGGAAACAACTTTTCGCTCGCCATGTCTCCTCCTCTGATCATTGCTGATGTTCTTACCAAGGCTCTCTCTCTATTCCACAGTTTCATGATCTCCAGCAACGGCAGAGCTCACAAGACCAGAGACGGACCAATCTTAGCGTGAGGCCTTTAAGAGTTTAAATATAGATCTTCAAATCTTTAATTTAATAATTTTGCTTTTGAGCTATTGAAAAATATTTGTCTCGAGCATCTTCAATTCTACATAGAAATGTGAAACATGGTAGAGTAACCAATGTAACTTGAAACGTCGTTTTGGGAGGCCATTTTACTGAGATGAGGCTTTTTTATCAATTGAATCAGTTTCGAAAAGTCAAAACATAGAGCATAAGTACATAGACAAGCGAACACCGAGGCCTTCCAAAATTGGAGGCCCTAGGCACTTAGTATTAATGGCCTAGTGCTTGGGCTGCCCCTGCACAAGACCATCATAGTAGAGATGAGGAGTAATGCAGGCAATATGTTCTCTTGTAACAACTTAACAGAAGTCGTGGAACTAAGTTTGCTGAGCTGTAATTGCAGCTAGAATTTTGAAGTCAGTTGGGTCGGTCGCCCTATCTTCTACAAATACTGATGTATTGCTTCTGATGGAATTAATGAAAATGTTTCCTAAACTCCTTTATAGATGCCTCTCAAACACCAATCATAGAAACTTAAATGCATGCAATTAAAAGCTCCCAACTTACTGATTTACCAAATAAAATAGGTACAAAAAACATGTATAAAATGCCCACCTTAGCAATAGGACAGCCAAAGTGAATTGCAGATACTTGATTCAGCACCACCATAGAAGCAAACAAGAGGTTTGAAACTAAACAAAGGGGGGTATATTTGAATAATGGCTAATACAAACAACAGGAAAAATTAGTGTTCTAAAACAAGGAATTAATCGGCGATTAATCGCTGACAGGGCCTCTCCGATTAGGTCTGACCAACAATTAATTTCCGATTACTAATTAATATGCACAATTAATCACCGATTAATCCAATTAATCACTCGAAGGTGGCCGACCACCTGACTAGAGCCTTGCGATAGTGACTTTTAGAACATTGGGAAAAATCTATTCTAATATATAAAGGGGGAGCACCAGTTTGGTATCTCCCCTGTCATGTATTTTCCTTTCCTAAAATACCCTCTAAAGAGAAAAAAACACACAAAACAAAATAGTTAAAATTTTGGAGGGTAAAAACATAAATTGGCATGGCAGTTATCAAAATCATCATGACAAAATAGCACCTATGTGCCATGTTCCCGTTTTCCCAGTTAACTGCTTCTACAATTCCTCCCTCCCTTCGAACAGCCTTCGTCCAAATGGAGAAGAAGTTCATTTCAATTATGACCTCCAGCAACTCTTTTTTTGTTTTTGATCTCCTGCAACTCTGTCTCTTTGGAACAATTGCGCATACTGTGGGGGAATACTTGGTCCTTTGTCACAATAAACCAATGTAAGCCATTGCCATTGTCTACTACCTTTTGTTTCGCAAATTATTTTTTGTTATTTTGTTCTCACTTCTTTAGAATTAATTTTGTGTTCCTTATTTGTGGTATTTTTATTTTTATTTTTTTATAATTTCTGTAAGTGGAGTTCGAAAATAGTAGTGCTTCATTGTGATTGCTATTTGATGGGTTTGTGAAATGACCCCAAAAAAACCCAAACATGATATGAGATTGTTGTAATTAATGTAGTAGCACTGTGACTCGAGATATATATATATATTTTTTCCTGGTGTTAATGAATCGTCCACACATATTGCGTGTGCCCAAATTTCTAAGAGACACGAGGGAAAGATAAATAATGATGATGTCATGACCAAGAACATAAGTAGGGGTTGGATTTAAGATGTCTATTCAGTTAACTCTAACATTTTTAACATCGTGTCATTTGAAGATTTAATTTTTTGACTTTAACGTACACATGCATCGCGTGTGCCCAACCCCTAGTCTAATTTAAGGGTGCAAAAACAAAACATAACTTGGCACTGATATTAGGGAAAACAGAGCAACTTTTATTTCCCCGTAAATTGAATATAGAGGTTTAAGATTAGCTCACCAGACGGAGGAAACATGTTGACCAAAGCATTGATCCGTTCTTGAGCATCAGATAAAAGAACTTGCGCGATCATTCTTTCGCATCTCAACAATAAAAACGTCAAAGATCCATTTACGCTCACAAGCCGAAATACCACTTCGAAAAATTGAACTCACCGCAGTGTCGTGATCTCTTCGAAAGCTTTTTGACCAATCCCAACAGAATTGATCGTAGGTAACAAGCGCAGCACTGGTCACGCGGTCTAAGTTCGAAGTGGAGTGGTCACTTGACTGCGAGAGAAAAAATGGATCTCCGACGTTGTTATCAACAATCGAGTAGATACTAGTGGAAGGGAAAATGACTGGGAAATGGAAACGCTAGAATCCGTCTTTCTTTTGTACGGGTTTATTTAGTCCACAAACATGTTTTTTAAAGTTCTACAGAGATTCTCTATATAGTCACATTAATGTGCAAAAGAGAGTGAATTTTTCTTTTTTTGTGTAGTCATATCAATATTTTCTTAATAAAAAAAAATATCAATATTTGAAATTTCACTTTTGAGCCAAATTTTTAATTGAAGGGCAAAAAAGTAAATTTATCTTACAAAAAGCAATATTATTTGGTCCCTTAGAGCATCTCCACTCCTTGCTCAATTTTTTTACCAAAGTTGAGAAAAGATTTGGGTAAAAACTTGATTTGGTATGAAGCAATCCAATGGGCAAATGCAAATCTAAGCATAAATTTGAGTAAAATTTTTATTAATGGCATAGTTGTGAATTTGAGGGGGAGAAAATAACCTTTAAAATTTGAGTAAGAATTTGGTTCAAACCCAGAGTTGGGGAAAATTTTGAGTAAAACTCAAATTTGGTATGAATTTGAGTAAGGAGTGGAGTGGTGTTTTTGGTGATTTTTACTCTCAAATTTGAGTAAGGAGTGGAGATGCTCTTGATAAGTTAGAATCCCCAAAATGGACCGACAAAGGCGGACGGAGGAAGTATTAGTGTAATGCATATTTTCCGCTTGCTCATTGGTATAATTGTTAGTCGGGAAGTTAATGTACGTACAGTATGTTGTTTTGTTCTTGTAGTGATGATAAGTAGAAAAAAAGAAACACGAAAATGGATGTATCTACTTGCGATTTGAAGAAGTTCTAACAAAATCATAGCCTATGGTTGGGAAATCTAAGAGTGTGTGAGAATCAACGCATGCAAGTTCTGCCGTTTGCTCACAAATTGTTGGGAAGCCGTCTCCGGCTCAAATCCATTTCACTAAGTCACATCATCCCTTTTCACTTTCATATTACTTACACATAATGCCATTTGTACCATATTTTGGAGGGAGAAAAAAACATTAAAAAAAAACACTTGATTTGGGTATATAAAAAAAAGAAAATGGTTCAACATTGGAGAGGACATATGCAAATGAAGCTTTTGATCCAAATTTCAACTAAATATGGGTTAAAAATGGAAAAGGGTTAAACATGCTTTCAGAGTGTGTTTACCCCTCCTCCCTCTAACTATTATTTTGCTCGCGGACACAAGTAGTACCTTACTAATTTAAGGCCTGGTTTGGCTAAAAAAATAGGTCTGGATTTTTAGATTATTGCAGACGAATAATTTGTCAATTTAGCTTATTTGATGAACATAGGATTGTATGAACATTAGGAAGTATGAATAAGCTAATAATGTGACTTATTTTTCGGAATAAGCTAATAATTCGGATTATTTTTTTGGCCAAACCGGGCGTAAGGCAAGTACCAAATGGGCCAAGTTCTTTTTGAAGCAATTGATTAAAATAATACCCCTGTCCCAATTTGTTGGTGGGATTGGGTACGTTATCCACTTGTCTAGGTTAGATGGACTTGTCTTCAACTTTTTTTTTTTTCTTTTTCTGGTAATACAAGGTGTCCCGGTCTAGCCTGCGCTCATCTCAGACTAATTCTTACAGTTCCATGTGTGGGGGTGAGATGACCCTAACAGCCCCTTTGGATGGTGAGAAAATGTGAGATAAGAAAGGGGAGCCCTTTCCCACAAATCTCACCATTTTTGGTGAGATTGGGTGAGAAAGGAGAGGAGCCAATTAAAATATTTTATTTTATACTTTACTCTCCATTTTTCACCAAAGTAGTCAATTCAAATGAGTGATTTGACTAGAAACCAAAATCTTTTCTTTTATATTCTCTTAAAATCACTCCATCCAAATGGGTTGTAATAGTTGTTGGCAAGAAAAATCGAATATTTTCTTCAAGATTTCAACTTATCCTTCTGGTATTGAAAAATGTCGTATTACAGTAATACCGGTCAATTGATTCTTAAAATAAAGTTTAATTTGTGGACCATTTTGTACGAGAAGTTCAAAAACAGTGGTGTTCCATTTTTATAATCTTCTAAAGCTAGGGTTATCAATTGGGATGCTGTTTCAAAATCACATCTTTTATACTTATATTTTGTATCTTAAAAGTATTTGTTGATTTTGCTTAAGTGTATGAGTCACACATAAATACGCGATTGTAAAAAGTGTTAGGCATAAATCGGCGGTGCAACAAGAGCGTTAGGCATAAATTGGTGGTGCGATAAGATCTGAAATGAAATGTACTCAAATTCGAAAAGATTATGAGTCCCCGTAGCCAAAAAAAGAGAAAAAACCCTACATTCGGCCTATGCAGCTCCAAACTTCTCATTCGCTTAGCAACTTAAATGGTCATTGAGGGCCTATTTTTAGTAACTCTTGTCTTGATTAAGACACAAATAAGCAAAAATTCAGGGACATAATAGTCAAATACACTAAAAAGCAAGAATTAGAAAAGGAGCCCTGACTCATTCATTGTCATATACCATGAAAGACACTTCAAGTTGCCAAAATGAGTAAAGTTAATGGAATTTGATCACTGGAAGCTTAACTATGAAGTTTACATAAACAATTCCACCTTGTTTAAGTGTTCTCTCTTAAAACGAACTAATTCAATAACTGCCTAAGTTTTAGTACAAGGCAAACTAACTTGGAGTATTCTCAGCTTTACAAATCACTTACACAACTGCCTATGTTGTTTCTAAAACCCTCCTGAAGTCGAAGCAGAAGCAGCTGCAACAATCAACAGAAAGAAGGAAAAGTATCAGACAAATTCTGCATACGCGATGACCTCTCGTAAATAGAATGCATGCCATACGACTCCTCAAACTCCTTTCACCTTGAGGGAAGAGCCAAGCCCAACAACTCTAATGAGCAAGAATTTCCGGGAAAATTCCGTTTACGAGCTAAAGAGCCGAAAACGTGTGTAAAAGCATGTTTAGTTGCATACCGCAGACTAAAAACGCGAGACTGCTTCGATTAATCTATTTCTCAGTAGTCGATGATGAAGTCAATGGTATAGATTCGGCCTGTTGAGACTCGTTGGAAGTGCCTCGAGTGGCTTCCTTTTTCAACTTGTGGTTGTTATACGCAGCTACACCTGCAATGGCTGCATAAAAGAGCAAACAATTTCTGCCCTAGGTCAATAAGAACCTGAAAAGCACAGTTATAGTAACAGTCACAGGACATAATTATTTCACACGATAAAGAGAGAAACGGATTACGGCGATAAGTTTTATAAATCTAAACAATCCCGTGAGAAGGAGATGGCTACAATGCACCAAAACACGTAACAACAATACCTGATTATTAGCTATAGGTTGAAGACAGAGGCATTAATGTCTATTTTAGGATGACCTAAAGGTTCACAAACAAATTGGAAATCACCATCCTTTAGGGTGTCTTCCGACAGTGGATTCTCGAAAAGGGAACCAAACAAAAAACTTTAGATCATTTCATTTTTTACTTCATTTAGAGTTTTTCAGTACCAATCCATACAGATCATGCTCGAGTACTGTAAACTTGGTAACACTACATGGTTACATTTCTGCCACAGGGTTCTCAGATACTGATAGAGGTCAATTTCTGAAATGGGAAGTGACAAACTACATAAAACTGAACAACAAATAATTAGAAGAGGAGGAAAATGGGTAACCAAATAAGACAGTGTGCATTGTGCATGAGGAAATATGAAAAATATTACATCCAATGTTCAGACAGGCGCCAGGGATTTCCAGGTGTGAGAACATTCCACATCAAGAAGGCGGAATTCATAACATTTTTGCTGTTGTAGAAAGAGTTGTCAATAATGCAATGGATAGCCACCTATGCAATGGTACTTGTAAGAATATGACAGACTCGAGTTTCTGGTATATCCTGGAATGAACCATTGCAAACAACCCGTAGTATGTAATATAACTAGCGCAACATTGATAACATGCAGTGGGCATACTGAATGCACAACATGCATCATACAGCTAAAGCAAAATTTTGTGACACCCAATTAAAGTGAACCAATGCCAAAACATTACCAATGCCATAACCAAACAGATTTATAATCGTCAGCTTTGTATCGGCAAAGAGAAGTGCTGATAGTAAGACAACCACCCAATCCTTTACAACTCCAGCAACGCGAATTGTTAAAGCACTCGTATGTGAAATCACCAGGAAAACTGATAGATTGAGGGCAAAAGTACATAGCGAGTTGAGTGTTAGGATGAGAGGTTGAAAGCTCCATGCCCCCCGGGCATCCATCTTTGGTTTCTCCAGGAAAATCCACGGAATGAACAAGCAAAGAGCACTGCACAAGTACAATGATTCCATTCACAAGACAAGATTTGTCTACCATGAAATAATTAAAAATTGTTGAAAGAATACGAGATTCTATAGTTGAAGACAATACATGCCTGCATGGACTGACGTAGTACATGACGGATATGGGGTTTAGTTTGATACCCTTCCTTTTAACCAGAATCTCCATGAATATAAGCCTCAAAGCTTCCCCAACAACACCTCCCATTTGGTAAACCACACCAATCCAGTTAATATTAATTTCCCCATACGAAGCCACTAGAACACCAAAACTTATTAGCGACATTATAAGAAGCATTCTACAGCTCATTACTTCAAGTCCAGCAGCAACTCCAAGAATAAAAACAGCCACCGGCACTGCAGATCTCAGTCAAAAAACAAAAGTGATGTCAGTAACAGATGTAAAAAAGCAGGGACTACGTGATCTGAAAGTCCTCTAAGGCTGAAGTTATCTAGCTGAGGATGGTAATAAAACAGCAAAATATCTCTATTAATTACAATGAAAAACTATAACTAATAGATTAAAGGGATATCAATACTTACTGATTGCTTTCAACATTTGAGCAAATGAAACAGATATATAGAGATAAGCAGTGTTTCCCAGCCATAGAGTCATTGCAAACATTGCACCAATTGGAATGACGGATGTAGCATATCTGGGAATCCAAATTTAATTAGATTAGTTATGCATGGTATGAATATAGAAGAATTAGGCACCCAAATGGCTATTTCTTCTGATTCTAAACTTACACTTAGATCTCAGATAAAATGCTAAGAACTCGAAATTATTTAATTGACCAGTAACAACTTCATCATTCATGTTTGCAAAAGTAACATAGAATTTGATGTGTTTAGTTAACATAAGAGAGTAACAACTTACATAAAAACCTAGTCAACTATGCAAGTTATAAACATCAAATGCAAGTTTCATCAAGAACTTACATTTCCGCAGTCATCCCTTCTTCAACTTTCATAATCTGTTAATAAACAAAATATTGGACTATAAGTTTCTCCAGAAAACAAGCTCTTGGAAAAACTTTCTGAAATATCCGATTAAGTAGTACCTTCAAAACTTTAGTGAGCACAAAACAGAGTACAGAGGAAAAGACCATGTGAAGTAGAGTTAATCCGAGAGGGTATGGGAAATTTATTTCCTTTGATGACAAAACCCACTGCATTAAAATAAGAAAACAAAAAAGTGATGTTAGATGCATGAAGCAACTTAGACAATGAAAAGGAGATTTACAATCAGACTAGCATTTGTGCCATGGTAACTAGACGGTCAACACAATACCAGTTTGAAAAGGAGATTTATCATTCATACGTAAAAGATGATCCCAAACAAGTGTATGTTAAGAATCAGAAACAAGAGCCATTTGAGGGCCTAATTCTTCTATGCACCCGTAGACTCCCAAGTTTTTTAATTCCTTTGCTTTCTGGGTCATGGGAAACCAGCTCTTTAGTACCCATTCCCAACGACATTTCAACATTCTTCCTCTAGTCAAGCATCAACACCAACTTTCCATCAAGATCAATCACATATTGCTTACTCCAACACTCCATATTCTTTCACAACCCATATTGTACATTGTCTTGAATCATACACTAGCACAAAGAGTGATTTACCCACAACTGAAATCACACAGTTCGTCCCAAATTAATGAACCAAAAGCTATGGTAACTCTATCTCACCATACATTTCATCCCCCAAATCAAAAAACACACCAAAACCACCTCGAGTAACAGGGTCAACCCACTTATAGGCAACTCAATGATTATTCCCATTCATAAGAGCTTGTGAGCAGAAATATGCACTAATTCCAAACTCCGGCATAAAACCCATAAAATCCCTCCAACAGTGCCCTAATCGAGTAAATTTCAACTTTCAGAGGAACCAAGAACCCATCGGCCATCGGCCCCTCCCAAATATGAAGCCCTCACAACCCTGTAGTCATTTCTCTTCAAATTGATACCAAACCCATCCGTACACTTTCTCACATTTTGCTTATTCAAACAAGATATGAGAAAATATAATCATTCATTTTCTTTTCCTTTCTCACCTGGATTTTTTGAGTCGGCTGGTGAGTGAGATCTAGCCACAATCTCGGACTACCTACCTGAAGAGGCGGTGGGTGATATCCTCGCAAGGCTCCCTGTGAATTCCCTCCTATGATTCAGGTGCGTTCGCAAGTCATGGTGCTCTTTCATCTCCATTCTCTAGCCCCTTTTTCATCAGCACACACATCAAACACTCAACCATCTCCAACATCACCACCGCCTAACTAGTGTCAAGCACTACTCAGCGCAAAGAGCTCTCTCTCCACTTCGACGAGACATTAGACAAATTCTGAGATCCGAAATATCCATCTGCCACTTGGCTCTGATTTTACTACAGAGTAGTCGATTTCTGCAATGGCTTAGTGTATCTAACCGATGACTCCTTTCGTTACACCAACACCATCTTTCTTTGGAACCTTTTGATTCGAATATCACTCACCCTTCTCGTGCCCAGATTCACTTATGATTCAGATGGGCATTTTACATGTGTTCATGGGTGTATCGATTTGAAGAAAAATAATAAGAAGGTTGTGAGGGTTCCATATTTGGGAGGGGGAGATGGGTTCTTGGATCCTCTGGAAGTTGAAAATTTAGTCGATTAGGGCACCATTCTGGACGAATTTTACAAGATTTGGGTCAAAGTTTGAACACAGTGCATATTTCTGGTCACCAGCTCATGTTCATTGCGTCCGTATATTTTGCATTACAGACCTTAGTCTCATAACCCTTCCGTAGAACCTCTGCTCCAACTCTCCCCTCTTTCCAACCAGCGTGTGTATCCAATTACGATAATTCTCCCTCTTTTCAACTAGTGTTTCAACCAAAACTCTTCTCTCCCATCCTCACGAGTTAAGTCGTCATTCGCATCGTAACAACTTAATTAGGTTGATTTTTGCCTTCAACAGCTCCCCGTCGGAACTACACACAAAATTCCTGATTTTCTTTCCGTAGCTTTTCGCTGCGTTACAGTGGAGAGCCAAATTCCACCCAAATTGGCACATAAAGGACAAAATGCATCCGTATATTTCGCAATACGAACCTTACTCACAGTCCTTCAGTAGGACCTCCGTCCAACTCTCAATCCTTGCCCTTGAGAATTTTAGCGGTTTGGAAAACGCGCTCGCGCTCCCACCCACGCACGCGAATTATGCAACTTAGTTACAGACAAACGTACAAACACAAGTATTATACATTATCGATTCATACATAGAAGATAAAGAAATGGAAAGGAACAGAATAATAGATTGGGGGTTGGGGGAAGACCTTGTTGAAGAAGATCTGACCGCTGGAGAGGGCGATGTAGAGGAGAATGTAGGCGTAGGTCAAGAATTCTTCTCTCACCAAATAATTCCTCGTCCGATCCGCCATTGAAATTCACTCTCTCTGTCTCTCTCTCTCTCTCTCTCTCTCTGTTTCGCTGTGGATTCTGGAGAATTGAGCCCTTCGTTTTCCTCGTTGATTCGAGTAGACTATACTGCACTCCTCACTCCTAGTCTATACGTAGACCACAATTGGCAGCAATTTTACTTTGTTTGACTGGTTTGGTTTGCTTCCATAGCCGGCGTCGGTGGATCTCCTTTGCGGAGGAATGGCGTTTCAGGGAGTGCTGCTTTTTCCATTTTCCATTTTCTTGTTTTTTTTTTTTCTCGATTTTTCTTAATTGTTAATTAAAAAAAAATAGTAGAAAATTATGTCATGATCAGAATGTCTTTAGTATCGGGTTCACAAATGGTTACAAATAAAACATGGGCAAGGGTGCTGTTTCCAACCGGTTTAGTCCAGTTTTAAATCATTTTGTGGGTCTTTTTCCGGATTCGTAATAATGATCGGGACCGTTCATTTTTTTAGATTTCGTCGAGAATATTGATTGGGTATCGTTTGATATGATTTTTTGAGATGCATGGAGTTTGGGGAACAAAATGTGCAACATTGGATTACAACCCATTTGACGAAATTATCCGAGTATAAATGCTTCTTGATATCACATCAAATGATATCTGATCAAAGTGATTTTTGGTGTGGTCAATGTTCTTGACTAGTTCTAAAAAGTGAACGGTCCCGATCATTATTGTAAACCTAAAAAGGCCCACAAATGATCCAAAAATTGAACCGAACTAATTGGAACAAACACCGGACAAGACCCTTGCCCATAAAACATTGGAGTACATTGTCCTACCCATTAGATAGAAGTAAGAGAAATTCTAAATAAATACATAAATAAAACTTTTCGGGGTAATTTTAGAGTACATTTTCTTTATACTCCCTCCGTCCTATTTTTATTCCGCCTGTTTTCTTTTTACCACGTCCCAAAAAATGATCTCTATCTCACCATTTATAATATTTTATGTGTTCAATATGAATCTTGTTTGATAAATCTCAATTTATTTTTTTAAACAAAGTTTTTGAAATCATAAGAAACATTATAGATTATGAGTTATAAACAATTTTTTGGAACGCCCCAAAATAGGAACAGCCGAAACAAAATGGGACGAAGTATCTTGCTCTCTTCGCAATTCTTCGATGCATACGTTCCCCACCCCTACCCCAACCTAGTGGGGATCGGGTTTATCCAAACTATAGGAACTGAGATATGTACATAATTAACAAAAAAATAAAGGATTCTAGTTCTCCAATTGGGTCAAGTAATTGGACCATATATTGGGGAAAAAATCTCAGTGCCGGATGAATACCACGTGATGCCCACTAGGCACATTCGAGCCGTCTATTGCGTTTTTTGACAGCTCAAATTGAAACTCTCTCTATCCTGGCTTGGATTGAAACCCTTTCTCTTTTATCTCTCCAAACCCGAACCCTCAAAAAATACAACGGACAACCCGGATGCTTCGAGCGGGTACCACGTAGAATATACCCCACCCGGCACCAAAAAATTTATCGTATATTGGAATACAATGGAGCGGGCAATACCCGTCGAACCGACTTGGGCCGAGCACGGAAGGGTCAAAGGGTGTGAGAATTTGTTTTGTTCATTGGGCCTTATTTTCACAAGGCCCACATGTCCCATGGCTTTCATTGTTATGTGATCCAAGGAACCAATGTATGCTTTGTTAGGTTGCTAAGCACATCATCCAAAACAGCTCAGTATTTGAATTTTATATACATAAATCTAATAGGTCAAATTTATCCCTCATAAAAGGGAAAATAACGGTCCCAGACGTGTTTTGATAATTAATACTCGTCAAGGACATGTTGAGAACATTTGTTAATGTTGAAAATGTCTTTGATGGATATTAATTATCAAAAAACATCCTTGACCGCCATTTCCCCTCATAAAACCTACGGCTGAGAAGAGTCCTAGGGCTAAAAAATTATATTTTCAATCTTCTCTAACCTTTCATATTTTTACTCTCTTTTGTTATCGAAAGATAGAAATCAATAAAATTTCATTGCAAAAAAAGAGCCGGATTTTGAAATAAGAGAGGGAAGTACTTTTTGAAACCTTAGCAATCTCTCTTCGAAGCATGGCGAAATCTTCTCTAACTTTTCCTATCCCAACTCTTTTTTGTTATGGGAAGATAGAAAGTAATAAAATTTCATGTATAAAATTATTGCAAGGTAGGTTGTAAACTAAATAAAAGGGTAAGAAATATTTTTGTTTATCGGTTGATCAATTAAATTTTTTTTGGTGTGTGTGTGTTTTTTTGTAAACTAAACAAAAGGGTAAGAAAAAAATTTGTTTGATCCTAATTTAAGAAAAAATCTTCCTCTATAAATCAGTTCGTTACAATAGTTTCGCAATTTATTTTAGTTATGTTCAAAACGCGTTGTGTCGTACCTTCAGACACGGGCAAACTCTAGTCAACTAATAATACCGAACAAAATTACAAGAAACACATGTAAACTACTAGGACTTCGTCAATCCAATCGATAACGCCCACCTCGTACGGTAATTGACTTCCGAATGAGGTCGAAAACTTGATCAGATAAATCAAAATCACAACAATCGTGTGAATTTTTTGGTCTTTTTCATATCAAAGTAAAGTAGATGTGCTAATGCTAAAGCAATAAGTGTTAGTATAGAGCATATCAGATTAATGCTATCCAATCCAGATTTTTTAAGGGTATTTTGGCCTTGTTCGTATCAAAGTTAACACCGTTTCTCTTATTTTAACGGCAACGGAGGTATGTGTATATTAGTTTGTAACATATGGGAGGTAAGAGTAGTTTTTAGAACCAAAGGGCAAGGGGAAGTCAGTGTATTTTTAAAAACCTTAAGGGAGAAGTGTAATTTACCCTTGGGAATTGGATAAAGTGGACCAAATGCGTTTAATTTTCCCCACAGCCATCCCCCCCTTTATCCTGCTGTACAAAAATAAAGACGGCGGCTATTCGCAGCCCTGTATTTTCTCTCTTAGCTCACTACATTTCGGTAAATAATTGTTGAAAATCATACATAACATTTCGGTAAATAGCCGTTGAAAACAAAATTATATTTCGGTAACTACATATCGAAAATATGTTCAACCTTCAGTAAACAACTGTTGAACATACATTTTCGGTAAATAGTTGTTGAAAAAAAGATTATATTTCGGTAGTTGGATGCTGAAAATGTATCTCAATTTCGGTAACTAACTGTCGAGTATAGTTGAAAATTTTTAACGGACTAATGGAGAAAATACGGGGCTGCGAATAGTCGCCTCCAAAATAAAAGGTGACTCATTATCATATCCCATTTTTTTTATAATTTACATTTTCTATTTTGTACTTATCCACATGAATTTATTTTTATTTATTTTTCTCTTTTTCAATTTACTTTTTCATGTATCCAAGGGCAAAATAGTAAATTCACATTAATGACAAAAAAGGAGTGTGAATATAATTTTTAAATAAAAATCCCTTATTTCGCAGCGAACAGTAGGCAAACACAACTTGAAATCACAAACAAGGGTGGCTAATTTCGGTTCGGCGGTGACACAATTGTAGGAAAAAAAAATTATGACGCAAAACTCTATCTTAAATAAAGTTTTTTATTTGATCAAAAAAATTATTACTTTCGCCGATAAAAATAATAATAAAGTAAAATAATTTTTTCAATAGATTAATAATATATAGAGTTTGATTTATCTTGTTTTGTTGTCATATAAGATCTACTTAGTCACAAATTTAAGTAGATTTTCACTTAACGTTGGCTATGCATGAATGACCCAGTGCAAACAATAACAAAGAAAAAAAATTATATCAGAAAAATGACAACATTTTAGTGCATTTTGTGAGCCCAAAGGGTTTGCTTAAACCCCTAAAGCCACCCATGCAACTGCATTCGGAGCTGTTCAGTGTATGTGCTTCGGTCAATCGAACAGTCTCCCACGCAATTGTGTCCGGAGTGGTAGAAGTATTAAAATTGTGTTGATAGCCAGTCATCCATCATTTTGTTTCTGAATTTTTTGGAGGCAACATTTCGTTTCCGATTATTCCAGCAGCCCAGCCCACCACTCTGTTTTCGCCACGCACCCCTAGGTGATGGTGGAAACCCGAAAATTTTGGACATGAAGACAAACAAAGACGGCGATAGAGAGAAAATTACGACCCCTCCAATACCCACGAAATGTTTTACTCACGAATCTTCTCAAAACTCTCGGTACTGTACCAAACGCCACTGCATGCAATGGAAAAATTTGGATTGGGGATGATAATGAGGGAAAACTCTGAAACACACAAGACGTATGTGGAGGAGAGGCACCCATCTGCGCCCCTGATCGGATGTGGTTTCGACAAATTCCCACCTCCAAAAACCCATCCTCAAAACTGTGTACAGTATTTCTCTGTCTTTGCCCCCACCCAATTTGTCTTCATCCCTCCAAATAAATTTTGTTATCACTTTATTAGCTCTTTCCCTATTTGTTTCTAAATTTATCCATCAGCACCTCATCCCTTAACTGGGTCTTCATGCACTCTTTCTCAATAGTCTCTCACTCCAAGGTCTGCCTCTCTCTCTCTCTCTCTCTCTCTCTCTCTCTCTCTCTACCCTTTATTATTTCCTTGCCAGTTGGGAATGGCCGTATATGACCCATATGGGTTTTAGTTAATCTTTGTATGCAATTGGTTTGATGCTAGTTGATTCTGTCCCAAACTTTTAAAAGTACCTTCTTTTTAGCGGCCACAAGTTGGAAAGCTTCCAGTTTCAGATTCTTTGATTCTTGAACATAAACTTTTGTCCAATCACTGTAAAGGTGATAAAGGTTCAATCTCGTGTCTACTTTATTTTGCTGGATGTGAGTTGTTTATAAAAGTTGTGGAAGTCCAAGTGTTTATGTGATTGTTCTTCTGCCCTGAGGTTTTCTTGGGCTTGGTTTTGTATGTCCTTTTGTTTTCAGTGAGGATTTAGATCAAACACTTGGCATTCCCTGTTGCTATCTTTTGAGTATATCTTATTAACTGAGCAGAATCAGATTGTTACCTTATGAGTTGGTCTAGTTGTAATAATTCCAGTTTGAAACTCTTTGATCACTAATACCAAAAGTACAATGTTTTCCCCATTTCATTGATGTCTATCCAAATTTTATCTGCTTTCTTTGTGAGTTATTTCTTAATGTCAAGAAGCTTGCCTTTATAATCTTGTAAAGTGAAAAGGATTACTGTGTATGATTGTTCTTTTACCGGAGGTGTTCCAAGGCTCTGATTAGATGCCTTTATACTGGTTTATTCAATGGAGTAGCGACTCTTGAGAACAAAGAGGTCATGAGTGATAGCAAAATCGATATGTTGGCGAATCTTTTTAAGGTGTTTAGATTTGGTAGAGCATGAAAGGATTTCGACATTGAGTTAGGAAGGTCTGTCTGTCATGACGGATTGGAAATAACTATTAGTAGGAGTGATTTTAAAAGGTGTTTAGATTTGGTAGTGCAAGAAAGGATTTCGACATTGAGTTAGGAAGGTCCGTCTGTCATTACGGATTGGAAATAACTATTAGTAGGAGTGATTTAAAATTGAGGCTAAGGACTGTAGTTAATCAGTGTTCCTAGGCTCTGATTAGATGCCTTTGTACTGGTTTATTCAATGGAGTAGTGGCTCTTGAGAACAAAGAGGTCATGAGTGATAGCAAAATCGATCTGTTGGCAAATCTTTTTAAGATGTTTAGATTTGGTAGTGCACGTAAGGATTTCGACATTGTGTCGTGATGGGTAGGAAATAACTATTACTAGGAGTGATTTGGAATTGAGGCTAAAGACTGAAGTTATGCAAAGATCTCAATAACCTACCCATTTTTTTTTTTATTTTTTATACCTCCAATCCATCTTCCACTTTAGTTTCACAAGTTGCCTTAAACTAAAGCACTTATATATTTGTCAAATTTGATGTCAAATCTGTACACTTGAAATCCACATCAATCCAAATGGATCCTAAGCGTCATCTTTATTATATTGCGATCACATACTCTTGATGGAGCAAACCCGATTTTCTTGATTTCTTACTCTCCGTGGACTATGCCTTTCCTATCATGCAACTATATGGTAGTTTGATCCGAACCTGTTTTCTTATTATATTAATAGTAGATCAATTATATACATGTCATATGATAAAGTGCTTTTCTTGGCACCTCAGCAAGACCTTAATACAATACAGGACTGATTTCTTAGTTTGTGATCTAGAGCAAGTTAGTAGTTCCTGTGGTATGATTTTAGGAGAATCTAATAACTAATTCTCCTTTGACATGAAGATTTTCTGAGGGGAGTACAAAGAATCAATTATATCGATGGAGATAACCAATGTCAGCGAGTATGAGGCGATCGCCAAGCAAAAGTTGCCCAAGATGGCATTCGATTACTATGCATCGGGTGCAGAGGACCAGTGGACTTTGCAAGAGAATAGAAATGCCTTCTCGAGAATCCTGTAAGCTTTCTAGACTCACCATTTCATATCCAATGAAATTATATCTGTTTGCAATAATTTTTTTTTTTTTAAATTTCCTGAAAGCTGCCCATTGCCTCTGAAGTAGATTACTTCGCTGAAATACAGGTTTCGACCCCGTATTCTCATTGATGTGAGCAAGATAGACATGGCTACCACCGTCCTAGGATTCAAGATATCTATGCCCATCATGATTGCCCCCACAGCCTTTCAGAAAATGGCTCACCCTGAAGGTAAGCAATTTCTAATCTCCACTGTATATGCTTTTACTTTTGAAGTGGAACACTCAGTCGATTTCTATGACTGAGTAATTTGGGTTTTCTGTTAGGATTCAAATTGCGTATATCAGTTTTGTAAAAGTTCTGATTGACCAATTTGATTATGTAACTTCAAAGAGCTGCTCTTATACATTGTCAAATTGTTAATCACCCTCTCATCAGAAAGCTTAAGCTTATGAAGAGCTCTGATACCATGTCAAATTGTTAAATCACGATCTCACCAGAAAGCTTAAGCTCATGATGAGTTCATAGTTACTTATTTAAGCATGTCTCTGTGTGTCCCTCTCTCTCATTGGAGCAGTCCTAATTCGTACAAGTGTACGGGAACATTCTAATTTCTGAGTAGTACAAAGGTCTACTGAGAATGCAGTGAGAATCCATGCCCCACTTGAGGATTCTTGTTTTGAAATGTGGTTTTCCTTGAAGCTAGTATAGATGCAGTCCTGTTACTTTTGTTGATCACTCATTCATTTTATGCCTTTTTGCATCTTTTAGTTTGATTCAGTTTTCTTTTTTTCAAAAATTCTGAGAAGTTTAAAGGCCCTTGATGAAATACCAGAAATGCATTCAGCAGCATTTTGAGATATATTTTGCCAAGAAAAAAAAAATAGAAAGTGATTTTATCGTTCTTGACAACTTGTACAATGTTATACTCGCATCTTGATGTAAATTCATGCTTGGACTTCAAAATATGTGCAAGGAGAACTTAAGTATCTAACAACTGATACATCAAAATGTGAAATTTTAGCACTCCGTATTTAAGTCCTTACTCTGACATCCCTGCATGGGGGCACCATGTGACCATGCGCCGGAAACGACCCAATAATTTTTCTTCACCGACAGGAATATGGCATTGTTTATGCTTCCAAGAGCTTCGGAAAAAACATGGACTAAGAATTTTTATTTAATTAGTTGTTCTTTCTGCTCCAGACCATCAATGTCTTGCTAGAGAAACTGTCCCTGAATAGACCATGCTATGCTCGGTTGACCTGTTAACTCAAAAAATTCGTGGTGCTCCTTTTGTGTCTCAAGAAGACATAGGATAGGAACAGGATTGTATATGCAATCAGTTGAGCATCAGGGTACTACATGGACTTTGATAGACAATGTACTTTTCTCGAGTTTTCATCTGGTGGAGCTGATATTTTTGCTAATTATCGTGTCAAATTCTTATACAGTAGTTAAAAGATCGTGGTTTCCCGTAGTATAACATGGCTTAATTCTCCTGCAGGGGAATATGCAACAGCTAGAGCAGCATCAGCAGCTGGCACAATTATGGTTAGCCTCTCACCCTTTTATAATGCGATTAAATGTTCATCCTTAGGCACTACACGATCTCCTCACACTGATTTGTCAAACATCATGGGATTTCAGAAACAATGTTATTATTTACCATCTAATATGTGGAGTCAATAATTCTGAAAACTAGATGGAGAAAACTCAATTTGGTACTCTTATAAGCTGCGTTCTTGATTGCAAGATTTGGAATCTGGTGCATTCTTTCATTCCTGAACACCTGAAGCCCAAAGATCTCCATATATTCCCTTATTTCCTCCTAAGGCAGCATAAAGAAGTATATTTAGACCAGAGTAGAGAATACTGTGACGTAGAGTCGGGTATCCGATTTGGATGAGACGAAAAAAGGAAATTGGAAGTAGGTGTTTGTCTGTAAACTGTATTACCCATTCCCATCGAGCTGTAAACAGATTTCTTTGTGTTATTTCTCTTCAGCTTTCACACTAGCTTTTAAATCAACTTGGGCAATTTTCAGCAGTTCAAAGGCTTTTCGATCGTTGTCTTAGGTGATAATTTATAGTTTATTTTATTTTATTTTATCGGTAGTGATAATTTATAGTTGTCATTGTAAAAATCTTGTTCAACTTCTAAGGGAACGGAGGTCATGTGTGAGAGGTGCATCCTCAAGGCTGGTAAATGGTAATGCCTTCATTAATATCTAGAAGTGTGGTGACCATACATGTTTTCAGTATTTACCATATTTTCTGGTTCTACCCAGTTTCTTGTTTATTAGTCCACACAATCTACTGGGGATATTTTATTGCCAAAAGTGTCATGAAGTAAACTTCTCCTGCTCGTGGACTTGTCGCTGATGAGTCTGTTATTTATTCTTGTTCTATATCTATGAAATCTTCATCTGTTGTTTTGCTAGGCTTCACTTCCATTAGCATTTAGATTGGGTGTATGCTCACCGCATTGATGCTTCATTTTTTTTGGTTATTCCAGACATTGTCCTCATGGGCGACGTCTAGTGTTGAAGAAGTTGCTTCAACAGGACCCGGCATCCGCTTTTTCCAGCTTTATGTAAGTCTAATAAGAATTGCAACTTTGTTTCCTTTGAGATATATCTGATGGCTCAAGTATCATCTTTTATGTGTTTTTTCTCAATTAAGAATTGCGTTGTTTAAAATGTCAGGTGTACAAGGACAGGAATGTAGTTGCTCAGCTTGTGAGGAGGGCTGAAAGGGCTGGCTTTAAGGCTATTGCACTTACAGTTGACACCCCCAGGTTGGGTCGCAGAGAAGCTGACATCAAGAACAGGTTCTCCCTTTAATTCCAACACATTCAAGAGGCTTATTCATGAGTTTGAGTTGTCTTTTGGCTCATCTGTGTCGCTTGTGGTTAAATAGTGAAAAGCTCTTTATCTTAGCCTTTTAACTCTTATTACAGATTTACTTTACCACCATTTTTGACATTGAAGAACTTTGAGGGCTTGGATCTTGGCAAGATGGATGAAGTGAGTGGTAAACAGTATTTCCATTGATGAATTTAGAATAATGACATCATTCTTGTGTAACCGTTCGTTTGATTATGGGTATACAGGCTAATGACTCTGGCCTAGCTTCATATGTAGCTGGTCAAATTGATCGTACCCTGAGCTGGAAGGTATGTTAGCTGGGACCTAATAGTTGGGAAAACATTATTTTGTTAAGTGGGCATTGCATTAGATTTAACTGTTGCCTCACGCCATCTTCACTCTTTACGCGAATGTTGACTGAAATTTAAGTTTCAGTAAAAATCATCCAAATGTCCCTTGACTCCTTGACCCAAGTCCGTATCAAATTGAGTTTTAATATCTTTTTCCGAAATGAAGGGAGACTTCATTTTACTCAGTTTGTTCAAGGCCAGATCGAGGCTTCAAAATTTACCACGATCCCAGTAATAAAGCTTTTTTATTGAATATGCATACTTCGATGTTGATTTGCCCATTGGAGTGCTGCATAACAAATGAAACTTTTTACTCAAATCGAGCTAAAATTTGAGAGTCAAGGGCAGGAGATGGCCTTGTAAATTTACGTTCTTAATAATTTCCGTGGATATGGACAGGATGTGAAGTGGCTTCAAACAATCACCAAATTACCAATCCTAGTGAAGGGTGTACTCACTGCTGAGGATGGTTAGGAGAATGGAGATTCCATTTATCTTCTTTTATGATTTTGGTTTACGGATTGATACTTAAATGATTATTATGTGCTGATCATGCAGCAAGGCTATCAATTCAAGCTGGAGCAGCTGGCATTATTGTCTCCAATCATGGTGCTCGCCAACTTGATTATGTCCCGGCCACTATCATGGCTCTGGAAGAGGTATCTGAGCCCAACTTGTCATTGTTATTTGTGTATTATTATATTTGGTCTTTTTTATGAGATAGATACATCTACTGAAATCGTATTTAATCTTAGGTTGTGAAAGCTGCACAAGGCCGTGTGCCCGTGTTCTTGGATGGTGGGGTCCGCCGTGGAACAGATGTTTTCAAAGCTTTGGCACTTGGGGCCTCTGGCATATTTGTAAGTGTAACGAAATGACTAACTGATAGCAAAAAAGACACGGGTTTTGTCTGGAACTGCTGCTGCGTTTTGTGTCTCCGAAAATTAACTCTCCTTTATATTCCTTAAATTTCACTTTGCGTTTATGGGGTGATCAAAGTGTGGGGGATTTTTTTTTTTTTTTTGAAAATTAATGTTTTTAATCTCTACGATGATGGAAGATTGGAAGTGAATCATCATTGGATAGATCCTGGTTTACATCCTACAGCTCTAAACAAGCTTATTTCAAATCTGTGATGTCACCTATATTTTCGAAGTAAAATAACTATTTCACTAAATGGTTTTTTTGGATCAAAGGCTTGTTGAGGGAAAAAATAAGGTAAAAGAAGCACAATTTAAATTTTAGAAGAAAGCACCTTGCATTTTCTTTTCCCTCAGTGAATCCCTCCACTAATCCTTGATCCGTATACAGCATCTTAAGAGTTTGTGGAATTTTTTTTCCCACTTGTGTCTAGTTGGAGTTCAATGTGGAGAAGCATGCGAATCTCTATAGTAGTCAATTCTTAGGCCTTGAAGTAGTTTTATCACCCTTTAACGTAAATGATTTCCATTGTTTGAGAGGACGGGGCTTTTGTGTTTTTTGTGGAAAACTTGATTTTCGAAATTAGACTGGTCATTCATGACACTTTTGTGTTTTTGTGGTCAATTATTTGGACGATATTGGATTACTATCCAAAGATAAAGCTTATCCAATCCTTTCGAATTATGAGTTTGTAGTGATCCGTCGGGACTCATTCATTTCGTGGTCTCAATCTCAGATTGGAAGGCCAGTGGTGTACTCATTGGCAGCAGAAGGAGAAGCCGGTGTCAGAAAAGTACTTCAGATGCTGCGTGATGAGTTTGAACTAACCATGGCATTAAGTGGATGCCGTTCACTCAGCGAAATCACTCGCAATCACATTGTGGCCGATTGGGACCTTCCCAAACCATTGGCCAGGTTATGAAAATGTGCATGAAAACGTTAGCAAATGTATTCGTTATGGCAGATTGACGATATATGATTGTGTCTCCAATAGGCTGCCTTTCCTTTGAACTCATATCTGTTTACGATATTTTACATGTACTATGAAAACGTTCTGAAATGACGTGGATAGATGGAATTTCCAGAAATGGCAGCTGTTTCGTTTCTTGTTGCTTTAACAAATTCACACGCCCATATATGGTTGATGCAAGTTTTAGAAAGGATGTTATACTCTCAGTTATTGACCTTTGGGGATGCTTGGATCAGAATATTTTTGTGCTCGCATTGGCCCCGCGAGCAGTGCAGAAATTCCTGCATTCTGAACAGAAATCTCCCTTTACTTGCCTTGATCCAAAAAGCAGCTCGGATTAATACGAGACCTTTGCTCAAACTCTCATAGGGTACAACGTTTCAGGGAAAACGAGATGATATTACAAAAAGCAGCACACATATGGATAGATATTGCAGGCACAGACCGCTTATAGACTTAGTTCCTTCGCCTGTTTCTTTTCTGCTGGTTCTGAATTTTCTTCCTCCTTCCAAATGTATTGACAAACCATTCGTGATACCTCCGAGTCAGAGTGGTCCCAATAACCAACCCAACTATTAGCCCACTTCCAAACCCCATCAATATGACCATCCAGAAAATACCACTTGAAAACTCAGTTTCATCGCCTTGAGAACTGTGTAGTGGTGGTGGCGGCGACGAGGACTTAGAATTTTCACACGATGATGACAGAGGGACACCACACAATCTTGCATTCCCATCATATGACCTGTTTTCAAACTTATCGAATTGTTTCCCTCGAGGTATACGGCATGTGAGATGGTTATGCGAAACATCTAGGACTGCAAGGAATGTGAGTTGGGTTAGTTCCTGAGGGAACTTTCCGGAGAAGACATTTCGAGATAGGTCCAACGACTCAAGCTTTGTGAGACTTTCCAGGGATGATAAGATAGCTCCAGTGAGATTGTTGTTGGAAATGTTTAGCACTTGAAGCCCACTAAGACTTTCAAGAGATTTTGGAATTTCTCCACTGAATTTGTTATTTGACAGATCTATAGCTACAATGGCACTTAGGATCTTCTCATATTTCCTCTCCGTGCCTTTCTGAGCTTTTGTCATTTTATTGCTATAAATAAGTTGAAGATCCTCAAAAATAAAAATCTCTTCCATATATGTTAACTTTCCTAGCTTGACTATCTTCATTGCATTCCAATTTTTGAAGTAATCTGACGGCAAGTTGCCTGAGAAATTGTTGTGAGAGAGGTCAATGATGGGTAGCTTTGGAAATGTTGGATCAGTTTCTCGATTCTCAATGGCGCCATGGAATTTGTTAGATCGTAAAATAAGAACTTGTAACTCGGGAAGAGCTCCTAACCAGAATGGGAAAGTACCCTCAATATGATTATTTCCAAGAACAAGAGTCTGAAGTATTGTACAATTCTCCAATGATCATGGTACCTGCCCATGCAATTGATTTTTGCTTAAATCAATCATCTTGATCCCTGTCGTGACCGTCAGAGGAATGATGCCATGAAAATTGTTGGAACCTAGATCGAGCACCAATAGAGCCTTGCTAGAATTCACCAAACATTGAGGAACCGTGCCATTGAAGTTATTGTAAGATAAGACAAGCGTATGAAGAGAACTATAATTGCAGATTGACCGTGAAATTTCTCAGCCTAGTAAATTATTTGCGACAAAATAATGGGCGATGGATGGTGGCGGAACTGGGAGTGATCCTTGAAACCTGTTCTCACTTAGGTCCAAATATTGCAATGACTGCCATGGAATGAGGTCTGGAGACTGCTCAAAGCCTGTCAAAAAGTTTTTGTGAAGGTCGACCAATAGCATGTTTTCTTTAGTTGTGTTCCAACGCCAAGTTGGTATTTGGCCATGAATTTGGTTATAAGAAAAAACCAGCAACTCCAGTTCATTCTGAAAACGTAGGAAAAATATGGAAACTCCCTCAGGTTTGCACGATGACAATCCTAGTTTAGTGAACTTTGCAAGAGTAGAATTGGTACTGTTTGTTGCAAGCAAGTAAGGCGTGGGAGCTTCACAAAAATGTCTAGCTCTAGTTTACCGCTCAAGTTGTTATCACCAAGATTAAGACGTTCAAGATCCTCGAGTTGAGAGATTGAGCTTGGAATCACGCCATCGAGTTGATTAGCGAACAGGTCAACAACTATTAGTCCGGTGAGGTTCCCTAGCCAAGGTGGGATTCGACCTACTAATTCATTTGACCCAATGAACAAGTAGGAAAGCTCAGTCAGATTACCAACCAAAGCTAGAATCGTCCTGCCGAAATTGCAAAAGCTTAACTGCAATACAAGATTACCGATAGTACTTGGTAGCGTTCCAGAGAAACTCGTCATTGCAACTCCCAATATCTTGAGGGGACTACTATGGTGAAATTCTAGCAGATGACCGGTCAGACCTTCGTTTCCTCCGATTCTTAGAATCTGTAGGTTTGGCAGATGGAAAATCGCCGTTGGGAATTCACCGTTCAACAAACAACTCCTAAGATTAAGATGTGTTGGAGAGGATCTATTTGACAAAACACTGGGCACTGCAGAAGACATGTTCACCTCGCGGAGGTTAAGTACTTTTAGATTGGTTAGGTTTTGAACTAGGTCTCTCACGCTTGGTTTTTCAAGTTTCAAAAGGTTGTTATCAGAATATCTGTCAGCATATCGAGACAGGTAGAGGAAAGCTAATTTGGAAAGAGAGGAGATTTCCCAAGGGATTTGACCCGAAAAGGCAGAATCAGATAGGTTGAGACTCCTTTAGCCTCGAAAGTAATCCAATTCGAGTTGGAATTTGAGAAACGTTGAAGTCATTGTCAGCAAGGTTTATCCTCTGGAGGTGAGCAAGGTTGAAGAGGCTACTATTTGAGCTGATGGAACCATGGAGAAAACTGCTACTGACGTCGAGGCTGATCACATGACCGCAGTTGTGGTCACACACCACGCCATCCCACGAGCAACAATCGCTAGTACTTCCGTTGAGCTTCTATGATTCAGGTTTTGGAAAAGCATACGGGTCCCCAGTGCAAACTCGTCAATGACAAAGCTATGCTTAAACTGCATCAAGGCTGAGCTCTCATCTTCATGGCATAGTGGCTGCTTAGAAGAGTAAGAGTTGGTCAAAACGTAAAGATTAAAACACCACAATTTCAGGAACAGTTGAAGATACAAAGATGAATACCGAACATTAGTTTACCGATGTCGGGTGAACAAGCTTGTGTTATGATGTGCTTTTGTACCAATGCCGTGTCCACTTTGAAGAAATTGCCTGTTATTTGACTTAGGATGCCTTCTGTAGACTCCCTACGGATTGTGTAATTCTAACAATTGTAATTCTGAGATTAGTGACCCCACTAGTGTGGAAAAAACGCTTGTCACTCGAACATATAACAAGATGGTCAGGGCAAAAGACTTCTGCAAAAGAGCCAAGCATCACCGTGTTTCTCGTAGTTAGAAGCTTTAAACAGTTGATTACACAAGTGACAAGTCCATACGGGACTTTGCTCCGGTTTCAAATGGGCTCATGGTAGTCATGACCGTGGAATTGATTCCTCATAATATATTTGCGCTTGAACTGGCTCAGACATCTCGGATTATATAAAAAAAAAAAAGTCTGTCTTTAGGACCATGGATTGGAAGTTTGGTATAACCATTCTATTCAAATGGTAAGTCCTTTTAGGTTGGCTGAAGATGGTCAATTTGTAGCTTTTAATGAGGTTGATCAAGACTTCGACCCCTTAGATGGGTTTCAGACTTTCATGAAGGAGGAAATTAAGATATTGAATGCCAAGAAAAATAGCATATCAAACATTTTTCTTTGTACTGCGTCTGAACTGAACTTTCTTTATTCACGTCTTATTACTGTTCTGGATTGCAAGGCCTCCGAGCACGGGCAATGCTTTTGTAGCGGGCCGAGTCCGATTGACCGTTGGTGATACCGGATTTTGCAAATGGGAAGAAAGAAAAGTAAAAATGAGAGATAACGCTCAGTACCCAAGTTAGGATACAGATTTAAATTGTTATTGACAAACTCAAAATAGAGAAAACAAAACAACTAGTAATCACACAAAAGTACGAGTTCTTACGCGGTTCCACCTAAGAGAAAGCTTAAACTTACATCCATGGGCGAAGAGCAACACGGGATTCACTGGGAACGAAAAAAGAAAAATTACAAAGGGTCAGCTATGCCGGCTTTACCCGTAACTCTTGCGGAAACAGAAGACTCACTGCAGCGGAACACCCAAGCCAAAGAACCATGACTTTCGGTCACCAAGATCTTAATGGAACCTAAAGGGAACAGAATCGTAGTCGAATCTATGGGAAAATCCAAAGGTGAACCAACCCTAGAACTCCAAAATAGGCCTATGTATGGGAAAACTGTAAACAAGCTTTACGAAGTCTAAAACATATAAGAAGTTGCTTATCAAAATAAAAAAAAACATATAAGAAGCATCCAACACCGGAGTCTAGGCTCAACAAGTGCTGCTAGTTACGCGCTCTCTGTGCACAGCTTTTGCTTGATCAGCGCTAAAGCTCTGGTCAAGCGCTCGTAAAGCACTGCGCTCTAGAATCGGAAGCACAATCGAGAAATTCAGGGCATTGGAATTTTATTACAAAAAGATGCTAACGGCAACACTGTAAAAGAAAACTTATATACTACAGAAGACAACATATCATAAAAGCTCAAAGCACACAGTACACATATTGATGCATATTACATACAAATACTGCTTTTACACTTAATTCCTTCGCACCTTTCTTTTCTGCTTCTTCTGAATTTTCTTCTTCCTTCCAAAGGTCTCGACAAACCATTCGTGATACCTTCGAGTCAGGGTGGTCCCAATAACCAACCCAACTATTAGCCCACTTCCATACCCCATGAATATCACCATCCAGTAAATACCACTTGTAAACCTGGTTTCATCCTTTTGAGAGCTGTGTGGCGGTGGTGGTGAGGCCTTGGGATTTTCACATGGTGTTGACAGAGGGACACCACACAACCCGGGATTCCCATCATATGAACTGTTTTCGAACGTATTGAATTGTTTCCCTTGAGGTATAGGGCCTGTAAGACGGTTTTGAGAAACATTCAGGACTGCAAGGAATGTGAGTTGGGTTAGTTGCTGAGGGATCTTTCCTGAGAGCACATTTCGAGACAGGTCCAACGACTCAAGCTCTGTCAGACTTGCCAAGGATGATGGGATAACTCCATCTAGATTGTTGTTGGATATGTTCAGCAGTTGAAGCCCAATGAGACTTCCAATAGATGCCGGAATTTCTCCACCGAATTTGTTGTTTGACAGATCTATGGCTACAAATGCACTTTGGATCTTCTCATATAACCTTTGTGTGCCTTTACTAACTATTGTTATTGAGTAACTATAATTCAAGGACCACGTATGGAATGATTCTTCAGGAGTAATTGGACTTCCGGGGTCTACGACATCTACCTTTGGAATTGTGTGCATATATGTCAACCTCTCCCCACTACCCATTTTCATTGCTTTCCAATTCCCAAAGTATTCTGATGGCAGATTGCCTGAGAAACCATTAGAAGAGAGGTCAAGGATCCGCAGCTTTGGAAACATTACATCAGTTTTGTGATTCCCAATGGAACCATGGAATTTGTTTGATCTCAAAACAAGGACTTGTAGCTCAGGATTGGCTCCCAACCAAGAGGGGAAAGTGTCCTCAAAGTGGTTGTTTCCAAGAACAAGAATCTCTAGCATTCGACAATTTGCCAACAATTTTGGTACTGGGCCTTGCAGTTGATTTTGACTTAAATCAATCATTATCAATTGGCTATTCAAGGAGACTGTTGAAGGCAGACTTCCGTGAAGACTGTTCTGACTTAGATTCAGCACGCGAAGATCATCACTAGAAGTAGTTAGACATGGAGGGATTGTACCATTCAAATTGTTGTCGGACAAGTCAAGCATGCGAAGAGAATTGTTGTGGCATATTGATGGTGGAATTTCCCCTGTCAGTAGGTTATTATTGGCTTTATAAATACCGGTGTTTGGTGGTGGAGTTGGGAGTGATCCTTGAAGTTTGTTAGAACTAAGGTCCACATATTTGAGATTTCGCCAAGGAATGACAACTGGATTTTGTTCGAAGCCTGTCAGAAAGTTGTGACCAAAGTCGACAACTTCAAGTGTTTCTTTACTTGTGTTCCACAACCATGTTGGGATTGGTCCCCGGATTTTGTTATTGGCGAAGAGCAACATCTCCAATTCGTCTTGGAGCCGGAGGAAGTCAGGGAACTCGGTTAAGTTGCATGTTTCTAGTCCTAGCATGTGAAACTTTGGAAGAGTACTATTGGTGATGTTTTTGGTGAGAACTGTTAGTTTGTTTCGTGACAAGTGTAGCGAAACAAGATTTTTGAGGTTCATAAAGATTTCTAGCTCAACCATACCAGTGAAGCTATTGGAATTAAGATAAAGATACTCAAGATTCTTGAGTTGAGAGATTGAGCTCGGAATCGTGCCATGAAGTTGATTCAATGATATATCTAGAGTATCTAATTGGGTGAGGTTCATGAGAAATGAGGGGATTTTACCGACTATGTTGTTTCCCCCAAGGACCAAAGAAGAGAGTTGGGTCAGATTTGCAAGTGACATTGGGATCTCACCAACTAAATTCATATCGGAGAAAAACAAGGAGGTGAGTTTCTGAAGCTTCCCTGGCAGCAAAGGCAGCGTTCCTGCATCGAAATTGTTATCGCCAAGACCCAACCGAGTAAGTTGGGATGGGTTTGCCAATGATGAAGGAACTTGGCCACTGAATTTGTTCATTCTGAGTTCCAGGTTAGTGAGGCGAGTTAGATTACCAAGTGAAGGGGGAAGTGGTCCGGAGTAATTGCTTAGACTCAAATCCAAGTGTCGTAAGGATTGAAGCCTACCAATGGAATCTGGTATATTTCCACGAAAGCTCGTGAGGCCAAATATGAGCACCTCAAGGCGACTACCGCTATGGAATTCAGGCAGAGTGCCATTGAGTTTGTTCATTGCGGCTGCAAGAACTCTTAGGTTTGGTAGATTGAAAATGCCTCTTGGGAATTCACCAACCAGCCCACACCATGATATGGAAAGAGCTGTTAGTGAAGTCATGTTCTGCAACATATCAGGCACTGTGGTTCCCATGTACACCCCCGTGAGACGTAGTTCGTTCAACTTGGTTAAATTTTTAACCAAGTTCTCTAAATTGGGATTTTGAAGTCTCAGGAATCTGGTATAAAATATATCATAAGTGGTCAAATCAAGGGAAATCAACAGCGAGAGTTTCAAGATTTCTAAAGGAATTTGACCATGAAATAAAGACTGAGAGAGATTGAGACTCGTTAGCCTCGAAAGATGACCGATTCCAGGTGGGATTTGAGAGAAGTTGAAATCGTTATCGGCAAGGTTTAGCCTCCGAAGGTGGACGAGGCTAAAGAGGCTACTGTTGAAATTGATGGAACCATAGAGAAAGCTGCTACTGAGGTCGAGGCCAATCACATGACCCGTGTCGTGGTCACACTCCACTCCATCCCACGAGCAACAATCGCTACTGTTTCCCTTCAGCTTCCATGATTCAACTTTCGGATAAGCATTCGGGTCGCTGGAAGCATAACTGTCAATTAAAAAGCTACGCTTGAACTGCAGCAAGGCCGAGCTCTCGTCTTTGTGGCACAATGGCTGCGCGGAAGAGAAAGAGTTAGTCAATATAATGAGATGAAAACAACACGAGAGCGCGAACCTGCAAAGATACAGAGGTGAACCCATGGTTTGTAGCCAATTTTTTTGGTTACCAGTTTTTGGGTGAGCAAGGCTAATGGCAGCACATCTTCTTATAGTCTAGATTTCAGGACTCATACGCTATTGTGACACCATGGAAAGCAACGAGTACCGTGTTGTTATTATGCAGAAAAAATTCGAAAAAAGATAGAATGCTTGACCGAGAGTCAACTGAAGCAGACAAACAATATCCTTCTCAACTAAAGTTGCATACTTTTCCATGCTGTGGTTTCGTGTCAAAGGGATTGCTCTGATCATGTGCTGTTCCAAGTTTTCACTCATCTGAGTGCTTAGGACAGTGCATTTGGTTTACTAGTGTTCACTCATTCGGTACCGTGTCTTTTTAAGTGTATCTGATGTTTGATTATGTTGGAATGTGTTCCACATCCCCTGGATATGCCCCATCTGTGCTGGTTATAAGGCCTCAGTTTCCCTCTTCTTAACACCTGGTGTAGACATCCCAATTTGGCCTAACGATTATTTCAACTCCCACCTTGGGACCATCCCGACGATGATACGGATTTGATGATTGCTGATTGCTTTCTTGTGAAACCCATGGACTTATGGTACGAACTCTGAGCCACTTAGAGGACCCAATCCAGAGCCAAATAGCCTTTCAGACAGAAACATAGTGTGTTAGGAAAATCCATCGATCGGCCGCAACATTGATTCCACGGCCTTAACATCCATTCCTCACCCGAGCAACCTGTTGCTAGCAAAATCTCCCTGAGAGATCGAAACCTCGGCCGCCAGGTCAATGGCTCGGCCGCCACATCCATTCTTCGGCCGCGACATCCTTTGCTCGGCCGCCAGATCGGCCTTTTTCCGCCAAACCCTTTCTGTCGGTTGATCGATCCAATCCCACCGCCTCCGATGCGTTCGGGCCACGTTCAGGGATTGCAACGAAGAGTTTGTATTGCAATGCAATTGCAATTGCATCCCCGTGATTTGATTGGACCGAGTGAGTCACCCCTTTGCCTATATAAAGAGACCCTCGGATCCGAAAAGAAACACACAGAAATTGATAGACCTACACCCTCAAATCAGTCACGATACTCTGCCCCTATACTCACAAAACCCTCTCTACAAAAGCCCCAACCTTGCATAGGCGGCCATCAATCCGACGATCCAACCCCGGAGTTCAAACCCTAACCCTAGGGTTTCGTCCAAAAAGCAATCAATCAGTCAATCCCGATCGATCCGAAGCAATCAAGCAACTGAGGGATCAAGGTGGTGAGGCCCAACGGCCTCTGGTTTATTTGAATTTTTGCTTATAATCGTAATCATTGCTTTTTTGATCGTCTGAAAACTTTCTGTCTGGTGTGAGGAAGAACACCAGCCGGGGCTTCGATGCCTCGGCCGCGACTTCCATTCACCGGCCGAGTGATCGATTTGCTGGCACAGCTTTGTTTTGTTTCTTGCTTTCGGATGCATGCTTATTTACAGTCTCGGCTCACCTTATTAACTGTTTAAAGGCATAAAAACAGACTACGTGTATGAGTTAGATAAAGCATCTACATGTCTTATGTTGAATAATTATGGGCTAGCTTCACGGCTAGGCAGAAAGGGGTGCCTAATACCTTCCCCTTACTGTACTTTTGGCTTCTATCCAGATTCTCTATCTGTTTTCCTAGCTTTAACAAACTAGGTGGCAACTCTGTCTTGATGATAACCGCTATCGTGTGGCGATACCTCTAGCCATGGAGGTATCCACGATCTTGGTTTATGAAGCGAGCAACCAATCGAGCAAACACGGTGATGATACAACTGTATGGCGATGCCCCGTTCGGGAGGTGTCTACAGGTATCCCATCTGCGACCATAAGTTCGGATAAAACTTCACCGGCAACGCTCAAGCGCCGTCTAGCTCGGGTTGTGACGCAAGCACAATGCCACTGAGTTCACCTAATATCCCGCATGACATGGGCTATGTTAGGGTTCCAGCAAATCCACAGCCACTTGTACCTTTTGGTATATCAAAAGGGAATCACCCACTTGCCGCCTATGATGGGTGGTGAAAGGATTGGTGCCCTTTGACAATGGAGCACCCTGAGACTATCAAAAACCTTACATGTATTAGAAAGCCATAGAACTTATCAAACTAAGGCAGAAACCTACAGGCTAGGAACCTACTTGCATCTTGCTTCCAAGTTCTTTCTCACACCCTGTATCATATTGTATTAACTCTCTGTGTGCAGAAGGGCTGGGATTTTTAGCCCAAATCCTAGCCCTATACAAGCCAAGTACTACTGACTTACAGGTACTTTACCTTTCAAGCAGGCACAATAGGTAAATCAAGAAAGCAACCACAATCAATTTTATACTCTTACAACACCCGAAGACACGCCAAACAGAGGCCACTGCAGCCCTCTTGCCTGTCTCGTCTTTACCAATCCGAACACCTTCACCGCAACGGTCCCAATCACTTCCTCGGACTTCGCGGTCATCTTCTCATCAAAGAACACCAACCCTAAGCTTCGGCAAGCAATCCTCCTATTCCCATGGCAGAACAACGACGCCACTATCGCCGAACTTCAGTGGCTCAAATCGCTACTTTGCTAGCGGAAAAGGCAACAATGCTGAAGATGAAGAGAGATCAATGGCAAACGAGAATAGGCCCGAAAACCCCTAAGTTAGCCAAGCAAGTCAAAAAAATCAAACACGCCTTGGCCCGCTCCCAAGGAGACCAAATTTTGGACTTTGAAGGACTCTGTCTCTTCCCTGATTCCCAACTTTCTGAAAAGTTCAAAATGCCAAACATCGAGAAGTTCAATGGAACTGGCAACCCTACCAGCCATGTCCGTCATGTCATCAACACTCTGAAGCCGATGGGACTGAATGATGAGCTCATCGCTCAACTATTCCAAAGAACTCTCACTGGGTGTGCTCTCGACTGGTTCCTCACCTTGGAGTTCGAACACTACCACACTTGGCCTGAGATCGCCAATGCTTTCATCAAGCAGTATGCATATAGTGTCCAAGTTGAGCTAACCACTCGAGATTTAGAAATGACCAAACAAGAGTCAAACGAAGACTTTGTCACCTTCGTGGCAAGGTGGAGGGAAAAGGTTGCCAAGATGAAGAGCCGCCCCTCTGAGGAGGATCAAGTGAGGATAGTTGTCAAGAATCTGCAACCCAAGTATCTCAAGCATATCTACACACAGGCTATCACTGATTTCAAGCGCTTACATGCTACTGGGCTGCAGATTGAAGAAGGACTCAAACTGGGACTCATTGGGAAAGAAGAAACTCCTCCACCCAAGAAAACCTTTTCAACCCGTACATCTCACGCCTCTGTCAACGCCCTTAACTCAGCCTCACCACAAGATCCCTTCCAAGCTAGCTCATCCCGAAACCCAAACCGGCCCCGCCGTAATTTTAGTCCCCTCTACATGACTCCTACCCAAGCCTTGACCATTCTAATCCGTCAAGGGCATCTTAAACCCTTGAACAAACCACTTCCTCCGCCACCCTATGGCCCAAATCATGATCCAAACAAACAATGTGCCTACCATCAATATGCTGGGCACGAAACAGACAATTGCATACGGCTTCGTCATGACATCCAAGATCTCATTGATAGCCGCACCATAAAACCCCCATAACCTGATACACAAACCAAGACACCCAACACTGAGCCACCTCGAGCTATCAATCTCATCAATCTACCTCACAACCCTGCGTATAATCCTGGCCAGTACATCGTCCAAAACAACCAAGCCAAACCAACCCTAACCTTCCCAGAGGAGGATGAGTGTTTCATGATGGAAGAAGATATTGAGTCCGATCAATCAGAAGTAATTGATCCCGATGTGAGTGACGAGGAAGGACGAGCAAAGGAGGAAGAACTAAGGAAGTGGAAGGAGCATTCCTGGGCAAAACACAATTTAGAGGATCCTGATATCCCGTTTGTGGAAAATGATGAATGGTTACGTATCTGGTTTGAGAATAGAAAGAAGGAGAAAGAAAGGGTCATTATGATGAGGAGGCATACCCTCTTCGAGCCTGCCCAAGTAGTGGTACCTATTAACCGACCTAGAATTCCGACGCCTCCCATTGTCTGGGAAACAATCAATCTCGTAGAAAAGGTGGAGGAATTTCAAATGCAGCCATGGGTCAATCCTTACGAAGAATGCAATTACAGCCAGTGGATAGAGGAAGAAGAGGACCTAGATTTCACGTGCATAGACCTGTATCAAACAGGGGAGGGGAACTTTAATGAATTGGAAGGAGAATGCGATGATCCGCTCGATGGAATCTCCTTAGTATCGCTATTCAGCCAAGAGGGGGTAAATGATTTCCTCCATAACTACACAATCGACAAAGAGGAAGAAGAGGAGAAAATTCAAGCTGACATTTCCCTTTGGGGACTACTCATGTCTCAAAGAAATAGCTGCCACGCAAGCACTATAGAGGAATCCAATTCAAAGGCTCTGTTTGGCAAAGAAGAGGGTGGAAAAGAGTATAAAATTGAAGAAGTCAAAGCAAAAGAAGAGGACCCCTGAATGCTATCACAACATGGTAAAGAACATTAAAACATTGCTTTTATTAAGCTAGGACATATTTTGGGCCCCTGTTTGGGCATTTTATTTCTGTTGAGTGAATCTCTGTTTTATCTTCTAAACTATGCTTATTCAGTGATTTGAATTCCTAAATTGCAATTGCTAGTACACTATGGTCTCTTTGCCAAAAGAAGAAAATTTCAAAAACCCAAGCTCCTTGTATCAATAACAATAGGGAAGGAAGGAATGAACTTTAGTTGCTTAAACAACCAGGTTTTTTCCAAAACTTAGAAAGAAGATGCTATCTCCGTGAGAACACTTAAGGTTAGCTTGCCCATTACGAAAGTACAAATACAAGGGAGATTCATGAAAACATCTCCAAATCAAATACAAGAACATTTTTGTGAGGGAAGTGCTCATTTGGTGACCAAGTAGCCCAAGCAAAAGTAAGAGCAAAGCCTGCTAGGGCAAGAAAACGCAAAATGCAGCCTATGCAAAAGTTAAGGTATTCAAAAGCTCGCTAGGGACTCAACCTCCATCAGGTAACCTAGGCAAAACTTAGAGCATGTGAGGAAAAAGACCCCGAGTGGAAACCCAACCTCAAAGGTCGTTATCTAGGAACTACGTTTATGGCCTGATTCCCTGATCGGGATACGTAGGCAATCTCTCCATGAGATGCGGCCCAAACATTTGGGAAGAAGGAAAACATCAATGTGTTTGTACTCAATGATAGGTATAGCTAACCCTGCGTATTGAGCTCGCAAAAGATAAGTATACTGTTTTCAAGGAATTGGCAACAACCAAAGAACACGAGAATTGTTGTTCATCTCTTCTAACTTAAAGGTCATTGATACAATGAACAAGAAACTTCGAAAACTTTCAAGTTTGGCAAACGGACTATAGAACATGGCAAAAGCAAAAGGACAGAAAATCAAAGACTAAGCATGCAAAGGAATGTGGAACAGGAATGCCACCTGGCTAAAACAAAACCTACGCTTCCTAGGGAAAATAGAGGTAACGGCCGAAGAATCAATACCTCAACCGCAACAACAATTCTTCAGCCGAGTAATCGATTCTTCGGCCAGTATTTCATTTTACACAAATTATTGTCTATCAGTAAATACTTGTTCAAAGCCATGCGTAACTCAGAGCATTCAGGGGCAAAAAAAATGCATTTTTTTCATAAACCAAAACTTGTTTAATCAAAATCATTGCTGTGGTTGTTTTCACTATACAAACATAGTTTCTGCCTATCTTCCACTAACTATGGACAGAAAAGCCCTAAAAGCTAGGCGATCTCTGGGAAGAAGGCAAGGGCTGTCCGCTAGCCTCCTCATCCTCCCTATCAACAGCAGGTGCTCGCTCAGCCTCAAGCTGCACCCAAAAGAGGATACAAATGCTCAGAATCAAGAAGATATGCAAAACAAATGGAAAACGTGGGAAAATCATACCTCAAGGATCCTGCGACGCTGTCTCCGTACCAAAGCCTCCGCACTCTGATAGGCATGCAGCCACTCTTGCACCACCTCGGCAGGCACCTGTAAAAACAAATCGAATATTTCAAGCATTGAAAAAGCAGATATCAAATAAGCAAGTGCAAAAGAAGGATGATACCTGTGAAACCCCAGCCGGCAACATATAAAGCTGGGTCGCGCAAGAAGTAAGCGCCAGACGCTCCTCCTCTCCATCATCAGAATGGAAGGAGACAAAAGAAGGGGCCCGTGGCCAAACGGGAACAGCAGGAGAAGCTGCAACAGGAGGAGCTGCAGCAACAGGAGCCGCAATAGGAGGAGCTGCAGCAACAGGAGCCAAGAAAAGGCGGCAGTACTCCGTGTAGTCACCCGCCAAGAGGAGCAAGCCTGCCCAGTCTCTGATCCGAGCGTTCTTCAAATCAGCTTTAGACATCGAAGAGGTGGACCTCATCGAGCTGGCGGAGGGGGAGGAAAGAACTGGAGTGCCTTAGCACGCGGGCGCCACTGGCTGGCCACCCGATCACCCAGGTACCAAGCTCGGCAAAATGGACCCTCAAGCAAGCTGCGAGTACGGTCCAAGACTCTAGAACGCGTGAGAAAGGCATCCCCAGGAACACACCCCCAAGGATCAAACCGTACCTGCAAAACAAGGTCAAATCAGTTATAGCCCAAGGATATGGAAATCTAAGAATAAGGAAAGGAGAGGAGGAGTACCTGATCGACCGTCAACCGGTCCAAGACTCGCCGCCATTCAGGAAGGCTCAAAACTGGTGACCGCGGCTTCCGCTGTCCCGCCAACCACCGCCCATAGCGAGGAATGGTGTCCATATTCCCATGCCTGGTACCGGTAGGAAATGGGAAGAGATACTCAAAAGCCCAGAGCTGAAAAGGAAAAGACAAATTGGCAAACAAGTTCAGTACTAGCAAAAAAGCAAAACAAGAAAGGAGGTAAAAGAGAAATGTATGTACCTCGAGCACCCGGTAGTGACCTCCAAGGATGGGACTTTTGTCCCGAGAACAAGCTCCGAGATTGCCATACAAAGTAGCCAAGGCAGCTGCTCCCCAATCGAACCCCCGAATATCCCCCAAATGCTGTAAAAGGACTAAAAACTGCGTGTGCACCGAGCTATCCTTATTGGTAAATAACGTTTGCCCAAGGACATAGAGAAGAAAGGCCCGTGTCAGCTGCTCCGCACTCACCTGGGTCAGAATGTCAGCCTTCATGTATGTCTTGATCAGCCAAGAGAGATCAATGTGGCCTCGAGAATGAAGAGGGGGCACCTTGCCCAAGAACCACTCCAAAGCCCCTGTCCGCTCCCAGATCCGGGGGTCAACCCGAAGAGGAATCCCGCCTACTCGCAAACCGGTCAGCAAAGAAAAATCACCCGGATTGATAGTCATCTCGCCAACAGAAGGGAAGTGGAATGTATTGGTGGTATCCCACCACCTCTCAACCAGCGAGGTCATCAACGACCAATCAACCTTTGGAAGGTCGAGGCCTAAGATGAATGCCTCAAAGCCAGCAGCACGCACTATCTCTTGAGCCTGCTCAGGCAACACTAGGAGCCATTTGTGCGCCTCCTTACCTCCACCACGAGCCTCGAGCCTCCTATTTCTCTGCCAAAGATGAAAAGGGAGTTAACTGCATAATCACATAAACTAATGAAAGCTAGGAGGCATCAAACTAAAACAATCTTAAAGCATGCATTGCCTAAAACAGGGGGCACAGTTATTTTAATTTCTTTAAAACCATTTCGACTCAATCACGAGTCCTTATCATCTACGCCCCTGGCTTAAAGGGATTTTATCCCGAGAATCAGACTTATCTTCAAATAATGCAAGATTGAATATTGAACTAAAAGTAAAACTTTTACTTTTCAGGAAACTTACCGTAACATTGAGGATGCTCAAATGCCGCTCAGGCTCTCGGCGAACTACCTCGGTCCCTGGGCCACCAACGGGAGGACGGTACTGCAAGAAACTGCCGTAACCCAGTCTACGCGAAGGAAAAACGTAAACAGCCGCGTCGAACGAACCCGGCTCCTCGATCGCCTCCTCGTTCGACGAAGGATACTCGCACCTGCATGGAGGGTGCGAGGAAGAACCCATCGCGTTTATAGAAGGTGGCGTAGCCATCACGAGAAAAAGAAAGAGGGGAAGTAGCAACGACCAAACGGCCGGAGACAATGGCAGCCGGCGGTGAACAGTGATGACGGCGGCCGGTCGACGGTGGTCGGAGGAATAGTCGGAGGATGAGAAGAACGGGGAACAGGAGAGGAAGAAGGGGAAGAGAAAAATGAACCGCGAGATCGATTAAACCAAACTTAAATCGATTTTCTGACTCTTAACGTTCCCACGGCCGCGACATTGATTCCTCGGCCGAGACATCAATACTTCAGCCGCTGGATCGATCTCTTGGCCCTCCAATCAATTTTCTTTAACCCCAGTGAATTTTGTTCAGTGCACCAACTCAAGCCAATATGACGTTTTGGGTCCGTGACCAACAAAACCAATGACAGAGTCAGCCTTGGGGGCACCTCCAAGCAAATACAAAGTGATCAAAACTAGCCCTGGGGGGCACGCCCAAGCACAAGAAAGCTCTCTCTCCGCAAACTGCCGACCAAAGCTTATCACTGATGGACAAAATCAACATCAGCTCAATGGCTCCATGCCCATATCTACCAATTCAGCAGCTCAAAAGCTTACTATCAAACTCCACGGCTCTACGCCCGCTTTAACAATTCCTTGCCCAGTATCCCAGCAGGCTCTACGCCACCCCAACCAAGTCAATCATTTCAGCAGGCTCAACGCCCGTATTCGCCAATCGAGCGGCCCAAAGCCCGTGTTCAACTCATCCGACGGCTCGAAGCCCATTACTCAACGGCCCCACACCCGCATCAGCAACTGCATGCCTCTTCAACCGCTCCAAGCCCACTACTCAATGGCTCAAAGCCATGATTGTTGTTTTAAATGACTCCACCTCTCAACTGGCTCGAAGCCGTAATCATCTCAACTGGCTCGAAGCCGTAACCATTATCAACTTAGCGGCTCTAAGCCCATGACTCAACGGCTCCACGCCTATTATCACTTCAACGGCTCTACGCCCGTTATCATCTCAAGCGGCTCAAAGTCGTAACTATACGGCTCTGGAATCAACTGGCTCGAAGCCATGACTACTCCAACCGGCTCTACGCCATAGCACCACTCATGCGGCTCGAAGCCTATTACCCCAACGACTTACGCTTTGTTACCCGATTCGGCTCTCGCCCACCACTCGGCTTAAGCTCATTATCTCAGCTGGCTCAAAGCCGTAACCAATTCAACTGGCTCAAAGCCGTAATAACTCTCAAACAGGCTCTACGCCGTCAGCAACAATTATCAAGCCCAACCACTGTGTACTGGATGCTCAAGTTCTACACTTGAATGCGCAAGCTCTACGCTTGAATGCCCAACCACTGCGTACTGGATGCTCAAAACCTCTACTTTGAACGCTTGGATTCTGCCGTCCGAATGCTCGAGCTCTACGCTCTGATTGCTCAAGTCTGGAACTTGAAAGAAGCTCTAAGCTTATATCAAACACACACGCACGGGCCCGTGCACATATTGCATCAATCACATCGAGTCTGCATAATCATCTCACATCTAACAAACATTATCATACATACATGCTATGTCTTGCATCTATCACTATTCAATAGGTCTATCCTGCAATCAACCGGCTCTACGCCTCGGTTTTTATTGATCGGCCCGGCGCCTCGATCCTTTGGCTAGAAGCCAAAATCTTATGATGAGAAAGCTCCATGCACAGATCATCAGAACACAATCGGCTCCATGCCTCGGTTCAATCACATCAAGCTCAAAAGCTTCAACCTCCCCGACAACTAAAGACTGATGATCAATGCCAGCTCCGCGCTTCGGTTCAAAGCTCCAACACCTCAGACTCTCGCTTTACTTCAACCACGTCAAAGCTCGAAACTCTGACCTTTCAAGTTCTTACCTCCGGAAGGCAAAGATTTTTGAACTATCAACACTAGCTCCGTGCTTCGGTTCCACCTCCTAAGCGCTCGCCTTATGATCAAAACCAGCTCCGTGCTTCGGCCTGATCAAAGCTCAAAGCTCCAAAACCTCAGGCTCTCACCTCATGATCACAACCGGCTCCGTGCCTCGGTACCTTCATCTCAGCACTCTAGGCCCCGGCTGGCCCTTACGCCTCCTGCAATGGCATCCAACTCGTCTCAGGAAGATGATTTGGGTTCCACCCCTATCTCAAAACTGGCATCCAATTCATCCCCGGAGATGGCTTGGATTCCGCCCCAACTACATCAATTCCTTCCACTCATTCGCAAGGATAGGCTACTCTACCGAGCTCCTCGGTCAAAGTAAGGATGATCAAGAAAAGCAAACACACCTGCCGTGTCTTGATCTACCCCAAAATACTAAACGTAACTCTCCGCAAAAACTTCCCGGCAGCCCGCTCCTTCAACTACTTTCCGCCAAAACCCTGGCTCTACCCAGGTACGTTGCACTACGGCTTTTTAAGCCCGAAGGTACGTCTTCTGTCTCTAATCCTCCAAACTTTTTCTTTTTTATTGCCCCCCCGAACTACGATTGGTCTGAATTTCCCCTGTGGAATACGTAGGCAGCCTCCCGGCCCGACCATAACAAAACCTTTTTCGAAAAACCCTTGGAATAGTGGTTGGACCAAATTGAGCTGCTTTTACAGCTTTGACTTTTACTCAAACATGTCTCGCGATCCGTCTGAGCTCAGTCAAAGAGGGGCATCTGTAGACACCCCAATTTGGCCTAACGATTATTTCAACTCCCACCTTGGGACCATCCCGATGATGATACGGATTTGATGATTGCTGATTGCTTTCTTGTGAAACCCATGGACTTATGGTACGAACTCTGAGCCACTTAGAGGACCCAATCCAGAGCCAAATAGCCTTTCAGACAGAAACATAGTGTGTTAGGAAAATCCATCGATCGGCCGCAACATTGATTCCACGGCCTTAACATCCATTCCTCACCCGAGCAACCTGTTGCACCAAAAATCTTCCTGAGAGATCAAAACCTCGGCCGCCAGATCAATGGCTCGGCCGCCACATCCATTCTTCGGCCGCCACATCCTTTGCTCGGCCGCCAGATCGGCCTTTTTCCAAACTCTCTGTCGGTCGTCTGATCCAATCCCACCGCCTCTCCGATGCGTTCGGGCCACGTTCAGGGATTGCAACGAAGAGTTTGTATTGCAATGCAATTGCAATTGCATCCCCGTGATTTGATTGGATCGAGTGAGTCACCCCTTTGCCTATATAAAGAGACCATCGGATCCGAAAATACACACAGAAATTGATAGGCCTACACCCTCAAATCAGTCACGATACTCTGCCCATATACTCACAAAAACCCTCTCTACGAAAGCCCCAACCTTCCATAGGCGGCCATCAATCCGACGATCCAACCCCGGAGTTCAAACCCTAACCCTAGGGTTTCGTCCAAAAAGCAATCAATCAGTCAATCCCGATCGATCCGAAGCAATCAGGCAACTGAGGGATCAAGGTGGTGAGGCCCAACGGCCTCTGGTTTGTTTTAATTTTTGCTTATAATCGTAATCGTAGCCTTTTTGATGGTCTGTAAACTTTCTGTCTGGTGTGAGGAAGAACACCAGCCGGGGCTTCGATGCCTCGGCCGGTACATTGATATCAGCATGATCCCTCGGCCGCGACATCCATTCGTCGGCCGAGTGATCGATCTGCTGGCACAGTTTTGTTTTGTTTCTTGCTTTCAGATGCATGTTTCTTTACGGTCCTGGCTCACCTTATTAACTGTTTAAGGCGTAAAAACAGATTACGTGTATGAGTTAGATAAAGCATCTACATGTCTTATGTTGAATAATTATGGGCTAGCTTCACGGCTAGGCAGAAAGGGGTGCCTAACACCTTCCCCTTGCTGTACTTTTGGCTTCCGTATCTAGAATCTCTATCTATTTTCCTAGCTTTAACAAACTAGGTGGCGACTCTGTTTTGATGATAACCGCTATCGTGTGGCGATACCTCTAGCCATGGAGGTATCCACGATCTTGGTTTATGAAGCGAGCAACCAATCGAGCAAACACAGTGATGATACAACTGTATGGCGATGCCCTGTTTGGGAGGTGTCTACACCTGGGTTTTAAGGAGTAGTGTGGGCTGGGCTTTTCAACTGATTCTAGCTATGCTAGTTTGATACGGAACTAGGATGATTTGTGCATTGATAGGCACATGTTATTTCTCGGAGCGTCAGTTGATTTCTTTTGGGAAAATGACGGCCCAGGATGTGTTTTCATGGCTGAAATGGATTGATCAAGGCTTGTTTCCATATTATGCGCTAGTTTGAGACGATTTTTGTACTTGGTGTTTTCATTTTTTCAATCAATGCAATAAAGAGGAGTGAACTTTGAATGCAACTAACAGGAATACACGAAAGGAAGTGTATTTTTAGGCTCCGTTTGTTTCGATATAAAATGTTTTTTCTGAAAACAAACTTCAAACTTTTATTTTCTGGTGTTTGGTTGACACTTGAAAATATCTTCAGAAATTGACAAAATAGTGTAGAGAGAGAGACGGTGATTGGGTGGCGTATTTTAGGATGTAAACAGACTGACAATCGAGGAAATTGAGCAGTAAAAATTGTAGTATAGGGCAGCGGATTCATTTCGGAAAATAACTTATGGAAGATTCAAGGGTAAGTCATTTTCATCCAATTAATTATCATTTTTTACACAATCAAACATCGAAAAATAGGTAAAACATTTTACCAGAAAATATTTTATGCCCAAACAAACGGAGCCTTAGTTCCAATTTTTCTGGTTACTTCTCCTTAGTTATGAGGAAAGTCCATGATGATCTATCAAAGTTATAGATTCCGGTTGATGATCATACACATCATTGTTACATTCTCTCTTACAAATGGAGATGGGATCCATAACATCATCATTCAAAAGGGTCCTGCCATCATCACTTGTGAGAAAGGATGTAAGAATGAATGTAAAGTTGAATTTTCAACATTATTTCAACTAAATTATTGCTCTTTTGTTTCTGTTATTTTCTGAGTCAATTTATATCGATTGAGGTAGAAGATTGTGATCAAGCAATCAACCGTGAACTACACTTTGCCCTAGTAGATGAGGAAGACTTGGAAACAGACAAAAGAGCAAGACTTGAGAAGACTTGGAAACAGATAAATGAGAAAGACTTGAGAAGACTTCTGCACAATGGAAAGACAAGAGAAAATCATGTCTCACAATTACTTGATGGCCGAATAGCACATCCCTGTTGATAAACATTTACTTATGCTATTGGACGTCCTAGTACTAATGTCTACAAACACAATGATTGCCGTGTCCACCTTGAAGAAATTGCCTGTCACAATCCCATGTAGAAATTGCGTAAATGCCTTCCGTAGACTCCCTGGAATTCTAGTCTTATGGTACACACCCCTTATTAGGGGGTGTACCGTACGCACTATGATTTTAAACCATTGGATTTGAAAGTAAATAATCCGGACCACCAATTTATTAAATCAATTAATAAAATAAAAAAATGGCTTAGCAGGTAATAGGTTGTTCTCTCCTTCTTGACTCTCTCTCCCCCTCCCTCATTAGTAAAATACTGCAAATTATATAACATGACCATTATTGTTATGACAACACAAAAAATTGGTATTTCTTTACCACAATGTGTCGTACCAAAGGAATATTTAGAATTGTATATTTCAATATACTTGATATGAAACCAATTTCTCTATTGTAACTAAATGTACGGTTGACTTGCAATCACGACACAATAATGATGATCAAAACCAATGATTTCATTATATTTGTAGATTAACTAATTCACATAATTTTTTGGCTCAATAGCGTTTAGAAAGCCCTTTCATTGGCACCCGAATTTAATAGTAAAAGAATTTTTTTGTCTGATTAAGGGTCTAATGATAAGCAATCAACTTCATTCTTGGTACATGTGATCTATTCATATTATGTAAAAGATAGACGGTTCCGATAAAAAAAAAAAAAGCATTAGATGGGGCTCGGGTGGTGCATTGTTAGATTTTAATGTATCTGGATACATTAAATATTTTTCGATTACGGAGTTGTCGATATTTGATGATATCTAATTTTGGTGACAATGCTGAATATCGTATGCCTTGATATTCTAACAGTTATGATCGATCATTTTAAAAATATAATCGCTAACGACATTTAGTAATGATATGGTATTTTGCTGATTATTGTGGTACACAATTGAGAATTTAAAATTTTGAAGGCTATTAATTATAAAATACTTTCTTGTACGTAGGGGTCCTATTTCCGGCAGAAAATTTGAGAAAGCAGTGGCCTTAAATGCCTCCGCCCTAGTGTTGGGCATGCACTTGTAGATCATATTATGACCTATGTCATTAGTGTAAATCAGTATGTCTACTATAATAATTTTTTAAAAAAGAAAATACAATGACAATAAATTTACAAAATTATTTTGATTGTACTTTCACGACCTAGTTCCAAGGACCACCATTAAATTTGGATTTGTATGCATAGGGTGAAGGTTTAGTATCAATCCGCCTGTCAAATATATAGTGCCAATTGTTAAGTGCACCGCCTTGAATATCCGTATCTTGAGACAGTTGGATAATTATTTGTTTTAGTGACATCTCATTTTTCCACGAAAATTTGAAGGAATTTTGATTTTCTGAATTAAATTTTGTAGAGAAAGAACATAATTTAGACTAATATTTTGAGAGAAAATTGTAGTTGTATTCAAAAATTTGGGTATAGTACTTACTTTTTGGTGAATTTCTTGGATGAAAATTTTGAGCGAGAACTTCATTTTTAGTTTAAATTATTGAGGTATTGTGTAGGGACAAATAAGAATTTGAAAAAATAGTGTGCAGGGAATTGAAAATTAAGATAATACGGTGAAAATTTTAAAATTTGGGAAAAAAGTGTGGCGGGAATTGAAAATAATTAGTGGTATGGCATTTTGCTGATTATAACTATCGTTTACTGAATATTCCGATTGAATTTTTTTTTATACGACACGTTGTGGGTATGAAAACGTCAATTTATGGTATTGTCATAACAAATTTGGTTATAATACTGAATTTGTGGTATAATATTTTGTTGATTATAACTATCATTAACTGAACATTTGAATTGAATTTTTTTATATGACACGTTGTTGGTATAAAACGTCAATCTATGGTGTTGTTACAACAAATTTGGTTATATTACTGAATTTGTGAAATGGTATTTTGCTGATTATAACTATCGTTTACTGAACATTCCAATTGAATTTTTTTATACGACACGATGTGGGTATAAAAACGTCAATTTATGGTATTATCATAACAAATTTGGTTATATTACTCAATTTGTGGTATAATATTTTGCTGATTATAACTATCGCTAATTGATCTTTCTGATTGAAATTTTTTATACGATACATTGTGGGTATGAAAACATCAATTTATGGTATTGTCATAACAAATTTGGTTATATTACTGAATTTGAGGTATTTTAGACATGTGTTATTACAAAATATTTTAATTAATTTCTTTTGGTACGGCACATTGTGGTAAGAAAACGTCAATTTATAATATTGTCATAACAATTGTGGTTTGTTATATAATTTGTCGTTTTTTAATATGTTTTCTTTTGATACGACACATTGTGTTAAGAAAACGACAATTTTAGGTGTTGTCATAACAATTGTGGTTATTTTATAAAATTTGTGGCATTCTACAAATATTTTTGGCTTGGGTATAACAATTGATGATTCTGATACGACATATTTTGATTTTGTTACAAAATATCATACGAGTCAAAGAATTTTTGGTACGACTCATTGTGGTAAGATAATGCCAATTTATGGTGTTGTTATAACATTTGTGGGTAGTATTATTTAATTTTTGATATTGTACGCATATATCTGGTTAGGGTACAAGTATTATGGATTCCGGTACGAATAATTATGGTTATATCATAACAATATTTTTTAATGTGGGTAACCTATTAGTGACCTGTTCAACAGGTAAATTTTAAAGTAAAAGTCGTAACTGAAGTCATAAATATGCATTACAAAATCAAAAATCGGCATAATGAAAATAACAAATTGTCATAATTTAAACATACGGTATACCTTGTGTACTATAGCTTCTCCCTGCAATTATTATTGACCTGAAAACTCGAAAAAGGTAAGTATTATAGACCTGAACTTTATAGGGTCACTCAAAAAATATTAATAAAATAATCAACAGTTTGGATCATTTAAGTGGAACTCTAAAGTAGGCCCCACAATTGATTGGTACCCCATCGATTCCCTCACCATCGGTTGCTGTAGTGTTTCCGAATATTATTGCTCGGAAGAAGGGCAGGAAGCCTTAACAACAGCCAAAGCTAGCGAGAGATGATAGCCATCGGGGATAATTGCCCCGCAAACTCACCATCCTTACATCTAACAGGGAATGCTTAGCCACATAATGGGCTATCCTGTTAAAATCATGTTTTACAAGAGAAAAAGAACAAGAAGAGAAAAAAGAGACAAGTTGGATACAGTCCAAGATAATCCATTCACAATCTGCATGAGTCTTCGATTGGTTGAGAGCGTGAACAACTTGCAGTGCGTCCCGTTCTACTATGATCCGAGAATAGTTCCATTTCAAGGCCATCCAAAGCACAACCAAAGTCCAAAGCTTCAATAATCTGGGGAGAGATGGAGCCTTAGCTCTAATTCAATAGATTAGACCTGTGGATACGGGACTTTGCTCCCGTTTTAAATGGGCCCATATTAGTGGACGGTGGAATTGGTTCTTCTTGATTTAGTTACAGCCTAAACTGGCTCAGACATGTTGCATAATTCATATAGGAAAAAAAGTCTTTTGGACCCCTGGATTGGAAGTGTGGAATAACCATTCAATTTAAGCCAAGTCTTTTTGTAGCATCCGATGAGGGTGATCAGGACTTCGCCCCGTTAGACGGGTTTAAGACTTTCATAAAGGAGGCAAATGAAGAAATTTTTTTCTTTGTGTTGTTTAAAACCAAAAAAAAAAAAACTTGCAAGCCAACCGGCCCCCGAGTACGGGCAATGCTTTCATGGCACATATAATAGGTAATTATTGAGATTTGTCCTCATGCTAACCTTACAGAGGATTGAAAGTTCACCTGAGTTAGTCGAGATGTGCATAAGTTGGTTCGGATACCTAAGTTATCAAAATAAAAAAAAACCGTACAGAAGATTGAATTGTAAAAGGGCATGCCCCTTCAAATCCGGTACGTGTCTTGTAAATGTCTTGTAAAGTCATAGATTCTGGCCAACTAGCTAGAAGCCAATTGGATAACTGGGTTACATAATGGTTACATTGATTAGAAAAAAAAATACTCAATTGAGCATACAAGAGATGACATTTGATTGTCAAACGATAAAGGTGCACCGAATTTTAAAGGATGCGGGAACGATAATTTTAAATTGAATGAGCCAACTATAAAATTCTGTTGTTCTCTTTTGCATGATTAGTGCTCAACCCTATTGAATGGTTGGAGTCGATTCTGTCAAAGAACACAATTGTAGAATAATTTTCTGATATTTCTTTCATTTGTAGTTCTACAATATATATAGTACAAACATTTACAAGGAAAGAATAAGAATACAGGGAAACGTTCTATAATTGAGGAAGAAAATAAAAGTACTTACTGAATTAAGGATATTGACCATATCAAATCCTTAATTGCAATATCAAATTCTTAATTCTAGCACTCCCCCTCAAGTTGGAGCATGGATATCACACATGCCTAACTTGTCTAAAGAGTCACACAAAACATTGTTGGCTATAGCTTTGGTAAGAACATCGGCTTGGTTATCTTCAGACTTCACAAACGGAAAAATAATTATCCCAGCATCAAGTTTTTCCTTAATGAAGTGTCTATCAACTTCTACATGCTTCGTCCGATCGTGTTGAACTGGATTGTGAGCAATCTCCATAGCTGAAGTGTTATCACAATACAACTTCATTGCGTCCTGAGAGTTAACACCCAAATCCATTAACAAGTTCCTCAACCATAGTAACTCACATACTCCAAAAGCCATGCCTCTATACTCAGATTTTGCGCTTGACCTTGCTACTACCGGTTGCTTTTTACTCCTCCAAGTCACAAGGTTTCCCCCCACAAAAGTAAAGTATCCTGACGTAGGTTTTCTGTCATCAGCTGAACCTGCCCAATCTGCATCAGTGTAACCTTCTACCTTCAAGTGATTATTCTTGGTGAACAATAACCCTTTACCTGGAGCAGACTTCAAATACCTCAATATACGTTCCACGGCATCTATGTGAGGTTTATGAGGATCATGCATAAACTGGCTCACTACACACACTGAATAAGCAATATCTAGCCTAGTGTGGGACAAATAAATCAATTTTTCCACAAGTCTTTGATACCTTGCTTTATCAGTAGAAGTTGCATTCAAACAGTGGAACAATTTATGATTTTGTTCAATAGGAGTATTTGCAGGCTTACATCCAAGCATACCTGTTTCAGTTAACAAATCAAGAATGTATTTCCGTTGAGATAAGAGAATACCATTCTTTGAGAGAGCTACCTCAATCCCAAGAAAGTAAGTTGTTTCATTTCAAACTCCGAGGCCAAGTATCGCTGTAAGCTCTCAATTTCATCTTGATCATCACCTGTCACCACCATATCATCAAAATAGATAATTAAAGCAGTAATTCTTCCCTTTTGATGCTTTAAAAACAAAGTGTGATATGAGTTGCTTTGTTATATCCGAAGTTCTTCATAGACTTGGTGAATCTGCCAAACCAAGCTCTTGGAGATTGCTTTAAGCCATATAATGCCTTCTTGAGTTTGCACACCGTTGTAACATTTGAGTACTTGTCTATACCCGGAGGAGGATCAATATACACTTCTTCTGCAAGCTCTCCATGTAAGAAAGCATTTTTTACATCAAATTGAAGAAGTGGCCAATCCCGGTTTGCCGCCAAAGACAAGAGCACTCTAACTGTATTAAGATTGGCAATCGGTGCAAAAGTATCTTGATAGTCAATCCCATAAGATTGTGTATATCCTTTTGCAACCAATCGAGCTTTATACCTTTCAACAGTCCCATCTGCCTTATGCTTGACTGTAAATACGCATCTACATCCCACGGTCTTCTTTCCTTTCGGTAGAGGCACAAGCTCCCAAGTAGAATTTTTTTCAAGTGCTGACATTTCTTCTGCCATGGCCTGAATCCATCGATCATCTGCTAAAGCTTCCTGCATTTTACTAGGAATAGGAGCAGACGATAATTGTAGTACATAAGATGCATATGACTTGGATAGTTTTTGAAAAGACACGTGATTACTAATGGGATATTTCACTTTGGATTTAGGATCAGGCTCATATTTAATGGGTGGTACACCACGATTAGAATGAGCTGGAAGACGATGCTGTGACTCTTAAGATTCAAAAATAGTACCATCGTCAAAAATAAAATTAGGATTAGTGGGTACCTCTAAAGGAATCTCAAAAGAAGATTGGCCCAGTGTTTGTGTTGGATTGTTGGGAGACATTGTACTATCATGGAGAGGATTATCTTCCGCATTAGAAGTCGTTGTGTAACTTTTCCCGTTCATTCGTAAATTCACCCTTGTCAGTAGCATCTCCGAATGATGAATTATTTTCTAAAATTCTTGGAAAAAATGCCTCCAATTCTTCATAATTTATCACTTCTTCTTGATTCTCCCCCTGAAGTGGTAAATCAGTAGTCGGTGACTTGAAAAAAAGTTCTTGCTCATGAAAGGTAACGTCCATGGAAACATAAAGTTTCTGAGAAGATGGATCATAACACTTGTAATCCTTTTGATTGCTCCCATATCCCACAAAAACACACTTCAAAGCCCGAGACTCAACCTTAGTCCGTTGGTGCGAATGCAAAAGGACATAGACTACACACCCAAAAATTCGAGGCGGTAAAAGGACTACCGGCGGAAGAGTGCAGTGATCAGAGAGAGCATCCAACGGTCTTCTAAAATTGAGAATACTATATGGTGTATGATTTATTAGGTAGACCGCTGAATTCAAAGCTTCACCCCACAATTAAATAGGAACATGAGCCCCAATCAAGAGAGACCGAGTTACCTCCAATAAATGTCTGTTTTTCCGCTCTGCAACACCATTTTGTTGAAGGGAGCTTGGACAAGTTGTTTGGTGAATAATCCCTACTGAGTGCATGAAGTCCAATAATCTTGCTTGACGTATTCTCCATCGTTATCAGAAGTTCAGAACGAAGGACTTTTATTGGAATGCCAAATTGAGTAGTCACCATTTGATGGAACATGCGAAATATTGAGCAAACATCACACTTGTGCTTCAGGTGATAAACCCAAGTCATTCGAGTGCAATCATCTACAAAAGATACAAATCACCTCATCCCATTAAGAGTAGAAATTGGGGCCGGTCCCCAAACATCCAAATGAACCAATGAAAAAGGAAAATTTGCTTTATTATTACTCAAATGGAAAGTACACAAGTTTCGCAAATAAAATCTGAAACATTACATCCACTAAACAAAGAGGGGAATAATCTCCTAAGATAGCTAAAAGAGGGATGTCCTAGTCTCCTATGCCACAGCCAAATCTTCATTCACCACGTGAGCTTGCCCCGTTTTGTCGGAATATTGGAACCCATCCTCCAGATAGTACAATCCTCCAATTTGTCTACCAGTGCCAATCTTCTCCCGAGTATGGATGTTCTGAAAGATACAATGAGTAGGAAAAAATAGAGCAACACAATTATGAGATTTGGTTAATTGAGTTACAAAGAGAAGATTACAATTTAATGATGGCACAAATAGGACATCTTTGATAGCTAATGTGGGAGATAAAGGAACTGTACCAACTCCAATAACTGGAGATGATACACCTTTGGCATTGGTAATGGAGGTTTTGAAACATTTAGGAGATACGTGACTAAACCTATAACGATCACAAGTCATATGGTCCGTTGCACCAGAGTCAATTATCCAATCACTATTACTAGTAAAAGACGTACCAGATTTTGCAGTAAATCCAGGAGTTGTGGCTAGGTTCCCCTTCAAATCAAGCTCCTTAGCATTGGAAGACACATAAGACGCCTTCTTGCCTTTTGGATGCCAATCTGGATACCCATGGAGTTGAAAGCATGTATCTACTGTATGACCAGTACCATCATAGTGAGTACACTTTCGATCCTTCTTTGAGGTAGGCATCTTTTGAGAAGCCATCACAGCCCCTTCTCCAATCTTTCCTCCAAGCATAGCCTCTTGGCGATTAGCTTCCGCACAAACCATAACATAAATAGCTTGTATATTAGGAAGTGGTTTGGTAACAAGTACGCGGCTTCGAACCCATCTAATTGAGGGTCAAGAACAGCCAAAAACAAATACACACGTTGGGAATTAACCTTCGTGTTATATGTCACAATATCATTGGCACACTCCATAATACAATCATCAATATCATCAAGTTCCTGCCATATTTTTTGCAGTTTGCCAAAATAAGAAATAACAGAACCTCCATTCTGGCAAACAGAAATTACCTAACAGTGTAGTTGATAAACCTTTGATGCATCCTGGTCAACAGAATATGTTTGTTTAACCGCCTCCCATATCTCTTTCGCTGTAGCCAATCGAAGAAAGAGAGAATGGATATCCTTTGTCATCGCATCAAATAGCCATGATTTGACCAAGCAGTTTTCATCTTCCTATGCTTCATATTCCTCCGATCGAACATCTGTTGGAGCAGCCTTAGTACCCGAAATAAAACCCCAACGTTTTCTCCCACGAATTTTATTTTGAGCGTTCAAAGACCACTCAACATAATTGGTACCATCAAGCGGTTTCGGAGTGATTCGAGAAGAGGTTTCCTGCATATGAAACCCAGTCGATATAGTAATAGATTCGTTCTTTTTTTGAGAGACATCACCACTTACTTCAGTCATAGTGGTAAATACAAAAAAAAAGAAATATTTCGCAGCGGAATATAAGAACAGAAACAACAATTGTGAATACAGGACCAAACTTCAATTCCTAGGGTAAAGAAGAGGAAATTGAAGGTGGCTTTGATATCATGTCAAAGAACACAATTGTAGAATAATTTTTTGATATTTAATTCATTGTAATTCTACAATATATATAGCACAAACATTTACAAGGAAAGAATAAGAATACAGGGAAATGTTCTATAATTAAGAAACAAAATAAAAGTACTTACTGAATTAAGGATATTAACTATATCAAATCCTTAATTCTACCAATATCAAATCCTTAATTCTAGCAGAATCCTCTATGGCTTTTGTCAGTATTTCTTAGTCATGTCAGGTTCATTTGAAACGAGGCAGGTTTGGGGGATAATTAGCAATTAGACACCCGACGTTAACAAATAGTCATCGATTCGACCCCACCGTCAACCTCCGTAAAATCTTTCAAAAGAATTGTCTTACTTGCCGAGGATCTATCCGTTAAAATTTTCCCGTTGGCATCACGTAGTTAAAACTTACCTAAACCTTTATCCATACACATTCCTAAAGCTGTACAGCTCTACATTTACGCACAATCTCAAACAGTAGACTTTTATTGCAGATGCACACAAATTATTACAAAGCTTTCACACGTCTCCCTTTCTTTCACTCTCACTCAACTCACATGCTTCAAACACTCAATCCTACTGCCTTTTATAGGCTCCTAAATACGGATAACAAATACAGAAGACAACATATCATAAAAGCTAATAGCACACATATTGATGCATATTACACACATATAGCTTTTACACTTAATTCCTTCGCTCCTTTCTTTTCTGCTCCTTCTGAATTTTCTTCTTCCCCTTTCCAAAGGTCTCGACAAACCATTGGTGATACCTCTGAGTCAGAGTGGTCCCAATAACCAACCCAACGATTAGCCCACTTCCATACCCCATGAATATCACCATCCAGTAAATACCACTTGTAAACCCGGTTTCATCCTTTTGAGAGCTGTGTAGCGGTGGTGGTGAGGGCTTGGGATTTTCGCATGATGTCGACAGAGGGACACCACACAACCCAGGATTCCCGTCATATGAACTGTTTTCAAATGTATCGAATTGTTTCCCTCGAGGTATACGGCCTGTGAGATGGTTATGCGAAATGTTCAGGACTGCAAGGAATGTGAGTTGGATTAGTTGCTGGGGGATCTTTCCTGAGAGCACGTTTCGAGATAGGTCCAACGACTCGAGCGCTGTCATACTTGCAAATGATGATGGGATAGCTCCGGTGAGATTGTTGTTGGAAATGTTTAGTACTTGAAGCCCTCTGAGACTCCCAAGAGATTCTGGAATATCTCCACTGAATTTGTTGTTTGACAGATCTATGACAACAAAGGCACTTTGGATCTTCTCATATACCCTCTGTGTGCCTTTCTGTGCTATTGTGATTGAGTAGCTATAATTACCAGAAACCTTTTCAGAACTTACATCCGCCTGCATATATGTCGACTTTCCTAGCTCGACCATTTTCATTGCATTCCAGTTTTTGAAGTAATTCGACGGCAAGTTTCCCGAGAATCTGTTCTGAGAGAGGTCAATGATGCGAAGCTTTGGAAATGCTAAATTGATTTCCGGGTTCTCAATGACACCATGGAATTTGTTAGACCGCAAAATAAGAACTTGTAAATCGGGAAGAGCTCCTAACAAGAAGGGGAAAGTATCCTCGATATGATTATTTCCAAGCACAAGAGTTTGTAGCATTGTGCAATTTGCCAATGATGTTGGTACCTGCCCATGCAATTGATTTTCACTTAAATCAATTACCTTGATCCCTTTTGCGAATGTCTGAGGAATAATGCCATGAAAATTGTTGGAACGTAGATCGAACACCAATAAAGCCTCGCTAGAATTGGCCAAACATTGAGGAATATTGCCATTTAAGTTATTGTAAGATAAGTCAAGTTCAGAAAGAGAACGATTGTGGCAGATTGATGGTGAAATTTCTCCGGAGAGTAAATTATGTGCTACACGATAATTAGCGGTGGATGGCGGTGGAACTGGGAGTGATCCTTGCAACCTGTTAAAACCGAGGTTCAAATATATCAGTGACTGCCATGGAATGAGGTCTGGAGACTGCTCAAATCCTGTCAAGAAGTTTCTATGAAGTTCGACGACTTGCATGTTTTCTTTGGTTATGTTCCAAAACCAAAGTGGTATCTGGCCATGAATTTGGTTATTGGAAAAATACAGGTACTCCAGTTCATTCTGAACACGGAGGAAATCTGGAAACTCCCTCAGATTGCATGATGACAATCCTAATACAGTGAACTTTGGAAGAGTAACATTGGTACTGTTTGTTGCAAGCACTGTTAAATTGTTATCTGATAATTGCAACCAAGTAAGGTGTGGGAGCTTCAGAAAAATGTCAAGTTCAACTTTACCACTCAAGTTGTTAACGTGAAGATTAAGCACTAAAAGATCCTCGAGTTGAGAGATCGAGCTTGGAATCATGCCATGTAGTTGATTGCGGGCAAGGTTAAGAACTATTAATCCGGTGAGGTTTCCTAGCCAAGATGGGATTCGACCAACTAGTTTATTTGAGCCAATGTCCAAGAAGGAAAGATCGGTCAGATTACCAACCGACTCTGGAATCGTCCCGGAGAAATTGCAATCATATAAATCCAGTACGATTAAGGATTCAAGATTACCAATACTACTTGGTAGTGCTCCGGAGAAACTTGTCATCCAAACTCTCAATCTCTTGAGGTGACTACTATGGTGAAATTCTGGCAGATAACCAGTCAGATCTTCGTTCTCACCAATGTTTAGACTCTGCAGGTTTGGTAGATGGAAAATGGCCATTGGGAATTCACCGTTCAACAAACAACTCTGAAGATTAAGATGTGTAAGAGAGGATCTATTTGACAAAACACTTGGCACTTTAGAAGACATGTTCACCTCACGGAGGTTAAGTACTTTCAGGTCGGTGAGGTTTTGAACTAGGTCTCTTAAACTCGGTTTCTCAAGTTTCAAAACGCTGTCATCGGAATAAGTGCGAGTATTTCGAGACAGGTCGAGGAAAACTAATTTGGAAAGAGAGGAGATTTCCAAAGGGATTTGACCTGATAAGGCAGAATCCGATAGGTTGAGACTCCTTAGCCTCGAAAGTGATCCAATTCGTGTTGGGATTTGAGAAGAGTTGAAGTCATTGTCAGCAAGGTTTAGCCTCCGGAGGTGGACGAGATTGAAGAGGCTACTGCTGGAGTTGATAGAACCATGGAGAAAACTGCTACTGAGGTCTAGGCCAATGACACGACCGGTGTTGTGGTCACACTCCACTCCATCCCACGAGCAGCAATCGTTTGTACTTCCGTTGAGCTTCCATGATTCAAACTTTGGGTAAGCAGAAGGGTCGACGGAGGCAAACTTGTCAAGGACAAAGCCATGCTTGAACTGCAGCAAGGCTGAGCTCTCATCTTCATGGCATAGCGGCTGCATGGAAGAGTAAGAGTTGGTCAAAATGTTTAGATTAAAACAACACAACATCACTAACATACGGAGATACAATGACGAACCCATGATTTGTAACCGACTGTTGTTACCAATCTTGGGTGCCTAAGCTTATGGTTGGCATGTGCTTTTATAGTAGGATCTCAACTTCAAATGCTAATGCATGCCGTAGAAGACTAAGAAGAGTCTATCATCTGCCACTGTCCGTGTGGGGTTCTCGTAATTCATGGTCAACGTTCTTGAATGGTGGGAAAATAAAGAAAATACAAACCCGTAGAAGAGGAGTGAAAGGGTATAAAGAAAATACATTAGGGTTAAGAAACTTTTCAGTAGACTTTTTTTTATTTATTGTATTCCAGCAAAAAGTAGATCAAGTAGCTATTTTCCTAAACAAAACTAGCAACTTTTTCATCTGTATATAATCTTTCTGACTATGCGTTTGTAGATCACGTAAAGTATGTACGTTTTACAATTGAGTAATGCCATGCTCAAAAGCATGAACAATTAAGGAGTTGGCGTATAGTCAATGGCGGAGCCAAGATTTAGATTGGAGGGTGACGCTGTTTAATGGGGGTCCACTTGCATTATTGAATTTTTTGTTTTTTTTGTGTAGAAATGTGATGAGAAAAGTTGACTGTTAAGTGTTTAGCGACGCTGTGAAAATTTTTCTCCTCTCTTCAATTCCTTGCATGTCATCCGTTCAACTAGAAGATTAGTATAAACCAAGCTTTTCATTGAGAGTCTACAAACAATAATGGCTGTAGCTGTCTTTGTGGAAAATTCCGTTGTTCTCTCTATGCAGAATTTAGAATTTATGGTCAACCAACCTTCGTGAATGTTTGGATTCCGTCGACATCCATGTTTTTCCTAGTAAATGGGAAAGATTAATTTGGAAGCAGACAAATGAGTAAGTCTTGAAAAGACTTAAAGGGAAATCATGTTTAACCACTGGTCGAATAGCAGATTCACGTTGATAAGACATTGTGATATTCCAATCACCCCAATTCTCAAATTGAATATTTTGAACAGTGATAATTTCAAAATCCTATGACCCGTTTGTAGGCGGAACAAGTTTTGAAGGGGTGTTAGGGGATATGGAGAAGGGGTATTATTATATTGGTGTGATTATTAATGAGGGCGACTATTCGCAGCCCTCTATTTTCTCCCGTAGCCCGTTAAAAATTTTCGAAAATTATATTTCAGTAACTACATGTCGAAAATATGTTCAACCTTTGGTAAACAACTGCCGAACATACATTTCGGTTAATAGCTGTTGAAAACAAGATTATATTTCGGTAACTACATGTCGGAAATGCACAAGAAACATATATTTCGGTAATTGGATGCTGAAAATATATCTCAATTTTGGTAACTAATTGTCGAAAATGTATCTCAATTTCGGTAACTAACTGTCGAAATATATGTAAATTTTTAACGGGCTACGGGAGAAAATAGAGGGTTGCGAATAGCGGCGCCCTTATTAATACATGGTTCGTTTGGTTAAGGGGACACGGATGGATAGTTGCGTTTCCATAAATAGTAGTGACATTTTTTATTATTACTAGGGTGGATAAAATTTAAATTCTGCGTTGTACATGGTCACGATGTGAGGGAAAAAATTTCAATGCCGAGTGGGTACCACTTGGTGCTCGATTGGCACATCTAAGCCGTCCATTACCTTTTTGAATGGCTCAGATTTGGAGAGAAAAAAAGAGAGAGAAAGTGTTGGGGTGAGAGGAGAGAGATGGTTTCAATTCGAGCCGTCTAAAAGTGTATTGGACGGCCCGATGATCCGAGCGGATACCACGTGGGATATACACACCCGGCATCGAGAATCTTGGCGAATCCCAAGCAATAGCAAACAGGAAAATTGTGATCAAAAGGGTGGTGCTTGGGATCCTTCCTTTCTTCCCTTGTTCCACGCAAGTTTCCCAATTGATCAGTGCGAGACTCACGTTGGTACGGCTGGATTGGGACCCTTCCATCAACGAGGCTTGAAATTTTGTTCCCAATTTTCCTGTTTGCTTTTGCTTGGGATTGGCCCTTCCTTCCCTTGTTCCACTTAAGCTTCCCAATTGATCAGTGCGAGACTCACGTTGGTACGGCTGGATTGGGACCCTTCCATCAACAAGGCTAGAAATTTTGTTCTTTAAAATTCCATTCGCTCCTATCTACACACTGTTGCAATTTGGCTCCATTTTGAATAAAAGTAGAAGTTTCCTTTTTTTTTTTTTTTTTGGTAATGCAAGGTGTTCCGGGTTAGCTTGTGCGCACCTCGGGCTAATCCCTACAGCCCCTCCCACATTCTTCTCACACGCTTATACATGGGGATGAAGTGGACCCAAAAGAGTTTTTGGCAAGGAGAATCGAACCTGAAATCTTAAGACGGAGCAAACACTTAAGATCACTTGGTCAACCGCTTGGGATTAATATTACTTTTCAGCCAAGGCGAGGCTGAGTGGGCCAGGAATTCTTCCCGGCAAGTTTCACAATTGATCAGTGCGAGTCACGTTGGTACGACTGGATTGATCCTTCCATTCCAACAACAAGGGTACAACTTTATTGTTGGCTCCATGCATTTTGAAAAAAAAGCACTCGAAGTAGATGTGGAAACAGAGCCATCTCCTGCATTCTTTCCAAAGGAAAAATTTGGGTGCAAACGTGATGTACATGTTAAAGCTTGTATTTTTACAGCTCCCTCTTGTTCCTAATTTTTCTTACGGGGATGATCATCGGAAAAAGCTCTTTTCAACTTCTCAATGTGTTTATTCTTGTGGTTTTACAATTCCTGGCTGACCGGATTGGACCCGGATCCGATCCAATATAATTGGAATTCAATTACCAAAATCTAGCATCCTATCTGACCTGTCTTGAATCCCGATCCGACGATATTACTTTTTGATTTTTGAAGAGTCTTGTATCTTCCGTTGTAATCCAAGATCTCAGGTGGTGAATTTTTGGGGCTTCTATGCTTAGTTTTTCTGTATAAGTTAAATGAAATCGAATCTCAGTTCGGGTTTGGGTTCGGGTCCATATTCTTAAACAGGTTTGCAAAAGTAATGCAGGCCGATATTTTAATTATTTAAGAAATATAGAAATTTTAGTTTATTATTTTGCAATTAGTATTTTGTTAGGAATCTTTTCGTTTTAGCATAAATTGCCTAGGATATTGAGTTTTTTTAATTAGGTTGATTCTATTTCCTCTTTATTTTTTTCTTGTTCTCTAAGACGTAGATTTAGTTTTCCCTTATTTATGTTTCCTTTTTAGTATTTCTAGTTTATTATAAATTGAGTTGTAATCCTTAGGGCTAAGGGAGTTGTTTTTTGAATGAATTAATGAAAATTGAGAGTTTTTCTCATTATTGTGTATTCGTAGAGGGAGTACCTCTAGTTCATATTTATTCGTGATTATCCTTGTTGCGCGTTCTTCTATTTCGACACGCCTCCGTGCATCAAAAAGTCGGATTTTTATTGGATTGAGATTTAAAAATAAAATAAAAATAAAGAGTTGGCAAGACCATGGAGAATGGGTTCCAACCTAGTTAACTAATTACCAAACTTTAATAAACGGATTATATGCGAACCGAAAAAACACGAGTTGCGTGCGCGCTTATCTTGCTCAAAAAGATGAAGTTGCAGGTTTTGCGTCTGGAAGAAATGGTCACTCTAAGAGCCCATCTAAGAGTTCTCCTAACTAACACGTAAGACAGAACATTATCATCCGCATTCATCGCCATTTTTTTTACACTAGTGAAAGCACACGTACGTTGCACGTGGAAGTTGCACCACTACTTGTAACATTAATAAAAAATACAGAAAAAAAAAACATATATTGTTATCAGAAGGCTACATGCTTGGCTTGGACTTGGGCGAAACAATAATCTTAAGCAACCTTATGTAACACAATAGATAAACAATAGAATAAGATTGTAATTACCCAAAAAAAGGCATAGAGAACAATCTTATGTAAGAATAGTAGTCTTTTTATGTAAACACATTTTAAATTTGAAATTTGGGAAACACGTTTTAAGTTTGTTGATGAAAATACCTGACATTTTTTCGTTCAACAAGCCTTGATCCATAGACAGCATATAAACAGTTTGTGGAGAAGCATCTGAATCTGTTTCGTAGTCAATTCCTGATCCTTGTATGTTTTACTCTTTGCCCTTTATGTAAACGAGCAGAGGTTTATGGTTTTTTTTTTTTTTTTTGAAAACTTGGTTTTGAAGTTTTGGAATTAGACCGGTCATTCATGCGCGTTTTTCTGTGGTTAACTCTGACGACATTGGGTGACTATCTAATGAATCGAATTCTTTCGAATTTTGAGGCTATCATTACATCTAGGGATTGTTAGACAATTAATCCATATATATAAAGAGCCGCAGCGGAAATTAATTTAAATGTTACCTTCTGCCATTGATAAATCAAGATCAAAGATTTCCTTTCTACAAACACAGAAAACTGTTAGCAAAATAAGAGAGGGTTTTTCTGGCCTATGCCTTTCTGTAAATTGCCGTACAGATGGAATACACAGGCATCAAAATATATAGGCTAGGCTAGGGACCCACTACCAGAGTTTTTCTTACTTCCTTATTCCTCCCATCAAGGAATACGGTTGTAACTGAAAGTCCACTTCTAGTCATTATCCTAAAAACTAGCACCACTACTAGACATGTGAGCCACCAAAGGATAATTATCACATGGGATAATTTGCACATGGGATAAATCCCAAATCCCACAATTAACGTGATAATTCCAACATTCTCCCACTTGGCTCTCATGACATAAATTCCTGCATAGGGTGACAGTGAAACAAATATGGCCAAACTGATTTTACTAGTTGTGGAAAAACTCCCACTCAGACAAAGAACACTATACAAGAATCATGGCGGTAAAGCCTATTTTATAGTAGGCCGTCCCTTCCATGCATTACATGCACAATATTCTTTAAAAGAGTACAAAATGAATAAATACCTTATGAAGGAACTACAAGGAGTCATTCGGGTCCTACTTTTGCATCATCCCCATGGATAAAAATAATGTGCACAAAACTTTATTCTCCAAAATGAACAAATACGAATGTATGTCTATAGACTAGAGAGAGGTTAAACATAAAATGAATTGACAACTCCCATACGCTCCACATGACCCTTGAACTGTAGTACCGGTAAACCTTTGGTCATAGGATCGGCAATCATCAACTTAGTACTTATGTGCTCAATAGACACCTCACGTCTCTTTATGCTCTCTCTGACACTGAGGTACTTGATGTCGATATGCTTACTTCTGCTACTGCTTTTATTGTTCTTGGAGAAGAAAACCGCAGCAGTATTGTCACAGAAGAGTTTTAATGGTCTCTCCACAAAATTAACAATTTTTAGACCACTGAGGAAATTCCTCAACCATAACACCTGTGTAGTAGCTCCATAGCATGAAATGAACTCTGCCTCCATAGTAGACGTAGCAACAATGGTTTGCTTACTACTTTGCCAGGATATATCACCTTCAGCAAGCAGAAAGATATATCCTGAAGTAGATTTTCTAGTGTCTACACAACCGGCAAAATCCGAGTCTGAATAACCAACCACCTCCAAATGATCAGTATGTCTATAAGTCAATTTGTAATCCTTGGTTCCTTGTAAGTACCGCATAACTTTCTTTGCAGCCCTCCAATGACCCAAACCTGGGTTACTTTGATATCGACCCAATAATCCCACTGCAAAGCCAATGTCAGGTCTAGTGCAGACCTGTGCATACATTAGGCTTCCTATAGCAGATGCATACGGTATGTCTTTCATCTGCTCATGTTCCAATGCATTCTGAGGACACTCATTTTTGCTCAGTTTTTCCCCTTTGACAATAGGCGCCACAGAAGCCTTACAGTCTTTCATATTGAATCTCTCAAGAACCTTTTCAATGTAGGCCTTTTGAGACAGTCCCAAAATTCTCTGTTTTCTGTCTCTGTGAATCTCTATGCCGATGACATAAGAGGCGTCACCTAGATCCTTCATTTCAAAGTTTTGAGAGAGAAACCGTTTGGTGTCATGTAGCAAACCTAAGTCATTACACGCAAGCAAAATGTCATCCACATATAGGACCAAGAAAATGAATTTGCTCCCACTAACTTTAAGGTATATACACTGATCAACAAGGTTCTCAGTAAACCCAAATGAGGAAATAACCTTGTGAAATTTAATATACCATTGACGGGATGCCTGCTTAAGTCCATATATGGATTTTCTTAGTTTGCAAACTTTCTGACTGTTATCTTGAAAACCCTCAGGCTGTAACATATATACCTCCTCTTCAAGATCCCCATTTAGGAATGCCGTTTTCACATCCATTTGATGTAACTCTAGATCAAAATGAGCTACTAACGCCATGATAATCCTGAATGAATCCTTCTTAGAAACCGGAGAGAAGGTTTCATGGTAGTCAATGCCCTCCTTTTGAGTGAATCCCTTAGCAACAAGTCTAGCCTTATATCGCTCAACATTACCAGAAGCATCTCTTTTGGTTTTATAAACCCATTTGTTGTGAATGACAACTGCTCCTTCAGGTAAGTGAACGAGATCCCAGACTTGATTTTGATCCATGGATTGCATCTCCTCCTTCATGGCATCATACCAAAGTGCGGAGTTATCTCCACTCATAGCCTGTGAAAACGAACTAGGATCCTTCTTTGGTCCAACATCAAAATCGGACTCTTGGAGATAAACTATGTAATCACTAGAAATTGCAGGTCTCCTTGTTCTTGAAGATCTCCTTAATTCTACCTCTTCTGTAGTTTGTGAACTAGGGATAGAATCTGCTTGAACCTGTTGTTCATGAGCTGATTGTTCTGGAATTGATTGATGATCAGAGTCCTCAATTTCACCATCTCTTAGCATAATCAATTGTCCTTCATATGAAGGCGTATCAGCTTGCTCTAGTGTTTCCTCAAATTGTAACTTGCGAGAAAAAACACTCCCACTAGGTTCAGCATCCTCAAGAAATTTTGCATTTCTGCTCTCAACAATTCTAGGATTGTTTGAAGGACAATAAAACCTGAATCCTTTGGAGTTTACTGGATAGCCAATGAAATAACCGCTTATTGTTTTCGGGTCCAATTTCTTTATGTGAGGATTATAGATCCTCACCTCAATAGGACAACCCCATATGTGTAGATGATTCAAGCTAGGTTTCCGTCCATTCCATAACTCGAAAGGTGTCTTAGAGACAGCCTTGGACGGAACTCTATTCAAGATGTACACAGCAGTTTTTAAGGCTTCACTCCATAGGAATAATGGCAACTCAGAATTACTAATCATACTTCGAACCATGTCCATGAGCGTGCGATTTCTTCTTTCAGCTACACCATTTTGTTGTGGCATGCCAGGCATTGTGTATTGTGCAATAATGCCTTCCTCTTCAAGGAATTTCGCAAATGGACCCTTCATTTGTCCCTTTTCTGTGTACCTACCATAATATTCCCCTCCTCTATCAGATCTCACGATCTTGATTTTCTTTTCCTTCTGTTTCTGTACTTCAGCTTTATAAAGTTTGAAAGCATCCAATGCCTCAGACTTTTCTTTTAGAAGATAGAGATACATGTATCTTGAATGGTCATCAATGAATGAGATAAAATATCTCTGACCATTCATACAAGGAGTATTGAGAAAAGGTCCACAGATATCAGTGTGTATGATTTCTAGAATGTTAGAACTTCTTGTAGCACCTTTAGTGGTCTTGTTAGTCTGCTTTCCCTTTATGCAGTCCACACAAGTCCTAGAATCAGTAAAATCAAGAGTTTGTAAGACTCCATCATTTACTAACCTTTTGATCCTTTCAATGGAGATAAGTCCCAATCTCCTATGCCACAACATATATGAGTTCTCATTTATAAAACTCCGCTTTTTCCCAACATCAACATGTAAGGATAAACAATTATTCTCAAAAGTGGGATCTAAAGAAAATTTAAATAAACCATCAACTTTTATTCCACCACCAATGTAAACATTATTCTTCAAAATACTAAAACTGGAATTTGCAAATCTAAACTCAAAGTCAACTTCAACTAATTTGGTAACAGAAACCAAATTTCTAGAAAAACCAGGAATAAAAAACACATTCTGAAGTTCCAAAACATAACCAGATTCTAAAATTAATTTAAAGATCCCAATAGCCTCCACCAACGAACGCTTCTTGTTTCCTGAATAGACATATTGTTCACTTGGTGTCGGCTTCCTTGTTTTGAGAAATCCCTGCATGGTATTAACAATATGGATTGTAGAACCAGAATCAATCCACCATGTATTAAGGGGAGCTTTAACCAAAAAAGATTCATGACACACTAGAGGTAGGAGATTACCTTTCTTTTCAAGCCATTTCTTATACTTTTGGCAATCCTTCTTCATGTGCCCAGTCTTTTTGCAGAAGAAACAAGAAACTTTATTACCAACTTTCTTGAATGACACTGTGTTCTTCGGCTTCAGGACATCTTTGCCTTTCTTGGTATTTCCTTTAAAATGAGTGGCCATATGAGAACTTTCAGGCCTCTCAATTTTCAATCTCTCCTCTTCTTGAACACACATGGTTAGCAATTCATTCACTGACCATTCATCCTTATGTGTGTTATAAGAAATTTTAAAAGGACCATACTCAGAAGGGAGAGAGTTCAAAATGAAATGAACCAAGAATGCCCCAGAAATCTCCATTTTTAGGGACTTAAGTTGAGCTGCCATGTCCCTCATTTCCATAATGTGCTCGCGCACACCTTTAGTGCTATCAAAAGACTTGCTTGATAGCCTTTTCATTAGGGTGCTGGCTAAAGCCTTATCAGAACGAACAAATTGTTCCTCAACAGCTTGCAGAAATGCTTTAGCCTTATCTGTTTCAGGGATAGATCCCCTAATACTTTTATTGATGTGAGACTTCATGAACATCAAACATAAGCGATTAGATCGCTCCCACCGTTCATGCTTTAAGTTCTCAGCTGGCGTACTTGATTCCGTGAGGGCGGGTGGAGCATCCTCACGAAGCGCCAAATCAAGCTCAGAACACCCCAAACTCAGAAGAATACTTTCTTTCCAGTCAGAAAAATTGTCATCAGTAAGCATTGGAATATGAACAAGATCAAAAGGTGCAGTGGAAAATTTTATAGCTACAATAACCAAGGAAAATACTTTAATGCTATGAACTAACTAACTTTATTTAAATCAACCAATGTCAATTTCATCAATTGTAAATTTTAACCAACTAAAATAGAGGTGCATCACGCATAAATTTACCAAAACTTTATAATAAGACTAGAATGCTCCAACACTAATGAATACAATTCCCCATACCTGCGGGCCTAGGAAAATTCCATCCATTAATGCCAAATCACCTATCTTATTCCAATTAAACCACAAAATCAATAGCCTCCCTGTGGGGCCAGGTCATTAATCCTATGATTTAATCACAACATAGATGCGTATTTATCTATATGAAGCTTGGACTTAATATGATTATCTTTGTGAATTAGGATGCTATGGCTACTCCCAAAATATTTAGACAATCAACTTTATTTGATTATTTTTCTTTTCAATAAATGAGGATGCTGTGGCTACTCCCAATTTATTTCAAATAATCAAAACTTCAAGCATCTAATTACTTTATGTTGACCCACCTAAATACCCTTCAAGAAACACACTGCCAAAACAGCAACCCCTTTTTTTTGATAAATAAAAGAGACTCGCGTGGGTCAACCATGCGCCCAAATATTAATTCCCTAATGTTTCTTATTGAAACTAGCAAAACCTTATGGGCCATGAAATTAGGAGATGCAGGCAGTCAAGATATACTATACAACAAAACGATACTTGATGGCTTCCATGATTCTCGAGTCAAAACCGAAAATTTATTTCAATGTTTCTATGCATTAACTTAAGCAAACAGGAAGAAACAGTTGAACTTTCAAGACAAGCCTCACATTCTCATAAAAGGAATAAACAGAAGTTCATGGGTTTATATAATGTGACGAATCGCGGCATGATACACGTAGAGATCTTTCATATAATACTATACTTGTATTCTTGCCGAACATATTCAGATGGATCTGACAAACTGCCACATGACCGAATACTTGTTTCTCGATTTGAAAGAAAAAAAAAATTTCTCCAATAATCTGAAATAGCAAGGCAAGAAGGTGGCTCTGATACCACATGTTAGACAATTAATCTATATATATAAAGAGCCGCAGCGGAAATTAATTTAAATGTTACCTTCTGCCATTGATAAATCAAGATCAAAGATTTCCTTTCTACAAACACAGAAAACTGTTAGCAAAATAAGAGAGGGTTTTTCCTTTCTGTAAATTGCCGTACAGATGGAATACACAGACATCAAAATATATAGGCTAGGCTAGGGACCCACTACCAGAGTTTTTCTTACTTCCTTATTCCTCCCATCAAGGAATACGATTGTAACTGAAAGTCCACTTCTAGTCATTATCCTAAAAACTAGCACCACTACTAGACATGTGAGCCACCAAAGGATAATTATCACATGGGATAATTTACACATGGGATAAATCCCAAATCCCACAATTAACGTGATAATTCCAACAGGGATTCGTTTATTTTGTGGTCTCAAATCTCAGATTGGAAGGCTGGCCGTGGTGTTCTCATTGGCGGAAGAAGAAGCTGGTGTCAGAAAAGTACTTCCGATGCTGCGTGATGAGTTTGAACTAACCATGGCATTAAGTAGATGCCATTCACTTAGCGAAATCACATTGTGGCCGATTGGGACCTTCCTCAACCGTTGGGCCAGATTAAAACGTGCGTGAAAATGTTAGCAAATGTATTCGTTATTGCAGATTGAAGATATATGATTGTGTGTTCAAGAGGATGCCTTTCCTTTGAAGTCGCATCTGTTTACGATATTTTACATGTGCTATGAAAACATTCTGAAATGACAATGGATAGATGTAATTTACAGAAATGGCAGCTGTTTCGATTCTTGTTGCTTTAACAAATTCATACGCGTATGTATGGTCGATAAAAGTTTTAAAAAGGACTAGTGCGATGCCATAGCGCGTCGGTGTAACATTATAATTTGTTGGAACGTGGTTACAATAGTGAGAAGATTATATAAGATTGTATATATGGTTGATACAAGTTTTAAAAAGGATATGATACTCTCAGTTATTGACTTTTGGGGAGCCTTGGATCAGAATATTTTTGGTCATACTTAAGTTTACACCTCTATGTTGTGTTCCCATTGGCCCCGCGAGCATTATGCAGAAATTCATGCATTCTAAACCGAAATCTCCCTTTACTTGCCTTGATCCAAAAAGCAGCTCGGATTAATACGAGACCTTTGCTCAAACTCTCCTAAGGCACAACATTTCAAATGACTTTAATACGTACAGTACTTTATTTCTAAGAGCATTAATTGATTTCTTTTCATGGTGCGCGGAAATGGATTCAAGTATTGAATTCAACCGCCCATGTGTGAATCAAATGGAGCTGAGAGGGACAACTCAACTTGTGAGAGATTTGGTCCCACAAGATCTCTCCCAATAATGGATTTGGGGCAAATTGATCCCAGCGTGCGTGACTACCATTGAATGCTTTCTTCTTTGTCTTCTTCCCTCTTGTAACTCTATATATCGGTGAGTATATGTAGTGTGTAAGGTGTGGAAAGAACTGAGAGTGGTGAGGCAGAGTGTGTGTGAACCTTTGTCTGAGTCTGAGAGAGGGTTTTCATGATTTGTATTTGAATCGATTAATACAAAGTCGGAGTTTTTCCTCTCATAGATTGTGTGCGTTTGATTGGTTTGAGATTGTATTCTTAGTTCCAAAGTTTCTGCTTACTTCTCTCTAGTTGTGAGGAAAGTCCATAATGACCTATCAAAGTTAAAGGTTCCTGTTGATGATATATACTGTCACAGGAAGAGGCACAGAGTTTTGCCCACCTCCACCAATCTTGGGGACCAATCCCATCGTCCACTAACAGTGGCCCAACTAAAGCTGAGGTAAAGCCCCGTTTGAACTAACCCCAAACGTGTTTATAATACCTTAGATTCAAAATTGTCTCAATTCTGAAATTGGTATTGTTCGGGGCGTATATTTTCTTCATTGCAAGCAAGAATCTATGTGTGCTTTTAAGGGGTTGTTTTGGTTATATGTATATGTAAGAAAATTCTTCGCAATGCTTTCGGTATTGATAAATTATCAATTGCCTCAAGTTGTCAAGGAATTGACCCAATAATGTATATCAATCTATTGAACACCATCCTCACGTTTAAACGCGTCTTAAACGTGGAGATGCAAATATCTATCTAATAAAACACAATGGTGTGGGCCTCCACACAAGAAAAGTTGATCCAAAGATTGTGATTGATTTGATCTAATGGTTGAGAGGCATTCTTCCAACTCTTTTGAAGTACCCATCGTTTTTGCCTAAATTGCAAAAATGCCATGTCTTTCCCTTTCACGTCTATTTCAAAAATTAGGTCGGGACGCCTATCTCCCTCATACAGACACTCCAAATAGCAATCATGGCGGAGAATGAACGAGAGGCATCGTGAGGGAAGATGGGATGTGCTCTGGGAAGTCTTTCTTCTCCTCTAAACCCAATCTCCCAACTTCTCACTCCATCCTCCTATTCATGGGCGTGGAAGAAGGAGACCAAATTCCCACTTTTTATACATCGGCATGGTAGAAGAACATCAGGTTCTTCCAAATTATCTAATGACTAGTATTTACCCGTGCCTACGGCACTACTCACTCGATTGGAATTGAAATCACCATTTGAATCTAGATAGTGGCACAAAACAATATTTTAATTTTTAGGGAGCTATAAAATTTTTAGAAAAGATAAAGGAAAATAGAGAAAATGATAATCAAAACCAAAAAAGTACTACGTATCAAAGAAAGAGCGAGAGAGTATGTTACTGAAGACAGTGGATTCTGAGTTCCGAGTAACTCATCGGCAAGGGCGATGACTGTTTGTGGCCGGACAATACATCGGCGTGGTAGAAGAACATCAGGTTCTTCCAAATTATCTAATGATTGCTTCGTATGTATTTTTTGCATTCTCCCCAAGTAATTAAAACTGCAATCTGTTTTCTTTTCAATTGCGGGCATAGAGACAGAGGTCTCAAAATCGATCGTTGTCGGTGGTTTAATTGCGGGCATAGAGACCGCTTGAGGGTTTTCGACAGGGAAAGGCTTGACCTTTGAGAGGCAGAGAAGGAGGTCGCAGCCGTCATTGGAGCTGTACACTGCAGCAGCTGTGGAGGACGCATTGAACTTGAGAGGTATTTTTTGTTGCCCACCATGTGTTTTTTTTCCCTTTTTGAGGTAGCCCACTCCTTAACACGGAATAATCAGACGACAAGTTGCACACCATGTGTTTTTTTGCCATGTTACTTCAATTGTCGTCTTATAGGAAAGCTTAAAATAGCCATGCTACCCAAATGGAAGTTCAAATTTTGGTATTTTAAACTGATTTGGGTAAAAGGCAGTGAAGTAGTTCCATTCAAGAGAAACATAAAAGGCAGTGAAGTAGTTATCTGATTTGGGTATTTAAATTTCCTCTGTTTGTCAGTTTTTTAGGTTGGCTATGTAGAAGTAGTTGTCTGATTTAGGAATAGGTTTGCGTGTCAGTTGCGAGTTCGAATTTTATGAGACTGAGTTGAGTTGTTGTTTTGGAGGTTCTTCGCCTGTTATGGTGGATAAACCAAGGAGTTCTTTCTCTTCATGGGTAGAACCCGAGTTTTGAAATTACAGCTCCTTGGTGTACGCTTTTTTGCGGTTGTCATAATCGGTTTTGTATGCAGGTTATAAAAATGCAATCTTTTTAGTTGTTGTTGTCTGTGTGCATAAACTGGTGCGAGCAGACTCACGAATGTTGTACTGAAAGACCAAACCAATTGTGCAATTTTATGTGTGATCACTGATCAAGAACACACAGGTACTTCTTGCTATCAAGATTTGTTGGTGGTCATATTGCTTTAGTACTTCAATTTGGTTGGCACTAAACAAGAACGCAAAAGGCAAAAGTGTATTGTGTTTTTTGTTCTACTTTTTAAGATTTTTTGGTTGAAGCATAATGATTGACTATTTATCGAACAGATTGAATATGTTATTTGTCTTCTTTTTGGGTCGTGGTTACGTTATTCTAAGCATACCCATTCAAAAAATAAAAATCGGGCGCTGAGTCCGTTCGAACCACTTCGGAGAATGCCCATTAGAGCATATGGTTTCTAACATCAAAGGCCCAATGTTTACGACGTGAACGAGAGAGAGCAAGAGAATGCATTCAATCGAGGCAGCCCACATCCTTTTTGTCTTTAACACCAAGTCGTCGCCGACGTGCATGCCTAGAAGGTGGCATGACTTCTACATCTATAGAAATTCCTACAAATTCACCAAAGCGAGCAATGGTTTCACATGCCTTCGAGTCATCATCAGTTGTGGTGCTTCCTAAAACACCAAATTTGAGGAACTATTCTGCGAGCACAAGAACTGTGGATAGTATGCTATGTCATCATGAACCCCAGGCATGCCAACATTCAATACCTCATATCGAAGAATCTGTAGCTATGCCGAGCATAGCCATGGATGAACTTGAAATTTCACATTTATGTGTCCTCGCTTTTGTACACTGTGCTACATTGGCATATTAATATGATGAGGACATAGGTTAATGGAGTTGTTAATGTGTCCATCATCGTTTGTATATTGTACCATAACTTGCACTTCAATTGTTGCATTTCTGTCCTTGGCTTTGGAAAAGTGATGTGACAGAATCTATGAGATTGACTGTATTCAAGAACCAATTTTAAAGAGATTAAATTTGTTACTCGCTATTATAAAACACAATGGCGTGGGCTCCACTATAAGATAAGTTGTTGGAATCCACTGTCCTCCGCAACATACTCTTTCGCTCTTTCATATTTTTCTTGGTGGAAGTTCATATGAATTACTTGACCGAAATGATCAGGCCACCTACGTTAATTGGATACTACGATGCATGGACACGAATACAGACACGGACACAAGGACACAGAAATTCTAATATAAAAAAATGGGGATACAGACATGGCGGGGGACACGCCACGTGTATATTTATTTATATAAATGTGCAAGACCCTTTCATCCGAATGGCCTTATTAGAATGTGTAGACTTCTAGCTATCATGTTGTAGTGGGCATGAAGGGCGGTATCATGGCAAACTTTGCTTGATGAGTTGTAGAGATTGGATGAACAAGTAAGGCACGTGCATGTTTTTTTGCCTTTGAAGTATTGCGGCATCATTAACAATGACTAGCACCTTTCATATTTTTCTTGGTGGAAGTTCATATGAATTATTTGACTGAAATGATCAGGCCGCCTACGATAATGGGATACTATGATGCACGGACACAGAAACGGACACAGACATGGGAAATCTAATCTAAAAAAATTGGGACACAGACACGGCGGGGATACGCCACGTGTATATTATTCATATGAGTGACACGGCAAGGGACACACCGCTAGCGACCATCTCAGGTCAGTGCTCGATTGGGGTTTTTATTATTTGATCAACACCTGGGCCCCCTTTCTTCAAAATACACAATTGGGTTCAATTCAAGGCAAAAAAAAATCCTTCAAATAGTTGTTCAAATTATCACTGCAGGTATGATGAACTTATTTCGTAGTGATTCTATAAGGTAATGGACTCACCTTTATTCTTTCTCTTGAAATACAGTAAATTTAGTCAGTTTGGGTAGCTTGGTTGTGGGTGTTTCGTGGCCCGATAATAAATTGTACACGAAAAATGTGTGTGAGCCTTTATTAATTCCATGACCACCTACCTATTTTACAAAAGACTCCAATTTTTAAGTTCAAGGTTGACTTAAAAAACATAATGCTTCACTACCTTCATCTGCTCTTATGTTGTTAAATGCAGAGCACTGGTTGGTGTGCTTAGATTTTTTCTGATTTTGTTGATGCAGATCACTAACTAATGTGCTGCTTGGTTTAACTTCTTGCCTGGTATTTACCAGAATTCCATAAGCAAATTGATAGTTCTATGTAGCTAGCTTAACTGTATAGTTGGGGGAGTGCCATAAGTATGGATAATTCTCTTTCTTACCACTAAAAAGAGGATCACATACTACACACTGATGTTTGAGCCACTGGCTAGCAAGTGCCGTAGGCATTGACAATTTCAATCAGGGTGCGTAGTGCCTTAGGCACGGGCAAGCACTAGTTCATAGATAGATCGAAAAAGAACACTAAGAGGAGATGCAAATATTATGCGAAAAAGCCAAGCATGGCCATGCCTCACAAATTACAAGCACCAAATCAATGATTTAGACCCGGATTCCTGGTTTGTAGTACTAGAAGTGTATAACCATTCAATTGAGTGTTAGGCCTTGTAGGTTGAAATAAAATGCTCAATTTGTAATTTTTTTTTTTTTTGGACAAGGGTGTCACGGAGCCTCAAAAACCCCCGTGAAGGTCATAGGTTCTGCCCAACTGACCAACTGGGTTGCTCACTTTCTAGGTTGATGCATAAAATGATAGATTGAATAGAAATTGACCATCTAGGTTGCTTACGTTTTTGGCTAGAACTTTCAGGAAAGAAAATCAGTTTGACTTAGCATGCAAGGTTTATTTTCTAATTGTGGATGATACAGGTATAAGAAAGTTACTGGATTATTTGGTTGCAGTGTTTCAAACTGGGTTCTCTAATCATACAGGTGCAGTTAGCGCTTTGTACTTGTGGATTTCAGTTTGCCATTTGCCAACTTTTGTAGAAAACTTTCTCCATTGTCTCCTACAATTTGCGTGGTGACAGAACATTTTCAAATGCTTCTGTAACGTAAGTATTTTCCCGTGTGGAGTGGTAGTTAAAATATCTTGTAGCAATTACATGTACGGGCGTACGGCTTGTAGTTAAGTTGTTTCAGCAAACCTATGCAGATGTTTTTCAAGGGATTTCCTGACGAATGTAATTCGTTGAAGTCATTGAAGGATGGAGCATTGGAGATGGGGTCCTATGCCAGGCGGGCAAAAGAGTTTACAAGTTATTGTTGGGACGTCATTTGATCTCTTTTCATGGCGGAAATGGATTCAAGGCCTATTTCTTAACTGAGAGTTTGTAGCATCAGCAATAGCGGTTATGAAAGTTCTTCAAAGCTGGCATGCATTCCATCTATTCGAAGGAATTGCATTATCTGTGTTGGAATTTTCCTGACATCTTCTTTTTTTTCTTTTTCTCTTCAAATTTCGGTTGTTTTCAGAGGCGTGAAGGATGTATGGAATTGTCTGATGAGGGAAAAATGCAGAAAGTGCTTGAAATCGTGAAGAGCCGAAATGATTTCTGCACTGTTGTGTTCTCGTTTTTTACAGCTCTACAAGACTTTATACCTCCTCCCAACCCGTTGGAGAAATGAAACCATCTTCTGACGGTTCCATGCTGCAAGTTTTTGATTGATTGAGAGCTTGAATAACTTGAAGTGCGTCCCCTTCTACTATGATCCGAGTATAGTTCCATTTCACGGTTGTTTCCAGAGCACAACCAAAGCCCAACACTTCAATAAGCTGGGGAGAAAAGGAGCCGTTGAAAGGCTCCATAGCTCTAAAAAACAGTGGATTAGACGTGTGGATATGGAACTTTGCTCCGGTTTTAATTGGGCCCATATTACTGGACGGTAGAATTGGTTCCTCGTGATTTAGCTACCGCCTAAACTGGCTCGGACATCTTGCATAGTTCATAAAAAAAAAAAAAAAGTCATTTGGACCCTGGATTGGAAGTGTGGTACGTATAACAATTCAATTTAAGCCAAGTCTTTTGCTAGCTTCCGAGAGTGAGATCAAGACTTTGTCCCCTTAGACGGGTTTCAGACTTTCTTCTAAAATTTTTGTTCTTAAAATGGTTCTTCTGTGATAATCAAGCAGCAAGGCTACCAACACAAGATTAAAGCACCACATGATCAGGAACCCATCATGTATTAGTAGCCATCTTAGAGTTTACCAACCTCGGATTAGAAAGCTAATTGCCTTTGATGTGCTTTATTTTACACTACAAGAACAGCTAGCAAACTTTTAAAATTTTGGAAACCATAGCCCATCTTGTGAAAAGGAAATCCACATGGTCCTAATAAACAGTGTGATACTAAGCCCCAGCATTGATATTTGTGTTTTTTTTCTTTTATAACCGAGGAACAACCCTACAGCCGAGCCACAATTAGACCCGATTGCGTGACCCAAACCTCGGGGGGAACTAGCGCGGCCACACCATTCACAGCGCCCCACTTACTATCAGGGTACTCATCTGGTGGGGAATCGAACCCCTAACTAAGGGGAGTTCTCCCAAAGTCAGTCATTCGCCCTTACAACTGGGGCATACCCTGGGTGTTTCATTGATATTTGTGTTAGATAGACAGAGCCCATCTTGTTGCTTCGATGATGCGATAGGCAGTGATTTTCAACTCCGGACTGGAACAATCTGCCAACAGAACAACAGCACTAATTATGCATATTTACTTCCCCAGGACAAGTGAATTTACCGGGCCGTTTTGTTCGTTACATCTTGACTGATTCTCACACAAAGTTTCATCTTGAGAGGAAGTTTGCTGAATTTGATTCCTGCTTTGGCCCAAAACTGCTAGAACTTCTCCATCTTATGAAAGTATGGTCAATGAAAAATTCTCAGTTCTAGCAAACTTAACATTTGATTCTTATGACATGAAATAAGAGTATACTGATATTACGTACAGAAGCTGTTGGCATCGCATGAAATCATAATTTACGGATTGCCCAGGCAATGTTTGTGACATCACATAAGCGTAATTAGGCATCAACATGGACAAACATTTCATCGTGAACACTTGTTTCGTCTTCTATTTTTCTCAACTTCTCCCTTCCAAAGACACTTTGAATGGTGAGAAACGATGAGAAAAGAAAAAGAAGAGTTCCGTCACGTGTTCGGATAAAAAGAATAGGCGAGAAATGAAGAAAATGAAGAATTATTATTGGTTGGTTCTCTCTCGCCATTTCTCACCAAAATTTTAAAATTTGGTCTTTCTATTCTCAACCCTTTCTCACCATTCAAAATACCTCGTGGTCAGCCCACTAATGCTAGAGAAGCTTCGCCAACAAATGCTAGAAAGGCCAATGATTCAGGGGGACTCTCTTTTCTTTTCTTTTCTTTTTTTCTTCCCGGTATTCTGTGATTTTATTAAGCTCAAACAAAGGAATACAACAAGCCTAAGCCAAAAACAAGGTATAAATCTCCACCTTTCTACACAATTCTATACAAACACTGAAAACGAAAAAAGATAGTGAATCCTACGGGGAGTGTATATAATGTACCGACGGCATGTGGAGCCCATTTTTGGGTCTCACATGGATAATCCAAACCGTTCATTAATTTTAAAATAATTTTCAACTATTTCTGCAAAAAAAAATAGCTTAATTGTTTAAGATCCTAAACTTTGAATGAAAATTTTAAAGATTGCATCAACCCTTTATGCATATCCAATTGAGCTGATTTTTTTCAACAAAATGTAAACCAGGAAAATATCAGGAACACATTAATGCCAACAACCGAGCCTTTGCCATCATTCATTAAAAATTGCATATAACGAGCATTATGCGATTATTCAACTTCAGGGCATTGGAATTATATTACAAAAACAAGCTAATGGCAAGACTGTAAAAGAAAACTTATACACTACAGAAGACAACAACATATCACAAAAGCTAACTACCTCATATACTGATGCATATCACAGACAAATACAGCTTTTACACTTAATTCCTTCGCTCCTTTCTTTTCTGCTTCTTCTGAATTTTCTTCTTCCTTGCGAAGGTCTCAACAAACCATTCATGATACCTCTGGGTCAGAGCGGTCCCAATAACCAACCCAACTGTTAGCCCACTACCATACCCCATGAATACCACTATCCAATAAATACCACTTGTAAACCCGGTTTCATCCTTTTGAGAGTTGTGCAGCGGTGGTGGTGAGGCCTTGGGATTTTCACATGATGTCGACAGAGGGACACCACACAACTCGGGATTCCCATCATATGAACTGTTTTCGAATGTATCGAATTGGTTCCCTTGAGGTATACGGCCTATGAGATGGTTATGCGAAACGTTCAGGACTTCAAGGAATGTGAGTTGGGTTAGTTGCTGAGGGATCTTTCCTGATAGCACGTTTTGAGATAGGTCCAACGACTCAAGCATTGTCAAACTTGCCAAGGATGCTGGTATAGCTCCAGTGAGATTGTTGTTGGAAACGTTTAGCACTTGAAGCCCACTGAGACTCCCAAGAGATTCTGGAATTTCTCCACTGAATTTGTTGTTTGAAAGATCTATGGCTACAAAGGCACTTAGTATCTTCTCAAATTCCCTCTGCGTGCCTTTCTGCGCTATTGTGATTGAATAGCTTCGAAGGCTTGGAAATGTCCAATAAAACGTCCCCGAACTTACATCCACCTGCATATACGTTAACTTTCCTAGCTCGACCATTTTCATTGCATTCCAGTTTTTGAAGTAATTCGACGGCAAGTTTCCCGAGAATCCATTGTGAGAGAGGTCAATGATGCGAAGCTTTGGAAATGCTAAATTGATTTCTGAGTTCTCAATGACACCATGGAATTTGTTAGACCGCAAAATAAGAACCTGTAAATCGGGAAGAGCTCCTATCAAGAAGGGGAAAGTACCCTCAATATGATTATTTCCAAGAACAAGAGTTTGTAGCATTGTGCAATTTGCCAATGTGGCGGTACCTGCCCATGCAATTTATTTTCGCTTAAATCAATCATCTCTATCCCGGAAGTGAATGTCTGAGGAATAATGCCATGAAAATTGTTGGTATGTAGATCGAGCACTAATAAAGCCTCGCTAGAATTGGCCAAACATTGAGGAATCATGCCATTTAAGTTATTGTAAGATAAGACAAGTTCAGAAAGAGAACTATTGTGGCAGAATGATGGTGAAATTTCTCCGGAGAGTAAATTATGTGTGACACGATAATTAGCGGTGGATGGTGGTGGAACCGGGAGTGATCCTTGCAACTGGTTAAAACTGAGGTCCAAATATACAAGTGACTGCCATGGAATGAGGTCTGGAGACTTCTCAAAGCCTGTCAAAAAGTTTCCCCTAAGATCGGCCGATTTCATGTTTTCTTTGGTTATGTTCCAAAACCAAAGTGGTATCTGGCCATGGATTTGGTTATCGGAAAAATACAGGACCTCCAGTTCATTCTGAACACGGAGGAAATCTGGAAACTCCCCGAGGTTGCATGATGACAATGCTAATACAGTGAACTTTGGAAGAGTAGAATTGGTACTGTTTGTTGCAAGCACTGTTAAATTGTTATTTGATAATTGCAACCAAGTAAGGAGTGGGAGCTTCAGAAAAATGTCGAGCTCAACTTTACCACTAAAGTTGTTATTATCAAGACTCAGAATTTCAAGATCCTCGAGGTGAGAGATTGAGCTTGGAATCATTCCATGTAGTTGATTCTCGGAAAGGTCAAGAACTGTTAATCGGGTGAGGTTTCCTAGCCAAGATGGGATTCGACCAACTAGTTTATTTGAGCAAATGTTCAAGTAGGAAAGATTAGTCAGATTACCAACCGAATCTGGAATCGTCCCGGAGAAATTGCAATTGTATAAATCCAGTACAATTAAGGATTCAAGATTACCAATACTACTTGGTAGCGCTCCAAAGAAACTCGTCATCCGAACTCTCAAACTCTTGAGGCGACTACTATGGTGAAGTTCTGGCAAATAACCCGTCAGATCTTCGTTCTCTCTAACGTTTAGACTCTGCAGGTTTGGTAAATGGAAAATGGCCATTGGGAATTCACCATTCAGCAAACAACTCCTAAGATTAAGATGTGTTAGAGAGGATCTATTTGACAAGACAATTGGCACTTTAGAAGATACGTTTGTTGGAACTTGTAATCCATAATTTTCTTAATAATTGGGGATGCATGTATCTTTGGTTAGATACATGGTAATGTTTAGTTTTATCACATTGGGAGATGTAAAGTCATCTAGGGACTTGTGATTCATATTCTAGATTCATCTTTGTAGTCCTATAAAAGGACACCTTATGCCTACACAATTAACAACAATCAGAAATACTATCAAAATCATATCCTCTACTATCAAGTTCTCTCTGGTAAAGTTATAGTTCAGCAGGAGCTCTGTAGGGCTCTGCCCTACATCTCCAACTCCAAAAACTATCTTTTTATTTTTTTATTATATGCTTCCGCTGCCCCCAAAAATTCCAACATGGTATCAGAGCTGGTTGCGTTCAGAATCTGGGCGTAACGATTTTTGGTTACATTCCTTCCCCCTACATTTTTTAATTCAAGCCTCAGCAATGCCCGAACCAATTGTTTTTTTAAAGGCCATTTTTTGAAAAAATGTGTTCCCATGATCCTATGCAAAAAGTTTGAAGCAAAATTAAAAATTTTCAAGGTAGCAAATTGCTACAAAGTTTTTTCAAAACAAAAACAAGAAAAGCCAAAATAGCATGCCAAATGGCAGTGAGCAAGTTGAGAAGTTTTCTTGTTCTTCTCCAAAAAAATTAAAATTGGGTTTGTCTAGCGACACCCACAAGGGAGGCAATCTCCAAACAAAAAAATGGGCCGCAGCCAAATTGAAGAGTATTCAACTATTTTGCAGGATCATGGAGAACCAAAATGCGACCAACGTTGTCAAGATTTCCTTCAAGAATCTCCTCAAAGAGATCGTGGACAAATTCCACATGGCACCACCAATGTGGGAATCCTACCAAACTGTAGGGAGAAAATTCTGGGCAAGTGTTGAGATTCGAGATAATGCTGTTAAAGGCAATTCAATCAAACTTCACAGCTCTCCTCACACAAAGAAGATTGATGCAGAGCAAGAGGCGGCTAAAATTGCTATTGAGCACTTGAAGGATATGTTCAATTTTGAAGTTGATGATTTCAACCTTCAAGACAAGGAGATGTATCGTCAACATCTCGAACAAGTTGACTTCGCTTTGGTCAAAGCACTTCAAGAAAACAAGGCTCTCAAGGATGAAATTGCAAAAATCCAGACAAAGGCAAAGGATGCGAAAATTATGAATTAAGGGGGGGTGTTGGAACTTGTAATCCATAATTTTCTTAATAATTGGGGATGCATGTATCTTTGGTTAGATACATGATAATGTTTAGTTTTATCACATTGGGAGATGTAAAGTCATCTAGGGACTTGTGATTCATATTCTAGATTCATCTTTGTAGTCCTATAAAAGGACACCTTATACCTACACAATTAACAACAATCAGAAATACTATCAAAATCATATCCTCTACTATCAAGTTCTCTCTGGTAAAGTTATAGTTGAGCAGGAGCTCTGTAGGGCTCTGCCCTACATCTCCAACTCCAAAAACTATCTTTTTATTTTTTATTATATGCTTCCGCTGCCCCCAAAAATTCCAACAACGTTCACCTCTCGGAGGTTAAGTACTTTCAGGTTGGTGAGGTTTTGAACTAGGTCTCTCAAACTCGGTTTCTCAAGTTTCAAAACGCTGTCATCGGAATAAGTGTGAGTATTTCGAGACAGGTCGAGGAAAACTAATTTGGAAAGAGAGGAGATTTCCAAAGGGATTTGACCTGAAAAGGCAGAATCCGATAGGTTGAGACTCCTTAGGCTCAAAAGTGATCCAATTCGAGTTGGGATTTGAGAAGAGTTGAAGTGATTGTCAGCAAGGTTTAGCCTCCGGAGGTGAACAAGGGTGAAGAGGCTACTGGTGGAGTTGATAGAACCATGGAGAAAGCTGCTACTGAGGTCTAGGCCAATGACACGACCGGTGTCGTGGTCACACTCCACTCCATCCCACGAGCAGCAATCGTCTGTACTTCCGTTGAGCTTCCATGATTCAACTTTTGGATAAGCGGAAGGATTGACGGAAGCAAACTTTTTAAGGACAAAGCTGTGCTTGAACTGCAGCAAGGCTGAGCTCTCATCTTCATGGCATAGCGGCTGCATGGAAGAGTAAGAGTTGGTCAATACGTTAAGATTAAAACAACACAACATCCCTAACATACAGAGATACAATGATGAACCCATGATTTGTAACCGACTGTTGTTACCAATCTTGGGTGCCTAAGCTTATGGTTATGATGTGCTTTTATAGGTGGAGATCTCAACTTCAAACGCTATTTCATGCCGTAGAAGACTAAGAAGAGTCTTCCAACTGCCACTGTCCTTGTGGGGTTCTCGTAATTAATTCATGCTCAACCCTCTTGAATGGTTGGAGTTGATTCAAATCCTCTCTCTTTTTTTTGTTATTTTTTTAGTCAAGTCACATCCATCGTGCTAGATTCGAAAAAAGATGGAATGCTTGACCGAGAGTCAATGAAGCTGACAAACAATACAAAGTTGCATACTCATTGAGCGCTAGGACAGTGCATTTGGTTTACTAGTGTTCACTCATTCGGTACCGTCTTTTGTAAGTGTATCTGATGTTTTTTTTTGGGTCTTGGTGAGGAGTTTGATTCTAGCTACACTAGTTCGATACTAAACTAGGAGGATTTGTGCTTCAATACGTACAGGTTATTTCTGGGAGCGTCAGTTGATTTCTTGCGGAAATGGATTGATCACGGCATGTTTTTCATATTACGCTAGTTTGAGACGATTTTTGTACTTCGTGTTTTCATTTTCCAATGCAATAAAGAGGAGTGAACTGTGAATGCATTAGCTAATAGCAATATATGAGAGGAAATGTATCCTTAGTTCCAATTTTTCTGGTTACTTCTCCGTAGTTGCGAGGAAAGTCCATAATGACATATCAAAGTTAAAGATTGATTCCCGTTGATGATCATACACGTACATCAAGGTTACATTCTAGATCTCTTACAAATGGAGATGGGATCCACAACATTATTATTTAAAGGGTCCCATCATCACTTGCGAGAAAGGATATAAGAGAATGGATGTAAAGTTGGATTTTCAACATTATTTAATTAATGCTCTTTTCTTTCTTTCTGTTATTTTCTGAGTCAATTTACATCCATTTGAGATAGAAGATTGTGATCAAGCAATCAACCGTGAACCAAAAAAGGGCTGGCCTAGCGCAATGGTAAAGTTGTTCTATTGTGACCTGGAAATCACGAGTCCGAGTCGTGAAAATAGCCTCTCTACTTGCAGGAGTAAAACTGCGTACATCAACCCTTCTCCAGATCCCGTAATAGCGGGAGCCTTGTGCACCGAGTTTGCCCTCTTACCATACTTTCCCTACTAGACGAGGAAGACTTGGAAACAGACAAATGAGAAAGACTTGAAAAGACTTCTGTACATTGAAAAGACAAAAGGAAATCATTTTGCTTCTATTGGACGCCCTGGTAATGTCTACAAACACAATGATTGCCGTGTCCACCTTGAAGAAATTGCTTGTCATAATCCCATGTAGAAATTGCGTAAATGCCTTCCATAGACTCCCCGAAATTCTATTGCAATAATTATTGACCTGAAAACTCGAAAAAGGTAAATATTATTGACCTGAAATTTTAGGTCACTCGAAAAAATGTTCATAAAATAAATAACGATTTGGATCCACTACTACAAAATGATATAAAGATCACGGTACAAAAACTAAAAAGATCTCACTTTTTGTAAAAGCGTAATAAAATGTTATGGATTATAGTTTTAATCTCAGTTATACGAAAAAACTGAGATGGAAAATTTTTTTAATCTCAATAATCTAAAAAGTGAGATTGTAACTTATAGAATAGATCTCAGTTTCAAAAAACTGAGATTATATATGAAAGAATGTGTCTCGTTTCGGAAAAAACTGAGATGAAAAGAATTTTTAATCTCAGTAATCTAAAAGTGAGATGTTTTTGAAAAACTGATATTGTAAATGAAAGAATATATCTCATTTTAGAAAAAATTGAGATAAAAAGAACTTTTAATCTCAGTCATCTAAAAACTGAGATCGTAAGTTAAACTCATATGTTATATATATATATATATTAAATATTTCAATTATATATTGAAAAGTGTGTGTGGTGGAGTTGGTTAAAACTTCTATATAAAACTCAAGAGACTTAGGTTCAAAATCCAATAGGAGAAATAGAGTAGGATTTTTTCCCTTGGGAAAACACTACTTTTAATCTCGGTTTTTTCAAAAAGTGAGATTATTTCTCTATAAATAACCACGGTTTATAATAAAACTGAGATGTTAAGCTATTAAAGGTCACGGTTTTGTCATTTTAATCACAGTTTTTATATTTTTTTGTCACAGTTTTAATGAGTTTTAACCACGGTTTTTATCCTGTGGTTAAAAGATAGAGACTTTTAGTTACACCTTGATAGACCACGGTTTTGAATGCGAGATTAAAAGTGAAAGATCACACCAGATGACTGTGATCTTTATCTATTTTTGTAGTAGTGATCATTTGTGTGGGATACTGAAGTAGACCCCATTGGTTGATACCCCATGGAACATTCCCTCCCCGTCGGTCCCGTAGTGTTTCTGAATATTATTGCTCGGAAGAAGGGCAGAAAGCCCTAACATCATCCAAAGCTACTGGGGATAATCGCCCGGCATACTCACCGCCCTAACATCTAACAGGGAATGCTTAGCCACATAATGGGCTACCTTTAAAAAGAACAAGAAGCGAATAAAGAGATAAGTTGGATACAATCCAAGATAATCCATTCACAATTTGCATAAGTCTTTGATTGGATGAGGGCGTGAATAACTTGCAGTGCGTCCCCTTCCACGATGATCCAAGAATAGTTCCATTTCAAGGCTGTTTCCAGAGCATAACGAAAGCCCAAAACTTCAATAATCCGGGGGGAGGAGCCATTGAAAGACTCCATAGCTCTAAAGTAGTGGATTAGACCTATGGATATGGGACTTTGCTCCGGTTTTAATTGGGCCATGCTCGTGATTTAGTTACCGCCCAAACTGGCTTGGACGTCTTGCATAATTCTTAGACAAAAAAAAAAGAGTCTTTTGGACCCTAGATTGGAAGTATGGTATAACCATTCAATTTAAGCCAAGTCTTTTTGTAGCGTCTGATGAGGGCAATCAAGACTTCGCCCCCTTAGAAGGGTTTGGTATAACCATTCAATTTAAGCCAAGTCTTCTTGTAGCGTCTGATGAGGGCAATCAAGACTTCGCCCCCTTAGACGCGTTTTAGACTTTCATCAAGGAGGCAAATGAAGACATTGAATGCGAACAAAAATAGCGGATCAAACTTTTTCCTTTGTGTTGCATGTATCTGAACTGAACTTTCTTTATTCGCTTCTTGTTACGTTTCTAGGTTGCAAGCCGGCCCCTGAGTACGCGCAATACTTTCATGCCACATACAATAGGTAATTATTGAGATTTGTCCTCGTGGTAACCTTACAAAGGATTGAAAGTTCACCTGAGATAGTATTTAGTCGAGGTGCACGTAAGCTGGTTCGGATACCTAAGTTATAAATAAAAAAAACAAAAAAAAAACTTAGGATTGAACGGTGAAAAGGGCGTGCTCCTCCAAACTCGTTAAGTGTCTTTTAAAGTCATAGATTTTGGCCAACTAAAAGCCTATTGGATAACTGGGTTACATAATGGTTACATGCATTGATTAGAAAAAAAAAATACTCTCAATTGAGCATACAAAAGATGACATTTTATTCTCGATTATTGTTCTCTTTTGCATAATTAGTGCTCAACCCTCTTGAATGGTTGGAGTTGATTTGAATCGTCTATGGTTTTCGTCATTATTTTCTTAGTTGTTGGTCCAAATAGCAACCCAAGAGGGGGGTGAATTGGGAAACTCAATTATAATGTTGAATTTAAAAACTAATTGCTACAGTAGAATTGAATCGACTCAAAATATATAGTCAACAGCACAGTAAGCTTAACAGATGGAGCTAGCTCAATTGCAGAATACAGCAGAGATACAAAGAACCGATTAGCAGATTTCTAGGGCTTTAATATATGGAACGAATCGACTAAATATGCATGCTATTTTATCCCAAGTCCGATTTCAATGACATACCATTCTACTCATGCAATATTGATATGTAAAACTGAAAGTAAAGAGAGTAGGAAAGAGAGAATCGAACGCAAGAATTTATAGTGGTTTGGTCCGCAGCTTCACGGCCTATGCAGATGCTTTTCAAGGGATTTCCCGCAAATGTAATTCGTTGAAGTCATTGAAGGATGGAGCATTGGAGATGGGGTCCTCCGCCATGTAAGGAGCTCAATATAAGGAATTCGTTTCGAGCCTCCAAAATATATGAGCTGGCAGTTCAGTGTGTAATCTTTCGCCTCTTTTCCCCTTTTCCCTCTGCGATTTCCTTCTCTAAATTTAGGGCGCCAACCTCAAAATTTTTCAAGGGACACCCAAAAAAACACCTAAAAAAACACCTCATAGTTCCCGACCAAATTTTGATGATCCGAGCCGCTCAATGAATTAGAACGTGATTTTAAGGGTACCCGCACGAAATCAGCAAAAAAAAAAGACCGGGAAAGGCTTGATCTGAGCAATTTTATCTTAGATTTAATGAACGGTTCAATTAAAAGCTGCTCAAAACAAGCACTTTCTAGTATTTTTTTTTTGCCGATTTCTCGTTGGTACCCTTAAAATCACGTTCTGCACACATTGAATGGTTCGGATCATAAAAATTCGATCGGGAACTATGAGATTGAGATTTTGGGTGTTTTTTTAGGTGTTTTTTTGGGTGTCCCTTGAACCATCCCGATATTATCAGAACGTTGTCAGAGTACATGTAGAATATCGTTAACGGATATGAGTTCAAAGGAAAGGCAGCGTTCCTTTTAGAGGAGTTGCTTTGTGTCATCTTCCCATTGGTACATTCGCATCCCAGTCAACTTAGAGGATTCCACCCTGCTGTAGAACCGGTACCATCATTGCGATTTGGACGAGCCCTAGCCTCCACAAACTTCAAAGTTTCGCTCCAAGCTTGACCCAAGAAATTTCGAACCTAAGAACACGACTGGAAGGCCGAAGGGAGGCTAATCTTTGAGGTTTTTATTTCTTTTATTTTATAAGTCAATTTACATCCATTGAGGTAGAAGATTGTGATCAAGCAATCAACCGTGAACCACACTCTGCCCTAGTAGACGAGGAAGACTTGGAAACAGACAAATGAGAAAAACTTGGAAAGACTTCTGCACAATGGAAAGACAAAAGGAAATTATGTCTCACATCCCTGTTGGTAAACATTATGCTTATGCTATTTTTATGAATCTCCTTTTGTGTTTGTACTTTCATAATAGGCAAGCTAGCTCTAAGTGTTCTCACGGAGATAGCGGCTAAGTTCGGTTGCAATTTCTGGGTAATGATCCGGAAAAAAAATTTTGAGTTAGCGATTGGTTTGGTTTTTGAAAATGGTTGTTGGAGTAATGATTTGATAGAAAAATAGGGATAATGATTGGAAATAGGGTAATGATTGGAGAGAGATAGAGAGAGAAATAGGGGTAATGATTGGAAGAGAATAGGGGTAATAATTGGATGAAAGAGTAATGATTGGAATGAGAGAAAAGTGAATAGGGGTAATGATTACACTTTTTCCGAAAATGTTTTCCGGAAATTGCCGGAAATTGCAACCGAACACAGCCAGCGTCTCCTTTCTAAGTTTTGTCAAACAACAAATTTAGTGGAGAAATTCCAACATCTCAGTGGCCTCACTTTCGAGCAAACCTATGCAAATGCTTTTCAAGGGATTTCCCGATGAATGTAATTCGTTGAAGTCATTGAAGGATGGAGCATTGGAGATGGGGTCCTCTGCCAGGCGGGCAAAATAGTTTACAAGTTATTTCTAGGAACGTCATTTGATCTCTTTTCATGGAGCCAACGGGCGGAGTATCTAATCTAGACAAAATAAAACCACCTCCCAAACCCAAATGGAAAAAGAATAAATACAGACTCCAACAGTTTTTCGCATCCGAAAATCGCCAATTACATTAACAGCCCTAGGTACACTACTATTATATAGTACACTACTATATAAAATCACCCCTAGGTACACTACTATTATATAGTACCTGTATACAAACCTTGTTTGATTCTGGAGCATCGCATTCCTTCATATCTACTGCCTGCGTATCTACACTAGCACTAGAAATAGAACCCCTAGGTACGAGTATGAAAATTACCAAAATTAAGGATTTGAGATTACCAATATTACTTGGTAGCGCTCCAGAGAAACTCGTCGTCCCAACTCCCAAACTCTTGAGGCGACTACTATGGTGAAATTGATTTTGCCTACTATGGTGAGTACCAAACAGTGTCAATTGTGGTAAATTAAGTTGGGTTTAGATTAGGTGTCTTCTTTCGTTGCTGAGGCTCCTTCTCTTGACGTTTTTCTTCTCTCCAAATGTTTGGGCCGCATCTTGATGCGTGATTGCCTACGTATCTCAATCAGGGAATCAGGCCTTTTACATAGTTTCAAAATTACCACATTTGAGGTTGGGTTTCCACTCTTAGTTTTTCTTTTCATATGCTCTTGATTTTGCCTAGGTTACCTAATGGAGGTTGAGTCCCTGGCGAGCTTTTCTTTAAATGCCTTAACTTTTTCACACTTATATAAAATGCATGTAACCAAGGTATTGCGTAACTCACCAAAAAGATTGCATCTAACTTGTCACATACCGAGCTAGTCCAATGTACCGGGACTTTTATTTTGGAACATCCAAAAATACAAAGATGGACTATCAAATTGGAACGGAGGGAGTATCTTTTATGACGATGTTGCTTTCTAATGAATTTACTCTACGTACCTTGCTCCTATTGAAAGTGAAGCATTATATGATGTTAAAACGTATCCATGGTCGAACCTGTAACCTTGATATTACGTATCTCATACGAGCATTCGCTTATGCCCGAATAGCAGATCCTTCCTGGTAGATTTTTTATGCTTCAATCACCCAATCTACAATTCCAAATATCCTAAAAGCGATCCCCCTAGAAGAAGTGTGAAAGAGGGTAAGGACAATATTATCTGCAGCAAAGGAACTTTTCTGGGCACTACAGCAAAATTGAACAAGTAGCTATATTTTGTACAGAAATTTTGGCAACTTGCACATTTGTGTTACTATCTTTCTGAATTTCAAAATATCATAGACTTTACAACTCAATGTCTGACATATGCTTGAACTTTTATAATTTGCAATTAGACACCCGACGTTAAAAAATAGTTATCGATTCGACTCCACCATCAAGCTCCGTCAAATCTTTGATAGAGTTGTCTTACTTGATGAGGATCTATCCGTTAAAAGTTTTCCGTTGGCACCACGAACTTAAAACTTACCCAAACCTCTATCCATACTCATTCCTAAGCCTATACGGCTGTACCAGTCTAGCTACAGATAGTCATTGGGGATGGAAATATACAACCCCTTTTCCATCTTTGCCATTTTCCATCCCCAACTGGAGCATTGAGTTCTATATTAGGGGATGGAAAATGGCTATACAACCCCCCATTGGACTTTGCTCTAACCAAAACCAACCCCTAATCTAAACTCCAGTTTCAAGTCCATACAACCCCTATCATGAACGGTCGAACACCCAACTCAAAAAACAGCTCAAACCAGTCCTTTTTTTTTCAAACAGACATCAGAGAAGGCAGGCTTAATGGCAAAATTCTGCAGAACTATGCCCCCAAATCAAAGCCAAATGGCATCAGAGAAGGCAGGCCTAAAAACCCAATTCAATTTATGTGCACATTACCATGTTTCCTTCATTGATAGTCCAGAGTATCGGTATGCACACAAACTCCCACAAACTTCTTAATTTAATAAAATTCTATAGGATTGACCCCAAAATTTTGAATTACAATTGCTGTGTTTGGATTGTAATTTGAAATTTTTTTTGAAAAAATAGTAGGAGTAATAAGTGAAGAGAAATAGAGAGAGAAATGATTAGAAGTAGGAAGAATTTAGGGAAAATCTTTTGAAGAATTCTTTTTGCGAAGCAAAGAGAACACAGCAATAATCAATTTTAGGCTGCCTGAATGGGGGTTGCCCAACTGTCTAATAACTACTAGAATACCCCTAAGATTTTTGGGAATTTTCATTATAGTCAGACAAAATGTCACTCTTGAAATTTTAACCTTTCTCGTATCATCTCTCTCTCTCTCTCTCTCTCTCTCTATCGTGTTGGGTATTCGTCCAAAAAATTTGTCCCCCGCTGCTTATAATGCATGTCATATAGTAATCGTTTCGATTTCAATTCTCATAAAAGTTGAGCTTTCGCATATGTGGAATGAAAAATGCGAGTCCAGAATCAGTTTGGACAGGATTGACGCCCATGTGTGTGAAAAAAGATTCAGTGATAATATGCATACAGAGAGAGAGAGAGAGAGAGAGAGATATTACCAGTCTTTGTAAGAAGAAATCTCATTTTGATTTAAACCTCACATCTTGAACTCAGGATGTCCCCGACGGTGTCCTGTTTAACTGGGACTTCGCATTTTGAAACTGAGAAGTCCGTTGAAACGACGTCGGAAGCATACATTATAGGAACTGCAGCGGGAATTGCTCTAATTGTGAGCTCATTTCGATTTATCTCAACAATCGAAGCCGTTTATGTTGTAGATCTTGTCATGAATATAAAGTATGTCGAAGATCGTATCAATCGAACAATGATTGATACATAATTGGAGATTATCAAAGTGAATTTGTTTTTGTGAAAATAGATTTTGCTCCATTCCTAGTTTGATTAACAATTGGAATTTGTGTTTATATGAGATTTCGTGGTCACTTGAAATCTTGAATTTTTTCCTTGGTTGAATTGTCAAGCACTCCACTTTGTGTATTACCGTACGAAGGAAGCTCGAATATATTTTTTGAGCTTGTTACGCTTTCAAACCGAACTTGATCAACCTCTAGCTCGGCTCGTTCAGCTCATTTATCAGCTATCATCTTGAGTTTGTTCAAATTTCTTTGGAAAGTAGTTTTCTGTTCTCGCTTGCTCGGACTCGAGAATATTTTGCCTTTTGCCATCAATTAGAGAAAAGTATGTATATATTCATATGTATGTGGTGTCGCGTTCCGTTGATAAAGAACCTTACATGATGTAGTAAGTTTAACTTCATTGAACCAATTTGCTTATACACTTCACAGACAACTTTTATAAGCAGCAGGAAAGAGAACTGTTATGGCAGATTGATGGTGAAATTTTTCCGGCTAGTAAATTATTTGCCACATCATAACAAGTGGTGGATGGTGGTGGAACTGGGAGTGATCCTTGCAACTGGTTAAACCTGAGGTTCAAATCTAGAGTGACTGCCCTGGAATGAGGTCTGGAGACTGGTCAAATCCTGTCAAAAAGTTTCTGTCAAGGTCGACGAATCGCATGCTTTCTTTAGTTGTGTTCCACAACCAAGTTGGTATTTGGCCATGAATTTGGTTCTCAGAAAAAACCAGTACCTCCAATTTATTCTGAAACCGTAGGGAACTCCTTCAGGTTGCATGATGACAATCCTATTCTAGGGAACTTCGGAAGAGTAGCATTGATACTGTTATTTGCATGCACTGTTAATTTGTTAAATGATAGTTGGAATTCCCTACGGTCTGGGAGCTTCAGCAAAATGTCTAGATCAAGTTGACCACTCAAATTGTTATAATCAAGATGAATAAGTTCAAGATCCTCGAGTTGAGAGATTGAGCTTGGAATCATGCCATAGATTGATTGTATGAAAGGTTAAGAATTATTAATCCAGTGAGTTCCCTAGCCAAGATGGGATTTGACCAACTAGTTCATTTGAGCTAACGTTCATGTAGGACGGCTCGATCAGATTACCTAGCGAAGCTGGAATTGTCCCATAGAAATTGCAAAGGGCTAAATCCAATAGACGTAAGGATTCAAGATTGCCAATAGTACTTGGTAGTGTTCCGGAGAAACTCATCTTTCTAACTTCCAATCTCTTGAGGGGACAACTATGGTGAAATTCTGGCATGCTCAATTTGTTTTTTATTTTATTTTATTGAAATTCTGGCATGCTAACAATACCTGGTCCTTGTAGGTTGAAATAAAATGCTCAATTTGTATTTTTTCTGGACAAGGGTGTCGCGGAGCCTCAAGGGATGTGCAATGTAACTTTAATCATCAGTCCATACCTCAACCCATGTGAAGGTCGTAGGTTCCGGCCAACTGACCAACTGGGTGGCTCACTTTCTAGGTTGATGAGGAAAATGATAGATTGAATAGAAATTGACCATCTAGGTTGCTTACGTTTTGCAGTTAACTTCATACTTGTGGATTTCACATAAGTGAGAATCAAGGCCATATGCCTACAACTTGTGTGGTGACAGAACATTTTCAAATGCTTCTATAACGTATGTATTTTCCTGTGTGGAGTGGTAGTTAAAATATCTTGTAGCAATTACATGTACGGCTTGTAGTTAAGTTGTTTTGGCAAACCTATGCAGATGCTTTCCAAGGGATTTCCCGACGAATGTAATTCGTTGAAGTCATTGAGGGATGGAGCATTGGAGATTGGGTCCTCTGCTAGGCGGGCAAAAGAGTTTACAAGTTATTTCTGGGAACGTCAAGTGATCTCTTTTCATGGCGGAAATGGATTCTTGTAGCATCAACAATCGCAGTTATGAAAGTTCTTCAAAGCGGGCATATATTCCATCTATTCAAAGGAATTGCATTATCTGAGTTGGAATTTTCCGACATCATTTTTTTTCTCTTCAAATTTCGGTTTTTTCAGAGGCATGAAGGATGTATGAGATTGATGATGATGGAAAAATGCAGAAAGTGCTTGAAATCGTGAAGAGCCGAAATGATTTCTGTACTGTTGTGTTTTCATTTTTTTACAGCTCTACAAGACTTTATACCTCCTCCCAACCCGATGGAGAAAAATTAAACCATCTTCTGATGGTTCCATGTTGCAATAATAAAGAGGAGTGAACTTTGAATGCAGTGTAGGAATAAATGAAAGAGCTTATTTTCCCCGTTCCGACTTTTCTGGGATTTGATTTTTTAGCTACTTCTCTTCAGTTGTGAGGAAGTCCATGATGACGTCTCAAAATTATAATGTATTACCAGTAAACCAGCAGGTGCGATGCTGACCTGCCCCTCATGTGGCCAGTTCAAGATTCCTGTAGTCATCCACGGTGCTGCATCTTGAGTCATATTTTCAGCCCATTACTGGGATCGATATGGTTGCTGCTCAACGGCTTGTAATGCAATGCCTAGTGAAGCATACCATTGGGAGGTCTTTCTACACGTGTACTTTCTACAACTGCAATAGATGATATATACTGTCATATTTTGTTTCTGAAAGGAATAGATGTGGGCTTTCAAGGTGTTGAAAGCACCTTTGAAAGCCCACATCGATTCATGTATACTTTATCTTGTCTGAGGTTTCCTCGTTGTTTTGAGCAATACCAACATGCACCGAGTGCTGTGATGATTTAGCTTTTAACCATGCTGAGTTATCGTTTCCACTTGGTGGCAACTCTGATCTTTGCCTCTGGAATAGGTTGATTTGTGCTTCCCAGTTTTTTTTTTTTTAAATCTTGGAGTGGTTGTTCTCGTCGTTATTGTGACTAAGAATTTTGGATGCGGCATGTGATTTGGTCTTCCTACTCATTGGAGTTTCCTATGTTTCTTCTTGAAATGGTGGTACTCAGTTATTGCAGGGAGTAAAGTGTAGCAAATTCCCGGGTAGAACTCACCCCCAAAAGCTAGCTATTAAGGGGAGGGTGCGCAAGGACTTATTAACCCCCCACCGAGAGCCCATACTCCCGATGTGGGACAAGTCCCATACCTTGCACTGGAATCACAACAAACCCCACCCCTTTAGAGCCTGTTGGGCCCGGAATGCCCCCATGGATTTGGTTACACAATGTCATTCCATGCGACCTCTCTAAAAACAGACTTGCGGGTGCGATGTCGAATGCCATAAAAGACTTAATTGAAACCCTTTCTACCACCAATTGGTTTTAGGAGAGATGGTGGAAAAGCGGTCCGACAAGTGGTATCAGAGCCAGGATGTCATGGATTCGAGTTGCGGGAGTGTCATCGTGAGGGAGGGATTGTTAGGCCCGGAGTGTCCCTATGGATTTGGTTACACAATGCCACTCCATGCGACCACTCTAAAAACAGACTTGCGGGTGCGATGTCGAATGCCATAAAAGACTAAATTGAAACCCTTCCTACCACCAATTGGTTTTAGGAGAGATGGTGGAAAAGCGGTCCGACAGAGCCGACACCCACGGCGCCAGGTCGCCCCTCTCAGCACCTCCGACTATCCCGTGGTGGCCTCGTCCGAGGAAGGCCTGCTTTGATACCAATGTAACAAATCCCCGGGTAGAACTCACCCCCAAAAGCTAGATATTGAGGGAAGGGTGCCCAAGGACTTATTAACTCCCCACCGAGAGCACATACTCTCGATGTGGGACAAATCCCATACCTTGCACTGGGATCACAACATAAAGCTGGACAGTAAGTTGGTTCTGCACAAGCCAAGGTAAGTCATGAAGACAAAATAAGACACCCCCACATACAGACATGAAAAGAGCATTCAAAATCACTGGTAAAAAAATTTTGAATTTCGTCGAATCTTTTCGAGTTGGTCTTCAAGTCTTCTCATGTGGGTTACAAAATCACCTAACATTTTCATTGTTTAAGGCTGGCAGTTGATAGTTCTAGATGTGGTACCTCCCAGTGGTAAAGTTCTATAACTTTAATATTGGCGCAGCAGTTCCATTCATGGCCAAGTTTCTTTTGACATGCCATCCTTACTATCACCCTTCCAATTCGAAGTTTTTTCCAGGAAGTTTCCACCTTGTTGACTATGACAACAGTCGCGACTATGAACAGACTCACGACTATGGCAGGATGGAACGCCGACTATGACACGGAACGCCGACTATGACAACAGTTGCGACTATGAACAGACTCACGACTATGGCAGGGCGGAACGCCTAAATTATTGTTATTTCTCTCCTCTCTTCTAATTTACACAACAACATCCTTATATATGGTGTTTAAGATGCCATGTTGAAGCTTTATACCACCTACTACTTAGCCTCATCATGTGATTGACTAACTAGATACACACACAGATACACCAGTTTACCAGCAACAACAGAAAGTACATGAGCATTATTTTAGCTATATAAGCATAGCATACAAGAGGTATTAGTTTCCTTTTCCTATTTAAGAGGTTGAATTGTGAATTTGGCAATGATTGTACCGGTTCTACAGCAGGGTGGAATCCTCTATGTTGACTGGGATGCTAATGTACCAATAGGAAGATGACACAAAGCAACTCCTCCAAAAGGAACCAAAAATGTCCCTTGCTCATTGTTCTATTTCAAGTCTCTGTTAACCTCAAGGGGTAGCTCAAGTGGCAACAAGAATGAGCTGTAAACTCAGACATCCTGAATTGAAAACTTGGCAACCTATTTTGGGGCCAAGCTGCAATGGTGAAATCTCTTGTGAATCCCTTGGTACCGGCGTGGATGGCATGCCTTTGACCGAATCGGGAATGGGAATAGTTGAGGTGCATGTAAGCTGTCCCAAACACCCCTTACCGTCTAACCAAAAAAGGAAATTCCAGGTCTCTGTTGGTCTATGGGGACCCCTTTTCCCTGCTTGACACGTTTGTTACATTATTCTCTTCTCCAGCAGTCAGAAAAAAGAAAAAAGAAAAAAGAAGAGCTTCTTTTGTTAAGTAGTTTCAGCTTTAAGCAACCTTGCCCTTTCAGTCCAACTTGAATTGTCTTTTGTTTCAACCTTTTTAGGGTTAGTGTGTCTTTGTAGAAAGCTAGAAGTATCTTTTGGACCATTTCAGAATAAGTAGTTTGTGGGTGCGAGGGCCAGAGCTTCAATGTCTTATATCTGGAATCATACTCCAAAAAAAGGTGGTTCCACAACCCATTCATGATTCAACACACGTACACCTCCACCTGATTAGCTCTTTATGTTTCTTTCTATCCCTGGTCCATTTTCCCGTAAGTTGCCGGGGCCATCGGTAATGTTGATAAGCTTGGGGATAGATAAGGAAATGACAGTAGGGTGTCAACTTTGATCTGTTTCTTAGGCCGTGTTTGGATAATCAATTTGAGGAGGGTTTTATGGATGGAAGCAAAAGATGAAAAACAAACGGAACCGAACCTGAGCCTCATCACCCCTGCTAAAGGATGAAAGGCCATGCTTGTTTTCTTTTGTGTTTGTTTCAGTGTAATAAGTCCAACCTGCCAGAGCTTGAAAGGCCAATCTAGTTTGGTTTGTGCTTGTTTAATGCAATCAGTTATATATATTACAGCTGAAATCCTGTGGATACGCCGAGTTTCTGAGTAATGGGGAGGCTAATATCGTCCGAACTCATCTTAAAGCCAGATTTCGCGAAATATTTAGCAAAGGAATGCCTTTAGTTCAGACTTCCATCTTAAATGAAAGGGTTATAACCAGATTATAGCACACTAATGATCAGTTTGGCATGTCTCTTCTGTGTGCACTAGGACCTGTTCTCCCAAGTAAACCCCGAAAGTGCGAAACTACCCGCAAGGCACATGTATGATGTATCTGTTAAAGTCAAATCTTCGAGGCAGGGTCACTTTGGACACACTGGTTGGTTGATGTGTATGTAGCATTACCACCCGCGAGACCATGTATTAGTCGAGTCGAAGGCGTTGCCAGCAGTTGTTGAACACAAGTCATCTTCTGGATTTTCGGATTTATGCTTAGTCTAGTTATAATACAAAAGGTTGGGAAAGTTTAAGGCATTAATGACAACAGAAAATTTTATTAGAAAAAAGAGAAATATATTACGCAGAATGTGAGGAGAATTGACCAGAAGAAGGAACTTTCTACATCCAGGATGACATACTAAATTAGGATGCATTTTTCTACCTGGTGAAAGTGTTTCTTCTCTGCCTTATATTGTTGTTTACTGATTGCTGAGGTTGTAGAAGGGTAGGCACATATTTTTCAAAGGTCAAGGGTGTCCGGCCAGCTTCCGCATGCCTCGACTAATCCCTTCCCAGGACCGGTCAAATTCAGTCCATGCACGCTAAGACAAGGGAATTCACAAGAAATTACTTTCTTAAGGCCGGATCCCAAGAATCAAACTCTGATCAATTGTGTGGGGCGCAGACCCACCAACCAACCAGACTAACCCTGGTCAACAGCGGTTGTGTTAGCTATTTGGATTGAATTGTTTAAAGTGCAGTATGTTTACATTACATCACTTGATTCGTCATGCTCCATATCGTTTTTAGAATCCAACCATACATCATCTGTTTCTTTCATTATTTTTTCCTTCAAACACCTTTTTTATCCAGATTAGAAAACAGAGATATGGAAAATCAACGACCCGTGGCGTGGTCCGACCCATCGCAATCCCCTGGCATTCAGGCAGGATCAACAGACACCTGGACACCCACATAGGTACAACTATACCATTGGAGGTTAGACTGAGCCATATTCAATTCCCATGTTCGTTTTGTTTAAATTGTTTTCTCAGCTTTCTACCATTTTCTTGGACCATCTAGAAATTCCTCCGTCAGTAGAGATCTGATTTCCTGCACATCAGTTCAAATGTTTCACGTGGGCTGCACTGCCTGCACATGTGGCTTGAGACAAGTTTTTGGTGTCTGGGTTCAATCATAGTTGTCTTTTTTGAAAATCTGTCTCCCTCAGGCAATGATTTCAGTGCTTTTGTTTCATTATGATTGGATTTATTAATTTCTCCAAAATCCATCTTTGGAATGGAGTGGTGAATTGGGAATGGGATTATTGGGAAAATCAACAAGGCCACTTAATTTTTTTTTGGATAGATTCTATATGACACAAATTAACACATAGCAATCTGCTGTACAATTGGCTATCTCAAATCTCTATCCCATTTTCAGGCCTTCCTATAGCTTGTGCATTGAGATGTTCACAACTGCTTACGGACATTGATTAACAAAGATTTAATACAAGTGCGCGCGCACACACATATAACTGGATGTCCGGACCAGCTTGCACGCACCTCAGTTTTAAGTTTGTTAATCACAACGCCTAAGATACTTTTAACAAAAACTTCAAAATTTACCCGGTTACCATTGGTCGGCCAAGTAGTTTGTAGCCTGAGGTTGGGGAGATTGCTAACCTCTGATGAGAAACAAGGATTATAATCAACTAGGCCAGTTGAAGTTAGTTAGCTTTCTAAAAAAAAAAATTTAGGGTTATGCATGTTAGATTTGGCTTCAGATTATTAGGGCTCAAGATTTAGTGGGCAGAAAGAATATACTCTTCTTGCTGTCATGATTCCACAGCCATGTTGGTTGGAGTATAACAGTACATGTAATCTATACATCATTATCCTAAGACCTAATCTACCACCTCTTTGGCCTTTCAAAAACCAATAAAAAGGGGGGGCGGACTATTTATAGCAAGGTGTGATACTCTCTATCCTGAAATGGAATGATAAACAATTGCTCCATTAATGCAATGGGTATTTCTTTTTCCTGTTCTTCCATTCTTCATTGGGTATCCGAAATGGGTGTAAAAAGACGGTTTCAGGGAGTCATATTCATGGTTACGTAATGAAGAATGATTGCCATTATTTTTATAAGGTTAACTCTCATTGGATACAATGAAATCATTCAATAGTCCGGGAGTACCGCCACGTGGTACTCTGGACCACTTTACAACCACACATTCATGTGGGGGCTACGACTAAGTGTATAGATCCCACAAGAACGTGTGGTTGTAGAGTAGTCCGGGAGTACCGCCTGTGGTTGTAGAGTAGTCCGGAGTACCGCGTGGTGGTAGTCCCGGACTATTGACCTATTACGATTTTAGATTTGTATCTCACCATTGTACTTGTCACTCTGGATTATTTTTTCTCATGATTGAAATTGTCCAAACGAATTGAAAAAATAAAACAACTTGACCCCCGAAATCGATAAAAGTTCGTTTGATAACAAACTTATTCCACTCTAAACTTTGTCTCTTATTTTTTTCTGATCCCAGTATACCTTAGTTATTATTCATGAATGGTCTTGTTAGGCATACTCCTAGTATAATTACTGTACTAGGTATTAGTAGATCAAAATTCAAGAAGAATTCCAACATGACTTTGTCTCTAGCAACTTCTACTTACCTTGTCCAATCTCATAACACAAATCCTCCCGCTCAGCTCAGTTTTCTATTGTCCGGTTTGTGCCTTCCTAGATCCACAATATGATCGGAATTGTTCACTAGTGAAACTCGTCAAAAAAATCGCCCACATAAAAAACAAGCTTCGTCAGACATTAATAGCTTTACGAACAAAATAGATTTGTGCCCAAAAAAAATAGACAGCTTATTTTGTATCGTAGTTTGTTCGGTTATATTTGGATTATCATGTTTTTATGCAAGGAATTAGCCAATCAGGCACCAAGTAGTCAGTGGAAAAGATTGCTGACTTGGCTGGCGGTTAATTTAGTTAGTTAGTTGGTTATAGAACATGTTCCAAGTTTAAACAATCTGCCTTCTGGGATCCGCTTCCCTCCATAGTCCATAGCCTCGTCTCTCTGTCTCGGCCGAATTGTAGGTTTTAGCTCAACTCAAAACGACAATTCCAACCGTTCATCTCGTAATTTTTTTGCAGAAAATTCATGTCTGTAAAAAAAAATCAGTTTGATCATATTTTAATAGGTACATTTAAAATTACTTTTTTGTTTTTAACAAAGTAGATGATGAGTAACTTTACTTTTTTGATATTATATTATATCAAAGAGAATATGATATTAGATACACCGCTGATCAAAAAAAAAAAAAGAAAGATATTAGATACACCTATTGACATTCGATTAAGCTGATTTTTCACCGATGTGTTATTCTTTGAGAGAATCATGGATTCAATGGCTTGAATCATTTTCGTAGAGCCGAGGTAGAGCCCAAAGATAGTAGTTTGAAGGGGTACGGAGAGATTGGATATTGAAGGGAGCCTTTCCCTACTTTCTTTCTTCGTTTCGGACAAATATGCTATGAAAACGATGAGAACTTTTGATAATAGTTTCTAAACGATGTTAAACGAAATTATTTCCTATGGTCACGTCCAGGAGAGGGTTGCTACGTCCGGTCACCCCCTCCTTAACCCTTTATTTCACTAAAATAAAAAATAAAAAATGAAACTACTTCCTAATTAAACCTGTTGTAAAACAGGGGGCTTGAAATTATTCTGCTCTGTTTTGGTTTGTTAAAACTTATACTCCACAGAGCATTTGGACAACAATTCCTCACTGAATATATGTGATTTATCTAACTTCTCAAAACACTATTAACAATTCCTCACTGAATTATGTGACTTGGTCTATGGATTTTTTTGTCGTAATTTTTATTCAATCAATAATATAATTTATTGATTGCTTAAGATATTTATCTTTCAATTTTTTTTTTTTATGGGGGGGATTGCTTAAGAGTTGAAATGACTAAAAATTTAATAACCAAACAAAGGAAATCAAATCTCTCAACTGAATTGAGTGTGCGTGTTCAATTCTCCCATCTCCTTTTTTCTGTGGATTTCCTTTAATCCCGGAGGAGTCGAGGACTGTACTACTGCACTTTACTTAAACCACATAATTTAATACAAAGTAATATGATTGGACACGGGGATGCTGTCAAGCAGCTTCCTGTAGAGCAGTGCAGAGCTGCTAATCCAGCCGTTCATTTCGGCATGGACGGTTCGGATCGAATCTCAGCGCATACAGATCGCATGCAAATCTGAACATTCTATTGCTCAATTAAGATCTGAACCGTCGAGTGCTGAAATAAATAGCCGGACCGATCACTTTACACCCACTCTATAGGAAAATGCTCGACAACATCTCACATTCTGTAATTTGATATATGATCGAGCTTAGTCGCATAATCCTTTCAAAAACGCCTTGCGCTCCAGTTCCGAATTCTCGCACTGCACTCACGCTCTCAATCATCGCTCTTGAGGATTTTAGTGGTTCGGGATGCGTTTTAAATGCGCTTTCATCCCCACGCTCCCACTCACGCAACCGCACGCAGAAATATGTGACTTAGTCATCGAGGTGTTTGACTAAGATTTGAATAATCCAGACTAAAGATTTGAATAATCCTGACCGACATCTACTTGTCATGTTACAAATATCTAGCTTAGATTGCCATCACAGTTAGTTAATGAGTCAAAATCACGCTTTTTCAAAAACAGATTTCAACACTGCACAGGGATTTGAACATCAGAAAAGATTGGGGTTGTCACCAATCACAAATTTCCAAGTGGTGGTTGGTGATTGATTTTCCTTTTTGAAAGACATTGAAGATGATGATCATGAGCCTTCCTTTCTATGGTTAATTTCTTGTGGATTAATCAGCCATTACAATGATTTTGTTTGGTGTGTCTCATTTCTTGCGTGGGCGGCTTTAGGTGTGCACGGAAGATGCTTCTGCTGCTTCAGGCTCTCAATTTTTTTTGTTAAATTTTCGGGGCTTCCAAATGTGTTACTATCTTATATTAGACCTATACGTGAGAATAATACGAGAGCTTAATTATTATTTTTGTGACAAAAATAATAAGAAAAATGATAAAAATAGACTGCTTGTCAAGACATACACCCTAAAGTGGCCGATAAGATACGCAATCGTTTCGATTTAGCTGGATATTTTAAACAATTTTCCACCCGGAGCGAGTGGGGTATATATGGGTATTGTCGTTCAACCGGCCATGTTGGCTTTGTGATTTTCAGTTCCATGAACCAGACCAAGCTATCTTTGTTGCAGTACATTGAAGCGATTTGTTCAGTCCATTCCGTTTTGACAAATTCCATTTCATACACTCCCCGATAGCCACCTAAAATACTTTCCATTCGATCTTATCTTTATGTTTCGGATTTTGGAATCTCAAATATCTTCTGTTTCTCTGTTCAAAGTATGGATAAACGCACCATCTAGTAGCAATCGCGATCAAGAACATGAATCTTCAAATAATATTGTGCGGCTGTCTATATACATTGATACAGATACAAAAATCTAAGACACTGAGATATTTGGCGACGAAAGATCTCGTCCACATCCGATAGCAACAATATTCACGAAGATGGGAAACATCGCAAACGCCGCTATTGACTAGAAACAGAGTGATTTACAGACAGAGATAGACACAAGAACATGGATGCATACATGATAATATTCTCCTGTACGTACCTATATCCATAATCAGTGAGAGAAGAGCAGAGACCAGCTGAGCTCGAATTCTACCTACAACCCAAAAGCTACAAGCTGGGTCCCTCAAAATCTCTCACAGGAATTATTCTCCACTAAAAAAAGAAACAGAAAATCACAAGCCCATGAAAACTGGGGCTGGTTAACTGTGAACGGCCAGGAGATTCCGGGGACCTTTTAATCAGCCATCCCTCTGGTAATATCTCCGCTGCCATTATGAAATCCAGATAGATACAACGGTTGTTTGTAACGCCGGTCTCATATGGTCGGATCTACACGTGCACGATACTCGTACCATATAAGAGAGCGTTACAAAAATAACCGATGACTTATGGCTGTTTGGCCAGATCGCTTGAGTTTATGAATGTGCCATGAAACCCGTACGGAACGCGAGACGGAAGCTTGATCGAAGCCTCCAATTCCAGGGTCATGGCGTTCACGATTTGAAGCTCCGATTTCCACGCCTTCTCGTCGTGAACGAAGGCCAGAATGTACCCGTCGTCCTCGGTCTCCGAATTCGGGTCTCGCGGCAAGAACAGAGGCTCGCCGCCGTACTTTTCCTCCCCGTATATGTACTTTTTCACTTCTCCCGTGGACAGGTCGACTTTCGCGAATCCCGAGACTTTCGGCCAGGGCTCGGCGATCGCGAGGTAAGCGTAACGGGTCTTCCGACCGAGTCTGTTCCGGTTCACCATCCCCGCTTCCAGATTGACTTGCTCGGAATCCGACAGAATCGGTTTCCGGGTCGATTTCCCTGTCTTCAAATTCAGCCTGATTTCCGACAGAACGCTCTGTAGCCCCTCGTCAGACTCGTTAAAAATTGAGTCTGGCGGGGTCATACAGGACCCGATCACGACAACTTCATTGTGCTCGGGTTCTTCCCATGCATTCCAGAGATGAAAACAAAAACACCCCGGGGCTTCAACCCACTTAATTTCCGACCCGTCAGTCGAATACTTGTCCAGGATACCAAACCTCGACACCTTCTCCTCATTGTACATTACCGGGGACCCGCCCCTTATCATTTCTTGCAACTTGAAAACCACCTGCTGATCAGGGATCACCACAAACCTCTCTGTTATGGCAAAATCATGCATCATTGTCGCCTCATTCAGTGGTATTTCCACATCCACTGACTTCTCCCCATTTGGCGAAAACCGAAAGTACTTCAAGTAAGGCTTCTTTATCACGTCGTAGCTTAAAGCAAAGAGCTCACCCGAAACTGGGTCGAGTTTCGGGTGAGCAATCATAGTGGAGTCAAGCTGGTTATTGAAATCATACCGGCCGGCGGTTTTCAAGTCCCCGTTGGGGGTGATTTTTACGTGGTACGGCAAGTCGTCTTCGGACATGGCGAGGAGTCTGTTGTTGAAGTAAACGACGCCGGCGTTTGCCACCCCGGTGCCGTGGTTGTGGTCGACGATCCCGAACAGCCCTCGGGCGTAGAAAAGGAGGAGCCGGGCGACGCCGGAGTGGCCGTGGAGTTCGCCGATGGATTTGGGGAAGACGGGGCGACCCATGGCTCGTTCCTGGACCAGCCTCTGGGTCTCGGTGAACCGGCAGGAGTAGGAGGCGGCGCCGTCTTGGAACTTGACGGCGTGGAGCATGCCGTCGCCATCGAAGAGGTGGTGCCCGGAGACGGGGTCGTGCAACGGGTTGGCGCCGTTCCGGACGTAGACGCCGGAAATGCACTCGGGGATTCTCCCGGCGACCGGGAGGTTGTGCTTCACGGGCTGTTCCGGAACCGGGGCGAAGTTTCCGGCGATCTGGACCGCAGGGTCCGCCGTCTTCGGGAGCGGGTGTTCTCGCTCGCGTGATAACAGAGCGCTCTCCACCGCATCTAGCGCTGTCGCCGCCGCCTTCTGTATGAAATTCCATTCACAAGCGTTGTCCGAAAAAGAGGCTGAAGACGGAGGAGGCGGAGGGATGTGTGCTTGATAAGTTGGAGATTGCTTTGGGAAATGGAAGAGAGAACTGTGAAGAGAGCAATTAATGTTGGGCTTTCTGTTGGGCTTTCTGAGAGAGATTGAGGTGGAAAAAGAGCCCAATTCTCTTGATGGAGGAGAGAGCAATTTGGGCTTGGTGGCAGCCCATTTACTCGTACTTGTCGCAGCAGCCATGGCTTCCTATTTTTGGTGTGGTTTTCCGTGGTTGTTTTGGGTGTGCCTTAATTTGGTCTTGTTGTGTTCTTGATTGAGAGAGAGAGAGAGAGAGAGAGAGAGGGGAGGGGGAGGGGGAGGGGGAGGAGTGTGTTTTTTTGAGTTTTTGGGGAGAGAGAGATGGAAGAGAGGGAAGTTTATATAGAGAGAGAAGTTGGGGGGTGGAGGCCCACCTCAAAGATGACCACGTGTTAGATTCACAGAAAGTGGGACTGAAAGGCCTCTCGGTTAAAACAAATTGGAGGAAAAGGGACCTGGCTGCTTCAAACCTTGACGCGATGCCTCTTCCCGAGTAATTCTCGATGCAACGGTTATTTGTAACTATTCTCTCGTTTCACGCCAGTGAAACCTAACAAATGACCGTTGTGTCTAACATACTCTTCTCTAGTCTCCTTTTTTTTTTTTTTAAAACGCCACTCAGCTTAGAGTGACAATTAAATGGTACTCCTGCCATCCTTTTTTAAATGTCCAGTTTCGTAACTCTAATTTATTAAGAAAATATCATCATTACATATTTTACATCAATTTTTACCTCCATTTTTCATAACTGCCCTCTATGAAGACATCATTATTACACTTTTATCAATTAACTTTTCAAATACTCTATGAATTTACTTTTAGGGGCAAAATAATTTTCATTAATTTTACAAAATGAACACTTATTAAGGGACGGTCCAAACCGGAATACTGGACTCTAATAAACAGACGGAAGGAGTAATTTATAAAAAAAGAAAAATAAAACAAGACAAGTTTAATGGTAAGCTTCTTACATGTGCTCCTTGTAGTAATTTCAAACCTATACTTACAAGAGTCAAAGGAAATAATATGATAGTTTAGTCAAACCAATGTAACTTATTTCACGTCTCGCTTATTTTTTGTTTCTGAAAATAATCGGTAAGCAAATAAAACTAGCAATTCGAAAGAACTTGCGAGTTGTGCTTATTTTTTGGTTTTGAAAATAATCAGTAATCAAATAAAGCTAGCAATTCGAAAGAACTCGCGCGTTGTACATTTTCGTAGGGGTGCTTGTTACGGGTTTTTTGTTTTTTTTTTTTTTTTGGTGCAGCTTACGAGTCATTAAATTTTGAAAATCATGTACAGATTCGACTTTTCGCATATGTGCCAAAAAATAATAATAAACAAAATGATTTTGATACTTTTCACTTCCAACATTTGAAAAAGAAGGTTTGTTTTCACAAGTGCAGCTACAACACACACCAAACTACGTACTTTAAACAAAATAATTTAGAGGGGGCCAAGCACCCCTTGCAAAAGCGGCCGCTCATCTCGACAATCGACGGTTCGAATCTTAACCGAACAATAGACGGTTCAGATTCGTACGCGCTCAGATTCAATCCGAGCCGTCCGTGCCGAAATAAACGATTGAATCGGCCGTTCTGCACCGGCTTCGCAGGAGTACTTGGCAGCATCCCGGGAAAATGAAGCTTAAAAAGATGAAAAATGAATACTTAAAATTTGGAAAGGAAAAGGATGGGTAGTTTAAAAAGTTTTTTCTTTAGTTATTTGGCCCATTTATAACATGCAGTAGAAAATCTAAACTTTTTGGAGATGTGGATTTGGGTAGGCTGGGACTAAAAAGAAAGTTGTTATTGCCTATTGGACCACTCCACACGTACAGCCCCCGCGTTCTTTCTACCCTCCAATAAGGGTCGTTTCGGGATCCCATACACTTGGCAGGTCATTATACGGCCCTTAACTCGGACTAAAGTTACATCAAACTGCCCCACACGCTTGTTACCCACCTACAAAAAAAAAATCTCCAATTCACTTCCTCTTCTTCTGCAAATAAAGATTCTGAGTCGTCGATTAGCGAGATGACTGCGGCCGGAATAGAAGATGTTGTCAAGTATCTCCTTGTAAAGCGGTTGATCCGGCCACTCGTCTCGGCAACCGACCGCTCGGATCTTAATTGAGCAATGGACTATTCAGATTTGTATGCACTCAGATTTGATCCGAGTCGTTTGTGCCAAAATAAACAGCCGGATCGACCGCTCTGCATCCGCTCGGCCCTGAGTCCTTCTATCTAACCCTTTTTCAACCCAAGAGTTCTATGTACAAGGACACCGATCGCGACCACAGATAATTTCACAACTGTCATGTCCGCTGCACGTGGAATCTACAACATTTGACGGCTGCAAAGCCATCTATGGTCATTCCTCCTAAGACCAACTTCCTTTTCTTTTTTTTTTTTTCCAATTCGTTTTTACATTATGCTGATTATTATTTTAATTTACGGTCTTTCAATCTTGTGTTTAGGAACTTTAGGGAGAGAAGAAAAAAGAAAAAAACTTATAAACCCTAAACCCCATATCATTTGTAGTTACCATATGATTTTAGTTAATTTATTACATTTATCACTATAGTGCTCAATCCACTTGAGGTCATGGATGACTCTTTCATGCACGGAAAAAGGATGAATTCTATAATCCTTAATTTCCCTAATCATTAACCAAGGAAATGCGCAACGAGGTACGTACTGTTGCGTGTTTGTACAATGCATGGATCCGCCACTTGCCCAATCTCTCGGGAAATGACTGAGAGAGCTCATCGCATCACTTCGGCTCGATCAAATAAATTAAACGAACTCAGACAAGTTGAAAAGCTTAAGACTGTCAATCGTGAGTCATCTGGTATTACATTAAGACCCATCGTTAATTGATATGATTCTGTTAATTTATTCGACACGAGGCTTGACATTCGCACATATTCTCACAAGGAAATAGCCCAACCGGCGGATATATAATGTATGAGAGGTGCAGTGGTTTTCTGATGCATTGATATCGGCGAGATGTGTATCGAAATTCTAACTCGTTTGACATTTTCTTCATATTAATATGTCCGTTGCCTTGTAGGCAGTAGTAGTTAGCAAAACATTCTATAAACAAACCATTCTTCTTCTTCTTCTTCTTCTTTTTTGAACAGGGAAGCAAAAATTTATTAATAAGAAAAAGCATTACAAAACAATCTCTTATTGACAAGAAGCCAACAAAGAGAACCCCCGATGGGCATAGCCTAGAACACACCTAAAGGGTCGAAATAGGGATAAATGTAACATTGAAACCCACAAGAAACCCATAACTTAAATACAACATGAAAACCCAAGAATGTTGAAAACCTAGCACAAAAACTAGAAGGCGCAGCCCTTAGACTACATAGGCCAAGCCGGAGACCAACCCATAGACAATATAGGCCAGCCTAATAAACATAACATTTCTCAAGTTAATTACGTGTTTGGTTGCGACATTGACACTTAATTATTGATTAGATCTCCATTATGCGAACTCTGTTTTGTTTAATCCACTTGTTAATTTTATTGTTGGTTAAGTTTGCGTTGGTTTATCACTTTTCACTTTTCTTCTCCTTTTTCTTGGTCCACCCCTCATTGCTATACAAGATAATCATAATTTATCAACCTAATTGGTCTATCACTGGATTTAATTAATACCCTTTTATATTTTTTTATTGATTTTCACAAGGAACATAAAAAGTACTATGCAGAGAAGGAACACATACGCTATTTTTTTTTTAAATACAAATCTTTGCTAGAATGACTCGATGGTGACATTTTTAATTTAATGCGATCTACGATATTATTGTGGCCAGATATCTTTTTTGAATTTTTTTTTTTACATGCACTTATAAGTATTAAAGGTGGCGACAGCCGGATTAATTGTTCTCAATTTGAGCACTACGAAAGTCAAATTTATTGATGCATTACAGCACCACTTGTTCATGTAATTAAAATGACTCAATGTCAACTTAGGAGAAAATTATTAGAGTGCTAAGTGGCTTTGTGGACAAATGTGCCACAGAAAAAAAAAAAAAAAAAAGAGTTTGACATTGTAAAAGTGCATTGTGGAGAGATAAACTTGATATGAGTAGTAGTGATTCAATTAAAAAATAGATGCAAAAAGGTAGTTTATCTCTTTCCCAATGAATAATTCCTCTAAACAAATATATCTATTAGCTCAAATGATTGTGGCATTGATCCAGGGCTCTTACCCAAGTGGTCGTGGAGGCAAGGATAGAAACAGGGAGGTCTAGTGGCGACAGCCATCAAGACAAAAATTTTAGAAAATATAATAATTTTAAAAAAATATATATTTATCCCCAACTTATATAGTGTCATCTGTTTCAAAAAAAAAACTTATATAGTCTCGTCACCGCTAGATTTTTTTTTCTTATTTTTTCTATATACGAGTCCTAAATCTTCTAATTTTTTTTTCAAGAAATGAGACCAAAAAAAGTATTCAAAAACTAAATTCAATGGCTGAAGTGGAATAATATAAAGGATGAGATGTAATTAAGAAAAAAAAAACTGCGCACTTTAACCCTAAAACAACTTAACCTAAAAAATTAAAATCAGTCTTTTTTTGTGTACTCCACGTGCAAATGACAACCATCTTTAACTATATAGTTCTTGTTATGTTATTTTAATTTTTTCTAGAGTCGATGACTATTAATATTGTGATGCATCTTTTTATTTATTTTCAATATATATTTTGCCACTGCTAAAGGTAAAATCATGATTCCGTCTCTGCGTGGAAGTGGTCGTGGAGGGAGGTCTTAGTGCCCGGTCATGGGATCATCCTCTATGCAGCACTCAACGGCCACCTTTGTGTCTTTATCGTCTTAGCCCTCTTTAGCCATCATGACCGACCTGACTCAGACCCCCAAACGAGGAGTAAGCAAGGTGAATCCCCCTTGAAAGGAATGATGATGAAGGTACCGTTGATGGTATAAACTAATTAATCTCTTAATAAGAAAACCTGCATCAAGATGGAGCCGGAGAGGTCTTACCTTCGAGTTGACGGAGTAACATCAGCTTGCCATTGTCGTTTAATTACTTACTACTAACGTATTAACACAATTATTGTGGTGACATAAAATACAGGCTTAAGGTAATTTTATGTGTGTATAGAAAGCAAATGGTTTACCAATATTAAGCGGAGAGATGATTATTAAAAGTTGCCGCCCCCATGAACGGGAGGTTACCCTGTATGATTTTTTTTTTTTTGTCAATATTATATACATTAGTCCGGGTTAATGGGGTGTTAGAGTTAGCACAAGAGGGTTCAGAGACTGCAACTACACTAGCAGTGGTTTCTCCCCTTATGATTTTACACTTGAATATTTTATTTATGCCTAATAATTTGGCTAATATTTGTTTAAATCTTTGGAGGGGATAATCTATATCCAATGTTACTCCCATGATTGTTGAATTAAGTTATTTAAATTGGAACAAAAAATACGAAAGAGTATTCCTCAACCATGCAACCGAGCCTACGTGAAAAACTGACCGACTGGAATTTTAGCACGAACCTCAAGGGTTGGCTTCGAGGGCGAAGATATGAGACTTAGTTTCAACTCTTGTTGTCAACAACTCTTGAGGTCGTCACCTCATTTGCACACGTAATCATGTAAAACGATCTCGGGAAAAAATGTAAAAATCAGGCGAAACTTCGGAGAAACTGATCTGAAACACCTTGTACTGGCAATAAGATTTCCGTGGTCCAGGGCATCTGTGGTGTATAGCAAAAACAAAGAAACGAAATATGCAGGAAGGGAGGGTGTGACGGCCCACTGGAAGGGATTATGTTGGAAAGGACAAGGAGGCATATGAGCAACACATGAAGTGGTCGGATATTAATTTTGGACCCAAAAAGTTGGAGTTTCATTTAATTATAAGATTTTGATAGCTAGGCCTCGAATGAAGAATAGACTACATTTAAAACGAGCATTTAAATAATCTTTGAACAAAAAATAACAGAGATTTATAAAATGAAATAAAATGTTAAAACGGCCCCGCAACAAACTAGGAAGCATCTCAAACTAGGTTAGCACTCTAAGCATCCGACAACTTTTAAAACTTCGCTTGCTCTTCATCTCGTAAGCCTCGTTACAACACAAAATTCACAACAAAAAAAAATCCCGAAATTTCTAATTTTCAAATGACCTATGAATATATGTTTCATTTAAATATTCAAAACAAAATTTTCTTAGGACTCTTTCAGGAAAGATTTTTTTTTAAAATTTGTGCCATTAATTACCTAAACGGACGATAAAATATTACACAGTAAATGTAGTCTAAGTTGTTTTGTAGCGAAACCAAATGTGGACTGATAATGAATTTAAATGATTGTTGTGATGGAGAGAGATGGGGTCCAATTTGTTCGCGTGTGACGCGGACATTATCTGACGTACCAGCTGGGGACACGTCATGCCAATTGCCAAGCCTTTGAACTAGTGTGATTGGATGGACCCACGCAGCCGGCAAACCGTCGACGGCCACAAGAAGAAGGCCACATAGACCTCCACCGTGGCTGCCAACATGACCCACTCGTCACCACCAAACTTTTAGTCCATGTTCGCCCCTTGTTGTTGAGAAGATTTTCAGCGTCGAGCGGGTATTATGTCGGAGTATTCGGGTTGTTTATTTTGGTTTTGAACGGCTTAGATTTGGAGAGAGAGTGTTTCAATTTGGGCAGTCCAATACACTTTTGGACGGTCCGGATGTGTTGCTCAAACACCACGTCGGCCAGGGGAAGTGGTACCCACTCGGCACCCAAAAATTTCTTCTTGTTGTTGGAGTAATGAAACGATGCACATACTGCACGCATGAGCGAGTGAAAGCGGGACCGAGAGCTTGAAGCGTCTTCCCAAAACATTCTAAACTTGAAATTTACGACAACAAGGGATTGAAAGCGGGAATAGAAGGTCTAACGAAAATAATGCGACTTATTATTACGTAAATTAATTCACGTGCACTAGCTTTTTCATGTCAGTGTTAATAAATGGAAATTCACACAGTGTTAATTATGTCACAATTTACAAGTGAGAACATGTAAAATAGAGCAATTCACTAAGAAATAATTTGCTTGGTCAGCTTTGAATTGGTTTTTGTCTCGTAACCCAGTCTCACAAATTTAATATCTCTGGGTACATGTTATTTATAAGAAAATTCTAGGTGACAAACTAGATTAAAAATAATATATAATCTCGTAATATAACAAACTTATGGCCTAGCGGCTTGTATTGAAGGGGTCTAAATGGATTATAATTATACTTCGAGTTGATTTTAAGGAAAATCCACGATAAACAAATAGATTCAGAGAGGTGTCAATGTGCAGCTACTTTGTGTCACGAGTGTGAGTGATTGTGTTTTTGTGCTTGTCTTTTTAGTAATCTCTTGTAGTAATATTTACTACATAGTAGTAATAAAATCTCTTCTTTTTTTTTTTTCGTTTTGAAGAAGAAGATCTAGTGCTCCAATTATCCTTTCTTACCACACATTGACAAGAGAATGGGATTCACACTCTTTGTGATCAGGCTCACGTCAATATGTGATGACGAGATAATGCTCCAAAAGCATTTAAACAATTTGGTTTAGGTTTCCGGAACTACCCATTCTTGTTGAGCCCGATTCCCAATGAATTGTTTCTACGATCACTCTATCTATTTATCTCTCTTTCCTTTGCGATATCCTCAAAACCTAAACCGAACCAACCATCCACTCCAATGAAATTATTGGGAGAAAGGAGGATAAAAAGGGAAGAGAGGCGGTGCATGCGTCAATGATGGAGTAGTACTACTGATGCAAATTCACCTCACCCCCCTGTTGTTTATGGCCGGGCCAAATGTGCCTTGGGCCCCCCCACCTCGTTAAGGCCTTCTACCTTGTCGGTTCTTTGTCCGGGGCCCCACCCTCATTTCTTTGACCCACGACGTTGGGTCGGAGCTGACCCCGGGGACAATAGTCTTCGCCACTCACAATGGGGAATAATTTTCGCACTCTTCAAATTGCTAATCGCACTCCCGAATATAAATTTTCGCACTCTCTAAAGTAAACAATTTGGGGTGATGTCCGTACTCTCCTTGAAAATGCGGTTAACGATTTGGGGTGACAATTTGGAGAGTGTGAAAATCACTCCCCTCACAATCATGCAACAATTTTGCTAACAAAGAAAAATCCTGCAACGATGGCCTAGTGGCAGTTTCCGAGTACTTGCCACTGGAAGAAAAAGAAAACTATAAAGGGATAAAGAGATTAGGATTAAAAAAAATAAAAAAAATTATTGGGTTTCTAGCTACAAATCGAATTGGAGAAAATTGAAGTTAGGAATGTGGCCATTGGGGTTTGGCTCTAGTAGAACCCTTCGCTTCCACTCTCTAATATTCACGTTCTATGCTTTTATTTTCGATTTTCGACTCTCGTAAACACGATTTCGCTTGCGCCCACGCACATGCGTAATATGACGTAGGTCTCACTTATGATTCGGGTATGAATTATCCATCGATATCTAACCTTGCAAAAGAGACTCAGCATTTTTCACGTTGCCGATAATAGAACCTGCTAGATCAAAATGATGAAAGAGAAGGGACAAAGGCAATAAACTAGTAGAATATCGCATGGCGTTAAGAAATTCAAAAGTTACGAGGATCCCGGTGATATGATACGATCTTCATGGATTAGTCAATTGCAATTTGGTTAATTAGGTGGGGTATTCTGCCAAACTATTAGTTTCATGCATCTCTCAGAGGAAAGTTATTTTCGGGGAACTTAAAGAATCGTCCTCCTGTATCATTCCTCGTAAGTTTTCATCCTTTGACTTTTTCCCACTTATGTTTTCATCCTTCCTCTTTTTTAATACCAATAGTACCCTTATATATATATATATATATATGAGAGAAATTAGGGACGAGAACTCAAGTCCCCCGTCCCCGCGATTATTCCGGCCATTAATATCCCACTGATTTCGCCTTCCAATCCAGGAAATCTCTACAAAAATGGAAACCATTCCATTTGAACTTTGGGCTCTTCATTTTTCCGAAAACCATTCAATCCGCAGTCCTCCGTCCGAACTCAATCGCGGCAACGAAGATAGAAAAATCGTCCATGATCTCACACGTCCCCACCACCACCGCTGATTCCCTCCTCCCTCTCGCCAATCAATCATCCTCCGTTGTCATCAATGAAGCCGACGGAAATCTCCCTTCGGTACCGTCGCTGTCCACCGATTCCCTCCTCCCTTTTGCCAATCAATCATCTTTTGTCGTCGATGAAGTTTGATGGAGAAGTGGGTGCAAATTTTCAAGAGGCCGGTAGTCTTCGAGGTTCTTAGCCAGATCGACGGCCCAGTTGGTTTCCAAGTCACGAAGGGGTTTCACCATGTGGAATTGCCCACAGTTATTGCTGGCTTCTCCTTGCCCATCCCGCCGCCATCCTTTGTCGCCATCCCACAGACATTACGAAAGAGTTGGTTATATGATGCTAGTACCTGGTTTGCCACACAGTGGGTTCATGGAGCAGCATGGTTTGAAGGTGAATCTCTGGGTTTTGGCTTCCAAGAAGGTGGTGATGGTTTTAATTTATTTTTTTTTTGTTTTGTTTGTGGCTTGTTTCGGTATCGCAAATAAACCATGAATTGGCAATAAAATATATATGGTTTTTTGTCGTCTTGTTCGTGATAGAGATAAACCATGTTTTTGTTTGGTTTATAACTTGTTTGGGTATTCATGGTTTATTTGCAAAAATAAACCATGAATCGACGATTGAATATTCATGATTTTTTGTCATCTTGTTCATGATAGAGATAAACCATGTTTTTGTTTGATTTATGACTAGTTTGGGTATTCATGATTTACTTGCAGAAATAAACCATGTATCGACGATTGAATATTCATGATTTTTTTTGTTGTCTTGTCATCTTGTACCATGGATTTGAAGTTTTTTTCTTTGTTTATGGCTGGTTTGGGTATTCATGGTTTATTAACCATGAATAGGCGATTGAATATTCATGTTTTTTTTTTCTCGTCTTGTTCGTTGATTTTTTTTTTTTGGTTTATGGCTTGTTTGGGTATTCATATCATGATTATTAATGAAGGTTTCCATGACGATACACGGATTAAATGGTTCTTTGTGTATGGCTGGTTTGGGTATTCATGGTTTATTAACCATGAATCGGTGATTGAATATTCATTTTTTTTTTCTCGTCTTGTTCGTTGAATTTTTTTTTTTGGTTTATGGCTTGTTTGGGTATTCAATCATATCATGATTATTAATGGAGGTTGCCATGATGATACACGGATTAAATGGGGTATTCATGGTTTATTAACCATGAATCGGCGATTGAAATCCTCCTGTTAATTGCAGGACTATGATGGCTATATTCTAATCCCTTTAATTTAGGAATCTCAAAATTTCAAACGTTGAAATCCTCATGTTAATTGCAGGACTATGATGGCTACATCCCTTTAATTTAGGAATAAAAGGGATTTGAAACGGAAATTAAAGGGATTGAAATCCTCCTACTATTACTCACTGAAATTAAATGTATATATCTCTGTATACATTGTATATCTTACTAGAAGGGTAATAAGGATATTTCACACATCGAAAGGATGAATACATAACAGTTCAAAAAGGCCTGGATGAATACTTACATGAGGTGGGGAAAAAGGATGGTTATTTAAAAACTCCAGATATATATATAAGGTCACCGTCCGTGGCGGTAGAAGGGTTCTAAAAGTTATCTCCCCTCTTCCTTACCACTTGAGAAAAGTTAGGTTTCATTTTGTTCTTTGAATGGCTTACAACCTCGGAAAATGATAGTATTGGTCACCAGTCTGAAAAGCAACCTTCCAAGTAGTTTGAAAATTTTAAATGTCCCAAGTATAAGATATTGATAGTGCTTATTTTATTGCGTAAGATAATGATTAATCAATTTGAATGGCCTAAGATTGTTGCTTATGAATCATAAGTACTCCAAGACCCTTTACCTAACACTTTGACACTTCCTTCACCAGGTATCCAAAGCTTGTTGCCTAACATCCAAGCTCCTCGGCCCGGGCTAGCTTCCACGCATTTCGGATTAATTATTACAGTCATTTCCACCCTCACACGTACAAGTGACGATTCTAAGCTAAAGCTCGTGCTGCGGCCGCTTTAGGCCTCCAAAAAGTTTTGAATTTCAGAGACCCCTCCTACTTTTTACCCTTTATAACAGTCCAACAAAAAGGCCTCATTTTAATTTTTTTTCTTTAAGCCTCTGAAAAGTCAGGGCCAGGGCCGGCTCTACGTGAGGTGAAGTGACCCCAAAAATTGTTGACAAGGAGAATCGTCCGAAACCGTAAGAAATAGCAAACCTCTAAGATCACAGGCCAATACCACCAGGCCAACCAACCCATTAGAGTTGCCTAACACATCTTGTTTCCCTTCAATTGTATGTAGTCAATTTTCGAATATAGCCTTCAAAGATAGAAACACCCTTGGCTTAATTTTACCTTAGTATTTTACACAAAGGGAACGAAAAGGTCCCTATCCTCGTAATCTTTCGTTTGATCTTACGTTATTATTCTAATGAGTACTCTATCTCAAAAGGGACCAATGGTGAGAATTCCCAGAAAGAGTTCCCCCGATATTGAACTAATTAAGGAAGAAAATTATTAGTTAGGTCGTTTTCAATTATATACTTCAAACGTAATCAGGAGCCATTTATGGCTATTTTATTCAAGTATATGTAGCTTATAATTGGATTCCCGATGTGCAAATCAAACCAAACCAAACCAAATCAAGGTTCAGAAATCTAACTAAAATTTCTATTACACGGCGTTAATATGTTCGGCTTTAATTAGTTTTATACATTGTTACGAGTCGCGGTCTCTTTCTCTGTCCCTTCAACTAGTCTTTGTCAAATCACGTTAAGCTCAGTTGATCGTACTCTTGTAGCCAATGGAAAATTGAAACGTAATTGTTGGAGCTCTCTCTACGAACCTACCTTTCCACCTCCCACCCAATGAAAAATCGAAAACGCGATTGGAAAACAGTAAGTAGTTATACATTTTCAAACGCACAATCGAAACTAAATCATTGATCGATCGACCATGCGTGCAAGCTAAGTCCGAAATTAGGTTATCCAAACCTGATCCAGCTCTGATTGGAAATCTGATGCGATCACAGCTCCAAGTCACAACGGGTCATCAACCTACGCGATTGGGCCACGATGCGAGGTAGCTGGCTTTCACGTGTCATCGCGACCGACTGCGTCGAGTCGTGATTCTAACTCACCATTGCATGGCTAAAGATTCGGACGAATCCAATAATAATAATATCTTTTAATGATCGATCCTAAAGCAAACAGGAAAATTCACAAAAGGTGGCCACATCCCAGGCGTGAAAGCCAGACCGGGACAAACTGGATAAAGTAAAATGGTCACCTCATGTCTCTGCTTTAGCTAATTATTAATCTGGGTGTCACATCGAATTTGTTGAGGACGAAGTCGATCCATTTAAAAAGCCTCCAATCAAGGGAAGGTAAAAAAAATCCCAAAAAATTGACAGTCTAGAGAGAGGAGAGAGAGGGGGGGGGGGGACGAATGAAGGGTTGTTTTCAAATACACCAATGCAACTGGTTTAACGGCTAAAAACTGTCACAGAGGGATCAGCCGTTAAAATGGAGCCACGTTTTAGTATTACACAGAAGAATGTTGGGACGAAGAAACGACAAGAAGAAATCGCACGAGAAAAAAGTGTCTTTTGATTTGGAGGTGTAGACCGATAGAGACTCACCGCCCACCTGTTAAACCGACTTTTTGGCGTGTCTTTTTTCTTTTCCCGAATGATCGAATGTTCAGGTCAGTTTATATATTCATTTATCGCCCACCGTTAACCGACCTTTTGGCCCGGTTTTTTTTCTTTTTCCTTTTTCCCCGAATTTTCAAGTTATTTTGTATACACCTCGATTGAAAGCATATACACTAATTTAATTCTCCAAATTCTGTGCCAAAGTACCTGCTATTTAAAAGTTGCTTTTCTAATTTAGCTAGTTACTTTTTGGATACACACTGCATCAAAGCTCTCTATTGTAATAAATACTCGTTTTAATCATTTTTTTTTATTCCTCAAGTAATACAAAATTAATTTGAAGCATTATACCATTTCACATACACAGTGCCGAATATAAATAAATTAACCGACAAGAGATGATATGAACCGCTCATATAGTTGGTGTTGTTGAGAATGTCATTCATGGAAAAAAAAAAATCATAATTGGGTATAGATAGATATTAAAAAAGGTCACATTTTAAAACTAATTTTAGATACCTACGGATGTCCAATGTTCGATAGATATCATGAAGTGGTTGTTTGTTACGTGCACTTGTCTTGAAAGCTATGAAACAGTGGCTTGCCTAAACTACACTGTAGCAATTTTGGGCTTTACGTACGCCGAGGGTCGTTGTAAAGAGGGTCATGGAGGATGTTTCTTGAATTTGGCCTAACCATTTTACCTAAACATGTGCGGCCGGGGGTTTCTAGAACCAACCCTTCTCCCTCGACGCGGTTTCGATAAGTTTTCTCTTCATTTATCACTCACATCTCTCTTCTTTTTTTTCTTCACTTATTACTCTTAAAAACCTCCGTCAAAATATTCAGCTCAAAGTACCGGCCGACGAGGCAGTGAGAAAGCAGAGGGAAACCGAGTGAAATTGACTGACCAAACCGGTTTGAGCCGGTGGTCAAAAAGTGGGACTTCTGTCTCTGTCTTTTAACCGACCGCACTAATAAAAATACAAGTTGACCATATCTTTTCTGGCCAGTAAGAAATTTCCAAGTGGATGTCTGTCTATTTCACCCAGAGTTATTGGGGGTGAGTGGCATTTTTAAGCTTTGGAAATTTCTAAGACCTTACCGGACTGAAAATGATTTTCCAGGGTAGGGAGGGGTATTTGTCATTGACTTCTATACTCCTATTATGTTGTTTGTTACAAACCCTCTTCTACAAATATTTCACAGGGGCCCGTACAAGCGGTGGAACATGTAGTTTAAATCGATGCAAAGCGAAAAATTTTACCGGGGCTTGACATGCCGCTTTTGCTAGCGGGGAGGGTGACCCGAATAATCTTGCTCTTAATTGAGTTGAACTTGTGCTTGTAGCACTCTTACCACTCTTACTTTCACCTTCCATGCCCATGAGCTAACCCTTTGATAGATAGCATTTGGAGGCAACAATTCTGATCAAATCGGATGTCTGTCTATTAAGTACTCTTTTTTTATTTATTTCATCTAACACAGATATAATAATCTGTATAACGTGACACTGTCTCATTTGTGATTGAAGAGTAGCCCGTTCACACGATCGCAAAATAAGTTGTGCCATTGGCAAATCTACAATCGATTGGGCTCCCCAAGATTAGTTGAGATACGTGTAAACTGGCTCAAACACCTGAGTTATCAAAACAAATATTAGTATGTTTCTGAACAGACTCAACTAATCATCTTGAAATGCAATCACTGATGAATTTAACCTCTGATTTTATCAGCACCTTTGTGCCATCAAGGGTGCCATTGTCTAGTTAACTTAGGCCCAACCCATTTAAGATTCATTTCAGAGGAAACACTATAGGCCCACAAAACAGGGCCTTGTGTTCCATTTTGGTATTAATTTTATGCTTCATGGCGGCCCAGGAAATTTTTACATGGGTAATGACAGGGAATGCAGGGCTTGGATCCGGGCTTTTGCAAAGCCCATCAATAGCACATTTTCCTTTTTCTTAAAAGGTAAATGTCTTTAATCACTTGACCTTACCCTAGCATGATCGTACTTACTTCGGCTTTGGATAAATTGGATTATTAGTGTGTAGGCTCAAATTCTTAATCTCGCTCCAACTATTAGCGGTGGAACCACAGAAGGTATGGTACTGGTAGAGTCTGGTCGTGAACAAAGATTTGTCGATACTTGCGTTCATATATGGACAACAAGTTTGTAACCTGAAATTCGGTCGCTTGTTTAATTCTTTTCGAATTTCATTTTGTGGGTTTCAGGGTTGAACTTTGCTTAAGTAGACGTTTGTGGGTTTTTGAAATGGACTTTGCTTGGTTTTGTGGGGGTATTCTGGAACTTTGCTTAAGTAGATGTTTGTGGGTTTTTGAAATGGACTTTGCTTGGTTTTGTGGGGGGTTTTCTGGGATAGTGAAAATTTCAGTTTGAGATTATTGCATTCGGCCCATCAAGGACAAAGGAAGTTCAAAGCCATCACTAATGGGCCCAGTATACCGATGAATGGGCTTTGAAGAGTTGGGCTTGGTTGAGGCCCATATTAAAATAAGTTCTAACTTTGGTTTGATTAATTAGGGTCCAACAAGGTTTCTGCAAAAAGGTTGTTTCGAAAATACAAAAATCTTGAGCACAAAATATTTTTGAGTAAAATATTTTACTCATTTTCTCTCATTTGGTTGGGCAAAAACAGTGTAAAATGTTTTCCTTTCAAATTGTCCGTTAGTTATTTTACATCAGCCTTCTCTCTCACTAGCTTTCTTCACCCCTACACTCCTGGAAATGAAACTCTAGAGAGATTATTAACCTTGAATGAAGTGTATAAGCAGAGATCATTGGATATCTTCTTCCCCTTCCTCCATTATCCTATTTCTCATGTTATGTTTTGTTATGGTAAATTTATTTGTGTATCAAACACTAAAAAATATTTTACAGGAAAATTATTTGTTCCAAAATCATTTTACAAAATATTTTTATCGTAAAATATTTTGCGTCAAAACAAACGAAGCCTAATTTTCTAAAAAGGAAAACATGTAACATGTAAAAATAGTACCCAGCGGGGAAAAAATCTAGGACCCAAACATAAACAACTTGAATTACTTGTGCTCGAGCCAATCTTCGGCTCGTTAAAAACATGTTTGAGCTGATCGAGTTTAGTTTGTCACTTATTAAACATGTTTTTTAAACTCTTTAAGTTTAAAAAATTGATTTTGGCATTCTAATTTTTTATGAGGACACTTCAAAATTTATCTTTTAATGTGTCAATTATTAAACATGTTTTTTTAGTTGTTTGTCACCTAAACATGTTTTTTATTAAACTCTTAAGTTTAATTGCAACTAGGACTGAATAATTACAGTCAATAACCATCTTCATATACTTATATTCTACAATCGATTGGCGTCCTAGGATTAATCGAAGTGCGCGTAAATTGGCCTGGACACCTGAGTTATAAAAAAAAATGTTAGTATGTTTCTAGACAGACTCAACTAATCAGCTTGAAATACAATCACCGATGAATTTAACCTCTAATTTTATTGGAATGGGAGGGACTATAATGCACCCGTCGCACTACACTGTGTAATGCAGCCGATCCAACCGTCCAACTCAACACGGACGGCTTGGATTTAATCCGAACTCCTACAAATCGTAGCCGTCTATTGTTCGGATGAAAATTCGAGCCGTCTATTACTGACATGGACAGACGGATCGACGGCACTACACGTATAATGTAGGGGTGCACTACAGCACCCCGAGCCCAATTTTATCAGCACCTTTGTCCCACCAAAGGGTGTCACTGTAGTGCCATTGTCTAGTTAACTTAGGCCCAACCCATTTAAGATCCATTTTAAAGGAAACACTATAGGCCCAAAAAACAGGGCCTAGTGTTCCATTTTGGTATGAATTTTAGGCTTCATGGCGGCCCAGGAAACTTTCACATGGGTAATGACAGGGAATGCAGGGCTTGGATCCGGGCTTTTGCAAAGCCCGCCAATAGCACATTTTCCTTTTGTCTTAAAAGCAGTTTTAAATCACTTGACCTTACCTTAGCATGATCGTACTTACTTTGGCTTTTGAATAAATTGGATTATTAGTGAGTAGGCTCAAATTCCTAATCTCACTACAACCATTAGCGGTGGAACTATAGAAGGTCTGCTACTGGTAGAGTCTGGTCGTGAACAAAAAGTTGTCAATACTTGCGTTCATATATGAACAACAAGTTTGTAATTTGAAATTCGGTCGTTTGTTTAATTCTTTTCGAATTTCATTTTGTGGGTTTCGGGGTTGAACTTTGCTTAAGTTGATGTTGTTTGTGGGTTTTTGAAATAGACTTTGCTTGGTTTTGTGGGGGTTTTCTGGGGTAGTGGAAATTTCAGTTTGAGATTAGGAAAAATGACGGCCAATGATATGTTTTGATAATTAATACCTACTAAGGATATTTTCACCATTAACAACTATTCTCAGCATGTTATTGGCGGGTATTAATTATCAAAACACGTTTTGGGCCGTTATTTTCCTGAGATTATTGCATTCGGCCCATCAAGGACAAAGGAAGTTCAAAGCCATCACTAATGGGCCCAGTATACCGATGAATGGGCTTCGAAGAGTTGGGCTTGGTTGAGGCCAATATTTAAATAATTTCTAACTCCGTTTGATTAATTAGGGTCCAACAAGGTTTCTGCAAAAAGGTTGTTTCGAAAATACAAAAATCTTGAGCGCAAAATTTGAATAAGGTTTTGCCTTGATGAGTTTGCCAAGCCTAACATTTGTTTTGATGTAAAATGTTTTTCAGTAAAATATTTTACTCATTTTTTGTCATTTGGTTGGGTAAAAACAATGTAAAATATTTTTCAAAGTAAAACGTTTTACCTTATATGACTGAAAATGTTTTCCTTTCAAATTGTCCGTTAGTTATTTTACGTCAGCCTCCTCTCTCACTTTCTTCACCCCTACACTCCTGAAAATTAAACTCTGGAGAGGTTATTAACCTTAAATGAAGTGTATAGGCGGAGATCATTGAATATCTTCCCGTCCTCTATTATCCTATTTCTCATATTATGTTTTGTTATGGTAAATTTATTTGTTCCAAAATCATTTTACAAAAAAAAAAATTTATCGTAAAATATTTTATGTCGAAACAAACGAAGCCTAATTTTCTAAAAAGGGAAACATGTAACATGTAGGCTCCATTTGTTTCGATGTAAAATATTTTTTCAGAAAATAAATTTCAAACTTTTATTTTTTGGTGTTTGGTTGACACTAGAAAATATTTTTAAAAATCGACAAAATAGTGTTGAGAGAGAGAAGGGATGCTTACGGGAATCGAACCCTATCCATGTGCATGAGGTATAAGGGAGACACCAACTGCACTCCACTCCACTTGCTGCTAGTATAAAGTTCAACATCAAATATTTTTCACTAAAACATTAATTTGGATTCACCACATAATTTCATATCAGCATAATGAGAAACTTTTCGCTGCTGAGCGGGTACCACATGGCGGTATCCATCGGCGAGTCCAACCGTCCAAGCGTGTTTTGGACGGCCTAGGTTTATTCCTTCTCTCTCCTCACCCCACCGCTCTCTCTCCTCTTTTTCTCTCTCTAAAATCTAGACCATCCAAAATACGTTTGGACGTACGACTGCGATCCCTCGACGTGTACCACACGCTTGGCACCCAAAAACTTATCCAGAATAATAGCATAAAAAAACAAGAAAGAAAAGAAAAAGGTGAAAGAAGACAGACAAATGATTCTCAATGTCAACGTTTGTTTTCTTCGTATTATTAAATAATTAGGACATGATATGTATGTGGCTTTTACATGTGAAAAATGCATTGTTAGTTTTATTGGAATTGGTCTCAGGCATTTGTTTGGAGTCCAAGAGTGTTTTGGACCCAACCTTTTATATATATATATATATATATATATATGCATTTGACTTCCATTTTTTGGTCATAATTGATGCCTAGCCCCCCATCTATTTTCAATGCTTTTTCATGAATAGGGATTTCATTAGGCTTTCGAAAAACAAAAACTCCGGAGTATATCTGATTGTCGAATTATTTTTTGAATAGAATTCTAAATATAGGATTATGTATAGGAAAGAATGTGATTCGTCGGGATAATAGATAAGACTATATATCGTATGAGATTAAATTCTACAATTAATTTTTGATTTGGAATGAATAAAAAATGTTATAAAGTGTTTTTAATATTGGACGAAGAGCGAAATAATTTCTAAGGGCAGGACTAAATAAAATCACCCCTTATATGGTAGTATTTGATAATTCCTCCTAGGCATGGATACTAAATTGACAAGTAGTTCCACCATAACCTAGTCCAATCTTTATACTTCACGCAACATACGCCATATTAACTTATCCAAAAAAATATGTGGCGTCGGATGTTCCCCAAGGCTCCCTCCCCTAATCCAGGGATCAAACATGCCTTTCAAGATCAACGTTTTGTTAAAGAAAAAATGGCAAAAAAGGAACAGAAAATCGGGAGGACAATATAAAATTCTAAGCATAAATTCCCGATCTAAAACTTGATAAAATATGACCAAAATAAAAAAAGTTCAAAAAAGTATCAAAGACAAAAAAAAAAAAAAGAGTAAATATTTAGATGTAAACTGGGAACAAAAAAGGTTAAAAAAGGAAAAATTTGTGTATATCTTACTCTTAGTTTGACTTTGTTGTCTTTTTAATTTTTCTACCTTTTCATGGAAGCTAGGATGGAGCTAGCTAAAAGAGATAATTATAGTAATTTTTCCCTTTTTTTCCAATTGGAATATCTATTTTGACTTTTTGTAGTGAACCAAACCCTAAATACACGATACAAATATACAATGAACTTTTAGCAAAGAAAATCAACATAGTTTGGGGGAATTGTAGAGCGGTGTAGTCGGTCGCTCATCTCGGCAATCAACAGCTCGGATCTTAATCGAGCAATGAACAATTTAAATTTGTAAATAATTTATATGCGCATAGATTCGATCTGGCCGAGTGGTCCGTGAAAAATAAATAGCCAAATCGGTCACTCTGCACCCGTTCGATAGCATCCCCTGATCCAGTAATTGCTTCATAGGAGAAAATCTGATGTCGTAATCACTTTGTACACGCCCACCATGCGCGTCATTACTTTACTGATTATTTTAAGGATTTGGATTCTAACCCGCAATTTGCTCAATTATCAGCTTGATTTGCCTCCGTTCTAGTTATATGAACCGTTCACTTTGTAGTCTCTATTGATATCTATAACCGTGCAAAAGATCATGTTCATTGGTGTCGATCAATAACACATTTTCTGATATAAAAAAAAATAGTACAAAAAGGGTCTCAGGCGCGCCGGATCGAATTCATTTGTATTCGTTTTGCTGAAGAGAAATGTATCCTGAGCAGATATTGATCGATGTGCGGCGAATATGATTTCTGGCGTGGTTAAATTACTTGACGAGATCTACAAATTGCAAAGTGAGCGATTTTGATCTTCAAGACGGACCCAGATCAAGCCCACGATCGGACAAACTGAACACTGCAGTTGGGTTTCCCCAACGGCCGAGAATCTGAGTCCTTATTTTTTAATTTTTAGTACCGTGATATTTGATATGACTATATATCCTGCTATGGTCTCTTGCCGAAATCATACCAACGGCCGCGCCGGGCCGCCTTTGGCCACTGGACGGCCGATCCAAGCCATCCAAAATTTTTATAAAAAAATGAGGGTGGCAGGAATCAACGGCATCCGATTTATATACACGAAAAATAGGGTATTTGGATCAAGCACCCTACATATATACACGAAAAATATGGTGTTTGGATCAAGCACCCTACACACATCAGATGCTATATATACATGAAAAATAGGGTATTTGGATCAAGCACCCTACACACATCGGATGCCGTTGATTCCCGCATTGGCCCCCTCGTTTTTTTTATAGAATTTGGACGGTTCAGATCGGCCGTCCGGTGGCCAGAGACGGCCCGACATGGCCGTCGGTACGATTTCGGTAAGGGACCGGTCGATCCCAATAGCTTTATGGATATAATTGTGTCTAATTGTTTAATTTGTTTCATTGTGAAAACACTATTTCATCATGTTTTCTTTTCTAAGGGTGACAGCAAACATCAATTCGTCTGTAATTCCGCAAAGATTTTTGGGTTTTTTTTTTTTTCCTTGTTTCGTCCTTATTCAAAAGAAATTCATGAGTTTTTAGTTTTGTGCGGTTTTTTAGACTTTATCTTGAATATTTCAAAAAATATTTGGGTAAAGGTAATAATTTTTTGTTTTTCCGATTTGTCTTGACGGGACGAATCAACAATCCACAAAAGTAAGACGCAAAACTAATAAACGCAAAAAAAAAATTTAAATGAGGACAAAAAAAATATATCTCAAAGAAACCCTTAGCAGAACTTTAACCTTAAGAAAACTTTTTTTTTTGAAGGCAACGTCAATTGGGATCCATATAGTAATAAACTTCGAATATCTACAATTATTTGTAAATCAGGGGGTATCGCTCAATCGAGTAATCCCTGGAGTTTGTCTTGACTGAATGATGACCATAAATTCATTAATAGTAATACTAACAAAATTACGGGAAAACATACTCCGGTGTCTGGTCTGGTCTGGTCAAGCTAGTGTCTGGTCTGGCAATATGCATGCATTGTAGATGTATTAGTGTTTCTTCTCCGAAATGATCCCAAAATTGATGAACGACCCACATAATAGTGATACAGCGTAGATTTTACATTCAATTGGTGATAGTAATTAATTGCGTAAATGAATCCTAAGGCTCTGTTTGGAACCTATGGAAAGGAAAGGAAAATAAAAAAAAATTTCCTTTCCATTGTTCGGTTGAAGGAGAAAGTGTGAAGAAAATAAGGATTTTAAGTGTAATGAATAGTAAATTTTCCCTCTTATTTTCCTCTCATTTTCCTTTCCTTTTATTTTCCTTTCCTTTTTTTTTTCTTTTCCACTGGTTCCAAACAGAGCCTAAATTTAACACATTAGAATCTATGATTTTTTTTTTTTTTTTTAGCATCAAACATGTTTCTACCATAACCTAATTGTTTCTTTTTTTGTTTTGTTTGGAGAGTGGAGTTATGTTCTTTTTTTTTTTTTTTTTTTTTGGTGAAAATACACGGACACCCCCTCATCTATCTTGATTGGACACGGACACTCCCTAATCTTTAAAAACGCCCATTCACACCCCCTCATCTACTGAAAAGGAAAAAAACCCTCAACGCCGTTAACGAAATGAACGAAATGGCAAATATACCCTTGGTAAAATTACACAAACACCCCTCGTCTATCTGGTTTGGACACGAACACCCCCTAACCTTTATAAACGCCCATACACACCCCTTCATCTACTGAAAAGGAAAAAAAACCTCAACACCGTTAACGGAATGAACGAAATGTCATGGCGCCTCTGTCTCTCTTCCTCTCCCTCTTCAACTTGCATTGTGATCATGGCCAACCCTAGATCGTGAAGAAAACCTTAAGTTTCGAAGAACATCGGATCGTGTATACTGTAGAAAGCTGTACATCGTGGCCAACCCTATATCGTGGCAAACCCTACTTTGGAAGGTATGTTTCAAATGTAAAAAAATCCTAGATTTTCTTATTAAATGGCGCAAATGTAGATGAATATGTTCATATTATATGATATATGACATATGAATATATTAGGGTTTTTGTTTGGGAATAGTAGGGTTTTTTGAAAGGTGTTGTACAGTGGTGACTTCGATAACCTTTAAAAATTGGGGCTTTTATTGTTTTGCATTTGCTTGTTATCCATTTTGTATTTGAAGTACTCAATGGGGCTTTTTCTCCACAACGGCAGTAGGAATCAACCCAGTTTTGGGTTTGTTTGGAGTTATAGCTCTAATTGCAGCTATTAGATCTGTGGTTGGTGTGGCTATGTTGGCTACTATAGCTATTGTTGCCACTTGCCACCTTCCATGGCTGCCGTAGAAGAGAGAGAGAGAGAGAGAGAAAGATCTGATATAAAGTGAATGAGGAGTGAGAGAGGGAATCTCAAATATAGAGTGAGAGAGGGAATCTCAAATATAAAGTGAATGAGGAATGAGGTATGAAAGGCAATTGGGTATATATTGCCGTTAAAGGGCATTTTTGTCTAAAATTTGGCAAAAGTATTGACATGTGCCTTGCAACAAACGGTACTCAAACGGAAGGGTGCTCCTTGGGTAACGGTAGAAGATGAGGGGGTGTGTATGGGCGTTTTTAAAGGTTAGGAGGTGTCCGTGTCTAAACCTAATAGATGAGGGGGTGTTCGTGTAATTTCACCTCTTTTTTTTTGTTGCTTCTAATAGAATCTTAGACAGTATCAATAAATACTTAGGCTCCGTTCCGCAACTCAAAATAAGTACTTATTTTTTAAGAAGGCAATTTCAAGCTTAAAAATCATGTGTTTACGCAAATAATTTTCATATCACTATGGATCTTGTTTGATAGATCTCATTGAGATCTTTAATACGGTGCAAAAAAAATTTAAAAAATATTTTTTATTTACATTATTTTTGAATTTGAAAATGTGAAATAAACTGCTTATTTTTTAAGAAGGTTTCTGGAACGGAGCCTTACTCACCAAAATTAGGGACGATAAGTATAACTGCCATAACAACAATGAGTTGGTCGAGTAAGAGCATGACTACAAATAAGAAACTTTATTCTTCCAAGTTTGCAAATTCGACTCCCACATCATAGAAGAACTCTTGAGGCTACGATGGGTTTGCTTTGTCGTCAAGCTTGGCCCACTAGGCTACCGCCTAGGCCTAGGGCCTCCAGTTTTCAACCCAATTATTAGGCCCCCAAATATCAATATATAATAGTAAATATTATATACATCAAGTTTTTTTTTTGTTTTTTTTTTGTTTTTTGAACAAACTCAGAAGATTTTGATTACTCGAAATCCGCCCAAAGGGCTACAAACCCCAAATCGGAGCCCATCGATGGGAACAAACCCACGATAAGGGTTATCCATATGGTTTGGATAGGAATACTCTGAGTACAAAAAACACTACCCAAAAGTGGTAGAGAAAGTTCCACACAGGGAGCGGACAAAGACGCAAACGGAGAAGAAGACGACAACTGTAATTTGACGCGCCTCACCGTCCTCTTCTCCGACCAACTCTCAACGGAAACAAAAACACCCACAAAGGGTAGTAAAAGTTCCACGCAGGGAACAACCCTCCCCGAAACTGGAGAGTGAGAAGGCAAAACAAAAACTAAAATTAAGAAAAACACCTCCGGAGGAGAAGCCTAGCCACCCTAGCTACACCACAATGCCTGATCAGACCCCCACCTGAGCCACGGAGGAGGAGGAGGAATCGGGGATGGGGGTTTGAGAGGGGAAAACGGTAGAGGAGTTAGGGGGAAAAGAAGGTGGGACATGAGCAGAGTGGAGGAAAGTGGTAGAGCGGTATGGTGGAGGAGGGTGGGCGGCTGGGGGGGGGGGGCGATGGAGGTGGGAGGCGACAGCCCCACCCCCAAGCAAAAACCTAATCTTCAGAAAAGTTTAGAGAGAGAAAGTTTATAGAGAAGGGAGAGAGTTGGTAATTGGTCAAAGTTTTGTTCAAATAGGCAAATTTGGTATAGCTATAAGTTTTGTGTGCTTTTATTGAGAGGTCTTGTGTTCGAGGCCTAGACCCTTCATATGCGAACGGTTTTTTAGCTTATACAAAATAATGTTTTCAAGATGAGGCAAACATAAATTGAACTTACAAACCTTGAAGAGGTAAGGATGTGTGCTGTGAACCAATGAACCACAAGGGGATTTTTCTTCTCATTCCGAAAAACTAATCTATATAGGCAAATGTGAGAAGCCTCATTTTAAGAGATCGCCTAAGGTCTTGAAAAACCTGTTTGCTCTAACTTTCAGAGTGCTAAATATTAAACTCGTCCTACCAAAAATAACGTTGATGTATAGCAGCAACTTAGCCATCACAAGGTTTAACATCACAAAAATGTACTGTCACTATCTAACCCTACCATTACCAAATAAACTCCTTTTGAAGGTTTCCTCCTTGTACCATTATGTCAAAACTACCCTCAAAAGAAAATAATCTACCAGATTTAACCAGTAATTTATTTGCTAATCATTGTTTGAAAAAATTATCACGATGACACAAGCTATTTTTTAGCACATATTCAGAATATTTAAAACAATTCTGCGAGTTAATATAGTGTACATGAACAAACTCTTCCCGCTAGAGTCGCGATTGAGTCTATCAAAGCTATTCAGAATCCCGCTCGGGTGGTAAATAATTAAATACATAATAAATTATTTAAAACTCTGAATATATATAATCCCATAACTACTCTATATATCAGTCCAAAGAGCAAGTAGGCTGGCCATTTCAGGATTTTCAGAGATGAGACACATCAATGAAAAATTTACTAGAAATCAGTAAATGAGAGGATAAGGAGCAAAAAAATAGGAAAAATAAAAAGGGGAACAAATTTACAATCCCAACAAACCAACCCCAGCATAAGCAGTCATGAATGACATATCCTAATCCCGCTTGTTACACAAAATACCAAAACCCATGCCAAAATCCTCTCTCTCTCTCTCTCCATACATTTACACAATCTTTCTCTCTCTAAATAGAAAACAAGAAGGGTAGTAGACAACGCCAAAGGCATAGGCCACCTGTTGTTCAGTTGTTCTCTCTCCATAAACCACCACCACCATCAAAAACCAAACAAAGATCAAAACTTTGAGCAAAAACCCTAATTCCCTTTCTCTTCCTCCACATTTCTCCAAATGGGTCTGTATCTTTAGGCCATAAATACACACACACACACAAATTAAAAGAATCCCTCAGCACACATTCAATGATTACCAAAATCTGATAAACCCCACCTCCTTTTTTTCCCCTCTGTGCACAGCAAGGAAATTTGGTTTATAATCCCTTAAATCATTTCCAATTCTCTCTCTATATATTCATATATTTAAATTTTACAGTTTTTTGTTGGGTGTGTTTTGATTCCATGGCTGCTGGTGTTGAGGGTTTGGGTGAGGCCGCAGTGGTTCAGTCACCGGAGACTGACACTGCTGCTAATCGTAATGCTGAATCGGTGGAAAATGTTGATGATAAGGAATCTGATTTGAAAAAATCAGAATTCAAAATGCAAGAAATCGCTGATATGTTATCTAAGCTGAAGCTGAATCCGATGGCAAAGGAATTCTTTCCTTCATCTTACTTGGTGATCGGTCCAAATCGCGATCAATTCGGGCCTGCTGATGGTTTCTCTCCGGTTAACAATCAGCTTTTTGGCGATGATGGGTATCCGAATAATCGCAGGGTATACGATTGAAATTACAGAATTTTACTTTTTAAATATTGGCTTTGATTAAACCTTGCATTTGCATTTTGATTAATGGGTTTTCGTTATCTTGTCCTTAGATGGCCTTTTGTGGGGAGTTTAGTGCTCATGGGTTTAATCTGTTGAATTCCCACTTCAGATTTTGAGTAAATTTTGGCTCTTATATGTTGGCTTTGGTTAAATTTTGCATTTTGATTAATGGGTTTTTGGTTATCTTTTCTTTTGGATGACATGTTGTGGGGAGTTTAGTGCTCTTGGCCATGGGTTTAATCTGTTAAATTCCCAATTAGGATTTTGAGCTAATTTAATCTGCTCATGGATTTGATTGTATTCTGTGTTATGAATGATGGGTTTTCTGTATCTCACTATTTGAATGCAATTTTATGGATAGGTTAGTTGTTTTAATCTGTAAAATTCCAACTTCTATGTTTAGTTGATTTTTTGGTGGTTCTAATGGAAAAGTGGCTATACTGAATTATTGTGTATTCGTTGAGATTTCATGGGTAGTTTTATGTTTCAAAAACAACGTTTAATGTTTTCAACCCTGTGTATATTCATCTCTCTTAATCATTGTTAACTGATTTTCCAAATTGACATGTGTGAGTCCTAGAGAATAGATTTCAGATTTTGGTTTGCTGGAAATGTGTTTTTGATAAGTTTCTTTTGTCGGATTTAAATGAATGCGATCTTTTTATCGGTTCAAGTTATCCGTAGTGGATGTAGTCACTCATCAATGTGATGCAAACAATGTTTCTGACGTGCCGCGTGTTCATAATCCATATCTGGATTTGTCATTTTCCCATTTATCCAACTACCTTTTTTAGGGTCTATTTGATAGCTGTTACTTATTTTGTTAATAACTGGCCCTGTACTTGTTAATAATTGCTCGGTTTTTAAAAGTTGGTTCCACAGAATAGGTTTTCTCTGTCTGGTTTTTTGTTCCGGTTTTAACCTTCCGGGCTTTATTGTGCAATCTTGATCCACCTTAGTGAGTTAGTGTTATTTGCAATAAATTGCTTTTCTTTTCTTTTTTTTGAATAGGAAAAAAAAATTACTTTTCTTATGTCATGTTTTCCTAATGGTTTTTGAATAAATGCAGTTTGTGGGAGTCCTAGTGGGTCTTAACTTTGGGTTTAACCACTTTCCATCTGCTAGTGCTCAACTTAGTTTCAAGAGGGGTCCGTGAATTTTGCTCATGTATTTTGTTGTAAATTGTTGGCTATTGTAGTATCTTGATGTTTTCTTGAAAGCATAATCCGCCATTTGAGTATACGTATTTTTGCACTAATGGCTTGTTATGGTCAGTGCATGCTATTTGAAACTGCTTTACTCCAACTTGCTCATTTTTGTTTTCTAGATGAATGGGTTTTATGACCTTTTCTGTTGTCATCTGGAAGATTTATGGTTGGACTTCGTAATTTATTAGATTTTTCAGTCCTGTCTTAAATAGTTTGATACGTATTAGCTTTCATTACTCATGTTTGACTTATGAACGGACATGTCCACTAATCTTCTCCGCCTTTCTAACATATATTCCCATTCATGTATACTGTTTTCTCAGAAAGTTTTTAAACCATGAGGCTGCTGAATATAAGACGTACTCCTTTCTCTGTAATTTGACTTGTTGTATTGGATTTGGTTTTACTTTAAGGGTGCGTTTGTTTGACTGGATGTGAGAGTGTGATGGGAATACATATCCAACGCGGATTTCATGTCTGGCGTTTGATTAAAATTTTTATGACCCGGTTTATACAACGGTTGGATATATATTTCCAAAAAGTGTGAGTTTTTAATACCATGAGGAGTGTGGTATTAATAATCTCATCGCTATTAATCTGATGGGACTACATACCCTTCACTTAATAGTCCCTTTAAACAAACAGGGCCCAAGAGAATTTAGTATAGTTCTCATGACACCATTGACTTTTGTGAAAATGCTTACATTTTTGTGTGCGTCTTTGCATTTGGCAGAGAAGAAATAATTATAACCAGGGGAGGAGGAGGTTGAATGGGAGAGCTTTCAGGGCTCAAAGAGAAGAAAGTATCAGGCGAACGGTGTATGTTTCTGAACTTGATCATAACGTAAGTACCAGACAGAAATTAGTGTGCTTGTATCGTTGACATGCTGCTGATTCATTAATCTTTTATTTACAATAACAAAACTCTTGTACCATGTCCAACTAGGTCACCGAAGAACAGCTTGCTGACTTATTTAGTAGTAAATGTGGACAAGTAAGTTTGCTCACTTCGATCACAGTCAATCCATTTGTAGAAACGTCTTGATAAATCGTTACTTAATAAAAGGCCGTTCACAGTTAATGTTTTGGACGGGCAGTTTTAAAATTTCATTTGACGTTATCGAAAGCAAAAGCCTAATTGAATCAAAGGACATTAATTATTTGCATACACCTCCAAGTTTCCATATGACACTTCATTGAATGCATTATCTTCCATAACCATCTTCATGCCCCCCCTCCGTAGCAACACAACTGGCAGATCCATAAATTTTCCCATCAGCACCACCACTATCAACTTCCACCATGACAACCATTTCTGCCTTCTTTGGCAACTTGACCCAAATCACATTGCACCACCGTCACCATCGCTGCCACGGTGCTGCCACCTCTTTTCTCTGTCAACTTGACCCGAATTAGCCAATCACCACTGCAACACCTCTTTCCCTCCACCAACACTTGCTTCATAAGTTTTCTCTCAAAAAATATGATCCCATCACTCTATCTAATGTGTTTATGATTGAGAAAGACCCACATCACATTCTCTTTTTAGCTTTGTAATTTTCATCAAATCTAAACCTATAAATGTAACTTCCTAGTTAGAAAACTTATTTAATTTGGTTTATGTGGATGAATCTTTTGTCGCGTAGTTGGCAATGGTTGCTAGCTGTGGTGTCTAATTTGTGAGTTTGAGTCTCTTTTGTTGCTTATTCATGGATTTGATCATTTCTTTTTGTGGTGAGCATCATGGCGGATGTTTTGTGGGCTGGGGTAAGTGTTAATGCTTCATATTAGAGCTTGTCCCACATTAAATTAGTTATTACCTCCCAAACTAGTGTATGAACCACAACAACCTCTCTACCCATTACCAATTGGTTTTGAGTTGGATGCTTTAACATGGGTATCAGAGCTAGGCTTCGAACACTTTTGGATTAGACCCTCTTGATTGATTGTCTAGTTTTTTGTGCCTTAAGCGCACCTTATTTCCGAATTATTGCCTCACAAACTAACGTATGAGCCTGGGCGGCCTCTCCACTTATTGCTTATTGGTTTTGAATTGGATTCTTCAGCACTTTATATTTTGATGATGATGAATGGACCTTAAATGTTGTGGCAGGGCAACGAGAGTGGTTTGTGGTGAATGGGTTGCCCAGATTGGGTTGATCAGTTTTTCTTTTGATTGTGATTTCAGTTATCCATTTGACTATGTAAATGATTTGGTTATTATATGCTTTCTTTTCATCTCCAAAACATTCCCCCTCCCTTTCTCCTTTTTCAAGAAAATGTATTTTGTAGACCTCAGCTGAAATAGGAGTGGTTGATCCATTCAGGATGATCTTGTTTAACTTTCTTTTTTGGGTATGTTTGCTTTGAAGGTTGTTGATTGCCGAATTTGTGGCGATCCACATTCACGTCTTCACTTTGCATTTGTCGAGTTTGCCGATGAGGGTAAGTTGGTTGTTTTTTTGGCTGAAATATACTCTTGGTAATATAGACGGTTTGATTTCCCACAGCTCACTGGTTATGTGGTATTGATGTGGACAGTAAGTGCAGGAGAAGCTCTTAACTTTGGTGGGACACTAATTGGTTTCTATCCAATTAAGGTCTTACCTTCAAAAACTGCTATCCTTCCTGTGAATCCAACATTTCTCCCCAGGGTATAAAAAACTCTAGCTATTTCTGCTGTCACTTTTCTGTGCTTGCCCAACATGCTTCTTCCAGCCGGGTTAAACTTTGTGTTTTTATATATATGCAAATGTTGATCCTTGTGATTTTGGATGATTTTCTGCTATATACAGTCTGAGGATGAACGGGAGATGTGTGCGAGGACGGTCTACTGTACAAACATTGATAAGGAGGTATAAACCCTTTCATCTTTCTCCAGTGATGGCTTTTGTGTTACCTGTTATGCTTTTCATGATTGCATCTTCGGTTTTTTCAAATGACTTGTGTTGGTTGGGGCGTGAAGTTCCTCTCGTCTTTAACAATTTTGATTAGGTAATCTCAAGGAGCTGACGCCCAAATTGGAAGTTGAAAATTGAATGAATTCATTTCCTATTTATAGAAATACATATTGTTATTTATTTGATTTTACTGCAGATCTCTCAAGCTGCTGTCAAGTTCTTTTTTGAATCATATTGTGGCGAGGTAGGATGGTGACCACTATTCAGAACTTTTCTTATTTTTCCGAAGTTCTCTTCTACAGTAGGTCAAGTTTTCCTCTCTTGTAGGTTTCTCGCCTGAGGCTTTTGGGGGATAATGTGCATTCGACTCGCATTGCTTTTGTTGAATTCGCTATGGTGAGTTCAGTTTTCCCTTATCAAGTTAAGGGATAACTTATTGCCAAGATTCTGTTTCTTCAATTAATGCTTCATGGCAGAACTGTTATTCTAAATGGCATACTACTTTACATTTATATCAAATTCCTGAGTTTTTTGCTATGTTGTGTGCAAGCTGCATGTATGTCCATATAAGACTTGCATGCATGTCCCAACTGGATGAGCTTTCCTTTTTGCAGCCTATCAGAAAAGTTAAAAAGCTTCTATTTGCTGCTTAGTTTTTTTGGAATGTTTTAAATTTTTTTAGGTTCATACAAAAGGAAAATAGGGGGAGAAAATGGTTAATATGTATGGAATATTTTGCTATCTATCATATGAGCACCCTTCTCTCATCTTCTTGTTCTCTTCAGCATAAAGTGTCTACTTATTAAACCATCCTTGTTGCATGGGTTTTATGTCGGCGACACTCGATGCGAGTGAGATTGTGGCTTTTAGGAATCAGTATTCCCATGAAATATGTCACTGTGGACAATGGATATCCCAGCATTCCTGTAGTATAAAACTGGGCTTGGATTTTTGTGTGGGGGCAAGCGTTTAGTGTGAAAAAAAAGGGTGGATAAAACATGGAGGCTCAAAATACGTCCTGAACGGGCAACAAGATTGGCTAAGCATACCTGCCAATGAACTAAAAAACATCTGATGACCCAAGCCCGAGAGGCTTAGGCCAAAGAAAGAAGCCATGAAATGATATTTTATTTTTCCTAATATGTAGGTCTTGTGACTCTTCTACTTCTGCAGTGAACAATGAACATCGCTTCGGCCAAGTTTTGGGCTTTTGTACTCTTTGAGATTTGCATAATGCAGTTCTAAACCTAGTTACAATGCCACAAGTGATTCTAAGGGTGCAACCTAGAGTTTTCTTCTTATTCTTTTTAGTTAATTTTCTGCACTTCAAGCCTCTGAAGTCCGAACTCCTCCATTTCTTTCCTTCCTTAAGTACCCCATTGGTGAGCCATAACATTTCACTCTTCCACCATACAACAATGGGTGTTTTAACATTGAATGCAGATCGAGTACCTTTCCTCTCCCAAACTGATTCATTTCCTTTATGTGCAGGCAGAGAGTGCCATTGCGGCACTGGATTGTAGCGGGAGGATATTGGGAACCCAACCTATCAGGTAAATCGTGGAACAGTAGTTGTATATGCCAAACTCTCATCTCACTAAACCGAAAAACATTCTTCATGAAATATTTCATTTATTTCGTAGGGTGAGTCCTTCAAAGACCCCTGTGAGGCCGCGTGTTCCCCGCCCTGCACTTCCTTAACTAATTTCCGGAGCCTGAGACCCATCAGTGGAAGTCAGTGGATTCCCTGTTGAGAGAGAGAGAGAGTTGTGATGGATTGCCGAACCTTTCTTTCATTTCCAGCGTTTCTGTTGTTTCCATTTTCAACCGTAAGTTAAACAATATCGTGACCTGTTTCATTCAGGTTTTTTGGGGGATGGTCCTGTTAAACTGTTAAAACTTAATCTATCTTTTGCTTATGCCTGCAATCCATTAGCTTTAGATATGCGTGGTATTCCCAGTTACTGTTTTGATGGATGGGCGAAAATCTTGGTTCCGTACTCTACTAATTCACACACCTTATAGAATGGTGTCACTCCTCCTCCGACGGCTATTTTTGAATCTTGATTTACTGGCAGGAATGACAATGAAGAGCGAAAGATTAGAAAGCATTTAGATAAACTGGCATAGCTTATCCCTTTAAGGTTTCTTTTCCCTCTATAAATCCAAGATCCAAACACAGCCTAGAAAGCAAGAACCATCTGTTGCCTGTTGACTTGCTATGTAGATTGTTGCCTGTTCTTATTGTGAGATTCATATTCAGAGGTCCACCATATATACCTCTGGTAAATGATCGACATGGGTTGCTCCGATGAGCAATGCTGCCGGACACAGATCTGCACACACGTTGGTGCACGAATCTGTGCCCGAACAACATTGGTGTCCATAGCCGTTTTCGCATTCTGATAAGGAAGTTTTATGTACGTGTCATATATTTGTGATTAATCTGATATTCCTATATAAGGAAGGTTTGACAAAAGGATATTCACTCAGGATCACTTCGTTGATTTCTTATCCCAATGCTTAAACGAGTCATCATCTCCTATGGCTTGCCTAACCTTCCACCAATTCCTCCTCCCCACCCACCAGAGTCTTGACCTATTCTGTTATTTATGCTTATATATACGAACAGTTTTGATTTTCTTGTTTTTTTTTTTTTTCCCAAACGTCAAGGGTGTCTAGATCAGCTTACGCGCACCTCAACTAATTTCCTTTCCGGTCCGGTCTAAAACAGGCCTTCTCCGCAGGGACTAGAAAATTTATAAGAAAGGAGTACTTTCTTGTAGTCTGGCCCCGAGCTAGAATCGAACCCTATTAAATTATGCGGAAGCAAATTCACCGACCAACCAGGCTAGTTGTGACTTGGTTAAGCTTTTTATATTGAAGGATTCCTTTCATATGAGACTCTAGAATCATCACACGATGGTCAGACTTCAGAATATAGGATTGGATTGTACTTTTTTTTTTTTTTGAACGGTCGATTGGATTGTACTTTTTTTTTCTTTTGATCCGCGATTGGATTGTACTTGGTCCAATATATCTATCCACTAAGTACCGGCGCCGTACCTATCCGTCTTACTTCCTAATGTTTGACCTAACCCCATGGTTTGGTATGGTTTGGAAAGAAAGTGAGAAAAAAAAAAATAGCAAACTAATGTTTTGAGCTCTGGCCGTCTCTGACGGGACTAGAAAATTTACAAAAAAATTTACTTTTTTGTAATTTGGTCTCAAGAATCGAATTCTAGTCAATTATATAGGGAGCAAATTCATCGATCGAGCTAGCTAGTTTTTATTATAATGTGGATTCTATGGCAATTTATGGCGAGGAGAGTCTCTAGAGCAATGCTCCAAGAGCGTTACGTAATCTCGTGGATGAGAGGGATGGAGGAACATGGGGAAAGGACATTGCTTGACGCATCTACGCGTAAGTCTAGAAGTTAAACCTAAAGCAGTCAAAGTTTTTCAAAAAAAAACTCTTTTGATATTTAAAAAGGGAAAAAAGAAGAAGAAGAAGAAGGTTAACCGAAAGCTTTTGAAATTATTTTCTAAATCCTTAATTTTTTGACTCATTCGTTTAGAAAAACATCACAATGATATCTAACACACTTTCGAAAATCATTCAGATCAACTATATTGCATGGTTTCTCACTACCGTCGCTATTTTTTTGCGACTTTTTTTGTTAACTTCTGTTATTTTACTTGTGTTTCTGTCGATTTATTCGTATTTTTCTGTTGTCTGTTGTCCTATTTCTTCGATGCCGTTTTCAGCCCATGTAATCGATTTTCTAATTTCAATATAACTGCTCTTTTCCTGTTCCTAAGGGCAAAAAAAAAAAAAATCATTATTATTATTACTAACTATTATTTTTTTTTATTATTATTATTTATCAAAAGCCCTAGAGAAATTGACTCCCAACAAACTTTTCTTGTCACGTTGCAAATTCCAAGTCCCATTTCCGTACTTTCCCAGCACGTGCAATGCCACCCTGGAAATGATTTTCTCAATTTGCGTGCCTTGACCCAATCAGTATTCTAGACTTCTGCCTTGTTCACAACGGTCAACTAATCGATACCCGCCATTTCTTGCCAACCCTGCCGTACAAACCCAACCCTGTGGAAAAAAACTCCATCCACAAATAAAATTCTTGTCCGCCAAGCAAACAAAAACCACTATAAAATGGCACCTCACAATCCCATTTAAGCTCATCGCAAAATCCCTCGACGAAGCCGAGTTGCGTAGTTCAAACACACAAATTACCATAGAGTTCCACGTCTCTCCGAGTCGACGCCGCAGCCATCGATCACTTCGGAAAGGAGTACTTGACAAGATCGATACTTCGATGTCTCGCAGTAATGCGGAGCCGGTGAAGATAACTTTCATAAACACCGAGTACGTGGAGACGGACGCCACCAGCTTCAAGTCCGTCGTTCAGAAGCTTACCGGGAAGGATTCGACGGTAGCGGCCGAGCCGAAGTCGGGGAGGGCTAGGTCAAAGGTTGGGACTGGTGGCACTGGGGGAGTTGTTGGTTCGGGTTTGTCGAGAGGAATGTCGTTCAAGGATTTTGATAGGTTGCTCACGGAGCTCCCGCATCTGGACGAGCTCTATCGGCTTTGTTAATCCGACCGGAATTTAATCGTATATATATATATATACATGTTTTTTAGCTTCTTATTGTTTGATTCCTGTTTTTTGGATTTCGCTTGTATTTAACGGTTCCAACTTTTATCATTATATATGTATATATAAGAATTCCAGTACTACAGTTCATACCTATTTGAATATAATATACCATCTCTCTCTCTCTCTCTCTCCTAGTCTGCAATAAAAGGCGTAGGTGGCAATTAGGGGTGTAAACGAGCTGAGTCGAATCGAAAATTGGCATGTTCGTGCTTGGCTCGATCAGAATTCGTATGGCTCGAGCTCGGCTTGAGTTCGAATCGAGCTCGGAAAATCTGGGCTCGAGCTTGGCTCGCCAAGCATGTACAAAGCTCGAGCTCGACTCATTAGTATTTGGTCTCTGTGTGTGACTATGTGAGAGAGAAAGAGAGAGATTACGACTGGGCGAAGGGAAAGTGGATGGCGTCGGTCGATTCGGAAAGTGGATGGCGTCGATCGGTGAGATATGTGGCCGGCGTGATGGCGTTGGTGGCCCGGTGGGTAGCCGCCCCTCTCTCTCTGTGTTACGGTTCCACTTTTGGAAGAATGGTGGAAGTGAAAAAGGTCAAAACCTTAAGGGCTCGTTTCGAAGCCACAAAAGGAAGGTGTATTGCAAAATACCCCCTTATAGTACGTGGGGCCTACTCCATAGCGTGGTTTGGGAAGGCTTTTCGTCGGGTGTATTCCTCAATCCACCGACTCCATAACCCCTCGTAATACAGGCTGAGGGGGGCTTAGAGATGGCCAGGGTCTGAGGTAGCCATCTCGAATCCGCCCTAATATACCTGCTTTTTGACCAAAACACCCCTCCTCATCTCCTCCCCAACGGCTCTCGTGCTCTGTTAACAGAGAAGAAGAAGACGGATAAAAAAAAAAGGGAGAGAAGAAGAAGAAGAGGAGGAGATCACCACCACACCTACACAAAAACACACACACAAACCATCCGAACCACCACAAACCGCCACCATCAGAAACCCCCAATTTCGAATTTGAAACCCTAAATTACAGAGAGATGAACAGTGAAAAGAAACAAAAAGAAGAAGATGAATATCGGGGAGAGAGAGAGAGAGAGAGAGAAAGGAATGTTCACCATGATCGGAGAGCAACAGTAGCAGCAGCTTCTTCTTCTTCTTCTCTTTTCTCTCCTCTGCCGTTCTTTCTTTCTCTCTCTCTCGCTCTTCTGCTCTCTCTCTCTCTCTCTCTCTCTCTTCTGCCCGTTCTTTTCTCTCTCTCTGTGACGATAAAAACAAGAAAAGAAGAATAAGGAAGGAGGAAAAATGAGTTGGTACATTTCAACTTACCATTTGTACATTTTTTCATATTAAACAAACCACAAATTGAATTAAAATATTATTGAAATTGAAATTGATTTTTTATTATTTATAAATATTAAATTAATTATTTTTATTTGTAAACTAAATCCTTAAATTGTGAAAAGTAATTAATTTTATTGAATTTTGTTATTCTATAATGAATAATCTAATTTCATATTGTATAAAGGCAAATGAGTCATTTGTCAGCCTTTTACATTATCCACTCTTCCTAATACCCCCTATTTATCCTCCATCCAAACCACGTACTATTTAATCCCCCCTCCATAAACATCACATCAATGTGGGCCATCCCGTATTAACTAATACCCCCTACTATCTAATCCCCCATTCTTACATAATACCTCAAAACCTAATACTCCATCCAAACGAGCCCTAAAGACTAAAAGTTAAAAACTAAAAAGTGTGTGTATATCTACTTAATAAAATACAAGGGTGTGGGGACCACACAAGCACAAGTTGAAAGAATAATTAAGATTCATTTGATCCAACGGTTGATGTGTACTCTTCAACTCTCTTAAGAAAACACCCACACTCTTTCAAATATATTACAAAATGCCATATGTTCTTTTTACCCACTACTCGGCTTCTGGCGTTGGCATAAAAAAATAAAAATATATTACAAAAATGCCCGTGCCTACGGCACTATCGGAGTACCTAGTGCCGTAGGCACAGACAAGCTAGTACTAGTATATAATTCCGTTCCGAGCCAAGCCAAACCTATATATTTTGAGCCGAGACGAACCTATTTGAGCTGAGCCCTACTAGGTTCGAGCTCGGCTTGTTTATCAAACGAGCCACAAAATCGAGCTTGAGCCCACTTATTTATCCTTCGAACTGAGCCCTTATCGAGCCGAACTCGAGAGCTGTTCGACCCATTTACAGCCCTAGTTGCAATGCATGTTCTTAGATCTTTGGAAGATGGAACATAATGGGCTCGGCCCAGCGGAAGAGAGAATGGTTTTGGACTCTGGCCCGAAATAAAAACTACAGACTAGATTGAGGCCCAAACATATTATCTCTATATCCTCTTTTTTTGATCCTCTCTATATCCTCTTTTGCTTTGTGAAAATAACAACTCCCTATTCATGTCAAGATGAATAGCAATCAAATGGACTGCAATCAAATGTCTCATTCCTATTTTCATTAGAACAAACGGTCCCACAAAAATGGTGGAACCAAGAATTTTCTTTTCAACGCAAGGGATCACCATCCATCCAAACATATGTGGAACGATCAGTACCACAAGAAATTACGTTTTTACTGGGCTATAACCTGAAAGCTTGAGCTAACACTATTGTTATACAGCCACCACCACCGCCAGTCCGCCACCCACCTCCACAACCAGGACAACCATATCGCATCTCCACAACCATGGCCACATCGGCATTACCACTAGTACCATACTAGCTCCCATGTTACCATCCCCATGGAAGAGGAGCAAGATGGTGCGACAGGGCCCTGACACTCCAAAACTTTTATTCGCCTTTGTTATTATATATATAAGTCCATCACGTATGTTTATTGGAAGGCAGGTCATACAAAGTAGTAAATTCATCTTACAAAATTGAAACAAATACGGTTCGGTTTTTTATACGTATAGTTTATCCATCCTCCCTCCCTCTAGAAATATCTCTTTTTCATGACATACAGGTCGTCAAATAATGTACTAGTAAATGGGTCTTCTACTCCATTAATATACTTTGCATTTTATTGACTCTCCCATTCTATTAATCCAAACATATATCAACCCTTGAACTTGCTAGCTAGTACTACTAATTACTAACAAAGAATTTCCTGACCTAATTCTTCACGTTGTGAATTATTGCATGGTATTTATAATTGGAACCCATGCATCCATCAATCCCCATCAAAACAACTATCCGGATTTGTTTTCTCACCAATCAGAGCATGAAGTAATAAAGGAAGGAAGGATGGTATGGTATGGTATGGTATGGTATGGAGGAAATTAAATAAAGGGGTGGTGATGTTGATACAATTTAATTAGCTAGTTGGATCGAGTAGTTGAATAGACATTAAAATCACATGCGATGTCTCTCCACAAAAGAGAGAGAGCTCAGCTACTTCTTTGGATTCACATGCCTTCCCATGGCCGGAATGGGAGGCCACTGATGTCTGGCATCACCCTATAGAGCGGTGCAGAGCGATTGATTTGACCATTCATCTCGGTCGTTTTCCCCAACAAACAATGTAATGTTCATACAAAAATTTGGAATATATATCCATCTCAAAATCAATTGGCAATGAATGAGGAGGCCTCAAATGTTTTTAAGTGATCACCCATTTCACTTCCGAGCAATATTTAACATCTCCCCTCACGTGCAGCCACATTTGAGGTCTGTCACGTGTGGCCTATCATCGTGCAGTCTTTTTGCTGGTCTGTCATCGTGGGGTGTGGATTGTAAATTTTATAAAATGTGAGGTGAAACGGGCCTCATTCTGACACCATGTAGAAACCTTAACCAACTCAAGGCCAATTGACAATGAGTGAAGATATCTTAAATGTTATTAAGTGATCGCACATTTCACTCCCGAGCAATATAAGACTCTATTTCCTTAACGTAATGTTGTTATTTTGTTGGACAGATCCTTTCCAGTTTTAGGATGAGACTAGACGTTCATGTCGAGCCTTCGTTGTGCTCGTTTTCGATCAAGCTCAATTTGACAACCTTAATTTATTTATTTTCTCTATAGAACTGGTTCACAACATAAATCACCACAAAAATAATGTTGATCGCTAAATATCATTTCGGAACACAGTTAGTTTGGAAAAAAAGTAAATTAGCAAGTTCACTGAATTGGAACTAATTTATCAATAAATTAAATGGGACCCTCGCAAGTGGGCGAAGAGATTGATTCTCCAGTATTAATTAGTCGAGATGCACGCAAACTGGACTAAATACTTAAGTTATCAAAAAATATTTTTTTCGTAAGAAAATATGTTCCGAAATCATATTTAGTGATAGCCCATCAAAATTAACACCACCACATGGGGTCAAGAACCTCATTATGGTCGTTCAGTTTCACAAGGGACCGTAGGGGATTATTTTAGTATTTTTTTTCTATATGTAGTTTTCTTTTTTGGGCTCACTTTCTTCCTTGCTCGTTCAATTGAACTCAGTAACACGGCTGGATCCGCGGGGAATGATAAAGACAGATCTAGAAGGACTATATTAGGAGGGAGAAAATCTTGTTATGGGGCAGCTATAAACAGATATTTACGGAGCTCAATTTCGATTGTCCAAAAAGTGTTTTGGACGGTCTGGATTTAAAAAAAATTCTTCGGACAAATAGTTTTTTTAAAAATCCGGCCCATTAATTGTCGAAAAGCTGAGATTGTACGACTCCGTAAATAGACTGTTTGCAGCTGCTCCAAAAATAAGTTTCTCTCCTTAAGAGTTGCTTTCCCTCTTCTTTCTATATAGAGTTAGTTAGCTAATAATGGGTGAGTGGTTATGGATTTCAATTTCAATTTGGGGTAGGTTTGGACTTTGAATCGAACCATTCTTTATTTGTGTTACTTGGGCATGATTGAATACCATCATTGTTTGTTTGTGTTCTTTGTGCATGATTGCATACTATTATTAATTTGGGAAAATTCCGGATCAAAAAAAAAAGAAGGGAAAATTGAGAACATTGTAATCCAAAGTTGGTGGTCATTGCAGAAAGTCTATCCCACTGTTTCCTCCACCGCTCTCAATCGCACCGTCCAAAAGTATTTTGAATGATCCAGATTTTAAAAAATTTCTTAAGTACTCTTCCAGGGAAGATTTTTTTTTAATTTATTTATAAATTTGGACCATTGATTTCCAGGACAGATGGTGAAATTGATTGAGTGTTACGGTGGAGAAGTGGTGAGATAGAACGGTAGGAGTAGCACTGCTTTTTTCATAGCCATTGTGTGAGGGGATAATAATCCGATAATTATTGGCTCCGATATACTTAATTGCTTGGTGGGGTCTTTAAAATGATTGATTACTGCTAAAAAAAATTGTAAAAAAAATTAAGGACTTAAAATGATTGGAAAGCATGTGATTTGTGGCAGTATTAACTATTAACATTACAAGCCAAAACAAAACTAGATAGAGAGAACAATTATGCAGAGTCAAACGGTGCAGATGATGTATATGTTGTTGTGTGATTACATCTGTGCTTAGTGTTTAATAGTTTGTGCTGGGATTCCGTTTTGATATCTTTCTACCTAGTTCCGGACGGGATTTCTAGGCCAACACTTGTGCCCGGTGCTTTTACAGGGTATCCTTGAGTCTGTAGCCTGTTGTGCTTAATGCAGTACTCGTGTCTTGGATTAGGTAGTTTGGTACACTCCTGTTATTGCGAAGTAATCTTTGCCTTTGGGTATGAATTAATGAATTGCCTGATTTTCAAAAAAAAAAAAAAAACGGTGCAGATGATTGTCATTTGTATGTCAGCAACACTAGAATTGGAATAATTCTAACACCAGTGCAGTGACCCTTTTTTTGTTTTGTTGTTTACCGGATAGCTTGCTTGCACCTCGACTAGTTTTGGAGTCTTTGAGTTAATGACCAGGCAAAGCTCTAGTGACCCCAAGATTTAGAATATTCGGCCTTCGTGAAATTCAAATTTGAGATGCAAATTCTTTAGTTGCTTGCCCGTGCTCACTTGGCCAAATTGCTTGAGGTTCTACTGCTTGTGACCTTTAAAAAAACACTAGTGCATGTGCAATTGTGAAATATGTGCATTCATGCTTTGGAGTAAGAACTTCTCAGGGTTCAAATTCTCTCAATAATTGCTTGTATACTACGTACCTACTTATACTCAAGTCACTTGAAATTGTAAGGACCCGGCGATGCTGCCAAGCGGAGGTACCTGGATTAAGATTCGAGTCATCAATTGTCGAGATGAACGGTCGGATCAGCCGCTCGGCACCGCTGCCATGCTTGGCAGCATCTCTCAATCCAAATTGTATAACTTTCATTTTGGATTGCAATTCCTTTTCTTCTTTTTTTCATTGCATAGTTGCCGTTACACGCTGTGTGACCTTATTACGGATCCCCACTCGATGATCGCAACCATTTACTTGTAGAATTCGTCAAACTAATCGTTGGTGCCAATATTGAAGTTAATGGACAATTACAAGGGCGATCAAATTACGAACATAGTACTTCTTACAAAAGAAAAAAAAAAGCAACCGATGAAATCCAAGTCATTCATGTCAATGAGGTGGCTACCGATGTCCGATCAACCTGCATGTTCTGAAATGAATATTTTTCTTAAACAGACTCAACAAAAGAATTTGAATCATCATGGCGAGACTGAACGGTACGTGCATACCAGTAGATAATTTTTTTTTTTTCTTGATCTGATATCAGTAGATAGTCTACAATCTGTTTCCTGGAAAAAGAAAGAAAAAGATACTACTGGTGAAAGTGAGAATTCAATGAAGGCACAGTGGGCACCATTACCCTTGAGCAGAGAGAGATTGATAAAGCAGTGTTAGAAACAAGAAAGTGGTTTCAAAAGGTGCAGCAAAAAGACATTGGAAAATAAATAGTTGTAGAACAGGGTTGGTTGGGATATCCAATCAATCTGTATCTCTCTCCCTGTCTTTTTCGTGACCACCTCCAAATTACTTGCTTGTCCCCTTCCCTCTCAGATTCTCTCTCCCCAACATTTGCATTTACTTTTTTTTTTTTTTTTTTTCGACGATTTGTCCGGGCCAACTTACGCGAGCCTCGACTAGTCCCCTCCCCGGTTCCGTCAAAAGTAGGCTATCCACGCCGGAACTAGGGAACTAATGAGAAATTACTTTCTTGCAGCTTGATCCCACAAATCGAATCCTCATAAATTTTGTGAAGAGCTAACCCACCAATCAACCGAACTAACCTTAGGCTACATTTGCATATTCTCTCTCTGGCGACTTGGATTGCACATTTGCACTCTCTCCCACCCCACAACGCCCTTTAATTCAAACTTTAAAAACTTGAAAACTCTCTCTCTCTCTCTCTCTCTCTCTCTCTCTTGTTGGAATTGCCTCCAATTCTCTTGTCGCCAAGACCTGTCAATATATATAGACAGGTATAGGTACATGCATTCTGCTCTAGGATATTTCTCCATACACGGGAAAAAATTTCACATTTATCTTCTAGTTGAAGCTTATGCAGAATTTCACGGTGAGTTCCACTTCCTTGTTTGTTTGTTGCTTTACCCTTTTTTTCCTGTTCTTTTCTTTTCAAGGTATGACATTATATATATCAGTCTGCCAGAGCAAATCGTGTCAAAATGACTTTGACAAAGCCATTTTTTGGATTGCTATAATGTCAAACAGTTTTTGTAGCAGTGTGGAGGCATTATGAAACCCATCTCCTTTTTTTAAGCCAAATCAATTGGCTTGGATGATTTGGGAGAAAGCAATGCATGGACTTGGATTTTGCCAAAGAAATTATCTTTTGATGTTTCGATATTCAGGGTGTCTGGATTAGCTTACGCGTAGCTCGACTATTTGCCTTCCCCGTTTGGTCAAAGCAGACCATCCACGTCAGGACTACGGAATTCAAAAGAGATTTCTCTCTTGTGGTCTGACCCACAGGGTTGGTTTATTTTGGGTTTTGAAGGAGGTTTTGAAAGAGGTTTAAAGCCCCAAACGAACAAGCTCACAATGTTTGGGTTTACAGCTCATCCATGTTGCCAATCAGTTACCCTTTGGGGTTCCCAAAAAAGTTGCTGAATTACGGCTTTGACACCTTAAAGGCAATCTTATGCTTTTATTGTTTTTTGTTGTCTGTTTGGTTGCTGAGAAAAGAAAAGAGTAGTAGCGACAGAAAATGGAATATTTCGTCTCTTATGTTTTGCATGCCTATTCAGAGAGGAAGAGCTGCTTGGTTGTGCTGCGAAGTGAGATCTGATGTTTCTCCTCTGTCCACCAAGTATTTGTTGAAAGAGTGGTTCAATTTGTTTGATTGTCTCTTTTAGTAGAGACTACTAGAACTGGCTTTTTTTAGTCTTTTATTTCTTTACTCCTGTTTGTTTGCATTTTTTTTTTTTATAAATCAGGTGTCCGGGCCAGAACGATTTATCCCAGGGACCCTGTTTGTTTGCATGCTTTCGGATCTTTCAGTTTCATGGTGCTTGTAGTTCTGAGTCTTCTGACCATTGATCCATCTTCTCCATGTGAATAGAAGTGACTCTCACTTGCCTAGTTTAACCTTTTTCTTTCACTTAGGTCATTTGGGTTTGACCCCTATTATCTAATACTATAGCGAATGCTTTCGCATTTGAGTATCATCTGATTTGGCATTGTACATGACCCTAAACTCACCCAACGAGCCTCACATCGGGATGAACACGTGGTCGGACAGTGTCATGTCAGATGATAGTCAAACAAATGTAACGCACAAATGTGATCACCGTAGTATAATATATATATATATGCTTGCTGATAAAAGTATATTTCTAAGTTCAAATCCACTATCCACTTCTTCTTTCAGTTTTTCGAGGGATTTATAGTACAGATGTGCTTGCTGATGAAAGTGCTTTGAGACTTTTGATAGAAGCGCATGCACATAATGAGATTATAATATACGTAATGAATGTGGTTGCTAAAAAGTGGACTTGCAAATCTTTTTTGCAAGGACCAAGAAAGCATGCTCACCAGCATTAGGAAGTGCTTTTCTTGGTCTTTTAAGCAGGGTGGTTACTGGATTATCCCAATATACAAGTCATTTGTCATATACTCCTTTGACTAACCTCGTTCCGAAAAAGTACTTTTTTGGCTGATCTACGATTATCTACTCGACATGAGAACTCTGTGCATTGTATTCCCTCTTGTATATATTATAGGCTCTATCTTTGAGAGCAAAATGGTGTTGAGTAGCGTCTTTCTTGGTTTCCTTGATTGTCCTCGACTTGCTTGGTCAAACAAGAGAGATTCATTTCTACTGCATGTTTAGTATGGCTCTTTAGTTCAAGTTCTAGATTTTCATTTTCGGACACCCCAAGAATTCAATTTGTTCCTCTAAACTTGATTGCATCCTAATAAATTCCTGTTTATTTCACAATTCTCTTTATTGTCTCAATTTCGTTCTGGATCCAGAAGCAACTCATGATCTTGTGCTATCAATAATGGATGCTAGAAATCTCATGCTCCATAAGCAGAGACAATATGTGTATATCAGTTCAAATTGTATCGAATAATCAAAGTTTGGGATGGGTTAGCATCTTCGTAATGTTTCTCTACCTTAGTAGTTAGTGGAGAGGCGTGCGTGAAAAAGTCAGTCGATGAAATTGACAGACCTAGTGATTCTAGATTGTTTATATCAATATCTGTGAATTTGGGCTGGCACACCACATGTTTTATTCCAATCAAGTTGTGTTTTGATAGTCTTTACTGTGATTGGTATTGTAAGTCTCCCTCAATGACTTCTTTGGTTGTGCAGGTCTCAGGCTTTGAGTAATTAGCCCGGTTTTTACCTCTTCAATTCATCACCTTAAGTTGATCAAATGCCAAGATCAAGGTTAGGGGTTTTAATCTGTCAATATAATTTCAGCTCCTTCGTAAATTCCATTTTTTGTTTCATTGCTGTTGAGTCATATCGTCTTAGTGTTTCTCTGTAGCATCCCCACACAATAGTCTTGATGCTATGTTGTTCTCTTGCTTTTTCACGTTACTGAACCCTAAGGCATATAAAATCTTGCACTCTTATGTTTATATGTGAGGCTGGATCTTGTGCGTAATTACTTGAGGTTATGGTAAAGGAAAAGATTATTTCGGATCTTGCACTTTTCATTTTGATTATTTAAAAGATGGTATGATGCATTATCGAAGCATTGTTTTTCATTTGGTGGCGTTGTGAATGGCTAATGTCTACCAAGAGTAATTTTGTGTACTTTGTCGGTCCTTGGGATGGAGTAGCCGTATAAATTACCATATAGATACATACAAGATAATTAGTTAAATGCACTTTGCGTGTAATGGTTTTGTTTCAGAAGTTATAAATCATTCTTTCAATCAGTGCAACGGTTTTTGGTGAAAGTTTTGTCTTTTATGTGGAATAGGGGTTCAGAAATGCCTCAAAAAGTGTCCCCCAGAGCCCCACTGCAACTCAAGACATCAAGCTCTCATTCTGATCCGCTGCATCATCGATCACCCACCGATAGGAGTCCCAAGGTAGGAGACCGTCGATCACCAAGAGGGGCTCAATCTGATCCCTTGAACCAAAAGAAACTGGGGACCCGCATCGCAGATCTAGAATCTCAACTTGGGCAAGCACAAGATGAGCTCAAGATTCTGAAGGATCAGTTAGCCTCTGCGGAGGCCGCAAAGAAAGAAGCTCAAGAACAACTGGAAAATAAATCTGACACACCAAATGCTCCAAAGCCAGACCAAGTGGAAGCTCAAGATAAACAACCCCCAAATGAGGTCCAAAAGTCCAACGAAAATTACAATGTTATCCAAAATCAGATTTCCGATGAAAATCAGCGCGAAACTGATGTTTTTGAAGTTCCAATGGAAAAAGCAAATGCGGAATTGAAGGTTGAGTTCAGCCCAACAATTGATGAAGCAAACCATGGAACAAAACCAACTAGCGTATCAAGTGAATATGATGACTTGGCCATGAAGAATGATGAGATAAATTTAATGAAGGCGACTTTTGAAGAGAAAGCGAAGGAACTAGAGGTCTTTCGCCAAGAAAACGAGAGCCTAAAGGGTCAGCTCAAGGAAGCAGCTTTAGAGATATCAACCTGTCGAGCCAAGGAAGAGGAAATGAGTTCGAAGTTGAGCCAACTGCAGCAACAGCTAGACGCAAGTAAGAGTATTGAAGTCTCCTTGACTGAGAAGCTCGAAGCAGTGGAAGTAGCGAAAGAGGCATTGGAAAGTGAAATGAAGAAACTGAGAGTGCAAACCGAGCAGTGGAGGAAAGCAGCCGATGCTGCAGCCGCGGTGCTTTCTGGTGGTGTGGACATGAGTGGGATGAGAATGCCTGAGAGGTGTGGGTCCATGGATACTAAGCACTTCGGAAGTGTTTTTCAACCGTCGGGTGGTGGGTATACCAGTTTCGTCGGTTCACCCAGTTTGGGTGAGGATTCGGACGATGGGTCAGGAAGTGGAAAGAGGAAAGGGTCTGGAATTAGGATGTTTGGGGACCTATGGAAAAAGAAGGGCAATAAGTAAGGGAAAGAACCTGTGGTGTTTTCATCTGGAAAATCTCTTTCATTGCTGTATTATCTTTTGTGCAGCCATTTTCTTGGCATTGTGTTTGTGTTTAATTTTCTACTACCATTTTGGCGGCTCTCCAAAACTTAGGTATGATCTTCCTTTGTACCCAAGTCGGAGGTCTTGTGGGGTTATCCCGGGGCTGGCTCTGTGTGTAGCTTCATAGTGAGGTTTTGGAAACCACTTGTATGATATATATATGCATCACCATTATTCAGTTCCTTGTTTTAGAATGGAATGTACTGGTTCTCGTTTTATCACATGGATCTTCTTGAAACTTCATTTTTTTCTTTTCCCCGGAGAATCGATGGCGTTTTGATGGTGCCAGACTTGTGTCCTGGAATGGGTATTCTGATGAATTTGTAGTTCTATGTCCTGCTTTGCTTTCAAGAACTGTTTCTGCAGAAGTAATAATTCTAAAAACAAGAAAAAGAACAAAAAACTGGGAGCCACCATGGCATGTCTTCAGGTGAAGATGGAAACAACAGGAGAAAAGTGCAAAAAGTTCCGTTGCCGGGACTTGAACCCGGGTCTCTCGGGTGAGAGCCGAGTATCCTAACCAACTAGACTACAACGGATTTTGATGTCCACCTGGTTCGTCTTTCTACTAAAAGATATAACAGCAAGGAAAACAATAACGTCAAACAAGGTGCATTTGTTGCTCATTATCTCCAATCGCCTCAATTAAGGAAACTCGTTGTTCATGTTTTTTGGTAACTTATAAATGTCCGGGTTAGCTTACGCGCAACTCGACTACTTCTGTTAGACGACCAATCTCGCCATCCGCTAGCGGAGGGCCCAATTAAGTTCAGGTTAAAACCTTAAGTATACGAAACGAAATTAATTCAAATCTCTACCAACCTAATATGTGTCGATGAAAAAGGTAATCAAAAAGAAAGATTTTGTTCGCGAACTTATTTGGTGGTGGCAGTCCAATGACAAATCAGATTGATTGGCTTGGTGGCCTCGCTTGCTTGGGGTGTTGGATTTTTCTATCGGTGTGAGTTTACTTTTGTGCGTAGGACTGCTATTGGGGTGGTCCTTCTTTGGCTAGGAGAGATATATAGTAGTGGTCTGGGTGTCTGTATTTGGAAAGGCTACCCTCCTTTGCGGCTTTCTAGTCCTTCGATTACGGATGGATGCTACCGCTTGACGATTATCTTATGTATCTGTGTTTTCTATCAATGAAGCTCTTATCATTTTGATTATACAAAAAAAAAAAAAAAAAAACAAATAGTACCAATTGAGCACTGACCAGTTTGCCAATTTTCACTAACTAAAATAAATATTTATTTTCTGAATTAAAGGTGACAACAAGAACCTTAGCGGAACTGGGGCCAACTAACAACAAGAACAACAATTACATTAAATTGTGAAACAACCAAGAGAAAAACAAGAGAAAGAGGATAGTACAAAATTTCCCAGCATGTGCGAGATTTGATCAACAATTTTGCAAACCTATGTTTGAAACTTGACAAACCATTTTCCTAACAATGGGGTGACCTTTTTTTTTTTTTTTTTAAATTTTTTATGAGGCTGGAATTTTCTCAAAAAGGCCTAGCCTATTATCAGCAAGCCTTGACTTATATGCAGATTTTTTGTACTCAAACCATGTAAACTCTTTGTACAAGCTCTCTTCTCCTTCCATTAGTGAAGGCAATGGAGCTATCTTCTCACTCAAGGGAGGCCCTCCAAAGTATATCATGGAAACCCTAGATTTCATGCTGTTAGTCACCACTCTGTGCCTCACACTCTTGAATCTCCCATTAGTCATTACCTGCAAAAACACCAGCACAAGAAGAGAACCAATTACAACCGAGGTCTGAATTAGTGTCAAAAAATAGATCACATTTCCTTGTTTTTTCATAACTCTATTGACTCCTATGGACCGGCTAATCCGGCCATCCACTAGCAAGAGGCCGAATTAAAGTTGGGGCGAAACCCCGTATAAAGTGACCCCATACAAGAATTGGTCGCACCTAAAATGTATCCATTTTTGTGACTCCTAATATCAAGAATGCCAATTTTGCAGTCCTCCTGACTACTCTCATCATTCTGAGTCCCATTTGACAAAACTGTCACAACCACATTATTTCGACAGAATTTGAGAATAGTTTTCCTTCTTGTGAATTACTTTTCAATTTGCCAATACAATCATCTTGAGCAAAATTTCATCAGAATAACTAAAAGCATGGGCTTCCCACATCGGGAAGTTTTTGTGTGTGTTAAAAGAGTCTTCTTGTACTTCCCCAAAAAAAGAAAAAAAAGAGGATCCTCTTGCCCCTTACTAGTCAACTATTGCCTTGTTGAGTGGGTTAAGTGGAATTATCCTTTTGCACTCTGCTAAAACCATGTAAGAGGGTGATTAAAAAAAAAAGAAATGTTAGGCATTGTTGTTCATGCAAATAGTTAAACTTGGACTAAACTACTGATAAGTGATAACTAATGCTGACATGGAATCCTATTCATTGGAGAATGGGTAGAGATGAAACATTAGATAAATCTACACACATCGCAGTATATCCCTGAGCTAAGGTGGACAAGACGGCGGACTTAAACCCCTGAATTTTTTTCAAATCTAGGGCCTCAGATGGGTATATGCAGGTATGTAATATATATTTAACTTAGCGTTTTTACAACAAATGAGCTAACTAGTCCTACAGAAGAGCTTAGTTTTGTTATCAAATAGGTACATGATTCAAGTCCTAGGGGCCTCTCTTTTTCTTTCCCCGTAAGAATATTTTTTTCCCTTACAAGTTTATCTTAGGCCCCGAGAATCTCAAGGACGGCACTGAGTATATATAAACATGTTTTACCTGCAAAGAATCACCAACATTGATGAAGAAGGAATTCTGGTCAGGTGGGACAGAAATCCACTCCCCATCTCTCAATGAGATTTGAAGCCCTGAAGTGTTGTTAGACCTCATAACAGAAATGATCTGAGGGTCAGTGTGTTCTCCGAATCCGATTAAATCCCTGCCGTTCATGTCTTGGAGTTTAGGACACGGAGGGTAGTGATTGAGCCTAAAAACAGAGTCACTCTGTTTATCCATCAAGAGCTTACTAAACACATCCCTAGGTTTAATCTTCAACCCATCAGCCAATAACTCAAGAATTTCACAGGCCATCTTCTTCACAGCTGAGACATAATCATTCACAGCACAACTGCAGACACAAAATCTTCAATGAAAAATACAATCAAATATAAGTGAGCAGCAACCTTGGTATCGTTTTTTCGTTTTTTTTTTTTTTTTGTTTCCCATCGCGTGTTTTCAGACTTTGAGCCGGAAAACGAATGGTCACGTACTACCGGTTAAGTGTCGGGAGATTCATGATTCGATCTGATGGACTAGCATCGACGCCTGTTATAGTAATCTAACTCGTTAACAGAATAGGCCCAAAAAAAAAAAAAAAATGAATCATTGCCACAATGATTTTACGACATTAATGACAGGTGATATAACCATCCAGTTATAAGCTAGAGGCTACATAGCCATAGATAACCCCACAATGTAAATTGGCAGTCTGGCAGAATGGTTTTTAATAGCAGAAGAATCCATGTTTTCTTATGGAGTTACACGTATTTGTTTTTGGGTAATGCAGGGTGTGGCCATACGGTTCTTGTGACCCGTACAATCGTCATTTGGTTTGTCTTTCAACAGAGGTAATTGGGGGTGTGTGTGTGTGTGTGTGTGTGTGTGTGTGTGTCACATACCACCATTTGGTACTTATCAATACTCGAACAACTTGGATTTTTACACAAATAATGAAAGAATAGCAATTGATATAATAAATGGTTTGAATCATGGTATTATCTCACTGGCTTTTTAATCACCACGAGATAGTTGAACCAAAGCCTTTGTTCTTCAAAAATAAAAAAATAGAACTCAAGGAAAGCCTGATTTTACGGTATACTTTTCCTTTGTATTTTTACAGAAAAAATATGCGATGATTTTTAGTGGAGTTCCATCGAAAAATGTCACACGCTTTGCCAAATCCTGGCCTTACGCTTAAGTGAGGTGGTCCCAGAATTTATGGCAAAGAACATCGAACCTGAGACATTAGGTAGTTGGAACCAACTCCAGAACCCCCGGTCAAGACCACCAGGCCAACCTTTCGCCTTATTGTTGATTTGTATTTCTAACAAAGGTAGTTTAAATAACTCAAAAAAAGAAAAAAAAAATTATGGTAGTTCTGTGAAAATTCGGTTGTTTCGAAGCAAATTTCCTCTCCAGACGGGAAAAGAAGAGAAAAACACGATACGGCAGGGTACACTCTGTTTCGAAGTTCGATTACTTACAGGAACACTTCCGGGTTATTTCCTAACATAGATGAGAATCTCTGAGAATTGAATTCCCTGTTGGTTGTCAACAGGAGAAATTCAACCCAGCCCACATCGCCATTCGGTCCGATTCTCTTGTTTCCATAGCCAAGTGGGTCAGGAGGCCCTGTTTTCTCCTTCTCAAAAGAAGGCAAGGAGAAGAACTTGATTGCTTCTGATTCCAGCTCGGTGATGAACTCCGTCGGAACGCCGTGGTTGATCACCTTGAAGAAACCAAACTCCTCGCAGGCGGCAACGAGGCGGGCTTTCGGGTCGGGTTTCGACAGGTCTATTACGGGAATTTCGGAGGAGAATGTGGTGGGTTTGCAGTTCTTGACGAGAGAGACGTGCTCGATTGCTGGCTGGGACAAAACCACCATTGTTGGTGGAAAAGTGAAAGGTTTTGGGTTTTTTTTTTTTTTTTGCAGAAGAATGGGAATTGCAGAGATGGGCTTTTTCTGGTAATTGATTGGAATGGAAAAAGATTGATGTTTGCGTTTGGGAATGTATTAATTTGAGGGGGATGGAAAAGAGCATGCTTGGCTATTTATAGGAGAATGGAAGGAGGGTTTCAAAAAGGTGCTCAGAGCCCATCCCTATCTGATAGGGGTGCAAACGAGCCGAATTGAGCGTTGTAGGGTTCGAGTCATTTGCACGAACCGAGCGTTGTAGTGTTCGAGCTCGGCTTACATGAGCCTAAAACTCGAGCTAAGCTAAGCCTCGAGCTGCTCACGAGTAATTCGGGTCATTTCCAACCTTACCTACGGACCTACCTCACTTTGTTATCGAACGGAAAATGTTTCGGACACAAATATCTGAATATCTGATTGATAGATTTTACACCTACATGTTTGCGTATTGTTCAATAGAAATAATAGATATTTTATAAACACAAGTACTTATTGAGTACCCAAACTCTTTTTTCATCACATATTTATGCGGTCTCCACCACAAAAACACACAGAAACACAATTTCGTCACAATTTTTTTTTCGAAATAAAGCATTTATGTTTTTAAAAAATAGATTTGTAGTATTTGTAGAAGTAACGGGATTATTTTGGTCGAGTCAATTTGATTTATTTTGTGAATAACATAACACACCTGCCGTAGCTGAATGAGTCAACTCATTAAAATGGAGCCCATAGTGATCCCCCAATGGACAGCTTTTACTTTGGCTTAAATTAGTTAATTGGCACGAAAATAAAAAAATAAAGGAGAAAGAATCATGAATATTTAATTTGTTTATTTTCTAGTACCAAATATTAGTGTCTAAATGCACTTGATCACAAAATAAATAACTTCTTCTAAGTAACCATCATGCACTAAAATTTGACAATTTCTTGCCAATTAAAGGGACTCCATAAAAAAACTCATCTTTCAAATTAAGTTTAATTTTTTTTCCTAGGCACTACATGAAATTAAAAGTCACTTTCAAAAGGAGGGGGAAAAGTCTTTCATACAGCTCATCCTGTTTTAGCGAAAATTAAATTTAAAGGGGGAAGGGGAACCGTCTCTGTCACTTATTTCAAAGCTCATACAAAAAAAAGGCTCAATTTGTCACATCCATTTCAGCAATTCGATTTTAACATATAAAAAAATCATATATCTTGGATTGAATTTTGTTTATTCGTACAAATTTAATAAAATAATATCGCGAAAGAGATTTAGGAGAGAGGTCAACCTTGACTTCGCATATTATAAGAATGTAGTGATGATGTATGCTTCAATCCCATTAAATTTATGGTTTTCAATGAATTCCTAAGTCATAGCTCCTCAAAATTAGATCGTACGGACACATAAATTAAACGCATATCACCATTGTTATATATATCTTGATGCATCGCTAAACATTGAATAAAATGCAACATAATGGCATTTGTTAATCTTCATGTACCTCACTCTGTGCACTGGACGGCAAATTTTATTTTCAAGGAGGCAAGAGGACGGTCGCGCATGATCGGAGCGTAGGCGTCAGTAGTTGAGGTCGTAGGAGTAGTGCTAATTAAATTATCATAATTTTTTTTTCTTTTGTTTTATTTTCTAGTTTTTAATCTCTATAATAGATTAATTATATCTCAATCGCGAACAAAAATAACACCCTGCTCTTAATCACGGTCCCCTCAAATTATATGTATTCTCGGACAAAAGCAAATCTGATTTGAGGAAGTAGATGCAGTCAGTTCTGGTCGGGTCACACTTGGGGTGTAAACTAGTCAACCCGAGCTTTATAGTTGTTGAGCTCGGCGCTTCGCTCGTTTACTAAACGAGCCTGAAATTCATTTAAAGTCGGAGTCAAGTCGTGAGCAAACCGAATCCTCATCTATTTAGAGTGTTGAGCTCGGCTCGTTTACTACATGAGTCTAAACCCAAGCTCGAACTCGAAAATGACCCGAGCCTCAAACTGCTCCAAGCAAGTAGCAACTCGATTCATTTGCAGCCCTCACCCTATACGTTTCATTTAATAATAGTCCTATGAAGTAGTAATACTTCAGAGAGAGAGAGAGAGAGAATTACTTTAGAGAGAGAGCGAGAGCGAGAGAGAGTAATGACACTATTATATTATATCAAGTGACAACTTGCTTATTTCAAAATACTAACGGTACAAGGATGTGATTTTGACACTTTATTCTTAGCTTGTGGCACTCCACTTTTTGTTTTATAATCTTACATAATCAAGACACAAAATAAATTGTCAATAACTATAATTGAAGTGTCAAAATCAATTTTCATCCTTTATCGCATGAAATTAAATGAACTGCTAATGACGGAATCAGGATTTTACCTTAGCAGTGGCGAAATGTATATTAAAAAAAATCTAGTGGTGACGAGACTATATAAGTTGGGTATAATTTTTTTTTTTTACATATAATAATTACATTTTCTAAAATTCTTGTCGTGGCGGTCGCTGCCACTAGATCACCTGATCTCATTCTTGCTGCTAACGATATTGGTTCCTTTTCCTATTAATAAGATAAGACAGAGTAGCGGTGGAAATGCGGCGTTAGTTACGTAAACATGCATTTATTATTCCCAAGAGTCTGCTTTCAAGAATACTAGTTTTATATTTTGGTTTGTTGATACATATATATATCATGAATTTTAGCATAACCAATCAATATGAGCCCGATACTTTTATCTCGAGGAATATTAAAAGGATAATCCAAAAGACATGGAATATTCCGATTATTAAAATGAGCCTATTACCGGCCCTAAAATACACCGACAGCATGGTGCAGTCCACTTGAGAATTAAGTGGACTGCGGAAAAGCCGATTCCAAAATATGACGTTCATTGATCTTACTCTTGAACATCCGGCACAATAATGTGGAGTATATGACTAGATCGAAATACGACTTTGACATTATGAAAATCAGTCTTTGTCAAACAAACGATAAAATAAAATGGTACTTACTATATATAGTAAGGCAAAGAATAAATTTGACTATGTTAATCAATTTGGCTCTAACCCTTATTGGCTATACCGACAACTGATGGCCACCCTTTCAATTTTATAACAACTCCCCTTACCACTTTGAAAAACACTTAATAATACACATATATACTGTATACACACTCTCCGGCGCAACTCTAGCATAGGTTGAGGGGTTCAACCGAACTCTCTAGGTTCAAAAGATGAACTAACATTATATATTTATTCACAGAGATTTTATTTTTCTATAATAGTGTCCGCATGGAATCATTCATTTCCGTATGTACTAAAGTAAATAAAAATTCACTTCATTTGTGCGTAAGTAGACAATATAACTCGTCAAAATAAATATCATTACTTTACTCAGAAATCCATAGCAAAGAATTTCCGAACATTTTTGTTACTGTTAAACAAAATTCTGAAACCGCCCCTGTACACACCTGCACAAACTTGTATTCACGAATATCATGGAATGAGGGGAAGATTTCCTATTCCTTAACCGGAAAAATAACAGGATTATTTGGGTGGTAAAGTCAGGGAGACTCTGCTCTCTTTCATATTTTGGACCATAGCTCCGTGTATGGGCTGAAAACGAGTCAAGTTTTGAAGTGTTCGAGCTTTGACTCATTCAAAAGTAGTCTAGCTCTAGTTTTGCTTGAGCCCAAATTACCTAGTTCTAGCTCGGCTCGTTTAGCAGCGAGATGATTGAGCTCGATTTGTTTGCCAAACAGAGTACTTCTATTGGAGTAACAATTATTTCAATCTCACTCTTTGAACCGTTCACAAACAAGTTGATCGGCTCATTTGCGGGCCTAATATCCGTAGCGGTAGGACATGTAATATAGGAGTGCAATTTTGTCCACCCTCCTTAAAAAATGGTGAACATTACCGTCCCTCTTATTGGTTGAAATGGTGTAAGTTTCACCCATGCAATACACTTTTTGGTAAGCATAACATCACTTCATAGTGGGATTCACACCATTTCAACCAATAGGAAGAAGGATAATATTGACCCTCTTAAGTGGAGAGTACACACCATATAGGAGTGCCAATGGGTTGTATGTTTGTGTGTTCATAGCACTTTTCTTTAAGATTGTGTATATCTTCTTCTTTTTCCGATGATCGGTGTGTCCAAGTTAGCTTATATGCACATCATCTAGTCCCTTCTTCGGTCCAATCAAACACAGGCTATACACGCTGAGACTAGGAAATCCTCAAGAATTTTTTTTTTTGCGGCCTGACCCAAAAAATCGAACGAGGTCAATTATGTGGAGAGCAAACCCACCAACCATCCGAAGTAATCTTTGGGCTTCTAGATTATGTATTTTGGGGACTAGGGGGCATTTTGTGCTTGGGGTGCACGGTGCCGTGAACCATCCGAGCCCTCCGTTCGGCGATCCAATGGTCCAGACTTCATCTCGATAATAAACGGCTCGGTTGCTACACGGTGCCGAGATGAGATCTAGGCCGTTAGATTGCCGAACGGACAACTTGGATGATGCACATCACTATTTGCACAACACCATTCCCCAGTTATCAGTCAAACTATTACTCCCTCTATCCCAGTTTAATACTAATTCCTTTTGAGAATTTGTATCACTTTTCAATTCATTATATCTTGAAATTTATAATGTCTTATATATGATTTAAAAAATATTGTATTATAGAATTAATCAAAACTTATCAAACAAGATCCATATTAGATATAAAATTTATTATTAATTTAATTATGTAACGTTTTTTTTTTATCCAGTTAGAATAAAACGATAGATTATTACTCACTCTGTCCCAATTTGTTGCGACTATTTTGACTTTCACATAATGTAAGGAAAGATCATAATTACATTTGATTTTGTGTCAATTTTACCCCTTTATAACTTGTGACTTTTTGTCAACTTTCTTCTCATGTCATTAATTTGTACCACTTTTCTTTCAAATCAAGTTCAAAATTTGAATTTGGGAGGGAGAAATGAAGGGTAAAATGGTAATATCACTACGCCAAATTTTAGTATTTGCGGCATGAGAAAACTGCCGTTAATAGTCTAAAAACCGCCGGTAAAAGTTCAAAAACCGCCGGAAATAAACCGCCGGGAATACACTTGTCGGAAAAACAAAAGCGGCATTAGAAAACCGCCGGTAATACTAAAAACGGCGGTAAAAAACCGCCGGCAATAAAATCGGTGGCTAATTTTTTTTGTTCTCCCAGGAATCGAACCCGACCCGGAACCTCCGGATCCTATAGCGCGCGTGCTACCAACTAGGCTGACCCGCATATTGCGTCATGTAGGATAAATATTAATATTTATATTATACGGGTCGGTATTATTATTATAAGCGGCATTAATAAACCGCCGGTATTAAAAAAACAGTATATTCTATTTTTTCCGGTGGTATTTTAAAAAACCGCCGGTAAAAGTTTATAAAAACTGCATTATTAAAAAAACCGTCGTTTTTGGTAGTTATTTCCGGCGGTTTTACTAATGCCGGTAAAAGTTACTTTTAACGGCAGTTTTTTTTACCGCCGGCAAAAGCAATATTTGGCGTAGTGTATAAATATCCAAAATTAGAAAGTTTTGAAACAAATACGTCCTTTTTGGACTTCCCAAAAAGAATAAGTAAATTGGGACGGAGGGTATAGTAGGTGTGACGTTGGGACTGGGGAAGGTATTGCGCAGCCCCGTGACTGCACAGAGTGCTGTGCACGACAAAACGCTATCGCTCCGGTCTCGCTCTGACGATCGAAAACGTTCACTTCGTAGAGTTCATTGAGTAGAATAAGTGAACTAAAAATCAGCTCGATCGGATAATATTAAGTGCCTCATCCCGATATTGAAATTATTAATGCTGTGTTTGGAATGCTTTTTAAATTTTTTTTTGAAAAAGTCAAAAAGTAGTGGGGGTAATAAGTGGAGAGAGTTAGAGAAAAAAATGATTAGAAGTAAAGGGAATCTAGCAAGATTCTTTTGAAAAATACTTTTTGAGAAATAAATTGGAAACACAGCACAAGTGTTCCCAAAAAACTGTGGATTTTATCTAGTGTTTTGGATCCATTCGTTTTAAGATAGGCACTTCATGATATCTGATCGAGCTGATTTTCGTTACACTTATTCTACTCGACGAGCTCTATGAAATGAACGATTCCGATCATTAAAGAGAGACCGGGGCGGCAGCGATCTGCGCAGCACCTTCCTCCCCGTCCGTGACATTGATATGGTGGAGAGAGAGAGAGAGAGAGAGAGAAAAAGAGAGTTTACAGTTACTACTGTACTAAAATTGTTGGTTGGAAAGATCCCCTGTACTCGGGTAAATTGTACAACAGTTCAATGATGGCGATATCGATGATGACGGGGAAGTCCTTTGGGTTCCTCGGGAAGAGCAACTGAACACGTGTTGAAAAAGGCGGCCTCCGCCCCAACAGTCCCATTTTCGACGCGTCCACCGTTAACAGAAACGAGGTTCGTCCTCATCCGCGACGTGTCCTCATGCGATACGCAGCTGTTTATTTTTTTTTTTTAATACTATTTATTTACTCCAATTGTCGGTCAACGTAACAAACTCCCCACGGGCCACTATTAATTATTGCTGGCGTGGGCAGTACAACAGCAGTTACGGGTCCCGCCTCCCCTTCCCCTCAATTTGGAAGAGAGTTGTAATCTCACGAGAGCCAGGTTGGCCCGTCACTTTCCCGTCAGTCAGTCGCACAATTTGCGTGCGTTCCAACACGTGTAAACGCAAGCGCGAATGGGAAGGCGTCTTTGGAATTGGATTGGGAGATTCCTGTTTGGCAGCGGTACCGAACGCATCCAGACAGTCCAAATGCAACCAAGGCAACGAACCACACTTTAGACCGTTGGATGTTGGAGAGAAAGTTGCAGAACAGAAACTAGATTAGATTTGAAAAGTTCACTGGATGTGTGGGTGGTATTTTTCAATACAAAGTATGAAGCCGGAATTGGGTTGACCCTAGGAGACTTAAACTAGTGGTCAATTCAACATGGCACCGGTGCATCCTCCCCAGCCACAGGTGTCCTGCATTTGTGCGTCGGCTCGGGTTGGGTCGATTTTACGAACTTTTCGCACGCTTTTCAAGATGCAAAAACCTGTACTTTGTTTGGATTGTTTTTTGGAAAAAAAATTCTCAACTCAAAAAATGCTCATTATTCTTACTTTCATTCATTACTTACCCTTATCTTCGATCATTATTCTCATTTCTCTCTCTATTTCTCTCCGATCGTTAATTCTACTTTCAATCATTACTCTCATTTCTCTTTCTACTCTTAATCCTACAAAATTTTTCAAAAACTCATCCAAACATAACATTGATGAGTCATACGAACAAACCAACGTTTGGAATCACTCTTTGAATCCAAGATGTGATCATTTGTGTGTCATAACAGGTCATCATGTTATGCCTCAATCACACAAACCCACAAACAATCCCTGCAAGACACTTTTTTTTAAAAAAATTTTAGTGGACAGGATAGTAAGGCTGCGTTATTATAAATTTAACTTAAATCTGAGAATTTTATTTTTATTTGAATTTTTTTTATATTTATTAGTTTTACGCTAAATTTTTATTAATTTTTGTGGATTATTGGTTCTATTAAACGAGAGGAATCGAAAAATTAAAAAGTTATGGTCCAAACTAAAATTTGTTTGAATAAAGACAAACATCAATCAAAAGGCCATATTTTTTACATCTTTGTGTGTGTGTGTGTGAGAGAGAGAGAGAGAGAGAGAGGGGGTTAGCTGATTTAAGCGAACGAAATGGCAAATATCATTATCGTTTTTGTTATGTTATTTTAATATTTTTTTTAGAGTCGATGACTATTTATATTGTAATGCATCCTTTTACTTTTTTAGTATACATTTCACCATTGCCACGGTAAAATTCTAATTTTGTCCCTGCCAAAGTTGTTAATCCCGCACCGTACCGGATTTGGGTGAAACCGGTACTTTGGATCTCTAATACTGTCTCGGCTCTAATACCAGTCCTTACCGGCGAGTACTGAAAAATCCGGCCAATCTTGGATGAGATGGAGGTACCGGCGATTTCGTCCGGTACTGTTTTGCATGACTGTGACTGGGATTCACAAACCCCTCTCATTCAAATCGCCACCAGAGAGAGAGAGCTGTACAATATAGTTCATACCTGGGTTCGCCGTGGGAGAGAGAGAGAAAGGAGAAGAAGCAGCAGCAAAAGAGAGGGGGGAACTGCTGGTAAAACGTTAACTCGGTTGAAACCCTAAAATGGACAAGGACCAAACTACCCTTTCGTTTACTACAAACTTACACGTGGAGCAAAAAGGAAGTGGGGAGATGAGTCAGTCAAGGATTTCGTTTCCATTTATATTTATGCGAGCTTAAAGTTTCTCTTTTAAATGAAGTATGAACTTTCAAAATTTGATAAGTATTTATGGAGCTTATATAATGAGAGTGTAATATGCGTTTTCTGGGTGAAACTTTATGTTATAAAAAATGGGAAGACATGGGAAAAATATAAATTTATAACTACGTATAATGGTAATAGCGCTAAATCCGAAAAAGTATTCGGTATTTGACCAGTACCGACACGTACCATACCAGTAGAAAAAATCGGTACCTCAACCGGTACGGTACTCAGAACATTGATCCCAGCCCACAATCGATCCCTGCAGGACACTTATTAGATTTTTAGTGGATAGAATGGTAAGGAGTTGGCGAGTTTGAAGGTAAAAAGTGTTCGACTGATATTGATCTGTTGAACGTGATATATCGCACATCAAAACTTACAGTAATGAGAACAAGATTCGAATCATAAAAAAATGGGTATGGTCAAGTAGTCCCATCGAAATGTCTCTCATTCTGAAACCATTGTCCACTTTACTTTAGTACTCCTATCTTCAAGGGATAGACTTGTCTTATCCAACTCACAAGGAAGAGCAATGTGTGACCAGGGGGTGTTCCCAGTAAGGATTCCTTTTTTTTAAAAGTTCTTTTTTTCTTCTATTTTTAAATTTAAATATAATGAAGATAGAAAATATTTTTTTGATTTTTTTTTTGGCACCGTATAAAAAGATCTCAATGAGATTTATCAAACAAGATCCGTATTGGTAAGAAAATTATTTGCGTAAACACATAATTTTTGAGTTTGAAAAAAAAGAACTTTAAACAAAAGTGGAACACTACCTATTTTTCTTTTTTACGGCGTTTCCGCTGAGCGTTAAGTTATGGACTATTGTAGTCCATAAACGTCAAGTTGTTTCCGCTGAACTATAAGTTGTAGAAAATGTGTTGGATGTTTTAGTTTAGTGAAAACAACTTGAGTTGTGTCAAAAAAAAAAAAATAAGTTTAGAATGAACATTTCACAGAAGCTAGTAATAAGTTGTAGTGCAAGAATTTTACTAGTGAAAACGGGGAGTAAGCTTGTAATGGGACTACACCTTCCTGTTGTGGTAATTTTTGGGTAAAAAAAAAAAAAATGATCGTAGTTGTTCACAATTTAAATCTCATCAAGACAATGAACCATATGAATCATCTGAACCATAATAATTTTTTCATGCATTTATCTCATAAAATCATATGTTGACACACCAGATTGAAAACTCTTTTATCTCAGGAAAGTACAAGCCGAAATCGTATCTACTCAACTCCGATCACTGTGAATTTTCGATATTTTTTTTTTGAACGGTAAATTTTTTTTTTATTAATCATTGAAAATATTAGTACAAAGATTAAAAGGACTAGGGATAATGACATCAAATTCTAAGCAAAGCTAGAACTATCTTCTGTCCACCCGAGACCTAAACCGGAGGTTAGCACAAGAAGCCAACCCAGGAAAACACTCATTGGGACAAAGCCCTGTAACACCCATTCTGTGAATTTTCGATATGACCAATATTGATCGACAAGATATAAAAATGAACTACTTCGATCATTTTTTCAAAGACTCGGAGAGAAGCTACAAATAGTCCAACAAGAGGTGCAGTACCCAGGGGGACTACCTTCTGCTGGAATGATAAGTTCAGAATCTCCTTTTGGCTGTTGTCTATTTCTTTTGGAATGGAATCATCAATGATTTAAAGCCGATAAATAAAAATAAAAAAATAATTTTTTTTTTTTTTTCCTCCTTATGAGATGGATAAAAAAGACCAGTCATATCCCATTGCTCTTAAAAGATTTTCCTAGTTTAGAAGATAAGGACTCAGTCCCATCATCCCACCCATTAAAGTCATTTTAAGCTGTTTTGAAGTGATTCTTTTTTGGGATCCTCAAGCTATATTTTGAGTGATTGTTGTTTGAGGAATTTCTTGACCCTACTGCTATCAATCTCAATGTTAAAAGTTGTGTTATCCGGCGATCAATCAAAATCTTATGACAACTGATGAACCGATTTCTGGCGTACACGGTCGAGAAAACTAAGGCACCGACACCCCTCCGATAATTACTCTCAAAAACCTAAAATTTTCAATAAATTTTCGCTCTCTATTTCTCTCTGCTAATTACTCTCAAAAACTTCCCTCAAAACCCGAGACGAACAGGGTGTCAGTTGATTTGTAAAGAAAAAGTAAAATAAAGCTCAAGCAATTAGGGTGTAAGAGTTGTGTACTTATCCCCATCGTTCGGGAATCGTTTAGGCGAATCGGAGGCATAATCCCATTAGGAGTGGATCCTTAGATCCTAGGATGCTGATAGAGATGGCACGCATGGGGTTCCATTAGCAACTTTCCTAGATCGATCCCTTGGTTATCCCCCGTAGGGACAGGGGCGGCGCAGAAGGCTAGGGTTCCTATCCGCCTGCAACTTCTCGGGGGTCGTCGCCTTGGCTAACATAATAATGATTTTTCGTGCTCGGCCGTGCGCAATTCGAGCAAGCATTCCGAACCGAGTAAAATTCTGGTCAGTAGTCAGTTCGTATCTATGGACAAAAAATTTATCTCCAACTCAATCTGAATCTGCTTATGTATTATGTCTCGAAACATAAATGTTTTTTTAGATTATCTTAATTGGGTTTCTGGCCCAGAGCATAACCTGGTTTACCTCTCTAATTACGTATGTAAGTGTTTTTTTTTTTTTGGGAAGAAGTGGACTCTGGAAGTACTACTGATTTAATTGAGTTGATGTCAAAAATTGAATCAAATTGTTTTCTAGATCGTTCTGCAAAGTACTATTACCGATTTAAAATTAAAATAGCGTCATTTTGAAACTTCATTGGGTTTTAGTGGAATCAATGCAGTATTATATGAACAATACTTTTTCAATCAAAGAGATATTTCAATGCTTCCCATGTTTGCATTATGAAAGCGATACAGATAAACGTTCCGCCACCGAATCGCATATCGCCTTCAACCGGTATTTAGCGCCCGGTCTTTGTTCTAAGTGTGATCCTTTCAAGTCGGTGTCTTTTCGATGCGATTTGTTATGATACTTATGAGAACCGATCAACGGGTGAATTTTAATTATCCAAGTGGGCACAAGAAGAGACTACAAGGTAATCCATGTTGAAATTTGGCTTCATTCTCATTTGTCAAAGATCAGCAGCCTTTCTTGACAATTGAAAGATATGCACATGTGATGAAAATCCCAGGCGTGGGATAGTTTGATTCTGGACATGCTCTGAAGATTCAGTCGTGGATACTGGAGTAAATGTCATAAGCATGGCATTTAAACAGTGTTTTGGGTTTTGCCTATAAGTTGGATCTCCTGCTTTTAGCTTTATGTTTATCTCTTGAGTGAGAGACCAGAAAGGAGAGTGAGGCAATGTAGTAGAGAGAGTAGAGCAGTGTGAGGGCTCCTCCTTAGGAAGGGAGCCGGGCCCCTCGTATGAGGTTCTGTCAAAAACAGAATGAGAGAGCATCTGAAAATCAAAGAGAGTTTGAGAGCAGCATATGTGTGCATTTGTATCAGTCTGTGAGTGAGTGTGAATTCGACTGATTTTGTATTCCTCCTCCTCCTCTATAATGGAAATCCGCCTGCCCTCTTCCGTGGACGTACCATATTCATAAGAGAACCACGTAAATCTCTCGTCTCTGTGTTATGTATGTGTTTGTGTTCTTGGTTTGGTCTTTATTTCCGCAACAATCCTGTCCAAAAGGGCAGGAAAGAATGTGAAACCTTCTTGCAACCCAACCCAACCCAACCCAACCCAACCCAAATTGAAGTTATTGACTTTGAGGCAGGATATTGAGTTGGGTCAGTGAAAGAGTTCAAATCATTTCAAGGTTTGAGCTGTCCCACACTCCCACGGTACTAATAGATTTGTGTAACACCCCATGCCCGCGAAGCAACCGAATCCTCTAATAGACGCGTTCAATTTTCAATCTAAGCCATTATAAAGTGGCCATTGGCAGATTACCATTCGTGTCACTTTCCAGTTCCGATTTCTCATCGGTTTTTGGTTGATTACACAGTACCTTTGCTAAGTTGAATCCGGACAAAACTGTAGCTCTAGCTTGGCCACGCTAGAAATGAAAAAACAGTGAAACACGATAGTACGCCCCAAATGGATGGATATTAGATTCATCTCACATTTCGAAGGATTCGAGCCGCCAAACATTTAGACACACAAAACCTTTCATAACCAACAAAACTGAGGAAACTCTCAAAAACTCAATCAGATCAAATATCTTTCCTTTTGACACTCCACAGTTCATTCTTATCTCTGAGCACAAAACCAATGGTTTAGAGATGGTAATCGTTGCAAAAATCGACAGCGATAACAATCAGATAGGATATTCAGAGTTTGCCAAGTGAACTACGAAGCACATGGATGAACTATAACGATAGCATATTTCAATTAACAAGATTGTTCAAATCTTAGCAAGCTACTGGTTTCGAGGGATTAAGAACAAAAAAAACAGTCATATGCAGATTTAGGTAGTGGTGTTGGGCTGGGCTCGGTTCTTTTGGATTGGGCTTAGCCCATTTATTGAGCTGGTTTTTCTAATTTGGACTTCTAGTCCTTTTGTTTTTCATGTGCTGATTTTGTACTGATCTGGGTATTTTAAACTTATATTGGGTATTTGGGCTTGGGCCTTTTTGGGTGGGCTTTGTCACCAGGAGTGTTCTTTAATTGGCTCCTTGTTAGTCGTAGGTTTGGGTCTCGGATTTGACAGAATTATTTTCTAAATATGATGTTGTTTTTTTGCTCCTATTAGTCTTGCAACTATTTCAAGATAAATGAAATTTTTTTGTCGTTCAAAAAAAGTTAAATAGGTGTGGAAATAGTACGTCAGTATAACGTACCCAAGAGCAAGAACTAATGTATCCAACATATGACCATGACCATGACGAAAAAGCCCAAAAGTTCAGGTATCAACTATCTATGAATTCGGCCCACCCAAGGCATAGAAAAATTAAACAACATACCCTAAAAATATCATTTGGAGGAGGGCAAAAGGATAATTTCACATACCAACTCACGCAGACAATTACTCCTTGAAATTTTGTCTTCTTTGACGACATCAACTGTTTGGACTTAATTGTTTGGATTGGCTAATTTTGTCTGCATTGGATTTTCGAGTTTTGGTTCAAGATGCTTTATTTTGGGTGTATTTGGCTTCAAAAGTTAAATAGTAGTAATTTATTTTTATTGTTTTTATTCTAAGAAAAAATTGTATTTATTAGTTTTGCGTCAAACTTTTTTAACTTATTGATACGTTTCGGTGAGAGAAATTGGAAAAGTGTAAAATTTTGATCGAAACTCATAATTTTTTTAAAAAAGACAAAATAAGTAATAAAAAAAATTATCTTTTTGACTTATTTTTGCCTGATGCGGCCCTTTCGGTAGTCGTTGAAATTTACCAAACGGCCGTCAAATTCAATTATTTATTAACCGGACTACAACTAAAGATTTGCATAGTATAGCGAGAAAGTCCGAGTCGATCCACAGGGAGCTCAAATATAGCTTGTTCGGATTATAGGTATTGTAAGGCGTTAAAGACGGCCAACTTTGTGATTTACTTCAAATAACGAAATTAAACTTGGACTGAAACTAAACTAAGATGGTCGAGTCAAAGGGATTGGTTTACCCACGGCTTAGCCATTCAAATGGTTTCTTCATCTAACTAATGAGTAGACCGAAACCGTCCGGATTCCACTAAAAGCATTAAAAGCTGAAGACTACTTGTAACTCAATTCAATGCTCTAATTCAAATTGAACTCATTTAACGCAAGTGAGAGACGAAAAGGATCGTTCGCACGCGTAGGGATAATAAAGCACGTAGCATAAGGCGATAGACTTCATTGATCAAAGAAGCCACCAACCCCATGATCAAAGCTAGACATCATGGGTTTAATTCATTCAAAACATTGAAATTGAGCTAAAGTTTAAACGAAACCATTTGAACGACTAATTCATCGAGTAAACTTCACCCCGAGACCAAACCGATTAACTACTCACACATAACTAAAAGACTAGAAATTATGCTAGGAAAGGAAAACATGATTAACCGATAAAAGCTTAAATAAACTTGATATATAAGAAGATCTAGCTTGTAGCTACAACATTAATAAGCGTAAAAACATCAAACACCAAGTACTTACTAGTGTTCTTGAAGAAAATAGCTAAGGAAAGCTTGAACAAAGCTATGGAGATCCTAGAAAGCAAATAAAAGACTTAGGCCTAAAAAGACTAGAAAAATGGCCATAGTGTACATAATGGCCAATAAAGCTATTTCAAGGCTAAAACAATCAGCCAAAATATGGACCAAAAGGCCCCAAAAATATCCCAAAACCAAGCCTAAAATGGAAACTTTCCATAAAAGGAAAGTTGGAAAGTCAGGAACAAAATATCTTCTGGCCGACCTCTGTTATCGATACCTTTTCCTTAGGTAATCGATACCTTCATGTCTCCCTTGCCACGAATCTGCATGTAATCGATACCATGGCTAAAGGTAATCGATACCCTTCTCTCTGGAGTCTTGGTGGACCAAAATAAGGCATAGGTATCGATTACTGCTCCTTAGTAATCGATAACATTGAGGAGAATTGGCCAGTAATCGATAACATTGAGCTTAGTAATCGATACCTTCACGGCTGGAAGCTGCTTGGACCAAAAATGGACAAGAGTAATCGATACCTTGCTTGTTGTAATCGATAACAGTGTACAGAATTTGCAAATTTCAGGCAGGCTTCAGCTTCAGCACACAGCTTCTCAGCAACTTCCAGCTTCTCAGCACCTTATTTTCATTCTCTAAATTTAAGTAAAGACTACATTTTAAACATTTCTTTTACCTTTTCTTTACTTTAATTTTATTTAATGAAAATAAGAAAGTACCCCCCATTTGGAAACAATGGCATTACCAGAATTTCAAAATTCCAATTAAATCAAAATGCCAACTCCCCACTTTTAGTGTAAAATGGAAAACTGCATGATTTTCTCGAGAGAAAATGACACAAAACATGACCTTGCTCTTCGAATAAAACCTTGTAACTTTGTAGTTACTCTTAGAAAAATTCAAGGATCAATTACCGCCATTTTTAATCTCGAAAATCGAAACTTTTTCAGAAAGTCATTTTTCCATACTTAGACAGATTTTAAGGAGCCGACAGGGTCTTCGGGTACTTGGAAGCACTTGGGCCGTGCATGACATTGAAATGCGCTTATTAAGGTGTAAAACCTGAAACATCCTCAAACGAGCCTTACGTGTAATATCGAATAAAGGATTAACTGAATGAACATAAATACTACAAAACCAGGGACTTAAGCACCAAGAATCTACATTATTGGGTGCTTATCATTGCCTTTATTCAAAAAATTATGAGTTTCGATCAAAATTTTTTACCTTTTTGATTTCTGTCGTCGAGACGAATCAAAAAGTCACAAAATTTGACACAAAACTAACAAAAACAAAAAAAAAATCAAATAAAGACAAAAAAAAATTATTTAACTTTTCAATCCAAACACATTGCAATTCGTCTATATGAGAGTAATTAAGGCAAATAAGTTTGTTTAATGTGTTGAAATTTGGTACATGATTATATTTTTGAACTCTCTTGTCTAGACGAAGTGATATTCCTTAGATTGTGATAAATTAAAAAAAATCTAAGAACAAAAAAAAGATTAAATTACGCATGTTTCCTTCTTTTTATCTAGAATCCTGATCGAGTTTTATTAATCTCCCGAAACCCATTGGTCAAGAAAAAAACAGTAACCTTCTTCTTTTCTGCTGCGAGATGACACGGGACGCGGAATGGCCAATATTAGGCCGGAAACGCCCAATACCGGTTTTTTGATGAATTAATGGATATATCCCGTGTTTTTCGTCAATGCTGTGTAATTTTTTTTGATGCATGAATACCGTGTTTTTCGTCAATACCGGTACGTACCGTACGGTATAAACAACCTTGGATGTGCCCTTCAATCTTTTATTATTGAACTTTGTATCCCAACATATTTTTTGATATTTTTCATTTTGTCTACTAAAGTTTTGCTCTATTTTCCTTATTAAAAAATTAACAAAAAAAAATTTTGCCAGACGATATACATCAGCAAGGAGAACATAGACGATATACATCAGCAAGGAGAACATTCCACTTGTGCTAGCGCGGAAGTTCAAGAAATTATTGTGCTGCAAAAAATTAATAATTGAGACCCTCTTATTTGCGCTTCATTATTTTTCATCTCCCGAGAATCTAACAAGTATTGGAATTACAATTACAGTATATCAAAATACTAATTCTCTTTAAAGAATTCTATTTTAGAAGGGAGAACAAAAAAAACCCAGCATTTCTATTACATTATTTACTCCCAAAGAATCAAAAAAATCCACAGGAAAATTAAATAAAAAAAAAAAATCCAACCAAGGCCTTTTATGTGGTGCTAGTAACAGGGTACCCTATCCCATGCCTCCTCGTCGGAAAAATCATAAACAAGAAGCTGCTAATCATCCCGACGGCCAACGGCACCGCATTCAAAACCTCCTGAACCTCCCGGCTCGGCGTCGGGTGGAAGCAACTCAGCACGCTCTTATCCCTCATCGCCACCGCCGCAAACACCAGCACGGACGCCGCCCCGTGCACCCAGTCGATCAACGTCGCCCTGTACTTTTTCAAATCCGAATCCGGACCCGGCGCGGCCCGGGAATCGAACAGCCACAGCCCGTTGAAGGTGGCGAAGCCGTAGTAGACCTGGCCGTCGGTTGGGGAGCGGAAGCTGTCGGTAAAGGAGGCGAGGAAGCAGGAGAGGGCGAGGAGGCAGAGGAGGGCGGCGGTCATGGGGCGGGTGACGGAGTCGCACGCGCCGCCGCTGGTGAAGGTCGGGGTGAGGAGTTGGAGGGCGAGGAGGGTGCCTGTCGGGAGGAGGTTGGCCAGGTTGGCGGTGCCGGTTAGCGTTTGGGTGAGTGCCCGTTGGGATAGGGACGGCGGAGGCTGGTGGGGCGTGGGGGATTCCGGTGGGTTGGCAGGGATTGATGTTTGCTTTGTGGTGGTTGGCCTTGATCTGAGAGACATTTTAATTTCGTTGGGGTTTTAAGAAATGTATTGACCGGAAAGATTAAGAGGGGGGGAAACGGCGGAGCTGCGCCGTGCGCGGAGGAGATGGAGGTGAAATTTGGAATTGGTTTGGGTTTTGATTTGATGGTGGTGGTGGACCTGGTGTTGGTGGTAATGGAGGAGGGGGAGTATTTAAAGGAGTTTAATGTGAGGATTTTGGAAAGAAGAAAGGTAGAAATTGGGGTTTGGTCGTCTCGAAGGGTAGTTTGAATTTTCACGGGGTGTTTTACCCTGTTATAACGTTAACGTGTGTTCTTGCGTTTGTTTGACTGGTTCTATTCCAGGTTTGTGTGCTGGGAGCTGGATATCTCTTCCGAGAGAGAAACTTATTTACGGAAGCGCTGTAAAATCTCATTTGTATATCTCGGTCATCAACGGTTGAGATGCGTTTCTAAATTTTGACCGGTAAAAATTGATTTTCAATTTGGATCGTCCAAAACATTTTTAGACGCGCTTTAAGCGAATTCTCTATTAAAAAAATAAAAAAAAAGATTTTCACTTTTTTTCATCTCATCTTCTTTCCACGTGAGGTGGAAAACCCACATTTTTCACCACCGTCATTTGTGGGTCCTACTATGAGTTCATTGCAATAATCTGAACCGTTTATCTTGTAAGACTAACAGAGTAACATATCTTCGACAAAAATTGGTTTTTGTCGGACATAGATATGCATATCAAAACTTAAATTTTGGTTTTTAAAATAGACTGTCATGGACAGTTTAACTTTAAAGAATCAGACTGTCCATTTTACAAACTAAAATCCAATTTTTGACATATCTATTGATATCCGATAAAGCTTTAATTTCTCGAGTGGTTATACTATTCGACGGGTCCTACAGATAGACGGTTCAGATTGCTTCAATGAACGCACAGTGAGACCCACAGATGGCAGTGGTGAAAAAATTGGATATTTGTCCTTATTTCGTGTATTGGTTTGAGGATATGATCGCAATTCAGCGTCAACGTGTTTGGTTGGAAAACGCATTTTCTTTTCTTGGTCCAAAAACCTGTTGATGTTTGAATTGATCCTAAAAAGAGGAAAAATGCAAAAGAGTTGTTGGTAACTTATACTAACATCTTCCCAGACTTTTCGCGTTCAATTTAGGGAAATTTAGGGACAATCATGACGGCGAGTGTTCGTGTCGCGTCATTTTGAGATCGTGTAAAAACACGTTTCAATTTGAATGTCTCCTATATCTTGACACTTACCGACTCGCAGGAGTCGAGCCGAGCTCGAGCTGTTTGGCTCTTTTAGCAGCCCTACTTATTAGGCGGCACATCTCTATTAAACTTAAGTAATTAATTTCATCGTCCACTAACAAAGTCTTGTACTTTCAGAGAAATTGTTAGCTCCTGGAAGATTTTGTTTGGGAGTAAAATATTTTTCGGTAAAATATTTTACCTATTTTTCGGTATTTGGTTATGTAAAAAAAAAATGAGAAAAATATTTTACATGTAAAACATTTTTCATTAATTGGATGAAAATGACTTACCCTTAAATTCTCCGTAAGTTATTTTCCGAAATGAACCTGCTGCCTTCTATAACAATTTTCACTGCTCAGTTTTCTCGATCGTCAGTCCTGACCCGCATTCAATTCTAATATTCTCATATCTCCACCGTTTAAGCCACCCTCTAGATCTCTCTCTACTCTATTTTGTTGATTTCTACAAAATATTTTCAAGTGTCAACCAAATACCGAAAAATAAAAATTTGAAATTTATTTTCTAAAAGAATAATTTTACATGAAAAATCGTAAAATATTTTTACATCGAAACAAACGGAGCCTACAAGTTGTTGACATCCATTAGGTCAAAGTCCAGACACCTATGGGTCTCCAACCCAAATATAAACATCATGATTTTATGGAGTGAGCAAACTCCCTACATTCTAATTCTTGACAACCAAAACAATCCCTTAGAATTTCGACATTAAACTTTTTTGTTGGACTTATTGAGTAGGTCATATATATATATGGAAAAGATCACATCGATCGGTACTTGAACAGATGGAACACCTTTTGTCTGGAGACAATATAAGAGACTACTACAAGGAAAATGTGTTTCGCTCATGGCTCTCTATCTGTATCTAATCAGTGGGTTTATGGCACATGCATTTAAGGATGTGCGCGGGTCGGTTTCAGATGAATTTTTTTTTTAAAATACAACGGTGATACCGCGTCATCCTATTGATGTGGTGCAACGAACCAATCATTTTCAACCATGTATGATTCGGGTCCACGCAACGGTGATGTAGTGGTTAGTGGGATTCGTGTAACTACCCACCACATGTGCATAGTGGTGTCAACATGAACGTGTGGTATTTTGTTATTGGGTTGTGATACCACGTCAACACGATGACTTGGGTGTGTGGTATTTTTCACTACAAGTATGTAGTGGGTTGGGTGGACCTGGGGAGACTTAACCAGTGGTCAATTCAACCCGGCACAGATACATCCTCCCCAACCACTGGTGTCATGCATTGTGGGTCGGCTCGGGTTGAGTCGATTTGCGATCTTTCACACACCCCCAAGATGCAAAAACTTGATGAGTCAAACAAATGAACGGTTTGAATCACTCTTTGAATCCAAGATGTGATCATTTGTGCGTCATAGCAGGTCATGTTATGCTTCAATCCCACAATCGATCCCTCCAAGATGCTTCTTTGTTTTTAGCGGATAGAATAGTAAGGAGTTGGCGAGTTCGAAGATAAAGGTGTTGACTGGTATGATCTTAAAGATAATCTATGAATTCGGCCAACCCAAGGCAAGAAGAAGTTATATCACCCGGGATGCTGCCAAGCACCTCCGATGCCGAGCGGTCAATCCGGCCATTCATCTCTGCAATCGACGGCTAAGATCTTAATTCGAACAACGGACGGCTCAAATCTTTATCCACTCGAATTAGATCTAAACCATCAATGCCGAAATGAGCAGTTCAGCACGTCTGCCAAGCAAACATCTCCCATTTACCCTTCTCTAGCAAGAGTCTGAAGAAGTTCATGCACAATAAGGTGGTGTTCCATTTTCTCCAAATAGGAACTTTTAGAAAAAAAGAAGGTAATTTCAAGCTCAAAAATCATGTATTTACGCAAATAATTTTCCTACCAATATAGATCTTGTTTAATAAATCTCATTAAGATCTTTTAAACAATGCAAAAAAAATTGAAAAAATATTTTTCATTTTCATTATATTTGAATTTGAAATTACCATGTTTTGAAAAAAAAAATACTTTTTAAAAAAGTGGAACGCCCCCTAAGAGCATTATCCTCAAAAATTCAAAATGACAGAAATGAGTACACATATTGGAGTTGTCCATCTTTGCTTCTGAAGAAGAGGCCTTGAACGCTGAACTATAAAACAGGAGTTTAAGCTATGAATGACCCGACATTGCACAAACTTAAGCTGTCTAAACTGAGAAACAAGACTTGGATATTTACTACCCAGAGTTCTTAGTGAAACAATACACAATCAGAAAATTGATGTACATGGTATTAATTACGAGACGGCAAAAATCGGATAGGAACAGGGTAGGATTATTCATTTTCTTTTGAATGCACAGTAAATCTAGTACTAGTATGTTGGTTGTTTTCGTCTCCATTGCATGCAATGTCAACTACGATCAAAGAATGAGAGTAATACTAGGATGCCGTCACTTGATTGTCATTTCCTTTTCCATCTCCAAGTTTCGATTCTTGTCTATCCTGATAAGCAAGATCATAAGTAGCATGGAGACCAACAAACAGATAGTAAAGAAGCATCACGGCACTGCATATGAAGAACCGGAAAAATGCCACCCGACCCAGTGATCCGATAAGAAATAGATTCATCCCAATGGACAAAGACGGCAGCCACGGAACAAGAGGAACCCCCCATACCTTCGGAACTCTCTGCTTAGGAAGCAGCATCATGCCCAAAGTACCCACAAACCAAAACAGACCCGCGGCTGTGTACCCAATCCATCCCCTACTATTTGAATTCCAAAGAGCTGTTACTCCAATCGACGAGCCAATAATAACAAACAAACACGCAATAAATTTCCCCAGTTCGTTCTTTGGAGTGACATCCTTCACATAATATCGCCTCACAAGCAATGCAACAGCCATAAGCATGAAAATGAAGAGCGTACTAAACGAAAGAACGCTCGACAACACATCCAAGCTAGAGAAAAAGGCAACAACACAGCTAATTATCGTTACCAACAGAGTCGCATTGATGGGGGTCCCCGTTTTGGGATGAACGAGAGCGAACCAGGGCGGAATCATATGAGCCCTTGCGATTTGAGTTGTGTACCGTGCTTGTCCCATTGACCCAACTAGCAAACTCGTAGTCATTCCCTTCAGAGCACAAATGCTCACCACATACTTAGCCCAGTTCATACCAATTCTATCGAATGCAACCGAATAGGCCGCATTTACATCTATCTCCGTATATTTCACCATCATGGTTAGTGCCAATGCCATCAAGCAATACACCACAGTTATCACAGACATTGAACCCACTAACCCAATTGGTATATCTCTAGATGGGTTCTTGGTTTCTTCTGCCATGGTTGCAACCATGTCGAAACCGGTGTAAGACCAGTACACAACTGCTGCAGCTTGAAAAACCCCTTCAGCCTTATATGGGAAAAATGGGGTCAAATTTGAGCTATTTGAATGAACAAATCCCATTACTATTATAAAAACTATAACCGATGCACTTATTATAGAGGCAATCCAATTCAAACACGATGTTCTCTTTGTACCAGTCATAGCTATGGTATTAGTGATCACTAAAATTCCAACAGCCGTAGGGTCTAAGAGATTGAAACCTGGAGCAAATTTATTGATTCGAATCCGAAGAAAGTCGGTGTTGTCGGGTTTGATTATACTGGCGAAGTACGACGACCAAGACCGACCTGTTGGAAATATTCTTTAGCATTTCTGTAAACTTAAATAATCAGAGACAACAACACAACACGACTAATATGCAACCAGACTTGAATTAAAAACTAAGAGTGCAGGAGAAAACTCATGGATCGAGATATGCATAAAGCGTTCTACCTAGAGAAGAAATGTCCCCTCTTGCACCGAGTTGAACGATGCTCCATTCCCAAGATATGACGATTCTTCAAAAAGTTTGTGTGCAGCAAAAGAATTCCCACAAACCAAGAACTGCCCGTATGCTCAAAATAATACTCAAAGAAATTTCTCAAACAAACTCAAAGTATATGAACAAAACATCAGATGGCAATTTCACCCGAAACCAATGGGTACCCAAACAGATCCAACCCGATTGGGTCGATTATTTTAAAAAAAATCCACCCATGGGGCGGTTTTGGTTTTAAAATCATAACACCCTACTAGTTTCGGTTTTGGTTTGGTATAAGCAAGTATCTGGACCGAATCCGAACAAAAACCAACCCCGAAACTGATCCGTATAATATTACTAACATGACACACATACATACAAACATAAACATATAACTTTCACTTTAAGTTTTGAGTGACTCTTCATCTCCTCTCCTCTCATTCCTCTCAAACTTCTCAAAAGTTTCAAGAGTCTTCCATAGAAACTTGAAAATCATTTATTGATTGCTAGCCGATACATATACACCACAGAAGCATGCACCATGGTCTCCTTAAAGTCTCAAACCCCAAAACGTTAGATGATGAATGGTAAAATCTCATGACATTTAAAATTTTAAATTCAGCATATACTTTTTTTCTTTCATTAATGGTTCAAGGGTTTCGCGCAGTTCGGGTAAAGACCGAACCGTAAGGTTTGGTTATGGGGCACTGTATGGTTTGGAGTTGGGTATGAGATACGTACTTTGGGTTTGGGCATGGTAACCGCAAAACCCAGGCCAAACCGACCCGTCGCCATTCCTATTCCTCTCCTGAAACACATGTATACAATATACTCCCTATATAACAATCCATTGCATTTAAATCAACAATGGAGCATGATTTAATTGGGTGCAGGAGTTCCAAATGAATTTGTAACTCTGCCAACATCATCATGTTCATGATTGATTTCCATCGGTCAATTTGACCACACCGCAAAAGTATACCATGACAATCAGTGTTCTAAAACAAGGTATTCTTCGCCGAGTACTCGCTCCAAGGTGGCTGGCCGAGGGGACTAATCCCAACTTGGTGGGCATTTGCTCGCCGACTAACGTCGACTACTCGCTCCAAGGTGCCTGGCCGAGCGACTACTGAGTAGCGAGTTTCAGAAAACTGATGACAATTGGTAAATATAAATGCGATAAAATCAACTAAGAGTGAGCATCTCTTAATTGACTCATAACCAAATTATGAGTAAAAGTCCTCCAAACTTACGATAGTCTTTGACTCAAACTCATACCGGATTAAGTTTCACTTAAATTTATAACCAAATGTGAAGGGAGACTCAAACTTTTACTCATTTTACCCTTCATAATTCACAACTATGCAAGTACTTAAAACTTTTTATTAGATTAGAGTTTGTCCAATGTAGTCATTCATACCAAAATGATACTGTTACTTAAATCCCAAGGGTTGGCTTGATGGTCAAGGCATGGGAGATAGGGGTTTGTTTGCTCCTGATATCTCAGGTTCGAAACCTTAAGGCCTCGTTTGATAACAGTGATAGATGGATGGGATTCGTAAGGAGATGGGATTAGGATTGGGATTCGTAAGGAGATGGGATTGGTAATGAGAAGGGATTGATAATGAGTATGTTTGTTTGGGATGAGATTAAATGATGAGATTATTAATATCATGTTTGTTTGAGATGGGATTAGATGATGGGATTGGATTGTTAGAAGAAATTGGTAATGAAAAGGGATTGGTAATGTGAAGGAGTTGGGATTGGACTATTAATACCCTGTAATACCAAGTCCCACGGGGTATTAACAATACCCCCTCTATTAATCCCATCGGACTATTAGTCCGAACCAATTTTGGTTACCAAAACCATCACCTTCACAATCCAATCCCAACCTCCAATCCCTTTATCAAACGGGGCCTAAGAGTACTACCAACCCCTTTGAAGCCAGTCCATATGGAGCAATTGCTCCGATTTTAATTGGGCTCCCACAAGTGGATGGTGGAATTAGTCCCAGGATAAGTCAGAGGCGCGCAAAAGCTGCTGGACACCTTGAGTTATAAAAAAAAAATGATACTTTTACTTAAATTTGAGTAAGGGCCGGAGATGGAGATCCTCTAAATGCGGTGAAATCTAGGGGTGTACAAAAAACCGACCGAACCGAACCGAATTGACGAACCGAACCGAACCGGTCCCGAACCGAACCGAACCGAATCAAACCGAACTGAACCGAACCGAACCGAACCGGTTCGGTTCTTAGATGTTAAAAATTTCGGAAACCGGTTCGGTTCTCGGTTCTTGAAAATTTCCAGCGAACCGAGCCGAGCCGAGCCGAGCCGAACCGAACCGAACCGGTTTAATATATATATAGTAAATATTTTTAAATATATTTTAATATATATATTAAATATTTTTTAAATTTCTTAATATATATATATATATATATATTAAATATTTTTTAAATATATATATATATTAAATATTTTTTAAATATATTAAATATTTTTTAATATATTTTAATATATATAATATATATATATATATTAATTGATTTTCCCGAACCGAACCGAACCGGCCCCGAACCGAACCGAACCGACACCGAACCGAACCGGGATCAATATAACCGGTTCGGTTCAGTGAACCTCCCGAACCGAACCGAACCGGTTCGCACAAAAACGTCCAAGAACCGAACCGAACCGAACCGGTTTCAGCCCTAGTGAAATCAAATAAATAATGAAATTCAAATCACAAAACATCCACCAACCCAGTCCGGCGGCGCCAACGACGGCCTCGAGGAGGATATTCCCGGCAGCGACAAAAGCGAGGAAGTCGCCGAGCTCGACGCGGAGGTAGGAGAAGGACCCGCCGGCGGCGGGGATCTCGACGGCGAACTCGGCGTAGCAGAAGACGGAGAGGAGGGCGGAGAGGCCGGAGACGGCGTAGGAGAGGGAGACGGCGGGGCCGGCGTGGTCGTGGGCTTCCTGGCCGGTGATGACGAAGATGCCGGAGCCGACGACGGAGCCGAAGGCGAGCCAGGTGAGGTCCCACCAGGTGAGGCAGCGGTGCATGGGGTTCTCGCTGTGGGCTTTGAGGGTGGTGAGCTCGGTGGAGTCGGTGGAGCGGGCGGCGAGGCGGTTGCGGAGGCGGGGGAGGGTCTGGGAGACGGCGAGTTTGTAGGACGAGAAGGTTTGGAAGGATTGGGAAGGGAAGAAGTCTTGTTTTGTGAATCTGTTGAAGTAGGATCGGGATGCTGGTGGGTTTGGGAGGTAGGGTGGTTCTTCCATGGCGGCGGCGGCGGAGCGGGCCGGTGAGAGGAAGAGGAATAAAAAAAATTTCTATACGACAATTATTTGTAAAGAAAATTCTAACTCTACACTCACTTACACACGCCTGCACATCCACATCCACATTCACAATAGAGGTGAGTCCCATGTAGATTAGATGTGTGGTATGTGTGGACTCTATCACTGTTGTGAGTATTATGAGTCCCACATACATTGGATGTGTGGTATGTGTGGGTTTTACCCCTATTATGGATATGTATGTGTTTGGGTGTGAAGATTGAATGATTGTATTAGGGCTGTCCAAGAAAAACCGAGAACCGTGAAATCGGTTCGGACCGAATCGATCCGTGCTTTTTGCATTTTGTCCGTGGATTAATGGTCCGGGCACGGATTTGAAAATTAAAAAACCGTGAGATACGGATTAAGATTGGATTTTTATTTCAAATCCGTGAATTAACCGAATCGAACTGTGAGATATTTAAGAAATTAAAAAAAATAAATAAATATATATATATATATATATATATATGTGTATGTGTGTGTGTGTGTAATATTTATAAATAATTATAATTCTACTACTTGTTATGAATTTTTTTTAACAATTTTAAGTTCATAATAATGACCGAAGGAAATCTGCTACTTATCTGAAATTCCTTACTTTTACTTCACCTGCCTTCCCCCTCTAATTTGTAACTTGTATTCAGCTACTACCACTGTGTAAATAGAACCTGCTGCTCCGTAGATGTAACAATGGCTGATGAAACCTGGACTGAATTTTGAACTAGAAATTTGGAATGATATGTAATACAGTAGTTGAAGTAATTTTGCATTTTTTAGTGTTTAATGTTTATGGAAGGAAATCCGTGGATAAAACCGGAACCGAACCGTGACTCACGGTTTGAAATCCAAACCGAACCGTAAGATTTTTGGATTAGGATTGGATTGTATTTACTAAAAACCGTGAGATACGGATTAAGATTGGATTCATACGAATCCGATCCGATCCGAACCGTGTACACCCCTAGATCGTATTTATAACTAACTACCTCTCACGCGATGTGCCCAACAAAACGTTACAAAATAACTGTGCATTCAAAATTTCCTCGGTCCAGGTGGTAACCTTTACACCTTAATCTGTGGTCGGTAGTGCTATGTTATCGGAGACAGAGAGAGAGAGAAGGGTAATGTTCCAAAATGCTACATGTACAATTGATGCGTAGGTTGTGTAACTAATTCTAGCCGTCTAAATGTGTTTTGGATGGTTCAGATTTTTAAAAAACTTGCCCATAGAAAAGATAAATTCTGGCCGCCCAAATATGTTTAAACGGTCTAGGTTTAAAAGAAAAAAAAACTCTTTCACTAAAAAAATAACTTTTTCGAAAAAAGTTTAAGCAAATTCTGACCATTAAGAGACCACGGTACATGCTTCTGTGGTGTATATGTATCGGCTAGCAATCAATAAATGATTTTCAAGTTTCTATGGACGACTCTTGAAACTTTTGAGAAGTTTGAGAGGAATGAGAGGAGAGGAGATGAAGAGTCACTAAAAACTTAAAGTGAAAGTGATTATCAAAAAAAAAAAAAAAAAAACCTGACCATTAATTACAACAATAGACAGATAGAGATTAATTGTGTTTGTTATTGGACGAGTCCATATGCATTTTATGTCTGGATTGATACACATTTATTTGTGTTTGCAATTTTGAATAGATTTTTTATGCGAAATAAAAGAAAATGGAAAAATTGTGGGTAAATTCAGAATATGTATAAATGTGATGTGACAAATGGAAATGCTACATACAAAGAAAAATGTTTCTTAAATTACCCTTAAAAGACAATGTCATTGTGTGGGACTCATCCATCCAACCAAACTCATTGAATTTTCTTTTCCTTTATTCTCAGGCCAAGCCCTCATTCTCTCTTTCTTTCTCCTCTTCGTGTAAACCCTCCAAAAGGGGGGACCATCTGTCTTTTCCTTTTCATTTTGGCGCTAACGGGTTCCAAAATACTTTCATTCTGCCGCTAAATAGGGCTCCAAAACAGCCCTTCTTCTACTCTAAATTACCTCTTGCAATCACATGACTTGATCTAAAACTCTCTTGATCGACGACGACAAACTCTGGTATTTATCAATCCTTATAATTTTTTGTACTTACTTTGTCTGGGCTCTATTATCCCTAACTTTTTTTTTGTATTTTTCATTTGTGTGTTTTGTTCATCTCTTTTGAATTATTGTTAGATTCGTATCACATTCTTTGAATTAGTCATTCATCTCGACGAAAGAGTCACAAAAGTAAAAAACAACAACAATAAACCCTAAATAAAATGTTTCGAAAGGTAAAAAAAAAAAAAGATACCGAAAAAGAAGTTACTTTGCCTTGTTCTAGTTCATTCGGTGAAGATTGATTATTATTTTCCCCTCCTGTGCAGCTAGAGACCACACTAAGTTTCATATTTGTTAATGTTCATATGAAATAAAATATTCTCTTTCATTCTGGTCAAATAGGACCCACATTACACAAGGTCTCATAATTTTTTAATATGTAATTTGAGAATCGAGGTTATTAATCTTTCGGATTTAAAAATGGATGATTATGAGACTGAATCATTGTTCATGCCGCAATGTAGAGACAGAGAAATGTCCAGCGATTCAGCTTTAGATTGGAAAGAAGATAAAGTTGAAGTTGATTTAGAGAAAACGTGCAATGAAGAAGAGAAAGTTGAGGACCCTAATGAAGAAGATAAACGATGCGGCGGGGATAAGAATGAACAAGAATTTTGGTTCTCTTTTGTCTGAGGTAGGAGGGGAACATGAGGAGTTGCCATACTCAGAGAAGGATTGTCGGAATCATGTCGAAAAGATCCGCCGTTTGCGTCTTGGGGAAGGAGATGCAAGTGCAATGTTGAAGTAGTTTCAGAAAATGCAAGCTCATAATTCTAACTTCTTTTACTCAATAGACTTGAATGAAGAGGGTTGATTGCGGAATGTATTCTTGGCCAATGCAAGAAGTAGAGCCACATTCAAGGAGTTTGGTGATGTGGTTACTTTTGACACTACCTACTTGGTGAATGGATATGATATGCCTTTTGCTCCTTTCGTCGGGGTAAGTCATCATGGACAATCTACATTGTTAGGTTGTGCACTCACCTCCAAGGAAGACACAAAGACGTTTACATGGCTATTCAACTATTGGCTTATGTGTATGTCTGAATGCGCTCCTCTTGCAATAATTACAGATCAAGACAAAGCAATGAAGAAGGCCATAGAGATTGTTTTCGCTAATACACGCCATCGGTGGTGTATATGGCATATTTTAAACAAGATTCCTGAAAAATTGAAAGGATACAATGAATATGAAGACATCTCGATTCATATGCTGGACGAAGTGTTCGATTCATGGACGAAAGAAGAATTTGAAGAAAATTACATTTCATTGAGATGTACAAACTCGAAAACAATGAATGGTTACTTGGCTTGTTTGATGAGAGGGAACGATGGGTGCCTGCTTTCGTAAAGGATATATTTTGGGCAGGAATGTCAAGTACACAACGGAGTGAAGTTTTGAATTCATTCTTTAATGATTACATCAACTCAAAGACTACCTTAAAACAATCCGTGGAACAATATGAAAATACTTTGGCAAAAAGGGTGGAGAAAGAAAATGAGGTAGATTCTAGTTCATTGAACTCCTACATCCCATGCTTCACTCAATATGAGTTGGAGGAACAATTTCAAAGGGCTTACACTCTTGCCAAATTTAAGGAGGTCCAAAATGAGTTGGTTGGGATGATTTACTGTAACTTGAATTTAAGTAAGGCAGGTGATGGTTTTTCCGAATATGAAGTACGGGAGGATGTGTTGTGTGGAAAAAATAAAAAGCGGGTAATTTTCAAAGTTTGTTTTAAGGATAACGGTAGTGAAGTTAGGGTAGTCCTATGGTACACACCCCTTATTAGGGGGTGTACCGTACGCACCATGATTTTAAACCATTGGATTTGAAAGTGAATAATTCGGACCACCAATTTATTAAATCAATTAATAAAATAAAAAAATGGCTTAGCAGGTAATAGGTTGTTCTCTCCTTCTTGACTCTCTCTCCCCCTCCCTCATTAGTAAAATACTGCAAATTATATAACATGGCCATTATTGTTATGACAACACAAAAAATTGGTATTTCTTTACCACAATGTGTCGTACCAAAGGAATATTTAGAATTGTATATTTCAATATACTTGATATGAAACCAATTTCTCTATTGTAACTAAATGTACGGTTGACTTGCAATCACGACACAATAATGATGATCAAAAACCAATGATTTCGTTATATTTGTAGATTAACTAATTCACATAATTTTTTGGCTCAATAGCGTTTAGAAAGCCCTTTCATTGGCACCCGAATTTAATAGTAAAAGAATTTTTTTGTCTGATTAAGGGTCTAATAATAAGCAATCAACTTCATTCTTGATACATGTGATCTATTCATATTATGTAAAAGATAGACGGTTCCGATAAAAAAAAAAAAAAGCATTAGATGGGGCTCGGGTGGTGCATTGTTAGACTTTAATGTATCTGGATACATTAAATATTTTTCGATTACGGAGTTGTCGATATTTGATGATATCTAATTTTGGTGACAATGCTGAATATCGTATGACTTGATATTCTAACAGTTATGATCGATCATTTTAAAAACATAATCCCTAACGACATTTAGTTATGATATGGTATTTTGCTGATTATTGTGGTACACAATTGAGAATTTAAAATTTTGAAGGCTATTAATTATAAAATACTTTCTTGTACGTAGGGGTCCTATTTCCGGCAAAAAATTTGAGAAAGCAGTGGCCTCAAATGCCTCCGCCCTAGTGTTGGGCATGCACTTGTAGATCATATTATGACCTATGTCATTAGTGTAAATCAGTATGTCTACTATAATAATTTTTTAAAAAAGAAAATACAATGACAATAAATTTACAAAATTATTTTGATTGTACTTTCACGACCTAGTTCCAAGGACCACCATTAAATTTGGATTTGTATGCATAGGGTGAAGGTTTAGTATCAATCCGCCTGTCAAATATATAGTGCCAATTGTTAAGTGCACCGCCTTGAATATCCGTATCTTGAGACAGTTGGATAATTATTTGTTTTAGTGACATCTCATTTTTCCACGAAAATTTGAAGGAATTTTGATTTTTTGAATTAAATTTTGTAGAGAAAGAACATAATTTAGACTAATATTTTGAGAGAAAATTGTAATAACCCGAAAAATTTAACTAATAAAAATATTCAAAAGAATTATTTATTTATGATAATATTATTTTTCTTATTAAATAATTAGTAAATAATTACAAAAAAATAAGCTATTCTATCTAATTAAGCTTTTAAAAATTATTTTAGCATTATATACATACATATAAATGCATGCATGCACGCCTATATTCTCCCTCACTCTCCTACTCAATCTCTACCTCCTCCTTGACCCAAAATTCGTGCGTAATTCGTCCATGCAAAAACCCGGTACCGTTAGGACTCGTTTTAATTCGAAACTCATCAAATTCTCCTATATATACACACCACACCGACCCTAGGGCACGTACATTATTCTACCACCTCCCACGGAGTCAGAAAAGAGAGAAAAACCAGAGAGAAATCAATTACAATCGATAGAATTCTAGAGAGAGAAAAAGAGAGAGAGAAAAGTGGGTTTCGAGGTTCCGCTCGTCCGAAACCCAAATTGATCGTTCAAGTTGTTTACCACAGTCCCAAGGATCACCGTAGATCAAGCAATTCGGTCCCAAGGTCCTCCGATCGAAGGAATTAAAGTCGTCTTCCCCAAAATCACGTTTTCGATCGAAAACGAAATTAATCCGAACCAAGGTACTATAATTCAATCCGAGCCCTCCTCTACGTATATTTAGGGTTTATAGACATAACCCAATAGGCCCTGTAGCCCCATGCATCGAAAACAATCGAGAGAAACCAAAAAAAAACGAACCCAAGGTTGCGCCCGCCATGTTCGGGAACCCCAGCCGCGTGAACCAGCAGAACGGAGTTCGCGGCCGCGAACTCCTCTTGTCCCAGCCGCGCGATGATTTCGTTCTTGTTTCGAATTGATTTTGCGACCTTTTAAACATCGTATTTGAACCCGAAATTTTTATCCTAGGTTGCCCATATTCTAAAGTTCATAACTTGTTAGTTTCATATTTTTTATTTAATCTACTATTTATTTAATTTTTATTCGTAATCGTGAGATCGTTTGTAAACTAAAATTCGTTACGACCCTTTAAATTACTCTATAAATTCCCAAACTATTTTTCTTAGATTCCTAACTTATTAAAGATCATAAGTTGTTGATTTCATAACTTTTTAATGTTATTTGCTATTTATTTTATTTTTAATTAAAGATATAAACGAAAATTAATAACGACCTTATAAAAAATATTTTTAACATCGAAAATATTTTTCCTAGACTTCTAACAGTTCAAAGGTGATATTTTATTAAAATAAAATTTTATTTATTTGATTTACTATTTATTATTATTTAAGCATTGTTTCTTAATAATAATATCGTAAAATATTATACAGAAGGTTTAAAAATCCGAATAATTTTATTTAGACTATTTACAGCCCTAGAATGATATCCTGTAAATATAAATATATTTCCAACTATTTAATTATTTATCGTCTATTTATTCTTGTTTCGTCTATTAATTTAATCCTTTTATTTAAAATAATTCCGTGAGCATCCAAACCCAACTTTTAGCACTTGAACTTATTATAGGGGACTGTTAGGACCTTTATTAAGGTTACGTTATTTATTTTAATATTTTTACCTAATTAATGAATTTAATTAGTATTTAATTAGCTTAATTACTTATAATTAATTAATAAAAGTTTAGAAAATTGTTATTTAAGCTTAATTAAATAAATCTTACATTCTTAATTACTTTGTGATCATACGAGATTAAGGGCAACGGCCCAGTCATAAAAAGTTACGTGATTGCACTGCTTAATAACTGTTTGATCCGTCTGTTGTTCGTTTTTAATTATTATTGAGATTGATATTGTGCCGATGCTTCATTTGACTGTTAGATTGGACCCTAGAGACATGGGGTGGTATGCGAAATAGAAATCACGTAGACGATGTTAAGTAATGGATAAATTGTGAAGTTTATTTTCTGTTTAGAGGTTGCCTGCAGGCGTGATGTTGTGATATGATGAGATTGTGATGAGAATTGATACTGGCGGGTGTCCAGTGATGATTGTGAAAAGAATTATGATGTGGTTTATAAGATAGGCGAACCCTAGTCGTGATACCGGCATGATAAGCTTACCCCTTGTTGTAGTTATTGGGGGTGCACACTCGGTACATAACTTAGGTGTTCCTGCGACAACAAAGGGAAGTGATCTCATGGGACTGAGCATGGCTAGTGGTTGGGGAGGAAAGATCTCGTGGAGAGATCTTAGATTTCAGATTAAGTTAATGGATAGTAATGAATCAAGTTGTATGATTATCTCTGTTTTACTTTTCCGCACCATATATATCCTGTTTGCCTGCTAACTGTATTGTAAGAGGGGTAATTGGGTTGGATTATAGTTCGGGGTGAACTCTTTCACTCAGGCACGGATTTTCTGGCATCCGTGTCAGATTTTGCAGAAAACCAGGAAACACAGGATCCCGCGGGCGAACAGTTTTATGCTGAGGAGAATCCGGAAGTGGGAGTTGAGCCAGAATACGCTTGGGACCCATATCAGACTTAGAAGATGGCTCTAATATCTGTTTAGCATATTCCTTTAAAGACTATTTTCGATATTTTCACAATAGTTTGTAATAAATAATTCATTAGGATGAATTATCCGTTTTGGATTTCGAATTTGATCTAATAAGTTTTTCAAGAATTAGTATTTAAAACCTCCGATTTTACCTTCGAAAATCGGGGTGTTACAACTTGGTATCAGAGCCTTAGGTTCAACCCTCGGCCTTGGGTAGTTTGGGTAGGTTCACATAAGAATTGAGTATATCCTTACGCCTTTTAGATAACGTTATCTGAAATATACCAAACCCGTTCGATAATTAGATTTCTTCCTTATTTTGTAGATGGACCCCACGTTGGTAGCTACAGAAGTGGAAAACCTAAGAGCCTTCATGATAGACACTCCAGATTTTCCGATGGAAGATGATTATTTGGCTGGAATGTTTCCTACTCTCTTCCAGATAAGGCAGGACTTCCAAAGAGCTAGAGTTCTCGCTGATACCATCACCCGTTTCACTAGGGGACACCACGAGAGGGAAGCCGTGTTAGCCTACATCCTTGGAATAGAAATTGGACCACTAGGAAATCCTGAGGAACCCCTTGAGGAGGAGGAAGATCCTGAAGAACCCCCTGAGGAAGAAGAAGATCCTGAGGAACCCCTTGAAGAGGAGGAAGATCCTGAGGAACCTCCTGAGCAAGAAGAGGATCCTGAAGAACCTCCTGAGGAAGAGGAAGTTCCAGTAGAGCAGAATCAGGATGAAGAGATGGACAATGCTGGGCCTGGGTCAGAAGGAGATGCAGGAAATAATGCTGACACTGAGGATGAGTTTTTGGAAGACCTAGAGGAGGATGATTATGGTTGGATGCTACCTGTGGATGCACCTAGAGATATGGATGCCGAGTTACAGTGGTGGCTGACAACCCAACGACTTGAGATGCAAGAACCCCTACCTCTCCCAGTCCCCGCACCAATAGAAGAGTCCGACAGTGAGTGTGAAGTCATAGATGCCGATCCTCCACCTCGCCCCAGGATGACTCGACCCGCAGGAATCCCATGGGTAGGACACCATTCCGATTATGACCCTGGCACTATGGTCTATATACAATTGGAGCCGCTATACCCTTGCCCCTTCAAGATTCGAGCACAGTCCGCTTATTTAGGGCCATTGAGGATCATAGCTCCATGCTACAATGGATATTACCTCATGGCTGTACCCCGAGGATTCAAAGAGCATTACACCGACCGCATCCACTATTCTCGCGTCACAAGGGCCCGCCCCGAGCAAGAGCATCGTATCATTACTGAGAATGCCGATTTTACTGATCACGTCACCTATGTAGAGGTACCCATCCGCCTAGAGACCTATCACAACCCAAACTCTCACGGAGGACAGCAAGAACAACTTTGGCGAGTGACTTGGCGTTGCTACGGACTTACAGAGGACACCGTTGAGAGGCGGAGTATACTAGAGGAACACTTTCCAGGGCTTTTTGATTGATCGATTTCTTTAGCATCTCTTAGAATTTGTTTTACACAAGATTTTTTTTTTTTAGGAAAACAATTGTGATAGTGGGAATTAGCTTGACTTTTAGAAGTAACATTTTTGAGTAGTATGTTTTGATAGGAACAAGTTGTTTGATTCGTTTTATTAATAAGAGTAAAGTTTCTTACGATATCCTGTCTTTCATGCATATAATAGATTTATAATATATATGTTTCATATAATAAAACCCCCCTTACTAATTTTTTTAACATAACGGTACCTAGATGGAGGGAGCAGAAAACAACCAAAACAACGGGCAGAACAATGGAAACCCTCAACCAAACGGCCAATTTGGGGCTCCTGAGATAGTCCAACTAATGCAGGCGTTTATCGCCGCTGCAACTGCCAACAACCAGAACCGCGGACCCCCATACACACCTCGAGGGCCGATGACTAGGAGTCAGGCGCTGAACGAATTTTGCAAGCGTCGCCCGCCCTACTTTCAGGGAGAACCTAACCCCACCGCTGCAGAAGCTTGGTTGGAAGAAATCAAGAAGATTCTTGAAACCCTAGATATTCAAGAAGCTAGCAATCGTATTGCTCTGGCCACCTATCAGATGTAAGCTCAGCATTGGTGGAATCTGATGAAGAACACTCATGACGTGGCGACAATGACTTGGGAAAGATTCGAGAAAATCTTCCTTGACAAGTACTTTCCAACACCTGTCAAACAGGCAATGGCCCTTGAGTTCATGAATCTAGAGCAGGGTACGATGACTGTCACTCAGTACGCAGCACGGTTTGAGGAACTGTCTCGCTACGGTGCGACGATCATACCTACTGATGATGACAAGGCAAGAAAATTTGAGTGGGGGCTCAATGAGACACGCCGAACGGTAGTGGCACAGTCACTTCCCACTTACTCACAAGTAGTGCAATGTGCGCTAAAGGTGGAGAGAGAGAACTTGGATTACAAGACAAGGCGTGAGCAGAAGAAACCGATACCCGCAGTTGGAGGACCTATTCGCAACAACCCTACCAGCAGGAGTATCCAAACCTCTCAACCCTACCAGCAAAACTACCCTCGCCCTCAGCCAGCACAATTCAACCCAGTATGGAGGAACCCTAACCCAGTTTCCAATCGAAACCCTAACCCTAATCCAAACCAGATCCAAGTACAAAACCGAGGCCCAAACCCTAACCCTGGACCAAACCGCAACCCTTTCCCCCAGAACCCAAACTCCGACCCCCGCTGCTTTTACTGCCTAGAGGAAGGACATATCAGGAGGAATTGTCCCAAGCTGAACGGCGCTGGAAATTTTGGAGGACCGCCGCAAAACCCGATCAGGACCGCAGAACCTGGAAATCAAAATCAGAATCAAGTAAGGCCGGTCTGGAATGGTAATCAACCTGGAGTTCAGAACCAGCCCCGTGGCGGATGGAACCAAGCACCACCTCGCCCTCCTCAAAACAGAGGACCGAACGGGCCAACTCAGCCCAATGCTGGGAGGATGTTTGCACTGCAAGGAACAGAAGAGGAAATGGATCCTGCAGTAATTCAAGGTACCCTCACTCTTTATACTACCTGCGTTCAAGCACTATTTGATTCTGGAGTTTCGCACTCATTCATATCTGCCGCATGTGTATCTGCACTTGGATTAGAAACCGAAACCCTAAAAACAACTATGCATGTGACCTCACCATTAGGGGGTAAAATTTCGGTAGAACTAATCTGTAAAGGGTGCGAATTAGGAGTATCGAATTTGCGATTAACGTGCGACTTACGAGTAATCGAAATGAAGGACTTTGATGTCATACTTGGGATGGACTGGCTGACTGCACACCGAGCTGTCATAGACTGCCATCGAAAGATGGTGACAGCTTATTCACCAGATGGGACCTGTTTCAAATTTAAGGGGGATAGACAAGACCCTTTCGCACCCCACGCGCACAAAACGAAGTGGCATAGGACGCTTGCTGGATGGTTAGCAAGTCTCACGTTGGGGGAAACGGACCGGATGGAATTGGGTCTTCCTCATATCGTCTGTGAGTACGAGGATGTATTTCCTGAAGAGTTACCAGGATTACCGCCGTCAAGGGAAATGGATTTCACCATAGAGTTACAACCCGGCACCGCCCCTATTTCTATGGCCCCATATCGAATGGCCCCAGCAGAACTACGAGAGTTGAAAACGCAACTCCAAGAACTTTTAGAGAAGGGTTTCATCAGACCTAGTACCTCACCTTGGGGAGCCCCTGCTCTATTTGTCAAGAAGAAAGAGGGAACGCTCCGACTTTGTATTGATTACCGCCAACTCAACAAGGTCACAATCAAGAACCGATACCCCTTACCAAGAATAGACGACTTGTTTGACCAACTGAGAGGGTCGACCTGTTTCTCGAAGATTGATCTAAGGTGTGGATATCGCCAATTACGTTCGAGATGGTGATATACCTAAGACGGCGTTCCGCACGCGCTACGGACACTACGAGTTTGTAGTCATGCCGTTTGGTCTAACCAACGCTCCTGCAGTTTTCATGTGTCTGATGAACCAGATTTTCACCCCGTACCTGGACAAGTTCGTGGTAGTGTTCATTGATGATATTCTGATATACTCTCCAACGGAGAAGGAACATGAGGACCACTTGAGAATTGCACTCCAAGTACTTCGAGACAACCATCTGTATGCTAAAGCTAGCAAGTGTGAATTTTGGATGAAGGAAGTCAAATTCCTAGGACACGTGGTGTCTGAGAAAGGAATTTCAGTTGACGACAGCAAAGTGGAAGCAGTCATGGATTGGAAACGACCTTCTTCAGTGTTCGAGATTAGAAGTTTCCTGGGATTAGCTGGTTATTACAGAAGATTCATTCAAGATTTCTCCATTTTGGGAAAACCATTGACGAGATTGACCCAAAAAGGAGTTAAGTTTGAATGGAACGAAGCATGTGAGAGATCCTTCCAAGAACTTAAGAAGAGATTGACTAGCGCGCCTATATTGATCGTACCCGAACGAGATGTAGGGTATACCGTGTACTGCGACGCATCCAAAGATGGATTGGGAGCTGTCCTCATGCAGAACGGGAAGGTCGTTGCATACGAATCCCGACAATTGAGGCCGCACGAGAGGAATTATCCGACACACGACTTAGAACTGGCAGCAGTAGTGTTCGCCCTAAAGTCTTGGCGACATTACTTATACGGAGTGCAGTTCGAGGTATTCACGGACCATAAGAGTTTGAAATATCTGTTTACCCAGAAGGAGCTAAACATGAGACAAAGGAGATGGGTGGAATACCTGGAGGATTTCAATTTCACGATGTCCTATCATCCTGGAAAGGCAAACGTGGTCGCTGATGCGCTGAGTCGCAAGAACCGAGGACAGGTGGCTAGTTTAGCCGTAAGAGAATGGAAGATGATGGAAGACCTTAACGAATTCAAGCTACAGCCAACTGCAGAAGACACCGACGCTTGTCTCTCCGCCATAGTCGCAACCCCAGCCTTACACCGAGAAATTCTTCTAGCCCAAACCTTTGAACAAGAGTGTGATTTCATCAGGTATCAACTCGCAAATGGAAAAGCAGCTGGATGGGAAATCCATGTTGACAAGAGCCTCCGCTTTCAAGGGAGAATTTTTGTACCTGACATGGTACCCTCCAGGAAGCAGTACTTAAAGAATTCCACCATTCCAATTTCGCCGTCCATCCAGGAAGCACCAAAATGTACCAAGACCTCCGCCGGCAGTACTGGTGGGCTAGAATCAAGAAGGACGTGGCCAATTACGTTTCGACGTGCCTCACATGTCAACAAGTAAAAGCGGAACATCAGAAACCCGGTGGAACCCTGCAACCCTTGCCTATACTTGGATGGAAGTGGGAACATATCGCCATGGATTTTGTGACAGGACTACCAAGGTCTCCACAATCGAATACCGCCATTTGGGTAATAATTGACCGTTTAACCAAATCCGCCCACTTTTTACCCATGAAGATGACAGATTCTATGGACTCTCTCAGTAGACTCTACATCCGAGAAATCGTGCGATTACATGGAGTACCTGTATCCATTGTGAGTGATCGAGATTCACGATTTACGTCAACATTTTGGGAAAGCCTACAGAAAGCTTTGGGAACCGATCTTCGTCTCAGCACTGCATTTCACCCACAGACAGACGGACAATCCGAAAGAACAATCCAAATCTTGGAAGACATGCTCCGAGCTTGCGTATTGGACTTTAAGGGGAGCTGGGAACGACATCTACCCTTAGTAGAGTTCACTTATAACAACAGCTATCAATCGAGCATTGAGATGGCACCATATGAAGCTTTGTATGGACGACCCTGTCGATCGCCATGTTGGGCTGAACTGGGAGAAGCAAGGTTACTAGGACCAGAGTTAGTCCAAGAGACGACGGAAAAGATCATAACCATTCGCCAACGGCTCCTGACCGCTCAAAGTCGACAGAAGAGCTACGCCGACAAAAGGACTAGACCATTGACCTTTCAAGTTGGAGAATATGTGTTCTTAAAGATTAGACCACGAAGGGGAGTTATCCGATTTGGAAAGAAGGGAAAGCTATCACCACGATACATTGGCCCTTTTGAGATCCTTGAGAAAATTGGAGAAGTGGCGTACCGCCTGGCGCTACCACCCCAACTGGACCGAGTTCATAATGTATTCCACGTGTCGATGCTCCGAAAGTACATGACGCATCCTTCGCACATCATCAATTGGGAAAACATCGAACTCAACGATGACGTCACTCTAGAGGAACAGCCAGTGGAGATCCAAGATTACAGTGAGAAGTGCATTCGAGGCAAAACAATTCAACTAGTCCGAATCCTCTGGCGACATCGAGGAATTGAGGAATCAACATGGGAAAGAGAGGATACTATGCGCACCAAATACCCAAATCTGTTTCCTTCTAAGAGTACACTTTAATTTCGAGGACGAAATTTTATTTAAGGGGGATAGGTTGTAATAACCCGAAAAATTTAATTAATAAAAATATTCAAAAGAATTATTTATTTATGATAATATTATTTTCCTTATTAAATAATTAGTAAATAATTACAAAAAAATAAGCTATTCTATCTAATTAAGCTTTTAAAAATTATTTTAGCATTATATACATACATATAAATGCATGCATGCACGCCTATATTCTCCCTCACTCTCCTACTCAATCTCTACCTCCTCCTTGACCCAAAATTCGTGCGTAATTCGTCCATGCAAAAATCCGGTACCGTTAGGACTCGTTTTAATTCGAAACTCATCAAATTCTCCTATATATACACACCACACCGACCCTAGGGCACGTACATTATTCTACCACCTCCCACGGAGTCAGAAAAGAGAGAAAAACCAGAGAGAAATCAATTACAATCGATAGAATTCTAGAGAGAGAAAAAGAGAGAGAGAAAAGTGGGTTTCGAGGTTCCGCTCGTCCGAAACCCAAATTGATCGTTCAAGTTGTTTACCACAGTCCCAAGGATCACCGTAGATCAAGCAATTCGGTCCCAAGGTCCTCCGATCGAAGGAATTAAAGTCGTCTTCCCCAAAATCACGTTTTCGATCGAAAACGAAATTAATCCGAACCAAGGTACTATAATTCAATCCGAGCCCTCCTCTACGTATATTTAGGGTTTATAGACATAACCCAATAGGCCCCGTAGCCCCATGCATCGAAAACAATCGAGAGAAACCAAAAAAACGAACCCAGGCAGCAAGGTTGCGGCCGCAAGGTTCGGGAACCCCAGCCGCGTGAACCAGCAGAACGGAGTTCGCGGCCGCGAACTCCTCTTGTCCCAGCCGCGCGATGATTTCGTTCTTGTTTCGAATTGATTTTGCGACCTTTTAAACATCGTATTTGAACCCGAAATTTTTATCCTAGGTTGCCCATATTCTAAAGTTCATAACTTGTTAGTTTCATATTTTTTTTATTTAATCTACTATTTATTTAATTTTTATTCGTAATCGTGAGATCGTTTGTAAACTAAAATTCGTTACGACCCTTTAAATTACTCTATAAATTCCCAAACTATTTTTCTTAGATTCCTAACTTATTAAAGATCATAAGTTGTTGATTTCATAACTTTTTAATGTTATTTGCTATTTATTTTATTTTTAATTAAAGATATAAACGAAAATTAATAACGACCTTATAAAAAATATTTTTAACATCGAAAATATTTTTCCTAGACTTCTGACAGTTCAAAGGTGATATTTTATTAAAATAAAATTTTATTTATTTGATTTACTATTTATTATTATTTAAGCATTGTTTCTTAATAATAATATCGTAAAATATTATACAGAAGGTTTAAAAATCCGAATAATTTTATTTAGACTATTTACAGCCCTAGAATGATATCCTGTAAATATAAATATATTTCCAACTATTTAATTATTTATCGTCTATTTATTCTTGTTTCGTCTATTAATTTAATCCTTTTATTTAAAATAATTCCGTGAGCATCCAAACCCAACTTTTAGCACTTGAACTTATTATAGGGGACTGTTAGGACCTTTATTAAGGTTACGTTATTTATTTTAATATTTTTACCTAATTAATGAATTTAATTAGTATTTAATTAAGCTTAATTACTTATAATTAATTAATAAAAGTTTAGAAAATTGTTATTTAAGCTTAATTAAATAAATCTTACATTCTTAATTACTTTGTGATCATACGAGATTAAGGGCAACGGCCGAGTCATAAAAGTTACGTGATTGCATTGCTTAATAACTGTTTGATCCGTCATTGTTCGCTTTAATTATTATTGAGATTGATATTGTGCCGATGCTTCATTTGATGTTAGATTGGACCCTAGAAACATGGGGTGGTATGCGAAATAGAAATCACGTGAACGATGTTAAGTAATGGATAAATTGTGAAGTTTATTTTATGTTTAGAGTTGCCTGCGGCGTGATGTTGTGATATGATGAGATTGTGATGAGAATTGATATTGGCGGGTGTCCAGTGATGATTGTGAAAAGAATTATGATGTGGTTTATAAGATAGGCGAACCCTAGTCGTGATACCGGCATGATAAGCTTACCCCTTGTTGTAGTTATTGGGGTGCACACTCGGTACATAACTTAGGTGTTCCTGCGACAACAAAGGAAGTGATCTCATGGGCTGAGCATGGCTAGTGGTTGGGGAGGAAAGATCTCGTGGAGAGATCTTAGATTTCAGATTAAGTTAATGGATAGTAATGAATCAAGTTGTATGATTATCTCTGTTTTACTTTTCCGCACCATATATATCCTGTTTGCCTGCTAACTGTATTGTAAGAGGGGTAATTGGGTTGGATTATAGTTCGGGGTGAACTCTTTCACTCAGGCACGGATTTTCTGGCATCCGTGTCAGATTTTGCAGAAAACCAGGAAACACAGGATCCCGCAGGCGAACAGTTTTATGCTGAGGAGAATCCGGAAGTGGGAGTTGAGCCAGAATACGCTTGGGACCCATATCAGACTTAGAAGATGGCTCTAATATCTGTTTAGCATATTCCTTTAAAGACGATTTTCGATATTTTCACAATAGTTTGTAATAAATAATTCATTAGGATGAATTATCCGTTTTGGATTTCGAATTTGATCTAATAAGTTTTTCAAGAATTAGTATTTAAAACCTCCGATTTTACCTTCGAAAATCGGGGTGTTACAAAAATTGTAGTTGTATTCAAAAATTTGGGTATAGTACTTACTTTTTGGTGAATTTCTTGGATGAAAATTTTGAGCGAGAACTTCATTTTTAGTTTAAATTATTGAGGTATTGTGTAGGGACAAATAAGAATTTGAAAAAATAGTGTGCAGGGAATTGAAAATTAAGATAATATGGTGAAAATTTTAAAATTTGGGAAACAAATGTGGCGGGAATTGAAAATAATTAGTGGTATGGCATTTTGCTGATTATAACTATCGTTTACTGAATATTCCGATTGAATTTTTTTATACGACACGTTGTGGGTATGAAAACGTCAATTTATGGTATTGTCATAACAAATTTGGTTATAATACTGAATTTGTGATATGGTATTTTGTTGATTATAACTATCATTAACTGAACATTTGAATTGAATTTTTTTATATGACACGTTGTTGGTATAAAACGTCAATCTATGGTGTTGTTATAACAAATTTGGTTATACTACTGAATTTGTGAAATGGTATTTTGCTGATTATAACTATCGTTTACTGAACATTCCAATTGAATTTTTTATACGACACGATGTGGGTATAAAAACGTTAATTTATGGTATTGTCATAACAAATTTGGTTATATTACTCAATTTGTGGTATAATATTTTGCTGATTATAACTATCGCTAATTGATCTTTCTGATTGAAATTTTTTATACGATACATTGTGGGTATGAAAACGTAAATTTATGGTATTGTCATAACAAATTTGGTTATATTACTGAATTTGTGGTATTTTGGACATGTGTTATTACAAAATATTTTAATTAATTTCCTTTGGTACGGCACATTGTGGTAAGAAAACGTCAATTTATGATATTGTCATAACAATTGTGGTTTGTTATATAATTTGTCGTTTTTTAATATGTTTTCTTTTGATACGACACATTGTGTTAAAAAAAACGACAATTTTAGGTGTTGTCATAACAATTGTGGTTATTTTATAAAATTTGTGGCATTCTACAAATATTTTTGGCTTGGGTATAACAATTGATGATTCTGATACGACATATTTTGATTTTGTTACAAAATATCATACGAGTCAAAGAATTTTTGGTACGACTCATTGTGGTAAGATAATGCCAATTTATGGTGTTGTTATAACATTTGTGGGTAGCATTATTTAATTTTTGATATTGTACGCATATATCTGATTAGGGTACAAGTATTATGGATTCCGGTACGAATAATTATGGTTATATCATAACAATATTTTTTAATGTGGGTAACCTGCTAGTGACCTGTTCAACAGGTAAATTTTAAAGTAAAAGTCGTAACTGAAGTCATAAATATGCATTACAAAATCAAAAATCGGCATAATGAAAATCACAAATTGTCATAATTTAAACATACGGTATACCTTGTGTACTATAGCTTCTCCCGTGAAGTTAACTATAATTGTCGCTTGTTTGAGTCTCGGGGTATACTGTGCAAGCATTGTATTATGGTATTTTCTGGAAAAAGGGATTGATCGGTTACCTGAAAAGTATATATCTTGAAAAGATGTCACACTAAAGTTAGAATTAGCTTATGACAAATCAGCTACCAAACCTGAAGCATGCTGTTACGACAACATGTGCAATGAGTTCTTCGAGCTTGCGGAGTTAGCTCAAGATTCAGAGGAAACGTATGAGAAAGTGTTGGAAATTGTACGAAGACTGAAAGGAGAGTTTAAAGAAGTTGAAGTGGTACGTGGAAGCATTGGTTCAATCCCATGTGAAAATGGAGGGCAAGAAATTTTTGAAGAGATCACAAATGTAGTTGATCCCTTGGTTGCGCGGAGGAAGGGACGACCACCAACTGAACGGAAGAAAGGCATGTTTGAAATTAAACAGAAAAAAGGAGGGGGAGCAAAGAAGAAAATAACAAGCGCTGAGAAAACTTTAGAGGAGGTAACAACTTTTATTTAGTTATTAATGTGATGAATAAATCTTATGGCATGTGATAACTTTTAGATTAATTCTACAAGAAAATGATGTTAGGAAACAAAAATATTGGATAAGTGGGGCTTGCGACCCAAGATCATTTTTTCCCAAACCCTTTTTTTTTTTGTTTGAACAAGTTATAGTGATATTAAGGTAGAATCGACTAAAATTGTAGGGTCATCGACAACCCACACAGAGAGAGTGAGAGAGAGACCATGGAATTTGTCGTCGTGATTTTCGGATGCCAGTGGTGTCGCACTTTTCACGTGCTGTGGTGTCGCAAAGGGTTGGTCGCCGATAGTGGTGGTGGCCGCCGGTGGTGGCGGTGGGAGTCGCTGGTGGTAGTGGTGAGAGTCGCCGGTGGTGGTGGGTGTCGCCGGTTTAGCGTCGAAATTAAAAAGTGGAAAACAAAATCAATCCCCCTTTCCCTGTATAAGGTGTACACGAAGAGGAGAGAGAGAGAGAGAATGAGGGCCTGGCCTGAGAATAAAAGAAAAGAAAATTCAATGAGTTTGGTTGGATCCCACACAATGACATCATCTTTTAAGGGTATTTTAAGAGTCTTTTTTCTTTGTATGTAGCATTTCTCGCAACAAAAAGATTTTCTTCGCAGTCATCATCATACTTTGACTGTGATCTTTATTGATACGAATCAATGCAAAAAAAAAAATAAAAAATGAAAACATTGTTTAAGGTTATACACGATATAGATTCGCTTTCATTTGGGTACCGTTAAAATAATTTAACGACAGCCCATTGACTCATGAGAAGAACTCATTGATCTGTCAAAATTGTGTCACACCAAATTATTATATAACTGAGATGTAACACATATCACCCTCCATTATTGATTTCCTCTCTAAACCTGAGATAATTTTAGTGTATGTTTTTTTAAACTTGTCAAACTTTCAAGATGTCTTCAATTATTGCAAGATATTTAACGTATCTACAAGACAATAGGAAGTGATATATTGTAGGCATGTAGATAGGCCCTGAGCACAGGCGGGACAAGACGGCCCCGCCTTTGCCCTCCAAATTGAGAAGGATAATGCTACATACCAAGAAGAATTACCCTTAAATTACCCTTAAAGATGATGTCATTGTAAGGACCCACCCATTTCCCCAATTTTCTTTTGTTTCCCTTTGTTTTATTTTTGAGCCAGACCCTCTTCTCTCTCTCTTCTTCGTGTAAAAGGGTACCATCTGGCTTTGCCTTTTCTGCTTTTCATTTTGGCGGTAAAGAAGGTTCCCTGAGTTTGGTTTTGCTGCTAAACAGGGCTCCAAAACAGTCCTTCTTCTGCTCTAAATTGCCTCTTGCACTCACATGACTTGATCGAAAAATCTCTTGATCGACGACGACAAACTCTGGTGTGTATCAATACTTTTAATTTTTTGTAGTTACTTTGCCTGGGCTCTATTATCCCTAACTCTGTTTTTTTTTTGTATTTTTCGATTTATGTTGTAATGTAGAGACAGAAATGTCTAGAGATTTAGACAGAGATCGGAAAGAAGATGAAGTTGAAGTTGATTTAGAGAAAACGTGCAATGAAGAAGAGAAAGTTGAGGACCCTAATGAAGAAGATAAAGATAAAGTTGAGGATCCTAAAGTGGGTATGGAATTTAATTCAGTTGATGAGATGTATGGATATTACTCGAAATATGCCAGACAAAGTGGTTTTGCAGTGTTCAGAAGGAACTTCAAAAGAGGGGCTAATGGGGAGTTTAAGTACGTAACACTTGCGTGTACCCGTTCTGGAAAGCCAAGGATAAGGACTAGCAATCCTGTGAAGCTCCGACCGCAAACAAAAATGGAATGCAAAGCTGCAGTTAATGCAGTCCTTTGCTCCAATGGAAGTTGGATGTTGAGTTCCTTTGTACTCGACCATAACCATGAGATGAGTCCAAGTAAATCTCGTTTTTTCAAATCCAATAGGGTCCTTAACCAATATGTGAAAAGGAGGCTTGAAATAAACGATGCGGCTGGGATAAAAATGAGCAAGAATTTTGGTTCTCTTTTGTCTGAGGCAGGAGGGGAACATGAGAAGCTGCCATACTTAGAGAAGGATTGTCGGAATCATGTTGAAAAGATCCGCCGTTTGCGTCTTGGGGAAGGAGATGCAAGTGCAATGTTGAAGTACTTTCAGAAAATGCAAGCTCATAATTCTAACTTCTTTTACTCAATAGACTTGAATGAAGAGGGTCGATTGCGGAATGTATTCTGGGCCGATGCAAGAAGTAGAGCCGCATTCAAGGAGTTTGGTGATGTGGTTACTTTTGACACTACCTACTTGGTGAATAGATATGATATGCCTTTTGCTCCTTTCGTCGGGGTAAATCATCATGGACAATCTACATTGTTAGGTTGTGCACTCATCTCCAAGGAAGACACAAAGACGTTTACATGGCTATTCAACTGTTGGCTTACGTGTATGTCTGAATGCGCTCCTCCTGCAATAATTACAGATCAAGACAAAGCAATGAAGGCGGCCATAGAGATTGTTTTCCCTAATACACGCCATCGGTGGTGTATATGGCATATCTTGAACAAGATTCCTGAAAAATTGAAAGGGTACAATGAAATATGAAGACATCTCGATTCATATGCTGGAAGTAGTGTATGATTCATGGACGAAAGAAGAATTTGAAGAAAATTGGGGACATTTCATTGAGATGTACAAACTTGAAAACAATGAATGGTTACTTGGCTTGTTTGATGAGAGGGAACGATGGGTGCCTGCATTCGTAAAGGATATATTTTGGGCAGGAATGTCGAGTACACAACGGAGTGAAGGTATAAATTCATTCTTTGATGGTTATATCAACTCAAAGACTACCTTAAAACAATTTGTGGAGCAATATGAAAATGCTTTGGCAAAAAAGGTGGAGAAAGAAAATGAGGCAGATTCTAGTTCATTGAACTCCTACATCCCATGCTTCACTCAGTATGAGTTGGAGGAACAATTTCAAAGGGCTTACACTCTTGCCAAATTTAAGGAGGTCCAAAATGAGTTGGTTGGGATGATTTACTGTGACTTGAATTTAAGTAAAGCAGGTGATGGTTTTTCCGAATATGAAGTACGGGAGGATGTGTTGTGTGGGAAAAATAAAAAGCGGGTAATTTTCAAAGTTTGTTTTAAGGATAACGGTACTGAAGTTAATTGTAATTGTCGCTTGTTTGAGTCTCGAGGTATACTGTGCAAGCATTGTATTATGGTGTTTCTGGAAAAGGGGATTGATCGGTTACCAGAAAAGTATATCTTGAAAAGATGGAGCAAAATTGTAAAAAGATGTCACACTAAAGTTCGAATTAGCTATGACAAATCAGCTACCAAACCTGAAGCACGCCGTTACGACAACATGTGCAATGAGTTCTTCGAGCTTGCGGAGTTAGCTCAAGATTCAGAGGAAAGGTATGAGAAAGTGTTGGAAATTGTACGAAGACTGAAAGGAGAGTATAAGGAAGTTGAAGTCATACGTGGAAGCATTGGTTCAATCTCATGTGAAAATGGAGGGCAAGAAATTTTTGAAGAGATCACAAATGTAGTTGATCCCTTGGTTGCGCGGAGGAAGGGACGACCACCAACTAAACGGAAGAAAGGCATGTTCGAAATTAAACGGAAAAAAGGAGGGGGAACAAAGAAGAAAATAACAAGTGCTGAGAAAACTTTAGAGGAGGTAACAACTTTTATTTAGTTATTAATGTGATGAATAAATCTTATGGCATGTGATAACTTTTAGATTAATTCTACAGGAAAATGATGTTGGAAACGAAAATATTGGATATGTGGGGCTTGCGACCCAAGATTATTTGCACCTAAATGTAAGAATCTGAATTTTTTTTTCCCCAATAATCTTGGATAGGATTTGAACTTCATAATGTCATTTGTAGGACTACTCTACCCAACAATCTCAACATATCGGTGGGATGAGTCCATTTGAGTCAAATATTTCCCAAAGCTTTCATACGTACCAGTCAAGTTCGCTCGTACAAGGTAATTCTTCATTCCAACCGAATATGCCTCAAGGAGGATTTTTTCCATGTCAGCCCAGTATACAACAAGCCATGCAACCATTTCAGGTATTTCTCTTTTATGTTTTCCTCTATGATATACTTACTCTAACATACTTATGATGGTATTTAATTTGTACTTGTTATTTTGATTAGGGTCAATACCAGTTCTTTCCATCTTGGAGGACAAGCGTTCAGGGATTCACCAATATGCTAAACACCACACGACCCCCTGAAGTTCAAAGAACTCCAAGATTCTATGATGGTTGAAGTTCAAGATGCTAGATACCCCTTTTTTGGCATGTTTTCTGGTTACCACTCCTAAGATGGAGGAAGTTCAAAATGAGAATGTTCTGTCTTCTGTTTTTTGGGACTTTTAGTTTGCTTTGGCATCTAGAAATAGCACTTTTTTGCAAACTTGTAGCCTTTTGTTGGCAACACATGTAGAACAATTTCTATGGGAAGATGAATTGTTGTGCCTTGCCATTCTACTTTGATTATGTTGTGCCATGTCATTCTCTTTTTTAGATTTTGCATTGGTGGAGGATAATTTCAATTCATGTCGCTTTTCTTTTTACAGTAACAAAATGTGGTTGTAATTTTGGTGGGGGGACCTGGGGGCATCAATGAACTTTTAACATCAGCATGCCAAAGCCAACTTACAACTCTTAACCTGGAAAAAAGAGTAAGTCATGCCAAAGCCAACTTACAACTCTTAACCTGGAAAAAAGAGTAAGTCATGCCAAAGCCAATTGAGAGCAGTACACCCACAACGGCAACAAATGACAGATTCCATTTGGTTCACTACCAATATATCCAAACTGCTATGTTTCCCATTGGTTCACTACAAATATAGTGCAGATTCCATTTGGCGGACAAAGAGCAACAACTTGAAACAAGCACAGGCACTTTGTAAGAAAGAATCTGGAATTCATATTTCATCGAAAGAAAGAATCTGGAACTCAGATTTCATTGAAAGAAGAATCTGGAATTCTTAATACAACATTCCTACATAGGCACGTTGTTTGAAAGTGTAACAGGTCTATGTTCAACGCATCATTATATCCAACATTGCAAAGTTCCATTGAATGAGAATCTATCGGCAAGTCGGGGGATTTTGCTTCCCCCTGCTGAATGTTTTAGCGTTGCGTGTCACAGACAAAGGAAACTTCTTCGGAGCATTGGGACTGCGGGTGAGATCTATGTCGGCCAACTCAATGCCTTCAAAAGGGATTGCACTGCTGAAATAAAGCACCGCAGCCGCAGCATTTGAACCCGAGGTATCCCTCATGTTCCTAAAATGAACATCACTGATCTTCACAAATGATGCCTGCTGAGATAATTTGATCAATAACAGAGTTACCAAGATATTCATTTGAAGATTGTTCTTGATGAAATTTTTCATATATAATCGTCAAATATGGAGCCAGAAATACATATTCGAACCAAAAAATCCCCAATTTTCGAAACCTTTTTTTTTTTTTTTTTTTGAACAAGTTATAGTGAAATTAAGATAAAATCGACTGAAATTGTAGGGTCATCGACAACCCACATAGAGAGAGAGTGAGAGAGAGACCATGGAATTTGTCGTCGTGATTTTCGCGTGCTGGTGGTGTCGCGCTTTTCGTGTGTTGTGATATCGCGAAGGGTTGGTCGCCGGTGGTGGTGGGAGTCGCCGGTTGTGGCGGTGGGACGGTGGGAGTCGCCGGTGGTGGTGGGAGTCGCCGGTTGTGGCGGTGGGAGTCGCCGATGGTGGTGGTGAGAGTCGCCGGTGGTGGGTGTCGCTGCTTTACCGCCAAAATGAGAAGGCAAAGAAAAAGAGGAGAGAGAGAGAGAATGGGGCTGGCCCAAGAATAAAACAAAGGGAAACAAAAGAAAATTGGGGAAATGGGTGGGTCCCCACAATGACATCATCTTTAAGGGTAATTTAAGGGTATGGTATGTAGCATTATTGAATTGAGAACCTGCTAAAGATGGAGTATTTGTTGGGATTTGTCCCTCCTAAATTCCACCCGCAACAGAAGCGCAAACAACAAAAACGAAATCACACACAAGAGAACAACACAATTCAAATTACGTGGTTCTCCAAATTCGGGTACGTCCACGGGAGAGAGAGATCTTCTACTAATATTGAATGAGTATAATGAGATACAAAATACCCTACTCTAGCTCTCAAGCTCTCGATATTTTTATCTCCCTCAAACTCACCAATATTCTCACACAATTTTTCTCTCTCCCACACAAAACCTCACGGTGGGAAGACCCCCCAAAGGGGCTCCCAATCTTTCTGCCTTCTCTGCTCTCTCTCTCTTAGTCCACACACCGACACACGGCACAAGAAAATAAGCAGCTTATTTCACATTTTCAAACTAAAAAATAATGTAAATGACAAAAAAAAAAAATTATTTTTTTTACACCGTATTAAAGATCTTGATGAGATCTATCAAACAAGATCCATAGTGATAGGAAAATTATTTGCATAAATACATTATTTTTTATCTTGAAATTATCTTCTTAAAAAATAAGCAGCTTATTTGTGTTCTGGAACGGAGCCGAAGTCCCAAATAAATAGCTAGGCATGACCTCTTCATCTGCCGAGAATATTCTAGAGCTCATCACCACATTTAATTTAATACTCCATGCCAACTCACTTTCCCAACCATGGCATACAATGACCAACGGTCCAAATCTTTTCACTTTCCACCAAAGGTCCAAAGCCTTTCCAGTTTCCAAAAACCACCGAATTTCTTTTCTTGCTTTTTCCTTATTTTTCACATAGCAAAAACCCCAACAGTATTTTCGGTTAAAACGACAGCAGTTTGTTTGGTTCTATGAGAAGTTCGGAGAGGACTTAAAGAAGGGACAGCCCTCCTTTGGGTTGTGGAGTAAGGTGTGGGTCTTGGGGTTTTCCTCCAAGATTCCTAGTTTTCATCTGGAGGGTGGTGCATGGAATTTTGGCAGTGAAAGATGTGCTGCGGCAAAGAGTGTCTGCTGTGTGGATATGCTCCCGAGACAGTAGAACATGGAGTATGTTTTTTCACTTTTCTTTCTCTGAAAGATTATGGAGAGCATCTTGTTTAGGTTAGGGTTTTGAGGTTGGCAGGCCCTTGATGGTAGGGGAGTGGTTAGCAGGATGGTTGAAGGCGGCACCTAGTAAGAACCATACCGAAGGTGGGAAAGAATGTAGTATTGATGATGCTTTGGCTGAGATTCAGTTGCTTAAGGCTGACCTTTAACCCAGGAAAGAAGAGAACCGAGCTTGCTGAAGTTTCTTTGTTTGCGGGTCGGAGTAAGAAGGCAGCAAGTGAATTGTACCTCGGTTTCAAAAGCTAGGAGTGGAAGACAGACTATTAAATCCTTGTATTTTTGTATCAGATGGAGAGCGTGGGATGCTGATTCCTTTCTTGCTGCTGCTGGGCTAAGGTGGATGAGCAAGGGAGAAGTGAAGTGCGACAAACGGTGTCTATGTCAGCACCTTCGGCAGCCATGGTGGAAGTGAGGGCAAGATTGCTTATTCTCCAGTGGGCTATTGCTAATGGTGTAGCAGAAATCTGCATCGAGACGGATAGCGTTGTGTTTGTTCGGGGCATCAAGAATCCGACTTGGGGGATGTTGTTCTCCAACACAGTCAACACTACTACTTATGATATACAACTGTGTCAATTTTCCCATGGTGGAAGATTGATGAGTAAAAAACTAGACCAGTGACAATTTGGAGGCACATTCCTGCAAATTACAACAATTGATCAACAACAAGAGGCCTCGTACCAAGTCAATTACATTTAGCGTTTGGAAGGGCTTAACAGGGAAAGAGCTTCTCCAGCTCTCATGCCAGTGGAAAGCCTGAGCTTTCTGTATTCTTCAAAAACAACAGGATCGTAGAGCCTGGGGTGTTCGGTGTCCACCAGCTGCGGCGGGGCTTCCACCGCTGCCTCCTTTGGCCCTAACATGAATAAAGCAATGGACAGCCGTGTCTTTGCTTCTTTGCACTGTACTCTGTGCTTCACATTGTAAAATCTTCCATTGCTCCATACCTTCAATACATCACAATTAACAATGGCCATGCTAAACTAAACACTGGGAAATGGTTCAAGTACATAGAAAGCTAAAATAGAAACCGAATTTCCTACATATTTTATACACTTATACAACTAGCTATTTATGCGCTTCTCATGTTGTTTAATAGGCATTCGACATGAAAAATAGAAGTTATCCACGTTCTTGGCACTACACAATCGAAAGTTGAAAATGTGTGGAAAAGGTCACGCCACCAAGATTTGTACATAACTTTCGTGTAGTGACATTGTACTCAGAAGTTAACCTGAAAAAATGCCTAAAAAAGTGAGATGAATGGTGTAGATTCGTAGTTGTTATGACTTGGATTGCAACCTGAGTGAATCCGGTCTACGGATTCCACTTTTTGAGTATTTTCCAAGTTAGAAATTCAGGGAATGCAGCAGTGCTTCGCATTTTCTAGACAAGTAGAATTTTAAATTAAAACACACACCATTACGGCTAGTAGTTCAAAAAATACCACGGATTAGTGAGAAGGGAAGACAAAACTGTAACCTACTGTAGCAATGTCTCCAAGATTGACGAGCAGGGTGCCCGGCATGGGATCAACCGATACAAACTCGCCGGACTTCTTGTCCATCACTTCAAGACCACCCACGTTCTCATCGTCTTGCAATATGGTAAGAAATCCAGAATCTGTGTGGATTTGGACCCCAGATGATCCAACAGATTCGGGAGTGAAACTGTATTTGTTTATCCTAAATTGGCAGGGCCACCCCTTGAACAGATCCTTGCCCAAGCCCATGCTTTCAGCTATTTTGCTCCCAAGCTCCATGGCTAGGTCATGTACAGCTTGAGAATACCGCAATATTGTGTCCCTACAGACGTAACGCGATAATCAACAACAAAGCGATGAACCTTTATCACAGGATGTATTTCGCCATTTTTGTTCAATCTTCTTAAATTTGTTCGTTAAACCCTCTTTACCTCCGTTATACCTAAAAGCCCATTGAAGAGAGAGAGAGAGAGAGAGAGAGAGAGAGAGGACCTTTGGGGAGGAGAGGCATCGAGCTGAGAACAAAATTCAAGAACAGATTCAGTGGACCCGACGTCATAAAGGCCCAATCCCTCGTACAGAGGATTAATCTTGGTGGGCGCCACGTACCCGCTGCCGGCGATGACATCGGTGTTCCGCCGTTTGATCTCCGCCGGGAGGTCGAGGAGGGACCTCACGACGGACTTCATCTCGAACATCAGAGTAGCGGGAATCGGGTGGTTGATGATGCGAAAACAACCCCATTGCTCACACGCATGAATCAGTTCATGGGATATGGATGGGAAATTCTGTAGATCAATCACTGGTGTGCAACAACTGGTACTTCCCATTTTCTCCCTCTCTCTCTCTCTCTCTCTCTCTTTTTCTGACCTTTATTGACTAGGAGGAGTTTTCTTGTGACTGGATATTCTTCTGTGTGGACTTGGGGTCGCGCCTTTTTCTTTCTTGAGGTATACCGCCCAACTTACTTGAGCCTCGTCTATTTTTCTATCCGATCCGATTAAAAGCATATTATCCACGTTAGAAGGAAAGACTCCACAAGAAATTTCTTTCTTACGATATGTACCTATGAGGTTGCCTCGTTACAAATTCATGGAATATGGTTTGACTTCTAGGAGGTGTACTGTAGTCAGTGTCGGAATGAGTCGACGACAAGATGCGGTTGGTTTCTAGTCGTATTATTGATAGGGATAGCTACGCCACCTTTTTTTTTTTTCTTTTAGGCATACTGCAAAGAAAACGGTAGGTTATAGACTAGAGCAAATTGACAAACCCTGCTACATCGTAATAACTCTCTTCAACCGAATCAACAGAGGCAATAAATAGGGGGGCAGCAGCTAAAGAGGTAGCGAGACTGGCCACTGTCGATCATATTTCTCTTTATCGAGAAATCGAAGAAGCCAGACAAGGATTTTGTCGGGCCTTTCAATAAATTTTTCTCTGGTACTGGTACGTAACTCCGCTTTAGAAAGAGGGTCAGCCTAAAAAGAAGCCAAAAGAGATGCTGGTATAATATAGGGTCTCCCCCTCCATCATTCCATACGCATGGAAATATAGTAAAGTGGCTCATCTCTTGTTGCCCTTCTTTTATTAACCACTTTAACCACTTTTGGGTTTTGATTTCCGGGATTGTTTAATCACATGTGGACCATAGATCTCCTACTTACAGTCCACATGCATGAGAGTGTTTGCTAAGAAATGGGAAATGGGAGCACATTTTCACCAAATCTCACTTAAATAATGAAATTTGGTGAGAAAGGGAAAGTAGTTAATTAAGAATACAAATATTTTTTCCTCCATTTTCTCATCAAATAACTCGATTTAAATCACGAATCGATCTCGAGTAGCTTGAATTTTTTTACACATCTAGGCCGAACGTGCCGAGTAGTAATTGTTCTAACTTGGTTCGAAAGCATTTTTTTTTTTTTTTAGTGGAAGTCAGTGATGTTAGAATAGTTAAATTAGTACATTGGATGAGTTGAACTCATGACCTCATTTCTTTGGCATCTAAGTACACACCTGATGCTGTTGGCCAAAGGTCTTTTGGCAGGTTAGTTCGAAAGCTTAAGCTGTGTTTGGAACACTTTTTGAATTTTTTTTTTTTGAAAAAGCAGTAAGAGTAATAAGTAGAGAGAGATAGAGAGAGAAATAATTAGAAGGAGGAGAATCTTTTGAAAAAATACTTTTCAAAAAGTTTTCCAAACAAGACAAAAATGAGTATTTTTTTGAGTTGAATTTTTTTTTTTTTTTGTTTTGAAAAAGGGAAACGAACAAGGCATAAGAAGCTTCAAAAAGATGTCAATGTTCATTTCTTTATGTAATATATTGATCTCAAATAAGCTTTTAACGAGCGAACACGAGCAAAAACTCGAACTGATTGGTTCGTACAACAACTCTAGTCGGAGGATTTTAATTACCTATTATAAGAAAACGTTTTCAAAACCCCTAACTCCCAAATCCATTTTGCAATATAAGCATAGAATATTCATATCAAATTCTATGCTTTTCGAATGAAATACATAAAGCTGTAATAGCCAAGCCAGCCATCAATTTACATTCACCACAGTAGCAAAACCAAATCAAAATGGTGACTCTTATTGACCTCCACATGAGTTCTCTTTATCCTTTCTCAAGAGGAGGAGATTAATTAATCTAAGACACTAGTACTCTCCTCAGCATTCAAAGTCCCCCATCCCTTACATTGCATCACCATCCTCCATATCAAACACAAACCAAATCTCATTCACCCTGTTCTCAAACTCAAATGGTGAATTATACTGCGCAACAATGTACTCGGTGACCGTCCCAGATTTGTGGCTTTTGTCAATGGCAGCCGACCAAATAGTGCCTGAAAGACTACTGCTCAAAGCGGCAGCTTCCTCTCCGACATCAGAATCTTGGACAAATCCACTGAACTGTCTCACTGCTGCATATGTTGATTCCCACCTTTGGATGTGGAGGCCTTTTGCAGGAGGGGGGTCGGCTTGGTTCTCTTTTGGGACGTAGAAGCTTACAACGAATGAGGATGAACAAAAGGGTCCGTCGCTTGGTGAGACTTGGGTAATCACTGGCGCTGTCATCTCGATTGTCTGATCGTAGTTGTTTTTCCCTTGAATGTAGTCGAATAGCCTGTTGAACAGAACGAAGTCAGATGAAAGTAACGATCACTACAGCAAAAGTAATTACTATTTTCTAATAAACATGGGAGGGTGATCTGGTGGCTAGCGCGATGGCAAATGTGAACCGATTCTGGCACTGTGGGTCGAATTCAAGTCTTGGGAATCAGCCTCCGACCTCAAAAGCAGGTTTAAAGCTTCTTAGATAACCTTCAATTTGCAATAGAGATGACTACAATTACAAAGTAGCTGAAGACGGTCAACTTATAACCGCATCGGCACAAATGTATACAGTACACGTTATAGCATCCGTTAATTATACCGATAGCCGTACACTCCCCTTATACCATGTCATGTTACTTGTGAATCCAATTTGAAACCGAGGCGGATTATTTGCAGGCACTTCTAATATTTCTTACAAACCGTTAACCTAAGTTGGTTATTGTAGTATTGGCCTATTGGGCAACTCCAACTAATTGTGGTTGTCTATATGACAGTAAAACACTTGCTGTAACCGCGGACGTAGCCCACTTTGGGTGAATTGTTTTTAGTTTCGCGATTTGATGCATCTGTATCTTCTAAATTCAAGGCTAGGCCCCCGGGGTGTAGTGCAGTTGGTCAAGAATTGGGCTGCAAGTTGAGGTTTAAACATACCAAGGCTTTGCGCATAGGTTCGATCCCTGACAGCTGCATACTCTGAACTTAACCGCTGCACGGTGTGTGGGGCCACTGCGCACAGCACAACCAAGGGAGACTCTCCCAAGGTGTAGCCTATGGGAGAGTCTCCCTGGGTTACGCCTTTTTTTAAATTCAAGGCTAGGGTACAGAAAATTCCTAAGTTAACATTCCCTACGATCGGTGTGCCCCGTAGTCAAACAGTTTGGCATGAAATCCTAGCTACCAATTAGCAAATTGATTTTAAATAGTAGCATGGAAACCTAGCCACAGTAATTGAGCAAGTTGGGTTTCTATGATATGTAGTAACAGACAAACAGTGTATATATAAGTGGTGGAATTCTTACTGCAAGAAACCAGTTCTGGTGGCCTCAACAAGAGATATGTCTTCAATAGGTGAAGTTGAAGCCCATGCCGTCGAGTTATAACGGCGAATTTCGTACCCATTCCCGACATGAACCACATCATAGCTAGGGCACTCGATGCGGCTGCACGACGGAGGCGGAGACACGGCGGCGTTGTTGCCGCTGCGGGATTCAGGCCAGATGCCCAGGTTTGAGTTTGACAGGAGACTCAAGAGAAATGACAGCTTGAAGAGATTGAGAGAAGCCGCCATGTTTATGCTGAATTTGGTCGACAACAATGCAGAACTGATGAGAACTGAGAGATATGGTAGTAAAAGCCTTGGCTATTAATACAGAAAGATTGGGCGCCTAACGGCCACACATTTATGGGGAGACTTGTCCATTGGGCAGCTGTGAATTTTTCAATGGTTTGTATGAGTACACCTGGAGGGAATGTTATCGGAATCCCAAAGGGTATATGAATAGGAATGGTCTTGGTAGTTTGTGCATAACTAGCCATTATTCGATGGGTGCCAAAGCCCAAAGGTATGCGACAACAATACAAACACAAGTTTTGGCTTTGAACGTGCAATCATTCTACAACGACACCCACTTTTACGCACCCAATTGCAGCATACTCACAAAAGTGTTGGTTATAGAATTATGCTTGAATGTGTACAGAAAGCTCAGTGTGTGGTCCGGACCTGCAAGTTATCCAAGGCTCACATACACTTGATTTTATGTGAAAAAAAATTCTCTGCCCAATTTTCACTGTTTTTGATTTTTGACTTTGACAATAAGGGATGTTTGGATCAGCTGACGTGCACTTCGACTATTCCTTTCCCAGGTCCGATCAGCTTACATCGCCAAACCCCCAAACCAAAACAAACCGAGTTTTGTATCTCAATCAATTAGGCTCGGCTACACTATTTTTTATTTGGCTCTGTCTAGGGCTACCTATTCACTTAGATTAGGCTTTCTTTGTTTATTGGGGAAAAAATGGAAGAGAAAGGAAAATAATAAGATGGTAAATGGAAAATAATTAGGGAAAATGTGTGGAAAATATTATTGAGATTGTACTGGCTAAATAATTGGAATGAGCCAAGTGAAGTGGGTGTTCTAGAATTTAAGTCACTTTGGTAAAACTTAGAATGGGACTTGAGCTTGACTAGAGTTCTTAAGTTACAAGAGGGGAATACTATTCATGAGCTTAACCAAACTTACCGAGTAGCTTTTCTAATTAATGAACATTCATATCTACCTGAAACTCCAATATTCTGTTCTTATTGCATTACTGAGAAATTTTGGATGCGTGGCTCTAGGACATAAAAGGGACAAAGGTTAGTTTTTGTTGATTTCCGAAAAATGTTTGCAACCTTCACACCATCTTCTTCTTACAACCTGACAAGGCTCTGATTTTATCCTCTAATCTAACTGTGATCTAATGGTTTTAGAATTTAACCAATTGAAATCCACATTCTTCTCCTAATCTTCAACATGTGAAGACTAAAAGGAGAATGAATGATCCAAAGTAAATAAAGTTCGATCTTAATCAACAATGTGATGTAGGGAAAAAAAAAGGAGAGTTTTTGTATTTTATTTTTATTGTTTTAGAATAAGATTTTGGTTAGGAATATTTTCGTTTAGGTTAGAATTATTAACTTTCCGTATTCGGATTGATTTTGATTTCTACCTTTATTAGGATTCATGGTCTACAAGAATTAGGATTTTATTTTAATTAATTAGGAAATATCTTTTATTTAATGTCGCTTGTTTTGGCACGATTTATTATTTCTTTTTCAGTAGGATTTTCAGGGTTAGGGTCTTATATAAAGTGCTGTAACCTATTCAATTATGAAGCATTTTATCAATAATATTCAAACTTTGTCTCTTTTTTCTTGTGGATTCAAGAACTACTCGTGGCTACGAGTATCTATCTTTCGTTTGATTAGTATACAACTAGTCTCTCGTGAATTCCGTTGTGTCAAGACCGACGTAGGACAAGATTGTCACGCCCCATCCCGGAATGACACCCGGAGTGGGCCCGAACCGACACGGCCACGTGGCATTCCACACAAAAGACAAACAACTAAACGACAACCAAATCAGAAATAGAGTAAAACCCCCAGCGGAAGACTTAACATTAAGATAAACAAGGTGCCACGATAATTACAAACTTGCATTGAACAAACGATACTGTTTGGGCTTGAAACGGCTCAAGGGCTGAGCGGGCGTGCCAGGACTTGTCGCGTACCAACGTAAAGGACTGGGCGTCCCTTTTCTGACTTCTAGATCTGTGCGGGCGATAGCGCTGCAAACCTAGGGGCTAGATTGCAGTTTGGTTCGTGGTTTGCCACAACGAAGTGGACTTAATAATTTCCTAACCGTGTAGGAAAAGAAGTAGCAACGTAGAATTACTTTACTATGTCGGAATAATAAAGTAGGAGGTGAGAGAAAGATAGGAATAACTTTATTATATTGCGTAATAAAAAAGTCGGGGTACAAGAGAGATAGAAGCTCGAGTTATTTGGTGAAATAATCGAGTGTAAGTGAGGAAGTAGAGATAATTTGTTTCGCAGTGAAGGCTTTTGTTTGTAAGCGTTGAGCTTGATTGGTGACCCTTTTTTCATCTTGACTTCTAGTATTTATAGGCAAAAGTCTCCAGCTTTGCATGCAAGAGCAACTTCCCGCCTTTCTCTTGTGACGCCACGTGTCCCATGATCCTTCCATCATGTGTGAGATCATGGGTGGTTTATGGGAGTTACTTGGAGGTAAAAGCAATTACCCATGTGTATAATCTCAGACATGGGCAGTTATCAAAGATAGTGAGCCATTTTGACAAGTCAAATAGCCTTCAAAAAATAAATAACTACTTGTCCACCTCCTGAACATACGAAAATGGAGATCATGGGCTATTCTCCAACTTCCCAAGTGTCCACAGCTTGCCATGTGTCTCTTATTGCCTCCAATTTTTGGAATAAAAACTCAACTGGCTTCTTTTATGCGTGGAAATCAAAGGACGTGGGGGCCATTTGGCCACATGGCTTTGGAACAATTATTCCATGCATCACGGCCCATAATCTTCTTTGTTCCCAATGATTAAAGTCAATCCACAACCGTTTATCCACAAATCATAGGCCGATTCTCATAAAACAAAACATGGGCCAAACTTCAAGACTAAAATTAATTGGGCCTTGCTCCAAATTACAAAATTAATATGGCCCATTAATTTTTAGCCCGAGAAACTCTTGACAATCGGTCCAATTTAATTAATCTTTAATTAAATGGCCCTCCAATGCTAGCCCAAGGTTTGGTGCCAAAAACGGGTGTAAGCAGATACTCAACATATTTACAAATTTGAAGTCAAAAAGTACTTGACAACATTAGTCACAAAATGAGTTTAGCAAAAATCAGAGCTAGACCCAAGACAACCAACTCGATTACAAACACCAACACTCGATATTAACCAAGTGTCCCCAAAACGTCGACCGGTAGTGGACCAACTCTACGACCACCTGAGACCTGGCAATCCAAAAAGGAAAATCAGAGTGTGTGAGATATAGAATACATTCAATAATATACGACAATACCCGAAGAAACATCTCAATTGAATGTAATTCACACAACTCAGCATATACACTCAAATAGACAACACACATATAACCACAACACATGCGGTGGCACGTCTGCCACAAACCCATATACCCCAGGAATGGTGTCCCACACACCATGCTCCCAACTACCGGTAATTAGGCGGTATGGCTTACGACACAATGTGTCTCACACACAAACCATCGGCGGTATAATCAACATCCAACAAATATGTATATCAATAGCTAAATCTCAAATAGCATGATACACAACCACCACCATGCAATATCCCATTGAACCTATCCATATCAAACACATTCACCTTTATGTCGACCGAAGTATGCCAAACTAAGGTTTCGGCACCTCCTGAATGACCGGCTCTTTACTTAGCCACAAGTTAATTCATATTAGTTACGAATTTAACGAACACTCGACACCAAGTTATAAAGCTAACAAGATGTTAAACGATATCTCATGAATACTAATATGTCCATGTCAACACCTAGAAGTATCCCAAAACAAGCATAAAGTTCAAATATGAAATAACTCTTGAAATCGGTTTGTAAACTTATGACCAGCTTGACTTATCTTGGCCATAACTTTTAATTGGATTAGAACTAGATCATGAGACCACCACCAACGGAAAGTACGTTCCGAGCACATCAATTTCGATATAAAATTTGCCCAAAACGGAGTCCGAATGAAAAAGTTATGCCCATTTGAAGTTTCGTCAGAAATGCTGATTTTTAACCTCGGTACCGGTACTACAAAAATTCCAGTACCGGTACCAGCCCCAAAAACTCACAATTAACGTCCACTGGACACCTGGTACCGGTACACCCGAAACCCAGTACCGGTACCACCTGGATTTTTCAGCAAAAATACAGCTCGAACCTCCTCCAATTCCCAACCTTTTGCTCCACTCAAAACAAGTCTAAAACTCATCAAACTACACCAAATCATGCTCAATCACTAAGAGATTAAAGAGCTACTCAAGAACCACCAAATACATGAATTGATTTCAAGTTCTTAGCACCAAAATAACAAGATTCAAGTATAGATTTTAGAACATGAATTCCAAGCACTAAAGCAAGAAATCTAACAACTTAATCATGAAATTACCTAGATGATCAACAACCTAACAACCAAGAACCTCCAAGCTCTCCTCTCTTCTTCTTCTTCTTCTTCTTCTTCTTCTTTTCTCTCACTCTCTCTCTCTCTCTCTCTCTTCACGTTAGAAACAAGAAGAGAATAGGGGAGTAAATATCTCCCAAATATCTTCCAGGATATTTCATAAAGCCTAAGGGAAAAATTATAGCATGCAATTGAAACCATGGACTTACTTATGTTCCACCCATGAATCACTCACAAACCCCTCGAACTTCCGTCTCACACAATTCAACCCATAACATATAATTAGATTAAAAAGTCATTATAATAACGATATATCCGGGAGGACGGGTATTACAAAGATCGTGGGATTTTTTTTTATATTTTGGAAACTTTTATTTAGGAATAATATTATTAGGAAATTATATTAGTGCAGCCTGTTTTGCACGTTTCTTATTTTCTATTTCCCAGTTTTGGTAGGATTTATTATTCCCTTAGAGATGTTATTTCATAGGAGATTTTATTTTCTTTTTATTATGGTCTTGGTTTCCAAGTAATTGTTTTGCTTGGTCTCCACTCTAAGTAGTTACCTTATTGTTAGGACTCCCACTAGTATAAATAGGGGTGTAAGTTATTCAACTTTTGGAGCTTTTTATCAATAATATTCAGACTTTGTCTCTTTTTCTTGTCGATTCAAGAACTGCTCGTAACTACGAGTATCTGTCATTCATTTGATTAAGTACGCAACTAGTCTTTTGTCAATTCCGTTGCGTCACAATGAGACGAGTCACACGAATAACATTAGGATCAGGGTTTACCTGACTATACATCACGCAATCCTCCACGGGTAGAGGCCTACTTCCTTTATCCCTCTGCCTTTTAGAATTTACCCGCCGAATAGTCCCATATGGAAGAGAAGACACAGCTGCCATAGAATCCTCTGAACATAAAGTTCAACATAACATGATCAAACTTCCCTGCTGAGTAAGCAAGTAAGTAGACCAAGAAGAACAGGAATTTATGTGTGCTTTGAAGCTGCCAACAGACCGAATCATCTTACTCCATGTCAATGTTTACATCCTTTCACTTCATTTTTTCATCCACCCCAAAGTTTCTGAATCTTTGATAAAGTCACAGATTCAACAGAAATTAAAACTCGGCCAAAACTCCACAAGCAGACTCCCATTAGTTCGATAATGGCACAGGAGGAGTTCAACACCTTCTTTGCATTCTGGCTATGTGAAGCAAGGAATTCTCATTCTCTTTAGCAATCCAGTAGTTTCATCACATCCACAATTGTCCATAATGTCCTTTTAATCCCTTGGAAGCTGATATGGGATTGATCCCCTGCCGAAAACAAATTAGCCGTCTTTCAAATCCAACTCCAACCTGGACTCTTTCTGATCCCTTTTGATTTCTTGGTTATTCTTACTTCCTCCCCATCCTTGCCTTTTCCTGCAGCAGAACATATGTCAGATAACACCACATAAGGCGTGGCATTATTGGGCTCCAGTTCAAAAAGTTTTTGAGCTGCAAGATTCGCCAAATCAAGGCGTAAATGGGTCCTGCTTGCACCAAGAAGAGCACCCCAAATCCCAGAATGCGGCTCAAATGGGACTGAATTAATCAAGTTCATTGCTTCATCCAGAAAACCAGATTTCCCTAGGAGATCAACCATGCAAGCATAGTGATCAGGCCCTGGCTCGATGTTGTTCGTAGATCTCATGGATTTGAAATAGTACCATCCTTCTTCCACTAGTCCCACATGGGTACAAGCTGAGAGCATCCCGAGAAAGGTAACTTGATTAGGTTCTTGGCCTTCATCTTTCATTTTCTTAAATAGCCTAATTGCTTCATTTCCATACCCATTTTGTGCAAATGCAGTTATCATTGAGTTGAAAGAAATAGTATTGGGTGCCCTGATGGATTCAAAGATTCCATAGGCATCGAGTACATTTCCACATTTTGAGTACATGGAGACCAGTGAATTTTGAATGGATAAATCAAATTCCATATCCATTTTCAGGACATGAGCATGGATTTGCAAGCCTTGGTTTAATGCTGCCAAACCAGCTGAAGCACTCAGCACACTACTAAATGTAAGAGGATTTGGCCTCACTGCTTTGTGAAGCATTTGGATGAACCAACTGATGGCCTCCTCATATTCTCCATTATTCACAAACCCTGAAATAACAGCAGTCCAAGCAACATCATCTTTCTCTGGCATCTGATTAAACAACTCAATGCATTTTTGTGTCAAGCCTTTGCTAGAGAATCCTGTAATCATGGTTGTCCAAGAAACCACATCTTTCTCCGGCATCTCCAGAAAAATTCTATAAGCCTCTTCAGTATCTTGAGCTTGAACATAACCATGAAGTAGGCAATTCGAAGAAACAATATCCTTTTTGTTCATCCAGTTGAATACATTACTAGCTTCATCTAGACAGCCAAACATAGAATACATGGTAATAATAGAATTTCCCAAGAAGACATCACGTTCAAATCCCATACGCAAAGCCAAACCATGTACTTGGCATCCTTCTTCGTATCTACCACAATATCCACAGGCTTCCACTATTATGGTTAGTGTAGTAGGATTTGTTTTTACACTATCTTTCCGTCTCATCTCCAAAAAGAATTCAAACCCATCTCGAAAACCCCCCGTCCTCAAATACCCATTTATCATCGCGGTCCAAGTAACCACATTTCTCTCTGTCATCCTATCAAACAAATCCCTAGCCTCCTCAATTCTACCATGCTTGCAATACCCATCAACCACGGAGCTCCAAGAAACCACATCTTTCTCTACCATACCCTCAAAAACCCTAATTGCTTCCTTCAATTCACCCATCTTCAAGTAACCCGAAATCAAAGCATTCGAACAAACCGGGTCCCGCCAAATCACAGGCGTCTCCGCATACAACTCCTCCGCCTTCTCCATCATACCCGCCCGCCCAAAACCCGTGATCATCGCAGCATAAGAAACCGCATTTCGCTCGGGCATCTGCCTGAATAACTCACTAGCTTCACCAGCCCCACGAGTGTTACGAGCGTAAGCCGTAATCATCGCATTCCAAGACGCAATATTTCGTTCAGGCATTCGGTCGAACACTTCCCGGGCTTTCTGAATTTGCCCATTATCTGCATAAGCAGTGAGCATTGCCGTCCAAGATACGACACTTTTGGTGGGCATACGACTGAAAACAGACACGGCTTCTTTGAGATTTCCACTTCGACCATGTTTCGTTATCTGGGTGTTGCAGTAAACGAGAAATTTGCTGGTTTGGGGACTGCGTTTTGAGGGGTTTTGAGTGGTGATCGTTGTGTAACGACGAATGCAATATGGATTAATCACTTGGGATAGTTGTTTATAGCCATGCGTATAAGTTCGTTTAGACAGCAATAGCATGATTAACAGTGCTCTTAATTTGATCATGTCTTTCAGATGTATTAGACTAGTTGCCTAAAAGTACATGAAAACGTACGATCGAATGGCCGTAGATATTTACTGTTCTTTGTTTATATGCATAGACATTATTGTGAAAAAATCATTATATTATCAAATGTAGATAAACTTCTCGTTCTATCAATTCTTAAAAGTAAGTTTATTCGGAGTTTTGTCCTAATGTCAACTGGCGGTGACCGGTGAGAATAGTCCTTTTACAATAAGTTCATACGCACTTTCATTTCAAAAGAAATGAAGAGATGGACGTTCTTTTTTAGCTTTCAAGTTCAGTACTTTTTCCACCTCGAACACTATTGAGTTATGAAAATAAGTAACGAAAATGTTAGGATGCATGAAAACTTTCAATGAAAATGTCTAGAAAAGATAAATGGATGGTTCACTTCAGATGCACAAATGAAAATGTCAAGAAAAGAGAAATTGATAGTTCAGATAGACATTCCTGGACATGGATAGTTGATGGTTCAGATACACACATGCGTGTATCTTTTTTTTTTTTTTTTTTCACGACACAAGTGTATATCTAATCCATTCATTTGTCCCGACGTTTCACCGGCCTGCATTTACAACAGTACCATTGTCTAGGTTACTCAGCCTTAAAAAAACAAAAGCTATAAAATTTTGATAACCCAAAATCATCAGCGAAAAAGATTTGCCTCGTGATTGAGGAGCCCGTTACAGAGTGAGGTGAATGCATTCAAATGAAACAAAATCAAACATACTCGAGTCGTAAACATTTAGTTGGGATCCTCATGCCCTCTGACTAATTGGTCACAAAATGATAGTATACTGTAAAACATTTCATGATACCGGAGAGGCGGTATCATAGAGTTTCACCGAGTGGGCATGAGAAATGAGGTTGTACGTTTGAATTCTACGAATGTCTCACATTCCAAATTTTGGATCATTGAAGGGTTTTTTCGGTGGTTAACTTCGTGATCCGAGATTAGTTAAGTTACGCGTAAACTGGTCAAAAATCTGATTATTAAAGAAAATTATCAGAAATCACCCGACCCGCACGATAAGAAAGGGGAAAAGTAGCATATTGAGTCGCGGAATCAATGAAACACAATTATAATTCTTTAATAAAGGGATGGCTAAGTGCGTTGGTTTTTTTTTTATCAAACCACAAACATAACATGGCTAAGTGCGTTGTTAGGCGGCGGCACCCTTGCCGAGCGGCCAATCCGGCCGTACATCTCGGAATCGACGGCCCGGATCGAAACATCTTTTTCCTTTTCCTTTTCTATTTTTTTAAATCCGTTCGATATCTTTGCATCCAGGCCATCTAAAATACTTTTGAACGGCCGAGATGCGCTCGACACCCCTTCCAAGCACCTCTGCTTGGCAGGATCCCCTGTCCAATATAATAGTGTTTCTAGATCTATAAACACTGATTATTATACTTATACTTATTAATGAAAAAAACAATGACTAATGAAGGGGTGGCTATCCAATAGGCAAAGTCCCTTGTCCATGAAATCAGTACGACGATTATTGATTAGCTTTTGGATAACTTATCTCTCTCATCAATAAGAAAAGGAGATGCTTTCCAATTGGTGGGTCAAAATTGGGGAATGGAGTTTGGTACTTGGTGCATTGAGGGGACAGTCACATGGGTTACAGGTTCGTTCACCACTCAATCATAGAAAGAATATAGAATTGACTTTCTTTGTATTTGTCCGGATCAGTTTACGCGCACCTCAGCCGATCTCTTTTTCAGTTCGGTCAAAAGCAGATCATTCACGCCGGAACTAGAGAATACACAAAAAATTACTTTCTAGCCGTCTGATCCCAAAAATCGAATTCTGATCAATTGCGTAAAGAACAAACCCGTCAACCAACGAGATTAAATGACTTTCTTTTTGTGATCTAAAACCCCACGCCCACTCAACACGTTTGGTGCCACCATGTGCCCGGATCTCAAGTTGGATGGCCAGAAATATAGGGTACACGAACCCCCATTATTCACTTAGGTCCCACTTGTCTTGTCTTTGAATTATGGCTTAATTGCAAGAATATCCCCTAAACTATCACTTTTTGGTAACTTCACCCCTTTAAGTTTAAAACTGAGCAACTTCACCCCCCCTAACTACCAAATTTGAGCAACTTCACCCCCTCCCCGATTTCCCGTCCAATTTTCTTAGGAATTTGGATGGAAAAGTACCAAAATGCCTTTTATATACCAATTATAGACCCCTCCACTCCCCCCCCCTCTCTCTCTCTCTCTCTCTCTGAACCTCAGAGAGAGAGAGAGGGAGGGAGAGAAAGAGACAGAGAGACAGAGAGAGTCTCTAATGGGTGTATAAAAGGCATTTTGATATGTTAAATTATTTTTCTATCCAATTTTCCATCCAAATACCTAAGAAAATTGGACGGAAAATTGGGGAGGGGGTGAAGTTGCTCAAATTTGGTAGTTAGGGGGAGTGAAATTGCTCAGTTTTAAACTTAAGAGGGTGAAGTTGCCAAAAAATGATAATTTAGGATGGTTCTTGCAATTAAGCCTTGAATTATTAATTTCATTTAGCTTTTGTTTGGTTTCTCAACTCTCTCTTCAACTTTAGTACCATGCATGTGTTTGGGAAAACATTTTTTAGCATTTTTTTTGGGAGATAACTTGGGGTTTTCATGTAATGTCTCTTCTTTGTCTCTATGTCAAGAAACAATTTTTCTAAACAAATATTGACAAAATTTGATACAAGTTTATTAAACACGTAATCATGTAAATAAGCTGAATTTTTTAGCCTATTTTGAATTATTATCATTTTATTGATCTTTATTAATTGCTATAAGTTAAAAAAGGACATTTAATGCAAAAAAAAAAAAAATTCTGACAAAAAGTTTAAAAGTTAAGACATCCAAATCACACGCGTATAGATAGCAAAAGTACTGAAATCCGAAAGAGTTGGCATGTTGATGATCAAGTTGAAGCTTTGGGTCGGGGTTTGTTCCCGCGTAAGATCTCAAGTTGTTATTCCTTTGCTAATTAACAACTCTTTAGGTCATCTGATCACCTCAAATGTAAGCGTACTTTAGGAGGAATTGCAAAAAACTGTGTGCAAACTTGCCGAGACACCATGCATTACCAAGGAAAAGCAACACAAAAGTATGGAAGTTCAAGAAATATTTTGGGAAGTGTATCAAATAGTTTTGAGATAGTTGACATCGGGATTGGTCTTCTAGAAAAAGTTGAAGTGCGTGTAAACTGATTTGGATATCCTCTCCTAAAGTTATCTAATTTTAGTACACCACATGCCCCCTAAAATTTAAAATTTGTGACAGTGGATTCCCCACCTAAGTTTTAATGCCGTTTGATTTGATCTACCTTTATCTTGAAGATATTATCTGTCCTTGTGCTATTGTGTCCAACGGCTCCAGGCTTTTCTATGGGTCAAATACTCATCAGACTTTTTGCTTACCTGGAGAGCATCTTTCTTGGACCGGGATGCTGCAAAACAGCTTCCTCTAAACTACCCGGCAGGATGCATTCGGACCGTCCATCTCAGTAATTGTCCGGATTCTCTGAAGAGTTAGGGAAGAGTCTACTTTTCCCTGAAAGCGTTCATTTTTAATCCGGACCACTGAAAGCACTTTTGAACAGTTCGAATGCACCCTGCAGTGCACTACAGGGAGTTACTTTACAACATCCCCGGATCCCTGTTTCTTAGGACAAGTGGACATTTATCAACACTTGATCATATCTTTCATCAAGGATTTTATTGCCCCTTGCCAAATGTACATGCACAAACGGACACCAAATTTTTAATTATCTTCTGTCTATGTTCTTAGCATGTGCACATGATTGGTGGGTGTGCATGTACCCCCCATTAAGAAATTACCTATTTAAAGGCCTCATTCAAATGAGTTATAGTCATTCTGCTAAGCCCTCAGCTTTGAATTGCCTCAAATCCTCTTTCCCCTTCTAATTTCTTTGTTCCTTCCATTTCCCTTAACTTCCTCCATTACATGGCTGTTTCACTACCTGAACATTGGGCATGCGTCAATGGTAATGATCATGATTTTGATCAATTTGAAGTCCAAGAAATCGACGGCGCCCTTCTCATGTCCTTACTCGAAGAACCAAATGCGGAGGATTGTGACAACGACCAATTAACAAGTGTGATCAGATCGCTAGAGGCGGAAATCGATCCAGACCTGATCAACGGTGACGATTTGACCATGGAACTCAGGTGGGGTACCGACTCGGTGGGTTTTCAACCATTCGATGCTGCACAGGTGGACGGTTTGGATTTTTGCTCGATCACACATGATCTTGATGACTTTGATTGGATGGAGGTGGAGATGATCCCTCCCTCCTCTCCAAGTATTGAGATGAACAATTGGTACATGGATCCCTGTGGGGATGAATTGGATGGTATTATTGGATTTGGTGATTTTTCAAATATGTATTATGGAGTTCCTTTGGAGGAGCTTACTTATGGTTCTCTGTGGCAAGAAACACATAATGCAGTGATGTAGAGCTAAGATTCTATCACCTGTATATGTGAAAAAGAATATCATATATAACTGTGTAAATCCTTAAAGTTGAAGCATTTTGTTAAGCTGTAAGTTAGCAATACAATTGCCCTGCTGTAAAAGTTTTGGCTGGCATTATTTTCTTAGGCTATGTTTGGATCACAGATTTGTGATCATGAATATGTTGGCGGAATACCAAGTGAAAATCTCTAATTCTTTTTACATAAATCCTTTTACAAATCTATGATCCAAACATGCCCCTAGAAGATTGTTCAAAAATGCTAGGGGTACATATGAAATGTACATATTATATACATATGAGTTTTGTAGGGCCCGCCTCGAGTCCCACAAAGATGATTCAAATCGCCCATTATTTTTCAAGCATTTTTTTATGGAGCCCTGTAAAAAATCAGCACAACCCAATATCAGTAAGGATTTTTTCAGTGTCGAGCGGTTATTGCCCACGTGACACCCGCCCGGCGCATCCAAGCCGTCCAATACACTTTTGGATGGCTCGGATTAAAACCTTCTCTCTCCTCTTATCCCAACACTTTCTCTCTCCTTTTCTCTCTCCAAATCTGAGCCGTTCAAAAATGAATTGGACGGCTCGGATGTGCGAGCGGGCACCACATGGTACAAATATTGTTTGGAAAAGAAGAGTTGATGTTCAAGATGTTCAGTACCCGCTCGGCACTGAAAAATTTTCCCACAATAAGAGAGATGTAGCTGCAAATATTGTTTGGAACTGTTAGGACCACGGGCCACGGTCTCTCTGTGTTGGCAAATTCCAAGACAAAACACACATTTATTTGTATCCCTATGTATCGAGTTGTATTTTATTTTTGTTTATAGAGTGTCTGTTTAGGAAGTGGAAGGATATCAATATTGTGTGATTGAGAGTGAGTGTTTCGTATAGGTAGAAAAGGAAAGATCTGTTCTCGGGAGGAAAGGATTTGCTGCACATGGAAAAGATCATTCGGTAATTGCAAAGCTTGACTGAAAAAATCATTCGGTAATTGCAAGGCTTGACTTAACCGACCAATCGGAATTTAATCGAAGCAATCTGTTTGAGGCACGAGATTTACATTGCCTAAATGGTGTATTTTATTTGAGGACATGTGGTCTCCTAAGACGCAAAAGGGGGTATACAGCAGCAAATTGTTTTTGGGGGTCTTGGGGTTTTGAAAAGAATAAAAAAAACGAGAGAAAGCTGCAGCAACATGGATGTGTGGGTTTAAACCTCAATCAACCAAGTGCTTTCTTTATCTTTGAATCTTGGAGTTCCTCTTCAATTGTTCAAGCTACAATGAAACTCCAAGAGGTAATCACTACTCTATTTAAACAATCTTAGAGTTGCTCTTCGGTGGATTTTCGAAGGATTGCGGAATTCTTGTGGATTCAAGGCAGCGGCAGTCAAGCATTCAAATTGGATAGTATTTTTTATTTGATAGGTAAATCCAATCCTTTCGCCTGTACCCGTCAATTCGGGATTATATGGATTCTGTTATTCTTGTGCTTATGTATCTATATTACAAAATTAAGTCAAAAACTAGGTGTTCTCATGATATATGGATGAAAATAACCCTCCTTTTGGTTTGATTTTAACTTGTTTGTAGAGAATGATCCAACCTTTCATCAATTCTAAAAGGTGAAAGTACATAAACACCTTCTCAATTATCACTCTTTCTCGTAAACACCCCCTCACATTTAAAAGCGTCTATGGAGACCCCCTCAACTACTGGAAATGAAATAAAGACAAACTCCGTTAACGGAATGGATAAATTGACGAATATACCCTTATTATATTAAACCCTTACATGATAATTTCAAAAAAAAAACCCTGAAATTATTTTCCCCACCCCACCCCTCCCTAGTTCTAGTTCGGAGACAGAGAGAGAGAGAGAGAGGAGGAGGAGGAGAGTGATCGGAGACCACCACCGCCCCCGCCAAGCCGTTCCGCCAAACCATCGTTCCTACCACCACGACTCAAAACCCCCATCGCGACCGGCCTCCTCATCGACAAGCCACAGATCCCTCTTCACCGTCAAGCTCCGCTTCCACAATCGGAATTTCCCCAAATCCGACCCAACGACATTGTTTCCCAATTTGCACTTCAATTGGGTCCGGCTTGATTGCTTGATCAAGAGGGAGTGCCGGCGGCTGGAGGATGGGTTTCCCACTTGTTAATTTCAGACGAACATCAACAAAACTCATGGCAGAAAGCTCATAGATGCCTTCCAATCAATTTATGTCTTTCGTGGGGAAATATTGAGAGAAATCTCTAACCAACTGGTAGAGTTTCCCACTTCATCTGGTGGGGTAGTACATGGGATCAGACCACCTCTTAGATTTTTCCGAGAACAGGAGGTGATTTTGATTGGCTTTCACACAAGAAGGAAAATTACTTTGCTTCTTGTTCTTCTCCTCGTATCTGTGAAACGAGAATTGATGGGAATGCGTCGTTTTGCTCTTCTGGGTTTCGAACTGGTGGTTCGATTGTTCACGGTGGCTTGCAATATCTGTGCGGCACCGGGTGTACGAATTATGGATTCGTTATTGCTGGGTTTCAACAGAAAAAAGGCTGTTCGTTTTTTTCGTCGCTGGAATCAAAGGTGATCTACTCGTGTGGCTGAGATGATCTTGAGTCTGCACTCAAAAATCAGATTTTGAGGGAGCTAAATTTCTATTGGAAAATACCACTTGTTGGGTGGAGGAAGAAGAGAGAGAGAGAGCTGATTATCTGAGCCGAGAGAGATAAACTGGCATAACAAAATGGTTCTTTATGAGAGGGCATTTTTGTACAAAAAAGCCCAAATTACTGACATGTGACCTTCTAGCAAACGATTCTAAGACGGAAGGGTGTCACTTAGGTAACGGGAGTAGTTGAGGGGATCTCTATGGGCGCTTTTAAATGTGAGGGGATCTTTACGAGAAAGAGTGATAGTTGAGAGGGTGTTTATGTACTTTCACCATTCTAAAAAGAACTGCACAGAACCCTAAAGGGTTACACCCCCCTTCAATTTTGAAGTAATTTTCTAAAACTACTATGGGTTACTTTATATTATCATGTTATTTAGTTGGGACTAGCTCCATTGGCCACCGTTGTATACTTCCATAGGAGAGGTCAAGAGATCAATCTTTGCGATATGAATTGATCACTTGTACTAGTTGTTTATAGCCGTGAATATAAGTTCGTTTAGATAGCAATAAAATGATTAAAAGTGTGGTGCGCGCATACTTTCAAATCAAACTAAATCAAATTATATGGAAAGGCTTACCTAGTGATTGAGGAGCTTATTATAAAATGTGACGTATGCTCACTCCCAAAGTATCACCGTTCGAAATTTTTTAGGTATTATCAACTCTTGTGGGGTTAGTTCATTCCAAGATTTGTTCTGGCTTTAATTAGGTGGGCGGTGAGATTGGTCCCCCAGGACTATTCGAGGTGTGCGCATAAGCTGGTCCGGACGCTTAAGTTATTATAAAAAAAAAATGTCTCATAATTGGGTCCTCATCCCCTCCGACCAAATGGCCATAAAAATAGGAAAAAAAAAAAAAAACCATATCATAATCCTGGAAACCGCCAGACCCTCAAGATAAGGAAAAGATAATTTTCTTTAATAAAGGGGTGGCTAAGTGCGTTGTTAGGCAAATATTGTGTCACTGGATTGATGAACATTCTTGATTATTTAATGTGATGCTTAAATAAGGAGATGATTAACGATTCGGGTAACTGATCGATAAGATAAGGAGATGCTGTCTAATTTTTTATTTTCTCGGTAAAAGGGTGGGCGCCGGGCGGTGGCGTGGCGTGCCGACCAACGTAATTGATCCATTTTGGACATGACCAGATTAAAGGGGAACTCGCCCATCATGAAATGGTTGGATTTGAGCCATAACTGATCTGACACAGAGAGAAAATATCTGTGTATTATTACGTCGCGGAAGCTTTCACCAGAACCCCACCGAAAACCCCCTTCTACCAACCATCTTGTTCCATTAATAAAATTTCTTTTGCCTAGAAAAAAAAAAGTCCTGAACATGAGACTAGTGGAAGAGGGGGAGTTTCTCAGCCCAACTGCCCGAGGTGATGCTAAATTTTGTTTTCTTTCAAAATGGTAGGAGCTGTATTATATCATAAGCAGCTGAATACAACGAAATCGAATATCCTCTCAAGAGGAGTGAATAACCAAACAAGATGCCTACCTACCCAAGCTCATCAAACAGAGCTTGTGGTGATGCTATTGCTTTTCTAATTGGAGGGTCAAAATGGGGATTGAAGTTGCTTTCTAATTCACATGGGTGTGGATTCATTCACAGACTCAATTATGGAAAGAGAGGAAAAAAAAAATAGAAAGGACTTTCTTTGAGATTAGAACCTGCACCCACCCAACAAGTTTGGTGCCACCATGTGCCCAAATCTCAAGTTGGACGGTCAGAACTATGGGAAACAATTAATAACCCCCATTATTAATTCAGCTCAAAAAGATAACCCCCATTGTTTATTCAGGTCTCACTTGTCTGTGAATTAGTAACTCCTTTAGCCCTTGTTTTGGTTTGTATCTGCAAACAACTGTCAGAGGTCACCTCACGCGTGAACGAGTGAAACGGATTTAGAAAGAGCGGTTCGAACTCACACGAAAATTGGCCAAGGCACCGTGATTAAGACCGAAAAGAGTGATCACAAAAAACAACAATGACGTACTGAAGTTCGGAAAACATTTTGGCAAGTATCGAAGAGCTTGAAGTTAGTGGATGCTGGAATTAAATCCGAGAATAGTCAAAATGCGTAAGATGCTCAGTACCCTTGAGTTATTATAAAAAAAGAAATGAAATTATTCCATATTTCCTAAAGTTATCAAACTGTAGTACCATATGCCCCCACTCCAAAATACTTTAAAATTGTGACATTGGATTCCCCACTTCACTTTATTGCTGTTGGATTTGATCTAACAATATCTTGAAGATATTATCTGTCCTTGTACTATTCTGTCCAATCTATGAACCAGCACCAGACTTTTTGCTTACCTGGAAAGCATCTGTTTCCTAAGATAACAAGCGGACATTAATATATATATATTTTTTTAATGGAGGAACTGCCTTATAGCAAAGTTACTATATGGGCATGACTATGCAATCTAAACTTTCAGGAGAGCTAGTGCGGTCACGACCTTCCACTTACTGCAGAACACTCACCCGATATGAAATCGAATCCTAGATCTTGAAGAGTACTTCTAAAGCCTAGGCATTCGCTCGAACAGCTAGAGCAACCCCAGGTGTGTAGGGCACATTAATTTATCAACACCATTGATTATTTCTTCATTGAAAAATGTCCCCTTGCCATGTGTACATGCACAAAAACACACATCAAAACTTTAAATATCTAACCTTAACAAGTGCACATGATTGGTGGGTTCACGTACCCATTATAAATTACCTATATAAAGGCCTCATTCTATTGAGATATAGTCATTGTGCTTATAAGCCCTCAACTTTATATAGTCAAAGCCTTTTCCCCTTCTTTCTCTGCCTTCCTATCATTTTCCCCTAACTTCCTCCATACTATGGCTGGTTCACTACCTGAAAATTGGGCATGCATCAATGGCAATGATCATGATTTTGATCAATTTGAAATCCAAGAAATCGACGGTGCCCTTCTCATGTCCTTACTCGAAGAATCGAGTCCCGAGGACTGCGACAATGACAAACTTACAAGAGTAATGAAATCACTAGAGGCAGAAATTGATCAGAAGATCGTGGACGGTCTTGATTTGTCCATGGACCTCGGGTGGGGTACTGACTCAAAGGGTTTTCAACCCTTCGATGCTGCACAAACAAACGATTTGGATGGCTTGATCTCCCATAGTCTTGATGATTTTGATTGGATGGAGGTGGAGATGATCCCTCGCTCCTCTCCAAGTGATGAGATGGATAATTGGTACATGGATCCCTGTGGGGATGCATTGGATGGTATTGTTGGATTTGGTGATTTTTCAAATATGTATTACGGGGTTCCTTTGGAGGAGCTTGCCTATGGTTCTCTGTGGCAAGAAACACATAATTCAGTGATGTAGGGCTGAGATTCTGCCACCTGTATAATTGAAAAAGAATGTCATATAATATGTAAATCCTTAAAGTATTTTGTTATTTAGTAGCATAATCAATCAGCTGTAATGGCATTATTTCCTAGCCTATGTTTGGATCATGGATTTGTGATCATGAATATGTTGGCAGAATACCAAGCGAAAATCTCTAATTTCTGTTACATAAATCTCTCTACAAATTTAGGATCCAAACATACCCTTGGAAGACTATTGACGCCACACAAAACAAGAGATGTAGTTGCAAATATCATTCGGAACAAATTGGATATTTTTAATTTCATAGGTCTGTCTCTAACCCTTCTCTCCTGTACCTCCATTGATTGATTCGGGATTATACGGATGCTGTTATTCTTGTGTCTATATATCCGCAAAATTTTGTCAAACTGGGTGCTCTCGTGGTATGATTTTAGCTTATTTGTAAGTAAGGATATAAGCTTCTATATATATCATTTCTAAAATGAACTGCACTTTTATCATTTCTAAAATAAACTGCACAGAACCCTACAGGGGTGTTTTTTTTTTTTTTTCCCCTTCAATTATGAAGTAAACTTCCATGGTTTCCATAACTTTAACCGGTTAACCAACTGATACTAGTTCAATTAGTCACCCTTGTACACTTCTACAGAGGCGGTCAAAACGTCAATTATCGCCTTGATTATTCTTCCCCTTAATGATTATGGGTTTTCAATTGGGCTTACTATGATTGTGGGCTTATGTCCCTATTGATGTAATTCAAATACATGTATTCTTCCATTGCCTGTAATAAAAAAAAAAAAAACATTGCCATGTCCGGTGAAGCACCTTGTATTCTATCAAAAATGCTGCAGACGTAGATGTGTGCATAGATCGAGCACAGATGTGCGTGCAATATTTGTGAACCCTATAACTACCTTGTGAGACCCACGTGAATCCTCGTGTCCCGAACACATTTGTGCATGTCTAGATATCTTTGCATTTCTGTATATGTGTCTCTAGCATTGCTGGTATTATATTTTCCAAAATTTGCTCCAAATTAAGCTGCAAATTAAAATGCGCAACTCCACCTTTATCTTTTGGAGCTGTTCGGTTAAAATCTTATGTTTTCATTTACGTTATTTCCAGGGGATTTATTTATTGAAATTACATCAACCTTTACTTATATATTAATTGCTTAGTGGAGACGGTTAAGCTCTAACCATTTCTTTTTTTTTTTTTCTGAATAAAATAGAAGAACTATACATGTGGTCCATTTGGATGATTGGATCTAATAAATTAAGACTATTGCCTATAAATTAGTCACCGGCCTGCCTTTGAAGATTCAATTCGCATTTGTCGTTATTGAGTGTGCTTTCAGTTATTTTATCCGGGATTATATTATGGAATTATCAGTGTTCGTTTCGGGTGCCTTGTCCTCCTGTGTCTTCATGTCCCGTATTTCTAAAATTTGATCCTCTTGGATCTTCTTCTAAAAAAACTAAAATAAAATAATCCTATTTGTGCATTATTTCAATCTGTCTCAAATCCTCTCTCCCGCCGATACTTCCAATAATTGAAAACTAGATCAGTTAGGTTATTGTTGTTGCAGTAGTAGTAGAAGAAAGAAAGCAATTCTATTGGAGCTAGCCTGTCCTGGCGTAATAGGCATAAAGGCAAGATGTGGAGTATATTTGACAGGCAGATGCCAGATTAATTATATTTGTACTACTCCTCAATGGAAGGTCAGGAAATCCAGATTAATTATATGTTCAGTGGGTTCATTCACCACTAATTAAGATCAGAAAAATTCATGATTCTAACACTCCAAGATAATTTAGTCAAGTCAAATGACTCGAATCCTTTTTAATTATTGACTAACTTGACACTTCTTACGGTTTTTTTTTCCGGGCTGACGCGCACCTCGAGTTCTTGACTAGTCCTGATCAATTCCTCCATCCACGTAAGAGTTGATAACAACTATGATGTTTCACACCTAAGATCTTAAAAAAAAAAAAAAAGGCAAACTCACAAGTCTCAAGTCTTAAACACCAGACCGATCACTGGCCTGCCTTCATCGTAATGGAATTGTTCGGTTTCTGAAATTTGGGATGCTTCATGGTGGGTTCTCCTCCACCACCGTTGCTTTATTTGCTAATGTATGAGTCACTAGTTACCAATCTTAGAGATTGTCTGGTTTTGTTTATTTTTTCTTTTGGACTGCTGTCATATACATAGTGCTTAGCATGTTAGGAAATTTATGGGTTTCTTCTTATTTACTTGGAAAGTGGCCTAGAGCAATTTGATGCAGCCAAGTGCAATTCGTAGCGGCAGAGTACAATTCGATGCGGCTAAGAGGAATTCGATGCGGCCAAATGCAATTCGATGTGGCTAAGAGGAATTCGATGCGGCCAAGTGCAATTCGTAGCGGCCAAGTGCAATTCGATGCGGCTAAGAGAAATTTGATGCAGCCAAGTGCAATTCGATACGGCCAAGTGCAATTCGTTGTGACCAAGTGCAATTCAATGTAGCCAAGAGCAATTCGATGCGACCAAGTGCAATTCATTGTAACCAAGTACAATTCAATGTAGCCAAGAGCAATTCGATGCGGCCAAGTGCAATTCTATGCGATCTAGAGGAATTCGATGCGGCCGACTGCCATTCGATACAGCTTACAGCAATTCGACGCGGCCAAGTGCAATTCGATATGACCAAGAGTAATTCGTAGCGGCCAAGTACAATTCGATGCGGCCAAAAGTAATTCGATGCGAACAAATACAATTCGATACGGTCAAGAAGAGTAATATTGCTGTTATGATTCCCATAATAACTTTATTACCATTTTATTATTTGGGAGACAAGTTGTGTACTATTATTCAAGATTCCAAGCTTTCTTTGAGGAAGGTGGTCCTCTCCTCCTTTGATTTCATTAGACCATTAGATGCTCTTCAACCTGTGCTGTCTTATCATGATTTATGTCCCTAAAAAACAACCACCAAGAATTAACACCTCTTTTTTTTCTTTTATCTTAGGAATAGGTTAAATGATCGGGGAAAGTATATGTACATTCCAACGTGAGAAAGCGTCCCAACTATGATACACGATAAACACATGATCAAAATCGCACGCCACCCAGGACCCAAAGAATGAAGCAGAAACGATTGACAAGTTGTATTAACAATAACCGACTTCAACTTGGGCGGTTCAACAACGTTACCATCATACAATCGAAAACTAACTACATATATACATACAGCCAGAAATCTTGTATTCTCCTCGATCATTTAAAACGTGTTTAACTATCTCGTATCTGTGCCTTGTGAGTGGTTGGCAAGTGTTTGAGTTTATACTAGTAACAGTACAACAATTACAGCTATAGTGTCCTCGTAATACCCAATCGATAGGGTATGGTTGGGAGGATTAATGAAGACACGCCTAACCTTGGAAATGAATGTACGACAAATTTTACTTAATTACTTTTACTGAGAAATTTGAAGTCCTTTTAATTCCACATTCTCTTTTGTCATTTATTTACACATGCATGGATTTATTTCCAGCAATAGAAAGTGGAAAAAACACACTTTTCATGCACGGTTCCAGTATCTAGAGTGAAGAAAAACATAGAAATTTACATTTCCAGTGTAGTTGGAAAGAACATGAAGTTGTTTATCTGTACGTACCAATGAACACGCTGTCCTTTTCAGATGTCCAAGAATATGCTGCTTCCATTTTCTTAATCTTTTTTCAGATGTCCAAGAATATGCTGCTTCCCCAACTTTAGTGGTGCCTATTAATTAGGTTCGGGTCTCAGATGACATGCATTATTGATTATTCACTTGGTTAGCCTTCTAAACTGGCCTTGTTTGGTGCTAGGCACGGTCTCAAGTAAATTCTCTTTATCTACTTCATCTCTCTTCACACATTACTCTCAAAAACCTCCCTCGAAACCTAAACCGAATAGGGTGACTTCTTGGACAAAGACATCATGCAAACAACGTAAACAAGAAGTGGGGTAAAAAAATGTCCCAAAAAGTGTTACATGGTTTGTATTGTCACGATGAATCACGAAGGGAAGAACAAAAGCAATCGTACGTACAAACAAACCATGATTTTACGCGGTTCGGCTTGAAACCTATGTTTACGGCAAAGATCAACGGAGAACATCAACAATGAAACCTTAGAATACCGCGAGTCACTGATATTCGAATCTCTGTTGCACAAAGCGTTAGAGCCCCAAATTTCCCTTTTCAAACGGATCAATCCTTATATTTACGATTCAGGTCAAAAATACCCATTAACATATGGCATGCGGTTCGCCAGTGGCCCAGTAGTATGTTAAAATTAGAGAGTTCAAGTTGAATTCGAGATACCAGTACTCATGACATGTACACAACATGCCTATTTATAATGGGTTGCCCGTCGTTATGGTTTTGCTAATATAGAAGTTAAAGACTGATTCTACATTTGTGTTCAATGCTTTTTGCAGGAGGCAGGTCCAAGCAGGTCGTCGGCTCAGCAGGAGATTCTGGTACTTGCTTCCAAGTTTTCCTGGCTGCGGATCATGTTTTGTTATCACGAGGCTAATGCGATGGCTGACTCGTCAGCCAAGGATACTGCAACAACTCAAGAGCGTTTGGTTAGTGCACCTGAGTTTTTGTTGCAAGCTTTGTGTAAGGATCAGCTGGGGGTAGCAACTCCCCGTTTTATAAAAATGTATTAGACTTCTTACTCTTTTGTATTAATATAAGTTAACTAGTTAAGTTGTTTGGTTTTTAAAATAAAAAAAAAACATGCATATTTATAAGCCTTCTTCGATTTCTCATTAAAAATAGCAAAATCCAAGAATACACAAGATTTTTTATTTTTATTTTTAAAGGTGGGGCCGATTTGCTTCTGGTATGTGATACATAATAGAAGTTAGTTTGGTCATGATATAGCTAGTTTCAGCATGGACAATTTCGTCCTAGGGCACGAGGGACCCCGTACAGGATTTGCTATATGCCTGGTTCATGGGGAATTCCTGATCAACCATTTCTGTGGGTTTTATAGTTCCAATAATGCTCACTTGCAAAATCATACAACGGATTCGGGGCCATGGGTGGGTAATTCTGTAGGCACGTGTATATTGTAATCGCAAAACATTAAAAGTTTGTCACCAATATATAGTAACATTAATAAAATTTCAATACATCAAAAGCTCATCCGTCGCTTCATTTTGCTCTTGTAATCAGGGCGAGCTACACTAAAAAATTGACAAGAAAGAGACCTTCTTAAATTCAAATTGACATATTTACCCAACCTCCCTTGGTCTCCAACTTGCACCATTGCTTCTTCATCAGTACTTGATATGTCAACCAATTCAAACAGCACTTCCCCATCCTGTATCTTCAAACGCTTTGGTGTTTTGGTTTGTGACGATGATTGCTCCGATTGATCCACGATCGGTGAATCGTGCTTATCTTCATGACCCTTCTTTACGAAAACTTGCGCGGAGACGAAACAAATAATCAACAAGATGATGGGGAAAACTACGATCAAGGGACCATAGTATATGATCCAACAATAGCCCAGATGGTGTCGACCATCGTAAAACCATTCGACAATCATCCCGGCGCCTAGTGAGAAAGTGGCAGTGCTGCTTATGATGAAGAGTTGGAGTATTTTGGGGTTGGGAATGTGGAAGAAGGCCTCGTTGACATTGGAAATCCATAAGCGGAGGAGGGTTTTTTTGTGAGGAGGTGTTTCAGCCATTTTCGGCTTGTTTTGAGTGTGGAGGCCAAGGGAGACAAAAACAATGTGTGAGGATGCAAACAGAGAACGAGGGAGGAGAGTGGAGAAATTTGAGGGAATAAGGTTGGTGAAATTTTGAATTTGAAAATGTAACCAGATAAACTCTTAGCAAAATTTAAGCCAACTCTATCCAAAGATATTTGGATCAAGGGTGGGACTAGGAATTAATTCTACCCTGGGCTAATCGAAAAACAATTTTGGTGGGCAAATTTTTTTTCAATTGTATCGGATACATATTGCGTATCTTAAAATATGTTCAAGATTTTAGAAAGAGAGAGAATACGGTAACAAAGTATTTCTATTACATTTGAACTCAATTCTTTTTTTTTGGGCAAGATAGTATTTGTATTATATTTGAACTCAATTCTTTTTTCTGGGCTTGGTACAAAATGACTAGAACCTATCCTATTTATACTACTTCAAGCAGATAAACTTTGAGATAATTCTAAAATTACACATTACTAATTCTCACAAAAAAATTCTAGATATTTCACAAGGATATTCTAGAGCTTACACATGACTAATTCTCACAAAAAAAATTCTAAATATTTCATAAGGATATTCAGAGCTAGATATTTTTGAGTTTCTAAAAATTAGGGGCGGAGCTATGTGACAGAACTGTATATGGGCATATGGGGTTTCGGGGTTTTTTTTCCCCAAATTTTAATATTAATATTAGTTTTTTTTTTGTTAAGAACACCTAAATATTGTATTTTGTGTTGAATGTTATTTAGACATTTAAATGCTTTAAAAATGTGTTTATTTTGGGTCCCAAAACTCAATTTCTCTCTTTGCACACGGTCTGCCATAAGTTTTCTTTCAACTATTAATCTTATTTCTCTTTCTATCCCTCTCCACTCATTACTCAAAAAACCTCATTCAAAACTTAAACCAAACGAACTATTAGATTTTTGAACCTTAAAATTTCAAAATTTTCTTGTTTATAGTTTGGCCCCTACGTTTATAAAATCCTGGTTCCGTCCCTGCAGGGGGCCCCGACCCAGAGTTTTGAATTATATATTTTTTATATATCTGATTTTGAATATTATCGATAATTATTCATATATAGGTACTTAAAATCTTAATAATTTTGGTTTTAATTTGATTAAAATCCAGTTATTTTACATTCTTATTTCTCAATTTTTTTTCATAAATAAAAAAGAAACACGTGACTATTGAAATAGCCTAAAGAAAAAAATAAAATGATTAGTATACTTTAACTACATTAGGCTAAAATTATTTCAATGTACAAATTTAATGTGTTGGAAAGCAAACACTTTATAATATAATAATACGTATACGTTCCGATAAAAAATATTAACTATTAAGTCGGCCCCTTTCATATCAAAATCCTTACTAGTAAAAACTAGTTTGGTTGACAATTTAGTTTAGTTTAGTTTTGATAGTGGGTTGAGAGAGAAATATGATAATGATTAGAGAGAGGGGTAATGATTGGAGAGAGATAGAGAGATAAATGAAATTAATAATTGAAGATATAGGGTAATGATTGAAAAAAGATATAGAGTAATGATTGAAAAATAAAACAAAACTAAAACTAAAATGGCAACCGAACATAGTGTAATATTTACTATAATTTGGGGGGCTGGGCTACAGCCCAACCAATAGTGGGTGTCCTTCTGCCCTTGATTTGGATATTGATCGGGAGGACTTGAAACCGCTTCACAGCTGGGCCACTAATTGGACCCATTCATAGGGTATAAATCTCCGGACAACCCGAAGCAAACCACTGGCCCAATCTGCCGGGTAAATTATGGTACCGGCCTGAAGAGGGGTCGAACCCGGCCCAAAGTTGGTCTATCTCATTTTTGCTTACAGCCACCATAATCATTCCACAGCATATTCTTAACAAGCAAGAAATTTCCCCTATGAGGAAAGTACACATGCTACTTTTCTAGCCCCACGCCGCCTTCATTTCCTTCATGACTTGGGTTACGTACTCTAGTTGCCCTAATTCCATGATAGCTGCAATTAGTATATGAGTTTTGTAAGCTTTTTTGTGGAGTAAATTAAAGTTTCCCCATGCCCACTCAGGACTAAACAGCTTGAACATTTCATAATCTAATTCATATCCTATTATAGTCAGGTGGGAATGGGACCCATGCACCCAGCCAGTATTCGCGAACCAACAAATATTGAACCTAACATCTTCGGATTCACAAGTAAATCCCCATACGATCTTGAATCGGATAACGTGCTTCTACGGCAATCTTTCCTCGACAATAATTGAAAACTATAAAATCACTCAAAATAATAATGTTATTTTTGAATTAAGATAATGTGATGGAGCTTATCAAAAAAAACAAGAAAAATAAACTTGATTAGTGTACAAAATAAATAAATATGGCATGCTATGATTACACTAATAACAGATTTTCAAAAATCCATGCTAGTCCTTTTAGAATTGAATTACTCCTATAATCTGTTTAATGATGTTCAAAATTTAATGTATTTAAGGAATTTTTAAAATAAAATTTATAAGTTACTGGAAGAGAGAAAAATTGGAACAATATCAAAACATATTATGGAGACTTAGAAACATTAAACAAAACAAAGAAGCAATTAGCAGGTTTAATTCAAACCTAAAACCGTTCCAGTTCCTTGCACTACTACCAAACCATACCACGCACCAGTTTGTTACACATGTCAACATATATATTATTTATTACTTCGCCAGATGGGTCACGTAACCCTCCTCGTCCTACATTGGATCCACCCCTGCACCTAGGATCAGTAAACCCGATATGCGCAAGCGCGAATTCATCCAAAAGATTCGCGAACCAACAAACAAATATTGAACCTAACATCTTCGGATTCACGAGTAAATCCCCATACGATCTTGAATCGGATAACATGCTTCTACGGCAATCTTTCCAGGGCCTCTCCTCACACATTGTCGCGCGATCTACACCACACCATTGTCGTCGGCGGACAGAGAATGATAGAGGATATGCACTGAATAATCTCTCGTTGAACTGCTAGATTACTCTTAAGCTGGTTATATTAATAGTATTCTGTTAGGGACAATTAATAAAAAAAAGACTATAGAGCTTTGCTGTCAATATAAAAGGTTTAGACCCTTTGCTTTTGCCTCCCTTCTCTTTTCATTCCTTAACACAAGAGCTTTCATTCTGCAGTATACCTACTTTCACCTTTAGCTTTTTTTTTTTAAGCTGTTGGAAGACCACTGAGAGACAAAGATTACAATTGAAAAGGAGGCACTAAGACTTCTTTAACATGATAGTACGTAAGCATCTTTACATTGTATACTGTATAGGAGTACGCTTTTACAGGTCATGAACTACATTTTAAGAGATGCGTAATGAACTTGCACACTTGTCATTTGTACACACAAAAATCAATTTCAGACGGGGGATTCGGGGACCCTGTAGTGACTTTGCTCACTACAGGGTCTCCGACTCCACCAGTCGCGTACAGGAATATGAATTCACGGTCACATGTGATCTTGATGATCTCAAGGCAATTAAAGATCGATAGTCCCTGAGTCCTCTACATGAATTGCGCCCGAAAATTTACATGAGGTCCTAGCTCGGCCCGAATTTGGAACCTTGAAGTTAGATATTACTGCGCCGGTCTCTAACAAGGATAAATTATCCGTAGATCGCAATGAATCCTCGCACCGGAAGCTCTACAAGTTCTTTCGATTCATCATAGGTGAAGATAAGAAAGAAAAAAAAAAAACAAAAACTAAGTTAGGCATTCCCCTAGAATGTTGTTGAAACCTGTGGGAAAAAGGAAAAGAAAATTGTTCAAAAACAAAATACTATTATTTTCCTGTTTTTTGGTCACAAAAAAGTAAAGAAAATTTAGAAGGAAAAATAATACAAATGGAGAAAGGTTGAACAAAACTTACATGGAGTAGGAAGAGGAATAAACAGCTTATTTCACATTTTCAAACTAAAAAATAATGTTAAAAACTTGGCCCCCCTTTTTATAGCGGAGGAAAGGAAAAACAATTTCATTTACTCCGAACTAATTTTCTTTTTGTTTTTTTGGTTCCATGGTCAGGAGTGTTCGGGCTAACTTACACACATGCCATTTATGTCAGAACTAGGGCGGCAAACGAACCGAGTAGCTCCCAAGCTCGGCTTGGCTAGAGCTCGAGCCGAGCTCCAAAAGCTCGTTAAGGTAGACTCGGCTCTATTAAAGATGTTCATTTAATAAATGGCTAAGCTTGACTTATTAAAATTCGAATTCAAGTTTTTAACTCATTTAATAAACGAGCTGAGCTCGAACTTTGACAAAGCTTGCTCAGCTCATTTGCAGACTTTACTCAGAACCAGATAATTCCGAAGAAATGGCTCTCTTTTGAAATGACTTCAAGAATTAAATTCTTAGGCTCTGTTTGGAACCTGCAGAAAGGAAAAGAAAGGAAAGGAAAGGAAAAGGGAAGGAAAATGAGAGGAAAAGAGGAGGGAAAATGTACTATTCACTACACTCAAAATCTTTATTTTCTTCTCACTTTCTCTTCTAACCAAACAATGGGAGGAAAAATTCTTTAATTTTCCTTCATTTTCCTTTCTTTTCCCTGGATTCCAAACAGAGCCTTAAAATTTCATAAATCGATCGGGCTAACCCTAGCGGACCTACCCTCTGTTATTCATCGCTTTCCTAAACAACTTCTACTATACCAATAGCTCCCGCCGTTCCACTCCTTCAAAAGAAGTCATCAACGTCCCTTTTCCAACCCCAACAGTCCAAAACCCATCTCTCTCTCTCTCTCTCTCTCTCTCTCTCTTCTCCTCGTCGATCACAACGCAAAAAGCTACCAGACCAAACCCCATCAAAAAGCAAAAGCAAAAGCTCTCACTCACACACACCCCCCCGACTTTCCATGCAAACGATTAGAAAAAAGCTTTCCCAAAAGCAAAAAATCGCATTGAAAACGAAAACAATGAATATGCATATAAGATCCCATGTTCAGTCTCCTACCCACATTCACTATTCCCCTCCTCTCTCAACTCCTTTGGTTTCTGAGGAGGAACGATGTCCAAAGAAATCGTTGTTGCAGAGCCCACAGGTGAAGGTTGCAGCAGAAGCGGTAATAACAGTCACAACAGAAGAGAGTATACCAGTAGGAACGCTAGACCATTTACAAGATCAATCACTTGGGGCCGTGATGATCCTGAGCCCGAGCCGTTCGACAGCGAGAAGTTGCCGGTGTCTTTGGTTTCGGAGATTCAGATGTTTCTTAGGATTTCCAATTTGATCGAAACTGAGGAGCCTCGTGTTGCCTATCTTTGTAAGCCTTTTGTTGTTGTTGTTGTTGTTGTTGTATAGGTGGTTAAAATTAGAGTCAATCGAGGATCAGTGCGTGTAAGCTAGCCCAGACACCAAAAATTATCATATAAATAAATAAATAAATTTGAGTCAATCCACTAGGGTGGCTCAACAATTTAAGGTTCTCACTGGGACGAACGGGATAGCTTGTTGTTGGCAGTGGCGGGAGCAGGATTTGTAGTTAGCAGGGCCTTGATCACATGTGGAACCTTAATAATAAAACATGGATTTCATAAGTCCATATTGCTACTTGATAAGTTTGATGTTGGGTATAAACCGTGTTTCCGTGAAGCTCGTGGCAGTGGCAGTGGCAGTGGCAGGATTGTTAGATAGCGGAGCCTTGCTTGATCACATGTATTCCCACATTAATAGCAAAACTTAAATTCTTTAAGTGGATATTGGTACTTCATAATTTTGATTTTGTGTATATACACTACGACCACTCATATTATTCGCGTGACCAAAAAATGGTTGATTGTTTTAGAGGTTTTTTTGTCACACATATATAGGAACTTTAGGCATTTTTTCCCGCCCATAGTACTTGCATGGGCCAATCCGATGGAATTTTTCCAAACTAATGTCAAAAACTAGTATAATTTGTGGGAATATTTGAAGTTGTGTTGGGCCAGGCCCTTGTGTCCGCTCCTGCTTGTGAGTGTTTGCACCTGTTGGTAGGTCCTGCTTGCCAAAAAGGCTTTTGCATTGGATTGATTGGTTGATAGATTGCTCTAAGATAAAGGAAATTGGATGATTCAAATTGTTTATCATGTGTACGTAACTCAACCAAGCTCCGTGTCTCAATCAATTGGGGTTGTCGGAGCGACTAGAATTAGACGCTTTTTCGCCATTCTGCTCTGTAAACAACCACATAATTCGTTGAAATTACTAAATTCATAATTCGCCAATGTATGTTAACAAACCAGCTTAATCTATTCTACCAATGTATCTTCTGTTGGTGCTTACCCTAATGATTCACGAATTTTTCACTTCTAATCCTATCTTTACTTTTGTCACGTATAGTAGTGCTGTATGTGAACTGTAATATATGGTTATTGATTGTGCAAAGGTTTGTTTTCCACATTTTTGCTTTGTTTTGTTTCTTTCTTTTTTTTGTTTTTTAATTCTATCTTTGGGGATTGAAAAACAAATATTTTTTGGTGGCGATGAAAAATGAAGAGAGGCAAAAGAGAATGAAGTGTAAAGCAAGAATGGTAGAGTATTCTATGTCCAACAGGTTCATTTGGAACGAAACAGGGCATGAGAGTAATGGGTGGTGATAATTGGTCATGGGATGACATGGTATTCTGCCATGCAGCATTGTGGTTTTAGCATTCACCTAAAGGGTGGTATAACGGTAATTGTTTGATGGGTTTTGTGGGCAGGCCGCTTTCATGCTTTTGAAGTAGCACATAATTTGGATCGGAACTCAAATGGACGGGGAGTGCGGCAATTCAAAACTTCTCTTCTCCAGCGACTTGAACAGGTAGTTACTTGATATTAGTCCTCATAGATAAGCCTAACGGAGATGTTCTTCACAAATTTCTTCTTGAAGTTGCTTTAAAGGGGAATATAAATATGCCCAAAAGCTGCTGGTAATGATACCTTACCATCCTCTGGGAACAGATTCATGAATGACCTTCTTTGTACCCTTGACCTTGTTGCATATAAGGAATGTTTTCGGTTTCATGATAAAACCTTTTCAACGACAACCAGATTTCAATTAGTGGTAAGGTTCAGCTTGGTTTTAAATAATGGCCGATACGTAACATAATGGCCAATAGGTAAGGTTCCCCATGGTGCATATTGGAAAACGACCGATAATCAACGTTACAAGGACCTTTACATCAACAAAGCCTGCGGAAGAACTTTTCCCTCCCATTTCTTCCTTTCTCTGACCGACGGCTTTGTTCTACAATATGTATTTGGTGCCTTTGGGAGGTGTTGCTTCTTCATGTGGGAAAGCTTCACTTTCTGTTTTGTATAGATAATTTATTCCAGTACCATTTCTAGTTCATTAGATAGTGTCATTCTCACTCCCTAGAAAGTATCAATATTTGTTGCCTTAAAACACGATTCCTAATTAAATCTTTACTCATTAACTATTTGTACAAGTCAAATATTGGTTAACAACCTTTAAAAGCATTCAATTTGTTATGAATATGGTTAGAAGTTAGAACATGTGTTTCTATTGCTTTTTTAGCATTTGCGAATGGAAGAAAAAAAATTCATTGGTGTGGTGTCGGATTCGTGTTATACATTCACTGATGTTCCAGATATCCCTTGCCTGCGACTGCGACCATTATGCTGATGGTTATCGTGTTTAAAACCATTTCACGCAAAGTTGATACGAAAACCATTTCCCTTATCTATGTTTAGATAATAATAAAAAATTGTTTGTCAGCCTATACATATGTATCCCATCTGCAGTATGGGGAACGACTACTGAGATCTCTTTTCAATCAGTCTCCGCAGTATCAGATTCATGCTTTGCTCCTGTTGGTTATTACAGGATGAAGAACTTACTATCTTAAGAAGGAAGGAAAAGAGTGATTTACGTGAACTCAAACGTGTTTATCATGAGTATGAAGACTACATTATCAAACATGGTGCGGACTGTAATCCTAGAAACAGGCAATATACTCTTTCTTTAAATCATGGCGTGTTTCTCTCAATCTCAAGAGCATGGAGTACCTATTGTTTCTGCCATTGGAAAATTGAACACTTAATTCTCCTTTTGACAGAGAAAAGTTGATTAAGGCACGGGCTATTGCTTCTGTTCTCGTTGAAGTATTGGATACAGTTTACAAAGTGGCTGGTTCCAAGGTATCTTCTTCTTCTTTGGTTAATTTTCTTTTCCCAATTCCTCATTCTTATGATTTTTGGATAATTTAGTTTTCTCTTCTTTTTATCTACTCACCAGGCCCTCGTTGATAGGGACAGCATCAATGACAAGTCCGCATTGTTTGTGCCATATAATATCCTTCCCCTTGATCAAGGAGGTGTTCATCAACCAATAATGCAGCTCCCTGAGGTCTGATGTCAATAAACTGTTGAGTCCTCATTGCACGGAATTGAGTTTGTTGATGATCTAATAAAATGGTACAGATTAAAGCTGCTGCTGATGCTATCCACAACATTCATCATTTACCTTTTGTGGAGGATTTTCAGAAACAAGTGGCTTGCATGGATTTATTTGATTGGCTTCAATTTTGTTTTGGATTTCAGGTAATACAGGACATTTCCCTCCCCACTAGATTTGTTGTTTCTATTGTTCACATATTTTCTTTCTTCTTTTAGACAATAAATAGCAAAACTTGTTTGTATTGAATGTGTCATCGCAGAAAGGAAACGTTGCCAACCAGAGGGAGCATCTGATGTTACTGCTGGCTAACATCCATGTTCGAGAAAGTGCTAAGAAAACAAATATGTCAAAGGTACTTATGAAATTTCATCTTAACCTTTTGCTTTAAATGATTTGTTTTGTAAAGTTGATACCTGAATGCATTTATCTCAGTTAGGGGATGAAGCTGTCAACATAATGATGAAGAAATTTTTCAAGAACTATACTAACTGGTGCAAATTTTTGGGAAGAAAGAGCAACATTCGGCAAGATATCTAATACTCATATCCCCTCCTAGTGAGACGTATCTTCTGTTCTATTTTTTGAGCAAATCATGCATTCTCCCACTCTCTTTTTTATTCTTCCTCCTTATCGAACGATTTTTCATATACTTATTATGTTTTCATTTTTTTTTCACAGTTTTTTCTTTTTCTTTTTGCTTTATTCTTCTGTAGATTGCCATACCTGAAAGAGGAGGCCCAACAACATAAGCTTCTGTATCTAGGGCTTTATCTTCTGATATGGGGGGAGGCTTCAAACTTACGATTTATGCCAGAGTGCCTCTGTTATATTTTTCACCATGTAAGTTGACATTCTGTTGCTATTAGTTGTTCATCGTAACTTTCTACACAATTGTGGAAATCCCAGACGTGTTTATGCATCTTAAAATCACCAAGCAGGCGTATTGTTTGGTGGAATTTGATGGACTCGGTAATCCACATTAAATAATGGGGAAGATCCTTTTTCTCAAGATTTGTCTTTTGCATCATTCACCAAGGAGGCAAGGACCAATATTGTCTTCAAAGGGTGGGAGAATGTGGTCTCTTCTGGTTTCTAGGACCAACATAGATGATTGAAAGATGGAAGGCTTGTGCTCTTGATGAAATTATTAGTGGTTTTTTTTGTACCATTAAACGAGTGCATTTGGATATGTCTTCTTGTGCGAGGTCTAGGAACTACAAACGGTTCTACCTGTGTCAGACCCCCAACATTCCTCGAAGATTTTATCTGTGGCCCATTCAAAAGTTATTACTTCTACTTAGCCCCTCCAAAGCCTGAATGATTTACTAAAGCCATCCAAAATCTATATAAACACAATTTGAAACCCTCCTTTTGAGATATTCTGGGGTCCACCAGTGCTATTCATACCATTTTTAATTTTGTTGGTGTTTTCTATTTCAGATGGCATATGAGCTGCATGGTATGTTGATTGGTGCTGTTAGCATGACTACAGGAGAAAAGGTCATGCCAGCATATGGAGGAGGCTCTGAGTCTTTTCTTAACAACATAGTTACCCCAATCTACAAGGTTATACTTGAGGTACTTCAAGCTTCGAACTACAGCCCCTTTGTGTATCTTTCATTTTTTTTTTATCGAACTTAAATCCTATACTTTGCCATCAATCATCCAAGGAAGCTATGAAGAGCAAAAACGGGACAGCTGATTATTCTACATGGAGAAACTATGACGATTTGAATGAATACTTCTGGTTAGATTTATACTTCTTGAAACATATTTAGCTCTGCATTTAGGGCTTCTGGTTAGTTATCTTCTAAGTAAGGAATCTTTTTCAAGATGTTTCTTGTGTCATATGCATTTTCAGGTCTCCTGATTGTTTCGAAATAGGATGGCCCTTGCGTCTTGACCATAATTTCTTCTTTGTACAAAAGTTGACTGATCCGAAGGTCAGAAAGGGTCAGAGATCAGTTAAGGATATTCAGGAAAAGAAGAATGGACAAAATTTAGCTGAACCAATAGAGGTGAAATGTGCTTTTTAACTTTAATTATGCATGCCTTTTTGGCAGGTTTATACTGACTTGCTTATCTGTATATGTGTGTTGTACGTAGATGCCATGTAGATACCTGGACCTCCTCGTTTTGGAGCGTTAATATGTTGTCCGTGTTTGCACGAATGCATTGAATTTCCCAACATTCCATAGCCATCAACTACATCTCCCCCTCCGCCGCACCCCCCCCCCCCCTGCAATTGCTAAGTATAAGGTTAAGTTTTGGGGTCTTCCTATTTTACTTTTGGTGCGGTTTTAGTGCCCAGCGGGGAATAAATCACTGACAGCTTGGTGGTTGACCGGAAACCGTATCATATAGTTTCCACTCACAAGTTTATTCCTGCTGAGCTAGAGTCTGCTCAGACACTTTAATCAGTCACACACTCCTGCAAACACTAAGGCATGCCACATGATTTTGTTTTCTCATATCTCATTGCTACAAAATGTTTTGTCCAATCTTTTTTGTATTTTCAGGCTATGACCGATGGAGAGAAGGTGCACAAATGGTTAGGAAAGACAAATTTTGTAGAGGTTCGATCGTTTTGGCAGATTTTTAGGAGCTTTGATAGGATGTGGAGCTTTTTAATCCTCTCCCTTCAGGTGCCTGAAATAGCCAAAAAAATATTCAGCTACTTATTGTATTTTGTAAAGTTTGGCTCACTGCTAAGTGGTTTTCTGCTGCTTCCTAGGCAATGATAATAATGGCATCTCATGAACTGGAATCACCATTCCAAGTGTTTGATGCACCAATTCTTGAGGACGTTATGAGCATCTTTATTACATTGGCGATTCTTAAACTCATACAAGGTCTGCTATTGTATACAGCTTGAGCATTTTTTTTACTTGCAAATGCAATATTATGTGAGGTGGTGTCCAATATGATAAAGCATCTGTATAAACTAAGTAAAGCATTTGGTATGATAACATAATCCTTACAAGATGAGATATTTTCAAGTAATTACAGTAACGAATAAATGTACTTTGCAAAAAAAGGAAACTTTTCCAAGAGTCCTTGATGAACTACATCGCAGATCTATGGTACATCGACAATCATAAGTTGTAAGATTCGTCTATTTCTCATTTCTCATGTTTAAGACACGAGGAATTCAGAAAAAATAGCTATTTTTCACACATGTGACAAAGGATTTGTTGTGTAATATATGATTTGCTTATAGGTATGTTAACAGAATGGAACTTCAGTAGTATTACTAGGGAATGCAACCTTAGCCGTTGGGGTGTCCCCTAAGTGATAGATATGGGAGTTTTATTCTTATTTAGGCGTTCGAGCTCAAGTACGAAAGCTCTGAGAGAACTTTGGGTTGAAGAGGGGAATGTACTTTTGATGCAGGGGACACTGACGTCTCATCAATAGAAGGTTATGTAACATGGAAGACGCCAGAGTCTGAATGCTCCCCCTACTGATGTGTTCCAGCCAGTAGAATATTTGTCTTTACTCTGAAGATTTTAGGTGTTTCTTTAGCATTAATGTGGACACTATGCATACAGGCACTTGAGAAACATGCTTGTTGTGGATTGAACTTTCAGTTCTTTAGAAAGCTATTGTTAAGTTGAACGATGTTTTCCAAGCATTTAGCAGGCAGTTTCCTTACTGACCTCCTGTCATAAGGTTGTGCTTGGGACTATCCACTGTTGACTAAGAAGTGTTTATATTGACAGCTATTCTTGACATAGCCTTTACTTGGAAAGCTAGTTGCTCGATGGACTCCTCTCAAATTTTAAAGCATGGGCTCAAGGTTGTGGCTGCAGTGATATGGATTATTGTTCTTCCTGTATGTTATGCCGGCTCTAGAAGAAAATATACTTGTTACTCTACAGCATATGGCACTTGGCTTGGAGAATGGTGTTACTCCCCTTATATGGTTGCAGTTGCATTTTACTTGATGACCAATGCAATACATATGGTTCTTTTTCTTGTACCCGCAGTGGGCAGATACATTGAGACGTCAAATTTCCGTATATGTGCTATTTTGTCTTGGTGGACTCAGGTAAGATTCAACCTCTATGTCACTTTACATTTCCAATTTTTTCAGATCAACATGTGTCTCAGATTTTAAGCAATGTTTTTATTTCGAGCCTGGCACATCAAAAGGTCATAATTTGCACTTAGTAGTGGTAGACTATTCTTTTCCATAGAACTATTAACTAGACCTCGGCATTTTTTGGACCCAATAATTCAAGGCAGCATCAGTGCAGATCAATCAACTCGATCATGTGGAGATACTGGCATAATAAAGTAACTAATGCGTTTTAATACTAGAAAACTGGATTGCTGTTGACAAATTTGCAGTTGCATTTGTTTTTACCATTGTGATCAACTTGATGTAAAGGCAGATAATAATGGTCTATGCACACATTCCTTGTTCGGTTTGGAATTCCTTGTTCGGTTTGGACTAGCTGTTTGTATGGATTGTAATGCATTTATTACCAATTCGGCAAGGTGTCTTATTATATACACTATACAGTTAATGAGCCATTGATAAGGTTGAGATCGCTATCTAAGAAACCAGTTTCGAATGCACACATTTTATCTTAATTTGCAACTCTGTAGATTGGATAATTGGAAAAATCCTTGCGCTTTTAACATTATCTCTTCCACGCAATGAACTGTTTCAATCCGCAGTTCTCTTTGCCTTGGTCATATGAAACTACTACCAATCCTATGAATTAGTTCCCCTTATAGCGTGATGCATAAGACGAAGTTTATTCTTTTTATGTAGCCGAAGCCCTTGTTTCGAGTTCCTAGCATGTATCTCTGGTACTTCTGTTGAATCAGAGTTATCTTTGCCATGGCTATACAATTCCCGTTTGTAGTCAGCTGTTCATGTTTTCTTCTCCTTAATTGGTATTATAAACTACTTTTTTTCTTTCTTTTTGCTCTTTTCATGGTTTAGCCTAGGTTGTATGTTGGACGAGGAATGCAAGAAAGCCAATACTCCCAACTTAAGTATTTCCTTCATCCCTGCCATAAATATTTCTTTTGATTATTCTCGCTTTGGAGTGTAGAACCCTATTGAGGTGCATATGCTCTCTTTACTTGTAGGTATACAGTGTTTTGGGTGCTGTTATTGCTAAGCAAGTTCTCCTTTAGCTACAACTTTGAGGTAATTACATTGCGATTCCTTCTCACCACTCAGCAGGAGGAGTTATTTATTCCCAGAATTAAATTGTTGTCTCTTATGATGATATTATTCAAAAGGAACATTTACATAAAAACTGGTTTATATTCTTGGTTCCCAATGACAAATATGCAGATAAAACCACTTATTGCGCCAACGAGGCAAATCATGAAAATTGGGGTTAAAAATTATGACTGGCATGAGCTTTTCCCAAAAGGTAATATCAATTTCATTCTATTCCACGTGCACAAGAAATTGGAATATCTTTATCGTTCTTGGTATATCTAACTTGAAGTGTCTTAGCTCAATTCAGTCCAGAGTAATGCTGGTGCAATCACTGCTATTTGGGCTCCCATAATTCTTGTGAGTTTTCTAAATATGTCTCCTAATCAATCCTATGCGGCTTTAAATTTTGAACTTACAGTATGAGCTGGTCTTAACTTTGCTTCAATATCTGGCGTATTGCCACCCATACAGTAGAAAATAATAGTGAGAATCTTCTGATAATCAAACTTTGCACTAGTGGAGTATTTAACTAATCCGAGCATACATAATCATTCGGTATTTCTTCAGGTATATTTTATGGACACACAGATATGGTATTCTGTTTTCTGTGCAATATTTGGCTGTTTTTATGGGATCTTGCATCATCTTGGAGAGGTATGCCATCTCACTTCTCTTTTAAGCAATATGAAAGTCGCCTCACTCATCTGTTGCATATAGATTCGGACATTAGGCATGCTGAGAAGCAGATTCCAGTCCTTGCCTTCTGCATTCAATACTTGCCTTGTCCCACCCCCATCAAATAAAGGCAAAAAGCGAAGCCGTCTCTTCCGACAGAGGTTTCTGAAGGTATTATGTGCATTTCAATTTTATGACGTGTGGCTAACTGTTTGGCCTGTAGTATGGCTCTCCTGTAATTATTGTTTGGATCTTATTTTAGGCATCTGAAACGGAGAAGAATAGTATTGTTAAGTTTGTGCTGGTATGGAACCAAATTATCAGCAGCTTTCGGGAAGAAGACTTGATAAGCAACAGGTATTGTCTTCTCTCAAAAACAGTTCTTCATTCCCAAATGCTAGTTGGAATCTTGTAAGTTTTTGTATATTGACAACAGGGAGATGGATTTGATGAAAATACCTGTGTCATCGGAACTTTTTTCTGGCGTCGTTCGGTGGCCTGTTTTCCTTCTAGCAAATAAGGTGTGTTGTGTTTGTGTAACCTTTTGCAAATCAGTGCTATTGTTGTGATTAATCTGAATGTGTGCCGTCTCTTATGCTTGACAGTTCACAACAGCATTGAGCATTGCAAGAGATTTTGTTGGGAAGGATAAAAATCTTTATAGACAGATTAGAAAAGATAATGACATGTATTGTGCAGTAAAGGAGTGCTACGAATCTCTGAAGTATGTCCTTGAGATGCTTGTCGTTGGTGACCTGGAGAGAAGGTAGTGAAACTAACCTTTCGTCTGTGTTCACTTGGAATTTTTCTTTTGAATTTGAAGAACTGCCTCATGTAAAAGCTGAAGCTATTTTGGGTATGGGCTCTCCAATATGAATCATGCTCTCACAACCTCCCTTATGATTGAGCCCCACTTGCATGTACCGGGACAGACTAACACAAAAATTCATCGTGGCATGGTACACAAGCATGTACGCAATGGAGTGCACGCAAAAAATCATGCTGAGGAACTAACACATACGAAGAGACTTTACCCCAAGACCTCATAGCTGAAAGTCCATAGTACATTAGCTACCTAGTACCCCCTAATCTAAGGTTATGTTTGGTTTGATGGAATGGGAAGTCGGTCGGATAGAATGGTTATTTCTATGAATGTCTACTCAGTTCACTAAAAATTGAAGGAATAGCCATTCCACATGGAATTATTATTCATTCAAATAAAGGAATTGAAAAGTAAAGCATTACAATTCCATTCCACCATCCATATTTGGATTGTTAATGTCACTCACCAAATTACTAATAGCAGTCCAAATTTTACTATTGTCACTCCAAATTTGTTATTGCCACTGCAGATTTTACTAATGTCACTGCAAAATTTGCTATTGGCACTCGAAATTTTACTAATGCCACTCCCAAAATTGCTATTGCCACTCCAAATTCCATTCCATTGAGATGTGATTCTAGCATACCAAACACAAGAATTGGAATGCGAATTCCATTTTTGCTATGGATTCCTAGCCACAACCAAACATGGGAATGAGAATGATTATTCCAGTCTCAATTCTTCCAATTCCATTCCATTACAATTTACATTCTATTCCATCCAACCAAACGCGCCCTAAAAGGTATAGAAAGTCTGTATGTCGGCCCAAAAGTGTATGGTAAGCTCTCTTACAGCTTATGTGGTGATGTCTTCTAACGGCTAATGCACAATACTGTACCTGCTATGTACTTCAAGCTTCTAACATGCTTTTTAATTTTTTGGTATGGGTTTTCAGGGTTATTACAGAGTTAATTGATGAGATTGAGGAAATCATTGGAAGATCAAGCCTTCTTGAAAATTTCAAGATGAGTGAACTACCAGCTCTACAGGCTACATGTATCGAGTTAGTAGAACTGCTGGTAACTGTTGCAAAAGCTTAGTTTATTGTTGAATAGATACTGTTAGATATCTTGAAATATGTAGATGGGTCACTGCCTAATAGCTAATGCTTTTTGGGAAAATTGGTGAGCTGTGGTATTTTGGGAATCTTTGGTTCAAGTCTCCATTTTTAGTGGTTTCCCATTTACATTATGCCTCTCTTCATCATGTATGAGTGGTTGCATCTCCACGTGGAAGATATGGTTCCATGCGAGAGAGGGTGTTGAATAGCTTGATACGTATATACACACATATAGGGTTGGGCACTCTAGCCTACCTCCAATAAGCTTAAATTTTTGGGAAGTTTTTGGGATAATCTGTAATCTAAGTGTTGCTTATATGTTTCTGCATGTTTTTCACCTTTTTGATGCCGTATTCCACATTTAAGGTTGAGGGAAACGAAGACCATCATAGTAAAGTTGTGAAAGCACTCCAAGATATGTTTGAGCTTGTGACAGACAATATGATGTTAAATGGTTCCAGGTTTGATCAGTTCAGGACATATCCCCTTTCCTAGAGCATTTTTTTTAATTCCATTTACTAAATTATTTTCGGTTGATGAAGGGTATTGGATTCACTTCACTCCGAACAAGAAATAGAGGATGACGAAATTGAATTTTTCAGCCACATTGAACCACAGTTATTTGCATCAAAGGATTCGATCCATTTCCCATTGCCAGATAGCGGGCTTCTGAATGAGCGGGTGATTCTTTTTACAGATCTTCATGCTATCTCCCTTTTAGACTTTAAATTACAGGTGTTTGTGTCAGGGGCTTGGTTTGATATTGGGTCAAAATAATGAATCTAGATTGGAGCTCTTACAGGCCATTATGATACCTGCTATTAGATAAGGCACACATGTGCTTATTATGTATATGCCCTCAAGCAATTGCATGCCTAAGACATGTTCATAGATTCTTGCAATGCATAATACATGTAATAAAGCTGTCAATATTTGGATGGCAGATCAAGCGTTTTCTTTTGCTGCTTACTGTCAAAGATACAGCTATGGACCTACCCTCAAATTTAGAAGCTCGGAGACGGATTTCTTTTTTTGCAACATCTCTCTATATGAATATCCCTTGTGCTCCCAAAGTGCGTAACATGTTGTCATTCAGGTACAAGTATTTTTCTTGCGCTCCAATATGATACAACTCATGCTTTAAATTGTGGTTCGAAAGGATATGCTTGTATAGATAATATGAGAATAATGTTCAAGTAGTTTTAGACGAGAGCAAATTCCTTTCCAGCACTAAATGTTCAATAAAACATAGTGTATTGTTTATCAAATTAGTATTGGCGAAATACATTAGGAGCATTATTAAGCATTTTTTAAGTACTTTTCCGTGACAGGTTGTATGGAAGTTTGGAGCTACTAAGATCTCCATTAGTATCACTCTAGGTTCAATTACTACTTTCAACTATAAAATGCATATAAGTTCCCTACCTTTAATCAGTTTCACGTCTTGATGCTGGCAATACTTGCATAAAGATGATATGCTGATTCCTAGATTTCATTCTTGTGGAGAGGAGAGGATATCCTACTAAGTTTGCTCAACCACTCTATTCTATATATGGCATTGGTACATTTTTCTTTGTGGAAAGCTGACTCAAACCCAATTGCCCTGAACTCCTGACCCAGTGGGTTGTCTTTTGTTTACAGTGTTTTGACTCCGCATTTCATGGAAGAAGTTAAATTTTCTGCAAAAGAACTTCATTCAAGCCAAGAAGAGGTTTCCATCAGCTTTTATATGCAAAAGATATATCCAGGTTGCCCAGGAAAAATGACTAAGAGTGCCAAAACTGGTTTTTTTATTACATACCATTGAAGTCTTAGCTCTTGACTGTTTCCATCTCTCATATTTTTTCTCAGATGAGTGGAAAAACTTTTTAGAACGTATAGGGAGGATAGGGAGGAAAAATTCTGAGGGACTGGACGTTGAAATTAATGATGAAGATCTCAGGAATTGGGCTTCTTTTCGAGGGCAAACTTTGAGCAGAACAGGTGTGTGACAAGCATCCAGTATGTTCTTAATGTTGTTGGTGATTGATAACTATTAGAAAAATGGTTGTCATCTAAATATACCTTCACTTTTTGTGATCTTTGCCCTCAACAGTTCGAGGAATGATGTACTACAAGAAAGCATTAAAGTTACAAGCTTTTCTCGACATGGCTGAAGATGAAGGTTTGTTCCAAAATTCCACTATTTGGACCTTATAATATTTCTTGTGGTATTCAACTGTCCTTTTGACGACTAAAGCTCCATTGGGGACCTATTAACAAGGCTTGAGAGGACTAATTCATTTGGCTGTTTTCTGTGTCGCATGGCCCAAAATGGTAAAATCCAGATATTCTTGAACGCTATGAAGCCATTGAAAGGGGGAATGACACATTATCAGCTCAACTAGATGCACTAGCAGATATGAAATTTACATATGTCATCTCGTGTCAAAGGTTTGGATCACATAAAGCAGCTGGAGATCCCCTAGCCCAAGACATACTTGACTTAATGATAAGGTAATCCTTTGCTGACAAAAAATGATGAGAGAGAGAGAGAGAGAGAGAGATGTGCAGTCTATGAATTTTAAAAGCTTCAGGATGTTAATCTTCGAGTTGTTGTTTGAAGGTACCCATCTCTCCGTGTAGCTTATGTGGAGGAGAAAGAAGATATTGTGGCAAATAAGCCTCGGCCTCAGAAGGTTTACTCATCCATATTGGTTAAAGCTGTCAATCGTTTTGACCAGGTAGTGGATTAATGCAACATATTACTGAAGTCAACATTAGTTGATTATTACGCCGATTAAGGAAAGTCCGGTCCATTATGCTAGATAGGCTTCGTAGGACCTAGACATTCAATTAATAGAGAATTCTTGTTCTGCAGCCTAAAGAATTCAAGAAAGAATGAGTAATAACATGATTGCATGATTCCACAATTGAGTGGAAACACTGTGGAATAAATCTTAGGGATTGATTAGATGAAGCTTCACGAGTTCAAGCATACCTTTCTTTCTCGATTTCAATCGCAATATTTTGGTAGTCCCGATCTCTTGATGAAATATACTGGCAAAAGCGATAGGTTAAATTGCTTGGTTGCTGATTCATGCTTTTCCTTTTTATATCCATCTTTGGTTACTCATAGCAATAGTAGATGTTTCCAGTAGGATGCATGTGCTCTCTGAAGTCTAAGCGTTCATACTTCTTCAATCCAAAGCAGAATTTAGATTGTTGATCTGAATGGAGGAAAATTGATGCCTTCTAATTCTTCAAACATAGGCTGTTTTCTCAATCAAATTTGCAGGAGTAGTGGAAAAAACCAGGGAAAGTGTTAAAAGGTTCTGCTTAAGTGAGTTTTGCTCAGAGTATGATTAAATATTAAATCAAGAATGGCTGGCACTTTTCATGTGATGTTCGAAATTATTTTACATGCTTGTATGGGTTTTAACTGTTATAATACTTATAGGAGATATATCGCATAAAGCTTCCTGGTCCACCAAATATTGGAGAGGGGAAACCTGAAAATCAAAATCATGCCATCATTTTCACACGCGGTGAAGCTCTTCAGGCAATTGATATGAATCAAGTATGCTCAATTCCAACTCCTGAAAGATGGGTTTTATGTGTTTTCTTGTTATATGCTTAGTATACCTGTCTTGCAGGATAATTACATGGAAGAAGCTCTCAAAGTTAGAAATGTATTACAAGAATTTCTAAAGCACCACGGAAAGCGGCCTCCGACTATTCTTGGCTTGAGAGAACACATATTCACGGGAAGGTTAGATGGTGATACCCACGTATGATTAGCACATCACCCACCTTCATGATAGAATCATAGAACTGCTGAAGAATTTATCAGAATTTCTTGTAAACAACAATGCATAAAGAACCTTTTAAACAACTTTCTAGTCCTTTCTCAGTTGACATGTGTTAGAGCTTGTCCCACATTGGTTAATTATAACCTTCAAAACAAGAATATGAGCCTGGGCAGCCTATCCACCCATTGCCAATTGGTTTTGAGTTGGATGCTTGAACATTGTATCAAAGCTGGGCTCATGCGGGTCAGGGGGCATGTGCAAGGGAGTGTTAGAGCTTGTCCCAAATTGGTTAATTATAACCTCCAAAACTAGAATATGAGCTTGAGCGGCCTCTCCACTCATTGCCAATTGGTTTTGAGCTGGTTGCTTTAACATGTATGTTTCGGAAAATGAAGGAAAGCTCTCCAGGACAAGTCAGGTTAATCAGGCTAATTATGGTTTACGATATATCAACCTTTCTTAGCAAGCTTGCAGGTTTATGGAAGCTTGAGTATCATCAACTCTAAAGAAAAGATAAAACAAAATAAAGGTCAGTAATAAAGCAATGAAATATGGATTATTCATTGTATGACCTAGGAATTAGATTAATCTAGCACTTAGACAGAAGCCTGCACCGCTATTTCTAGCAGACTCCATGTAAGATATACCGGACTCCATGCAAACGTAGATTGCGAACTTTTTGTTTGTAAGAAGTTTACTTGCTGTTTTGGAACTCAAAAGACAAAATAATCTTACTTTTCTCATATTGCAGTGTTTCTTCGTTAGCATGGTTCATGTCTTATCAGGAGACCAGTTTTGTCACTATTGGTCAAAGGCTTCTAGCAAATCCTCTCAGGTATCAGATCCCTTGTGTTGTTTGTTTTATGTTACTTTGCACAAAATTCAAAAGGGCTTTGACTTTATAGCTCTCCATCTAGCTGACAGGATGAGTCTTCGCAACTGTAGACAATGATCATGTGATTTGACAATATTATAGTTGGTTACATGTTAACAGTTACACAATCCCTGTATGGTTATACTACTACGTGTAATGTCGAAGCTGCTTATTGTAATTTTTTACGCTTAACTGATCTACATGTATGTGTTAATGCTTAGTCAGTTAACCTTGCATCCCATATGTTTGACATTCAGGGTTCGTTTCCATTATGGGCATCCAGATTTTTTTGATAGGGTGTTTCACCTAACTAGAGGTGGCATAAGCAAAGCATCTAAAACAATAAACCTGAGTGAAGATGTTTTTGCAGGTAAGAACTGATTAATAAAGTTATTGCTGATTTCAAACAATGTTTCTGGGTCCAATGTGAAGCAACATACAATCTTGATATATTACAGGATTTAATTCTACTTTACGAAGAGGATATATCACCTATCAGGAATATATACAAGTTGGCAAAGGTCGTGATGTAGGCCTTAACCAGATTTCGAAGTTTGAAGCCAAAGTGACAAATGGAAACAGTGAACAAACTCTAAGCCGGGACATATACCGCCTCGGACGTCGGTTCGATTTCTTTCGGATGCTATCCTGTTACTACACAACTGTTGGGTTTTACTTTAATAGCCTGGTAATTTGTTTGAATCCAGGAGATTATCTTGTGCATAAATTGAATTGGGTCTCTAGGCTTGCCCTCTCTAATGCCATTGGGCTTTGATTTGGGGGCATGGTTCCGCAGCAAAACAGGTATAGGGGGGCCATTGTTTCAGTGGTATTTTGAGAGCAGCCACTTTGTGCGTATTGCCAAAGGTTAGGTCTGTCTCCAATCCTCCCCCGCCCATACCCCCAATGATTGGGGACTACATGGGTTCTGTTGTTGTTGTTGTTGTTGTTGTTGTTGTAGTTGTACTGTATGAATGTGAAGGCATCTAGTTATATGTCTTTATGTGACTACATTTTCCGCTGAATTGCCAAAAACCAAACTAGAAAACCTTTTTATTTTTAGACAGTATCAGGTTTATATCCTACTTTTACTTTACTGTAAACTCGGATTAAAGAATGATTATAAGTTTCAAAGATGGTTTTGATGAGTATTAACTTCGTAGTTTGATATACAGGCAAATTCTGCAGTTTACGAGGTTGCCGTCTATTTTCTGTCTTTGCAGATATCAATTGTTGCAATTTATATATTCCTGTACGGGCAGCTATACCTAGTTCTCAGTGGTTTGGAGAAAGCACTCCTCCTTGAGGCTAGAATGCACAATTTACCATCGTTGGAAACTGCTCTGGGCTCCCAATCATTTATACAACTAGGACTCTTAACAGGCTTACCTATGGTAATGGAGATTGGACTTGAGAGAGGATTTCTTAATGCCATCAAAGACTTTGTCCTCATGCAATTACAGCTGGCTGCTGTTTTCTTCACTTTCTCCCTTGGAACAAAAGCTCACCATTATGGTCGAACAATTCTTCATGGGGGTGCCAAATATAGGCCAACAGGGCGTAAGGTTGTGGTGTTTCACGCCAGCTTTACTGAGAACTACAGATTATATTCAAGAAGCCACTTTGTGAAAGGATTTGAGCTGCTGCTTCTGTTGGTTGTTTATGATCTGTTTAGGCGGTCCTACCAAAACAACATGGCATATGTTTTGATCACATATTCAATCTGGTTCATGTCATTGACATGGTTGTTTGCACCCTTTCTCTTTAATCCATCTGGATTCCACTGGGGTAAGATAGTGGACGATTGGAAAGAGTGGAACAAGTGGATCAAACAGCAGGGTGGAATTGGAATTCAACAAGATAAGAGCTGGCAGTCTTGGTGGAATGATGAACAAGCCCATCTTCGTCATTCTGGGCTGGGCTCGAGGTTGATCGAAATACTGCTATCTCTGCGATTTTTCATTTACCAATATGGTCTTGTCTACCACCTTGATATATCTGGGACAAGCAAAAATTTCATAGTTTATGTGCTCTCATGGGTGGTCATCGTTGCGATTTTTCTGTTAGTCAAGGTAAAGTCTCTTTCCTGCATCTTTTCATTGGAAAAAGGGTATTCATCAAAATCTTACATCCTTTACATTTGCTATGAGGGACGAAGCTAGGATTTATACAGAGGGGAGGCCGAAACTTGGAACACAGAGTTCCATATATTCACGTGGTTGCTGAATCTTTAAGTTTTCCTTAAATATATAGTTTGAAATTTAAGCATGAATCTAAGGAATCATGTTACCCAAGAAAAATATTGCCACTTTCTATTCATATTCGGCAAAACATACATGTACACATAAAAGGGAGCACTACATAGCCACTTTCTATTTTATTTTTTAAAGTTTGGAGGGGCCGATATAGTACATTATAGATATCTAATGTATTATAGACTATATATTGAGCGATTCTATCTTAGACGAGTCTCAGAGAATAAGGTCATGGATTGCTGTCAAGAAATTAACCTAAGGCTTGTTCGGCAGAATTGTGTCCATTGTAGTAGGGAAATTGTCAGTAAATAAAAGGGTTCTGGGCTTTTAGCAAGACCGCTGAAAGTATTTTCTGATGAACTTCGATGTTTTGTACAGAGTTCATTCACTTGATTCCACGTAGACACGCGTTTATTGCTTTTCCCTTCCTCATATACTGATTTGGAATTACCACAAGAAGTAACCAAGAATTCTGAACCTACGAGGACCTTTAGATATAGCCTTCAAATGTCAACATTGATTCCTACTGCACCATTGCAAAGTTCATTAAATTAGCTTGTTTTTTCGGATCATTACTTGTACACTTCAGAGATTGTGATGCATTTAGTAATCTTTGTGATCCTACCACACAATACAGGCAGTGAACATAGGGAGGCAACTACTCAGTGCTAATTACCACCTCGCGTTCAGGCTATTCAAAGCGTTTCTCTTCATTGGTGTTCTTGCTACCATAATCGTTCTCTCCCGCATCTGTGAACTCTCTTTGAAAGACCTGATTGTGTGCTGTCTAGCATTTTGCCCAACAGGATGGGGTTTGATCTTGGTAAGCTTAGTCAAATAAATATTTCCCTCAGTATTTATTTTTCCGTTTGAATTGAATTTCACGTAAAATAAATGTTATACGTAACTTGAGCTTTTTACGGTCTTATCATGGCTTAGTGATATGGTCATGATTGGTTCCACGTTCGAACTGAATCATATCTAACCGCGCAAGCTGATGTTTTTGGTTTGTTTTCAGGTTTCCCAAGCCGTGAGGCCAAAGATAGAGGAGACGGGATTGTGGGATTTCACTCAGGTGTTTGCTCAAGCATATGATTATGGTATGGGCGTTGTTCTTTTCACACCCATAGTTTCTTTGGCATGGCTCCCAATCGTCTCAGCTTTCCAGACTCGTTTCCTTTTCAACGAGGCTTTCAGTCGAAGATTGCAAATTCAACAAATTCTTGCCGGAAAGACGAAGAAAACATAGATTTCCGTACAGCAGAGATCATGTATATATGGTTTTTCCCCCATAAATAGTCAAATTGTTGCCCTCATTCATTTGTGATACACCAGAAATAGCACTAGCAGATACGTAAGTGATTCTTATAGTTGACAGTACAAAATTACAAGTTAAATAAAGTAAATAAAAAGTGCTTTGTTGTACAGATGACCCCCCCTCTCCAAAACATCAACTCCTTCGTCATATAACCATACATTATGCTGGACATGAAGGATTTACAAAATTATTATTAAGTTCAAGAAATTATATGGAATACATTGACAATGGAAATGGTCACTATAAGTCCTACAACAACGTATCTTTTGCTAAACCAAAAGGATGGAGAAGGGATGACCAGACATAATGCAAGTACTTTATCTAGGCATGATTGTAGGGACTCTAGACTTACGGCATAGCTTAAAAGGAATTAATCTCTCTACAAATTTTTACCGTCCTGTAAAAGCGCAAGCAGACACGATATCTAACTTAGAGTACTACTGTTGTAAACGGATTTGACCCTATAAGAAAGAGTGAACTGTCTCATCTCCAAATTAAAAAGAGCGAATATTAAAGTTGAGCTATTTTGTTAACTAATCCACTCCCTTTTTTTTTTTTTACACCCAAATGTCCGAGTCAACTTGTGACCTTAAAGTTTTGGAATCATCCATTCAACAGGTGAATCATCATTATACTAGTTGCTTTTGGTGAGTTCAGGTGACAAATTCATTATAAAAGCCCGGATGCATGATCATGTGCATGCATGCATGTAGAGAGAGAGAGAGAGAGAGAGTGTGTGAGTGATCAGTGATGTAAACCCCTCGACACACTCCACCCTTGTTTTGATTCAGCAACAAGAAAATGATTTCACGTTCATTAACTGCACACATCACCAAAACTCACCTATCAGCTTTTCAATCTCCTTCACTTTACCAAAATCTCATCCTCCAATCCACCTCTTCAATCCATTCTCACTCACTCTCCTCTCCATCCCCATCCCAAGATTCTGACTACCCCCAAACCCTCAACCAAAAAGACTGGCTAAGCCCAAACGAGGTTGTCAAGATCTTCCAAACCCTGAAAAACCCTAATTCAGCACTATCTGTATTTACCCAGATCTCAAACCGAAAAGACTATAAACCCAATGAAGCCCTTTACTCCGCGGTCATCACCAAGCTTGCCCTAGCCAAGAACTTCGATGCCATCGATGTTGTACTGGCAAGAATCAAGTCTGAAAAGGGTCTTTGTAGAATATCTGAAACTTTATTCTACAATGTTATCAAGATTTATGGCAATGTGGCCGGCCGTGTGGACCGGGCAATCGAGACCCTTTTCGATATGCCAAACTACGGTTGCTGGCCTACTGTGAAAACATTCAACTTTGTGCTGAATTTGGTGGTGAATTCAAAGCGATTCGATGTTGTTCATGAGGTGTATTTGGGTGGTTGTAAGTTGGGTATTGAGATTGATGCTTGTTGTTTGAACATTATGATTAAAGGGTTGTGTTGGCGCGGGGATTTCGATGCTGCATTCAAGGTGCTCGATGAATTTCCCAAACAGAAGTGCAAGCCGAATGTGAGGACTTATTCTATACTCATGCATGGGTTGTGTGACCGCGGTAAGGTCGAGGAAGCATTTGGGTTGTTGGAGAGGATGGAGAGGGAGAATATAGAACCGGATACGATCACATTTAATATCCTGATTTCAGGTCTAAGGAAGCAAGGGAGAGTTGATGAGGGGATTGAGCTTTCGCATAAGATGAGGCTTAAAGGGTGTGGCCCAAATCAGGCAACTTATCAGGAGGTCTTGTATGGTTTAATCGATGCCAATAAGTCCGTTGAGGCGAAGGATTTTATGAGTCGGATGATATCAGAGGGTGTGAGTCCGAGTTTTGATTCTTTTAAGTCAATAATAAAAGGGCTTTGTAAAAAGAATCTTATGGAAGATGTGGATTGGGTTTTGAAGCAAATGGTTCGGCATGGATTTGTGCCGAGGAAGGGAATGTGGAAGAAGATTATCAGGTGCTTGTTCTCTGGGCATGGCAGTTATGCCTGTTTTTCTTTTACAGAATTTCTTGAAAACTAGGATAATGGAAGCAGTGAGATTGTCGATTGTGTTTTTAATTATGCTAGCCTGTCTTGATACACTATCCGTCAAAGCCATTGCTAGGCACTTTAAGATCAGCTCATAGTGGATCAAGATCTGGACTCATCTCTGATCAAGATACGGAACACAAGGACCCGGAACCTAAAAATTTGTCCTTGCCCGGGGGTTGTTGTAATCTAGCTTGGTTCAATTTAGATTCTATAACCACAAGTAAGGACAATGTATACAAGATGTTGCTGCATAAGTCAACCATGAACAAGCCAGTGGTATCTATACCTATCCGGCACACCTGCGGGTGGAAGCAGAAGAATTTTAGGGCCTGTGTGTTATTGTTTTTGTCTCTGGAAAGCATTTGAATCTTTCACTAGTATATGAGCTGTTATTAACATGGGAACTTATACGCATATGCTAGTAGAGAGTTCACATATGTTGTAGAAATCAGCAGGATGATCATTATCCATGAAAAATCTTGTTATATGAACTCTTGAAGAAAACTCAATAAACCAGGTTTCGTTCAACCTTTTTTCTTGTTCGAGTTCCATGTGTACTTCATCGAACAGCATCAAGCATTCATTCGACCTCAGAAAAACAAACAAGAGAAGGACATACTTGAAAATGAAGCCCCAAAAATGGTACTCGCTGGACAAATGTTCTCAATGTATCCCTGTCCTTTCTCAACAAAATTACAGACTTTCAACTGCTCTAAGCTTCTTCGGACTACGTTTACATTAACACGAAAAAACCATACCACGAAATCTCACATGAAAACTATGATTATGTATATTCACTATACAGACAACATGTATGGCACGGGAATTCCTTTCTAACTGATACTACATACAATACAACATGTAACTTGATTGAGTATTCCTGATCTTCACCCTCATCTTGATCTACGAATTCACTGTACAACTGAAACTACCACTATCTAAATTTCAACTGTATAAGCAATGAACAAATCTACCGTTTAATCTAGTAATAGGTCATCGCTTTCTTTCGTCATGGTTGATGGGTAATCATCACCTATCTTCTCATTACCCGGCCAAGTGCAAGAAATCTTCTCAGTACCATCTAGGCCGTCTTTGTTTATCCGAAAATCAAATGGAGTATTTTGATCATGAAGTTCTTCGGATTTAAAAGAATCATTACCACAGCTCGATAAAGCTTTCGGGATCACTGGATTCCCTTCAGATGTGCAAACTGATGATGCAGGAGATTCTTCATCGGAAGATTCTGACCCTGCAGAAATGTCTCTATTTGTCACCGCAAGTCCCAAATCCCCTTGGGACTTTTTTGGCCCTTTCCGATCAAACGCATGCTTGACCCCACGAGCAGAGTTCCCAGCATTCTTTAAAATGCTCTTTGCCATATCCTTTACATGTGCCTTGCTTCGGCTCTCCGGGGAAGATTCCTCTGGACCGACTTTACCTTCTGATATAGGGACATTAACTAGCGATGGTGCAGAAAGGTTATCTTCCTCTACAATTAATTTCACGCGACTTTTTCTCTCATTAATAGCCTTAAGATTAGGATGTTGAGATGGAATCGGACCTTCAATCCCGCACGACATATCCTCCTTTTTGGAATTCTTGCTAAACACTGTACCAATCTTCTTTATACCCCTCAAAACCTTGTTTTTTTGCGAAATTCCCTTTTTACCTTCTTGGCTTCCTCCATCTGTGCTGCTATTGTCGTTATTGTAGGAGGCTGAAGCTGATGGCAATTTTAAGTTTCCACCATTCCCGAGAACTTGTGAATCAAGGACCCTACTCCTTCCCTTTCTAGGCTCCCATATTTGTGAAACTTCGCTTCCCGGGTGATGGACCCATATCCCAGTCTCCTTTTGCCCTTCAATGTCAATGGGTTCAAACTTATCTGCTACATTGGGAGACTTCTCTAAACCTCCAGATGAAAGAGAGCCTGTTTTAGCACTCTCATTTGCAATGGAGTCACTTTTATTGTCATCATTGAGTATTCCATTATCACATGGAAGGTCTGGCACCTGCACATAATGTGTCGTGAATCGTGATTAGGTTACTATTCCTACTTAGGTGTACCGGATGCTTGTAAGCATTTAATCAGGTTGCATACAATGATTATTAACCAAGTGTGTTGTTACATATAAAATGAGTCTATTGCTTTGTGGATAATTTTCTACAAAAGCATTTCACAATTAATTCCTTTCTCACTTCAACAAAAAAAAAAAAGCGGTACCTTTTTTTTGCCCTCAACTACAGTAACGGCAAGGTGCAATCGCCCCATTTTAATGTTCCGAAGAGACAGCCACAAGTCATGTCTCTGGCCACCCCTAAGGCCACTAATGTTTACAGAACAATCTCTGCATAAGAGTAAGGAGTTGGTACATCAACAAGAATTTGCATAGACCATTTACAACTATGAGACATCAAATGCGGATTGATATAAACATATTGAACAAGTCAACTAGCATATAAACATATAAAAGAAGCTACGTATTGTCCTATTTCAAAACAATACTTGTTTCCCAAATTTTCAGAATCTCCAGTCCATGATCAGTTAAATGTAGATTGAGAACCAAATCAAACCGAGCCTTATGTCCCAATCACTTGGGGTCGGCTACATGAATCTGTTTTCGCCATTGAGCTCTGTCAAGGGCCACTTGTACACACAGACCTAAAATACTCATATCTTTGCTCACCAGAGCATCTAATGTCAATTTCGGTCTACCTCTCCCCGTGACATTGCTATCCAAAGCTATTCTATCCGCTCTCTTAAATGTAGATTGAGAACACTAATGAAATATTGGAACCCATGGAGTGGGCTACTAGACTGGTGGAACATTGAAACCCATTAGGGGCTTAATCTAGGGGCTACTAGATTAAGTATATAAGCAGTATAATTTGAATTTTATATGTCTGAAAACTGTTTCAAAGGGCAACGGGGCAAGGTGTCGCACTTCCAGCACCATTTTAATTGCACCACATGAACCAACAATACAATATGATAGCTTCACATCTTTCATTTTTTGTGCAAAAACGATGCTAGATCATAATGGTTAAACTTGAGACATCCACTAGTTACAAGTAGATCTAGAACAGTCTTCCGAGGCCTCTGTGAGGCAGAATCCTCCTATTCTTTGTGTGTGTCACAGAGAGAGTGAGAGAGAGAGAGAGAGAGTTGCAAGTATGAGGAAACATGGAAAGCAAAGGAGTGTAAAATGGAGAAGAAAATACATGACTCATTTGAGAGAAACGGCAACCAAAAATGAAAAATGCAGTTTTTGCAGGCATAAACAAAAAAATTGCCATGAGGTTCAGCATTCGGTTCAGATTTCCTAATTCACATTGCAGTTATGGAAACCTTACCCAAGGGTATCATCCATAAACTGGTCCTTGTCACGAACTTCAATACCTAGCACATTAGGTGACTCCCATGTACAAATAGGGACCTTGAATTCCTCATGCCATTTTGGAGCCAGTGTTTTCCATTGCGTCTTAGTCCTGAATCTATAAGGACCAAGTTGCCCTTTAACATATGGATCAGCTAAACCTGAAAAGCAGTTCCAAGTTGCTCTAAAAAACTTTCGGAACAACCAATGTGTCAAGAAGGTCGATAAGTGTCTCTTAAACCAACCATTTAAATCTGATGGCTTCATGTCAGCTCCTTCAATGACTTCCACCAAGGCATAGGCAATTGACTCCTTCTCATCGATACAGAACCAATTTTCTGGCAGAGGAAATAAATAAAAATAAGTATTAGAATCCTCAAATTAGAGAAGAAAACAATGTCTTCATTGCATTACCAAATGCATGCAATAAGCTACTACAGCACTCAACTAAATCTCTAAGAAACTTCTTAAACCAATGTTATTTACTGCACTGCACATAGCAGAATTAAGCTAAGAACTAAGCACTATAATGGTTCACCAATAAACCATTCTTCCAGCAGCTTAAAATCACTATCATTAATGCAGTTGATGCTCAATAGCAAAAAGCCAATAATTTGTGAATGGTACCCGGGTTCTCCCAAGAAAGGTCCAATTTTAGAACGGTCAGAGGAATACACATGAACAAAATTAAAAAAAAAAAAAAAGAACAACGACGACGACTAGCGACCGAAGGTGGCATACTCAACCGTCCCAAGGATAAGAGCCATGTCTTCTTTAATCTTTATGACATACGGCAACCACTACTTTCAGAACAGGAATGTCCATACTTTCCATCTCCAAACCAAAATAAGATACATATCCTAATTATCAGCATTTACTTTTGAAGAAGAATTGTATCAGAAGTAAAAGAGAATGATGACCTCATCACAGTCTGCAAAGGGTTCACTCTACCTTTTGGGCATAGGCCATTCCATATATTTCAATGCAAATTATGTCTCACAATCCCAATTGCCTGCTAATGTCATCTGTTATGAAAATGAAGACAGTAGTCCTGTAGTGCTAGTTTCTTTAACCACAGAAATTACCTGGCTGTGGTGAAGCGAATTTCTCCACATCAACGACTAACATATTGGGCTGCAAATATGGTGAATATTCAGGTCAAAACCTCTTAATGACGAGACATTGTAAAAATTGCCATCTAAATCAAATAAAAAGAGAATGGAATGTCAAAGGTAGAGACTTCACCTCAACTAGGGTCTGCTCAAATGCAAGTGCCAGAAGCTTGTCCTAATCAAGGAAAAGAAAGTGCATTAGTAATTCAGAAAATGACATTGAGAGAGAGAGAGAGAGAGATCCAAGTATGTAGCTATTTGCACATGCTGCATGAAATTAACTTACCAACCATCCAGCAATTCCTGGAAGTTCTGTAACGTCAAGCCCATGGGTGAAAATAGGTTTCACAGTCATCTGAAAATATGGTGGCTCGACAAAGCATAACCGCACACGGCCAAGGAAAGGCCAGTGCCGAATGAACTTTACCCCAATCAAGACCTATAAGGGTCAAAACAAGATGTTTATGTGAAGTACAACAAGGTTTTGCAGTGCGACGTAGCAACAAAGTCAAAAAATTAATGAGTCTGATTTTCAAAATTATAATAAACCAAAAAATGAAGATTATTAGTATTGGAGGAACAATATGAACACAACTAACATTTCAATGTTTCCTTGGATGGTCCTGTACGTTACAGATTACAGCATTTCAGATGCAGTGAAGGAAGCATAATAAAAGACCAGAATTAAGCGGACTCCTTGTTATCAATGACAGAATTGTGGCGTAACGCAAAACATTAGTGGAAGCACCATTAGCCAAAATGCAACAAAAAGATCAATGCAGTACTTTCTCTTCCTCTTTAGTCTTTAGTACAAAGGACCTAACCAGCCCACTGTACTAACTCAAGTGCCCAATCCTTTTTCTACGATTAGTAACCAAGTATTCTTTCAGAGTAATCCAGACCCTTTCTAACCTTTCCAACATGTAGAACAAACCTTATAGTTGAAGATACTGTTATTGAAAAATAACTGAATTTCCATTTTTCTTCAGTAATTAACTGATGGTGCTCCTCCACTGTTCTAACTTGCACCTTAATTTGGCACTGCAAGCTCACTCCAAAGCTACAGAATGAATCTCTATCTTCAAGTGAATCATTCTTTCAAACTGCCCCAGTAATTTTTGGCACTTTCCGAAAACAATGGCGACAATATACCAGATCAGTGAGGATTCTCTTTACAGAGGCATAGCAAGCACAATTAAGTTGCTCCTGGAAGCCAAGGTATGCACTAAAGTTTGAATTCAAACTACTTCAAGTCTTGAAAATAAATGTCTCTATAGCTTTTCACCTTGATTATTCATTTATATTCAAGTTCAGCAAAGACTGAAAATAAAGCATAATATTCGCACCTTCCCTTCAACATGCAAGCCCTTCAAATGTAACTTTGTCCGCATCCCAAAACCCAATCTCTTCGTTAGTTTCACTGCAAGTATTGCACTCATATCATCTGCAGTCCGGAAATTCATTCCCAACTCCAAAACCTGAATTTAGCGAATTCAAAATTCCTTTCGCTATGGAACATATTATATGACCACAAATAACACAATTGACATGAATCTACTAGGAGTAAAAGAAGATTACATACCAAGTGGTCATCACCGGTGGATTGACGAAGGACCCTCATATCTGTGAACATAGGCGGTGATCGTCCCATGTACAGATGTTCAACCACTGATTTTTTCTGCATTTTATACAAAAATAACTCTCAGTTTCTTGAAAGGTTAAGAATCAGAACCAATCAGCACACCAAATAATGTGAAGTTCAAATGTACAAGATTGCTCAAGAGTTCGATAAGATTGGCATTTATGGAAAATTTCATTTCAAAAGAAGACAAAACGCATCAAAGAGAATAGATATCTGTATTAGAAGGGGAGAGGAGACCCATACCACAGTCCATGGTTTGTACTTGTCCAAGAACCACGGTATGATGGGGAGGAGAATTTTCTGTGAAACGATCTGCTCCATACAAACAGGCCAAATCTTTTCAACTAAATGGTTCAACCACCGCACACTTTCGGAATCAGTAAGTACCTGGGATAAATGAAAGGAAACTAAACATTAACGCATACAGGCAATAAAGACAATCTACCAAGGTATCAACACTAACAAAAGGAATATGAACTAATGGTATGTTGTGCACAAATAGGGGCAACCAAAAAGATGCAAATAAGATGTACTCGTAATTCCTAAGTCCTAATCCAAATGGTGAGCTAACCACAGTAGTCTAATGAATTTCCTTTCCATTGCCTCTAATTTTCACTCTCTTCAGCCACACAGAGAAAATACCACAGTAGCTAGTTTAAGCAAATGATCAAAACCAAATAGAACAAGGACTCACCCGTCGTTGGTTAGATTGCATTCTTTCCTCGAATCGCAGTTTCCTCCTTAATCTCATCTCGTACTGCTCATGAACCTCCAAAAACAGATACACAAGTGTGAAAATCCAGACGTTACACATGTCACAATCTCAAACACAAAAGCACACATATACATTTGGGTGAGTATGTGTAATGTCGGAAATGTAAACGAAAACAAAAAATAAAGCAATCATAGGAGGTTTACGTGGTAACCGACCCAAAGCATATCGATTACGATTCAGTTCGGGACAATCATAAGTCATTGATTGATTGTACATAACCCGAATTTCTTTTTACAAACTTGATTGATGTTGATAAATGCATGAGTCTAGTAATTCATTTCAGACAATTGAACCTTCTCCAACAGGTGGCTTGGCTTCTATCCTAAACCATCACTGGATTAAGCCTAATTGAATACAACCCACTACAAAACAACTATATAAATATATAAAACAGTATTAAAACAAAAACCAAAAAAAAAAAATTACAAAAAAATTTGTTTATGAAACGTTTACTACTTACCAGATAAAGGTAGATTAAAGAGACGAAGTAGAAAACCAGGTGGGAACAATTGAAGCAAGAAAGCAACCACAGCAGAGAGAGCACAATGCAAACGTGATGCAAAATCGTAGCCTCGAATACTTCCATCTCCTCTTCTTCTCTCTTCCGTTTCAATCCCGAAATCCGATTCCCAACCGTGGATTCGGTTAATTTTCGACCAAAGTCAAACCTCTTGCTATGATCAGAAGTCTCGAGGGAGTAAATGAAACTGAATCTGAAGGCAGCACTAAAGCCTCCACTTGCATTTGCGTTCAGTATTAATTACGTGCAAGAGACTATTACTAGTTCATCCGATTTCCGAGGAATTTGAATTGAATTTGATGAAAGGGCCGGAACGCGGGGAGACCACCGGATCACGCGGGGGCAGTGCCTTGGAGACGGAGAGAGAGAGAGAGAGAGAGAGAGAGAGAGAGAGGTGCAACTGGTGTGATGTTCAAACGAGGGGAGACCGGTTCGTGTATTTGACAAATTGAAACAGCGCTTTGCTTCGGTTGGCAGTTATAGGCCACGTGGTTTACCACGTCATTTACGCCTCCTTTTCTTTATAAAATATTGATTAAAAAATACTTATATAGAGTCAGTAGGGGATATGCATTATAGAAGGAGAAGATAATCTTCAGTGTTGCTATAGTCAAAATAAAGAGAATTCCAACAAAATGGTAATAACCGGTCCATTAACTAAAATAAGTATTTATTTTTTAAATTAAAAATGATGTATTATGAAAAAATAATCTGTCTCATAAAACGAAAAATAAGTACTTACAAAATTAGAACCTTAGTGAAACGGGGCTACACTTCTATCTTAAAATTACAATAGAATAAATTATTTACACTGTCAGAGTAAACATTTATTTCCTCCAAATCAATTACGTTGCGCCACGTCGCCATGTTTTATTAATTCGGACTACTGTTTTGACGACTTGTCGCAATGCAATTGATTTGGAGGAAACAAATGTTTACACCGGCGGTATAAATAATTTATTCTCTTACAACAATACTACAACCACACCCATTTTACACACTCACACAAATGTGTGGGCTCTACAAGCACTACACATTGCGTGTGGAGCCCACACACTTGTGTATGGGTGTGTATTTAGGTGTGATTTTAGAATTATTGTTAAAATTATTTCCACCGTAATCTTGTTAGCCTTTTTTTTTTAAGGAAAATGGTGGGTTGAATTGAACCAGCGCATACCTCCGAACGATTAGGGAATCCACTTGACCTAGAATATTTGGACTTAAGCCGAAGCTAGATCGACAGTGAAAATTATTGATTCGTCACCGGGCCTCCATCTAAGTGAAAGTTAAATTGAAGCCCTCTCTTCCAATCATCGGGTCCCATTGTATCCACAGTTTGACACAAGATGGGCAGCCCATGACCGTTCGATCAAAACAATACGTGGAAGTCACCGGAGGAAAAAAAGAAAATGGGGTCCAATAATGACGCGCCACGTCAGCCAATTGCTATTCATCTGGATATTTTTCGCGGGGTTTCGTGTAATGTAACGAAATTTTAACTGCTGGCCGATATGTTAATATGTGTTAAATCGAAGTCCTCGCCGTGTAATTTGGCAGTAGCACGTTTCTCGGAATAACGGAACCAAAACTAGATGGGGAGTGGAATATCCCGACTTTTGGACGAGGATAGCACAACCGATGAGCGTTTAATATAGGAATTGGATTCTTTTCTGTCCAAGTTTTGACCTGGACGAGACAATTAGCATATGGATCATCCATCTATTGCTGCAGTTAATGATTTAAAGTTTCTTAATTTTTACTGAGAAGAATCCCTGAGAAAGTCAAAATCGTTGAATGTCGTAATGTATGATCTAGATTTAAACTTTCTCCTCTAATTTAAGTTTTGGGCTAAAAATTATTTGAAGCCTATATAAGGAATTAGAGATTTAGGATCATGTTAAGCCCATTTGTGAGCCCTTTTTGATCTGCTACAATGTGTGAAATTGTTTATTTCTTCGGATAAGAAAAAAATTTGTTTATTCTTTAGAACTCGTCGTAAACAATAATCAAGTCATAAATCACGTTGATCAAATCTTGAAGTTACTATTTTTTAAGAACACATTTATCTTGGAGATTGACAGATTCTCAATTTGCTAACACTAAATTGAAACTTATTTATCTCAAGATAAACATATGATGTTCTCGACAGGCTCTAAAAGCGGATATTTCAGATCATGGAAGTGAGTCCAAAGGGTGCTTATAATATACCCAACATGATCGTCCAGGGAGTTGACATGATCCGATTCAAGAAAAAATACCTACCTAATCAATCAATCTCTAATTGGGCTTCCAATTAACTTTGTTTTTATATTCAAGAAAATAGACCTACCTAATCAATCTCTAATTGGGCTTCCAATTAACTTTGTTTTTATATTTGGAGTAGTTGGTTTTCCAATTCTAGCTATTACATAGTACATAGAACCAGTGAAATCCAGGGGGGTGTATGCATGCAGGGAAGTTATAATCAAAAGTGCTCTATTCAAAGTAATAATGAGTCAAAGTTATTAAACTACTAAAACAAGGATCCGGCTACTCTGCAGTCAATGGCAAAGAAGTGTCTGCAGTTCAATCTGAACCGTTTATATTGACAATTAGTGGTTTAGATATGTTGAATACTCTTCCCAGTAAAAATATATTTTTATCGGTAAAAACTTCAAAACAAATCTAGACCATTAAAAATACTAGCCAATAGTTGCGATCACTTAAACTGCGCCTCCGTAGTCCAAACCTTGGCAAGCCATTTCTTAAAACATTCATACTAGGAAAGTATTCGGTCATGAATCAAGGTGGCGTTGAAGCTTTGATATAGTTGTCGCGCGGGCCATCCAAATATGAATTAACCAAATCACGTTGTGAACAAGTGGTGCTTATTTATGTGTCTATTTGTTGTACAATTTCAAATATCTTCTTATAACCGAATCTTCAAACTAACTTGTGCGCACTTTGATTAATTGCAGAACTCTGAAATTAATGACCGGACAAACCCTCCCATGGCTCCAAATTTCAAATCATTCTTAGAGAATATGAGGAATATTGACTTTTAAAATGGAGTTTACGATTAAAATATTTTGTTACTTTGATGATATGCAGTGCGTAAGCTAGTTTGGAGACCGTAAAATATTTTAAAAGGGAAAAAAAACCTATGTGGGACACGTAGAATATCTCGTAAGATGCAAAATTGTGTTTCATATGTCGACGTTATCATCTAATTAAAATCTACCTAATAAAATACAAGAGTGTGAAGACCACATAAACACAAGTTAAAAAAAGAGCTAAGATTCATTTAATTCAATGGCCGATGTGTGCTCTCCAACTCTCTTAAAAAAATACACACATTCTTACCCATCAAATGGTAGGTAGTGCCGTAGGCACGAGCAAATGCTAGTAGTTTTATATTTGAAAGCGTATGCACATTTTATGAGTGTACCGTAGTCTAAAACCTAGGCATATAGGAGTACTAAGGTTGTCAGATGAATCGAAGTTATCAAAACTACTTAAATATGCCTCCTAAATTTTTGCTATTTTTGTGGGAGGTGTTGCATCGAATTGATCTCCCGGTTAAAGTAGTGTTGTTTAAGCGTAATCTAGTTGGGAATGAGTTATGTCCAATATGCAAGGTATCTTTAGAACACCTATTTTTTCAATGTGATGCTGCGCGAAGGTTTTGGCGAGCGTCTAATTTGGAGATTTGATTTTTTGGTGGGGACGCACTGTAGGAAAATAGTGCGGAAAATAATAATGAAATTCACTAATTTCTGAAAATTACAAATTTAGAGATTTACAACTTGGAACACAAAATTACAGTAAATAAAACACGAACTGTAAAGGATCAAGAATTTGCAAATCGAGACCCGTTTTGTACAACGGTGCCCTTAAAGACAAATTCACCGCCTCACCGGTGCTGGAGTTTGTGTCGGTGTTTGTCTCTCAGGGTTGACTCGATTACCACTCAGTCGCCGGAGCACCGCCGTAGACTACCCGTCGAACCAACTTGTGTCTGTACTCTCTCTCTTGAAAAGAACAATTGTATTGCAGAGATGCTTTTAATTGTTTGAGGTGTGTTGAAACCAAAGGTAGAGGTCTCCTTTTATAGCTGAAGGAGGAGCCTCTGCCATCAATATGATATTCATGGAGGAGCTGTTTGCTCCATTACTGTGATTTTCCTTAAACCCATCGATTGATTGACACGTGTCATGTTAGGAAAAGATTATTAAGGGATTATACCTCAATTATTACGGTTAAACCCAATCGAGCAAAGCCAAAACTATTACAAAAGTTTTACTCATGACTGACCCGTCGAGTGGCCAATACGCGGGTTATTTTCAGATAACCACTAAAGAGATAATGGACTTGTTACTCGTGACAACTCATATACAGGTGTTGAAAGGAGAGATGTGCAGTTATTCACCACAAGCCAGAAGCAGTTATTGTTTGGTCATAAAAAAAAAAAAACAGTTTTCCAATGTGGGCAGTTTTACAAACCCTTGTGCCAGAAAAGACTCAACTGCTCGTGGGAATGATCAGTCAAGAATGGGTTCAACTGCCATTTTGGAGGGAGATTCAAATTCAAATTAGAGAAGACCTCTATTTATGCTTGAGATTGTGGCAGAGTAGACACACACAAACAACGCCAATCAGGCCTTTATCTTTTCTTTTCTAGGAGTAGCTATAACTTGTAATTGATCACTCAACTCTCTCGGTTGATTGTTCTTCTACTTCGAAGTTTAATAAAGTCCATTTATTTTACTTCTACCATATCCCATCCACTTCATTGTTTGCTTCCAGAGAAGTCCTGAAACACGGCAAGGAACCAAACTCCACCTTACCACACACATATTCCAGCAAATCACGAAACAGGATCCCCGTCGATTCACCGTCGAGCGGATCAAACCAGAAAAGTAGTTAACAATTTTTGGCGCTAGAAGGAGGGCTCATACTAATTTGGAAGTGAGCGATGGCACCAAAGACAAGGAATCAAATACCAACTGATGGTAACAATGAGAACAACAATTCTGCCAACACTAATGGTGGAAATGATGTGAATGAAGGAAATGCAGTGAGTCCAAATCAGAGGATTCCAGAAATTGGCCAATCAAGAGGCCCAGAGTTAGAGCCAGCAACTTTGGTTCAACAAGTTCTAAGTATGTTGAAGAATCCAGAAGATGAAACGGTTAAAATTTTGATAGCCGGGGTTAAGGAGGCAATGGCACAGGGTCAAACGACTTAACCAACAGTTGAAGTACCAGTCCATGAGAATGTTAACCCAGGACAAAGCAGTGGATAATCAAATCCTGTGATTGAAATACCTTCCTCTCAGGTATATGATAATCCAACTTTTGACACCATCTTTACTGGAGTCAATAGAGTTCCGTTGGGGAACCAAAATCTTAGGCAGAGTCAAAGTTTTTATCAAAGTGTTCCAACTGCAATTCCGATAAACATGGGAATTGGAAATAATGGAAACCAAAACTCAAATCCATATAACGTAGAGATTGGGGGACAGCCATTAAATGTGAATAGGAATGATAATCGAAACATACCAAATATGGTTAATAGTGACTCCAACGTGTATGGATTTAACCCACCAATTTTTAATCAAAATGGAAGAAGGCCAGATTATCCACATGGGTATGAAATGAGGCCTGATTTAACTAATCAGGTAGGGAGAATGCAAGAGCCCAATTTGAGGGCTCAACTTATGAATATTATGCAAGATATGTATGGTCCAGGACTCAGAAGGATTGAGAAACCTATGTTCAGAAAATCATATCCAAATTGGGTTGATAATGTGCCTTTTCCTAGGCACTATAGAATTCCAGACTTGGTCCTTTTTAATGGAGAAGAAAATCAATCAACTGTTGAGCATATAAGCAGATTCTGCTTACAAATAGGCGAAGCAGATTTGGATGAAGCTTTGAAATTGAAGTTGTTTCCTCATTCTCTTACTAGGACTGCTTTTTCATGGTTCATTAGTTTACCTTCAAATTCTGTCCATTCTTGGAGGGAAATGGAGGAGCAGTTTCACACTCAATTTTTTAGGCATGCACCAGAAATTTCTGTAGCAGACTTGGCTAAAATAAGACAAAAGCCCTCAGAGTCTGTTGAACAATACATGAACAGATTCAAAAAGATTAGAAATCAATGTCATTTCTATATTCCAGAATCTAAAATAGTGAAAATTGCCCAAGAGGGGTTGGACTACGATTTTAAGAAGCACTTCACTAGTACTGAATTTAGAGATTTGTTTGATTTTACTTCAAAAGCCATAGGTTATGAGGCTATTCTTATGGAAGGTGAAGTTAGAAAGAACAAATCACTTGGTACATATTATCAAGACGTAGAAGGTGACGTAGAAATTGATGTTGCCCAAGTAATTGATAAAGCTCCAATTGTGTGTGACACTTTAACAAAAACTGAGAAACCTGTAAATATGCCTTCATCTCATCCGAATAGGAGGAATCAGGCGAATTTTAGACAATATTCGTTCGATTTGTCAAAAGCAGATCAGTTGTTTGATGAACTAATAAAGCAAAAGTTCTTAACTTTATCACCAGGACATGTTATTCCTCAAGAAAAGGATAGGAAAGGAAAGACTATTGTAAATGGCATAATTCTTTTAGACATAACACCAATAACTGCATTACATTTCGAAATTGTGTGCAGGACCTAATTCAGAAAGGTTTGTTGCAGTATGCCAAAGGAAACAAAGAAGTTATGGGAATTGACATTGATCCATTTCCATTGGTGGATGTCAATGTGGTGACTGCCAGACTAAAGAAAGGGAAGATGGCATCTCAAATTGAGAAAAGAATTCAAGAAGAGAATGACATCATGGAAACTGAAGAGAAAATGCATGTCAAACAGAAATTTGAAAATTACTTCTGTTTAAGGTGTGACAGAGAGATCAAATCTGGAGAAGAAGTAATTGCAGAGAAGGAATATAATGGGACCTATGCTAAAGGTTCCATAAGATTCAATACTATGGGTTGTAATGATTTGCAAATTTACGTTGGTCCAAAATTGATATTTGAAGGTGAATATCCAGGGGTATTTATATCATCTGAATCTATTAAGTGGTATGGGGAGGATGACGGACCATTTTTATTCAAGGGGTATCCAGTAATTCCTGCAATGCCGGAGAGACCTGATCCAAGCTTGATTTACCCACCTATGTTTAGAGGTAGGGGTATGTATCACAGGGGTATGAGGTCTAGAGGTAGATTTCCCTTTAGAGATGGACATCGTGGAAGAATGATTGTGCCACCAAATCTGGAACATCATATGTGGGACACTGTGAGACATCCAAAGTTCCCAATTGGAGGGGAATTTATTCCCATCACTAATACCCAGAAAAGGAGGTTGCAGAGAAAGATTTCAGAAAGAGAAAGGAAAGATTGGTATGGGGAAGCAGAATCGACGCATTGGCCAGAATTGAAGCCCAAATTAGTTCCCAGTCAACCAATTCCTTTAGTTTGGAATAGAGAACCAACAATGCCTAAACAGAAGGCAAAAGAGGCAGAAAAGCATGGGGGGCAAGACAATAAATCAAATTTGGCCCAAGGACTTGGGGGGCAAGGTCCAAGTACTTCAAATACTTCTACTCTATCGATCAAGGAGCAGAAAGCAGTATTTAAGAAAAGTTTGAAAAAGAAGATAGCAGAATTCCAACAGGTATTATTAGAAGATGATGAAGATGATGATCTATTGTCTGTTGACAGTTCAGACATCATGAAAGAAGATCCTAAAGATAACAGGAATGAAGAGGATCCAAAATCTACCTCATTTGGTCAAGCTTTGGATACTATTCAATTCGGGTCAGTTTCTCCTATTAAATTCTCATGCAATATGATTTTGGTCTTGCCAAAAACTTTTCAGGCAAAGCCTAATCAACCAACTAGTTTGGAAGGAGATGTGGAAGATAAAACAGATGCAATAGTGAAGATAAATGATCAGCAAGAAGAGAATTTCCAACAGGAATCCATTAGGGTGGAAAAAGATGCAGTTGGAAAAGACGTGGTTGTGCTTAGGTCTCCTGATGATGCTCTGGTTAGGCATCTAAAGCCTCTATACATCATGTTACATGTTAATGGTCAACCCATCAACAAAGTTCTAATTGATAATGGGGCTATCGTAAATATTTTACCCTCTAGAATGATGAAAGTATTGAATAAAAGCGATGCTGACCTGATTCCAACAGAGGTTACAGTTGGGAATTTTGCAGGGGGATGTTCACCTGCTAAAGGTGTAATTCCTTTGCAGTTGCAAATTGGTAATAGGAAGATGAATACCACTTTCTTTGTTATTGATTCCTCATCCAATTACAATGCCTTGTTAGGCAGAGATTGGATCCATATAAATGGATGCGTTCCTTCTTTGTTGCATCAAGCATTGATATTCCTCAAACAAGGGAAAAGTAAGGAGGATGCAAACATGGAGATCTATTGGGCAGACAAGCATCCATTCAAAGCAGACACTAACAATGTGGAAGCAGGTCTATATGATGAAGACTTGTGGCCAGTCAAGATTGAAGAATCAGAAGTAAGATCAGCAGGTACAAGTTTGACCGAAAGCCAGTTTCTCAAATATATCAAAGATGGCCTGCAAGAATTGAGTGAAGATTTTATTAGACCTAACATAGTATTGAGGTCTAGTGGTATTAAGTCTAAAGTTTCCCATGTCTAGTGAAGTCTGGAATCTAGTGGATGAAGAGTTGGCTACTTTGAAAGCCACGTTCAAGAGATTGTTTTCTTTTATTGTGTCTAGAAGATTAGAGGTTGATGAGCCTATTTCTTGTAATTGGGCAGAGTGTGTGATAGATGATAGTCCCTTAACTTTGAGAGAATTAGCTATGGAGGATCTCAAAGCTGCTCCCGCTAAGCTTGATGATATTAAGATGGAGATTAAAGATCCGTTAGAGGATTTTAATGTAGGGACAGAAGAAGATCCTAGAATTCTTCATGTATGTGCTTCTTTACCTGATGAAATAAAGGATCGTTTGAAGTATTTGTTGTCTGAGTTTAAAGATTGTTTTGCTTGGGACTATGAAGATATGCCTGGTTTAGATAGGTCACTGGTAGAACATAAAATTCCTATTAAAGAGAATTTTGTCCCATATCAACAAACTCCCAGACAAATGACTCCTGAAGTACAGAAGGGAGTGAAGAAAGAAATGGAAAGATTATTCCAAGCCAAATATATAAGGCATGTCAGATATGTGGAATGGATTTTTAATGTTGTCCCTGTGATTAAGAAAAATGAAAAAAATTAGAATATGCATCGATTTTAGAAATTTAAACACAGCGTCTCCTAAAGATGAATATCATATGCATGTTGTAGATCATTTAGTGGATGCAACTACAGGCCATCAGTTTCTGTCCTTTATGGATGGATATTCTGGTTACCATCAAATATTTATTGCCAAAGAAGATACTCACAAAACTGCATTTAGATGCCCAGGATATATTGGGTTGTTTGAGTGGGTTGTAATGGCATTTAGATTAAAGAATGCTGGTGCTACTTATCAGAGAACTATGAATGTAATTTTCCATGATCTAATTGGAAGATTCATGGAAGTTTATATTGATGATGTGGTTGTAAAGTCTCATACTTTTGATGACCATCTTGACCATTTAAGACAAGTCTTACAGAGAATGAGACAGTATAATTTGAAGATGAATGCAACAAATGTGCTTTTGGAGTTACTGCTGGAAATTTTCTTGGATTCCTAGTTCACAAGAAAGGAATTGAAGTTGATAAAGATAAAACAAAAGTAATCTTAGGAGCACAGCCACCTACAAATAAACAAGAACTGCAGCAGTTCTTAGGACAATTTAATTTTTTAAGAAGATTTATTTCCAATTTATCTGGGAAGACTCTTGCTTTTTCACCATTATTAAAGTTGAAATCTCAAAAAGATTTCAAATGGGAGGGAGAACATCAAAAAGCTTTTGAGTTTTTAAAACAGTCATTAGTCAAACCTTCTGTACTGATGCCACCCATATTTGGTAAACCTTTGAAGTTATATATTTCAGCTAGTCACCAGTCAATTGGTAGTCTTTTGGCGCAAGATAATGAGAATGGTCATGAGCAAGCAATTTATTACCTCAGTAGAAGGTTAAATGAATGCGAAGTAAAGTATAAACCAATTGAAAAAATATGTTTAGCATTGTACTTCTCTGTAGTCAAATTAAGGTATTATATGTTGCCATCGACGGTGTATGTGATTGCGCAGACTGATATTATTAAATATATATTAACAAGGCCAATTCTAAGAGGAAAACAAGGTAAATGGCTTTTGGCGTTAGTGGAATATTGCTTACAATATATGCCTCAAAAGGCAGTAAAGGGTCAAGCATTGGCTGACTTTTTGGCAGACCATCCTAATATGATGTTGGAAAAGGATGAATTTGAAATTCATTTAGTGGAAATAAAACCCTGGAAAATGTCATTCGACGGGTCCAAAACTGATAGTGGTGTTGGGGCTGGAGTAGTGTTTACTTCCCCAAAAGGAGAACTACTACAGTTTTCTTTCCAATTAGATGAAAATAGAATCTTATCTAATAATCAAGCTGAATATGAAGTTTTGATTATTGGATTAGAAATGGCCAAAGAGTTGAATATTAGACATTTAAATATCACAGGTGACTCACAACTAGTAATTCGACAGGTGACAGGTGAGTATAAATGTAATCATCCGTTATTGGAATTACAATTGCAAAAGGTAAGAACGTTCATGTCATATTTTGATGATGTGAAATTGGAGCATATCTATAGATTAGAGAATGGCGAAACCAATCAAATGGCACAGATTGCTTCTGGAGTGAAAATCCCGGAAGGACAACATGAAAAATTAATAAGAGTACAGAAGAGATTTTTACCTTTCTCCGTCGAGAGGAGCATAGGTGATATTGATGCGATGGAGATAAGCTTAATTGACGATTGGAGGGTTCCAATAAGAAAGTTCTTGGAAAATCCAAATGAGAAAACAGATAGAAATGTGAAACAAAGAGCTATTAATTACATTTTATTGGGTGATGATCTATTCAGAAAGTCATCAGATGGAGTGTTGTTGCTATGTATTGCAAAGCCTCAAACCATGACAGTCATGGGGGAGGTTCATGAAGGAATTTGTGGTTCTCATCAGTCTGGTGAAAAAATGAAATGGTTAATTAGAAGATATGGCTATTATTGGCCAGATGTGCGGAAAGATTGCATTGCTTATGCGAAAGATTGCATTGCTTATGCAAAAGGGTGTCAAAAATGTCAACAATATGAGCCAATACAAAGGCTTCCAGCTTTCCCTTTACAGTCAATCGTGAAACCATGGCCTTTCAGAGGTTGGGCAATCGATATGATTGGGGAAATTATACCACATTCTTCTTTACAACATGAATATATAATGGTAGCCACAGATTATTTCACAAAATGGACAGAAGCAATTCCTTTAAAAAGTGTAGCTCAAAAACAAGTAATTGATTTTTTGGAGGAATACATTTTCTGTCGATTTGGCATTCCTGAAACAATCACTGTTGACCAAGCATCAGTGTTTAATGGTCAAGAGGTTATGGCTTATGCTAAGTCATTTGGAGTAAAAATCTTGAATTCTTCACCTTATTATGCCCAAGCAAATGGGCAAGTGGAATCAACAAACAAAATTATAAAAAATACCTTGTCCAAAATGATCACAGATAACCCTAGAGAATGACATGAATTACTGCCAAAAGTGTTATGGGCATACAGAACATCAAAAAGGGATAGTACCAAAGCAACACCATATGAATTGGTGTATGGACAAGCTGCAGTTTTGCCTGTTGAAATCAACATTACTTCCCACAGAGTGATAGGGATGGCATTCGGGGCAATCGGGGCGGAAAACGGGTATTCCGTACCCGATCCCCGAACCCGAAGCCGGTTCCATACCCGCCCCGATCCCCGAACCGGGAGGGAAGAATAAAATCATTTCTGTTCCATTCGGTTATCGGGTAATCCCCGAACCGAATGGGATTAGAATAACGTGTTCACCCGAACCGCCCCGAACCGAAATATTAGCAATTTTCAAGCATTATAAAAAAACTGGCCACTATTATCAATATTGGTTTATCAATATTATCAGTCTTGAAAGCAACATTTGCTTCCATAGTTTGTTGAAAAAAAGACAGAATTCTGGATTGCTCATAAAAAATGTGAGAATGTCGTTTCGTGAATGAAGTCGTGGAGGCTCTCATCAGAAAGAGGAAAAAAAATAGTGATCCAACAGAACAAATGCACATACCACAGTTCTCAAAACCCAAATCCTCTTTTCATTCAAGCCAACAGATCCTACTGTTTCTTTATTAGTATTTTACAAGATCAGCATTTGTAACTCAAACACACTCGGAGAAAAAAGAACCAATAAAATCAGGAAAACTAAAACCCAATAGCTAGAAAGAAAGCTGTTAAACGTAATCGGAGAAAAAAAGAACCCAGAGACAATCACACCAATCGGTTAAACGGTTTCCTCCCAACAGCAGCAGACATCGAAAGAGTAGAGTCGGTACTGAGAGAGAGAGAGAGAGAGAGAGCGACCTGATCAGATCTAAATCGCCGCCTCAAAGCTCTTCGGACTTCGGCTGAATCGCCTGATTCGCCTCTCGGCAAGAGTGAGAAGTGAGGACTGAGGAGTGAAAGCAGACTGGAAACCCTAACCCCATTATACGTGTATATATATATAGGCAGGGGTAATTTTGTAGTATACACATATATGCAGGGGTAATTATGTAATTTAACAGTTCGGGGCGTTTCGGTTCGATTCGAGGTGAAATTTTTGAACCGAACCGAAACCCGTTCGGGTATCCTCCATGCCAACCATACCCGTACCCACGGGGAATATTTCGGTTACAGTTCGGGGATAATTTCGGTTATTAGTTCGAGTACCCATCGGTTCGGTTCGAATTGCCATCCCTACAGAGTGACAAAGCATTATGACCCAGGTAATTTTGAATTTGAGGAAGCAATGTATGAAGAAATTGACGGACTAGAAGAATCTAGAGTAGATGCTTTGAATAATATTCAAGCCCAGAAAAAGAAATTGGAAAGAGCATACAATAAGAGAGTCCATGAAAAATCATTTGCAGAAGGCGATTTGGTTTGGAAAGCAATTTTACCTTTGGACAAGAAAAAGAAAGGCAGATTTGGTAAATGGTCTCCAAATTGGGAGGGACCATTTCGTGTGTTGAAAGTTCTGAGAGGAGGAACATATCAATTAGAATCAGTCCTTGGAATTGTCACGACCCGGACCCGCCCCTTGAGGTCCTAATCATGACAAATGCCAGTGATTTCTCACTAAGGCCAAAACCCTAATCAAATATCACTTAAACAGGTGCTAATCATAAGGGGCTAAAACATAACAGCGGAAGCAAAAGACATTTCTCATTGATTACGAACCAAAGTCTTACAAAGGTTTTACAAACCAAAAGATAAACCTTCCAAAGCTGTGCTTACTTACAAACCCAAAAGCTAAACAAAACATATACCAAACTAAGTATCGACAAGCAAAACTTCCTTTCTACAAGCTTCCAAAAATACAACACAAATCCAAAAGTAAACACCACGCCACCCTACGCGTCGTATCCTGAAAGGTGGAAAAGAAAATCCATAAGCCAAAGCTCGTGTGAATGGTTAATACTTAACTCACATGCCTTCCATGGACAATGCAAAATAATTTGATAATACTTCAAAACAAAGAACTCAAATCCATAAGCCAAATATAATGCACATTCCGCTGTTCAAAATTCAAAGCTACCGGGCGTCCCCGGTAGTGGATAAGCCAGACGTCTATGCATTATCCCAAAACACACGCCAACCTCAAACACCCTTGCTAGCCGTTAAGCCGTCCCCTAGCAAGACCGGACGTTGGGAATGCCATTAAATAGATTAGCAAATATTTCACAAATAGATCCACCTTCCATTGTTATCCATGGAGTACACATTTTATAAAACATGTTCAAAAACTCAATAAGAAAAACAAGTTCAAAACCATGTAATTTAAGTATTAAACCACTCATCTCGGCTCTACGAGCCACCCGAACCTCCTAAAACAATTAAGCAACAAAAACATGATTAGAGGATGACCAACAAGCCTATTTTTAATGAACGTAAGGTCCTATGACAAGAACATGCATTTAGATAGCTAGCCTCAAGGAAACAGTCACAGAATCCGAAATTCCATAATCTTTAACCTAAAATCTGACTTTGCACAAGAATAAATAAGACACAATCTTTATGCATTTTTTTAGGTCTATGAGTCTAGTTTCAAAATCAGAAATCGGATCGAAATTTCATCGCACGAGCTAAAAATTATGGCCGTTTCCCCAACACGTGTCTGTGCAGTCAGCACAGTCCGAAATTGCGTGCTGTGAGGTTACGAATTTCCACAGAATTTTACACTTTGAATCTGGTCCCGAAATTTTTACCATAGACACTAGACTCGTAGAGGAACTCTCTAAAAAAATGTCATAATTTTTGGAGCTCAAGAACTGCCTCAAAAAAAATCCACAAAAACAGGACAGATTCAAGGTTTCCACTCCTGCAGATTTCTAGACCATGTAGTTCATGTTCTAAGCTCTTAAACTACACAAATTCAAGAGAGCGTTCATTCAACTCACATCAAACCCAGCTTCTAATCCAATTAATCTTGAAATCAATCAACTAGGGCATGGAATTCAACATACAAAACATGAATTCAAGTAGGAGATGTAAGAATTACCAAGTGAAATCTTCAATTTCAAGCCAAGCAAGGTTTTCCCTAATTTTCTTTCTTCTTCTTCTTTCTTCTTCCAGTCGGTCCCTCTATCTCTCTCTCCAAAACGTGGGCGATAGAAACAAGAAAAGAAGGACGTAGAACTCTCTATTTTGTTTATGAGGGAAAATTATCATGTGTGTATGGATGCATGGCTTATCTTGTGCTCCTAATTCATTTAACAAGTAAAACATGTTCCTAGCTCACATAATTAACCCCAAACATAACACATAATCAAACTCTAAATATAATTTAAGGATCAGGAGTATTACAGGAATTACCCATGAAAGGACAATAAATGGAAAATATTTGAAGGAATATTTTCCATCTCCTTGGAATTCAGTTGATTTATGATGAAAGTTAGTCGCATGGGAGTAAACAATGAACCTCATAATGGGTTCTGGTTTTGATTTACAGGTAATATTTAGGCAACTGGATCAAAGAAAAAAAAATGGTGCTTAACATAGAGAATAATAAAGCCATGGATCAACATAAATTGCCTACTGATTCAGGCATATTTTTCATAAAATAGTTCAAAGCCTATCTAAAAGGCAAAGCAAAAGAAACTTACCTATACGAAAGGTAAGAAAAATCACAAACAAAACAAAAGTTAGACTTTATAAAGTCTAAACTTCAGTAGCAGGGATAGGATTGCCATCAGCGTCGAGTTTAACAATTTTGAAATAATTGGGGAAACCCCAAGTTACAAAACCATGAAATTGGGCCCAAGCATAGGTCAGGAAATCAAGTTCTCTGTCCCTGGCAGCTTCCTCTGCATCCATCTTTATTTTCTTTTCTATCATTGGGCTCATGGCCATTACTTTTCGTTGAGCGTGGACTTGAAGCTCAGCCCTTTTTCGTGCCCTTATCAACTGCCAGTTTTGGTATTTCTTGAGGAGAGCATTGGATGGATTGGGAGGCAGATCCCAATGAGAGTTGTCAAGGTCCATTATTTTGGTATGCAGACTGGTCACTTTGTCATGCTGTATTTGATAGTCGGTCCAAAAGGGATCATAATGGGCAGCTGTGCTTGCCCTCAACCAGAGCCTTATGAGAGGCAAGGATGCTCTAAACCCATTAAGATGAGTAGTAATCAGTATACTCTCGTGAAATTGAAGAGTTTCACATGCCCATAGAAAATTCAAGTAAGGGACATGTTCCACCAGAATGTGGATATCTAAAAAAGCAAAAGCAGCCAGTAATTCTTTGGCTGTTGTTTCGTCAGAATCTCTGTAGGGTAAATATCCCGGTTGGGCAGCATGAGTTAATGGGGGATCAAACCTCAACCTTTCTAGTTCTTGAAACCAGTCTGGGTTCTCAGGCAAAGGGATAAGACTAGGTTCATCATCAGAAAAGCCATCAGGGTAGTGGGGCTTTCGAACTACATCTTTCCAGTAGTACTGTTGACTTTTAGCCCTTTCGAAAAGAGATTCATAATTTTCCAAATGCGGCTTACCACCTGCCTCTGCTAGTTGGAATGGTATAGGCTTGAATGTGGAGGAAAGCAGTGCATCCAGTAGCGTAGCCCTTGGTTCATCTCTAGCCCAAGCAAACTGGTAACTCACCTTGACATGTGAACGTCGAACACAAGAATTTGGGTAGAATGGTGGCTCTTCCATTCTTACTACCACCCTTTCAGTGGGTGGAATATTCCATGCAACTGGAGGATTGGATGGAAGAGGAGTATCCCATCCAGTAGCCACGATGGGAGAGTAGGGATCATGAGCAGACGAACTAGCTCCTTCAAAAACTGGAAGGTTAGTCTCACCATCGATTTTCATATCTGTGGGGTTTTGATCGGGGTTTGCCATCGTTGAAAGAAGGAAAAGAGTTTGATCTGTTATTGGAAAAAGAAAGAGGATCGATGACTGATTTAAAAAGCATTGTAATAACTGCCAACATAGTGGCGATTCAGTTTTCTGAGGTTTTGGAAACTACCGCGTTCAGTGTCAAAAGTTGTGGAACTGACGATTCAGTTTTTGAAGCATCATGGCCATGATCTCCACTATTATCGAGAAGTGGAAGAGTTATTTGACAAGTTGAACTCATGCATAATAATTAAACCTATGTATTTAAGGTCATTATTAGTATCGCACGATAAACAACTTATAAAGGTTGGGTATAGATTAAGGCCCCGTCGAGTGGGGGAGTAATGATCAAGCATCAGTACTGTAATTCACTGGGACGAAGAAAATTGTGCATATATATATCAAACAGAGCCTTTTGAATACAGGCTAATAATAGTGAAATCACGAGTCAAACGTACAAAAAACGAGCCTAAAACAGACAAAGAATACTATTAGAAACAAGCCTAAAACAGGCTAAAATTACTAATTACAGTCAGTTATGGAGCCTGACAAAAAGATAGGCCAAATATAGATAACTACTGAATTCGTGATTTAAAATCCATGAAATATGTTACAAAGTAACTCCATTGATTATCTATGATTTTGAATCTCGACTGGTTCTTCAAATAGTCATCCCTAGTCACTGATATCATTGCCTTCAGTCCTTGTTCATCATGAGGGATGGCAGCCAAGTCATGGTTAAGGAGTTCCTTCTGAGCTAGCAATGATACCCTCTCTTCCTTAATCTTACTCAAACGAGCAAGCAATGCAGCTTCCTCTGTGTCCAGCTGATGCAGCTTATCTTTCAATTCAGAAATGGAATGCCCCATTGTATCTAGTTGGCCAGAAGTATTGGCGAATTGGTTCATAATGCTTAATTTCTCTTTCATCTCTTTCTGACAGTAAGCTGCAACAGGCAAGTTCTTGCTCAGGTTAGACCAAAGCTCTTCAAGTTCAATATGTTCTAAGTCTGGAAGAACTCTCATGTTGATCAAGTGATTAACACAGTTGGTGAAAGCTAAAATATGATCAGCAGCAACCTCAGCCAAAGAGAGCTCCAACATCCTAAAAAATGACTCCCCCTCCTCTTTGGTTTCCTCACTTAACTGATAGAATGAGGATGGAGTAAGAGACTTTGAGAATTCAGACACTGATCTAGAATAAGACTCAGAGTAAGTCTTGGCTTGATTAAGCATGAGATCAAGATCTGAAGTAGGAGTGAGGACCAATACAGGGTCTGCTATATTTTGACTTCCTCCCTTATTGACAGAGGAGGGTGAAGCTGCAGGAGTATTAGTAGAAATTAGTCCTTGATCAAGGGCTGGCATAACCTCAATTGTCGGTGGGGGATCCTGAACCCTAGTCACCTCTGTCAGCAATGGAGCTTTATGTTGAGCAGGCAGAGTTTCATGTTGAGCAGGCATGATAGGTGATGACACATGCACCTTACCCGCGACCTCTGAAGGAACAGATGGGGAGAATTCTGTATTTCTTTTATCAGTAGACCCTTGATCATGTGGTAATATTGATTCGGCACCTTGCTGGATTATTTGAGGTGTAATTTCGGTGTGACCATGAGAGATAAGATCAAGATTAAGGTCAAAAGGTGTTTCGTCACCTCCAAGAGATTCTGGCTCCTGATTCTGATTGGGAGTATCTGACAAGGGGTCAATGGCTGGTTCATCTATCATTTGGCCATCAACTACTAATTGACTGTCAGCAGAAGCGATGGCTGATCCCTTGGCAACTTCTGCCAATGAGGCTAATCCAGCTACGTCTGTTCTTCCCAATTGTTCAAGTTGCACAATCCCTGTGACTATTGGAACAGGAGCAGGAATATCCATTGAAGCTGGAGGCTTATCAGTACTTGAGATGCCAATAGTGGAACCTTTATCTTGACCAGTTTCACCATCTGAGACTGTGGGTAACTTAAGTTTTCTTTTGACTTTCTGAAAGGAAAGAGAATTAGTTAATTCAGTGAAGGACCAAACATAGATACATATGGTCAATGAAAACAGGAAGAGTAAAAGTAATACTCTTTGAAATTGCACTAAAATTTCTGAATCATCAGCCAATTGATCTGGCTGATTCGAAGGCTTCATTGCATCTGCCATTAGTGGAAGATCTTGATTCGGGCCAACAACTTGAGAACTACGAGTTCTTTTCTTTAAGTTGTATAATTCCTCAGCAGTCATAGCTTTCTTCCCTTTGTTGGAGATGGAAGATTTGGAGATAGGTATCTCTTTGGGAATTGAAACTAAGAAATATGATAATACAAATTTAGTGACGTAAAAAGAATGTCTGAGGTATGATACTAAAGGAAAATCGGAGTAAGAGTAACGAGTTACCTGGTTCATAGCTTTCCGGGTCAAGCCTAAAAAGGCAATTGTTTAAATCCTTGTTGAAAAGTATGGGCGTTACACATGCCCAAAATGTCTCAAAATTGGAGGTTGAAGAAGGTTCAGCCACAAAACCTCTGAATTCATAACCAGCCCTAACTCCCTTAAATTGCCCTTCCAATTCTTTAATAACTGAAGTTTGAGAAATGATGGGTCGAGTATTGATTAAGTCCTTAATCCTGGGGTGAGTATAAGGAACAGGAATGCCCTGAGCTAGCCCAAATTGCCTGGCACATTGATTAGGCATGTATATCTCAAAACTGCAATTGGCAAAATGAGATGTTGAAGGAGAGAATCCTATCGAAAGGAATCTAGGAATCAAAACACTTCCCCAGAATTCATTCACCGTTTCAATTGGCACCAGTAGGTGGAGGATGGGTTGGATTCTGATGGAAGCAGAATATTGGCATTCTTTAAAAGGAAGCCAATTGGGCTGTTCTCCAATTCTTGGGTTATAAAGAACCCTGAAGTAGAATTTGAAAGAAGTATTCTCTTGTCTGGGCTCATAAGACATTAGATGCTCTGCATAACTTAAACATTCTCCTCCGTCAATCCGTTTTGGAAAGAAACTTAGAGGCCTAATCGATGGGAAATAAGCATACAACCAAGCCTGAAGTATCCAAAAGGGTCCTCCACAATTGTTAGTTATCTTGCTCTGTACAAACGTCCACAGACCCTTATAAAGAGTACCCAACACAAAAGGAGCTAATGTAAGCTTCAATCCCTAAGCCAAACATATGGCCAGTCGAACATATTCTTGGGTAATCTTCACACCCGAGACACAAAGCACATACTTACTAAGCCAATATGTGTAAAAAGCTATCTTTTCCCAAAATGTGGGCCGTACATTATCAGGCCCAACGTATCGAGTTAAAAAGCTAGTATAACTACTTGAACCTTTGAAGTCAAAAGGCAATTCATAAGGTTGGTGATCAAGGGTAGCATTAACCTCTATACCAACAGCTGATAGACCAGTAAGATGGCAGATGTCTAAAACAGTGGGAGACATTGGGCCACATGGGAAGACGAAAGCATTTGATGAGGTGGACCAAAAGCAAGATGCTGCGGCAATCAAATTAGGGTTTAATACCATTGATTGGGTAGAGAGATCTATAGCTTCACTGAGGTTCATGTCCAACCATTCAGAATAAAAATATTCTTTCATTCTTTCTACCCATTTCACCCAAGAAGGAGAAACAGAGGGCCATGATCTAATGGTTCCTCTCATGGACCAACCAGTACGATGAAGACCCGGTAAAGAAAGCATCAATGGTTCTTCGTTATTGACTGGATAATAGGTTGGTAAGGCTGAAGGAGCAGTTGGGTGATAAATTGGCCCAAGTATGAAATTCGTGGGGCTTTTAGACGTCGAAATAAAGAATTGATTCACCTGTGGTGCCTCCCTAAGGCATTGTGGATATCGTGGAAGACTCGACTCGACGGAAGCCTTAGGTGCTGAAAGGCTTTTTACTGATGCTTTGGTGGATTCTTGAGTTGAAGACCTGGATGGAGAATTCGAGGATTTGGATGCCATGGATAAAGATTTCTTAGGCGCCATAACGATATGGGAGAGGATTTCAAAAGAGAAGGGAAAACAAAAGTAACTGTGCCCTAACTTTTACAGTAATATATATGGGCGTTTGAAAACCGAATATGGTAGTCACGACTTTAGAGAGGTTTATTTACTTGAGTTAAACGTTTTAACTCAAATAAATAAGGGGGGCATTGTTTGCTCCATTACTGTGATTTTCCTTAAACCCGTCGATTGATTGACACGTGTCATGTTAGGAAACGATTATTAAGGGATTATACCTCAATTCTTACGGTTAAACCCAATCGAGCAAAGCCAAAACTATTACAAAAGTTTTACTCATGACTGACCCGTCGAGTGGCCCGTCGAGTGGCCAATACGCGGGTTATTTTCAGATAACCACTAAAGAGATAATGGACTTGTTACTCGTGACAACTCATATACAGGTGTTGAAAGGAGAGATGTGCAGTTATTCACCACAAGCCAGAAGTGGGGTGTTTCGAAAAAGTAAAAAAAAAAAAACGGTTTTCTACGAGGACAAAAAAGGAAATCACTTTTTGTGACGGAGCTTCAAAAGTTGTTCGATCAATAATGGGTTCAAGCGCCATTTTGGAGGAGTCAAATTCAAATTAGTGAAGACCTCTGATTTATGCTTGAGATTGTGGCAGAGTAGACACACCTGACGCCAATCAGGCCTTTATCTTTTCTTTTCTAGGAGTAATTATAACTTGTAATTGATCACTCAACTCTCTCGGTTGATTATTCTTCTATTTGAAGTTTAATAAGTCCATTTATTTTACTTCTGATATCCCATCCCGTCATTATTTCTTAGAGAAATCACGAAACACTGAGAACCAAGCTCACCTTACACACATATTCCAGCAAATCACGAAACAGGATCCCCGTCGATTCACCGTCGAGCGGATCAAACCAGAAAAGTAGTTAACAGGAGCCTATACAATCAATAGGGGAATTGATTTCGTAATTCAATTCTGGAATAAAACTGATACAGTTATTATTCCCGAAATTGAATATAAAATCATGGGTTATAACTCTGGTAATCAACCAGCTTTGACCATCCAACCGTGCACTGTTGTTGGTCCGAAACTCACTTTGAGAGACAATTTCTCATTCATCTCTCAATGGAATTTGTTCATTCTTTCACTGGTTTAAAACTCTTTAGCAAAGAGTATCTAAACCCACTTGGGCCCACCTCACGCGGTGTGGGTCCCGCCAAATTCTCTTTGGTTAAAATTCCATTTTTCCAACACGCACGCCTTTGACTTCGACTGTGTCGTGTAGGATTGTGTCGTGGTGGTCAGATGCGCCGGACAAGGATGCTATTTTTGCGTCGATTACTAAGTATGTGGGGAATTTGGTGTTGTCGTAATCAATTTGTATTCTCTGAGCATAAGCAAGACGAGGTTTGAGGTTGCTGTTGGGAAAGCTTATGATTATTTGCTCATGATGAAGTCTCTGCAGGGGTGAAACAAAATTTCCGATCAAAAAACCATTGCTGCATGCCAAACTGGCTTGTCGAGAGTTTGGGGTTCGATTTGTGAAGTTTGATTCGGTTTGATTTGTGGTTTTGATTCACGCCTTGATTTAGCCATCCAACGAGGGGATGTCACGTGGCATTACTAATTAGGTGCATCGTGTGTGCATACTCAATAAGGTTGACCTTCGAACGGTGTCGTTTTGGAGTGAAGGAAAGTGGTCATTAACACTTAAAAAACTCACCTTGAAGGAATAGCAGTTGAAGAATTTAGTTCTCTTAGAGCATCCGCAATGGTAATAATCAAAACCAATAATTAAAATGTGTCACGTCAGCGTTTGATTGTCTATTTAGTCCGTAATCAAACTTAACAATATCAACCTTCACATTGGTTATTTTTGCATCTCTAATAAAAAAAAAACCCCATAATACACAATGCACAACTATCCAATTGCATACGAGTTCCAATCATCCACCTGACCACACCAAATTATTCGTCTCGATGAGATGATTCCAATGTGGGATGTTTTTTTTTTGAGTTGTTGAGTTTTGGGTTTGGTTATTGGTAAGAGTTGTTAAGTTTGGTTATGGAATGAGTAGAACTTGGTTATCTGCTAAAAGACTTGTAATTTTACTTATTACAATGTAGGGTGTTTTTTTAGTATTGTTGTTAAGTACTTAAGTTTGTCTATTAACATTCATTTTGCTTATTACAATGGGGATGCTCTTATGTTATATTATGCTCTTGGGTCCTATTCAAGGTGGGAGAAGCATTTGGATGTATGTTCTTCATTGGAACTTATACTCAAGTTTGTATTTTTCCTTTTCTGTCCTTTTAATCTTGTGTTTTAGTTGTTTTCTTGGTTTGGTCATTATTCAACGCTTAAGGAAAATCTTTTTCGTTTTGAGGCAAGAGAACCGACAACACAAACGCTTGAGAAGTCGGGCTTTTGATCTTGAAGGTGCGGCTTTTTAGCTCCGAGATCGCTATATTTTTGTGCTTTTTATTTTTTTTGCTTGATTATTCTTCACGCGTTATGTGTTTGTTGGTTTGTCCGATTTCTCGGTCTACAAATTAGACAAATATTGTAAAAGGTAAATGGAGATATTAAACTCGGTATATATAAACTGACATTTGGTTGCTCGTGAAATCATCATAGACGAATATATCCAGACTTGTAAATTTCTGAAGCTATTGAAAAGGAATTAATTAACTATTCATATACTTTATTCAACATGCTCAAATCGTCATAGTAATATATATGTTCTCTCTCAAGTTCAAAAATATAGAAGGATGAGTTCTCCATTGACATATAAGGGCGCCCTTACCGTATTAAAGTGCGAACGTCTTCTTTTCTCCCCTTTTCTGATCAAATTTTGATGATCCGAGCCGCTCAATATTTTTATAACGTGATTTTAAGGGTATTCATAGAAATCAGGAAAAACAAAGACCGGGAAGGGCTTCATCCGAGCAGTTTTTATTTAAACCATTCGATAAAAATAAACAAAAACTGCTTGAATGAAGTCCTTCCCGGTTTATTTTTTTTTTTGCTGATTTCTCACAAGTACTCTTAAAATCACGTTCTGAACATATTGAGCGGCTCGGATCATCGCAAATTAGTCGGAAAAAGGGGCGTTCTCACTCTAGGGACAAAACATTGTGCTTTTTTCTTGAGAAAATGAATGCAAAAAAAGGAGAGAGAACAATTTGGCCCCTAATATTGATGATAATTTTATCTTTGAATTAAATAGAATTATAAACTAAGTACTGTTTCTCGATGCAATTTTTTAGTCGGCAATCTCTCCATGCAAAAATTGACAAATTAATTATAGTATCTACAAATTAATTATAGTATCTACATTCCAACTTGAACAATAAGTCATTAAAAATTCAGAAAATAAGGCTAAGTTTTGTTAAGATTTTTAAAATTTTTCTTCTTTTCTCCTTATTCAATTTATTTATTTATTTATTTTGCTCTTTTTATGCTTAACTTTTGTAAATTATTAAAGACAAAATGAAAAAGTAAAAATATTACTATAAATTGTACCTATATATTTTTTGAAATATATAAGAAAAAGTCCAAAAAGCTGGCTCATCATAATTTTTTACTTTTCCGACTTATCTCAACGAGACGATTCAATAATTTACAAAAGTTAGATGCAAAATTAAAAAATAGAAAAGAAATTTAAATAAGAACAAAACAATAAAAAGTCAACAAATCTCCAAAAAGGGCCCTTTAGCCTAAGCTTTGAGTGCTGCTGTAGGTACACACACTCATATAAATACACCGCGTACATATGCATTTTGGACCTGTCTTGAGTTCTACAAAAAAGATCCGAGCCGCTCATTTTGTTCAAAATAGTTTATTTACGAACCCTGTTAGAAATTAACTCAATCCAGTTTCGGTAAAGGTGTTTACGAAACATCCACTTTTGCTACAAAATCCAAACCTGAATTCTAAAGCAACGTTGGATGTTTCATAAGTATCTTTACCAATATTGGGTTAAGTTGATTTTTTACAAGGAGTATACACAAGTTATTTTGAACAAAATGAGCGGTTCGAATCATTTGTTTTAAAACCCAAGACGGGTCTAAAGTGCGTACGTAGTGTATGTACATGAATCATGAATGTATGTAACCATAGACGTTGCGCTGAGCCTCTGCTTCACAAATGGAAATCTCAATGGATCCCCAAAATCTCACTAATTAAAGAACACACCCAGCGTGGGATTGGTGGGGAATGAGGAGGATGACACCAACCTCGATCCTGTAAATGTCGATCTTCTTGTCATCAGCGGCTCTTGCAAATTTCTCACCAAGCCCACAAAAAATAATCTCAAAAACCCACCAAGTTGCTACCTTCGGATTTCATCATCCTCTCTCCACTCCATTAAAGTCGTTGGCCAGATGCTACAATCTCGATTCCTGCGCATCCCTCTCTCCCCTACCACTCTCTCTCCTCCGAAACCCACGACCCTGCTCCCTCTCCTCTCTCTAGCAAGAAAACCCAGGTCGCAAATGAGTTCCTACGCGACGTCGTCTGAGTCCCCGAAGCTCTTGTTCCGTCAGCTCTTCGAGAAGGAATCGTCCACTTACACTTACCTCCTCGCCGATGTCTCCCACCCTGAAAAACCTGCCTTGGTTTGATCCCTTACCTAACCCATTTTCTTATTTCGCATATGATTGTGTTGATGTTTTTCTTTTAACGTTATGTTATGTGTCACCAAACTTTTGTCATCATTTTATTTCACGGCATGTAGCTGGGTATTGTTCACCTTGATTTACTAATCACGGAATTCTGCTCAATTGTGGAACCAATCACGATAGTCGCGTAATCCTTTTGTAGGACCCCCCGCTCTCGCTGTTGCGAATTTTAGCAGTTTGGGATGTTCTTGAAAGACGCTTTCATGCTCGCACTCGTGCATTATATGGTTTAGATCACGACTATAGAACTAAGATGTGATGTAAAATGGATATTTTAAACCCGGTGACACATGGGGCTTCTGTTGAAACATTTACGCATGTGTTATGGATATTGAGGTCATCTATTTGGGGTTATGTTCTGTTTCGTGAGGAAAATGATTCTAATCTGGGTCGTGATAATAATTAACGATTGTGTAGAAGTTGACCCAGTTGTGTTCTTGTCAGTCTCGAGGCTTGTTTAAATTGTGGGCATTACGATTTATTCATTGTGATGATCTTTGATTCTCTGGTATTATTAGTGATCGTTTTTCAGATCAGCTTGTTTTGGAATTGACTCGTTTCTTCTTCTTGTTGAAATGAGTTAATAACATAAAATGGTTTGTAGCCTGACAAATGGAGTGCGTATGGTGATGTAGTGGAATGCTTACAAGTCATGAATACTACTTTTACATAGAGTATATTAGGATATAGACCTGAATTTTCTTCTTCTGTGGCATATGATTTCAAGCTTTTATTGATCAAGCTTAGTTGGACTAATAGTTTTTGCCAAGGCTGATTTTTTTAGTGGAAATCATGTCTGATTGCTCTATCAGGAGTTGAAAAGGTGTTGAATAACATGAAATTCGTAAGAAGTACGGGGCATCTTCAAATAAAAAGACTCTACAATTGGTAAAAATCAAATCAAGATACAAATGTTTGAACTTTTTAGGAATTGAAATCTTCTATAGTCATCACCGCGGAAAACTCTACTCTTAAAGTACTTTTTATAGAGAATTCACGACCAGAAACATCGGAGTGGATATTTCAAAATTTAAGTCACCTTGATTCTTTGTATGCTTTTTGACATTCTATGGTGCTTCCTCTTAAACCTCCAAATGTTTGACTATTGTACTTGCGGTTGCATGCTGTGCATGATTTGCTTGAACCTGCATGCTTATAGTAATTACCACTGCAATCTATTTGCTTTGCTTTGTGTTTTGCTTGCCAAGTTCATTATATGCTTATTCAGTATCTATATGCAGTTGGTTGACCCGGTAGACAAGACAGTGGATAGAGATCTTTCTCTTATTAAAGATTTGGGATTGAAGCTCATTTATGCTATAAACACCCATGTCCATGCCGATCATGTCACTGGAACTGGCCTGATTAAGGTAGTTCAATTCCAATTCCAATTCCAATATGGTGATTTTATAATGTCTCTACTTCAATGATCTGCTTGGGGTGATGAGGCCCGGTTTGGTTTGGTTTGGTTTGCTTTTTTTGTCAAATGCTTACTTCATTGAACAGGTCAAAGACTCTGTCGGCATCTATTACTTAATGTTATTTGTTTGCGCTGCTGTCTTGCAGACTAAATCTCCTGGTGTGAAATCTATCATCTCCAAAGCAAGCAATGCAAAAGCAGATCGGTTCGTTGAAGCTGGTGATAAAATTTGGTTTGGTGATCTCTTTCTAGAGGTAGGCAGACACATGCTTCTTCCATATTGGTTCCTGCTGAAGAGTAGAGTGCGACACCTGTAAATTAGCACTTCATTCATGTATGCCTCTTTTAGTCCAGTTTACTTGAAAAACCAAGAAATGTCTCGACATTGTCAGGGTAAATGGTGTACTTATAAAAAAAATTCAATCTAATTGCTGTAAAGCTTTAAATACCATTCTCCTTGTGGTATGAGAGAACGTACAACTTCTCTTATTAGTCACCAATTCCCATGCTGGTGATGTAAAGGAAAGCAACAATTGTGGTTCAATTCAAGGTCTTGAAGTTGCTCAAGAGAATAGTGCATTTTATTTCCGGTGAAATGGAAACCTAATACTGTGGAATTAAACTTCTAGGTATGTTATTAGTTACTACACTGAAAGGAACTACTTTGGAGCTAAGAGTTTGAATTGATAAACGTTTTTCGTGTGAAGAATAATTTGTGAATTTAACAGGAGTTTAGTATTTTGGTACCTAGACTTGGTGGAGGGATGCTGCGTGTGGCTTGCATCATCAACACTTACCGATGAGATCAAAATGAAAATTTATTCATGAGACGATATAGGTAGCATCTATTGATGATGAAATGAGAGAGAATCTATTATGGTGATTTGGGCGTGAACAACAGAGACCAGTTAGTGCTGTGATTATAAAGAGTGAAAATATCGCCATTGAGATAATACTAGGGATCGAGGAGGCCAGGTGAAGAATAACTCTTTTTTCATATAGAGTCGGTACAGTAAAGAAACATAAGTTATCTTGCAATGCAGCTTGCATTATGGCCCTTGATCGAGTCGAATCAAGAAACAAGATCTGCTTACCCGGCATGATAAGTTGCATTATGTTTTGGTTAATATACATGTATATACGTGAATATCATGTAGGCATAACATCAGACTTTTTACCTATCTTCATTTTCCATTTATCAATCTTCTGAAATAATAGGCTATAAACTTGCTTGCAGGTTCGTGCTACTCCAGGTCATACCTTGGGATGTGTTACCTATGTTACAGGAGATGGGCCCGATCAGGCCCGACCAAGGATGGCTTTCACGGGTGATGCACTATTAATACGCGCATGTGGGAGGACAGATTTTCAGGTGTAGTTTCTTTTTGTGTGAGTGGGAATAGTAAAACAGGTTTACAGATCCTCCACTTATGAAGCATGTAGACTATAGTCATGAAAATTTTAGGCTAGGCATCCTAAATTTATTTCTAACCTGCCCTGGAGTCGATGGTGGAGGGAGTTGGAGGCCAGTGGGCACGGGACCCTGCTGGGTTTTGTTTGTTGTTGTTTTTAATGTTTTTTACACTTGTAAATGATAATCTTAGGTAGAAAACTATAACACAATATCTTGGGTAGAAACCTCATACCTCAAAGCACGAAAAAATTATGGAGATTTTTTGTCACATGCTGTGCCAACATCCTTCTCCATTACGTATTCATGTAAAGCACAAGACTTAATGTTTTGAATCTCACCTAAATATGTAATGGAGAAGAGTGTTGCGGCACCATGCGACGGTGCTCCAGGACCACTAAATAATTACTCCCGGCAAACCTCCATTCACTAAACTTTAGCCCCCAAACTACCACATTCTTACAGAATTACAGTTACTATCTCATCACAAAATTCGAGTCAAATCAGGCTCCATTTCACGTTCTCCCCTCTTTCTCTCTTTCTCTTCTTAAATCTGTCAACAACTCCTCTCTAGATATTTATGTGGAAGATTACTTGTTTAGAACTGAAAATTTAATTGCTACTCTATGATAATCTGATAGTTGAACAAATTTTTTAGCAGTGATCTTGAAGAAATAGTTCAAAAAGCTCAAATTAGGTGTATTGTCAGATTCTTAGAAAGGAGATAGATACTTTTTTTTTCTTTTTCAAAACCAAGTTGCATGGGTTGGATTGTGCTTCACTGATGCCAGATTATGGCTATGCCACTGCCAGTAGCCTAATGGTGGTACGCCAATTGTCAAACCGTCGCAATGTAACTGGGTTTTGTATTTTAAAATCTTCTTTCTTGCTTTTAGACCCTTGAACTGGGCGTGAACTCTCAAAATAATTGAATAGCTTTAGGGTGCCTGCTTAACTTAGCTATTTCTACTTCTGTTTCAACTTTCAAAACTAAACTTCCACTCCGTACATTGTCAAACATAAATGGTGTGTTGGTTGCTTATGGGATGGGGCTTTTTTAGTGTGTTCTTCACCTATGCAAGACCTAAGATTGACATTTGTGGCTACCAAGCTTAATTCTCTTCAATGCGTTGGCCTTGTGCTACAGGTTGGGGTTTATTACACATCTGCAGTCTCCTTTTTGCTGGAAAGAATTCAATAAGCTTTTTTTTTTTTTTTATCTTCTACTTTTTCTGCAGGGTGGAAGTTCGGAGCAGCTATATAAATCAGTTCATTCACAGGCAAGGACATGAAAATCAGCCTAATTTACTTAAGCAGCGAAAAAAATAAGTTAGAATTATAGGGCCGATATATTATGTATGTTTTTTACTCTTTCTCTTTTATCTCCCTTGTTGCTCATTCCATGTTATATTATGAACCAGATCTTTACACTGCCCAAGGACACATTGTTGTATCCTGCTCATGACTACAAAGGTTTCACTGTAAGAACTAAGGATATGCTCAATGCTCTCATCCCTTGGTGAAATGCATATTCCGGAAATAACTGCTTATTCAAACCCCCATAATTTCAGGTTACAACTGTAGGAGAGGAAATTCTGTATAATCCTCGGTTGGCAAAAGATGAGGTGATTCCCTTTCTTCGAACTGTTTTTCTGTTAGTTGAATAGCAAAAGAGGTATAAAATCAGACTTAGTGTTGGTAAATATCGGCTTGTTTTTTTGAAGTATGAACTTGGTTATCCGTGACATCAAGTGTAGTTCAAATGCGTTTAGAATAAAGATTAAAAAAAAAAAAAAAAAAAAGGAGATTGCTACTTTGCCATCTTACGCGAGAGGTTGGTGCAATTCATTTGAACCCAAAAACCTATTAATGTTGCATTCCATTTCCCCTTTCAACATTTCGTTTTCTGTTGCTGATTTATTCTCCATGACGGGGAATACTTCTTTATTTTTTTCCCACCTTCTGCAGGAAACATTCAAGAACATCATGAAGAGTAAGTATTTTCTGCTACGAGATCCAAATAGCCAGTTTACACGTTGATTTATTGTGACAAGCCCAAAAAATCCCGTAACGTTCCTGTCATAATTCCTAATTCTACAGATTTGAACCTGGCTTATCCGAAGATGATTGACAAAGCTGTCCCTGCAAATATGGTTTGTGGGTTGCAAGATGTGGCTCCTGAAGCCATCTAATTCTCTGTTTTAGGCCAAATGGAGGAAATCATGTAACAAACGTTGTTACGATTGGAAACCAGCATTTTGTGTGCAAACAGTTTTATGTTGGTGTTTAGGTGTGTGATGTCGTATAAAAGTGGCTCACTGATATGGTTTCAGAATGATGCCATTGGAATTATGGGAGAAGGATATTGCGGCAAATTTGCACTATCGTGCAAATTGCTCTTGCGAATAAAACTCTCATTTGCCTTCTTTGCAGGTACTATCAAGAATGTTGCGAAAAGGCCTTTCTATACTAATAACATATACTGTTTGGTTTACGTTTCCCGGCTATTGTTCAACTGGGAAACTACGTAAATTCTGTCTTGCATCCCTTGTTTCTTGCTTGTCGCACGCTGTGTGTTGTGGTTTGGACGCTTGCTGGGGCCCCTCCAAAGCCAGTTTGTCCGTAGCGTGGCGCGATCTTGGTAGTGGCCCAACCCTAGGTCCACTTGACTCCATGGGTTCGGCTGGCGCATAGGTTTTCGGGGTCCCTAGTTTAGCAGGAGTCCGATGGGCTCGGCTAGCAGTCGCTGGGATTGCCTGAGCCCGGTAAGAACGGGTAGGGCGGGTTTGATATTCCGCTCAACAGTTTATATGGAAGACGAATCTTTGTTATGGTGGTCTTTGACTGGACACAGTTAAGGCCCTGTTTCTGAATTCCAAATACGGAGTACTTATGTTTTAAAAAGACAATTTTAAGCTTAAAAATGATGGGTTTATTGAAATATAAAAATATGCCATATGAATTTTGTTTGAAAGATCTCATTGAGATATTTAATATGGTGCAAAAAAAAATTTTAAAAATTATTTTTTATTTACATTATTTTTGAGTTTAAAAATGTGAAATAAATAGTACGGAGTATTTTTTAAGAAGGTGTTCCGAAACGAGCCAAAGTTTTGTGTCATGGCGTTATTCAAGAACCACTCTCACTTCCCTACTGCGGTTTTCAAAAAATCTCTCCACTTTACTTTCATCTATATTTAGTCTCCTTAAATATTTACCAAACAACCTGCTTCTCGAGCACCCACGTGAGTTGTATGCGTGCAATTTAATTTTGTACTCTCAGTTTCTCACGCTTGGTGCCAAAAGGCCCAAAAAGACGCAGGCTACTGCTGAGCATGACGAAATTTGGCGGGAAAGCCACGTTTTCGTCTTTAATCAAAAAAATTTGGATTTCGACCAAAATTTTTTACTTTTTAGATTCCTCTCGTCATAACAAAGTAATAATCCCCAAAAAATTGACAATAAACCACAAAATGCGAAAAAAATATGAATAAGGACAAAAAATAAGCCAAAGTGGCTTATTAGGACAAACAGCCCCTTAGTCTCCTTAAATATTTACCAAACAACCTGCTTCTCGAGCACCCACGTGAGTTGTATGCGTGCAATTTAATTTTGTACTTTCAGTTTCTCACGCTTGGTGCCAAAAGGCCCAAAAAGACGCAGGATACTGCTGAGCATCTCCCTATATAGTGGTATTGATCGGTTGATTGGACTGTTCATCTCAACACAAATAGCACAGATTGAATTTGAGCGTATACAAATTTAAAACAACCATTATTCGATTAAGATCTGAGCCGTCAATTACTCAGATAAATGGCTGGATAGACCACTCTGCAGGGATTCTGCTCCCCATGCGAAGTCTGGTGAACGTAAATCCGAATACCGTTAATTTACAACCAAACGCGACGTCAGTGAGGCCTGCGGAGCCACAATGAAAGCGCCAACATTTAAGTCAAGTCGTCAATGTCCAAACACTACACGTGGACGGCACTGGTTAGTCAATTAAACTTTGCTCTGCCCATAAATTAAACTTTTCTGTCTTAATGTTTGTTATATTCTTCATTTCCCCCCTCAACTATGTTATTGCCTTCAATTGTCATTAAATTTTCCAACATTTTTTTTTCCCATTATGTCGGCAGAAAACGTTCACATTGCAAACTAGTGGTTGTATGTGGTGTCGTATGAAATTATATCTTTGCTCAAACCAACCAAGATCCAAATTCCAAAACCCTTGACGCACAAACCTGAAAACACAATCCTAAACCAAACCATTCGAAGACGCGTGTGTTGTTTTGAATTTTTTTTATTTGAGTTTTGGAGTTGGGTTCAAATTTGGCCCGTGGAACAGGGAATTCGCAATAAATAATTTTCTTACGGCATGACCCCAAGAATCTAAGGCTCCGTTCCAGAAATCTTCTTAAAAAATAAGCAGCTTATTTCACATTTTCAAACTAAAAAATAATGTAAACAAAAAATAATTTTCTTACGGCATGACCCCAAGAATCTAACACTAATCAATTCCGTGAGGAACAAACTCACCAGTCAACCGGACTAACCATTGGGGACGAGAAGAAATAGATACCTCATCAATGAACCGGAAATAAAATATTTTCCGTGGCCAAATGGGTAAATTTTGCAAAACCGCCAAGGGACCAAGTGTAATTTTCGTCTTCTTGTAATATCCGTTCTCTCTCACTTGTATCCCCCATTGATTGATTGATCCCCTCTCAACTCCATCTCAATTCTCACCCAAGAAGAAACAATCAAACCCTTAAAAAGCCTGATCATCACCACAATCCCAAACCCCAGAATTTCTACAATCTTCGTTAACAGTTAAAATGAGCGAAGAATCGAAGGTTCACCACCACCACCACCACCACCAGCAGCCGGAGCAGCCCCCGCCCCCGCCGCCGCAGTACGGCACGTTCCAGGGCGTTCAAAACTACCCGCCGCAGCCGGTGATCGGGTTCCCCCAGCCGGTCGCGCCCCCGGGGTCCGCCGAGCCGCCGCAGTACTACGGCCAGGGTTATCAGGCCGTTCCAGGTACCAATTCCCCATCCTTTTCCTTGTGTATACGAACATGTTTTGTATAGGGAGGCCGATTTTCCATGCGGGTTTTAATTGGGCCGTTTGCTAGGGGGATTGATCCCAGATTAGTTAAGGTGCGCGCAAGCTGGCCCGATACGTGAGTTGTTGGAAAAGATGTTTTGTATAGGCGAACACGGATTATCAGAGGTGGTAGTTGGGTTATTGGTGTTGGTCAAATTGGACTTTTTTGGGTTCGGTGGATCTAAACCTATTAGCATAGATACTTCTAGATGGTAGTCGTGTTCGTATAGTATCCGATCGGATACCTGTAAAACCCCCGATATTGGCAGATATGTACCCCAAAAGCATCGCCAATAAAAAGTCAATATTTTTGCACCTTTGAAGTTTTGGATACTTTTCAGATACTGTTGATCACGTATCCGGACTTTTATGAAGTTATAATTGGGGCAGTGTTTGCGTAGTTCTAGAGTAAAATTGTTTCGAGTACAGAAAAGTATAGAATTTTTGACAGTTTACTTGCTCGTTAGAGAGGAAGATGTAGTGTGATGAACTACGATCATCACTGTTACAATGTAGTATTGGATATCCTTATCCTATCTTATGTGTGTTTTAACTTTTGTATTTTAACAATTAAACAAGTAGCCTCGACAACATTAGAAAGAACGAAATATGGAACAGTTTGCCACCACTTCCTTTGATTATGCGTGATACAATGCTATTGAAAAGATAATGCTATACAATTATTAACTACATTTTAATCTAAGGTATCCAAGCCGTACCGTATCCTATTTTTCTACAGTTTCTCGTATAGCCGTGTCCATATTGTATCATATCCTTATCCCATATCGGTATCCATACTTAATGGATCTAAACTAATGGACGTGGATGTCAAATGAAGGGATATGATGTTTGCATTTACAAAATTGGAAGAGGTTAGTTATAGATGGGTTGGGAAATGATGGTGGCAGGGGTTATTGTAGTGATGTGGTGGGTGGCAGCAGTGGCAGCGCTGGTGGTTGTGGCATGGTGGTGGTTGTTGTTGAGTAGTGGTGGTGGTGCTGTGGTAGCAGTGTTGATCGGGCAAAAGCTTTTCGCCAACCACTCATTTTTCATTGACCTTGGTAAAATGGTGTCTCACCAAAAAGTCAAAAACAAGAAAATACGGAATCTTGTTCGGAGAAAACCTAGTGTATGGTGAAATAAGGAATTGAAGATGCATTTTATTGAGGCTCTTGTATTACTGCATTTCTTAACCTGAAGTAAATAAGTATTTCAAATTAATAAGAATAAAGCTCTCAAGCTCAATATTGAAATCCCTTAGTGACATATCAAACCTAAATTTGAGCTATAATGTCAAATTCCTTCATTTAAATCCACATCTATCCAATAGGACCCTAAAGTTATCTATTTATTCTTGTAGTTGTGACAGAGATTGAAAGTGCGTGTGTAGAGATATCATTGTTTGGTAGTAGGTAGCAAATTGCAGTGATTACTTGTTTTTATGTAAGACTTGTCGGTGCGTATTCCTCCTGAACTTCTATGAGACAAACTCATCCTGATCTACGAGCTTCCACTGTTTTTGCTTGGCTAAAGTTTTAATTGTTGGGTTGTCATGTACTATTTACGTAGTCTTCACTTTTGGTTTGAATATTTTAGTTCTGCTTCAGGTTATGCTGTCGCTGAAGGAAGACCTGTAAGAGAGCGACGCCTTCCCTGCTGTGGGATTGGGTGTGGCTGGTTCTTGTAAGTTATCAAATTGATGGTGTAACAGTATTTGCGTAATTGATGAGTCAATGTTGGCTACGATTGAATAATTGTGGCCCTGGTTTATGAATTTGCTCGGTGACTTTTGCATCTTTCTCCAAGAATATGAAGTTCCATTGGAAGACAAGTGTGTTGAGGACCATGCCCTTTTGCTTTATTTAAATGGCCATCACTTATTTGTGAAGTATTATTTTTTTTCCGGAATGACTCATTTGTGACTCACTGACTTAAGTGACCTATGAACTTCTTGGCGTTTTATTATTTCCTATATCTGTTTGGATTTGTCCTCCCTCTCTCTTTCTCGCTCTGTACCTTAATCTTTCTTCAGGCACTCACTCTTCTGGTCTTCCTTATAAGTCCATCTTCAGCACTATTTGCCACGATGTTTGGAGAGAGATTTCTTTCCAGAAACATCTCTGTGTGCATTGTCTGCACTTTTGTGTACTTTTGGTCGGTCAATTATGAAGAAAGTTGGCCTTTCAATTCCCTTCTAATCACAGTTTAATGTCCTATTTTCTGCTCATATTGTGATGATAGGAGTTTAGGATGCTTCAGGTCCTTCAATTCTTTGCCTCCTTTTTTCTAGTTCTTTCTCCCAGTCAAGTACTTCTAACTACCATGTTGCTTCAGAGTACAAATGATACCTTTGAAAAGTCTGTTGTAGACCCAAGCTCTGATTTTGAAAGAGTTCTTTCAAGTTTTTGGTCAAATAAGATACTTCACAATTCCTAAATGTTTGCACCAGCCACCGAGTGTAACTTAATGAGCTCATGTCATCCTCTAAAAGCTCTGAATGGTAATCAAGCAAGTGATCCAACAGGTTGGCAGTTTCATGCTGCTGTGTCAGTGTGTTAATGCTTGAATGGTCTGGATTTACTTTTTCTTATTTCATGATATGCCAGGGTTTGTGATTTCTGAGACCTGACATACTAGGCTTTTGGTGTCCTTTTGATTTTCTATAGGGATTTCCCAGTTATTCATCATGGTTGATTCTAATGAGCGGTCTGTCTTGTGAAGGTTTATCATCGGTTTCTTCCTTGCTGCTATCCCCTGGTATGTTGGGGCAATCATTCTGCTTTGTGTCAGATCAGTTGATTACAGAGAGAAACCAGGATATATTGCTTGCACAGTTGCGGTGAGTAGTTCTTATCTATTATTTCTGTTTAATTTTCAGTCCCTGCACACATTATCGCATTTCCCCAGTAATTGATTTTGTTCTGAATATTCAGCACGTGAGTCTCATTACATTTCGTTCACCTCTAGCTTCCAAAAGCGTTTGGGAAGAAAAAACATTTTGTTCTACTTTGTTTGGCTAGTAGGTTTGTTTCAATGTTCTAAAAATAGCTAGACATTAGCCAGGCTAAAGAGACGTGCCTAGCACCTAGGCTTCTAAGTTGGGGCCTTGACATAAGATCAGGAAGAAAATGATGAAGACTAAAATAACTTCTAATAAGTTTACTACAAATAACTAGTCAAAAGTTCGATTTTCAAAGTTAAAAAAAAAAAGAAAACCTTTAACACAAAAGGATAAATGGTATAAAGTTTTGATTTTGTGAAAATAACTTAACCAACTGCATTATTATTATTTTTTAATATTATACGCATTTAACCGTAGAACTTTTAAAAATTTCAACATAGACCCGCCAACTAGTCCTCCCCTATCTGAGTAATGCCCGACTAATCCCGGCCTAGCTCAGCCAACTACCAACCGCCTAGCCGATTAATCCCCAACTACTGTACCAAGCCAAGCACCTAATCAACGCCTAGACCAGGTAGACCCTAAAATCTAGGCTCTGGGCCCAGTGCCTAGGCCGACTTTTAAAACACTGGTTTTCGTCATGTTTTGACAGGTCGAACTTGGATCAGATGTGGGATTGTACAAAAAAAAATAATGAATCATTAGGAAATTACTGATATGCCTTGGTAGTTAATGCTTGGTAGTATATATTATTAGCATAGTTTAATTAAGGTATTGGGTGATAGACATGAAACGAGATAAATCTGAAATTAGTTATTGAAAATGCATACGTGATTCATTTCGTATTGGTTTCTCATGCTGAAGAACCAAAACGATTGTCTTCAACAATCTGTTCAAAATATACAGGCTACAAAACTGTCAAATTGGGCTCCTCCTACAGGGAGAAGTTTCCAACAGGCAGAAGTTTCCATATTGGACCACACCAGGTACCTATGGTCGGTATGTTGTCTTTTAGTTTCCTCAGATAAAAAAAAGGGGACTGCTCCAACAGGCAGAAGTTTCCATATTGGACCACACCTGCTACCTAACCATACAAACACTATTATATCCTAAAAAATAAGAGAACTGCATTTAACAAAACTATTATCTTGTCGCCTATGTAGCACCGACACTCCAAAAGGGCGCCGTATCCACGTATTGGACACGGGGACACGCGGGGACACGTATTGGACACGCCACGTGGCGTGTCCAATAATTTTTATTATTTTTTATAGGGGACACGGCGGGGACACGGCTGGGGACACGGCGGGGGACACGGCGGGGGGTCAAAATGTAATATTTTTAAAATTTTTGGGGGTTAATATGAAATTATTCAAAACATTTGGGTTAAACTGTAATTATGTCTTTGAAAAAAATTTATACAATTTGTGAAATTATTCATAGACAATGGTTCATAATTTTTTTTATTATATATTTTTATTTATTTATTTATACACGTGGCGTGTCCCCCGCCGTGTCCGTGTCCCAATTTTTTTAGAATTGCCGTGTCCCGTGTCCGTGTCCGTGTCCTTATCCGTGTCCGTGTCCGTGTCCGTGCTACATAGCTTGTCGCTCCCACGCCTCCTTGGATATAGGTACTAGATGAACATGACATGATTACACTTGGACACATTCGTTCATCCAACACTTGTACAGAGTCCATGTAACATAGCCTGGCACCTGTACTCGAGTTATTGTGACATAGGCTAAGTGAATGACGTGGTGTTGTGCAAGGGGTTGTTGACTCATCAGATGAATTTTGGTTGCTAATAAGAGACTGGAGTTACTCCTTGTGTGTTTATGGAGTCCTTCATGCTAAACATGGAAGTTCTGCATTTTAGCTTCCCTTTTTTCGTTAATCAAACGTCGTGGAGTCTAATAATCCTGTATTCTTGGACAAACATTAAGTGCAATATGTTTCACCCTTTGCTTCATAAATGCAGGCCATTCTTGCTGCGATTGCAGTCATCTTTGGTGTATCAAACCAAATGGACAAACATATTCACCCTTATTAAATGCAGGCGGCTCTTGCTGCCATTGCAGTCATCTTTGGTGTATCAAGCCAAATGGACAAACATATTCACCGTTTTGCTTTATAAAATGCAGGCTGTTCTTGCTGCCATTGCAGTCATCTTTGGGGTATCAAGCCAGGAATGGTAAATCTTTGGGAGAGAGTTTTATAGGCTGCAAATTGGAAGCTATCCAGGGTTCATAACATGTATTATCTTTTCTTTTTTGGAACCGAGTCAAGTGTAATTTGTATCGCACCAATATTGTCCAGTAATTTGTAAGCGGTCATATTATCGAGGGAGATGATGTGCTTTGACTGGGTATGGAAGAGCGAAAACATAGTAATATAGTGTCGCAAATCTGTCTCATATTTCAAGGTTTCTATGATTGCGATGTAAATCTACGCTGCTTTTGTTGAATGGTTTTGTTTGTTCTAGGGAAGTGATGCAACGATTGCCTACTTGTCACCGGGTAAGGCAAGGCATGGCGCAACTCTACCAAGCAAAAACTAAATTTTCAAGATGAGGTTATAGATTGTGCTAAAACTTACCGTGCTAAAAATACGGAAGAAACAAGTTATTCAAACTATGTACTGCTAAAACTTACTGTGCTAAAAAAACTCAAGAAAGCTGATGTCGGTGGTGATGTTAAAAGAGCTTCCACTTCCACTTCCTCTCATGCATTATGGTTTGAGAAAATTCGTGTATATTTAAACGAATATGATTGAAGCAATTCACTGGAAACATTAATTACAAACACTTGAAGGTTAACTTATCCATTTAATTGTTATTTAGATTATTTTTTCTTTGATAATTGAGTCTTCAGGCTAGTTTACAAGCACCCGTCGACTGGTGTCGGAGTCCTAAAGTTAAACGTTTGCGGAGAAAATTTTCTTTGATAATTGAGTGTTCAGACTAGTTTACAAACACCTGTTGACTGGTATCGGAGTCCTAAAGTTAAATGTTTGCAGAGAAACTATAAGCGGTCATGAGGGTTTTGCTAATGCCTAACGGGAGTCCAGAAGCTCCGGAGGTAAGCTCGTTACACCATCGTATGGTGTGACCAACTGACCATGCTACCACTCCACCAGCCCTTTCGTGAGAATTGGAAATCCTGTAGGGTGCGCTCTCTGTAGGGTAGATCCGGACCATCCATCTCGGCAATCAACAGTTCAAATATGTTTGTTATCTTCGACCAGTCAAAATTAACCATTACCAGTACATATTTGAATCGTTGATTGTCGAGATAGAAGGTCCGGATCTGCTCTACAAAATCCCCGGTTCCCTTACCACTCTGCTCTTAATTTAGTAGATTTGTCCTGGTTTAGTTGCTCTTTTTTGGGAAGTTTTTTTCATTGAAAAAAGAACCACCAAAAGAAAGGCAAAAGGGCTAGCCTCATGCTCGAACACTTGTATGACAGATGAATCAAAGCCAAAATCCCTTTCATTTTTTACAAGTAAACATAGCAAAAATCAAAGCGAGTCTTGCTGGTAAAAGCTTCTGTGAAATCTTTTAGAAGCAATCCAACTAATATCTAGCGGAGAATACATACAAAAACTCCGCAACAAATGAAAACGACAGGATAATAAACTCCAACAAACGCGGCGAAAGTTATTTTCCAAACTAAAAATAAAAGAACAATAAGCCTTACCAAAAGTATTAATCAACGCCTCGAAAGACGGTACCTACAATAAGAATCGAGCACTTCTTATCCCCCTCTTGATCAACATCGAAATGCACGCAAGCTTCTCCCTTGAAAGATATTTGGGAAAACCCTGCTCCATTGTTTCCGTTTGCCCGTTTGCTTGAACATCCAAACATGTCGAGTACTGACTACCAGAGGTGGATCTTGGGATGTGACTCCTGTTGATTGACATCTTCATGGAGAGTAAACTACGGGTTCTTCGTAAAGGATAAGTCGACCGCGAAGACCAATACCCGTCCCCGGAGATGATTCCGTTCTGCTCAAGCAAGAGACAACACGCAGATTATGCACGGAAGTACTTTATTTATTATATCTCTGTTTTTTGTATACGTGTGGTGTTCTTGAAGGTAAGCTAAAAGTCTTACTCCTCATTTCAAACCGATCAACATTTAGCATCCCTCTCTCTTTCTCTTTCTCTCTCTAGGCGATTTGCAGCTGTTTTTCGCCGCTTGGGTTTCCGTCGCTTGGGGGGGGAGGCGCCTCCTCCTCCCCCGGGTTTCTCTCCCTCTCTTCTCTTTCTCTCTCCCCTTTCCTAGATCTGCTTCTTCCTTCTTCCCCTCCTCGCTCTTGCCGCCGCCCTGTCGTTTCGTTTCTCGGAGCTGAGTTCTCACCGCTTGGATTCTTCTCCTGGGTTGACCCTTCTTTTGCCTAACGGCGTCATGGTGTGTCGGCGTCTGAGCTTTCTTCGTCGGGGGTTTGGTATCCCGCCGGCTCCGCCGTTGGGGGTTCCGGTTTTATGCCTAACGGCGATGTGGTGACCGCGCGCATTCTATCTTGCTTCCATTCACCGATTGTTTTGCAGATCTGGTTCTATTTTGGCTCAGGTTTTGCTGGTGGCGGTCGTTGCTTTGGGTGTTGGTCTGGCGTATGCGTGGCGGCTCTTGGCGGTTGGGGTGGAGGTGTTGTTGTCTGGGTTGGGTTTTGTGTTTTTTTGCAGGTTCTGGTTGTTGATGGCTGATGGTGGCTTTATGGTGGCAGCAGTGGCTGTTCGGGTTCAGAGGTGCAGGAGGGTTTGATCAGGGGTGGGTTTTTGGCAGCAGCAAGGGTATTGGCGGCATCTGCTGGTCAGGATTTGGTGGTCGCAGTTGCTGCGGCGATGATGGTGTTTTGGGCGGCTTCAGGGCAGAGATGGGGTGGCGGGCTGTGATGTATGCTGACGGGCGGCTTGTGGAGGGGCGGACGGGCCGCTCTCCGGGACAGCAACAGGGGCTTGTTCCCCTGGTCTCCGGCGACGGCGTGGCAGCGGCTCGTCCCTGTACAGGTGACTGTGGTGATCGTGACGGGCAATGGCAATTGGCAGTGGATACAGCGGCGATTGGGGTTTCTGTGGATGATGCGAAGGAGTGGATGGTGGTAGCTGGAGCTGCATGGAGGGGCGGTTTTGGATTCACGGCGGAGGCGTCTGCGGCTGGCTCGGATTGATTTTTGGGATCGGCGACACACGGCTGATTCACGGAGGTCGGAGCGACAGTAGCTGCGTTTCAACTCTTTTGTTGGATCTAGTGATCCGTTTGGCCTCAGATCGTGTATCTGTTGGTGTCTCTCACCATCAGGCATTGTGGATGGTTCGCCGCGGTGAGGGGTGGGTATCTAGGGCCCGGGTCTACCTAGGATTTGGTCTCGGGAGGCGGAGGATGAATATAGGCTCTGTTTAGTCTTTTAAACGATGCTTAGTTTTTTATGCTTTCCCTTGCTCCTTTTGTCATTGTAATACTCGTATTTCGTATTTCAGTGATAATAAAATCTATTGCCTAGCCAAAAAAAAAAAAGTCTTACTCATAGCACAAAGCTTCTTCATAAAATAAAGAAAACGAAGGCACAACGCATCCAGGTTGAAAACACTTTCGCCAAACATGTAACACCAAAAGAACATAATAAATCTAACAAGTCTAACCCTTGGGTGAAAATTCCTTTGCTGCTGCCAGGAGAAGGGAGGATGCGACGGTTGAGACCGATTCTCTGTTTTAAGAGATCACGTCAGGAGCTCGCATACCATTTCTCAATTCACCGTAACTTATGAGGATGCAGATACCAACATTTGTTAAGAAGAAATCAACAAATTACCTGATGGAGTCCCATGGTTCTTGGTATGGCTACTTGCAGGATCACAAGAATTCATCCTGTCGCAGGAAAAACACAAATCGATATAAGAAGATCAATAAAGGAGCATAAAGAGAAGAAAATCAATAAAAACAAAAGGACATTGGAAATTGCACTCCCCGGCCAACCCGTTCTGATGCTAACTTCAAAGTCTCTTGCCTCCAATGTAAATCCAGCTTTCTCAAGCCTCGAAGCAACATCCCTCTCCACTTGCTCTTTCGATGCCTGTGAGGGAGGGAACACCAAACAATTAACAGATGAAATAATCCTAGCTACGCATTACCTGCCTGAACCATAAACACCTCTATACTCAAGAGCACAGCTCACGGCATACTCTATGCTACATGGATAAGGGTGTAGATCTAGGATCAGACAACTATATATGATGCGCGACAAGACAGTTCTGTTCACAACCACTCGAAGTAGTTTCATCTATTTGGTACACATAACTTAATCGAAATATGACGCAAAGATAGGACGAAACAAAGCATGGAGCTCGTATTAATCCACATACACTGTGTTGTTCAAACATTAGATAGTCCTCAAGAGAATTGCCGGCCCTCTCAACAACTTCCAGCACTAGTGCAGCTGACCTCAAAACCACGTTACTCTTAAGAATCCATGTCGCCTTCTTTCTTCCAAGTGTTCCCGGTGATTTTAACCACTCGTCAGATATTGACTCAAGTATTTCTCGAAGGCATTGTCGGAGCATCATAAATCGATCCCAATCATCCCCATCTTGTATCGAAAATGTGATAGGAACTAACACCTTTTTGCGAGCCACCATTAGTAAGATAGCAAACTCGGTGAGCTTTCCTTCTATGGCATAATAGGAAACTTCCTTTTCAACGTTCTTGGAGGACCATGCAAGAAACTTACAAGCCTTCAAAGCACTTTCCTGCGACAATAAATTGCAAAAAAAAAAAATAGCATAATAACTTTTCGATCCCTATCACATCCAAGAATGTTGACCGATGAAGCATGAGAATTGACACGAGATACAAATATAAAATGGATACAGCCATCCAAGAAAGTTTGAGACTTAGAATATGGTTACGACTAGGATACGTTAGATTAAATAGAATCTTAATAAATGGTGAAAAACCATTGTATATTTCTTCTGCAAATGTGATGTCTAGCATACAAGTATACTTACCTGGTTAATTTTTAGTTGTTGAAATCAATTTCCATGAAACACAAGTATGAAACAATAAGCATATTCAAGAAACTATCGAAAAAATGATGCCTTTTTCATGTCGCTGTATCTTTCTCCGTAAAGAGTAAGATAGCATAAATCTATGCATGCCTATATTCTAACAATCTTACTAATACCACGCGAGAAGTAGCACAACCTTATGTTCGGATAAGTAACCTAGAATATGCGATCCTTTAAGAATAAAATTAAAACTTTGCAGATACTGTTCTTATAAGTGAGTTATCAGTAGAGTATCTGTATCGATAGAAAAATGATATCAATGTGACTCTCATCTAGAAGTATCCGTGCTTCATACAAGTCGTCTGTGTGGTGCTCTCAGAATCGACATCAATCACACACATGTACACCATATGAAGAGGAAATTTCCAATACCTCTCACTCAGCTCTCTCTCTCTCTCTCTCTCTCTCTCTCTCTCTCTCTCTCTCTCTCTCTCTCTCTCTCTCTCTCTCTCTCTCAGAGTTCCACACTCTTCCTCTACGAAATACACATGCATATATTTAGATTACATGAGCAGAAGCAACAAAAGACCATATCACACGTGAGAAGACAATCAAGATTTCCGGTGCCCCATATAAAGAGACCTTGGGGCAGTCGGTGGTGGCTGGGAAGGAAAACAGACCATTTCGGGAAGACAGAGGGATACTATCAACTGAAATGTAGAATGTCCCGGAGAGTATAGAGTCCGCTCCAACAAGCGGTCTCTGCAAAATCAGTCGCAAGGAAGGGAAAAACTAATCAGACATAACTGAAAAAACATAATGCCAAAACCAGAAAGAAACGCTCCGTCAGAAATCTCCTCTTTCTGCCTTTTGCCCTTTAGTTACCTCGCAACATCGAGTGCAATCTCGAGTGGGAGCAACCCGTTGCGACCCCGCGCATGTAGTGGATCATGTAACCGGATATCAGTTCGAGCTCCATGGCTAATTAAGGAATAACTCAACCACTCGAGGACATGCAAAATCAGCTGCATAATGCAGGGGGAAAAATGGCCCTGCACCCGGCATTGGCGCGTTTAAATCTAATAATGCTTGGTCCGAGTTCAACTCCCCTCGCAGCAATGAAGCGGCACAGTTCACAGCGTCGTATAAACATATACTCTCCAAGATTTCGTCTTCGGGATAAGAAGCACTGCAGCGTCTCAGACACGAGATCAAGCCCCAAGCATCATCACGGCGAATAGCAGTAGTGATCTCGCCGTACCTGCCAGACTCAATATCATCATCCTCCTGATTACTAGTCCAGTCCTGTCAAAGGGTAACGTTTAAACCACCATCATCAGCTCCAACAAGTACAATAAAAGTAGTTAACAAAAAGGAAAGGGGTGGTATTGAAGCACGGAAAATTTTTCCTCATGGCATTGGAGCTAATTTATCCTTCTACTCATTCTGGGCATGTGCTTGAACGTTTGGCTTCGATACCTCATGCTAGCACATCATTTGGGTAATGGCACAAAAAGGTAACCAAAATACCCATGGGTCTTGTCCCTTCAAAACGCTTGCCGGCCGCCCAACATAAAAATATTTTGACTAAGGAAAAAAAATGCTACAAACCGGTTGTTAGTGTCTTGTGGCAAGATGATCACTTTCTGCCTAAACTTTTGCTCAAACTGAAAATGGTATTCATAGAATTAGAATTAGTATCTTGACGAATTTTATCAAACAAAAACCCAATTTCTTAACATAATTGAAAGCAACTTCGAAATTAGAACTTTTGTGTAAATTTAGGATGGCGGTGACCTATGTAGCACCAACACTCTTAGGCCCTTTTGATAAACTTATTAGAACTTGGGATTGGACTATCAATCCCAAGGGACTACTAATTTTTTGTTTGGTAACCCAAAATGGGTTAGGACTATTAGTCCCTTGGGACTAGTAAGGTGGGTTTTAGGGGGTATTACCATCTCAACCCAACCCCCAACACATTCTCATTACCAATTCCTTCTATCAATCCAATCCCATCATCTAATTCCATCACAAACAAACATGAGATTAATAATCCCATCATCCAATCACATCTCAAACAAACATACCCATTACTAATCCCTTCTCATTACCAATCCCTTTTTATTATCAATCTCAATCATAATCTCATCTCCTTACGAATCCCACCCATCTATCACTGTTATCAAACGAGGCCTAAGGCCAGCGTGTTCCTGTGTCCGACACGCTGAGGACACGGAAAAATATGTATGGGGCAGGCCACGGCGGGGTTACGGGAGGGACACATATGGGGACACGGCAATGGGTAATATGCAATTTTTTTTAAAAAAAATTGGGGGTAAATGTGTTACTTTAAATATTTTGGGGGTAAATGTGTTAATTATTTATTTATTGTTGCCGTATCCCCTATCGTGTCCGTGTCACCGTTTTTTAAGAAATCTCGTGTCCAGAGTCCGTATCTGTGTCTGTGGTACATAGGCAGTGGCCAATTTTCACTTCTTCTTTATTCATTCTTCCATTGAGGGCTTCGTCCCACTATACCTATTGGGCTTGTGTGAAGCTTAATTCGATTTGGTTCGCGCTTCGCAAACTAATCAGGAACCTTGACAGGAGTATTACGGTAACTGTTCATGTAAATGCTAGGTTATAAAAAACTTGTTAGACGCAACTAATATTATTCATTCTCCATTCTTCATTCCATACATAATGGAAACTAACGTTTTTTTTCTCGAATCTATCTGAATCACCAGACTCAATATCATCATTATCATCCGTGTCACTATACTCAATATCATCATCCCCCGTATCACCCGATACGATATGATCATCATCCACCGTATCACCAGACTCAACATCATCATCCTCCGTATCACCAGACTCAATATCCTTCGCATCACCTCACCAGTCTAGTCCTGTCAATAGGTAACGATTACCACCAGCATAAGCTCCGACAAGTACAAGTTAACAAAAAAGGAAAAGGGTAGTGTGTTGGTGGGATAAGAGAGAATTTCACACACATAAACTCACAGCATCTTTATTGTGTCAAACACAAACAAAAATTAGAACCAATTTAATTCACCTCAGTACTCTCTCACGCTTCTCACACACATATATACACATCAGTGGGGGAGACCCCCTCAGAGCATCTCCAACCTATCTCCATTTGGGTACCAAAACTCCATTTTGGAGAATCTATGCCCTCCGACCCATTTCCATTTGGGGTCTCTATTTTGGAGACACAATTCTCATTCTCCATATTTGGAGGATCACCGCCCAAATGGAGACCCATATCCATTTCTCTCCCTCACTAATATTCTATTTACTTTTTTTGCTAGAATTTCGTCAATTACATATAACTTTTACATTACACATCATTTTTCTATAAAATTGGTATTATTGGAAAGACAATAATAATACCTTCAAAATGACTCTAATATTAAGGATATGTAAATGCATTTTGAAATAGCATCAAATGTAAATTCAATCCATTTGAACTCATAATACTATTTTTTCTCATTTACACTATCCTATCATTGTATTGGTTTAAATAATCAGTTGAAATGAGAAAAAAATATACATTTAATGAAAGGAGGAAAAAATAATACTATCGAACAATAAATGGAGGAAGAATTGGGGGGGAGTTTTGGTGGTGAAAAATGGAGAATTGAATTGGAGTTGTTGATTCTCCAGAATTACCTTTTGAATAGAATATACTTTTTCGAGTAACTCCAAAATGGAAAAAGAGTGAGAGATGGGTTGGAGATGCTCTGAGGTTTCCTCACGTCTCACTCTCCGCCCTTTTTTCTCCTTAACCCACACATTGCACACAATACGGTACAAACACACCATAGCCTCACAATTCAAGTTACTCCCCAATTTACTTCACACAGGCAGCAGCTAGTGTCATATGGCCGGATAATGGCCTAAAAAAGTAGTAACCAAAATACCCATGGCCATGTCTCGTCTCTTCAAAATGCTTGCCCGCCCAACATAAAAATATTTTGACTTAAGGAAAAATAAATAAATGCTGGACTAATTAGTCGTTTTCGCACGATTGTGTGTTTGTTGGTTTGATTGATATCTCAACACAGACAGCCCGAAGCCCTATATAATCCGTCCTAAAAAACAAACCCGACACCTCGAAAAAGGCCATTGATCTAGTTCCAGTGAAAACACACATATATACACGATACATGTATATATAATATACTCCCGGAGTAATACAAATAACAAGGTGGAAAGAAGATGAGAGGACTGATCCAAAAAAAATCAAAACAAAAAAGAAGATGAGAGGAATAAGGGATTGTGGATACCGTCATTATTCACTCAGCGGCGGCGACTCTGCCTAGAGAGAGGAGAGAGAGAGAGAGAGAGAGAACGAGATTGGGCTGTTACAAGACGGGGGTCATCTTTATAGTCTTCGACCACATGACCTCGAGTAATAATTCTAACGCTCCAGGAGTACCACGCGACTCTCAGCCACTTACGGGACAACAAATTATCACGTATGATATTATTAATCACTTTCGTTTATGATCCCAAGCCCTGTCCAATTAAGATTTCATTTCCCAAACCCGTCCAATAAACCCATTAATTTTTCTAAAGCATTGTATCCCACAAATAAATTAATCAAAAATAACTATCAAAAATTTGAATTCACAACCGAAATAAATAGACTTCAAGTTGTAAGTCATCACACCAATATTAAAACAGACCCGGAAAAGTTCTAATAATATTTTTTTTTTTCCAAAAAAGCAATTAAAGTGCTCAAAAAGTTGAAACTCTCTAACATCCACAAACTATAATGTGCAGGAACTTCTCTCGGTGTCTCTTCTGTAGAATCACACTTGTTCATAGCAATTCCTGTCAAGCGCACAAAAAATAAGACAACTATGATCAGTTATTAGCTATTTTTATAAAATAGTAGATCAGATTAATATATATATATACTAGTACTAGTAGGCGGGGGTTTTGTAAATTTATTGTTATCGGGCCGGGTGGCTTTAAAGGTATTTTCTAAACCCATCCCATTTACTAATTGGGCTCAAAATCTCAACCCAGCCCAAACCAATAAGCCTAAATATTTATCCCGAACCCTAAAAATAACGGGCTGGATTGGGCGGGCTGGGCGGGCTACCGGGCCGGTGTGCACCCCTATCCAGGAGAATCACGCGACTCTCAGCCACTTACGGGGGCAACAAATTATCACGTACCATATTATTAATCACTTTCGTTAAGTAGTCGGGAGACAATGAGTGACCCATATTGTGTGGTGACAATCTTTTATTTGTAGAGATATGATTATCACGTGGCAATTAAAAGCCACACGGTAGATAAATTAGGAACTATAGTTTCTTATATTTTGTATATAAAACTCATGCTTGTGATCAGATTAGTCACAAAATAAAGTCGAAATAAAGTCTCATTTTATTTTATTTTTTGAGATGGAAATTAATTCATCCAAAAGTTTGATTATGGGTGCTCTTCAATAATTGGCCCTTCACCGTTTTACTGCATGTCTTTTTCATCCGAACTTTGTTGTAGAGAGCGACACCTTGATCATCAACGGTTTAAATTACAGTTAACATTTGGGGCACACGTGATACTTGTGAAAGTGGCGAGAAAGAAAATATATGCCCCTAATAACTATTTTATGTACCATTTTACTATACACGATGATGCCCAAGACCACTGAAAAATTACTCGTAGTATCGCTAGTTGTCAAGCATTGATGAAACTTCTCTCTTCAATTTCTATACGTAGCTACATAATACTACTTTCTCCAAGCAAAAATGGTAGCAACCACAAAGCAGCAACTAGCAAGTCACTATGTATTGAGATGAATCCCCAACTCCACTTACATTTAGACATGTTCGCCTGTAGGGCGGTCGATCCGGCCGTCCATTTTGATGCCGACGGCTCGGATTTAATCCAAACTCCTACCGGCTGCCCTACAGGATCCCCTTGTCCGTTCGCAACATGTATGTTCTAACAAAGTATTTGATTGCTATAAGAAAACATTACAAAAACAAGAAGAGAATTTGGATACGTTGCTACTACATTTGGCTGTGGCTACATATTCCTCTGCAGCAATATGGTGAATCCACATATAGTGTGTAAAAACTTCTACTCATATACGCAGCTGTCATAACCTGAAAAATGAAAATATTGATCGCTTAGTATAAAGTCTTTTTACAAACAACATTTCCATCAGATTAATTCAAAATTTCAAATGAAAAAAATCACTTGGCACGTTTGTTGCTCTTCCAATAACTTTGAGAAACACATTTCAGATACTAGTTCGATCATCGATTTTCAAAACTCGATTTCTTTAAAGTTTACGGAAAGAACTTCTGATGTCAAAAAAAAAACATGTTTTCGAGTTCTCAATATGAATTCGAAGCTCGTTTTCTTATCAGAAGAAGGGAGTGTGAAAAAAAATCATTTTCTTATGTCGAATACCAGGAAGACCGAATGCTTAATCGGAAAACATCAACAGAAACAGGAAGTGTGACTTACTTGGATCAGTCACGGTGATGAGACCGGAATGCTTGAAATCGCAGTTCCATTTGTTCCTCCCTTTGCACTGGTAGTAGAGATTCATGGCTATAGAAGCGCGGTTGATAAGATTGTCCGGGGAGGAACACGGGCAACCCTTTTGGAGAATCCTGCAGTCGACCTGGGAGCATGCGTAGTTGATGTTCTCCAACAGGGTTGCCGCACTCGAAGATGGCTTCGCCACACACCAAGTTTTCTGAAACACAATGGCATAATTAGCTTCATGAATCAAATCAATTCTACAGTACAAGTTATTTTCTTCGTCCTTTTTCGATGAGGCCGGCGTCTGAAATTACCTGTCCGTTCGCCAATTTGAAAGTGCCAACTGCGAAAACCAGATGGGAGGTTTCAGTTAGTTGTAAATCAACTAGAAAAACTTGTAAAATCATGGGCTTTCGTCAGCATAGTAAACTACTGTTCCTCGCGGTGGACTTCACAGACTTCGCTCTGAATTCCGTTTAAATCAAACAGAACATGCCAATAGGAGATATGAAGCTCAAGAGACGCAACAATCGTTAATACAGCTCCCTTGACTAAAATATCATTTAGTGAAAATAACTTGACTATTGTCATTAGTCTGAAGACGAATTCTTTTTTAGAAACTACTGCGGATTATGTATACTATACTTGCAATAGTGTTCATGTATCCAACTTGAGGAAATTTCTGTAAGTTAGCAATTGAAGATTATCCAGTAGAGATTGACATGACATAAATAGCTTTGAATCAAGAACATGATATTTGAACAAGAACATTGACCTTCTGGTCAGGCAATCAAAGTTGAAAACCAGCAATACTAAAGATGACAAAAAGAAAGAAAACCCAATAAGTGAAATGTAATGAGTTGAGAATTAGCACCAAGAGGTTTGGTCAAGTGGATATAAGAAAACAATTAAAGGGTTTGCCCTTCAAGAGGTCGCAAATTCGAATTTCATGGAGTCTAGACATTCCAAATGTCTGAGCCATTAGAGTTTTGTCTGGTCGTTAATTTCAAAATCGCAGAATTAATCAAGGTGCGCAAGTTGATCCGAATATAAGATTATAAAAAAAAAAAAGAGAGTTGAGAATCAGCTTTTCTGGGCCCTGAAGAAGCAGTGAAACCAAGGAGTACAGAGTACTAGAATACCTGAAATCAAGGACAGAATCAGGAGAAAGAGAGAGAGAGCCTCTGCTTTTCTAGCCATAATGAAGTGCTACTTTTGGTGAAGTGTTGGAGTCTGTGTTGTGCCCCAAAAGGAGTAAAGTTGTAAAAGGACCAAATGGGAACCCCTGATTTTTCAAAAGTGATTGTTTTTTGGTTTTGGTTTTGTGTCTTTTATATTTGACAGAAAGGTTGGTGGATCTTTTAAATGGGAGGAAAAAGGTGTAGATATTGGCTTAACAACGGCTATATATGCACATTGTCTCTGGAGCCGTTATGTGGAATCTGGAACCATTTGGGGTGAAAGGGACAAAAAAGGAGCCTCTTTGATGTGCATGATCTGAGTATTTGACTTTCTCCCCGTTTTCTAATTTGTTTTTCCGATAAGTCAGGTATCCAGATCAACTTATGCGTTACTGGACTAGTCTTAGGGGATCAATCCGCTGCCTGGCTACTTGAGGGATTCTCACTTAAAATTAGAGCTAAGCTCTGTGTGGACTGGCCTCAAATGAGTTGATAGCACCTGAGAGACTTTGAACTTAAGATCGTAAAAGAGAGCAAACTCCTACGTTCCAGGCCTTGATCATTATGCCAACCTCTTGGTGTTCCATTTTCTAGTTCATTGCCCGTGTAATATGAAAAATGCTAAGAACAGTCCAATGAGTTCTCGAATCACAAACAAACAAACAACAACAGAACCCATGTAGTCCTCAATCATTGAATGTATAGGCGGAGGACGATTGAAGACAGACCTAACCTTTGGCAATATGCACAAAGTGGTTGCTCTTAGAATACTACTGAAACAATGGCCCCCTATACTTGTTTTGCTGTGAAACCATACCCTCAAATCGAAGTCAAATGGCATCAGAGAAGCAAGCCTAGAGATCTAATTCAATTTATGTACACATTACCATACTTCCTTCGTTGATAGTCCAGAGTATCGGTATGCACACAAACAATGAATTGGGGCCTAGAAAAGCGTTGGAGGAGAGAATCAAAAAGGGATTTTTCTTCTTTAAGTTTTATAGCCCTATTGCTTCAGAAACTGCCAAATAGCATGAACGATTATTTGTTAATCTTCTTGCATTCATTTGTTAACGTTCACCTTGTTTTGAATCAAGAACATTGAACTTCTGATGAGGCAATCAAACTTGAAAACCTGCAATACTAAAGATGACAAAAAGAAAGAAAACCCAATAAGTGAAATGAAATTGGTCTTGTTTGGTAACCATTTCATTTTCTGTTTTCCGTTTTCATTTTCGGAATTTTCAAAATTGGAGAACCTAGGTTCACAATTTTGTTACTCTTGCCCCAGTCAAAATTAGGAAGTAGAAAATTACGATAGACCTGCCAAAAAATTCCTGAAAAAGGGTAAAAAGTGTCATCCCAACTCACGGGGCAAGAAAGGGATGTAGCATTAGTGCTTGGGCTTGTTCATTATATATGCCCAAACCGTGTGCGTCTCGAGCCCAAGCTCTTGTCCATGCTTTTAAAGCCCAAACATCACGGCTCCGTTTGTTTCGATGTAAAATGTTTTTTATATAAAATGTTTTTTCAAAAGATATATTTTAAATTTTTATTTTTCGGTGTTTGGTTGGTACTTGTAAAATATTTTCAGATATTGACAAAATAGTGTAGAGAGAGAGGGATAGCTTAAACGGTGGAGAGATCTGAGAATATTGGAATTGAACGTGAGTCAGGACTGACGATCGAGGAAACTAAACAGTAAGAATGATGGTAGAAGACAGCAGGTTCATTTCGGAAAATAACTAACGAAAGATTTAAGGGTAAGTCATTTTCATCAAATTAAAAGAAAATGTGTAAAATATTTTCTTTAATTTTTACACAATCAAACACCAAAAAATAGCTGAAACATATTACCGAAAAATATTTTACGTCCAAACAAACTGAGCCGACAATATAAATTCATAACAGCCCTCCTGCTGCAAAATCAAGGGTTTGCAGTGCTAGGTCGCAGTTTCTTTTTTGGGTACTTGCGAGGTTGCAGTTCCTTGACTCGCGGTGAAGATGAAAAAACTTCGCGGACGTAAAGCCAGGGTCCCCACCGCCGTCGCACAATCGACCGTGGAGGACGACGTAACGACGGCCTCTTCAGCCATAGCAATCGCCGGAAACGAGGATATCTTACTAGAAATCATCGTTCGAGCCCCCTTGAAGTCTCAGGTTCGACTCAAAAGCGTGTCGAAGAGCTGGCTCTCCCTGATCTCTTCCCCCGGATTCTCTCTCCGCCGCAACTCTTTCCCCAGACTCTCCGGCCTCCTCCTGCGCATGAAGTGGCCGTACCACGTCCACCCAGCCCCCGCCGCCGGTCCTTACTTTGCGTTCTTTTCGCCCAAGTCCTCTCTCTCCGGGGATCCTCCGCTCAAATCCCTCAATTTCGTTCCCAGCAACGGGAATTTTTCAGGTGTGGATATTTTGCAATCTTGTAATGGTTTGTTGCTCTGTACCAGTTTACTCCACAAATGAGGAACGGTCCCCAGCTATTTCGTAGTAAATTGCTCTGTACCAGTTTACTCCACAAGTGAGGAACGGACCCCAGTTATTTCGTAGTAAATCCCACCGCGAAGAATTTCCGTTTGACCCAAAAAAAAAAAAATCCCACCACGAAGCAGTACATAGAGTTTTACCCACCTGTTGGTTTTCATGGGCTTCATCTTGCTTTTGATCCAACAAAGTCGCATCATTACAAGTTAGTATGTGTAAGAAGAAGTATCACACTGTCGTTTGGTCATTATCATGTTGAGATATACTCATCGGACAGTCGCCGTTGGAGGGTCTGTGGGAATAGCTTCATGGGGCGGTATTACAAGACTGCTTTCACTGATGGGGTGTTTTGGAATGGAAGCATTCATTGGATGGGGGCTTGGTTGCATTTCGATATCGATTCAGGGTGTGTTGAAGAAATGCCGATGCCGGCACTTCCTGGGTTCCGGCGTCATTTTCGTAACGGTAAGCTTATGTTATTGGGTGAGTCCAATGGCCATTTACATCTGATTGCGGAGCTACTTACAACTAAATTCCAAGTTTTCGAGATGGAAAATGATTACTCTGGTTGGTTTGTCAAGTACCATGTTGATCTCGACGGCTTTGTGGCTGCGTTCCCTGCCATTGTTCATAGCTACCTAGAACATTTTACTAATGTTCGTCGGGAGTATTATGCTTTCTCTAGACTAGGCGTTATTCGTGAAGAGAACGAGGATGAGTCCTTGCTATTATTGAATGTACCAGGTAAAATCGTGTCTTATAGTCTCAAGGATGGTACTTTGAAGGAGCTTCTAGACTTGTTGCCAGATGATGAGAGATATGTGAAGCGATTACCGGGAAGTTCTAATGTTTGTGGGCCGAGGTTTACAAACAATAATGTTTTTCGCTACATTGAAAGTCTTGCTCTTGTTTGATGATAATATGCTACTTTTTTTTTTCCCGGTGCGGAAGGTAAGAACGTTTGATTGTTAGTTAAGGGAAGAACATTTGGTTGTTAGTTATAGTTAGTGACGGTTGAACTTAAGTCTTAAGGTGTTTACCACAAATATTTGAATCACTACTTTTGCTCTGTTCTTAAGTCATAAAACAGAGAAGACCGACTAGAGCTCAATAGCTTCTCATCCATGGCAATTTCACACTTACAGTCCCCTTCTTATCTGTCACCATTATTCTGTACTGCTTCTATCACCCGTAACTTTGGTTCCTACCTCTATCAGACGAATTTGGGCAAAATTTTGTGGCGGTCCAATACTGAAAGATTTGTTAGTCGTTTGCTCCGATGGTTCCGGCCATGGTGTTTCGTCTACTTAAAATGGCCAAATAAGGCCCTCAACTAACCCCAAGAGGTTTGGCCAAGTAGGTAAAAAAAGCAATTAAAGGACTTGCCCTCAAGAAGTCCCATGTTCGAATTCTCTTAGGCCAAGTAGGTACAAAAAAGCAATTAAAGGACTTGCAGTCAAGAAGTTCCCCGTTCGAATTCCACGGAGTTCAGACATTCCAAGCATCTGGGCACTAGAGTTTTGTCCGATTGTTAACTATAAAACAGGATAATTAATCAAGGTGCGCAAGCTGGTCCGGACATCCGGTTATTTAAAAAAGGGTTGAGAACCGGATTTTCTAGGCCCTGAAGAAGCAGTGAAACCTAGGATTACAGAGTACTAGAATACCTGAAATCAAGGACAAAAGCAGGAGAAAGAGAGAGCGCTTTTGCTTTTGTAGCCATAATATAGTGCTAGTATTACGGCGGCATAGAATTACTCTTGGTCGCAAAAAATTACCCATGGCCGTCAATAATTATACTCCGCACATAATGACTTGTGATCTCGCAATTCTTTGCGGGTCAAGAGTAATTATGTGCGGCCAACAGTAATTCTTCGCAGTCAAGAATAATTTTTTGTGACCAATAGTAATTCTTCGCGGCCAAGAGTAATTCTTTGCGGTCATGAGTAATTTTTCGCGGCCAGGAATAATTCTTTGTAAACTTCTAATCTCAGCCATTAGCTGCAGCCTGCAACTACTTGTTCACAATTCACATTTACGCTTTGTTCAAGTATTTTTTTGACAATAAAGAAGAACTTCATAGATAAAAGAGTCATTACATCCCATAAGTTATTACAAAGATAAGCGCAACGCACAAACAAAAAATAACAGAATACATCAAGGTACAATCTTCCATGTCAAAGAAACAAAAAAAAAAGGAAAAGTCATCCAGTGTCAAAAGGATAAGAAGTATCCACGTCTGAATGAATCCTGGAAGATGCCGCAAACTTTGCCAAAATAGATGCTTGATGTAATCTGTTACGTTCACATAGGGATAAGCTGCATAGATGAACAGACTGAACAAGAAAATAGAAATAAAAAAACAAGGGTGCTGCTGTGGTTTGGATCTCCTTAGTGCTGCTCAACTGGGAAAAAAGAGCAGAATCATTAGTATGGATGTGGATGCGTAGCATATTTCTATTCAAAGTCTAACTCACTGCCTCAATTAAAGAGAGTATAGAGGCGCAAGCTTTTGTTGAGGAAGAACGCTTTGTTCTTCAAGTATTAAAGAGCATCAAACACTGCCAAATAGCATGAATGATTATTTGTTAATCTACTTTCATTCATTTGTTAACGTTCCCCTTGTTTTGAAGTTTGCTTTGTATATTCCTGGGTTTTTGTACTCCATACCAATCTTGAAAATCAAAATGACAATCAAGTAAGTCAACTTTGCGGCGAACATCTTCGATGACGATATCAACTTTCCAGACTTAACAAACCTATGTTAGTACAATTTTGAAAATTACAGTATCTAAAATTATATAAGTTCGGCCCGAAGCTAAAATGACCTCGCTTATAATTAGGTCCCTTTAAGTTGAAATCTTGCATCCGTCCACAGCATAAGCGACCCTATTTTTCCTTTTTCACCCTTTTGAATAGCTGAATTTAGATAGCAAACATGTAGAGGTGTTTGCCAGAAGAACAAATAGAAGGAAATAGCCTGTTGAATTGTGTGGGTAAGACGAGTAATTATTCAATACTCTTAGAGTATATGAACAGTATACTCCCTCCTCTCACATAACATGTGGGTTCCAAATGTGTCTCCGTATGGGCCCCATATGTTATATGAGAGGGGGGAGTATACTGTTCATATACTTCAGGAGTATTGAATAATTTTCAGGGTAAGACTGGTCTGGATCCAACTCTTGTTTTGTTTGGGCCAAGTTGATCCAACGGTGATGAGCTACGCCACTGAATAATCCTTCCCTAACCCATGAGTCCGTGACCCTCGAGCCGGAAGGAAGGAACACTCCGTTTGGAACTCGTGGAAAGCGGGAGAAAGGAAGAAAAAAAAAAAAAAACGATTAAGAAGAAAAATTTCACTATGCATTGATAAATCTAGTTTGCCATTTTCTCAAACCGAAAAAGGGAGGAAGTTTGTTTTTGGAAACTTTCCTTCTTTTTCAATGAGTTACGTGCGAGCCCTAAGTTTTAGGGATTTGATGGGGGTGGTGGTGTTGCAATTTTTTTATTTTTTTTTATGTCATACTCAAAGCTGAAAGTTGATACTAATAAAGACACACAAGATATCTTATGACCTTTATTCAACTTGTTAGAAGATGTACCATATAACTAAAGGCAACCAATTGGGACCAGGTCAGTTGATCAGGATTCCTGCATCTGACTAGGAGGTCAGAAGTTTGAGTCTCCTTACCTGCGTATGACCCTTAGATGGTTTTTCCTTTTTTATCTCATATAAAATGACCTATTCTATTGATTGACAAAAAAAAAAAAAAAAAACACTAAAGGCGCTCAAAATACACAAAAATGCCATCAAACTTTTTATGCTGCAGGTATTTCATGCGTTGGCTTCAAGGATGGGATCAGGGGGGGTCTAGTAGCGGCGACCGCCACGACAAGAATTTTAGAAAATACAATTTTTATATGTAAAAAGAAAAATTATGCCCAACTTATATAGTTTCGCCACTATTAGATTTTTTTAGTATACATTTCGCCACTGCTAGGGTAAATTCCTGGTTCCGTCCTTGGTTGGCTTCTTTTTCTTCTTTTAAGAGATAGCTATAAACCCACTTAAATCCCACCGAAAGAGCTTTTTTGAAAGCAAAGCCGGCTTTGGGGTAAAGCCGTTAAAGCCACCGCTTGAGGCTCCCAAATTTCGACTAATTTTGGGGCTTCTTATTGTATAGCTCAACATAAAAGTGAGGCCTATATAAAAAATAAAGTAAATTACTTAAACATTTTAAGGACCCAATTCAAAGCAAAGCCCGAGTAAAAGGTCCGAAGATGAGAGATGTCTTATCATTTAAGTCTTGAAATTTTTTTTTTTTTTTAAAACGATTAACTTTCACATATTGATGAAAATCCTCAGAGAAATTACACCAAAAGAACTACGAAAATCCATTGATGCGCACACTTACCTCAAGGCAACGGACAGTTGTTTTTCAAATACTACACAACTGGTAAAAAAAAAAAAGGGTCATGATCGTGAAATTAGGTACGGAGTATCATTTTTTGTTTTCTTCTCTTTTGTGCTTATAGTTTACTATTTTTATCATGAATAATTTTCCACTAAAATGCTGTCAAGTGTCAACTTGAAACGAGTTTACTAAACAAATCAAATATTTGAGTTCGAGCTCGGCTCAAGACTCGAGCCGAGTTTAGTCATTTACTAAACGAGCCTCTTCAATCGAGCCGAGCTGAGCTTTTGTCGAGCGAGCCGAACTCGCGAGCTGCTCGGTTCGTTTACAGCTCTACCCAGAGTCTTCTTTAACTGCAAAATTTTGCGGGTCTCGAGACTAAATGTGTGGACCATAGTGTAATGTGTGGTGGGAAGAGACTTGGGGCACCATCACGTGATGTCGCAATGACAATGAATAATCTCTCCCAACTCTCGTACAGGAGTAATTTGTGACCGTTGAAAACAAACAGCCACGTAAGCTGGGGAAATAATTGAGATAAACTTTTGTCAACACATTATACTATCTTCACTGCTTATAATTATTCAATGTTTACAAAAGGTTTTTTCTTTTTAACCAATATTGTATATATTAGCGGGGTGTCTGTAGATTAGTCCATATGGAGTTTTAGAGGATATTCATAGCCCTGATTCCAAACGCTCACGACGGGGCTCAAACCCTAGTCTTCCGCACGGGGAGGACAGGAGCCCATTGGTGTTTACAAATGAATTGGATCTTCTCAAGTCTCTAATTTGGACTGAACGAGACCATTCAAATATGAATTGTCCACTGCTGTAATTCGTATATAAGCAAATTCGAACCATGGATTATACCAATATTGTCTAGATTTGGACTGTCCCATCTAATCCAAAACTTAGACCCGAGAGAATTCGAACCTGTTTACAAACTAGTTCGGGCTGTTGGGCGTTTATTCCAAATTTATTTACAATTTAATTCTCTTTCCTTTCCACTAAATATGGTCTCCGTGCATGCTGCAACACAATCTAAAAAAAAAAAAAAGCAAAGAAAATCGGTTGGAGCACTAATTACCTCCTTTTTGTCGAAGTGAAAATGCAACCTAACCTTCTTTTTTGATAATAAAAGAACTTCATAGATAAAAGAGTTATTACCCACGAAAATAACGCGAAACATATACGCCCCCGGCCTTGTGATTGAGATGCGCAGGCGTGTCAGGACCGTGACGTGATTCAAACGTGAATTAGGTTAGAGAGCCTGATTCTGACTTCTGAACAAGCGAGTTGTGCGCGGTACATGAAATCCACCGCCGGTTCTTTTTTGCCTCAATGGAAGAGGACTTTACCATTTTCTCGAAGTGATGTTGAGAGAGGAACGAGCGCGGTACTCGAACCTTGTAAACACCGTAGGAATGGAAAACGCTCGGGATTTTCCATTGTTGAAGAGATGAGCACGGTGCTCAAACGTAGAGAATGTCCGTCTGAAATGGAAATGCTCCGGATCTCCATTGTCGGGAATAATAAAAGTTACATATGCCGAAACTGAAAGTGTAGAAATATAAACATAGTGTGGCCGGAACCGAAAGAAAGATAATTGAAGGAAGAGCTTGAAGTTGTGAATTGATTTGGAGGCTGCTTTTTCTCTTCTCTGTTTCTTGGATCATGGTTCACAACCTCCATAGTAACATATTTGTAACTAATTATTGCCAAGTGTCCCATGGCCATATCTATCTATCTATCAATATACTAAGGAGGAAAAAATTATTGGGTGTTCTTAAGGCACTCTCAAGGAATTATTGAGTGATTTTATCTTATTTATTTTTTTACAATTGTGAATTAATTTAATTTACACTTTAAAATTTTAATTCATCAAAGGAGATATAAGTCTTCATTGTAAAAGCGGGAACAACGCTTTGGTTCCAACTTGCATGGTTCAACCAATCTATTATGAAAAACACACATAGCAGTACCCATTCGATGCGCGAAAACGGAAAAAGGAAAAAAAGAAATCAAAGTGAACCTTTTTTTTCTATTGTCCCTTGCATCGAATGTGTATTGTATTGCACGTGGGTTGGATTTTGGGGTTTCTTAATATATGTAAGGTAAATGGAAATCACATTTTTTTTAGTGTTTTTGTTTATTTCAATTTTTAATTGGTCATGATTTTTTATTTATACTTGGAAAAGTACAATAAATTATTTTAACTACTAGCATTGTGTCCCGTTAGATGTCCGAAATAATGAATAAATTTCACCCCAATTTTTCGCTGCCCCGTGCATAGAACGGGACACGACGCTAGTTTTGTGCTACTGGTGCCATGGTTTCATGGGGACAAACCAAACCATAATCCTTGAATCCACGTTTTCACATTCTGGAAATCAATTCACTGCAACCTTGGCAGGGAAAAATTCATGCTCTGCTCCCCTTTTGTTACCAAGTACCCATCGTGGCACGTTTTATTGAACGGTCATTTTTTGGTACAAACAAAACCTAAAAGCATAAGTTAAAGGAGTTTGAATTTGTCGGGCTTTCTAAACACACGCGCTTACTAGCAGTGATGGATCCATAAAATGCACGTTTTACAATAATAGTCCAAAAAACAATTGTCAAAGTTGGCGGGGGCTTGCAGAAACAAACTTTTTGAACACACGTACCCTTTGCGCCATACATGGGAGTAAAGGACTCGTTCCAACCATATGCACCACAAATTGGTCCCATCAATGGTGAAATTATTGCGGCTCTCTCTCTCTAGGGTTTCATCCCTCTTCTCTACCTTAGTTAGGGTTTTACGTAGAGCTGCTCAAAAAATCCGGTGAACCGTGAAATCAATCCGGACCGAATCGATCCGTACCTTTTGAATTTTGTCCGTGGATTAATGGTCCGGACACAGATTGAAAAATTAGAAAACCGTGACTCGCGGTTCGGTCCACGGATTTTCATTACAAAACCGTGGATTAACCGAACCGGACCGTGAGATATTTATTTTATATAAATAATATATATATATATATATATATATATATTTATATATTTATATAATAAATTGTTAGTAATGTTAACACTTTTTTCTACTAATTTTAGTATTTTATCTTAATAATGGGATATAGTATAGATGTACATAAAATATAGGGAATAAATCGTAGTTTTTTCGTATAAATAACAGATAACCCTAGTTGAGTTTCATTAGTTCGTTTATTTTTCAGTTCTTTTATGTTATGTACTATAATGATACAATCCTACTAGTGTTTAGATTCTTTTGAATCTGATTTTTGAAGTAGGCTTTTGATAATTTATGTAATAAGTACTTTCTGATAGTGTTAAACTTTATTTTGAATGTAACATTCTTCCCTTTTAGTATGGGATATATGTTTGACCTTTATTTTTGTTAAAATCAGTGGACAAAATCGTAACCGATCCGCGAGTCACGAATCGGATTGGAACCGAACCGTAGGACTTTTGGTCCGGACATAGATTTCATTTTGTAAAAACCGTGACTAGCGGTTTGGTCATTGGATTCCTAGAAATCCTAACCGAACCGGACCGCGAGCAGCCCTAGTTTTACTTTTACTTTTACCTGGTTCATTCTTGTTTTGCTCTGGTTTCAAACTCTTCCTCCGGTTCACTCGTCGACTCTCGTCTTTTTTCACTTTTCTTGGCCACAGCTTCGGCCTTCGGGGAGGTGGGGCCGCCGCCCTCCATGTCCACCTCCCCTCCCTCTTTGTCTCGTTGTCCACCCATCCTCAACCGTAGGCCGGTCTTCCAGACTGGATCCTCTGCCTCCTTAACCTTTCCATCGCCTATCACTGACTGCCGCAACTATTTATCCTCACCGCTTCTCCCCCGCCGCAAACCCATCTTTCCACTGTTCTTTCCCCACCATTCCTCCCCCTGAGTCTATTTTGGGTCAGATCTGACCTTAGGTTGATGTTGGGTGGCTCGTGCCCCCTCCGGCAAATAAAGCCACCAGATGCCGACGGCGGCTGCTACGGAGCTTATTTTCTCTTCCGGGGAAGCAGCTAGAATGTGAACTCATTTTCATTCGGCAACTCAGTGGGGAACTCAGTGTTTTTGGGTTCCTTTTAGTTGTTTTTTTTCCCTCTATTTTTTCTGTTTTTCCAGTTTTCGTTTATTGATTGCATCTGCGGTGATCATTGTGTAATGGTTTGAGCTGGTTTCATTCTCGTCTTTTGATGTAATCGGTGCCAGAGTTGTATTGGTCTGAGTCTCCCTAAGATCCGGCTGTGTGTGGCGGTGGACAATAAGTTCTTGGTATTTGGCTTTAACGACTCGATCCGACAGAAGAGGCGTGCAGTTTTTCGTGAGCTATATATGGGTGAATCAACCAGTTGGTGTTTACTCCGGCAGGAGACCTGTACTTTTCTTTAGTTGTTTCTTAGTTGTTGTTGTACTTTTCTTTAGTTGTTTCTTAGTTGTTGTTGGTTTTTTTTTCAGATTTCAGCTATGCTTAATGTTTACTGCATGTTTGAGTTAGGGGTCCGTTGGGACTCTTTACTACTTGGACCTAGATTGGTTCTTAATCTAGGCATTTCGTTGGTCCTGCTTCTGCGCTTCTGTAGAGGGTGCCTACGTCGAAGTCTTAGTAGTTTTGATTCATTCTTATTTCATTGATGAAATCTGTATTATCTTCGGACTTTAATATGCTATGAAATTGACAGTTTCAAAAAAAAATGATGAGATTATTCAGTTATTTTAGAGCAATAAATATTTTTTTGGGGCAATCCCACCCTCCATCACTGCTTTGGAAACACCAATAATGTTTTCACCATTTAACAAATTTGGATGAATATATCTGCACATTCTAATGAGTACTACTATCCGTACCGACCAAAATCATACCGAAATCGTATCGACGGCCGCGGCCGGCCGTCTCCGGCCACCGGACAGCCGATCCGAACAGACCAAAAATTCTAAAAAAAAAAAAACCGAGGGGGCCTACGCGAGAATCAACGGCATCCGATGTGCGTAGGTGCTTGGATCAAGCACCCTATTTTTCGTGTATATATATATATATGTGCATATATATACACACATCGGATGCCGTTGATTCTCGCGTGAGGCCCCCTTGGTTTTTTTTTATAGAATTTTTGGACGGCTCGGATCGGTATATATATACACGAAAAATAGGCTTGATTCAAGCACCTACGCACATCGGATGCCATTGATTCTCGCGTGGGCCCCCTCGGTTTTTTTTATAGAATTTTTGGACGGCTCGGATCGGCCGTCCGGTGGCCGGAGATGGCCGGCCGCGGCCGTCGGTACAATTTCGGTATGGTTTTGATCGGTACGGCAATCATTTTCGCATTCTAATTATACTTTTAATCACAAGATTCTTTCACAACATCATGCGAAACACTATTCTGGACTCCCGTGGTCCAAATCTATACTTCACTCCCCCTTCACTCTGATGATTAACTTATGCATCACAATTTTTTGGTTTTATTTTTATTCAATTTTTTTTTGCTTTTATTAGTTTTACGCCAAATTTTTATATAATATGGGTGAGTAGGACGAGAGGAATCGAAAAAGTAAAAAATTATGACTTTTAAACAAGTACTTTGAGAAATATTCAAGACAAAAATCCAAAAACTGAAATTTTTAACTTTTTTTTGGATATTTCCCAAAATACTTGTGTAAAAGTTAAAATCTTTTACTTTTTCAATTTTTCTCGTCCTTATTCATCCATATCATATAAAAGTTTGACGTAAATTAACAAATGCAAAAAAAATTTTTTGAATAAAGACAAAATTAAGAAATTATTCTGCATAAATTAATCACAAGTGTAAACAACTTCCGAAGACAAATAATTATTCAGTGCCCCGGAGCGTGGTGGCATCCCCTCGTCCCGTTAATTCTTTGCCTACTTCTCACCCCATCAACATCTCAAGAAAGCATGCACATTGGAGTAATGGGTCCCAAAAGTCTAATTAGGCACCTAACTTATAATGGAGACATGAATACATATTCACCGTACCGGTGCTGGTTAATTTACTCTCAACTTCATGCCCACCATCTTATTAACAATTGCAGGTACCTTTTGCAGCGTCTGGGAGTGGAGGAAGCCATAAGAAGCCATAACTTTTGAGAAGGGAACTCATGCGTGGATCGCTGAGTCAACCTTGGCTGCCGGAATCAATTGGGGCTAGATTAGTTGTCAAGATTCTTGCATTTCACTAAGAGGCCAGAAGTTTAAGGCCTTGTTCGTTTAGCATATTTACTTTGTTTTAACTTTATTTTTCAATCATTATCCTATACTTTTTTCCAATCATTACCCTATTACTCCAATTATTAATTTCATTTATCTCTCTATCTCTCTCCAATCATTACCCCTCCCTCTAATCATTACCCTATTTCTCTTTCCACCTACTACCAAAACAAAAATACCCAAATGTGCTAAACGAACAAGGCCTAAGCCTCTCCACCTGCATCTGCGTGTGAGTGTTCTTTTCTTTCTTTGTTTATACCATATAATGAGTTCATTTCTTGTATTAGTTGAATTGTTAGGCTTGATTGTCTCGTGTACTCTCACAATTGATGTAGTGTCTCAGGTTTGTACTATGTACTTCATATTTGATGTAAAATGATCGTTCGGTACGGGAGAGACTTTGATTTTTATGTTTTCAAATCAATGCCTGGTAGTTATATATTTCTATTCAATTAAGGGCAGCGGGTCTTGTACACTTAGACTTGTGCACTCTTTTATTACTAGTTAATTTAATTTCAACTCCTTTTTACCGAAAATAATAATAATATTCACCGATGCTTAAAAGATACGGAGTATAATTCTCAGAGAACCTTTCCATTTTTGGTGAATGGTGTGCATTAAACAATGAGGTGCTTCAATCCCATCCATAAAAGTGTCTTTTTCTCTTTTGCTTTCTTCCATTAATTAGCTATAATAGACTACACGTGTATCACCCCCATTGATAATTATTGCACCAACGATAGGGTATTTGTAGACTTTAGGCCAGTTTGGTTACTGCAATGAATAAAGAAAAGTAAAATGTTTGGTCCTAATTGGGACTCCCGTAAATACGTTATGCGATTGGTCTTCAAGAATTAATCGAGATACGTTTGAGTTGGCCCAGACATCTTAGTTATCGAAAAGAAAAAGGAAAAATAAAAATAATCTGTTTTCTAAATTTTTTCATTATGTTTCATGGTATGTGAGACCACATATTCAATTCGACGGTTGTGACTCTATAAAGGTTTGTATCATGATTCATTTCTGCCATAAGGGTGGGAGTTCTAATAATTCGAGGGAGGAGGAGATGAACGTACAACAAATGGCAGTTGGTGGAGGACATCTAAATCAGAGATATCCGCTCGAGTCACATTAAGAGTCGATGAGTGATCAATTGCTTTTTTTTTGGGAATAAATCAACAAATTCTTTGGGGTAATCATGATTTCAATTGTTATTTGACCATGTTCTAATTATCATGGCTTCAATTGTTATTTAACCATGTTCTAATTATTAGGAGATTAGTCATTTGACTGATGCCAAATGATATAACTCCTTAAGCTAAAATTGGGCCCATTCATTATGAGTTCTTTATTCAAATAAACCATACTACAAGAGAGGATATTTTCCATGGAGTGTGTATATATATATATGATTTTTTTTTTGGTTGTTGAATCCAAAATGGCAAATGAATAAGAAAAAGGAGAAAAACAAAATCTGATTTCTTGGTATTGGAAACGTTTTCAGGCACCAATTATGTATGAGACTGTGAGGGTATGACGCATCAAGGTGCCAATACCGACTAAAAATCTCCAAATAACGTTTTTTTTTAATTATATATAAAACCTATATGTTTGGATCAATTTACGCGCACCACGACTAGTCCTAAGAGATCAATCCCGTCGTCCACTTACGGGGTCCCAATTAAAGTCAGAATAAAGTTCTGCATGAACTGACCTCAAAGGAGTTAAATCATTTAAGAAATTATGAACTCGAAATAATATAAGAGAGCAAATTTCTAAGTTCCAGGCCGTCGCCACTACTTGAGTTCAAATAATTTGTGTGTTCATATCCCTCCAAAATATTGATAATTTTAAAGAATCAGATAGGCTATCAGTTATCAGTCTCTAAAAAAGTCATTTTCACTACCATTCAAGTGATTGGAATAGAATACTATCCAATGATTAGAACCTATTAATTTCCTACCATTCAGGTTCTGCGGAGAGAAATGCTGCAGCTAGAAGTGACCTCGATCTTTGGAAGTTGAGTGCATACACGAGGTTTTTCACACACACAAACAAAAAAAAAAAAAAAAAACCAAAACAACGCCCGTTAAAAAGTGGCCGGACGCACACCTTGATTAATTTTCTCCATGTTCCACTCAAATGTCATTCATGCCGGAATTAATGAAAAATTATTTTGGTTATGGCTTGAACTCGAGAATTGGACCGTAATCATTGTGTTGGCTACACTAACCACCAGGACTAACCCTCGACATTTTTACTTGAATACTTATCAAAACACCCCTATCAGAATTGTAGAGATGAGATCCGAGCCGTCTGAACGGTACTGCGCGCACCAAAATCCTATTCGAACGAGCACATTGACTAATCCCCTCTTCCGTTCTACTCAAATACCATTCACATTGAGACTACAAAAAGTTGTAAATTTTTTTTTTATAACCTGACCCAAAAAATCGAACCCAAACAAAATGTGACGGCAGCGCCTCCTCACTGACCGTCCAATTTTTACTAGTAAAACGAAATAGCCCCGTTCCAGAAATCTTCTTAAAAAATAAGCAGCTTATTTCACATTTTCAAACTAAAAAATAATGTAAATGAAAAATAATTTTTTAATTTTTTTTGTACCGTATTAAAGATCTTGATGAGATCTATCAAACAAGATCCATAGTGGTAGAAAAATTATTTGGATAAGCACATTATTTTTGAGCTTGAAATTGCCTTCTTAAAAAATAAGCAGCTTTTTGCTGTTCTGGAACGGACCTAAGTACTTTACCAAAACGAACATTTCTCCGAAAAATCGAAATAGAATCCCCCGTAACGTCTCTCTCTCTCTCTCTCTCTCTCTCTCTCTCTCAAACCTCTAGATCTCTCGTCTGCCCTCAGATCTCCCAAAACCCTAGGGTTCCATCACCTCATTCTCCTCCTCTCAATCTCTCTCCTCCCCCCCCCCCCTGCCGAATCGTTTTCCCGACGATCGACCTCGGCTTGTTTCCAATTCCGAGTCTTTTTCGATTATTGGATGCGCGGTGGTTGCGGTAGGTGGCGGGTGCATGTTTCGCGTGAGATAATTGGGAGAGAAAACAACAAGGAGGAGAAAATAAGTTACCAGAAAAGAACCAAGGAGAAAAATCGGTGTCGGTGGGGCGAATGCGGCTGATCTTTTTTGACGATCCGGCGCCGTTTGGGAATTTCTAGGGTTTACTCGATCTGATTCGGAGGACGAGAGGGAGAGGAGGACGGATCGATCGCAGCCGCGGATTTTGTGAGAGATGCAGCAAGATCAGAGAAAGAAGGTTACTTTTTTCGCGATCTCGTTTCTCTCTCTCTCTAGAATTTCATTTGTGTTTAAGGGAAGAGGAGATCTTTTTTTTGTTTTCTTATTTTGATAACTTGGGGTCTGGGCCAGCTTACGCGCACCTTCACTAAGCCTAGGGCCAGTCCGCCGCCCCCCATTTGCAGGCAGTCCAATTAAAGCCGGAGCAAGAAAGAGGAGATCTTGATTGAACTTACTATATGTGCGAATTTCTAGGGTTTTTTCGTTATTGCCGAAAGTGCATGTTCTCGGTTAGGTAGGAGTATCGTTATTTTTAATGCAAAAGCTCTGGTTTTTAGTTGAGTTGGGTAATTTTTAAGCTTTTTTCAATTTTATTGTATATCTCGTGAAATAGAGTTTATACTCAGATTGTGCTTTATTTGGCTGCTGAAAGATTTTTTAGATAGCGGGAAGAAATGGGATTTTTCAATTTTAGATTTTTAGTGTATTTGAAGTACTCGTTGGATCTCTCTCTCTCTCTCTCAATTAAGATTACAATTTTTTGGTGTTTCTTTTTGTGGTTTTTGAAAGACAGAGCAGGATCAGAGAAAGAAAGTTATTACATTTAAAGATTGAGCTAACGATTTCGCTGATTGTCTTCTTTTCGCCATCTTTGAAAGACGGAGCAGGATCAGAGAAAGAAAGTTATTACATTTAAAGATTGAACTAACGATTTCGCTGCTTGTCTTGGTGTGTGGAGTTTAGTTAAGAGTCTTTATGTGTGTGTGTACATCAATACATAAATATCGATAGAGAACTTTTTGATTGAGGATCCATTTGGTTTCTGAGATTTTGATACATAATTTGGAGTGTAATTCATTGGATGTTAAAGTCAGACCGGGAACAACTAAAATGGGTGATTTGAATGCATTGAGATAGGTTATTTTTAGGTGAGTTGGTTGTTTGAAAAAAAACTTGATTATTTGGCTACAATTCAAAATTGTAGAAGGTTAGTTTTTGCCCTTTACTTTCTTCCACTAGTATTTTCACATATCTGATTTGGTCGATGTTGAAAGATAGAGGAGCTCTTGTTTGAACTTACTAGGTTTTTTTTTTATCCTCCCTGAATTCATTTCATCTGCCGGAATTATGTATGAGTTTGGTAAATATCAGTGTGTATTCTGTCTTTGGATAGTAGTCTATAAGCTATATGTTTTAAGATGGCTTTCGGCATGATAATTTTGTGCAATGACAGTTTCGGTGAGCTCTTAATAATTACATGATTTACATTGGCTATCATATGGGAATATACTCTGGCTATCTAATCAAGCGTTGTTCACTTGTTCATTAGACTGCTTTATTGTGTTGCGTGACTCACCTTTAGTAACTTGTGGATACTGATGAATGAGATTCTTTTCTTTTTACGTGCAGAGTTTGAAAGAGATGGATTTCTTCACCGAGTATGGGGATTCAAATAGATACAAAATTCTAGAAGTTATAGGGAAGGGAAGCTATGGAGTTGTTTGTGCGGCAATCGACACCCATACAGGAGAAAAAGTGGCTATAAAGAAAATAACCGACATTTTTGAGCACATATCTGATGCTATTCGAATCTTACGGGAGGTCAAGTTACTCAGACTTTTACGGCACCCTGATATCGTTGAAATAAAGCGCATCATGCTGCCACCTTCAAGGCGAGAATTCAGAGACATTTATGTTGTTTTTGAGCTGATGGAGTCTGACCTTCACCAAGTCATCAAAGCAAATGATGACTTGACGCAGGATCACCATCGGTTTTTCCTCTACCAGATGCTACGTGCTTTGAAGTATATGCATACAGGTTACACTTTTTTGGCAATATGTAGAGTTTACCAGTTTTTATGTGTCGTGAGCATTCTTTCAGGGCCATCACTGATTTATACCCTTTTGGTTTCATGCACGTCGTTGATTTTTGAGTTCCCGTGGCCCTGATGCCCTGTCTTTTTTGTGGGATCTATTGTGACTTAAAGCTCTTTGGTTGCAGCAAATGTGTACCATCGGGATCTTAAACCAAAGAATATATTGGCAAATGCAAATTGCAAACTGAAAATATGTGATTTTGGACTAGCAAGAGTTGCATTTAATGATACACCGACGACAATATTTTGGACGGTATGTCATTCTTATAACTTGCCATGCAACGTTTTGCGAGGAGAATTATTATGTCTACCTATGTGGTAACATTGTACTTCTCTAGCAATCTTAAGGGCTGCAATGCTGCATATCATTTAGTTTTCAAACTCCGTCTTGGGATTTCTTCCCGAATGTGTGGACCTCTTTTTGTTATTTGACATTTATTCTGTTTCTGGGTGTGCTTTGCAGGATTACGTTGCTACAAGATGGTATAGAGCTCCTGAGCTGTGTGGATCTTTTTCCTCAAAGGTATGGCAATCTCTTGCATGTGCTGTGTGTTTATATTCAGACAAATGGCAACATGGGCGGGTTATGGTCTATGGATTCACAGTTGGAAAATAGTGGTTCATTATCTTTTGGTCCATCTTTAGACGGATCTATTCATTATAAAGTAGACCGACTTGAAGATGCTGCCCCTGTTTTTTGTGATTCTATTTTCTATATGGCTAGGCATATCAGTTACCTATTTTTTGTCTTAAAACTTCGTTTGTATTTCTGTGTTTTGCGTGTGGATTAAACTACTGTTGGAAAGAATACTGAATCTGTCTTGTTGTGTCCTTGGTCTAGTGTACCATTTAATTCTGTGAATTGCTTGCATATCTACATGGATGAAGATCCTTTACGAGCTACTGTGTCAAATGATTGGCATCCTCCTCCCCCCGGGTGCAACTCTTATGCGGCATTGGGATTTGGGGATATTCTTTTCAAAAAAATATTTATCTCATCAATTGCACCACTATCATTTTCTACATTTTGCCGTCAGTGGCATGTCCCCGTTTTGATACTGTAATGTTAAATGTATGAATTTGTCATATATAACTAAGCATAAAGCTATGATTTAAAAAGAAAAACCTAAGCATAAGGCCAAAACATGGAAAAATATTCATGCAACCGACCCCTAATGATTGGTTTCGCACATAATTCTTAATCTGGGTTGATTTTTGCCACACCCAAGGCTTAATCTGGGTGGGTTTTGCCATATTGCTAGGGATTTTGCTGTAAGCTTCCAGGTACGGCTTCTGTTAACTAGGACTAGGATATGCTATACAACCAACTCTTTTGTGGAAGCCAGTTCTGTCTTTTCCTTCATAGAATCAGGCTGGCGGCTGACCTTTCCAATGTCGTGAATCAAACTGATTAACCTTTTTTACATTGATGTACTTATTGCTTTATTCTTTTCCTAAATGGCGCTAAGCCTCGTTTTTAAAGGTCTTCTTGGTCCTTGTCCTCTGACATCTCCCTCCTTTATGGTAAAATCTTTTTCGTTGGGTATTCCACATGATCAAACCTCATAAACTGTTTTTTTTGTTTTTTTTTAACTTCCAATTGCTACTTCATTTCTTTTTTATTGCTTAGATACCAAGTTCCATCGTTGTGCTGTGACTTATACATCTTGTGACCTCTTTTGTGGAACATGGATCTTCTTGGTGTGTATCTTGACGATGCGGCATCGTAAATCAAAAACCATTTTCAATGTTTCGGACTGTTTATTCTTCTTTTTGAGACAGTATTCCCCAGGGTGATAGATGTTCTCACAATTTGAAAATTTAAGGCGCTCGATGTACATGCATTGAGCATGCTATAATTGCAGTCATACCACTTTTTGAATACTTAATATAACATTTGCCTCTGGTTATATACTCAAAGTTGACGAGTGAAAATGGGGGTTAAGGTGAATAGGTGTTTCACTTGCTTTAACATTTCTACCATTCTCAATGCCAATAGTAAGGGCTATGGCTGTAATTATGCATTTATTTATGTATGAAATGCATCTGAGTGCCTAGATTAAAATAATTCTTGTTCAGGGAGGACTATTGAATTCTCCTGGAAGTTGAAATTTCTGTCCTTCAGGTAACTGTGTCAGGTCTTGTGTCATTTTCTTGAACGGGCTTAATTGTGGTGTGATTTATATTATTCTTGTATTAATTTACGTTGGCACCTGGATTGCAGTATACACCTGCTATAGATGTTTGGAGTATTGGCTGCATCTTTGCGGAAGTATTAACGGGGAAGCCATTGTTTCCTGGTAAAAGTGTCGTGCATCAGCTAGATTTGATCACCGATCTTCTTGGGACTCCTGCCTCGGATACCATTTCCGGTGTATGGAACATTATTCTGCTTCTTTTTCTTTTTTTCACTCTGATTAGATTTTAAATTTTGTTTAGAACTTGTTTTAAAAGCTCCACATTAACACAGGTTCGGAATGAGAAGGCCAGGAGATACTTGACAAATATGCGGAAAAAGCAACCTGTTTCCTTGGTTGAGAAAATTCCCAATGCAGATCCTGCAGCACTGCGATTATTGCAAAGGCTATTAGCATTTGATCCCAAGGATCGACCGACTGCTGAAGAGGTACAATGTAGCAAGAAGCTTTCTGCTTCTTACTGAAAATGATAATATGCATACAAATTTTGATGTATTTGGTTTATTAGGCGTTGGCTGATCCTTACTTCAAGGGCCTAGCAAAAGTTGAGAGGGAACCTTCTTGTCAGCATATCTCGAAGCTGGAGTTTGAGTTTGAGAGGCGACGGGTGACAAAAGAAGACATACGGGAACTAATATTTCGAGAGATACTAGAATATCATCCTCAGTTGCTTAAAGATTACATGGCTGGAAATGAAGGCGCAAATTTTCTTTATCCCAGGTTCAGAATTTCACTCACTGAAATATTTATACTGTATATAGATTTTGTATCATTATTCTGTATTTTATGCTTGTTTCCTGATATAACTTAGTTCTATATCAATTACCTGCAGCGCTACTGGTCAATTCAGAAAGCACTTTGCTTATCTTGAGGAAAATGATGGTAAAACTGGGCCAGTAATTCCTCCAGAGAGGAAGCATGTCTCTCTCCCTAGGTAAGACTATCTATTTCTCTTTCCTTCTCCATCTCTTTACCCTCCCCCAGTCCCCCTGCCTGCTGTAGTAGGTACATGCCGCAATAAAAGTTACTGCAAGTAATATATGTGGCCTTCCTTCAGTGCATTTGCGCTCGTTCGGCAAATCCCCTGCAAAAACAATTGACCAATGGCTTTGGAACACGTGTCACGTAACCATCAATGCTCATGATCTCCATTGCTTTTGGTGCAACTGCAAAAATCAGTTGTTTTGCCAAATTAGCATTGAACCACTGGAGCAACATTTCTAAGGAATATAATACGACACTATAGCAAGTTTTGGCAATGGTATTGCCAAAATGGCATGAATTAGTGGAGATGCTCTTATTTCCTAGCGTTGGAAAGGTTTTTACACTAAACATGCTATTCCCTCCTTCCCATTCTTTGTGGTCGCAGGTCTACAGTTAACTCAAGTACAGTACCTCACAAAGCAGATCCTAGTTTTCCCTCACTTCGTAGTCAGCAAGTTACAGAGGCATGTAATAGTGTTAGAGTAGCAGATACAATTTCGGGGAACTTCGTGAAACCATCACGGCCTCCACCTAAGGTGCCTGCAGGTATGGATTTTATTTTTCATTACTGGTTCCTTCTCCCTCACCCCCCAGCACGCGTATTCTTGTTAAGTTGCTTATGTAATGCAGTACAGTATGACTTTGACTTGAGGCTTTCATTTTGTGACAATTTATTTTCGACTACAGGCCTATTGTGAAATGTTGTTTCTGAGTTGAGGTCAGAGTTTTGTTGTTAAAAATATGATGGTGGATTGCTTGATATTATGATATTATCACTAGATGAAAGGGGGAAGATACTTTCAGTAGAATTGTGTTCGAATTTGTTTCTTTACTATCGTGTTGAAAAGTCGTGAAAAAATCTGTGGGGTTCACCACCAGACATTTGCATACATGGGTATTAAACCTCTAAATGGGACGGAAATAGAGGAGCTCATGTAGCTCTTCCATTATTTGACTTGGATTTCGTTCTTCTAACCTCGTTTACTAGCTTCACATGCTTTATGTTTCCATTTTCGATTTTTGTTTCATTTTTTGTTGTTTCCTCGATCTATTATTTCGGAAAACTTCTGCTAGATTGTCATTTCAATCTTCGGGTGTTGATTGAGCTGTTCTTTATCAACTTAAACCTATCTAACATCTCCGTGTACTTTCCAGCCAAACCTGGAAGAGTTGTGGGACCAGTTCTACCTTACGAGAGTAGCCAAAACGTCAACGGTTCCTATGATTCAAGAGTGTTTTCCCGAAATGGCATCATCCCCCCTCAAGGCATCTCTCCACATTATGTAAATAGGACTAACACTGTAAATCAACAAAAGTCAGGGCCAGAAGTCGGTAGGGATTCTGCACAATACAACACGGCAGCCAAACCTTCCCCTCAGATGGCCATTGACATCAACTCCAACCCGTATTATCACCAGCCACAAGTCAAATCTAGCCAATTGAACGATCAAATCGCGATGAATGCGAAACTGCTGCAGGAGCAATCGCAATTGGGTGCGATTGGGGCTGCAGCGGTTGCTGCTGCTGCTCGGAGGGAGGTTGGAGCTGTTCAATTTGGATTGTCTTAGTGGGATTTATTTTCTTTGTATCTTGATTGATCTCTGATTAAGTTGAAATGGTCCACACAAGCGAGTGTTAGTTTTAGTTACTAATTATTGTGTCCCTGTAAAAATTGTATGAGTTGAATAATTGAATTTAATGGAAATAATTGCTTTATTCTTCCAATTACCTTTCGGATTAGATTGTTTCTTCTATGATCTCCGCGAGATCCGCGTTCGTGTACAGATCTTTATTTTGTGATAACCCAAGCAATATGAAAGAAAAGAAGACCGATTGGAGATTTGACCTATGTTTTGTTCCTTGATATGCAATGACAGCAAATATTGCCCATATAAGCACTTATGAACAAATTTGTATTCAAAGTCCCAAACGGAAACTAATCGCAATAAACGCTATCTTGTAGGCTACACATGTTTGTGATTGGAACAGAACTGAAGTGACTTTAGAGACACTAATCTTGGATGCCCAACGTCAACTCTCCTCTTAAATGCCAGAACATGAGCCTACAAAGCATTGTTAACAAGCTTGATATTGTTCAACCAAATCCATGGTCCAAAAATCATAAGAGAAAAAACAGCGCAAAATTCGTCTAAAGCATATCTTCTATGGCTTATCCTGCTTCAGGCTTTCTGGAATACTGCACCTCCAGATTCCGGCCAATGCGCTGCCGAAGATAGAGTGACAGACACTGGAAACAGCACATGGTACTGCAGTCAATGGGTTTCCAAAGTGCTGAGTGGCAAGAACTACCCCAAGCACCGAGTTCTGAAACATAAACAATGATAAATCAGAATTCTCAAGTTTAGGCGATTAGGTGATTGTTAAGATGTCGTCACAAGTTTAATGTAGTGGAATTCTGTAAACGATACGGTGAGGTTGTGTTCGGATCCTAGATTCATGGAGGGATTCATAGAGGTAAAGGGAAAGGAAAAGGATAGGAAACTCAAAAATACATTTAGCTTCTTCACTTCATGATCTTATATTCTCTTTACCAAATAAATCCCTCCATAAATCCATGATCCAAACACAAACTTAATGGACCAAAGACTGGCTTAGAAATCCTCCCTATTATGAAATGATCCCTTACCTGCATGCCAACCTCGATAGAAATCGTTCGGGAGGAAGATGAATCAAGCCCCAACATCCTTGAAAGCATATAGCCAAAGAAAAATCCAGATGCATGAAGAAGGGCAGCAGCTAGGATCACTTGTCCACCAGATGTGAGGATCGCTGAAGCACTCTGGGCAATAGCTTTTCCACATAGAACAGCCACAGTTGCAACGGCAATTGGTGGCATCAAGGGAGAAACAAAATTAACCAGACTTTGAAAATACTGATTTAGAAAGGCCCCAGCCAACACGGGAAGAAGTACAACCTGCATGATTGGATTGAATCTTGATCAAAAAGATTAAAAATGACAAGACCAAAGAAAGTGATAAGTGAGAGTCAAAGAGTGCAAAACATCACCTGCAACGTGGACATAAGAAGTCCAACCGCATCAACCGCAACGAATTGTCCAGCAAGTTTGGCAGTGAGAAACGGGGTCATGATCTGTAACAGTTGAGCTTAAGATGTAAACATAGTAGCCTTTCAGTCCATGGCATAAAGTTAGTATGTACACCATTTTAAGGCTAAGACATAGTGCTCTTGTAAGGCTACGAAATCAGAATGTGTCCTGTCCACGTATGAAGTAAGAACTAAGAAACGATACATGAAATAGTTCAAATATTTTCCGTAGGTCAATAAAGTGAAGCTACGGTACATGAAATAGTTTAAATCCTATCCTAAATGGAGTTTCCAATTACATGAAGAGCAATGTCATATTTTGCAATCCGAAAACCAAATATTAGAAGGGAACCAATATAGGGCAACAGTGTTGATTTACCCACCACGGCTGATAGGGTACTTGCAGCCGTCATCAAAACTGAAAGGGCAACATTTCCACTGGAAATGACTAAGATTATCAGGACTCCTGCCCAAGTTAATTACACTGAAAGAAATCGATGGTGCTATTTTTGAAAGCTTACATACCGTGCAATATAAGTGACAATGTTACTTGCTGTACCTGAAAACATTCAAACACAAAAACGATCAAACGCAATGAGCAAGAGAATAGAAAGAGCGTCGCAATAACCAGAATATACTACACACCGCCTGGGCAGCATCCAACCAATATCAAGCCAGCTGCATAATAGGAAGGCAGCCTTAGGAATTTGCTGACAAAGTATGCTGATAATGGCATCACCTGAAATCAGGAAATCAGTCAGCCAGCTTAACACTTTTACCATTATTTAACACAAAATGATAAAAGGCTTAGACTCATTAATCAGGAGCAAGGATCTATTGTTAATAACTTAACACCAATCAATAAATTTGGGAAACATCAAATCTTAAGATATAGAAATCATAATGGTCTCCAAATGGATGCACTTTCAATTATGTATTGAGATTATAGGTTGAGGCTTATGTTTTTTTCTCTGATAAGTACCATCTTTTATAGAAGCTCAAACACATTACACGATCTTAGGGGCATTCCCCTGCAAAAACAAGACAAAACTATACAACTTTATGAGGCCAAAAATCTGTGTCAACAGATAAAACAAATCAGAAAAACGAAAAAGCTATACAACCAGTCCCTTTCATGTTTATGAACTGTAAGGGTGAAAAAATCCTATCTGAGACCCCATGAGGAACTCAGATATCTGTTTATTTGAGACTGCAGCACACCCCTCTTTAGACTCAAAGCTTCCCTAATACAAGAGACTGTTTTCAGGACAAGCTGGTCCTTGGTTAGGGCCTTCTGCCGAAGGCGAAAAATCCCTTGATTCATTTCCATCCACAAGTTGTATACAGTTGCAGGCTAGCAGCTAATACATTCTTCAACAGCCAACTCTTAAAACTGGTACCCTTGACATTCTGAATATACCAGGCCACTATATCAGTCAAGGTAGAGGGAATATGGCCATTTGATGACCTCCTCCATACTTCATTCCACACAGACAACAATAATGGATACTGGAAGAAAAGGTGGTGATGAGATCAACATTCATGCCCCAACACAATAATTTGTCCCCTAGGGTTCAACTTCTGTTGGACAGCCAACCACAGAACGAAAGACCATCTAGGGCTATTCCTACTAAACCAAATTACTTTAGACCACTGTTGAACAAGGTGTTTACACCTGATTGCCTCCCATGCAGAATTCACAGAGAAACCTTGTGGATGGGGGAGCCACATCACTGAATCCTCCTTGCCACATTCAGGGTTGAAGTCTGGTGGGGTATGAGCCATGATGGATTGGGTGACCCTATTCCTTTGACGAGGCCACCTCCAATCCCCATTATGAATAATTGCTGAAACCTTTGAAGACAGAGATCTACCCAGATTGTAAACAACACTCTCACCAAATTTATGATAAAGGGGGCCAAGAGGATGCCAGTTCTCAGGCCACAAGAAAGTGTGTTGGCCATTGCCAATTCTATATTTGATCAAGGGCTGCCCCAAACTCCTAAGGTTTAGCACTTCTCTCATGGTCCAAGAGGCATTTGGAATGTCCAAGGACCAAAAGCATTGACCTTGGTAACTCCTCCTATCTGTGCTAACTACTATATGATTACACAACTAGTCTCAGGTATGGTAGGCCTGTCAATGGACCAGATCTTATCCGAATCTGATAGGACCGAATCCTGTCCAATTACAAAATAATCTAAATCCGACTTTTCCAAATCTGTTTAAAGCTATCTGAATCCGAAAAAACAGATATGCGATCCGATTCTTTTTAAGCTATATACGTACATCAAGTGCAGTGGAAGATATGACTAAAGACCACAAGCATATCCAACACCCAAAAAAGCAAAAATCAAAAGTTGGGCAGAAACTGACCGAATACTGGAGCACAAAACCAGTGATTAACTCCTTAGGCATAGCCAAAGCCCCACGAAGATCATCAAAAGTGAGTGTCATACCCATCCCAAGCATAGTAACAGTAATGCCCATAATAGTCCACTCGGGTTTGACCCAATTGTAGGAACCCGGTTTCAACAGCCCCACCAAACAACCCAACGCCACCCACAGCGGGAATGCCGTCGAAACAGCCTCCCCAACCGCCTTGATCCAACCCCGAAAACCCCTCCTGCCGCCATCCGCACTCAAGGTGTTCGATGAAATGCCGCAAAGAAGCAGGGGCAGTGGGTGTGACTTGCGGGGCCTTGGTGATGGAATAATGGGTTGGTTGGGATTTGGTGTTCTAATGGGTGAGTGGAATGGTGGGTTGGAGTGGGTTAGAAATGATTGTGGTTTGATTTGATGGGAACGGATTGAAAGGGGTGAAGGAGGGGATGGGAGGTGAGGTAGGTGTAGAAGTGATTTTCTTGATTGTGGTGGTGCGTTGGGTTTTGGGATTGGTGTGGAAATGTGGATTCTTTTGCCATGGATTGAAGATAGTGAAGATTGCATATTGGCTGAGAGCGCTGTCTACGACTGCTCTGCTGCCTCAGGTATGGTCACTCGCAGTTCCAAATACGAGCTTTTCTCTTAAAATGATCAAGAAAGTGATTGACTGTCTTCGTGATATAGAGGAGCAGGGTCTCTCTCTCTCTCTCTCTCTCTCTCTCTCTCTGCCTATGGGGAGGCCAAACTGATGTGTCACTGACTCACTATGGGGAGGCACCATGTCATTCCTGCGTATCAATTTTGTCTATGTATTTTGAGAAATTATTCCAGTCCCATGTGCCGAGGGCTGTAAATGAATCGAGCTGTTCGTGAACTGTTCAAGTCTCGACTCAAGACTTGTTGAGTTCAATTCGGATATTAAACGAGTCAAACATGAACCTCAATTTTAGGCTCGTTTGATAAATGAGCTAAACTTAAACCTGACAGTATTAGACTTGCGAACCCATAGTATATATATATATATATCTTATAAAATTTCACATAAAACCTTCAATATATGTAAACTTTTATATGTACATAATGAAAATTTCATAACTTGTACATGTATAAACCTTTGAAAGTACTATAAACTTACATTCTAATATTTATATGTTCTTATAAATTTATACAAGTATAAACTTATTTATGGTTGAATCCACACATTTCGTCTTGGGTTCCACTTAATGTGTGATAAATTCAATTCATTTATTTTGTTGTCATGCAATTTTTAATCGCAATATTATAATTTCATTTCTCAAATTTCTATAATGCAAATCAAAGGTGGTGGTGCTGACTTGAAAATGATGTTCTTGGTAATGCTGTATTTTTTTTCTATTTCTTTAGAAGTATTTTACCAGAAGTTTGTTTTAGGGGTAGACTAAAATAAATTGTGCAGGTTGAATTTATTATTGTAGACTTAATTAGTGATAGCTGATAACAGCTCATGCTATACTGGTTTCTAGTTTAGGATTTCTTTTTCTTCTCCCTTTGTATAATGAAATCACTAACGCCTGGAAACACGTGCAACTAGGATAAAATCCATAACTGTACAATTATTAGTGCAAATAGACAAATTGGATTTGGGTACAGCAGCAGTAGAACCCAGATGAAACAGATCGTTGCCAATAGTTATGATCAGTACGCCTGGATTCTCTGTGCCGACAGTATCTCTGTGCCAAGAGATTTTCCGGCCGTTGGATTTAAAACATAATAAAAAAATCATACAATCCAACAGCCGGAAAATCTCTTGGCATAGGGGTTTTCGAGACAGACGAAATCGGACCCCAACTGACTTGCTATCTGTACCAAGTACAAACACAATATTGGCAGTAATCAATATTGACGATTAGAAAGTTCATTCTGAACGACTATAACACATTGGAAAATTTTAAATTCGAACTCACATGCCCAGGTTATCGAACTTCAAAATTAGAATGTTTCCTTTTCATCCATGTGAAGTACGGGGGAAGGCCATGGTAAAGAAAATATAATGCCCGCCATTTCTCAAATGTCATACGTATGCTATTTCAAAATACAAGCTCATCAAGGCTATTCGATGCAGAAATAATAATAAAAAAAAATACACAGAAACATCCAAATCCGACGGAGAGATCTAATATGACTAGTTGGGTCAAAAAAGACAACAGTTTGATCAATTCACGTAATATAATCTGATCAAATCATACTGCAAAACCTAACTTATTTGGAATATTAAGGAAACTCGTACTTTGAGTCTCTTTACTACGAGAACCAGGCCATTGAAAACCCTAGCAAAGCTCTCAAGTGGCATTGCAAGGGTATGTGGAAACTTTAGGCTAGATAAAGCTCAGTAAAACCTGTAACCATCTACCCATATGCTTGGCTCAGCTCCATTACATGCCAACCCAACCCAACCCTAACTTGTACCGAATTCCAGATAGGAACTGCCAATATATCCCCCTTTTCCGAGACAGGCACAGATCCAACAAACACACTATCTGCGCAATGAAGTTGGAAGTCCATATATTGACTTTCCTTGAGCCAAATTCATCATAGCCACTAGTATCCATATAGATCTGAGCAATTCAATAAGGCCTAACCATACTAGGGAGTAGGGATCCACATAAATGAACCTTAATCAAATTTGCTATATACCATGAAACACATTTCCTCCATACACTGATCACAGGATGCCAACCATTGGGTGCAGCTGCCATTGAAATCAGGAGGCACAAATTAGCTGAAAACAAGAACATAGAATGATAGAATATCAAGAAAAACATGCTTTATAGAGGTCTTTAATTACTGGGAAAGGAAATTATTTGCACCCATTAGAGGTTAATTTCTACCCAAAAAGGTTGCAGTGAATGAAAGTGCTACAGGTTCCAGAGCAGATACTTTATAGGGAAATCAAGAGAGTCAAATGCTGCTAAACCTATGCTAAGAAACTGAACTCTCCCAAGACAGATGGCTTGAGCAGATAAGAATAGCGAAACACATAATATCAAGGAAATGATGTATTGTGGTTTATGGCCTTTCCAAGCCTAGCCAAGGCACTGTATATTTTGTATCCCACTGGACTATGATGGATGTCAGAAATCAAGGAGCTTAGCTAACTGGTGATATATTATCAATATAAGAGCATCCGCAGTGGAATAAGCAAAAATGAATAATCAAACATGCCACATCAGATTTTGATTATCCATTTAGAGGTTGCTAAAGTTAGCAATGTCAAGTCTCACACATTGGTTATTTTTTGCTCATAATCAAAACCAATATGGGACCATTGCTTCCTTCCCTGAGTTTTCTCTAAACTTTTCCCCTTCATTTCACGTAAATCTTTTGAAAAACTAGTTTATGTTAAAAAGAGCTTTTATTAAAAATATATTTGTTCTTGAAAAAAAAATAGTTTATTAAACAGTTTTTAGAAGAAAAAAAACAGTTGGATAAAAAAATAGTTTATGAAAAAAAAAAGTGTAAAAAAACAGTTTTGTGTAAATACAATTTTTTTTTTAAAAAATAGTTTTAAAAAAATTGAAGAAACAATTTTTATAAAAAAAATAAATAAAAAAGTACATATAAAGACAGTTTTTTTTTTTTTAATAGAAAAAGTTCCTGAAAAGAATAGTAAGAATAGTTTTTTATAATTATTTTTTGAAAACATTGTTGAGAGAAGATTTTTGTGTAATGATGACTGTACTTGATTGAGAAAATGTGGGGATCACTAAATTTGGTTATTAGCAAAAGGTTGCTAATTTTGATTATTCAAGAGCCAAAATTTGATGAGTTGCTAAGATGTTGTTAAGTTTGGTTATTCCAATGTGAGCACTTTTTTGAGCAAACATTGCTAACTTTAACAACTTTTTGTTTTGCTTATTCCACTGTGGATGCTCTAATTAGTCATTAAGATTAATCCCTTCTGAACAAAGAGTAGAGTGCGAATGGGAGCCAGAAGAGCAGCAACCGAGCAAGAGAGTAGCAATATGACTGCGGACCCACATGTCTACAGTTTATTCAGGAAACAAACAGAACCTCGAAAACCAAATGACAGATGTGCATAATACCTCCTGAAATTTCGACATTGGTGCAAAATGGTAGCGGATTTCTGTTTTGGAGCCCTTCGGTTGCAACCTAAAAACGAGAACATCAAAATATCAATCATACATGCAAAGGCACCAGTCACCGGGACAAATAACTGAAATAATGAAACACCACCGAATACAGTTGGAAAGTAACTTGGTTAAATATTGTTGAGACCAGAATGCAAGCTAGATGGAAAGAGATCAGTATAAAAAGTTAATCATAAGACACGAATATGCAACTCTGGAAAGCAATTAAACGTAAGTTCTTGATAGCTGCTAAAATAGCAAGGTAGCAGTACATTTCCTGGTTGCCCTAGTAAATAATAATTTTCTCACCTAAAAACAAGGTATACACAGTCACACACAGAGGGGGAGGAAAGCTCCATGGCAGGGCCCATGATACTATAACAAAATTTATAAACTATGCCATGTTTTACTATTTTAGTCCTATGAGCAAGTGGCCACAAGAAACCTAGAGTCCTAGACATTGAGAGCAGGTAACATCTATGTTACCTTGATCCTTCCAAGTAGTGTAAATGACCGTCTCGGACACTCCACACTCCGAGAAGAGTATGGAATTCAGGTCCAATATACTTAGTGGCCATTCACCTACCAAGCGTATTTTGTAATTAGAATCTACAAGGAACCAAACATGGAACTCCTATTCTATGCATGAAATGCTCCAAGGCACTTGATAAACAGTATTTATCCCCGAACCTAAAAGAAAAATACCATGAAATTCAAAACTTCAGCATATCCCCGCATCCATGCGATGGAAACTGGATGATCTCATCACTTAGATGCATAGTTGCACCCAAAACCCATACCCGAGTCCTTGTAAGATAGGGTGGTAACATCTAATTAGCTGTATTCTATTAAGTTACTCCACTAAAGTTTCCCCATGTCCTTAGGTGTAGATACAAGTTTATATCAATTTTGGGATGTAATATATCAAGCAGAATGGCACAGAAAGAGAGGATATAGCACAAGCATCAGTGGAGCCATTAGAAAAAATATACATCATTTAAGTGCTACCCATCATTTTTTATGTATATTTTTTAGCAAATATACATCATTTGCACTTATACAGGCTAATCACATCCAACAGCAATTTTAATACAGATATACTATTACACCTATAATGTTGATCCTATCCATTACACCACCACTGCTTCCAATGGAAGACCAACCCTCTACTTTCTTTCTTCTTTTTTCTTTCAGAAAAACATCAAAGACTACTTGCGGACCACCAAAATGCTAAGCACAAACATCCTTCGGCTGGTTATCTGAGATAAGTTGCATAAAAAAATAGCAACATCGAAGAGTGCACATCCTATATATCGATATTATATATGAACCACAGTGGGCTATCAAATGCAATATGTTTCAAGTCTGGAGGAATATTAAAGCTAGAAACAACTCTCAGCCACAATACTCTCACATGTTGCGGCCCCCACCGCATGGAAGAGGGTTCTGGTTCATCTGTGGCTGAGAGTTTCATTCCTAGTATCACAGCAAAAAGAAATACCTAAGTTTAGTGAACTCGAGAGGGCAATAATTAGCACCTAAAGCTATGGAGGACCACAACTTTTTTCGAAGCAACCCCCGAAATAGCATAACTAGCACGTGCTAAACAATACACTGTCGTGTAAGACCTGCACTTAAACATTCTAGAGCACGAATCCAAAAGAAGCCGATCTTCAAAACAACCCCTGCCTGCTATTTGACAGAGAACATAACGAAGTTACTAATGAGGAGAAACTACAGTCTGACTCAAACCATTACTCACCAAAAACACACAAAATAAAACAAACAGAACAATCTAGCAATCAATACCTATTTGAGGAGTTGCCATCCACCTAACAGACTAGAAAACGTGCAAAAATCAAAGCATTCTTGAATTGGCACATCCAGCAGAGGAAAAATGAAGCAGATTGATATACAGTGTTGTATCACTTACTTGACTTGAGGAAATCATATTCCAGCTCAACTACCGAACATGTCTTGCCAACAGCCAGTGTACTCCATGCAACCAGCAAGATTCTCCCAGTAATTGACTGATGTCCTTCTACGTGGACTGAGTCTATGATTGGATCCCTTTCATAAAATAAGCCTCTTCCTTGAACCAAACCGGAAAGACAGGTGGACAATACCAACCCAAACAATAAATCTGCAGCCAATGACTCTCTCATCCAATGTTTCACACATGGCATCTTCCAGTGACTAAAGTACCTAATGTTGTGAAGAGTGTGGGCTTTAATGGAGTTTCATCCCCCCTATTTGACTAAGGCTCTTCTATCCCATTACTCCATTCTTCCTGACTTTAGGGCTAACTAACCCTAGTACCCTTACACGGTAGAATTAAACGACCAGAATCATCTATGCAAGGTAGTAGACAACTCCATAATGGAAGCAATGGAGAGAGAGAGAGAGAGAGAGAGGCATAACCCTTATACATTAAGGATTTGCAGCAATGAACTCATCATCCTTAGACCTCGTAAAACTAAACATAGGGACATAACCTCAAATGGATAGCAAGCTGACAACAGGAAAGTATAATGAGGGTGTTGCTCAAAAAGTGGAAAACGAATGAGTTGACATTAGAGGCTTAGAAGTTAGAACTACACGAAGTCGTGAAACACCTAGCAGCAGCAGAAAGGAATACATCATTTTTAACTAATTTAGTCATTCCCTTTTCAACTTAAAAAAACTCACCAAGATACGTTCACTAGTCACCCACAAAAAATAACACAATGTGAAATACTAATAGAACATCCGCTTCCAAGTCATGAACCAAGAATCAATGCTCCAGTTGGTCAACAAGGTATACACGACTAACCCCAAACCAAATGTCCATAAAGTAAGTCAACACAAGGTCCAGGATAAAGCTGTAAAGGTATCTTTTTTGGTACAAATGCCACAAAGGTGCTTTCACCTTGATGAAGCGCTACCAGTAATACTGGATGCAACGGTTAAGAACAACGCATGCTGAACGGCAGGCAATTACTTTATAAAATAAGTCATTAACTAGGTAATATTCGGTCCTTTAAATTAGTACATATTGTTTCTTAACTCAGAATGACCTTTTTTCACCTAGTAAACTCTCCATTCTTGAAGATCAGATACGTAATCTAGTTTGAAATACCATGACGTCTTCTTTTCTACTTAAAAGCACACATATGCCATCTCCTCTTATTGAAAAGCCAGGATGCATATTAAATACACATTCAAAAATTACTTATTGAGATGATGACATATACATAAAATATGCATAAGAGATGACAGAAGTGGAACAATGACAGCTACAACCATGCAAAAAAAATTATTACATTAAAACTGTTTTTGTAAATGTATATACAGTATATATAGATTAATAAAAATAAAATAGGAACTGGATAACTCATTCTGCTATACATATAGAGAAAAGTGGAAAATGAAAAACGCTAAAAGTACCACAGCAATCTGAGTAGAAGTCTCATTGAGTTGCTTTGTTTTGTCCTTTCTTTTTCGATCTAACGAGTACATTTATGGAACAAAGAAATCCCATGAGGGGAGCAGCCCAAGTACACAAAGGCTACCAGAGTTACCAGACTAAAGCTCCGTTACCAGAATTCGAAGGTGCTCAACATGGTCATTTTCAATCAATGTGCCAGCCCCTCAAACTCCTCAAATAAATATCGAATCCTTTCCCTCCAACTTATCACACAAGACATACAGTGCTCTTGCCAAACTAGAGACCGTTCGACATTGGCTAATTATCTGAGTTGCCTCCCCACTCAATACCAATTGCTTTGGAGTTAATCTTAACTGCTTATCAAGAATAACCCACATGCCAACATCAAAGCTGGCTAGCCAATTGAACCCGAATCATACATTGGACTTGGAAGATTGGAATAAAGCATATTCAAGTACTCCCACTCCAGCTCCCAATGTACTACTAAATGCTTCACCATCTCTAACACCTCATTGCACATTACGCACCAACGAGAGAGCATTCTTTCTTGTCATGCGTCCTTGTCACAGAAGCCATCAATACCTTGCATTGCCTCCAAAACTGTATTCTAGCTGAAGGTCCACCTTAGAATGATGGCATGCCAAATGCTCCTCCAAGGGAAACCCATCACTAACTCACTGACAAGCACCCTACAAAAGTATCAAATGCAAAACTCCCCATTCCCAGACCAACAAAGGACATCCTGTATCTAGAAATACTAATAGAAACATTATTTTGTCTCACTAAAAAATCAACTATAGGTGCTGAAACTATCTTAATGTATTCTGTACATCCTGAACGCCAATATCAATAAGAATACGCACACACAGATAAAAATATATACACATACATGTATATGTACATTTAATGAAGTCTAATAAAATTAATGCACTGGCTTCAGCCTTGTCGTAACTTGGTTTGTAAGTTATTTTTCTTAGAAATTTACTAACATGGGTTCCATCCTCTTTCATCAACAGTTAAGATATTTGATAAACTTTGATCTTGACCGACTCACCAGCAAAAGTGGCATACACATTCGTAAATAGAGGAATCTTAATTACCCATTTGCAGCCCCGGGTCAGTGATTCACTGGCTACTAGATGGATGAAGAATCTCTTTTGAAACATAAGCGTGATAACTGATTAGCATTTTGCTCTGTAAAGAATAATATTCAACTATTTCCCAGTATAAAGATTCACAACTACTTTATAAGTAGAAGTCTGCTAAAAATGCCATAGCCTGTACTTCCATATGTTCGAATTATCCGCCTCAGGGTATGAGCTTAGTAACAAGCTCCTAAGATTTTGTCCATAAGAACCATAACAGGTTTTTACTCCTGGAATATACATTAATTTGATCCGAAACGCAATTAATCAAACCTTCCGAGACTATAGAGTGCAAAGATTCAACTATTTCACTAGCTACCCCTTCTAATCAATCAGCGCCCCGACAACTTCTGTCTGGAAGCTAGAGGGATAAAGTTTTGGAATCTGGATCAACATCACAAGAAGTAAACTTGGCCGCTAAAAGAGTACAAAGACTAAATTTGCACCCAAACTAGACAGTCACTGGCAAAATTTCCATCAAATCGAGTCAAACCACGAACTGACAGTTCTAGTTCTTAAATTCTTTGTCAAATTTGTTTTGACTTTAGTAAGTATATGACCAAGGCAATTTAAGCCAATATCCAAGTCCCATTCCCGAATTCTGCTTGAAACTCATGACTTCACGAATTAAAAGGCAGTACGTGCCCTTGGTAGCTGAATTCATTAACCGAGGGCTAAGTTCTCAAGTAGAAGAAATCTTTGCCCTTGGTAGGTAAATTCGATAACCCAGCGCTAAGTTCTCAAAAAAACAAGAATGTTCCAACTGGAATCAAAGATACAAATCAGCGAACAAGAAAGGCCTCATGCTATGAACCCTAACACCAGACAAATAATAAGTAATAACGTATTGCATAAGCAAGTAGCCACAGAAAATCATCCTCACGAGTGATCACGAGTGAGTTAGAACTTACAATAAAAGCACCAGAAATTGCAACAATTATATAAATGGATAGAAAATAAATTAAAACTATATTTAGCCATTCCACACCGAAACCACTCCACTTTATGCTACACGAGGCCCAGCTAGTGGCTGCCAATTTTAGGGAAGTAGCTGGTCTAACAAACCAACCATATTGTGTCTGCTGCATTTTCAAGGTCAACAATAGTTGAATCGAGTGAATCTCATGCAAACATGCGAGATAAACCAAGACACGCACTAGATTCTAGGAGAGAATTGGTGCACACTGAACAAATTAGCATGAGATAATATCCAAAGCAAACCGTGATATGCCGCAGGAACAAGCTAATATGAGCTGCCAATATTTGAAATACGAGGAAGACAAATTCCATAAGCAAGCATATGCGCCACAATGTATATCATAAGACAATATTTCATAACCAAATCAAAACATCAACCAAGTGCCAGCCTAAGTACCAGGCCACCAGCGCCCAAAAGCCAAGTGATAGTCCACACAGCTCAGCATGACAGGGCACTAATCTATCTCTGTCCTTGAGCTCGCTGCATATCGTAAGCACCCCAAGAGCCAGGTCCAGGCCCATATGGAGGATAGTTTTCAGCACCAGCTTGTACCTGAAATATATTGGCGATACATTCAAATGAGCACAGCTATCTCAAAATGTGTGTGTATTTGTCTTAATGACAAACTGTAAGAAACATGAGAAAACTTACGGGATTCATGGGTTTCCCCCCATAACTGGCCTGATAAGGATTTGCCGCATATCCAGCTTCAGGGTTGCCATAATTTCCACTATAACCTGCACTCGCAAGAACAACACACTGAGTGTGAAAAACTGAAGGCAGTTGAGCATTCATTATGTCTTGGTATTGTCACTCGGACGTTTATCATTACTAATAGAAGTTCCCACCACCTCAATATGATTTGTTTCACGACAGCAGAATAAGAGAAAATCGCACTCATAAATAAAGGAGAATCAATCTCACCGAGTTCCTCATCTGTCATAAATGCTGAATGGCCATCCAGTTCAGGAGTAATTTTCTGGGCCGAAAGACTATAATTTACCAAAAGTGTAACTGGAGACTTCTGTTGCCTTTAGCATAGTTCTTTCATATTACCATTACCATTATTTATAATGACGCATTTATATAAAGTAAGAAAATAATCCTAACAAACATCAATATTCCCCATCACGTCGAATATAAAGCTACTTCAGTGATCAAACAATAAACTTGATTTCCATCTGGAAAAAAAAAGGTACAAATGAAAAGGAAACAAAAAAAACTCTGGTAGAATTCAAACCGGCCATTTGGAAAGTAATAAACCTGGAAGAACATATACCTTGATTTCCTACAGCAGCAGCAGCACGGGCTCTCTTCTCTGCATTAGCCATTTCTGCACGAAGTTTTTCCAACTCCCTAGCCATTGAGACCAACTGCGTCTCCATCACCTGACCATGTTCATAGTTCTCTGCATATCCCTTCTTCTCATACTCGATGGCAGCCCTATAAGCCGTCAAAAAATTACAAAACAGTCAGTTGTTTGGAAGCTAAACTCATTAATAAGGTATGTTTGGTTGCCTTTCTGAAACATAACATTGCAAAAAAAAATTTCCTCAGATACTGATTTTGAAAATCAAAACACAAAATGTTTCAAGATCATCCTTGAGTAGAAATAGTTTTGGAACAGAAACCAGAAAGTTGGAAAAATCATACTAAACAGACTTACAAGAAATCTGCTACACGTTCTATTACCTTGCCCGGTGTAACTCCTGTTTCAGAGCTTCAATTTCTGCCATGAGGGCTGGGGCCTGTTGTATATCTGCAGTAACCCTGGCTAATTCCTGATTCATTCCTTGGACCTGAGCCGTAAGCTCTTGCTTTGCAGCAGTTAGCTCCTTCATATCAGCTCTAACTTGCTGTAGCTCCGCCTTCATAGCCTGGGCCCCTCCGAGTTCCATTTCCATTTTGACAGACTTCTCATATAGTTCCCTCATCTGCATATCCTTCTCCGCATGCAACGAACTGGCAAAGTGGGCTGTCCGCTGGAGCTCATGATGGGCAGCTTCTAGTTCCTGCTTCAGTGCCACATGGGTCGCCGCTAGCCTCTGATTATCAACCAAAAAAACTTGAAGATCCTGATGTTGAAGTGCAAGTCGCTCCTCGATGATCGCTGGGTGAGGAGGGAGTTGTCTGGGCCCCATGCCAAACTGGGACTCTCTCGCTGCTTGAATTTCTCTCATTTCTTCAAGCATTGCAGGATGGGGAATAGGGCCAAGTCCTCTACCAATGGGAGGTTCTCGACCAGTGGGCATTCCACCGTGTGGCATACCATCCACTGGAAGTGGAGGCCCACGATTTCTTCCATACATGTTTCTTTCAGGATTTTATACGAATTCCTGATCACCACAACAGAAGAAAATCAGAACCAAAAGGAGCAAGCATAATTAACCACCAAATAACTAACAAACTAAGCACAGAAATATGGAGTCACAAACAGTTACCATTTGGACCTGTTACCAACTAACACTGAAAACTTGCCCTACGCATGACAATGAGCATTATGCAAAGCTCACAGAAAAAATAACAGACAGACCTCTGCCCGAAGGTCTCCAATTCCTACTGGCAATGCCCAGAGGTATCGGATAAGGCATGTACGTGTGGTTGCAGGAATATGCAGTCTACCATCCGGGAGTGATTCTCCATTTGGAGAGGTTCATCATCACCAAAAATAAAAAATAAAAAAATAAACCAAAAAACTAAAATCCATTAAATCCTACATAAAATATGAACCCTAAACCAAATACAAGAAAACTTCTATGAATAATCTGATTATATTCAACGATGCAAATAAGTCTACACATACACATGTAGATGTTTTCACACGCACGATGGGAAGAAGTCAAGATTGCATTGTTTGGAGGCGGCCGGCCCGGATCGCAATTCTTCCAGAAAACGAATTGTGAATCTGTGTTTCACTTTCTTCTTTTCTCGAAAGTTGATATTTCATTCAAAGAAGACAACACATAATTACGTAGGTGCCAACCATTACCATCCAAACGTAACACCAATTAACCCTAGCACTTACCCAATCAAGACATAAACGTTCTAAGAATCAGCATCTAAATTTACTTGTATTTGGTTTAAGCATATATATATATATATATATATATATATATAGAGAGAGAGAGAGAGAGAGAGAGAGAACCTGATGTTGATGATAGAGAGAGAGAGAGAGAACCTGATGTTGATGATTTTGTTCGGTTGAAGATGAATTTGGGGTGGTTCGGTTTTGACAGATTACAAACTAGGGCAGGAAGACACACACACATACAAAAACTGGAAGGGTTGCACAAGAAACCCCTAGTATTTGATCCATTTTACAAATTAATCCCTGTATTTTGAGTTTTCATTTTAAGACCTAGACCTTATGTAACCCTTCCAGTTAATCCTCCTCCATATAGTACTTTTTTCCCCCTCAATGACGGATAACCCTTACGTATGAGAAATAACAATACTCTTTTAGATTTTTTATGTGAATTTCACTGACGCCTCTAGAGAATTGTCTGTTCAAACACGTAATGGAATGAACCAAAAGTAAGTTTTATCTAAAAAATTCACCTTTTCTGATCATAAAAAATTTGGAAAAAATCATCAAATCTCACTTGTTTTGAATCAAAATAATTCTTCTTACCCATTGGAGGAGTATTTACTTTTGCAACTCGAAAGTATGATGTTATGTCAAGACAAATTTAATACTTTTGAGTCAAATTCGAGAATTGAGACTCTTTTGGTTCATTCCACTTTTAGTTAATTTTATTGAAATTGGTGAATTTGTCAAAGTAAAACTCTTTTGGTTAATTCTATCATGTGTCTAGTTGATAGTTGTTAATTGGATGTCGGTAAAATGAAATTGAAACCACATTGGAGTTTATAGTATTTCCTCATACGTGAGTGGGTGTTTGTTATTAAGGTAAACTTTAGCGGGTGTTAGTAATACCATTTTTATAGCCGACTAATTTCGAGATCTGAAGTTAACCTCCACTGGCCCTCAAGTTTAGAATATTTGGCCTCTGTGAAATTTGAGCACGCAACCTCGCAAGAACAAACATATATTTACTTTCTCATGCCCACTTAGTCAAACCTTGGACTTTCAATATATCGTATCAAAGCATCACTGGTAGAACTTTATGAAAAACAGCTTGAAAACTCCATTTTGCTATATTGCACATAATTTAAAGGGTGAGTGAGTTGTGTGCATCCCAGTATTAGGGATGACGATGGGGTGGATCAGAGTCGGATTTAGGGTCCCCAAACCCGCCCAGTTCTACATCGGATCGGAGTCGGAGCGGGAGAAATCGAGGAGGTGTCAGGGTTGGGGAAAATCGGGTCCCCATTCACCATAATAATTTGATTAGTTTTGTTCTTTTTAGAGTGTTTTGAAAAAAAAACAAGATATTGATGATTGGTGAGAGTTAAAAAAAAATAGAAATAAAAAAACAAAGACATAAAGTAGTGTTTTATTAATTGGTATATTGCTCTTATTATATCAAAACAATGAAATTTATTTAGACATATACATACAAAAATATAATATCTATAATTGGGTTTGGATCGGGTTAAAACGGGGCAGGGGAAGCAAATACCATATCCGCCCTATTTGCCTATCGGATCGGGGCGGAGAGATCGGAGGCAGGGACGGATCGGAGGTAATTGTCATCCCTACCCAATATACTCTAAAAATTGTAGGGATTTTTCAATTTCAAAGATTAATGATTTTTTTTTTTGCTATTCCCAAAAAAATGTAGGATTTTATCATTTTAGATCTTTAAGTAATTTCATAACAAAATGACCTCCCTTTCTTTTGGATATTACAGTTAGTCATTGCCATTTATACATATTAAAAAGCAATTTTTGGAATATTAAATTTTTTTCTTGGAATATTTATAGAACTCGTGTTGAGATCTAAACAGTCTAGGAGAGTGGAAAAAGTATTGTAAATTTAGTAGGAAAAAAACTCAAGAACAATTAGTAAGTCAAGTCCTTCGCATGGCTCAATGTGCGGTTGTACGGTCAGAGAGACTTTGCTTGAGATACTCTTAACTTGCCTATGCTTAGTATCCCGTTGACCCCATTGTGTTTGTATTTGAGCAGCGCTACATACACAATCGCCAACCCCAACCTCAACTACACCTTGCTTACCATATTTGTGGACCCTACGCTTAAGAATATGAGACCTACATGCATGTGAGACGAACGGTTGTGGTTGTATCCCTAACATTAATCAGTTCACTTACCTTCATCCCAAATCATTTGTTTTCTATTCTTCTCCAAAATCCCATGTGTCCTGAGGCTTACAAGTACAATGGTCAGATTTTCATTCTTGATTTCTTGTAACTGTTCAAAATGGTCTCAATGCTGAATTTCTACATAATCCCACCAAGAACTTCCAAACTCTTACTGCTTTACCTAGACTTGCAATGGGATCATCAAGTGCACTTTTGTGACAATTTTTGAAGAAGAATTTAATAACTGCCTCTACCACTACAAATTTCAACTAATAATGGCTACACATGCATTCACTGCAACATTTTGTTACGATCCTAAAATCCCACCTCGCCTAAGCACGGACTTGACTTAGTGTATGCAAGCTTTTGGGCACTCACCCCTTATAAGCCGATTTTCAAGGATGAGTTCTACCCACAAGTTTGTATCACATTTAAATTCTCGTTCGGTCACATTCAAGGGTCCTGGAAAAACCCTCAATACTCCTCAATTATATGTTACCCTCAACGGGCTCCAAACCTGGTTAAACCCTTGATTCACGGCCAATAAGCCCGATTTTCAAGGGTGAGTTTTACCCACGAGTTTGTATCACATTTAAATTCTCGTTCGGCCACATTCAAGGGTGCTGGCAAAACCCTCAATACTCCTCAATCATATGTCACCCTCAATGGCCTCCAAACCTGGTCAAACGTACTTTGTATTTATCTCTTCATTTAAGAAAGCATTGATTTAGTGTTGGACCTGTTGGTGACAATGCTCCATTATGTTAAAACCGAATCTGTAATTTTGTGTCTTATACTTGGAGTTTGTTGCAACCGAATTGTTAACACCTCTCTTTGCTTTTTCCCTTCTAAAAACAGGTGTCTAGGCTATCTGGCATACCGTGACTAAACCCGGGTTTTTAAAGTTAATAGTCGTGCAAACCTCCAACAGTTTTAAGGTTTGAAATGTTTGACTTTTGTTGAATTCGATCTCGCGACCTCTGTGAAAGTGTCCTTTAGTTGCTCTCTCACCCGAGGGGTTTGGAAAATGAACATCTGCAGGTGTACTTCAAGACTTCCTTTTTCACTTAACATTCTGATCGCTCAGCAAAATCAACTAATCCAGTACTTTCATGACTCCAATGGCAGGAATCAGAGAAAATTAAACAAAATCTCGTTACTAGTCATTAAATTCATTTTCTTGGCCACGGAATCATTGATGACCCACCTCATATAAGATAAATTCTGAATATTTGGACCCACTCAGGGAATTGTCAGCAAAGATGAACACAAGACAACCCAACGGTTTGGCCAGATAAACACGAGAAAATAAATAAGTAATTTGTTATTCACGAGGTTGCATGTTCGAATCTCGCAGACGCCAAACATTTCAAACCTTGCGGCCATTATTGAGTTTGCCATTCAAGGTCCCAAAATTTGTCGATGGCGCACAAGCTGGTATGAGCATCTGGTTATAAAACAAAAAATGAAAACAAGACCTCCAAACATTGGATTCTCATTCCTTATGTTTATCCCAAAAGTAAATGCGTGTGATATGAATTCCCCCGTGATGCATCCACCGGTGAGTAATTTCCAACGGCTAAAAGCACAAAAGATCCTCAATGAAAGCATTAGCTGAGCTCCCAAATCCTACACCGACACTGTATCACATGAAACCGTACAAAACCTTTACATTTTACAAGCAACCTCTCTCTCTCTCTCTCTCTCTCTCTCTCTCCCCTTCCCAAATATACCCACACAACAATTCTCTCCCCAACTACTTTCCCCACACCAATATAGAGTAAGAACCTCTCTCTCTCTCTCTCTCTCTCTCCTCCCTGATCCTCTCTCATCCAATGGATGCTCTATGGAATTTGGAGGACAAATGGAAGATAACAACCCAAAAGGCAGTCTTTGCATTCACTTGCACTGCTTTTTTGGTGTGCGGAATCTGCATTGCCGCAGCTATAAGGAGGAGAGCTCGGCAGAGGCAGCTAGTGAGTCAAGAACCGAGCGAAGAATATCATGCAGAGGCCACGAAACGGCTCGAGCCACAACTGCTGCGGCTAGGCAGCTGTGGCTCGATAAAGAGGGTATTGACGGGGTCGGTGAGGTGGAGCAATGCGAGGAAGTGGGGGGAGAGGGGATCTAGCAGGAGTCGGAGAGAGAGGGCAGCACCTCTGCTTGTGGGGAGGGGGAGGGAACGGGAGGTGGGCTGTCAGAGTCATAACTCGATGGCACCGGTGTGGCAGAGGCCGATACTGATGGGGGAGAAGTGTGAGTTGCCGCGGTTTAGTGGGCTTATTTTGTATGACGAGAGGGGAAGATCGGTTCACAGCTCCGGCATAGGAACAACTGATCATCACCAGGTACGTATCCATGGGTATTTGGTACTGCTTTTGTTTACATGCAAAAACTTGACATTTTCATCAGCGTAGTTACGGAAACCATTGACAAGAAAAGTTTTCTATGTTCTGGAAACCTGAAAACGGAAAACGATACTGTTCCATCTTAATCAGTATATCTCTGTCCTATCGAAACATAACATATATTGCCGTCGTGACATATTATCTTTTCCACTTAAAAGGTCTAACTGTGCACAAAACTCCCAATCATCTTTGAATTTTACGATGTAGATATACAATTTTACATCCATATTTATATTCTTTCTTTTCCTCCAGGAAATTTCGACAACGGTAAAGAGAACTACACTCAGGGATTTGCTATAGGTTCCTTCGTTTTCCACCTGTTATCCTCTTTGCGCATCAAGGGACGAGTATCACAGTATCAGTACAGGTTTTCAGTTGGAGAGTTGGGTCCATATTTTGTCTGCAGGAGAAGGTTTGGACTTTGGAGCTTTGCTATAGCTACTTTATGTAACTGCTGTTGTTTCATCTTACTTCTGCTGGTTAGTGACATGCTTTCAAGAATCAAGATATCTCAAGTAAGCATTTTCATCGACATTTTCCTAACACTAGTGCCAGTGGCGGAACCAAGACTTTATCGGGTGGGAGCCAAGCCCGAGTCTTGTCCACTTCCTTACACTACCTCTTTTTAATGGATGTAAAGATAACAATCAATCAAGTGATGAGTTTTTTTTTGGGTCAAACGGAAATTCCAAGTGATGAGTTTTTTTTGGCGAAACGTGATTCAACAGAATACAGAGTCTAATTATTCTGCGGTGTGTAAAAGTATGAAAGGACAAAGTCTTGTCCGTGTCTGTTAAAAGGAGATTCCTGAAAAACATTCCAATTTTGGAGGTGCCGATGTAATGAATTGAACATGTAATATATATAGCAAAATGCAGAGTTGAGTGAGCGGCACCGGCACGGCACCCCAGTATATAAGCAAGGTCTGGCCCTGACTACCGTTCCACTGTATATAAGCAAGGTCCGGCCCTGACTACCGTTCCACTGTAAATGAAACGAAAAAGAAAATGCCGCGAAATATAGAAGATTTGCAGGGAAAAAATGAGGCAGATTCTACAGTCCAACATGACCAGATTCCTTACCGCAGACAGAAGGAATGTATCTAGTAGAAGAACTAACTTTTTACATCACCTAGGTCAGTCAAGTAACATGGGGAAGATCTAGGAATCAGATCTGGGGAAGATGAACTTTAAACATTTGATTTACTTATTTCTGAGTGTGGTTGAAAAGTGAACAGCATCCACCAAAAGGGGACACACCGATACAGGCAAAATCTAGAGTGAACGGAAATCTGTGTCGAAAACCTCACGAATTAGTTAAAAACTTATACGAAATGCTCAAATATATGTTGACAGTTCCAAATACATGTTTGGGTTGCTTAGTTACTCGTTTCCAGCACAAAATCACCAAAATCAACTTTTGGAAAATTGAATCAACAATACAGGTAATCATAATATTTCTCATCATCCACACATGAAGAAGTTAATACAATTAAAGTCCATCCGTTATATGGGGCTCAGCAAAGTTACATGTTCACACTCTCAGCAGAAAAATCTACAAAAGCTGTATATGTTCCAGAAAACTGTTTACAAGACAGGTTAACCACGATTTAGAACTTTCTCAAAATTAGATAAATCAACCACCTTGATTAATAATCATTACAAATCACCTAGACATGTTACCAACAAACTGTCAAGTTGTCAACGTCAATGGGAAGGATGCCGCTAAAAAGAAAACACATACTAATAACAACCTAAAAGAACAGAAAGGAAAACCCAATTCATACCTATGAGGTCCTCAAGAAAAAAGCACGTATGTGACATATCCTTCGCTGACCACAGGCCATTATCTTGCAGAAGTTTCCCTTAATCAAGGTTGCCAAGAAATTGGACTGAGGACACTCTTTGGTATTATTTGCATCACATAGCTCTCCTCAAATGTGACGATAGGTCTAAGTCCTTAGCAGCCTAATGTTCAGCATAAAACCAAGCACTGGCACTATTATAGAAGTTTACGACCTAAAGGAGAAAGAAAAGAAGAGAAGGAAATAACGGGGAACAAGTTTTTTACAGGATCACAATGGCTGATTAAAACTGCCTTATCGATGTCATATTGATTGGCTGAATGCAAAACCATTTCCAAAAATCACTATTTCTTCGGCCTTTTTTTGTGTCCAATTTTCTCATGGGTTGAAATTACTTGCACCCTATACCATAAGCAAAAGGACTCGGATCTTATCAAGAAACATTTCCCAAACTATGTACAATAAGCCTTAATTCCTATGAAGGAGCACATAGTTGGTATACATGTAGGAGGGAGAGAGAGAGAGAGAGAGGAACTGTCTCTAAAGATAATGCCATGTTAGAACCGACTTATGCCCATTCACAAAGGACAGAAAATGATAACCCAATGAATACATTCAGAATCTGTATTCTCAACAAAAAAATGGCAATGGCAGATTTTGCAGCATAGCAATAAAAGAATAGTAGAAATTTAGAAGCAGAAGATTACAGAAAATGCGTAAGCACCTTGAAATAACTGACACACCTTTTTATGTGTATGAAACTATCAAGGGCTCTCTAGCATCTTCTCCGGCTGTATTTTTGTAGTAAAAGAACAAAGCCAATTGCACAATCCCCAAAATGGTCCCTATTCCATTAGGGATCTGAAAATCAAATGAAGAGAGATCATCATCCAATAAAGCTAAAAAAATTTTAAGAACATGCCACAAGACGTAAGAAGGAAGCTTACATATACAAAGGGGTCGTAATTCAACATTCCATATACAAAGAAAGCTGTGCTCATCAAGAAGGTCGAAAGGGAAAGATAAAATGGCATGTATTCAACACTCCTGGTTCGAATCACCAAATTCTGGGAAAATTAATCATTATCAAGATAAGTATACTGCAGTAAAATTCGAGCAATTAAATCAACCCTCCCTCTCAAAAGTATAAGCCGGGTGTCGGAAGTACGTACAATCACAAACAGTGGGGAAGCAAACATTGATACAAGAGAAGCACAACTGAGACACCCAATCAAAATGTGTCGCAGCGCGAAATCACTTATCTGCATGCTCCCTGCGATTATAAGTGCAACTATGCCAAAAACTGCCAGCAGCAACCCAAACATCCTCACCTGGTAGCCACAACAAACATAAAAATGCACGAAAACCACAATATTGATGGCTTCAAAACTCCTCCACTAGCATTAGCAAGTAAACAGATGGATAACTAACCTTTTGTGGTTTCTCAGCATATGTTATGAACAGGGTTATATAGATAATCTGAAAAACTGCACCACTTGAATTGACTGTTGTAACCAATAGATTATCCACAGACATGAGAGGTGAGCCATACCAAGCACTTATCAAGCAATTCAAGAGTGCATATATATACGGCAAGCCCGAAAACTGCTCTGTTGACTTGTTCCTGATAACTCTCCTAAAAGTGGGTCTGAAAATAAAGTGGAAAGGAAAAGAAGTCAGCCATATGGATGCAATCACTTTGTGTTCCGCTATGGGTTCTTAAAAAATAAGTAGTTATTTGTAATTTTCAAACTTAAAAATAATGGACTTACTGAAATAAATTTTTGTGCAATATGGATCTTGTTTGATAGATCTCGATGTGATCTTTTGAACAGTGCAAAAAAATTGAAAAATTATTTTTGTAAGTACATTATTTTTAAGTTCGAAAATTGCAAATAAGTACTTATTTTTAAGACCCTTAGCGGAAATCCTCAAAGAACTGAAATGTTCAAGAGTGAAACTTACATTGGTGACACAAACAGTCCAAAAGCAAAGATGTTCCCTGCAATAAGCATACACCATCATTTGGTCAAAGCTCTTTTATCGTGTTCCATAGTAAACAAAATAAAGCTTAAATTAAGCTCACAGGTTAACAAAATAAAGTATGGAACTACTGCATAGACTACATTCACAATTAATTTAAGTGTGACTCTATTCTCCTTTCTTATCAGTTTTGCTTAACTAAATCTAGAATCAGTTTTTGGATTTCTGCAAACCTTCACTGGAGTGCGCCGAACTGAGCTCATGGACTGAACTTAGGTCTTGGAAGGACAATTACGGCCCCATACGATTAGGCTGGGTTGGCACAGTATCATGGCTGAGCTTAGTGAGTTTGGCCCAAGCGCTTCGTAGGCTTAGGAAAGCAGTTAACCACACAAAACAGGTAAAGACATGTGGTGGATGGCCACAGGATGCTAGCCTGGTAAACAGATGAGATCATAAGGAGAGGAGGACACACACAGAAAACAAACGAGTAGGAGAATCCAAATGGGGGAGGATCCCACAACTTGAGGGAAGAGCACCTGACTCGGTTATCTTGGTGACCAAGTCAGCACTCACTATATGAAGAGTACTGCTCTAACCCAGAGGGGTAACGCACTGTCTATGTCAATTCCTCTTGCACTTGTGGCCTAATTACCACCTGTGCCTCAACTATCTCTGATACATTCTTGGAGTGCCTTCAAGGAGAAATATTAATGGTGTCATTTTCATTGAACTAGGCCCTGTAGTCATTAATCAATGCGTCAAGGTCTCTGAACCACTAAAGCCGTTTTGGACCTTCACCAGACCACTCCTCCAATAACGAGGTTCCAAATGAATGTAGGCACAACTCAGTTGTCTCCTCATTACTTCAGGCTGGCTCAAATGCACCTCCATCTGTGTCTTCCTCACTTAGCCTAATACTACTCTGTAGGTACCCCTCTTGCCTGGCACTCTGGCAGTAGTCCACTTGGTACTGATTCTGATCCATCTAAGGTCATCTGCTCCCATTTCCATGTGGCTGGATCTTGCAAGACCTCGCCCAGACATTCTTTAGGGAACTGTTTCGACTGGTTCAATCAAGAGATTCTTTAAGGACTTTTTTGTGCTGCAAGACCCTTTGGGTTAACCAATCCCACCATCCAAAAAGGGTAGAGCATCTCCAGACTCCAATCCGGTCTCAAAACCTCTAAAGATTAAAATGAAGAACCAATCTTCTCCAAACCAATTTTGATTCTCCCTATATGATCTCTCAACTAGAGAGGGGACACCATTTCTATTAAATATATCCTAGCATATATAAAGATTCAATGTTTACAAAATTGGTACCGCTGAAAATGTATTGACAATACCTTCCAACTGAGACCAATGTTTGATATGAAAGTTGAGTTTTGGACAGAAATTCAAGAGTTTTTTAGAACAAACTTGGAATCGAGAACCGTGGTTGGAGTGTATTTGAATACTGATATGCTCTAACTTCTTCTTTTTGGATAAAATACAATTATTCAGTCTCCAAAATGGAGATGTGGCTTGGAGTTGCTCTTAACATAGACCTTTGCAACCTGCAGGTAAACTATTAGATGGCCAAATTCGGTCACTATCACTATCTAAAGGCATTTGCCTCAACATAAGATACATTGCCGTGTTCTAAAGCATACACAGAGAAACATAATATTCAAATTCCCATTTTGATGCACAAAGGACATACATGCACACTCCGGATTAACGATCTTCTCCTGTGATGATCCCTCATATGAACGCAAAACAAGACCCAACACAGTTCCATTGGACGGTCCGAGTAATATATTGGGTAAATCTTGACGTGTTTATCATCCGTACAAAAAATGAAGGTGATCTGACATAATTATCCCTATGAAAGAAGAATACTTGCCACAAGAGAAATGGGCGATTTAGTCATGTCTTTATCGATCTCCGATCAACCTGATTCTTTTGAACCGTGGTGGATTCTATTTTGCGCGGTCCCTCATTCACAAGAGAGGATATTGATTTCATAAATAGACCAAAACATGCATAAGCAAATGATAATAGACACTGAAAGGCCCCAAAAAAAAAAAAAAAATCTACACAGAAAAAACATCTTCTATTTATCTCCTACAAACAGAACAAACATCTTCTAACCACATACAAACTTGATCAGCCACTTTAAACGGGGAAATCAAAAATGGTTTTTTTTTTTTTTCCCCGATCACAGTAGTAGACGTCCAATATAGCAAATCCACAAAACCAATAACAATTCCACCGAATTAATCTCCAAATTGAGAAAAAAGAAAGGTACCCTTCTGGGGAAAACATACATAGACCCATCAATGCACGAATTTGGAGAAAGTATCGAAAGAAAGGCCAGCAACCCATTGAATCAAATAATGTAAGGTAAATAGAAACAAAAATTAGAAACTCCAGCTGAATACAATACATGGCGCGTGCCCACACGAGAGAGAGAGAGAGGGAGAGAGAAATGGTACCGGCGATTCCTGCTGCATCTTTCCAAATTGCAAATGCTTGGGACGAGACCAAAGAAACCATTAATCAATCAATACAAATTGAACTCCCCAACCCAAGAGCTAGCAATTTACCTCTCTCTCTCTCTAAAATACGCGAATATTCGGTGTCTCCCCCTTTTCTCTTTGACTCTCTCTGGGTACTCTCTCTCTCTCTCTCTCGTATCTATCTACCTATAGATAGAGAGAGAAAGTCTTCTGTCCTTCAACAGTACAAATCAATACCTGCATCCCAGCATGTGGAAAACGCGAATGTATATTCTCATGTATATATATATATACCCAAAACGAAAAAAGAAAAAATGAAATTGGGTGCTAGATTGTTGCCGTGGTGATGATGGATTTGTATTTTCCGCTTGACCCAAAAAAAGAATGAAGGTGATGGTGGATTTGTCGGCTTCATACACGACCCCACCCCGACTTTACAGCTCCTTTGCTAGATAAATCCGAATCACCTGCTAAACCAATGGTGTCCGAATGCCCAATAGATTGCATTCAAGTCACCCACCAGATTGCATTCAAGTCACCCACCAAACAGGACGCGGCTCTTTCGCTCTAGGGGTGTTTTCGGTAACAAAAAAGTTTTGAGATAAAATTTATTATAATCGACTTGTTAACTGTTTTCGATAGTAATTAAATTATTGAGAAATGTCAAGTTGTTTCTGCTGACCAATAAGTTGTAGATGGATATGTAAGTGAAAAATTGTTGAGAAAGAAGTTGTTGCCGACAAGGTGTTTGTTAATGTGAACAAAACATTAAAATGTCAAAACTTGTTGATGAGCGTGAAAAACTTAGTGGAAACTCCACCTAGTATGCATTAAATATAAAGACAGGAGCGGATCGTTACACCTTCAGTAATCAGAATTTCGTGCCTAACACTAGGAGGTTACTTTGAATCACATAAGAAGATTATTTATAGTGATGGTATGCTATAGTAAATTGTGATCCATTATATTAATGTGTTCACTTGTAGTGAAAATAACACATCATTTCATTTAATTCATTCAATTTAATGATGATTGAGGACACTTGCCTTATTAAGTCCGATTTGGATATATTATTATCCTTTGAGTACTTATTTTCTTTTTCTTGACTTCGACTTGCCTACAATGAGTGGATATTAGAGCAGCGTGGGTTTGCTTCATTTATTACCTATATATAATAATAATTCAAAAGAATAAAGCGACAGGGTTCTTGTGAACTTAATTAATTTAGTATGTAGTACCAAAGGTCTTCTTAAATTAAATTGAGTCAACGCATTAAAATACAGCAAATTATCCAAGTAAATGTGTGCACAATGATGTCAAGTTTCGTGTTTAACGGCACCAATTAGGCTCCGTTCCGCAAACGAAATAAGCTGTTTATTTTTTAAGAAGGTAATTTCAAGCTCAAAAATAATGTGTTTACGCTGTAGTACGAAAGGTCTTCTTAAATTAAATTGAGTCAACACATTAAAATACAGCAAATTATCCAAGTAAATGTGTGCACAATGATGTCAAGTTTCGTGTTTAACGGCACCAATTAGTCATGATGAACTGCCGGCCGTGTCTAGAGAGTTCAATACAATTTGCTTATCGCGCCAAAAATTTCTCAAATTTCTAGCCACGTCTTTGAAAAATAAGTCTTTGAAAAATAAGTCCTGTAACTCTCGTAAATGGGCGGTGAAATTGGTCCTCTAAATTTAGTCGAGGTGTGCGTAAACTCACCCAGACGGTTGAGTTATAAAGATTAGGTACCGCAAGAGAGAATGTTGATCTAAAAAACAGGGGATGCATGTATGTCAGGTATCAAGTATCAACATGTACTCCACTACATATTTAACATTGATATTCACATATGCATTTGTATCATATGTTCGTGTGTGGAGAGAGAGAGAGAGAGAGATAGAGAGAGACCTGCAACTCCAGCTGCATCCTTGCAAATAGAAAGTGGAGAAGAAGCTGATCCAGCTGAAATCATATTCCAAAAACCCAATATATTCTGATCAAGAAGCTAGCAGGTGTGCTTACTACGTACTTATAAAGTGCCAAATCCCAACATCTCTCTCTCTCTCTCTCTCTCTCTCTCTCTCTCTATGTACATGTAAAGGATATAACTCTGTAGAAAACTCTTTCAGTCTATCTCCGGCCCTCTCATTCAGATAAGTATTATCAGTGTAGTAAGCCCTTACGTACTCCCACACGTCTAGGATATAAAACGAGATCTCAATAATCACTTGCTTGCCAGTTGTTCTTCACTACTCCAGTCCATGACCGAATCATTGAAAGAAAATACTACTCCCTCCGTCCCTAAATAAGTGTTCGGCGCGCAAACCTAGGCCTTTAAAAAAATGCATTTGCTTTGTCAAAAAAATTAATTTTTTTGAACAAATTCCCACACGTCTAGGATATAAAACGAGATCTCAATAATCACTAGCTTGCCAGTTGTTCTTCACTACTCCAGTCCATGACCGAATCATTGAAAGAAAATACTACTAAATAAACAAGTCAACAACCCCATCCACCAATTGAAAACTAGAATATTATATAAATGTTTTGGCCATACTTGTAACACCCCGTAATTTTATACTATACGGCTATTTTTTAAAAGATTGCTGCAGTATTAATTTTCAGGTTAATTATTACTCCCTCCGTCGGTGTTTGTTGATCCATTTTCGGCATTTGTGTCATGATTTAAATTGTCTATATCTTTTAATTCAGGAAATTGATATCTACATTCACCTAAATGATGCAAACACTCTTCTTCTTTTTTGTCTCTTAGCAGATGAATTTACAAAATAGGTCTCGTATTTTGTAAAAGGTGTGTGCATGTAGAGATTGTTTCGTAAATTCAATCGCTAAAAGACAAAAAAATGTGTTTGTATCAATTAGGGAAGTGTAGAAATCAATTTCCTTCAATTTATAAGGGTTTCAAGATTTTGAAATTTTTGTATAATAAATCTATCCGGGATTCGTATCAAAATATATGTTCATTTTTTAAGGTGTTTGAAATAGGTAAAAGTGAACAAACAAACACGGACGGAAGTAGTATAAGGCCAATTGCTTACTGATTTGGGATTTCGTGTATCTAAGATGAAAGTATGAAATGGAGGCATGGACTCCTACAATTTTGGAGGTCAACGTACCCCAAGGGATTGGCCTATTGGTAAATGCTTGGGATTTGACAATTTTTTCCCTCTTAATGTCTCAGATTTCAAAGGTTTCGAAAACTCTCAGTGCTATCAATTTCTTTGGGTAGGTCCATACCAAAGTTTTTGCTTTGGCTTAAATTGGGACTACCGCAATTGGGCTGTAGTATTGATCGAGGTGCGTGTAAAAAATTTTTTTTTTTTTGGAGGTCCATGCATGTTAGTGGATGATAAAGAAAGTGTACGTTGTGTGGTTGACTGCGTGTATACATGTGCTGGTGCATGTGCATGCAGAGTAAAACGAAAGAATTTTAGAGATATATATTATGCGAGTTCGTGCAAAGTACGTGCATGGATCTTGTCATGATATATACAACTGAAATATATACTCTATACAATAAATTAGATGGTAAACTATAAAAATTAAGTCCCATAGAATCAACTCATAATAAAGCTTTTATATATATATATATATTCATTAGGTTAGACTTTATTTTTTTGCGCGTAGAAAAGTATCCATCTGCTTCGTAACGTGGAGAGAGAAGATTTTGTGTAACAACAGTTGTTACGCGGTCAGGGACGGAGCCAGGAATTTCGCCACGCAGGGGCGACCGTGCATGTTCGAAAAAAATATAAATACACATGCATAATCACGCAAATACATTAAAACTCAAAATTTCATAAATACACAAATCAATTTAACTAATGGAAACGATCTTGATGTATGTGTCTTGTTTTTCTTCATTGTTCATCTTCTTCTTTTTCATTCATCACAACTGGACGAATTCAGTACATGGGTTTTCATCTTACATGATTTTACCAGGCAAAAAACAAAGAATTAGTAGAAGTTTAGAACAACAATTGACGAAAGATATACCTACAACTTAAATTTCACCAAATTACTTAGGGTTTCCAAAATCTCTTCTCCTCCGTCGTTATTTTCTCAAAATTGCCCTTGAAGTCTTAACAATTGGGAATGTTTGTGCCAAGAGAGAGAGAGAGAGAGAGAGGGAGGGAGAGAGAGCGGATTTGGTGTGCCATTGAGATTTTAGGGCAAAAGATAAAATAAAACTGTAAAACACTAAACCCATCTAATGAAAGGTGGAAGGTTATTACTTGAATATTCACAATATTAACCCTATAGTTTTATTTTTTGTTATATTTTAGCCATTAGCCTTTAGTAATTAATGTTGGTATCATCGTATTTCAAATGTTACTATTATATATTTTTTTCAAAATTCTACACAAGGGCTGTAACAACTCGGATTTTTACTGAATAAAAATTTCGTTGTTATCTAAGAAATTCTTTATCGTATTAATACCTCCCTTTTTAATTCTAATAATCGGTCATAATTAGATTCTATCACCTCGGACGATAAGATCATTTTCTAAAAACGAGCCTGCCTATTAAGACCCTTGTATAATTACTTGGTGATTGTGGTAAAATCTTAAGAATTATATTTCTCGGCTGGAAATCCTACTTAGCAAGCATAGTTAGTGGTCGCCTTGCTCACTCGCCGCATCGGGTTCTGCCTTGGCGTTTGGGCGCGCCTTGCTTTTACCTTGGCGTTCTTTGGTGCGCTTGCTCTCGCCTACGCCATCGGGTTACTGCGCTTGGCATCGGGCGCGCTTGCTTTTGCCTTGGCATTGCGATGGCCTTGCTCTGGCCTTGCCTTAGCTACGCCACACCGCAGCTGGCAGCCATCGCGCTACCGCCAGCCGCTGGCAGCTCTGGTGCCTTAGCCTTTGTTGTGCCAATTTGTTTTGGCCACCGCCATGCCACCGCTTTGCCACCAGTCTGCCTTGGCCACGCCCACGCCTTGCCTTGGCGTTTGGCACCGGCATATTCAGTTAGTAGGCGATTTCCTACTAATAAACCCAAAATACCACTCGAGCAATAAAAGCCTAGATTAAGTATCGTTAGTCTTTAAACAATTAGTTAGAATAACCTAATGACCATTTAACCTAATTAGGTGGTCCTAACTAGATGGACCATTTTACCCTTTTGTCTTTATCCATTGGACGATAAAGGCTAGGGTAATCTTTATCCATTGGACAATAGATACTAGGGTAATCTTTATCCATTGGACAATAGATACTAGGGTAGTCTTTATCCATTGGTTATTACATGCTAGGAAGACCTTTGACCATTGGACAATAGTTGTTAGGAAGAAGACCAAGTTTGACTAGTAGTTGGAATAGTCTAGTTAAAAGCAAACATTGTACTTCATAATGACCTTCCTTGGACCATTGGTTATTACATGCTAGGGTAATCTTTATCCATTGGACAATAGATGTTAGGATTGCCAAATAGGATGACAAGACTAGTCATGTGTACTTCATCCTACAAAAAGAATAATCATAAGCCATGTGTGCATTTAAGTGGTCTTGTCCTTACCTTCCTTGTTCTTTCCATAAATGTGCATATAGATATACATATGTATATGTACATAAGAGGTACTTTGACCAAGAGAGAGAGAGAGAAGGCCGAATGGAGAGGGAGAGGGAGAGTGAGTGCATGTGTGTTGTACTTGGACATATGCATTGTACTTTGATACTATTGGACCAAGTTGCACTTGTGTTGTACTTTGGCTTGACAAGACAAGACCATGGAGCAAATCCATGGGGAAGAGAGAGAGAGACATGGCCGAATGAGAGGGAGAGGAAAGGTGAAGTGTATTGGTGTTGTACTTTGACATGTGGGTATCCTTGAAGACTATTTGACCTAGATACACTTGAATGATGTACTTGGGCTTGACAAGACAAGACCATGGAGCAAATCCATGGGGAGAGAGAGAGTGATGTGGCCGAATGAGAAAGAAGGGGAGAGTGAAGTGTATGTGCATTAAACCTAGACACATGGTTGTACTTTGACACTATTTCACCAAGTGGCACTAAGTTGGCATACTATTACATGACAAGACTAGACAATAGGAACAAATTTATGGGGAAGAAAGAGAGAGTGAGGGCCGGCCAAGTAGAGTGAGGGGGGAAGCTTCATTTTGCCTATAAATAGCATCCATTCCATGCCTTTCAACTCATACCTTCACCATTCAACTTCTCTCTCTAGAAAGCTTAGTGTTCTTGCTTGTTCTTGCTTTGTTCTTGAGTGTTCTTGAAGTTCTTCCCTTGTTCTTCAAGAAACTCATCCTAAGCCGCCACTAAACCACCACTCCACCACCCTTCGATCCATAAGAGTTTAGTAGTATAGTCAAGACTTAGTTTCGAGGGAAACCTTTCTCTTTCGAAGCTACCGGAAGTCCACCGTAAGCCGTTACTCCGACGAAATTTCCGTAGCCACCCTACCGCCAAGAAGAACGGTAGAGTTCTTCGAACCTACTTATCCTAACTATAATTGTATGCATGTCGAATTGAATGTAGTGTAATCATCCATAATCCTAAATATATGTTAGACACTACTTCTTGTCTTAGTTTTAACCTAACTAAGTCGTTATAAGGAAAGCATGATAATGATAGTTTATTTTCTTAAAACGTTGGATGCATGTGAACTTAATATTGCTATTGGATGATTAAGCATGATTAGAATCAACTTAAGATATAACTTCGTGTAGAAGTAATCGCATGTTGATCTTTTAACTTAACTATAAGCTTATATTCCATTGCTTGTGATATTATAACAAAGCATATGGTGGATTACCACCCCAAGGGCGTCCGCACATGTGGCGTTATGCTTTGAGTAATGGTTATGGATCTACTATGTACTTGCTTGTATTACTTGTGGTAAAGTAACAAAGTATATGGTGGATTACCACCCCAAGGGCGTCCGCACATGTGGCGTTATGCTTTAAGTAATGGTTATAGATCTACTATGTACTTGCTTGTATTACTTGTGGTAAAGTAACAAAGCATATGGTGGATTACCACCCCAAGGGCGTCCGCACATGTGGCGTTATGCTTTAAGTAATGATTATGGACATGCTATGTATTTGCTTGGATTATACTTACTTTAAGTATACAACCATGAGTTAAACGGTTAAGGTATCAAAGCTAGTTAATAAAACTTGTTTACTAAAGTACTAAAGAAGAATGAGCATGCCAAATAATGAAATTCTACGTCAATAAACATATGTTGTTTTCCCACAAAGGAAGAAAGAATAGATTTTTGTAATATATTATTGTCTTGAGGATGATTATGAACATGTATGTATATTTGTTGCATTACTTGTTGCTGATAAAACATAAGTGGCCTTAAGTAATAATTTGAGTACGATTAGGTAATATAGAGTTGGATGATCTTGCTAGTTGAATTTCAAGATTTCTTTAAAGTGATTCGTCCCGCCGCGGAGTCTATGCATGATTACGAGACACGAAAACTGGAAAGTAGAAACATGACACTTAAAGAGTGGTTGATATGGATAAAAAGGATTTTTGAGACTACATAATGGCCGGACTTGGTAGCCTTATGTGAGTTGTGAAAACCCGCAAGGTGGCCGGACTTGGTAGCCTTTTGTGTGGACTTGCGAAAACCGCAATGAGGCCGGACTTGGTAGCCCATTGTGTAGATTGCCATTGGAGCCGGACGTGGTAGCTTCATTGGTAATTGGGCTTGGTTATCCGCGGAGAGGAGCCAATGCAAGATTTCGCAACGTGGCCGGACTTGGTAGCCCGTTGAAAGACAAATGATTTTCTTAAAATGAAATGGTGACACAATACGATGAGTCGCGTAGGAGAAACCAAGAAAGGCATGACACCAACGTAAGCAGGATAGTGAATGCGGATGTATCATTGTTAATTATGTTGTTAAATGAGTAGATGTGATTATTTATATGACTATTTGTTGTAAGTTATGGGTTAGCGGGTTGGATTATTCTATTGAGCTTTTGTAGCTCACGGTGTTACCTTTGTGGTGACCACGACATATTATCTTTGGCGGCGGCCGGTATAATGTGTCAGACTTTATAGATGAGCAGCATGAACAGTACACTTTGGAGGCCTTCGGAGCCGAGGAGCTTGCAAGGATGGAAGAAGAGGCGGAGCAGTAGTTAACCTTAGTTTATCCCCTCCTTTGTTGAATAAAAGTACTCTTGTGAGAATTATGTTGTAATAATGAGGTAGACTCTCTTTAAGTTTATTCAATAAAAATGTTTATTTAACGTACCCAAAATTTGGGGCGTTACAGGGGCGAGCCTATATACTTTTTGAGGATTTTTTCTTTTTTACATATAATAGTAATGTTTCTTTTTCTTCTTGCAGGGGCGACCGCCCCTACTGGCCCCCCTGGCTCTATCCCTGTACGCGGTGTGTCACTGTTTCATTCATAACCAATGCTTGTAAGTAGCATGGTGACTTAATTGGGAGCGCGCTCAGGCCCTGCTTTGATGCAACAATGCAAGGGGGATTTATCCTCCTCCTAATACGTGGGCCCATGCTTATGGAGTGGTTTGGGAAGTCCAAAATGAGGGTGTATATCTTTACACGGTCCATGCTTAATCCCCCCTAATACCCCCTATTCGCATTAGTTTAGTTTTTCGTCTATTTTTTTTTGAAGATTATTGTTTCGTCATGACGAAATGAATCTAAAAGTAAAAAATTATAACCGAAACTCAATTTTTTTAAATAAAGACAAAGTAAGCCAATTTTTTCGTCTTTATTAAAAAAATTAAAATTTTATCGCAATTTTTACTTTTTAGATTCTTTTCGTCATAACGAAACAATAATCTTCAATATAAAAAAAATAAAAAAATACAAAATTTTTAAATAAAAACAAAAAAATAATCCATGATGTCATTTTAGTCGAACAAGATTACTTGCCATCAAAACAACGGAAAAGACCTTTTTACCAAATGAAATGCTCTTCATTACGGAAAGCGGTTCGTGCGATCTGCTTGCTCTCATCAACTCTCTCTTTCTCTCCAATTAAAAAAGCCTCTCTCTCGTCCATTTAGGTGGTGTTTCGGTTTCTTATAAAGTTCTTTTTTTTCAAACGGAAGAAATTTCAAATCCAAAAATTATGTGTTTACGTAAATAATTTTTCTACCAATATGGATCTTATTTGATAGATCTCATTGAGATCTTTTAAACGGTGAAAAAAAATTAAAAAATTATTTTTCGTTTTCATTACATTTGAGTTTGAAAATTGAAGAAAAAGAACTTTTAAAAAAAAAAATCCAAACCGGAACACCCCCTTATACCATGATAAAAATAGAGCAGAAAATGTCTAGGCACCAAGCAAGATCCACCGGTCATTTGAAAATATTTTCATGTTATAATTGCAGCCATCACATCATTTTTTTAATCATTATTATAGAAAATACTAGGTCTTTTTTTTAGATAACTGATTTTTACACTCCAAAATTTACTGTAGGCGCTCCACCTTTTTGTTTTTACACTGCGATGTTGTTGGTAACATCGCAGTGTAAAAAAAATACTGGCAACATCACAGTGTAAAAAAAAATACATCGCAGTGTAAAAACAAAAAGACGGAGCGCCTGCGATAAATCTTGGAGCCCGAAAATCATCGTTCTTTTTTATCCGTACAGGAAGTACTACGTAGTAGTATTCTTTTAATAAATCTACACCACTCTCCCTTTCACTTTTTAGAAAATGTATCCCTGTTTATATATTTCAGTGCCAAACGGGTACCACGTAGTGCCCGTTCGTGCAACCGAGCAGTCCATTGCGTGTTTGATCGGTTCAGATTTAGAGAGAGAAAAAGGAGAGAGAAAGTGTTGGGATGAGAAGAGAGAGATGATTTTAATCCGAACCATCCAAAAGTGTATCAAACGGCTGAGATGTGTTGAGCAAGTACCACTTGGAATATCCCCGTTCGGCACTGAAAAATCCATCCGTCTTTTATGATCAAATAAAAAAACATCCCAAAATGATAATTGTGTTTGTCAAATAAAGCAATAGTCTGTTCATAAATTTGCCAATTCCGCTTCCCCTGCACGTAAATTTATGTACGCATTTCTATTTGTGCACCTATACATAGGCACCTCTGTATATACCTCGATCTCTCTTCTCGCAAATCTTCGCGTTACTCTGCTGCCAACATTTTCTCTTGCTCCGCAAAATACTCTCTGGTCTTCTTCTTCTTCTTCTCTCTTTATACTCCCTCTCTCTTTCTCGCCATCACAATTGACATCATTGGCTCAAACCCAATTCGTAAGTTGATCCAAAGTCTCTGATCTTGTGATTTCTCTGTACATCGTGTTTTCATAGTGCAGACTTTTCGAAGTTTCTTTTCTGCGATGTGATCTGGGTATTCTTCGATTAGCTTAGATCTGTTGGATAAAAGTGTGCTGTCTTAAATTGCTTCTGATATTTGACTACTCGATGTGCATTTCTTGATTCATACAGATCTGTTATGAGTTATTTGATGACGGTTTCCATTTTCGTCGCATTGGGTATTATATAGGATCTCTTTCTTTAATGGAAATTTTATTGATCGCCCAACATGTGCAGAAGAAATCTGATCTGCAATTTTGGTGAAATTCCAAAATTAGCGTCATAGCGAATCAGCGATACCAATGGATTGGGGCGCAGGACTCAGTTTTCCAAAATTAATGTTTGATCTGACAACTAGGATTCAACGTCATTTTATGTTTGATGTAATTTTTGTTCCAAATGTTTTGGATCAATATATAAATCTTTATCGAAGAAATGTTTTTTGAGGAAATTTGTTAAGAGTTTTTCGTTGGAGCGAGTCGAAAATGTAAGATCACAATGGAGAGGGCGAGGATCAGATTGTTATTGAGTTTGGTAATGGGATTCCGGGTTATATAGATCAGCAATAATCATATTCCAATTCCATGCAGCAAGATTCCGGCCATCCTAACCGAGCTTGAATTTGATCAAGTGGCAATTCATTTGTGTAAATGTGTAATTAGAACAAGGAGTTGTTTGGTCATTGCTGTATTTTGTACAATGCTTTTACTTTCTGAATCGTATTTGAACCCTTTGGTGTTAAGATCTTGCTTTGGATTGGATTGGAAAATTAATGCTCATCTAGTAGAGTATGGATCATGGGCATGTTAAATGTTTTCTTGTAGTAGAGTAGTAGAAATGGGTTTTTGGTTTTACTGCCTTTCTAAGATGTCATATTAGTTTCTTTGTCTTCTGAGTTTGGTTCTGTAATTGTATTGCACAGAGGCTGGTGTGACATGGCTGCATATACGCCCAAGAACATCCTTATTACTGGGGCTGCTGGATTCATTGCATCTCATGTTGCTAACCGGCTCATCCGAAGTTACCCTGAATACAAGATTGTTGTGCTTGACAAACTTGACTACTGTTCAAGTCTTAAAAACCTAAATCCTTCTCGATCATCCCCCAACCTCAAGTTTGTTAAGGGGGACATTGGCAGCGCTGATCTCGTCAACTACCTACTCGTCACTGAAAACATCGACACGATAATGCACTTTGCTGCCCAAACCCATGTCGACAATTCATTTGGAAACAGTTTTGAGTTTACCAAAAACAACATTTATGGTACCCATGTTCTTCTAGAGGCATGCAAAGTCACTGGCCAAATTAGAAGGTTTATCCATGTCAGCACGGATGAGGTCTATGGAGAGACAGATCAGGACGCAGTAGTAGGAAACCATGAAGCTTCTCAATTGCTTCCCACAAATCCATACTCTGCGACAAAAGCTGGGGCAGAAATGCTTGTTATGGCTTATGGAAGATCGTACGGGTTACCTGTGATAACCACTCGAGGAAACAATGTTTATGGTCCCAATCAATTTCCTGAGAAACTAATCCCAAAATTTATTCTCTTGGCCATGCAAGGGAAGCCTCTACCGATTCATGGGGATGGCTCTAATGTCCGGAGTTATCTTTACTGTGAGGATGTTGCTGAGGCTTTTGAAGTCATTCTTCACAAGGGAGAAGTTGGTCATGTTTACAATATTGGCACAAAGAAGGAGAGGAGAGTAACTGATGTTGCTAGGGATGTATGCAAGCTCTTCTCAATGGACCCGGAAACAAGCATTGAGTTTGTGGAGAACAGGCCATTTAATGACCAGAGATATTTTCTAGATGATGAGAAGTTGAAGGATTTGGGGTGGTCCGAACGGACTATATGGGAAGACGGGTTGAAGAGAACAATGGAATGGTATACCAACAACCCTGATTGGTGGGGTGATGTCTCTGGAGCATTGCTTCCTCATCCAAGAACGTTTATGATGCCTGGTGGATTCGAGAGACATTGTGATGAGGGTGAGAAATACCACGACGAATCATTTCATTTTTCAAGTACTTCTAACCAGAGCCGAACGGTGGTACCAGATTCCAAAACCAGTGGCTCTCCTATGGAACGACCTTTGAAGTTCTTGATTTATGGTAAGACTGGGTGGATTGGTGGCCTACTTGGGAAAATATGCGAGAAACAAGGAATTCCGTACGAGTACGGAAAGGGGCGCCTAGAGGATCGATCCCGGCTTATGGAAGATATCCAGAATATTAAGCCCACCCATGTTTTCAATTCTGCTGGTGTGACCGGTCGACCCAATGTCGACTGGTGTGAAAGTCATAAAACAGAAACAATACGTACCAATGTTGCTGGCACTCTGAACTTGGCAGATGTTTGCAGAGAGCATGGGCTTCTGATGATGAATTTTGCTACTGGATGTATATTTGAATATGATGCTGCTCATCCAGAAGGTTCTGGCATTGGGTTTAAAGAGGAAGACATACCCAATTTCACTGGTTCTTTCTACTCGAAGACAAAGGCCATGGTAAGTTAGCATTTCTGGCTTTTATATTTGTATAGCATCCTTATAATAGGTTTATATTTTCTGGAAGGTCACACTTACAAATAATTACTCACGAAGATCAAAATGTCATTCACTAGTCATTTCACTTAGCTAGGAGAAGGAAACGATTCGGAAGTATTTTGAAAATGTGGCCGAACATAATAGAAATGCCAGATTTGGGGATGTTTGAGTTGATATTTCTAATTGGCGCCGAAACAATTCAATATTTCTGTACATTTCCTGAAATTTCCTTATGTCTTGGGGCATTTGGGCAGTTGTTGGTGGAAACATCTGAATTTCGGGGTTCAACTAATTTTGCTTTTCGGTCTCTTAGGAAACAGAAACGTTTCAGCCCTTGATTATCATTACACATATTAGTTTCTTTGATTCTCTAACAGGTTGAGGAGCTCTTGAAAGAATATGACAATGTTTGCACCCTCAGAGTTCGAATGCCTATATCTTCAGACCTCAGCAACCCGCGCAACTTCATTACCAAAATCTCTCGATATAACAAAGTGGTCAACATTCCAAATAGCATGACAATCTTGGATGAGCTTCTACCCATTTCGGTCGAGATGGCAAAGCGGAACCTCAGGGGCATATGGAATTTCACAAACCCGGGTGTCGTGAGCCACAACGAGATCCTTGAGATGTACAAGGAATACATAGATCCGGAATTCAAATGGGCCAACTTCACACTGGAAGAGCAAGCCAAGGTGATCGTTGCCCCTCGGAGCAATAACGAGATGGATGCCTCCAAGTTGAAGAGCGAATTCCCAGAATTGCTATCTATCAAGGAGTCATTGATCAAGTACGTGTTTGAACCCAACAAGAAAACTTTTTCGGCGTAATTGTGCGTTTTACGTTAGGCGCTTTGGTTCCGGATTTCCCTTGGAATGGTCAGCCGTCTGGAGCCATTATTCATTCTTTGTTCATTGCATTGTTTCTATTACTATATGTGAATTTTTGATAGTTTACCAGGATGGGTTCGAGAGATGTTTTCTGTTTTTCATTTTCATTTTAGTTTTTCTTGAGTTTCCTTTATTCGAAGGAACTTATGAGTAGACTTCACATATATGGTTGTTATCGTCCGCGAGCATGCAGTGGTGTTACGCTTGGATTCTACAATTCATAAATTCGTTCGTTGTTTAACTTGTATATTTCGCACGGGTTTAGCTATTCGAGTAAAAAGAGCAATGCTACAGACATAGACCAAAGTACATAGATACATCTGTCTCTGAATCCATGCACTTTTTTTTTTTTAATCCGTGCACTTGAATCCGTCTACTTGGGTCTGTATCTATATACTTTTGGTTACCCGAAATTTTATGTATTGAGGTTTATGCTGTATTTATTTTTCTTGACCTCTGAATCCAGAGGTTCCGTACTTCCAGAAAGCTAAAGCTCAAATTTTGAATAGAACAAAGCTCATTTTACATTTTCTAAACTGGGACGAGTGATGGAATTGTTGCCAACGTAAATATTGGCAACATGTTCCTCAAAAAAAATATTGGCAACATTCTAATTTTGCGTTTGTATAAAAATCTAGCTCTACTCGAAATTGTCTACCAATGCGAGTGTTTTCCAAACTTGAAATATTTTCAAAAGAACTGCACTAGAAACATAGCGTATTTCAAGTATTACAAATCAAAATCTCTACAAACAAAACCAAACAAAATTATAAGAACCGAGGGAATATTGACCTGTGGAATCATTTTGAAGAATGAGAAATCCACTGGTGTTCTTGACAGAGTTCTTTGTTAGACGTATAGATTAGTAATTCGAAATGCACTGTACAGTTTTTTCACAAAACAATTTAACAAAATAAGATGAATTTAGCAAGGTCAAAGAAATTAGCGGAGAGATAGAATCGACACTAAAAAAAACTGGATTCCTATGTGCATATCTGAGCTTGTAAATCACAAACTGAGGTTTGGATGCTCTGAGTCTTCTAAATATGATAAGAGCTTGGCATGTAATAAACTTGTTACAAGAAGAGATTCCTGGAACCACCTTGGCTTCAGCCTTCAGGTCTAAAGCAAGGCTCCTGAATCATATAAACAGATGCATGGAATCATACAAGAGCATACCGCATATATCACAACTCTACGAAGGGGTGCTTGATACAGATGCCAGTTCTTTCAGGAAGGCAACAACTTCATCCGATGATCCAAGAAGGTACCGAGCGTTTGTGCGGGTCCGCCCAACGGTGCAAGAAAAGTAGTTCTCCCCCTTGAGGTCGAGCACGTTCCACGTTACTTTTTCTGGAGAAGGCCGCCTTCCGTTCCCGTATACGTGGCTGTTGGTTTTCTTCTCAGAGTTTGGATGGGGTCGTCGTGTTCTGCCTTGAGATGATTTAGAAGAGCTGCCGTTTCTGCTAGCGGGAAGCTTCAGAGGTGGCCTCCTCTCCCCAGGGTGTTTTATTGTATCGGTTACCTTGGTTCTTGAACCAGCTCCTAGTGTGTCGGAGGGAAGTTCTGGCTCGAAAAAGGTGTAGACATCTTCGTCCTAAAACAAAGATAATAGTTGTCAGAGAGAGAGAGAGAGAGAGAGAGAGAGAGTTAACCTTTCTATATCCAGTATTCACCCCTATAAGTAGCAAGCATACCAACTTAAGATCTATGTACCGTACTGGTTTTTGAAGTCCGTACATCTCATTATACAAAGAAAATTGAAAAGTGCAAAACAGTATAATCAACCAGCTTATAACATCACTAATATCTGAGATGCAGTTCATCAGGTTGCATCCTACTCCTCTGCACGATGCCCTATCTTTGAGAGCACGAGTTGCAAAATACCTTCCTCTCAAGATTATGAGAGTCATTGCACTCCATATAAACAATCTAGCTATTACATTTTTATGCGGTTAGAGTTCAATATTATTTATTTGTTAGAAAACACTCCTCTTTGGTAAGGCTCTTCGGAGTTTGGACTTCAGATGAATTTCATTTACACTATTGAGGGAATACGAGAATGGAGTCGTCATTGTTAGCTTAGTACCATTGTTGAGCTTATTGTATCTGCCATTGTCTACTATGTTCCAGTGTGTGCACCTTGTTCTAGGCAATCTGTTTGTTGTTTCTCCACCTGGGACGGTGTTGCATGTGAGGGAGTGTCAGCTTACTGTGCATCGGTAAATCCATTTCTCAATAGTTTAAGGTCGCAGAACAATTGGCATCTAATGCAAGCCATAAGAGGGAAGAAGAAGTATACCTTGCCAAGAAAATGCCCTATGCATAGGACATAATCAATTGGCGTTGAAATGAATTTACTGTGAACTATCTCGCCCAATATACGATCAATTGCCGCTCCCTGCATGAAGTATGATCCAAGAATTAGTAAGGGTACATTAAATTGCAGTAGACTAGATAGATTATTTACACATTTCTGGAAACCATAATTCCAGTTACCTTTGTGACACCAACTGCTCGAACCTCGACAGAACGGCTGCCTTGGACAACATCAACTGATGCATTAGAAATCGGGCCTGTCCAGAGATGTTGCAGCATATCCCTCGCTTGAAGTTTTCCAAATTCAAGATCTAGAAGAGCATCAAGATGACATAAAACGAGAGAGGGGGGGGGGGGGGGGGGCTTTGTCTTAATGGTAATGCATAGATGAATTACCGGTAAGAGAAAGCTGACAAGAAAAAAGTTCAAGTACCTGCATACTTGTAGTTCCATACTAGTGAAGTTTCACGGGGTTCAAAATGTGACCGAGGTGTTCGTTCTGTAAAATACTCAAACACATGCTGAAAAAGAGAGGAAAGCATCAGAATTTTGGCAGCTGGAAAAATAGAAATGGAAAGAGCAACAGTACATACCTTGACACTATCAACCCATTCCATATTTAAATGCTCTGGCATAGTCGTCATCCAGTCTCCCTTAGTAAAGCGAAGAAACATTCCATTTTCTGCTGCAAGCCACATGTTGTACTGACCAAAGTTCTGTGAAAGCACTCACTTAAGAATTGGAGACAGTAGGGATAGAAAAACAAGACAGAAATGGAGCTAGATGAAATACATCATCTAAGACACTTCTGCCACTTCCACTCAAGACAACAATGGTGGTCTTTGGATCACTACAGAGTGCTGTTAGGGTTTCTTTTAGCTCTGGATGCAGTTTAAGATCCATTTCTCTAATTTGATCACCCCCTCTTCTTCCTGGAGTATCCACTGGTTCAGTTAATGTTGCATTGAATCCCTGCAAACACAAATCAAAACATCTCTAACCCATTTGAAAACAAAAAAAGAACGCAAGTGCCTACTGCCATCCAAGCTTTTTTGAGACACCACAAAGGCTCTAAGTCAGCAAACATCAACTACCACATGCAGGTATGCTTGACAACAAGCATTTAAAAAATTAAAACGTGAACAAAAGCCCAACACTTTCTTGCAATTTTGTAAAGAAAAACCGCCCATATAACTTTCTACCGACGATGAATTACGTTTTTCATTCTTCATGCATTTTTCTTGACAGACTCGTGGATATAACTTGAGAGCAAGGAGGTTGGCCAAAAAGTGACACCCAATATGGGTAATGCACAAACCAACCATTACACCACATCCCTGCATCCGGTGAAGAGGTAAATGCATAGGGTGTAGGTTCCCCTTGGTAGGAGAGTGCAGTGGTTACCACTCTGATGAAGGTGGTGGCAGGGAGCATTGTCAACTCAAAACAAACAAACTTATTGGATTTAGACCCATCACAAAAGATACTATGGGAATACACTACAACCAATATTCAAGGATGGTAGAATATAATATGTTGCAGAAATCCACGATCAACATGAATACACCTCAATTCCATGCGAGTATTTAGAGAACTTTGGGAGTGAAATGAAAACCCAATTGATTTACTCAATATCTTTCATTTTCAGCCAAGTAGAATTGCTCAAATTCTTTAGGCTAAAGATGAAGCAATGCGTACCAGTATAAGTAATCTGTTATTGGATTGTAAGTAATGTTCAGTTGCATCATTGACTGGAAGTGATGGTGGTACTTGTCTTATCCTTAGCTGAGCTTCAACAACGGTGTCATTCAGTTCGCTGCGCACCAGCAAATGTAGATCAAAGTTCAGGTCATATTGTGGTAACGAAATGCTTTTACACAAACTGTACTTCAAGCTGCATAGATGTAAAATAATCAATCTATTCTTAAGGCATTTTCTTTCTGCCACTCATTGCTGTACCCAAATCACGTTGAGTTGAGATCAATTGCTACGGAAGTGAAAAAACGCCCACAACATGAACGCATTTGACCACAAAATTCTGATGGATTTCCCAAAAAGTCTCAGTTGTCTTCACTGCAAAAGCTGCAATCCAGTTTTGCGGAGTCCATAACTAATTCTATACTAGGGGAGAACTTGAAAAACCATTTACAGATAACCAAACACACTGCTTAATCGTCAGGGCCAACCCAAGCAAACCAATTCTTGTTATTGCCCGCCTGAGGTCCAAAACTGGAAAAGGCCCCAATTTGGTAATGTGGCTAATGCCTGTATGCATACCTAATTCTACAATGCTTTACTTCCAATTGGTTGGCCCAAAAAAGTCCGCCTCAAATAAGGCACTTGGGATTTATACCAATTGTTTAAAGTCATTCATTCAATTAGTAAACGCCAAAATAAACTCAAGGATCGGATGTAGTTTTCTGACTGGCCATATCCATATTGCCCTTTCAGAGCTGAAAGACAAAAAAGGATTCGTGTACCGACCCCAATTGCTTAGGGCACAAGACTTCCTTCGGTTTGGTTTAGGCTCAATCAATTTGAATAGAAAAACTGTCACGGTGAAAATTTAGTCTGTGGTATCAGATTTATCTAGGGAGCCTTCGATTTTAGAATTTAACTTTGCATTGTTGAGTGGGTTGTTAGTTATGAACTTGCATAAAATTTTCTTTGGAGATTATACATCCTAAGCAATGAACAAGTTGTATTCAGAGTATATAACTTCTATACCATGTAGCGAACACAGTTAATAGTTGAGATGCATTCGCATATTTCGGGGTAGAATTAAAGAAGTGCCCATTCCATACAGGTAACTATAGCACAGGTACAGAGATTCCTAGTAGAATTCAGATGCAATAAGCTTTATCAATCAATGCATATTGATATTCTTGCATGGACAGACACAAACATATGATTTCCCCAACGTAACTAGACCCTCCCTTACCCCGCAACTCTGACTTCAACTTATATATCTCTGGAGTATCGAAAATTCAAGTTCCATTATTTTTCATACTTTAACAGAACAATCCAGGTATGAAAAATTTCTCATTCAGTTTCTGCTCAAGCCATATCACGAAAATATACCTTACGAAAGTTTCAGCCCATTCTTGAGCAGTATGGGTAGTCACGTGCACAAAGTTATGCCAGTGCCGCTTCTCTCTTTCTTCAGCTGACATGTTCAAAGCTTGGCCAATTGAGGCTGCAACTTCAGTTATGTTCCAGGGGTTCACAAGAATTGCTCCAGCACCCAGAGACTGTGCAGCACCTGCAAACTACAAGCATGCACAAATGATCATAAGTGAGAAAAATGGAAAACAGGAACATGACTCGACTAATGTCATCGTATACTGCACGAAGTTAGTCAATCGAAAAAAACAAACTAGCAAAATCTGGAGTAAACATAATTGCAGTGTTTAATGGGGATATGAGTAAATGTTTGATTGCAGTTGCACTTTTAGCGGGAGCTAGAAGGTAATAGTTGATCCAAAAATTTGGCACAAAAGACATCCAAGTACTCCATTGGAACAAGAGATCCTGACTTAACATTGCAATATTTGTCCAACATGTAACACACTACAAGGCAATTCAGATAGGTTTCATTTCCCGAAAAATTAATTATGTCCCATCTCTATTATCAGCACCCGAAATGTGTAGGTTAGACTGTGTAATTAAGCAAATAAATTGTTCCAGTGTCCTGAAAACCACTAAATATAAAGGATGAAAAAGTTACGTTGTAGAACTAAATTTTTATAAAATTAGTTGGTCAAAACCAATGTTGTGATTCATTGTCTCTTTTGTATGAAATTATTCCTTACCAAGTAAAACCAGAACATGCATCGTTAGGAATTCCAAGGAATGATGCTCATTTACTTAATATATTTCAGACGAAGAAAAAGCCTAAGTTTTCGTTATCAGTATTTATCACCCAGCTTATATGACTTAGAAAATCAATTCTTTGACTGAATTCTCTCAAAAAGCAGTCTACACAGACAATGTCAGTTAGGATCAGAACAGGCTAAGAGCTAAAAGGAAGTGGTAATTACTTCACTCAGAATGAGAACGCCTTTCTTTGAATCTTGGCAGGCCACAAACTCATAGCTGACAAGATTCATTCCATCCCGCAAAGATGTGACAAGTGCTACATCTGACCACCAGAAAAAAGAGGGTAAACTTTAAGTCTATAATCAGTTCATCGCTATTGCGTAGAATTTCAAATCAGCAAATGCACATATCCGACTATCTATAGTTCCAATTTAATGATCTAAAACAAACTCCACATCTAATCAGAAAGCCTTTCCAATTTGGGGACCTGTAACCTTCAACTGTATTTAAAGAACGAGCCACCACAATTTAAGCAGTCTCTGTAGGAACTTGGTATACCTAAGGTTTGAATTGCAGTAAAAAATTTAATTAACTCGTTCTAATTTCAAACTAACTGAAGGGTGGCGTGGTGGACTTCCATTGAATGACTGAAGTACAATAGGCGTTCAAAGTGAAGAATAAAGGCTACAGGTCCCACAAACAACGTCAGATTATGTAGCAATGCAACAAAGACAATAATCCTACGCGCATTGTGGAAGAAACTGAAAGCAAAAGTAATCCGAATGAAGCTTAACAGAACTTTCGCTTTCTTCTTTCAATGTTGACGAGTTTGAGAAACATGTGATTAACAATCACATAATGCAAACAATGACCAGCATATTAGGAACTTTATTATAGTTGAAGTTGCACAATTATGAACAATACATCAGACTTTATTGAATAAAACCGGAAACGTAAAGGTACATAGATCTAGGTTTAATCCACAGATTAAGGTACAAGTCACACAGCTTGCAGCTAAGAGTCATATCTTGATGCAACTCTTTTGTCAATTGCAACACACTGTTATTTCATGTTGCCAAACTAAAGGCTTAGTGAAGATCAATTTAAACATGACATTCTCAAGATCTCCGGTCAACTAAAATTAAATGTTTTAGGTATAAACTAGTACCAGTAACAGCATAGAGAGCACATAATGCATGAAAGTCGAGAGAGCGATCCTGTAGATATACAAAAAATTGCTTCAGAAAAGACTCCCATTGTACCAAACCGTGCATAGTTTGAGCATACATTAAAGCTGAACACGAAATAGATGATTGCATCCCACCATCCAACATTCAAGATAAAAGCTGCAAATCTGTCATAGTCCGTACTCAACCTGATATTTTACAGTTGGTTATGGAATAGAAGCGAAGGATTCAGAACATTTCAGATATTTGATTTAACCCTGGCAAACAGCATACATAACGGACACAGAACAAGGGCTAGGGGAAAAACATAATAAGTTCCCATCATGCATTTCATTATATAAGAAGTTTGTTCGGTAGAAAATATCTGAAGTGCTTATGCAAGGCAAGAAGATAATGTTTCAACTTCTGAAAATAGTCTATAAAAACTAGAAAATTATGGATGGCACTGGCGGCTCTATGTATTAGGGTGGGTGTTCAAAAACGAGAAATAACACCGAGAAATTTTATTTCAGGCTTTGATTGAACAGCCAGTCTTATATTATGAACACTCATCAATTCAAGTAATTAATAATTGAACACCTAATACATTAGCCCAAAACAAGGTTCAGACTCTCAAAAATAAGACAAATAGACAAAAAAAAAAATTGATCTATTGATATCAGTGTCGTGCTTTGTCTTTCCAATAAACGACGGTCGATGCTATATTTCCAAAAAACAAGATATGCCCAAAAAGATCTGTATGAATTTATTCACCACATTTTCCCACAAAGAACATCAGTGAACCTATAGGCCGGTTTAATCTTGTTTGGCTCAAAATAAAAAATATTGTTGAGAACAATCATAAAATATTATGTATTTTATATTTTTTAATTGCACTACTCAGACTAATATACGAAATTTTGTGTATATTTTGCTGGTGGATAGAGCTAGTAGAGTTCAGGTAATTTTTGAACACTCTGTTAAAACTTAAAAATTTCTGAAGCCGCCACTGATGGATGGACTGGTAATGAACTACCTCCAGTGACAGACACAGAATCAGAACTACTACCATGTCAACATCTTGTAACACTAGCAATTTGACCTCCTAGATAAGACAGCAACAAAAATATCACCAAGATTTTAAACAAATTTGATCAAACCTAACTGTGACATTTCTCTTTACCGACTTAAAACACTAACGAATGCAAGCATACAACCTTTAATAACATCGTCTCAAAGTGTTCTTTGAGACATGCTACTGAATCTGGAAAAGATAGTGATCCAGTCATTCCAAAATGATCTTGGACAAATACACATGCATTTGGAAAGACGCCTACCAAGTAGAACACCCTTCTCACTGAATAATTAATTGAGCAGGTAAACAATGAGCCAAATAGGGTTATGGGACTAGAAAATTAAAAATTGATGGAGGAGTCAAAAAGATTCACCAGATGATGTATTGGAACAGCAGTCAAAGTCCCAAATCTTCCGTTAATGCGTCCAACAATTTCATGAACCTGGCTTGTGAGTTTTTGGTCTGTGAAAGTACATAACAACAACAAATTGAAACGCCATATTAAGAAAAAATTCATGGGATTCATGCACTAAGGGATTGAAGTGTAAATAGAGATTCTCACTGAAATGTGCATTGCTTAAATAAATGTCCTCATATGAAGAACGAAAACTGGCAAACGAGGGCCACATAGTATTTGAAAAGGATAAGATATCCTCAAACACTAAAGTGGGATACATATCCCATACTTTGACAGGCATGCATAATTAAAGGTATTTAAAAATTAATATCTAACTTTATTTTAGTACAAGATAATTATCGAATTCTAACATACTGATGAGCGCCTAATATTGTAGATATTTGGTGTGACTAGTCTCGTTTTATGTCATTTTATCTTGCGTTTATTTAGCTTTTATAGTGATTTTGCGCGTAAGGCTTTCTGTTGAGCGTTTCAGGTAATACGCGAATAAGAGGGCTTGTTTTGGTGTTCTGAACAACCCTTGAGGGCAAGCGAGTAGGCGAGGCCTTGAAGAATTCAGCCGTCGGGGCTTGAAGATGAACCGTAGTAGCCGGAGCGTGCCATGGGCCGTCGGGTATCAAAACGGGGCACAAGGGACATGATCTGCCAGGAAGCTTAATCGTATCGATATGGATTTGAGAGTATCGATACGGTGTCAAAACAGTGGGGAATCCAAGCTTCAGCGTATCGATACGGTTTTCGGATTATCGATACGGTTTCGTTTGTATCGATACGGCTCGTCTACGGGGAATCTTGCATTTCAGAGCAAGACAGAACCGTATCGATACGGTTTTGGAGTATCGATACGGGTGGCTTACTGACTTACTTTTTGACAGCTTTTCACTTTTCATAAGTAGCAAGTTTCCACTTTTTGGATATTTTCTGGATATTTTGGTGAGAGTGAGTGCCTTTTTGTATAAATAGCTACCTCTCTCTCACTCTCTTGTACCCAGCACATTATCATTTTAGTCTTTTTCTCCATTAGAGCTCCTTAAGCTTTTCAAGTGTAATCTTCCTAGAACTCAAGTAAGCAAATCTTGGCTTTCGTTTTGTTGTTTATTAATGTTTTAGCTACAGTTGTGATTGTAATTAATATCAAGTTAGTTTTCGATTCTATCGGTTTAAAATCATGTCTTGTTTTTATGCTTCGATCTATGCTTTAAGTATGTGTGAGTAGACGTGTGGCTAAGTCTCGGGCTAATCGTTCCCAAGGACTTAGGGTGTTGTTTGGTTCTCGAGCCCTCGGGTTTAAAAGCATGTTTTACGGAATAGAGCTTGACTTGCAATTTTGGTCTAACTAAAGGGTGTTAAATCCTCGGTATGGTGTTTAGTCAAGCGGTCTTGGCAAGTAGCATACCGAGGGCTCGTGGCCTCTTATGATTTCGATAAATGTTAAAAACAAGTTGGTTCGTTTCGTCAAATCACATCTTTCGATGAACGTAGTCATTAAAGCTATATCTTCCGAGCGTGAGCACGCTCTCGTTTGAGTTATAATCGAGAACCGATAACGGCCTTTGTCAAGGGATAGAAGATCCCTAGACTTGCCTCTTTTAGTTTAACAAACTCGTTTCTAGTCTTTTTATTAGTACTTTCACCGTTAAAAGCAAAACTAAGTTGGCCGTCTTAAACACCGAAATCCTACCACATACAACCTACAATCCGTTTAAGCTATTGTCGATTCTTTGTGGGAACGATCCCGGTCTTGCCCGTTTATTATGCTACCGATGATCTAGCCCTACGCTTCGGGTTTTCCAATCTTATATTTGAAGGCAAGGTTGTGGCGTAAGCACATACTATTTGTGATGTATGCTTGTCTAGAATTAGAATATTGTTGTCAGCAGTCAGAATAATACAAGAATAATTTCCATAAATGCACATCATTGTATCCTCAGTCAACGATATCCTACATTTTATAAACTGTTGTATCAACGTATTGGTATCATATTGTATGTTCTATATCCATGCTTCATATACATGTACCACCATGCAAGGTATACATGGCAATCGAAGTTGGCAAGAGATTGTGTAATACAATAGATTTTGATAGGATAAAATCATTTTGGATAGATGAAGGCTAGATGTTGACATCTTCATGGGAGTGTGTTCCAAGTTCAAATGCAAAGGAAGACAATGAGACTCAGATCGCTAGGAAGCGCAGACACCTTTTAGGAGGTTGAGTACCAATGTCAAACACGTGGGGCATCAACGCTCTCTAGACACGTGGCCAACAATCAAATAAGAAGCATCCTATTTCGTTTTTCAATTGTCTCTTTTGTTTTGACAGTTGACACTTCGGAAACACTCTAGAATATGCTCATAATATGTTAGGACACTCTCGGAATACGCTAGGGGCACGTTCAGGGACACAAATGAAATACTAGGCCCTAGTTAAGGTCTAGGGAAGTCTTATTTCTGTGGGATAGATGATGACGCATAGATAATAAAATCCAATGATGAAGTCAAAGTCCTTATGAAGAATAACATTGGGCACAATAATGTTCCGACATACATTCAGGAACATCTGTTCTTGTTGGCACTGCTATTTGCAGCAAAACAACTTTGTCGCGCCAACTGGAGTTTTCCTCGAGAAACTTTTCAAATGCCAGTATCTTTTGGGGAATTCCTTTGATCATGTCTAGGCGATCAACACCTAACATTACCTGCATGAAAACAACAAAAATAGTAAACAGAGCAGGTCTAGCCGCAAAACACTTCACTGCAGCTCTTTTGCACAATCAAATAACCACCAAATATCCAAATAAAGTAAGAGCCGGAAGAAAAATACACCATAATTAAGCTCGTAAATGAGTAAGCACAACATGCAAAATCATATTAACATACTTTTATGTATGCAGTAGATAGCCCTCAGTACATAAAACCTTTCAATGAATGGATATCTAGACACTCAAAGTAGAAACCTACAAAATTACACCTACAACTAATTAAGAAAGACGCAAACAACAACGCGTTTCTCAAAAAAGAATCGCTGTGTAAGTACCCGATACCACCATGACATGTGGACACGTGGTCTCACCACAGCACATCTCTTCGTGTAGGTTTGGTTTACCTTTGGTAGTCTACCAGATAAAAGGCAGGAAATGAAGCCTTGATAACTTCTATATAAGCAATTAATGGTCATCTTCGGGAAAAAAAAAGCAGCAGCAATTAATGGCTTGCCTCCACTACTAGAACTAGTAGTCTATTCTTTCTTCACCATCAACACTCACTCTGTTCACTATAAGCTCAGCCCTCTGAGGCTACTTTCCACTGCTACTCCCTCCTTCAATGAGTTGTCTTGTCTCCCTCCAAATCTACTCTATATCTCTGAGTCGACTCTGACACACCTCTTAGATTTCCCATCTAACCCACAGAATCACTTTTCCCTACCCACACAAGGCAGTGCCAGCGAAATTAAAAGGTATGGCCATGTACTTCAAAGTTCAAACAGGTTTCCAAGACAATTTACGAACCTTTTGGAACAGTTCATCAAAGAGTCCTTAGTGGTGGCTACAAATTTCCAATTCAAAAACCAGGTTCTTTGCAAGTTGCAACTATCGGAAATAAACCATAATAGTTCTTCTACACATACTGAACAGTTAGCTACATTATAGAAATGACTCAAATTTGGTTACGAAAACTCATCCAAAGGTTGCAGATGAAAATTCTTAACCTTTATCAAATGATATACGAAAAGCTCAATTTGAAAGTTTACTTAAAGATACTACAGGAGAAACTGACTAATATAGAAGCAAGGAACACAGTATCAACCTTTCGCCCAGCAAATCTTTCTTTTAGTTCTCTGATATGCTCCTGGACTTGAGGAACCTCAAGTGCGCGGATGAATCGATCTGAATCTATTCCAATAGGAAACTGGCATTCAACAAATACGGACAAGAATAAGCTTAACAAAAGGTGATGTTCAAGTGCTTCAAAATCTGCTAGCAAACAATAGCACACTAATATTTGAGAAGCGACTTGAAGAATCAAACGTGTAAACTAATGTAATGTTCAATTTACCGCAGCCACACGAGTCAGTCTTCCTTGATCCTCTACTCCTTCAGGTGTACCTTCAAGCCCAAGAATACGAGTGCATGCACTAACAAAATGCCTTGCATAATCATAAGTGTGGAAACTGAAATAAAGAAGTCAATAAGTTGGTGTTAGGCGATTTTAAACTTCTAACTTGTAAACTGATAGCTTTACCCTTGTCACACAAAGAAACAAGTGATGCTATAAACTGCTTTGGCATAAGCACTTTCAACGACTTGGTGGTGAATCTAAAGTCATATATGAGTGGCATCAGGTACAACCTTTCTAGTTGAGTTAAATAGAACGACACGCTTCTTATTAATTTAGCCAAGAACAGACAGCACAGGAAAACATGAAGAATAAGAGAAAGTGAAACATGAGGTGTTAGTTGCAGGAACCTCCTATCAAGGCCACAAATCCACCTCAGAACCTCGCTGTCGTGCTCCCAAGTCACTCTTCTAGGAACCTCGCTACCATCGAGAAAGGAACCCACTCCCAACTAGAGATAGAATCTCTTAGGCGTGTGAATCCCAAAACAAAAGTAAAAGATACCAAGTAACAGAAATATGAAGTAATGATATGATAATAGGAAAATATTTACTCAAATTTGTTCAAGACTTAGTATAAACGTAATATTTGCTTATACTCGCTACAGCAATATTTGTACTTGAAATAACTTACAAATAACAATATTTTCTTGTACCATATATTTATTTGTATAAATCATCCATCAACGCTCCCCTCGGCGTTCCCAAACAAGGAGCTTCTATGATCTTCTGCTCCTCCCCTGCCTCTGGTCCTGATCCCACCCCCACCCTCGCTTCGTGCAACTAAGAGGTAGACACATGCAAAAGGTATTCAGCTGTATTCTTTGCAGTAAAATATAGAGACACGGCATGGTTAAAGCTAAATATATCTCAATTTTCACCTCTGACATTGTCAACAGGATTTGTGTGAGTGGTGATGCAAGTCAATGCAACTAGCTCTTTGCCTTGGACAGAAATACCCCATAAAGATAATCTTCAGGAGATCTTACAGATACATACTAGTTAATAGATAGCCAACAAGCGTTTGACTAGAACTTTGTTTTTTTGTTGAATGAGTATATCAATTTCAATTTTAGTAGCTTGCAAGAGATGCAATCAATTTGTATAACCATCAGTAATGGTATTCACCACTTGATCAACATAAGATTAAATATGGCTGCAGTGAACTACTAGAACTTACCCAACCAGGTCAGCAGCAAGCACTGCACGCAGCAACTCTGATCGAGATGGTAGCGTCCTATGGATTTCAGAGGAAGGAAAGGGTGTGTGGAGAAACCAACCAACTTTCATTTTGCTATTATAGTCCTTCAGGCATTTTGGAAGGAACATGAGGTGGTAGTCATGGCACCAAACAACATCACCCTCTTCGTAATGCTGGTTTACCACATCAGCAAACATTTGATTTGCCTTCTTATATGCAGCAAACTGGGACTGGAAACTTCTGGTAGTGGCAAGACGATCTTCTTGCGGAAGTCCAAGATAATGAAAAAGAGGCCATAATATATTGTTGCAATAGCCGTTATAGTATTGATGAACAATATCCTCATCAAGGAAAACAGGAATACATCTCTGCAATGATAACCAAAAAAGGAAAAAAAAAAAAAATCAGCAAATTCCTATGCTCTCAAGAATACTTCATGTATTAACATCAGATATTTACTTTATCAATGTCAATAGGCTAGAAAATGCATAGGGCACAGTATGAACTACAGTGAAAAGATTGAAGCCTGAAACTTTGGACCTTTTCAGCCAAAGCTTTAGTTAGTGCCCTTTGCCCGGCCTCATCTGGCACATTAACACCAGCCCATCCAATCCATCTTGCCTCAAACTCCTTGACACCTGTAAAAAGTCCAATTAACACTCATTAGGTGTCTCTGTGTATGTAGAAACCGTCTGTAGCAACCCAAATGCTACCCACTCTGCTATTTGGAAAACCCAAGACATAGTTGATGCATAAGTATGCTAAGATTACTATGAAACATGAGAGACACAATTCTAATTCACACTTACCCAGAAGAGCACTGACTAGACCCCCGGCACTTATTTCCAGTGACCAGGACTCCTCCCCTCTCCTAACTGCAGAGACAGGCAGCCTATTGGCCACCACCAACAGTCTTTGCCTTGAGGGAATTCTATCTGGCCTTTCCCATCCCTCATCAAGTGTCTGTGCAGCCAAGGCTCCATCCAAATATTGCTCCACGTGGGAAACCCCCAAGTTATTGTCAGTAGCCTCATTTGAATGAGAAGCCCTGCTGCTCTTTCTTAGTTCTCTTTCTCTCAAGAGCCTTTCTAGTCTACTCGTGGGGATGGAGGAGTTGCCGTTGTACTTGTTCCCAGGCATATGCTCGGTCTATAACCAAACATCCAACACCAGCTTTAGGAAAGATAATAAGTCTCCTAGATTTAGATTGACACAAAATTAAGTCATCATAAAACCACAAACCCAAAATTTTTTAGTGCTTATGAATCAAACAGTGATTACAGAATACTCCTTAAAATTCAATCAAACAGTGATTACTGTATAATGGTAAAATTTTAGACAGCCAGTAGTATAGTAATTCTGCAGCAGTGGAACTAGAGTTATTAGTTTTCTATATTTTAACTGAAGCATAGTCAGCAATCATAACAAAAATGCAAACAAACAATAATTACGAAATTCTGCAGCAGTGGAGCAATTTTACTAAACCGAAAAGGATTATTACTTTTGGTTAACATGAAGACAAGAAAGACAGTTGCATGTAAACAAATAGATAAGAGAGAGAATCGGATCCACAGATTTGTACGGGGGAAAACGATGGGTCTGCCATGGAGTCCTGAATATTTGTCAATAATTTTAATAGCCACATTTTACACAAATAAGACCCACAACTTCATAAAACAAGAGAAATAAACATAAAATTACGTATGAGCAGAGAAAGAGATGAATTGTAAAGAACATATTGTGTGTGTCTATATCGAGAACTTGAGATAACGGGTACCCAGAAATGCTCGAGTCGAAAAAAATAATTACTGGTTCCTTCCACTTTAGAACCTCCCACAGATACTTGACGCGTTATCTATAGCACTGCACTGCTGGATATGCACAGCTCCTTTTATCCATCGTTTACTGTTAGGATTACCGGGGTCTCTAATCCCGATGGAAAAGAACAAACCATTGCAGGGGGGAAATTTTTGATTCAGCCTAGCAACTAGACACGAAAAATCCATGTTCGTTGCCCTTTTTGAACACAATGTTGCAGAAGTCTTTTTCAGAAAATGTTGTTGAAAACAAAGATATCTATCAGTTTCACGAAACAGATATCAAAAACTACCCATCAGACAAATTTTCAATATATCCTAAACCAGTAAACAGGGAAAGAAAAACGATAAAAAATACACTAAAATTTCGAGAACATGAAAGAATCAAAACCCCGCTTGAAAAACCACTCGACAATCAACAGCACACTACGAAAAAAGAGATCAAGAATCCGTTGGGCAGGAAAAAAACATCACCTTGGTTTCACCTAATTTCATACAAATGCCGATACTTTGAGACGGGTTTCAATCAAAACTCAACACTACCGTCAGAAATAAAATCCTTTCGTTATTGCTGGGTGGGTGATGAAAGCAAGTTGGAGAGAGAGAGAGAGGGAGAAATCTCCAGAATCTGAGGGTGGCAGAGAATTATTATCATAGTGAGAGAAAAGGAGAGGGGGCAACCAAATCCAATCCTCGTGTAAGCTTTACAAGGGTGCACTGCAGCCATGCAGAGCATCAAAGATTATACTGAAAAGGAGATATATAAGATTTTCCAAGGGGTGAATTTGGGATCTTCAGAACCCAAGGGTTAGCCCGGTCTGGTCAATTGAATTCGATTTATGCCGTAAAAATAATTTTTTGTGAATTTCTTAGTTTAGGCGTAAATAATTGGAAAGCCTGTTTTAACCAGTTAGAAATGAAATTAATTGTCATGCGTATAAGCTGACCCAGACGGCCTGACCTTAAGGAAAAATTTGGAATCTTTAGAAAATGCTTACGCAACAGGGGCATCCCACTTCCCCCTACATTACGAGCATCTAACCTAATTTATTAGTGCCAATGATTGTCATTAACATATCATTATGAATACAAGTCTTCTCTCCTGTGGCACCATTCTGGTGGCCACTCCCACTGGGGCCTAATTTCTGCTGCTTTTTAGGAGTCTTCTTTTTTAATTTTTATTATACAATTCTTGACTACGTAAGCCCATATTTATTGTGTATCCCGATTCCCGAATGTAATAATCAAATTGCAAGATTGTACTCATTAAGAAGAGTGAAGAATAAAATAGTTGATAATTGAACCACTCATTGAATCTCACTCATGACATTTTATTGCAATCATAGGCGATCGTAAACTGAAAAACTATGAGCAAATTAAGATTGTAAGAGGAGGCCCTCTTGAGCATTTTAAAAATATCAAAGATACCAATGGGCGGTGGTCTAGTGGGTATGATGCACTTTCACTAGCGTTAGGTGAGTAAGCGGTCATGTAATTGAGTCTTTTTATGGAGTGCTACATTCATACTTCTAAAATCAAAACATAACTTGAACCTTTACATGAGTTACGGAATACGCAACCTAAATTTATATAGACATATCCACAAATCTAGAATTTAGAAAAAGAACATATGGTATTTAATTTGCATTTATTAACAAAATCCAAAGTTCTAAAAATACAATTGTAGTAAAAAAAATTTCAACCCCCTGTCATAAAGTACTATTAATTTTTTTTTTGTCATACGGTATTTATCAACGGGGTTAGTAGGGTGTTAGTTTGTTAGTCAACGGATGGTTCAGAGGCTATTCATAGCTTTGAATTCCAAACCTGCTCCCGTGGACTCGAACTCAGGTCATCACTGGGGAGAGAAATGAGACAACCAACTTAACAAATTTGATTTCTCATGTACTATTAATCTGCGTTACCCATTTTCGTACTTCTAACCGCAAATAATAGAACTACCCATGTTTCATGGAGAAGTGAGGTAAGCTTTGATCTAAAATAGCCTCATGGTTAGTCCAGTTGGTTGACAGGTTTATTTTTCACACAATTGATCAAGGTTCAATTCTTGAGGTTAGACCGGAAGAAATAATTTCATGTGAATTCTATAGTCCCGGCATTAATGATCAGCTTTCGACCAAACCAAAGAGGGGATTAATTAAGGCGCGCGTAAGTTGACTTGGACATTTCTAACCGTCGAAGAAAAAAAAAAAAACTATGATCTAAAATATGAAGGCTGTGCACTGCAAAAAAATCTCCCAAAAATATCATCAACTTGGATTGGAGAAAAGATGATTAAAAAATCATGCCCAATTGTACTAGTATAAATCTAAATCGCCAGGTGGGGATGAAAATTGACAGACAGAGACCCCGCATGCAACCTTGTTCTTTTCTCTGTGAAGCAAAAAGCAAGTGGATTAACGCATGATTTGGGTGGTACCAGATGTAAGGTTGCTGGAGAAGAGCCCGTGAAGTTTTACAACGAATTTGAGGCTAAAGCAGAGGACAGAAACAGAAACAGAAACAGAAACAGGGGGTGTCCTTTTCTCCCAAAAGCCATGAATATGTCATGTGTCAGTGTGTGCAGTGCCAAAGAGCCAACTGGTGTTGTGGGTCCCACGAGGAGGCGAATCTTCTACCGGATTCTGACCTGAAGCAGGCTTAAAACGGTCCAACGAAAGTTTCCAGGAAAGTTAATGAAACATGAAAATGTCTAGAAAAGTTAAAAAGGAAATAATAATGTCAAAATTGATTTTTTTAGTGTTAAAATTTTAGTGCATAAAAAATTTGTATCATGTTTAATGTATAAGTTTTTTATGCACTGAAATTTTGGTATTAACAAAAACAGATTTGACATTATTATTAAATAAATGGTTCAAAATGTGCAGGATAGTTGAATGAAACAGAAAACAACAATGCTACGTATATTATTATCGGCCACTCATCTCTTATATGTGTTGGTCCTACGCATTAAATTGTGTGATAAACCCCACAAATATGTGATAGAAGAGTAGTTGGGGTGTCACCAATAGGCGTGCCTATAGCATTATTGAACAAGAAAATGTCCAGAAAAATTAAATAAATCGTTAACTTTCCTGGACATTTTCCTAGAAACTTTTCTTGCCAGATGGGGTGATCATAATTATCCAAACTGGACAGTGTGCGCATTCGTTTGGGGATTTTGTGTTTCATCATTTCACCTAAAGTTTCAAGTATTCGGAGGTAATTCACAGCATAACCTTGAACTAAGTAATTTTGGAGCCCAATTAAGGTAAACTTATTCATCATAAACGTAACGATTTAAAGCAAGTCAGTTTAGTCAAAATATATGACACAATTAAGTTAATAAAGTATTCTGACGTGGATTCAAAATGACACAAATCAACAATGACACGACTCGAATACGATAAAATGTGCACTCGTATTCCTATAATTTTAGGTCCATTGAGATCGAAGCCCTTTCGCTGCGGCTCCCAACAGAAGTAAAGCACCTATGCCCATTCCCATTACAAAGGTTTTCTGGAGAATTGACCTTGGGCTGGGACTTTGGGCCTGGTCAAGCACGGGTGATTCTCGGATTAGTTCTCATCTAAGGGCCCCCAATGCTATCGAGGCCCCATTTTTCTGTTAGTAAAAGGCTTCTAGAAAATATCGTCCTGGCCCAATAAACTAAAATACAACCTCCCCTCGGACGCACTGAATAATAGACACAAGCTTACATGGAAATGGATACTCTCTAGTCCATATTTTAGGCCAGAAGATACCGTCGTGATTGCTAATTTAGACCGTTCATTTGTTGTAATTAACAATTTAAATTTACTTGTCAACTCTTATCAGTTGAAATTAATTTTTACCGGTGAGAATTGATGAGCAATTTTCGAACCATTGAATATATCAATGACACGTGGACTGTCTCTCCTCCAGTCCATGTTAGTGGAGAGGATCCGGACCCAGCTTACATACATAATTCAAGACCCTTCTCTTGCGCTTTAAATTCTAGTTTTATGTATGCACTCTCTTTACTCTTGCGAATTTTAGATATGTTTGTAACTTATATATAGAAAGAAAAAAAAAAAAGAAACGAAAGCGTAAATTAGGAAATTTCATTTCCATACCTCACGTTTGCCCTCCCATATGCACATTACCTTGTTCTCTTCCCTTTTCCAAAAAGCATTTTTCAAAAAATTCCTCCTAGAGTCTCCCTACTTCCAACATTTCTCTCTCTATCTCTCTCCACTTATTACCCCTACTATTTTTCAAAAAACTTTTCCAATACCAAACCAAATACAGCAAGTTTTGAGGAAAAGAGGAGAGAAAATAACAAAATCAAGCAGGTGCATAGTAAAATTTTCGTTTCTTTTCTCTCATTTTCCTTAAAGTTCTAAACACGATGTTAGTAATTTTTTCAAAAAAACACATTCACCTCACGTTTGCCCTCCCATACGCGCATCACATAATTTGCGTGTGTGGGCGGGTGTAAAAGTACAAACGTAAAAATGTCTTTGAAACATATCTCTCAACCTGTTAGAATTCGCGAGAGTGAGGTTTGAGAACGCAAGTACATTACGATGATTGAAAACGAGAGCGCGAGACATTTTGAAAGATTATGTGACTAATTAAGACATTATGTATAACTATACTAGGCACCTACTACTAACAAGTTCTGCAAATGGCTACAGATACAAACAATAGGAAATTATCAACCAGAGTTCAGTTTCCGTAGATAATAGAGTGAGCAAAAAACTCACACACAGTGAAACCAAACCGATCCATTACGAGTCCATCAACCAGATCTACGAACTCAATCACATCTGAGTTTCTCCAACAGTACTCGATTACAATTTAAATCTCCGGCTGTATCATCTAGTATTCAGATGCATATCTTTTTATAGGCTTCAATGAATGAATACATACATATACAAATATATATATACATATATATAAAAGCTGTTTCCATTTGATCATACAGCAAAAACCGCATACCTGAGCATGATTTTGATACTAATTCTGATTAATGGACCATACGGAAACATAATTCTATTATGTTGATTAAGCACTAATAATACAATCACTAACGTAGTACAATGTAAATGGAAGCTATTTCCCAAAAAGAAAAAAAAAATGTAAATGGAAGCTGTAATCAACTCAAACTATAGATACAGGAATACGTACAGTCCATACATATATATTTATATACAGAGAGAGAGAGTGGTCACCTCCAGGTTGACGAATTGCTCGGCGCCGCTAGGGTTCTACAAACGCTTTCCAATGTGTATCAGACAAAAAGCTACTGAGATTGCATTTTTGGAAAGAGAGAGAGAGAGAGAGAGAGAGGGATTTGTGCGCTTGACAGACGATCGAAACCAAGAATTGTCGAGATAGAGAGAGATAGCTAGCTTTATATATATATGCGCGTGAAATAAACGCCTATATATATGTGCTTACATGTATCTAACTAAATGCATACTACTCCGTAAGCACCATAACCAATACTACTCCATAACCAACCGGGATTTGGCCCAACCGTATCAAGTGTGCACTTCACTTATTAGAAAAAAAAGGGGTTCGATTTCTCTTGAAACGTAATAATCTTATTATTCTACCAATATTGACTTTTCGTGATTAAAAAAAAAAGAACAAAATTAAATGTAAATAAGGAGAGACATCTTTCGCTTCGCTCGCCTTTAAGCTGGTAATTGGAATCCATCGATCCTCTCCCTTGTCTCGGTTTTGGAGTAGCGGACGGTCAAGTTAGGAATTTTTTCGAGCCTCATTTTATGATTTACTTTGATAAATTGAAATTGTTCAATTCTAGAGCTCGTTGAGCGCGTCTAACTATTTTCAAATAAAACGTTGATCGGATAGAGTTTGATATCCTTTCGAAACACGTCTATCTTGAGAGGAATAGATTAAATGAATTTCGAACCAGTGTTTCAATCTCTTTTTTTCTTCAAGATAAATTTGTTGTGAGAGCATATGAAAAGATATTTGATAATGTGATTTGGCCGGTTAATACTCTCTCTTTTTTTTTTTTAGTGCTACAATTGATAGATAGATAGATTACTCCACATACTCGCTAGAGATGATCAATACTGCCATCAGCACCGCAGTCGTCTTCAAGGAACCTCACTGCACCTATGTCAAGGCAAAAGCTAAGATCTCACTGTGTGCTACGGGAACAAAAGAGTATGCTTAACTCTATTAAGCGATTATGAAGACTCGAACCTAAGCGTTGGCGTCAACGATTTTGATCATCAAGTAGACCAGGCCAACATTAAAAAGGCCCAATGAAAAGCGTAAGCGGACCGTCCTGTCCAAAATCAAGACCAGAGAGCATCCATTTCCGAATCTATCTAGTATATAGTGGAGACACAGTTCGGAGTATATAGTGGAGATTCTCCACCACGCCGCCTCAAGCCACCGTTGTCATGCACCCACTACAACAACCGCAACCAGATCTGCCAAAAAAAAAGAAGCAGCAAGGAAGGAAGGAAGGGAAGATAGAAAAGGGAGAGAGAGAGAGAGAGAGAGAGAGAGAAAGGTGGGGAGGCTAAAGTTTACAAGTTTAGAGAGAAGGCAGAGGGTAGAGTACTAGGCTACAAGTCTACATTTGACTTAGGTTTTGACAACATTCACCCCACAAACCGGTGAGGATCTGCCGACTGCCTCCAATAAGTTAACTCAGGAAATTTTCTGGCGGCAGTAAAAATTATACTACTGACTCCAGTAATAGTAATGAAAACAAAATATTCTGGAATAGTTAAAAAAAATATGAAAAAAAAAAAGAGTAAGATTTTATTCTATTCGACTTATCTAGTGGAATCTCGTCACCTTTTGTGGGGTTTGTCTCTTGCATGTATGGTCACGTTTGTCTGTCCACGACGTGAGCTTAAATTATTAGAGTCTACGCCATAGGAAACACATCCACTCTCCTGACCCTAAGGTGTTCGGCTGAGTCATGAGCACGAGAAAACTGATAAATGCTGGTACTTCACGGAGTCGCTTGTTTAGTTCGAATTTCATGTAGGCTAAACATTCTGAATATTGGGCCACTGAAGGTCGGATTTATCCGGTCATTAACTTCAAGACCATGAAATTAGTCAAGGTACAAATAAGTTGGTCGGGACATCCGGTTAAAAAAAAAAAACACACACACACTTTCACTCTATTTTCTTTTACTTTCACTCTCTTTTCATTGATGCCTCTGCACTTTGCAGAAATCGTGCCTGGTCACTTTGGTCACCCCACCAACTTGCCGAAATTCCCCTTAAGATTCCATTTGCCTAATTTGCTTTATATGTGGTCGAGGGAATCAGAAATCCTGGAGGACACTTTTTACGGTGGATTCTGCAAGGCACATCCAAGCCGTCAACGTGCGTTTAATTTCAACGATCTAGATTTAAAAGTAATTTTTTCCTTAAAAGGTGCAAGGAGCAAGGTGCACTATCTTGCGAGATCCACTACAATACGAACAGTCTATTGTGAGGAAATTCATTTTTCTTGCAAATAGTGCACAATCAGTGAGGAAAAATATTTTCTTCGCCTTTAATAACAAATTTGGTGAGGAAAATGCTTTTGGTCGCATAATATATCCATTTAGCGATGAAACATAAGTTTTGTCGCCTATAGATCTTTTTTCCTCGCATGTTATTCTTCTTTGGCAAGGAAAATACATTTCCTCGCTATTCCTATCCTACAGCGACAAAATGACCTTTTCCTCACTATTTGTATCCTACGGGCGACAAAATGCAATTTTCTCGCTAATTGTATCCTATTGGCTCGCCCCTCTAGGAAGTGTGAGGCATGATTTTCCTTAATTGTATCATTCAATGAGGGTAATTGATACAATTAAATAGTGAATGACACCATATTATTAAATGGATCACGAGTTGGTATGTTGAAAGATATTCAAATTTACCCTCATTTTTAGAGAGATTATTCAATCACTTATTAATTTTAGAGAGGTTATTCAATCCACTTATCATTTTAATAGTTTTGTTTAATGATAATATACTCATCTAATACAATTTTTGCTATTTCAGGTGGGTGATTGTCAGTCACAAACTGGCCGCAATATATTGATCAACGAGGTTACTATGAGGCAGCTTTAACGCAATTCTATATCTGCCTTTCAATATATATACTACTATTAGGGTGATTGTTATATGCTTTCATATATGTATGTATTTATATACTCACTTCGTCTCACAATTTTGGTCCCCTAGCTACGAAATTATGTGTAATTTTTGAACTTAAAAAATGGTGTACTTGTCGAAATAATGTTTGTGCAATATGAATCTTATTTGATAGATTTCGATAAGGTCTTTTGAACTGTGTAAAAAAATAAAAAAATTATTTTAGAAAATACATTATTTTTAAGCTTGAAGATTGCACCTAGATTATTATTTTTTTTTTTTAGGTTCATAGGGACCAAGATTATGTCATAGAGATATATAGTATATATACACATACAAAAAGTTACCACAAGTAAAAAAAATTACCAAAATAAGTTTCAGACTTATGAGTTTACAAAAACGCAACCCAAAATATATCTCGAGCTTATGGCGGCAAAAAACGCATTCGATCCATAAAAGCTACTCCCTCTATCCCTTTTTAAGTGTCCACTAGGGTTCTGCGTGTCATTTTCAATGGCTTAAATCTCTCGACGTATATTATATTTATGTTTTTAAAGTCATTGTCTTATAGAAATAATTGAGATTTATCAAACAAGATCTATATTGCATATTTTTAGCAATATACATTAAGGGATATAGACAATTGAAAATAACACACAAAACTGTAATGGACGTTTAAAAAGGGATGGAAGGAGTACGATAGTCCCATCAAAAAAATAGATAACGAATATTATTAGTCCTACCAAAATTGCTGTCAGATACCAAAAGAACATGTTTCAACCAAAAAAAAAAAATGTTGTGCTGGTAAAAGATTAGACTTTGCTCAAACAAAATTCAATATGTCCTACCAAAATTGCTGTCAGATACCAATAGAACATGTTCCAACCAAAAAAAATGTTGTGCTGGCAAAAGATTAGACTTTGCTCAAACAAAGTTCAGACACTATACAAAAAATCGGTAGACCATTAATGTTGGAAAGCAAATTTGTAGAGGTAAAAGATAAATATAAAACGATGATATATATACTGTAATAAAAGTTCACATTTTATATATCTAGAAGTGCAAAGTGGTGCTGTTGATAGGTGTTGCGTCTCTACAAATTGAAAACAATATTCGAGAACGAGTACGTGCACAAGATGCGGAGCAGTTGCATTTGTTCTGGATTTAAATTTGTTTAGCGAGGAAAAAAATTCCTTGCGTATTGTTGTCGGTAGTAGTGAATTCTTAGCCTTTTGCGACAAAATGGACAGATTTGGTGACGAATTTTTTTAAAAATAGCGAGGAAATTATTTTGTCCCCTATTGCATAAAATAGGCGAGGAAAACTAATTTCCTCGCGAATTGTTTTAGCGACAAGGTTTAGGCGAGGAAAATGGGCGACAAAATATTTCCTCGCAAATACCATTAGCGAGGAAAACTGGTGCTTTAACGAGGAAATACTTCCCTTGCAATAGGCCGTTCGTGTTGTAGTCATCCTTAGATCCTCGAGTCGATGAAAAAAAAAAAACCCATGCAAGTCTTTAATCTTCATACTTGAAAAGGTTTTAAGCTCGCCTCCATACTCTCCATCAATACTCCCACCAAACTACTTCGGCATTTTTTTGCCCCCTAGGGCCTGAAATGGCGATCGAAATCGTTCAACTTGTTATGCTCCAATAAGTTGTTGGCCAAGTAAAAAATGATCAATCTTGCACAATATCAAATAAACAAATGAAAAATCATTTCAAACAGACGGTATAAGTTTAAAATTATTCTCGCTCGCTGTCCATTTTAAAGACTATTCATTTGTCCATCGCGGTCCATTTTAGTTTGAATGAAACAAAAAGGAGATATATTGTGAGTGATAAAAAATAGATTGTGAAGTCAATTCCTATACGCGGTCCAGTGGCATCCGGTTGAAGAATCACTACTTTTTTTTTTTTTGAAGTAAAGGTAGATAATGTTGGAATTTTATGGATTAATTGTCGGGCTTCTTATTAATTATATATATGCCAAAGGACTTTGCGGGTGATTACGATGTCTAATTTGATACTGATTATTATTTGTACGGTACTATAAATAATTAATCCATTATCAAAGTACTCCTTTGCGAGCCCAGTCTTAGACTTGTTCCGATGAAGGTGCTTTAACTTCTTGCGAGCCGAGTCTTAGAGTGTCATCCCAACTTAATTTAAAGGAGCCTTCCGCAATTAGACGGTGAAACTGGTTCCCAAGGAATAATTACTTAAGTAAATCTGAACATTATGATCAGTCATCAAAAGTTTTTTTTTTTTTTTTTTTTTCTTTTTATCGGCATGAGTACGTTTTTGTGTGTGGGTAAGTTAAAGATTTTATAGCTAAACAAAGGAGCTACCTCCCGAACACATCATATAACTAATGAAAAGGAAAAGGGCTTGGAACAGGCTCCCACCCGACTAACAAAAGAGCAGAAACAGAACAAAGAAGAGAAAAATTTTAATCCCCTAAAGGAAACAACAAACATTTATCCGCGTGAGCTAGTTATCAAAAGTTTCGCGTTTTACTAATGGAATCATATAGTTCTAATTTCATTTTTTTCATCTGCAAGTAGATGGTGAAATTGGTCTCTAATGGATTAACACTTGGTGGCAACAGTTTTTTTTTTTTTTCCCCCAATCGTTAATGGTATTATTAATTTTACCGCATAACAGAAACATCAAAGGAAGCTTCCCTCTGAACCCAGCTCGGAAAGTTTTGTAGCCAAGTTAGTGGGGCCTCTAAAGATTGGGCATGTTTGCCTAAAGCATTAGCCACCTTATTACCATCTCGTGGAATAAAATGAAAAGAACAAGACTAAAAATGACTAGCAAAAGATTGTCCCTAACTACGACCTCCAGACATGCTTTAATCTGGTTCTTTCCTTGCAGCATATTAATTAATCACGACTTGCGCATCACCCTCTACAATATAAGATCCCCCAGTTGGCGGCAACAGTTGGCGATGGAGATACTTGCTGCAAGAGAATGGAATTGGCCATTCTGTTTCTATTAAGTTAACAATCTACTCACTTTGTTTCCACTCCCTTTCATGAAGTTGGTACTTTTTCCCAAGCATAGGGGCTTAATGGTGGGAAAAATTTTCAGTGCCGGGTGGATATCACGTGGTGCCCATTCGGCGCATCTGATCAGTCAATTGCGTTTTTGGACGGCTCAGATTTGGGTAGGGGGAAAAAGAGAGAGAAAGTGTTGGGTGAGAAGAAAGAGAGGGTGTCAATCCAAGCCGTCCAAAAATGTATTAGACGGCTTGAATGTGTTGAGCGGATACCACCCGGCACCGAAAAGTTTCTCTCTAGTGACACAATAATGGTTGTTTGCAGAATTAAGAGTGCTTGCTGTTGTTATTTTAATATGCAGCCATTTCCCATTTATCTTGGCGGCGATTGCCATCATTCTAGGAACCTCATCTAAACGAAAATGATACTAGGAAACTGGAAAAGTTTTCAAGAAATGGTCCAGGAAATTAACATAAGCAAACGGTCCAGATTTCAAATTAAGTGAATTTGAACCGTTCATTTTTTGTTCTCTTGAAAGGAATTAGGCCTCATTTCCAAATTAAAACCAAATGAATGTGTTCAATCAACAAAGTGAATGTAAAGAATGCAAATAGAACCACACAAATTTTTTTACATGGCCTTCCGATTGTATAAATCAAGTCTTGAATAGTTGGCGATAATCAAATCAAACTTCACATGATGAACAAACTGGCCCGGGCACTCGATTGAAAAAAAAGAAGCAGAAATGAGCACAAGTTGGAGGGGTGAAAGTGTAGGTGGGGGGCAACTTGGTTGAGAATCTCATTCTCAGGCCCCGAATCCCGCAGGCATGTGGGGGACTCGTGATTCCACTGTCTCTTGGATTATAAGTGTACGGAGATTTGGTCCTCGATTTATATACCCAGTGATACAACAGTTGAAAGTGCAGGTCCCATTTGCCTCATCCAATGTCTCTTCCTTTTTTTTTTTTTCATCATCCTGTTTGGTAGGCGCACTAGAGCCCCGGATATGACAGTGCCGAACGAGTATCATGTGGTGCCTGCTTGGTACATTCAGGCCGTTTATTTCAGTTTTGGACGGTTTGGATTTGAAAAGAGAAAGAGGAGAGAAAGTGTTGGGGTGAGAGGAAAGAGATAGTTTCAATCCGAACCATCCAATAGTGTATTGGACAGCCCAGATGTTCCGAATGGGTACCACATGAGAAATACCCACTTAACATCGACAAATTTCTTGATATAAAAAATAACTGAGTTGCTATAGATACATACATAGCGTACATAAGAGTTTGGACCCGTCTCGGATCTTATAAAAAAAATTCGAGCCGTTCATTTTGTTCAAAATGATTTGCTCGGTGTCCCTATAAAAATTAACTCAATCAGACTAATTTTGTTTCAGAATTCAGGTTTGAAAGTACATGAATGTATGTACCCATATTCTTTTCGCAAGGCTAATGTTACACCAACCACATTTTCTGTTTGGTAGAATAGAATGATATAGATTATGTTTTTATAAAAAATTTGACGATATTTGAGTCAGTTTAAACACATCTTAATTAATTAATTAGTCTAGAAGGACTAATCTTATCATTGACTAGCAAAATGCCAGTTAAAGTTGGGAAAAAGCCTTGTATGGGCTGACAATGTGATCTCACACGAGTAGATAGAACATACGATATTTTGAAACTAAAATTTACAAGCAAACAAACCCCTAAGTTTGCCTTGTCTATTTTTTTTTTTTGCCAATCGGTAGGAGAGCTATTACATCATCTAAGAAGTACAAAGTACAAATTGGGATACTACATCTGTTGTGTGAGAGTCCATGAGATAACCAAGCCATCAACTGAACCAACAAAATAAGCCCAAGCCAAATCCTTGGAGTTTAGGAGATAAGTAGAATGCGATTGAACTAAAATAATTTTTGATAAAAACGACCACTATTATATAACTTTTAGTCTTTTTTTTTTTTTTTAGCTTTTCATTTTGATTTTTACACCACATTGTTGATTTTGATGAAAAGAATAAAAAATTAAAAAATATAGACCAAATAGTAAAAGTCCACAGCATGACGATGTGAGAGACATTGAAAAAAACTGTCCTTTTTTTGAACATTTTTCATCTTTACTGAGTTTTTTTACTTCCATATGTAAATTCGTACTTCTGTGATTTCGCTAGCCGAGACCACGATAAATTAATTTTTTTTTTACCTGAATCTAGCAAAAATTAAGAACAAAATTTTTTTAAAAAAACCGTTAATTTTTTACTATTTTACTGTACCTAAATTAAGAAAGCCACTTATTGCATATCCTTCAAAAACCCGTTCTCGGACCGACCCAAAAACCCTCCGTCTAGCAATTTCACAGGCCTGAGGTAAGCATACAGGCTGTCAGATTCTCGACCTAAGTCACATAATGCGTGTATGTGCGCCTCTTTAAATCACATCTCAAAAGACTAAAATTCGTGAAAGCTAGAATTGAGAGCGGGAGCGCAGTGCAAGAATTGAGAGTTGGAGCGTGAGATATTTTTGAAGGATTGTGTGAGTAAGTTCTCGAGTATCAGACTACAAGCTATGCGGCATCACTCATGGTAAGCAAGACCTGCTAAATTTTCCACTATAAATGAACACCGATCAGAAAACAAAGCGAATCCCACTTGCCTTGATAATAGGCTTTAGGCTGGAGAGGCAAATAAACAGTTTAGATTTTCCCCAGATTTCCTCCCTAGTCTTCCGCGCACATCATATCGGAATATGCTAAAAAGTGGAGTAGTATCAGTAGTTGATACCTCATGATTCTCTAGGGTTTTGACTTTATAGATTGCTGAAGAAACTTATCAGGGGAGATGATTGAACTCATCTGCTTCACTTTTGTTAGGTTTATATTCATAAATTCATCAACAAATTCACGATCGACACGTAGCCTAACCGAAATTTCAAGTGTGGCCCCATCAATCCGGCCTATTAATCATAGACATGATTTTCTTTTTTGAACGCACTGCTGGTTTTAAGTGTCAAAATTTGTCTTGTTAAAATAAGCTAGCTCATGTGAAGAATTTTTCCCTCAATCATACCTTGTTTCTAGGTATTATTCTATTGATATTTTAGAATCTAGGCCACCTTTATGTCAAGTTGGAATAGTCATGGATCTCAAGATATGTTTTTTTGATGGTAGGGTGAGCTATAAAAGTGTTTGTTTTCCATTACAGAAAAGGAAAATTTCCAGTAATCTTCATTAGTCTGATCATGGATGTCATTTTTCTAATGGGTATTGGTTGCAATTTGGCAATGACAAATGGCCTATGCTCCGGAGCAATCTTCCATTTTCTTCTCGTACATTGAGTCTGTAAACTAAAGTTACACGGTCTAAAATATCATGCATTTTCACTATTAAATTCATGTTGCAGAAACACATAAAGGGATTCATAAGGAAGTTATTACTAGTCTGAATCATGTGGATGTATAAAAGGTAATAGATCCAAGTTGATTATAGAAGAGATAATAAATCCAATCCATAATGCAAAGAGCAAAGCAAGCTCTTGGGAAAAAGAAGTTTTTCTCTCTTGACCATCTTTCTTAATATTCAAACTAATTTACGTAGATGGGGTAAGTCTAGAATTTTCTATATTGGGTTGAGAGAGGAACTCCTCCACAAATAGCTTAAGCTTCATCTATCTATCATAAATAAATATAGCAAATTATTTCTGGATCTAACCGTGTACATTCATTCCAGAGACACAACCACAAACACTTGCATGTGATGTTTGCTATCTAATAATATGTGGGACATAACAGCTTAATGGGTTTTCTTCCAGGATATGAATTGTTAGGAGAGGAATGTTTAGAGATGAGAATCTTGCTTAGTTTAAGAAAGTGATTTTTTTTTTTTTTTTTGTCATTTGTTAATCTTACTCTACTCTATCCAAGGGGACTTGGGAAAATGGAATGGTGCTTATGAAAGTGATTCTATTTGAGTCGTTTATTATAAATCGGTTGTTTATTTCAAACGTTAGAATCACTGAAATCTCGAATTCATTCTCACTCTTATCAAAATATCCAAGAGTATCTCATGTTGTAACCCGACCAGTAAATATTAGGCATAAAAGAATAGCAATAAATCCAAGCCTTCTTAGAATGTATTCACAACCTTTCTCATCACCTTAGTGGGTTTTTTTTTTATGTAGAGCATGAAAAGGAACTGTGGATACAGTTCACAAGCCCACGAAATTTACCAATCCCTCTTACAAAAGCATACTTGGCCTGCCAATGAGTTGGCCCAACTAGAGATGAATGTGACATTTTCAGTTATTTTCAGCACAGTGCAGCCTCAGGGAGACGCAAAATCCCGTTTGTGTTAGATGCATATATATTTTTTTGAACGGCCAAGAAAATTGTGTTAGATGCATATGAGTGTGTTTGACTAGAAAGATCAAAGCCATGAAAACTTTTAAGGGCACAACAATAAGGGCAAATCAGCTTCAAGAACACTACTCCCATCACCATATGTGCTGGTGTCTAACCCATGCTTAGAAAGAATCACTACTTACTTGTTTTTCGGAGAAGTAAAACAGAAGGGAATGGTCAATGGTTATGGTTTCAGCTCCGTTTATGCTTGAAATGATAAGCCTCAAACTTCTTCTCTACAACCTGCAAAACCAAGAATGTTATGAAAATGTTTGAACAGTCCCAATACAATTAAAAGTTTGTGACTTACGTGAACATTTGAGGGCGGCTACGAGAAAGCTGAGGCCGCTTTATAGGTGAAAGAATAAGGTTCCTCAAAGTCATTGAAGGGTTACTGGCTCCACCTCCAAAAGCAGGACGAGCAGGAGCCCTTCTGTTGCCAGTATCAAGTGGAATTGCTGATGGTTTTGCCGGTGAGCCACCAGAGATGTCGAAGGGCCCAGAGTTAGAGGTATTCTGCCTTGGTTGAGGCCAGATGTCCTCTCTTCGTACTGGAGTTTCAGGAGTGAAGACCGACCAATCTGCCACAAATTAAGTCAACTAGTATTTCTTGGAAGAATTCAACCAAACACTGGTTAACCAAAAGCTACAACATGTTTTAACACATTGGAAGTGATAAGAAAACAGGAAAGCAACAATTAACACCCTTTGAGCGTCAACATGGTCTGGTAGGCAAATGCATTACACGTGGTAGTACAAGCGGTAATACACGATCAATTTGCGGCACTTAACCAAAGGGCCAAAAATAGAGAAGTGTTACTGGTAAAAAAGTTAAAACAGCCAAAAATAAGAAACGCTCATGTGCTATGTGGCATTCATCATAAAATTGGACTTCAGTTAGCAACCAGAACGAATACAGCGAGTACTATTTCTTGGAAGAATTCAACCAAACATGGGTCACAAAACTGAACTCTTTGACCGCGACAATGGGAAAACAAATGTGGACTCTAATCATGCTTAAGGTTGTGTTTGGACTTTAGATTTGTGGAGGAATCTGCAGAGGGAGAAGGAAAGGAAAGGGAAGACAGACAAATTAACTTCAAATATCCTCCTTTTTATTTCCTACACAGATCCCCCAATCAATCAACATTCATTTACACAGCCTAAGGGAACTCCACAAAAAAGATGAAAAATATTGTAGCTCTGAAAACCAAGTAGCACTTTCAACTACTTCCAAGTATGTCCAAGTACTAACGAAAATGGGATTACCTTTTCTGATTGGATCTCTGTTATCCATCATGCTAGGTGGATTAGAAAACAAATCAGGCTCAGTTGTTGAATAGAAGTTTGTTGCAGGTTGGATGACTGATTGCTTCATTGACTCATACTCACTTCTCAGTTGATCATACATTTCATCAATCTTTCTCTTTTGCCTGATATTATTAAATGAATGAATAATAGCTCAGGACATGGTTCACGCACTGAAGTTGTAAGTCTCAGATACTGAAAAGATCAGGTAGAATTGGGTAATACTGACCTTGATTTTTCAGAAAATTTTTCTTGGAGCTCTTGCTTATCCTTTGACAAGCTCTCAACCTCTTGTTCCAGCATCTGACACCTCTTGGCCATTTTCTGGTATGCAGTGTGCACCTGCTCCATTTTTTCTGTCAACTTCTCTTGTAGCACCTCGCATTTCTGCCTGCACTGAGATACTATTTTGTTTGCCTTAAATTGCATTTCCAGTTCCTTCTGCCCCATAAAAAACATCACGCTTCTGTATGCACTCTTCATTACTGGATATGTTCAAGGAAAATTTTGGGTCCGATGTTTACTTTGAACCAAAAAAACCTATAAAATTTCAACGAAAACATCGAAACAAAGTGGCCTGATCTACGATTTTCTCCGTTTTTGGCTTTCTTTGATATTTACTAGAGCAACAATGGCTGTCCATATTCTCACCAAGGGAGGCACACAGTATATAAGCAGCCACCATAGCCGTGGAGAACGGCGATTCAGTTGCCCCCCATATGCCTTTCAACACTCTATGGGCCCCAAATAGGCGTTTTAGCAGGAATTTTGTGCATTTACACATACGTAAGTTAGGAGTATAGCTTCATTAAGACTAATAAAGGATACATATCTGTGGAGATAACCCAGCCATGGCCATCTGCAAAATAATAGGTGAAAATTCAAGCAAAGCATAGAGGGTAGGGTGACAAATTTTGATTAATTAAGCACTAAAACAAAAACGATTAACGCAATGTAGTATTGAACTTGGAAGTTCCTGCTTACATTTATACACTCATCATTTGGATTGATATCCACAGGCTTCACAAGACTGCCAAGTGAAAGCCATTTCAAGTTAAAAGGCAATTGAATAATGGAATGCTCCAGATGATTAAGATATTCTGTAATGAGGTTTTTTTACGTTGTTTTGGTTACAATGCTACGAAAGCCCAAGCCTTTGAATTGCATAGCTACATAAAATTGTTGGGCAAACTCTCAGTCCATTGGAAAGTAAATCTAAGCTCTCTCACAATATTATCTCTCCATTAAGCATTACTTGGCAGGGTGGATCAATTCTTTCCTCTTAAAACTCAGCAATCACAACAAACCTATGTTTTAACACTGACCTTTTGGAGAGCACTTGATCGCAGATGGGGCAAGCCGCATCATTACTTAGGATCTTATTGGCATCTTCCGTGCCTTTAACACTGTTAAGGAAATCTTGAGCAAATGCACCAACTCGACAGCAAAGATTATTAAAGAACTGCAGAATAAGAAAAACTACTGTACACATCTGGATACACAAGAGGTGGCCACATGTGGTGGTAATAGCTTTCCCTTCCAATTCTCGCCAGCATGCATTGCATCTCATTTTAACTTTTGAGTAGAAGTCCTTGCTATCATGCTATACGTGGGAACCTAAAAGTCCTGTAGATAAAAACAAAAAATCAGAGCTGAGTTTTCACAAGTTCATATTACGATTGAGTCAATTAAGTTAGTTACAGACCTAGTTAATGTGTATCAAGAACAAGCACATGCGATTTGGAAATGCATGATCACTTGATTAGTATGACCAAAGTAGGAGGCAAGTTATACTCAGACAGCCAGCGATTTGGATGAAGTAAAGCACTTTGCAAGATTAAGAAAGGGAATTGAAATTTTGTCAGAATTCTACTAATAGGAACACATTTTATGTGAAACAAATTCGAATATCCTATATCAGCTGGGAATTTCGAGTTTAGAAAGCCAGACATAGTGTCAAATATCATGAAGTTGATTTACAGATCAAAACATGCGCTTAATGCACAATTGGATCTAAGATTACAAGATTAGTGTTACTGTGAAAAATGCACAACAGGAGCTAAGATTACTCTGTCTTACTACTATATCAATCACAATGCATGTTTTCCGAAACTTCTAAAAGCCTCATCTACGCCGGTTTAATTTCTTCTAATTTACTTTAATTTACTAAATCAAGCAAAAGAAATCATTAGCATTTCAAAAGCACGCAATCAAAACTGACCTGAAAATCAACCCTATCCCTAACGCTTCACAGAGCCTCACTTTCCTCCCTTCTCCGCAAATTTTCAAGTCAATATCAGAAACCACAAAAGAAATTTCGATTAATTACAAAATGAATCACCAAAGGTGGCATAACACTCGACGCAAAACCTACAAAATCGGCCATGCTATTCGAGTGGATTTCACTTTCAGGCCTAATCTACCCAAACAAAATTCAGTGAAACAGGTGATTAGAACTCGAGCTAATCATACTCATCATAATCCGTAGACGAACAAAATCTCAAAAAAGAAAAAAGCGATACTGATTTTCGAGAAGATTTGAACTACAAGCGCAACGTATCAAAATTTGCAAAGCAATACAGATTTCTCGCATTCTGCGCAGCCTCAAGAGTTGGCCATAAGAAATGAGCTCGAAAATAATGTAATCAAGCCATCGCTAATGGAGGATTGAAATTCAATCAATGCGAGATTTCGAGGCTACAAACCTCTCAAACGCAGTTAGAGATGCTTCGTCAATTTTGTCAGAGAACTTGAGAACGAAACGAATCTTCGAGCTGTTACGAACCTCTCTCTCTCTCCCGCGTTTGATTAGCAGAGTGCTCTCAATCTCCTCTGGTTTTTTTATGTAGAGTTTGAAATGGCGGCAAAATGGCAGTTTCGTTTGAGAACTTGACCGGTAAACATTCCGGTTTCCAGTTCTCTTCCTGCCCCAGCAACCCCCGGTCCATTTTGGTTCCGTGATGGGCATCTCCCTGTAGAGCGGTGTACAATTTGGCAATCGACGGTTCAGATTTTAATCGAGCAATGAACGATACAGATTTGCTTACATTGAGATGAATGACTAGATCAGCCGCTCTGTGCCCGCTCGACAGAGAGCTACCGAGCACCATCCCGGGTCCCCTATTTCCCGAGGCGGGGTTGCAATTCGAGCCGGCTTGCATTACATAATAACACCACCCAACTGTTCAATTAGTAAATTGGGAATTTCCGATTGACCGGGAAAAAAAATAAAGTAAATTGGTTTTGCTTGCTAGTATTCCCAAATAAATCCTATTAAAATTTTAATTTTTCAAGCCCGTCTTAGTAACCCGTTACTTTCTAAAGTAATGTTAAGCAAATTCCTCGTAAAAATAGTTTTCAAAATCTCAACTATATCACAACTTTTATTTTGCGTTAGTAAGATCTTAGAGCAAGTTTATCAGCGTAGGTAAACTAGCTTCATAGATATTTTAACTCACCAAAAGGGAAAAAGTACTCCAACAGTATAGTAGGTAAACATAGAGGTAAAATGTATTTATGAACAGTGTTTCGGTACTTTTACCTATTCACTGTTCATCGATCAGGTATTTAATCTATAAGATCCGTGTAAAAAAAAAAAATCTATAAGATTGTTTTCTCTCTCCTCTCTCCGTCCCTCTCTCTTCCTCTTTCTTCATTTTTTAAAAAACTGCACTTTGGTACACTGTTGGAGAAAGAAAGAATTGTGAGTAGATAAAATAAAAAATGTCCACTGTTTACAAGTTTTTTTTACCTAATTATTGATAAACTTGCTCTTAAAAGGTAGAATATTTGTTATATATTATACATTACATTTGTTTCTTAAGCTTTGAATTGCTTGTATGCTAGAACAAAACATACCAGGTCTTATACGGGTCGGACCGAGTGGAGTTCTAAAGTCCATTCCACTTATTATTAAAAATGGGCTACCAAACCCAATCCCTTGGACCTAAACACCAATTCCAAACTCTTGAAAAGGCGGGTTCGGTTGGGCAGGTTAGTAGACCTGTGTACACCCGTACTTTTTTCCTTCTTCACCATTCGAGCGGGTCCTATTTTTGATACCTATTTCTCAACAACAAAATCAAAATTATTTTATATAAAGGGTTTTTCACTGCAACAAAGAAGTGATAACTATTATTGTTCTTTCTTAAAGATATCGTTAATATCAAAATTGCGTGTGGATGAAGTTATTGGGGGAAAAAAAATGAAAATTCTTGTTATTTTGAGTTCAACAAAAATATACATTTCGATATAAGGGAATGGGTAACGCTGTAGTGCATCAACCGATTCGGCTGTTCATCTCGGCACAAACGGCTCAGATATAAGTCGAACGTCTATAAATCCGAGCCGTCCATATGTAAGGAAGTCATGTTTGTTTTCCTGTTCTCTCCTGAAGCATTGCTCAAGTATGATTGGTTAACTTCCATGTACTACCCCAATACATATAAAAAGCTTCCTTTTAGTACAATAGACATTTGTTCTTTATTTTAGTCCTCAATTAGGCCACATATTAACCACTAGAGATTTCTTCTTACTCCAGTACTAGGAACAAGAATTGCATACAAGAGCTGGTTCCAAGTATCGGGAACACCACCAAGGCACCAATGGCTGCAGTCATTCCCCTTCTCCCCACCACTCCCATAAACAGATGGGTGCCCATCTTTTCTCAGCTGCGATAGAGTTGTTACGTCCAGCAAAGTGACCGGACTCGACATTTTCCCCAGCACTTCCTTCACCACCGCAGCTGCCGGCGGCGGCCCGCCAGGGTAGGATGGACCGCTCAGCGGTTGGTTTTGCCCTTGGCATGTTGACTTGGACTGGTTCCACTCCTTGCCACTGCTCAACGACACGAATCCAAGGGGAAAAAAATGAAACGAAATGAAATCACTCGAGTTGCAATCTGTGTACTCGCACCGTCTCAAATTGCCGGATTTTTCTACGAGACGGTAGACTTACTCGTAATGGGTGGGCGAAATGCCTTGGAAGAACACTTTTGTGGTGGAAGGATTAATGTTGGAGTCCACCCACTTTGACCATGTTGTTAATCCCTTCTTGAAGGCAACCAAACGATCCATGTCTTTGTATGTTGTGTTCCCTTCTTCAATGTAATCCCACCTGACATGAAACCCAACAAATCAGACTCGGGGACCCTGTTATCCGTTAGGGGACAGCACCCATGTTGTCCCCATTCGGGCCCTCCATTGCCGAAATAAAATCTGAACCGTTCATTACCGAACTTGGACGGCCTAGATGGGGACAACACGCTCGGGCTCCACAATTTTGTTAGGAAATGAGAGAGGCCTAGTACTGTAAATTTGTAATAGCAATTGACAATTAATTATATTTCATTATTTAATTTTGTCCGGGCCAACTTACGCGCACCTCGACTATTCCCCTCTCCAGTCCGGCCAAAGGCAGACCATCCACTCCAGGACTTGGAGATTCACAAGGAATTTCTCTCTTGCAGCCTAATCTCAAAAGGTTGCCAAATTTTGAACTCAGAATATTTGAGTTTTACGGTTCAAATGATCGATTAGTAAAATATTTTGGGTGGAGGATAGGATAGGACTCACGTACGGTTGTTTACTTCCCTTGTGGAGCCACCAGTGCCAGGTATTGAAGATGAGCATGTCCACCCCTTTCCATGAATCTCCATTGGTGATGGAGTCGAGCTTTAATACTCTTCCTATTTTTTCCTCGACCAGATCAACCAGAAATGCATTACGGGATAATATCACTGAGACGTTATACTCCTGGAAAAACACCCCGGGAAAAAACAAAAAAACAAAAAATGGTCAGGGTTAGGGACGGAGCCAGTACTTATACTCAAGACTAGGCCAATTATGAAAGACGCGTTATATTTTGAGGAAAGTCCACTTTGATCCTTTGTGGTTATCGTCATGTGTGGACACCCCTCATGGTTCAAAACTGACCACATAACCTATCTGTGGTTTTGAAAATGTGCGGATAGACCCCCTACCATCATGTTTTTTCTATCCATATTAACGGAGGTGTATCTCACACGCTTCTATAATGTAATCTGAGTCATTCATAATGTATTAAATAAAGAATAGAGCATCTCTGTAAAAAATCATCTCGATCAGGCATCAATAACCCAGTGATATAATTTTTAGTAAATTTAAATTTGAAATTTTAATTTCATAACAAAATCGATTCAATCATGAGCTTTTCATTTTTTGATTGACTTGAATTTTGGCATAGATGTAGTACTCGTCAAAATTTACAATATCAACGGTTTGGATTTAATTTTTGGTATAGGAGAAAGCGTAGTTAAATTTAAAAAAGAAGAAAAATCAAGGAACATGATGAGAGTATATCGGTTTTTTAATGTTGTATCCGTTAATATGGATGGAAAACATGACGACAGGGGGTCTATCCGCGCATTTTCAAAACCACTGGTAGGTTATGTGGTCAATTTTGAACCATGAGGGGTGTATCCGCACATGGCGATAAGCACAGGGGATCAAAGTGGACTTTCCTCTTATATTTTACAAGTCGATATCATCTATCTATTCTAATAAATAAAGGAGGAGCACCACTTTGGTCTCACCCTTTTTATGAAGCTGCATGGACTTCCTCTAACACCCAAAAATGCATTATTAAATAAGTGAATTTACAATGCCGCCTCCTCAAACTTGTGGGTAAAATATTTGGGGACGAAACAGTAAAACCACACTATTAACCGCCACACCCACGTCTAGGAAACTCCTACTCCCTAGGGCTGTAAATGAAACTGTATCAGATGTCCGAAATTCCATTATGTAACGGCCGATAAGGTAGTAATTTATTACTTATATTGTACCAAAATCGCAGAATCAAACATAGCAGGAAAATTTACTAAACACACGAACTATATATAGCGTTATTTACTGACAAAAGCAACAATAGATAGACTTTTATAGAATGAGTAGCTGAGTTTAATATTAACTAAAGACCGGAGCACACACGATGCATGTACAATTCGAATTTTGCATATTTTGACAAATTGGATCAAACGACAAGCGGGAAGCTATTTGGCATATTTTTTTCCAAAATTCGACTTGCACATGCATCGCATGTATCTTAGTCTCTAATAGAATGATAATGCTGCTGGAAGAGTGCTAGAGAATAAAACGTAAAGAGACAAAAATGATTTGAATTGAAAACCCAACCGTCAAGATAAACGTGGAGACGCCCTCTTTCCGCCCAACTAAGAAGTTTGATTTGGGAACTGCGTCATGTAACATGCATTTTAGTGATTCCCATTGATTGAGGCTAAGAGAGTCCCCTACGAACATTATTTTCTTCCCATTAAACCTCCTCAAGAATTCCTGCCCATGGAATCTGCACCAACATTTCCATGTACCAGACGTTAATTAGATATGAGATCTTTTGAACGGTAATATATTAAAATCCTTAAAAATCAATAATTTTTAAAAAGTCAATTATTACTTTAGTTAATTGAAAATATTGGAAAATTTTCCAGCAATAAATAGGTTGTTGATCTCATTAGTTGAGGGAACCAATGTTGAATACAGAACAAACAAAATGGGACAGATGAAACATTTACCGAAATATATATGTTTTGCTAATGTTCGCACCGCATGCTAAAGTGCACTTTGAACTTACAAAATTTCTACAAGTTGATCCTATGCAACAATTATTATGCCATAACAAGGAAAGCGGGGAAGCTGCTGTGAGAGCGTACAGCTGTGGTTATCTCACCGTTCGTCTCGGCAATCAATGGTGCAAGAGTTTAACTCAAAAGCCGCTGTGGAACAAAACACTTTTATATGATTTTGTTTTTTGGCTCCTGACATTTTAATTACCCGTTGACTGTTTTATGTTGACTTGGGGCGATATACCCAACTTGTAAAGTATACAGACTACTATACATCTCTAGTTTTGGAGTAAGTAAAGTGTGATGTTTGTTAAAAAAAAGTATCTTGCTGATAGGCATATCGGACAAGAAAATTCCACGCAAGTGGCCAGTGAAATTTGACCCTCAAAATTAGTTGAAATGCGCATAAACTGATCCGATCACACATGAATTATCAAAGAACACATAGTCTTACTATATTTTCACCTTGGCAATTCACAGGCTGTGGGTTTCCATCTGTACTTGAGATAGAGCTTATCAGGCCGTCCATTCCCTTGGCAGTCAAACTGTTGCTCGATGAACGGACACATGGACGAATCATAGAGAGGGTACGTGTCATCATAGACCCAATTTCCTTGGAACAACTCACAGCCGTTTGATCTTGCTCCTTGTCTTCTTGCCTTATTCAGCTGCTCTACTATCACACAAGATGATAGCTCAAAATGTGATATCACAAACTGGAAAAGGAAATATGCAAAATAGCGAAAGATGCGAAACCCATGTCCCATTTTGTGTGTGAGATGCATGTGGTGAGAACTATAACACTTATTTATATGAGAGAGAGAGAGAGAGAGAGAGAGAGAGAGAGAGAGAGAGAGAGAGAGAAGTGTCTTGTATAATGCACTAGACTATGTTTGGATTTGCACAAGGATTGCATGCCTTGAAATCTGACATATTTTCCGTATGGGCAAATTTTAGTAGGGTTTGACTTTGGTCCTAAAGTTATAATATTATCAATTTAAACTCCAAATTTTGATTTACGTTTCATTATGGTTCCTCATTTCCGTCACCTTTGGTTCGTACTCTAAACCGAAAAGAACATGCACAACTTACATGAACACTTCTGGGGCGTATTTCACAATTTTCACAATCACTACGAAAGTTCGAAAGAAAAGCTTTATGTATTACTTAAACATTTTCTACGTGTTCATCTGCCGTCCCTCAAGTTTCAAATGTATCTTCTTTCTTTCTGTTTCATATACACTATAGAAAGATGGAGGCCAATGTTGAAATACATTGAACGTACAATGTTCAAACTAATTGAGATTAATAAAACTACACGAACCAAAATGTAATTTCCTCGAACTATGGTGACCAATGATGTAATCTACCATTTTAGCCCTATTCTATAAGCTTTGTTTGGGCCCCTTTCTGATTTGGGACGTAAAGCCGAGTTCTTGTATCATTCATTTGTTTCCTCATTATTGCACTTGAATTGGTTGTAAATTTCCTACTCTCCCTTCTAAGGGAAGTCTTGATTTTTCGCTCTTATGCTGTTTGGTAAAACAATTAAAGAAATGGTAAGGAAGTGATTTCCATTTTACACATGTCGGCAAGATTATTGCAAGAGCTTTGATGAGCTAATGACAATATTCCGGATAACGTGGGTATCCGGGTCAGTTTATGCGCAACTCGACTAATTCTGGAAGACCAATTTCACTGCTCCCTGTGGAGGTTCCAATTAAAGCCAATGCATATACAGCTCCGTATAGATTTACCCCAGAGGAGTTGATAGCACCTAAAAGATTTTGAACTTGAGATCCTAGATGGGAGCAAACTCCTAAATTTCAAGCCGTTTTTTAGATACATAAAAAACCATACATGCAGTAACACAACAGGAAGAACCATGCATTGAGGTAGCTGGTCGTGAAGGCTAAAGCTCGCTATAACTCAACCTATTTTCTCACCTCACATTTTTAGATAAAGACGTACACCAAATACACCTATACCCTGTATACCAACAACACCCATAGGCTAAATTTCAAGCCTTAACCACTAGGCTAACTCCTTGGGAGTTACGGAATATGAGCTAACGACAATATGTAACGCACGTACGAGTTATTATTCACCTTGACCATCACACATCATGTATATGTATGGCCTCATTTGATTGTGCGTTCTATTGTAAAGAGAGTTAAGTGCACTACACAGCAACGCCCCATGAAAACCAACAATTTTCTGTTAAGCAATGTTGCTATTATGCAAGCAAGTGGAATGGTAGCTTAGAGGTAATCATATGTAGTTTCGTTCATTTTAATTACAAGGGTTTAAATTTCACTAGGCACGGAACTAGAATTTTGTATATGGGGAGACCATAATAGCAACAAGTTTTTTAGGTTTTATTATTGTGTTTTGTGTTTAGTTTGTATATGGGGAAAACCAGGGACGGAACTAGAATACATGTTAGAATAATATTAGGAATATTATGTCACCAAGTTTTTTAGGTTTTATTATTGTGTTTCTTGTTTAGTTTAGGATATTATTTAGGTTTTCTTATTGTGCCTGACTGCCTCTTTTTTCTTATTTATTTATTTAACAAAATTGAAAAAATTATATTAATAATTGCCTTAACGGCACTTACATAACGGAGTTCCTTACAAAAAATTTGGACAAAGTCAAACTAATCATCTAACTATTGTAAAAGGAGAAAGCACAAGGTAGTCGATCTCTTTCACTCCGACCCAGACGTAACCTAACGCAAACAGTGACACTCGCAACGTAGAATCAATAGTCTCAAAGAGATAAAATGCTAGCCAAAGATAAAAAATAACAGATACTCAGACGATTAGATGGACTCCAACTAAGTATGAACGAACTAATGAACTTTCAAAAACTACAGATCCGATAAGCCATATGAGTTGTTTCGCCAAATACATCATCTAGGAAAGAGGATTGTTGGCATAGATGTCATCGCAAAGCAACAATGTCTCTGAAAGTACCCAATCTGTAGACGAAATCTTCGTCTAAAGATGAAACTAAAAACTTTTGAGAAGGTGAGAGGAAAAAAAATAAAGACAACTAAACCATAGCCTTCCCCTCCCACCGCCGTACAAGGGTGTGAAACCTCAGGGGGGGAGGGGAAGGGTTAAGAAGTATATTTGTGGCGGCTAGGGTTTGAGAGAGAAAGAGAGAAGAAACTTGAATATATGTAAGTGTCTATTTTTTCTTATTTGTTTACAAGTCCGGTAACATGTATAAAGGCATGTTAAACAATCAATAATACATCAATGAAAATTTCAATAATACTAAATTCTTTTATGTAGGAATATAACATAAATAGCGATGAATCCGAAACGGTACATTTCACCATAGGATCAAAATTATGCCAATCACATTTTCCATCCCTTGTTGAAAGATTTGTTTATGTAACTATTAATGGCTTATTAACCTTTGGTCCCTAAAGTATTAAAAAAATCTCAATTTAGTCCCCAATCTATAAATAGGAGACATTTAGTCCCCATAGTATCAATTTTTGTACCAATCAAGTCCCCAGGTCTAACACCGTTACACAATACCGTCAAAACAAGGGACATTCAAGTCATTTCACCAACACCAAATTTCGGTCAAAAATATTATTAACCTTTTTGGTCCCCAAAGTATTCAAAAAATCTTAATTTAGTCCCCAATCTACAAATAGGAGACATTTAGTCCCCATAGTAACAATTTTTGTACCAATCAAGTCCCCATGTCTAACACCGTTAGGTTCATCAGGCAAAATGAAAGGTATTCTCATCACCCACCCAAACCCTCTGGATGCCTAGATGCTGCACCAAATGTTAAAAAAGTGGTGGTGGTGGTTCCGGTTGGAGGAAAAAGTGGTGGTTGTTTAGGTGGTGGTAAGAAGGTGGTGTTGAGGGTGAGAGAGAAAGGAAAGAGAGTGCGCAGAGAGGGAAATGGGGAGGTGAATGAGAGAGATGACCAGCCACAACAGCTTCGGTGGGAGCAACAACGTGCACAACAGCTGCGTCACGGCGGTGATTGGTCCACGGTAATCTTTTTCGAGAAGAAAAATACAGATAAAATGAGGGAATGGGGGATGGGAAAGGGAGAGCAGAGAAGAGAAGAGGAAGAGGGAGGTAGAGGTGACGAAGAGAGTAGCGGCCAACGGGCGGCCATGGTTGCCATTGTGTCGTTTTCATTTTTGTCTCTTTTTTTCATTTTGTTTTTAGAAGAAATTAGGGGAAGCAGAGAGGTGAAGGGGAGTGAGGAAAAGGAAAAAGAAGGGGAAGAACAAGAAGAGGAGTGGAGCGATAGGTGGGACGGTGGCAGCGGCATGGCCATGGCTGCTGCTGCTGCATATTTTTTTATTTAACAAATTATTGGGCTACTAATTACACCCCAAAAAAAAAAAAAAATTAGATAAATAAAAAATAAAAAAATTTACTAGGCTACTGGGCCAATAACTCGAGAAAGAGTGAGGAGAAGAGAGCGTACCGGAGAGACGAGTTCGCTGGGATGGCGGGATGGTCGCCGGAGTGAGCCTGCAACCTGCAACCATGGTTGTCGCTCCAGCTTTTCCCCCTTTTCTCTTCTTTTTTTTTTTTTTCATTTTTATTTTGACAGGAATATGAGGGTGGGCGAAAATGACGAGGATGCCCTTCATTTTGACGGATGAAGCTAACGGTGTTAGACTTGGAGACTTGATTGGTACAAAAATTGATACTATGGGGACTAAATGTCTCCTATTTGTAGATTGGGGACTAAATTGAAATTTTTTCTATACCTTGGGACCAAAAAGGTTAATAAGCCGCGTCGAGAGGGCTTGGGTGGGTGAAATGACAAAGATACCCTTCATTTTGACGGATGAAGCTAACGGTGTTAGACTTGGGGACTTGATTGGTACAAAAATTGATACTTTAGGAACTAAATGTCTCCTATTTGTAGATTGGGGACTAAATTGAGATTTTCTGAATACTTTGGGAACTAAAAAAGTTAATAAGCCAACTATTAATAGTCTAGCAATTTAATTTTCTGCATAAATGTTATTTTCAACTGGGTCAAGGAGATGGACAACTGTGATCACAAAAGTTCGCTCACGATAAGCCCACAATGGCCCATGTTTGGTACATCTGCAACTTGAGAGTTGTAACTGTCAAATTGTAAGTTTGTAACTGTCAATATTTGAAGTTATTATCCAGTGGTATTAGGGCACACCAACACCACACATTTCTATACCCCGAGAGATGTTGAGAGGTGTAGGACAACCAAGTGGTGGTGCTATAAGACCACCCAATAATTTTTTTTCCAGAATTTGACACCCATATATATAATGACCCGCACAATAATTTTTTCCAGCTGAACTGCTAACCGTTCGTCTAACCACGTGACTCTCAAAAGGTTAGCTTCAGATTATATAATAGTTGCTCGCAAATCCTTATATATTATAACAACTTTTCATTGTCTGCTGAAATTATTCCTCATATATTACAAAACCACACATTGTGTTACATGCTCAACATTCAATTTATTCAAGTGATCAAACCTGTGTAATTAACAAACAAATCCCGAGAGATAAAATTGTAGAAGGAAAACGTACCACGTGAAAAAACCCGATGAGGATAACATGCACTACCTATCTAATCTCTGTATCGCAAATGTCTGAATCTCAATTGGGAAGGTACGTAGAGGTGAAGAAGCAGTGCAGGGTCCATCAGTACTCTGACGAACTCTGAATTTGGCCATCACTTGTATCACTATCAAAGCTTTTTTGAACCCCAATCATCATTGCCTTCTGGTTCATCTCCTCATAAGAGGCATCCGGATCTGGAACCAACGATGACTCGGGGACAGTTCTTGCTTCGAGCATGCTGACAACCGAAGACATAGCAGGCCTAACTGCTGGTGACGTGTTAGCGCACAGAAGAGCTACATTCATCATCACCGTTGCCTCTATTTTGTTGAAGTCTGAACCCAACTTAGGATCCACTAGCTCCATCAAATTCCCCTTCTTCTTCAAGACCAGTGCCTACCGAGAAACACCTTCCCTATGTTAGAACTCGATTGTACCTAATGTGCATGGGTTTTTACTTGAAGAAGCTTCATTTCAATGGAGGTAAAAAAACATGATGGTACTGTATCACTAACAAGAAAGTAGACATTACTGCTATGATGCATGGACAGTATGTGGCATATCTCTTTCCTTTTCCGCAATTATTTACTGTAGGACATAGCTCGGACAAGTGTGTCATGTGTTAGTGAAAACACACAGGACAAATCTGAAGACAAGTAGAAACGCCGTTGATTATATATACTTATGCTCATAACAGAGCTCCAACAACAACTTTGAGGTTCGTTGATGACGTTAGCAAGTTGTTCTTCTTCACTGCATTGTGATGCTAATGAGTTGCTCTAGTGTCTTGAATCTTGTTAAAAATCATGTATTTTATAGTTAATGGGGCTTAGTGGGAAGTTCGTTAACAAGGGCGCTCTGAGGCTATCCATGGCCCTGAAATCCAAACCCCACCCCTCGTGGGACTCGAACCTTGGTCTCCACGAAGGGGGGACATGAGCAAACCATCTCACCAAGCATGATTTCTCTATTTTGGGTGGTTTATGCATGTTCGATTCATTAATGTGTTCGCCGTATCCCTATGTTCGTATCCGAACCCAGTTTTTCGAAAAATGCCATTGTCCTTGTCCATATCCATTTCAATGTGCTCCCCATCTGCATGCAGGAGTCCCATGTCCGTGCCTCTAAGCATCACTATTACTTTCCCTTTTTTTTTTCCCCGGTAAGTTTATTACTTTCCAACTTGTTTAAGAAGGTTTCAAGTTATGTAATTTGATAAGAGGTGTGTTGGAGTTTGTCTCATATCAGTTAATTGTTTCCTCCAAAACTAGTATATGGACCTGGGCGGCCTATCCACTCATTGCCAATTATTTTGAGTTGGATGCTTTAACGTGGTGTATAGCCTTTCTCCCAAAGTAGAGCAGCAAAATGAGTAAAGACTTAAATCATGTTCCAACAATTTGATATTTGTATCAGTCTCATGATAGAGTCTCGATTCCTACATCGTGGTTATATGTCGACAGGAGATGTAGATGTATCATGTAACCAAAAATGCAAGATTAGAAAAATGGATCAACTTACCCAATCAAGAAGATATAAATAGTCCTCTTGTGTTATGTAACTAGTGATGCTTCTCCCACTAACAATCTCTAATGCGACTATTCCAAAGCTATAAACGTCTGCTTTGTCAGTCAAGTAACCAAGCATAGCATATTCAGGTGCCATATATCCGCTGCATGTAAGCAATTGTCACATAAAATTTTGCTATGTGCATGATTTATAGTCCGACACATTATATTCTTATCTATAAGGAACATCATAAAATCGGCCGGAGCCTTATCTCACAAGAGGTTACCAGTGTTTATGGTCAGCACACCTATTAACTACTATAGCTGGGAAAAAAACTCTTTTTATCAGCAACAAAAAACAAAAAGTATGAAAGTAAGAATGAAGAAACTATATATAACAAAAATATAGCATGGACTTTGAGAATGAAGCAAGGGGGCTCACTAGGTTCCAGCAATTCTGGTGCTGATGTGGGTATTGTCCTCTTCATCAAGTTTGGCCAGACCAAAATCAGAAATCTTTGCGTTAAAATTTTTATCAAGCAGAACATTAGTGGCCTTGATATCTCTGTGGACAATCTTAAGTCTTGCTTCTTCATGGAGATAAGCCAAACCTCTAGCTATGCCAATGCAAATTTTGTACCTTGTCAACCAATCCAATTGCAACTGGCATCCTTCTGGGCCTTCAAATCACCAAATAAACACGCATAAAGACATACTAGTCAGCTAAAAGTCGGAATTTTGGGAGAATTTCCATTCCAACTATTCAAGGGGCCTAAAAAAGTTGCAAGTCCCAGATTCCCAAAAAGGAATTGATGAAGAGTGATGAAGCGAGTTGTCTGATGCGGAATGTTAATGTCCTAGTCGCCGGAGTTTTCCTTTTATTTCCATTAGGCTAAATGTTTGCTTTTATTTCCATTAGGGTCATGAGTCTATAAATAAGATGTTCAACAATGTTAGACTTGATTAATGAGAATTTGAGAAGTAGGGTTTTGATCCTTGTGTGGGCCTCTCTCCCCTTCTCTCTCTTTCTTGTCCGCCATCATTGTGCATACGAAATATCTGTGTGTGCGGATGCTATTCTATGGAAGGCAGTTAAAAATAAGGTTGTAAAGTTTACCAAACAAAGCACGAGCAAGACTATTATTTTCCATGTACTCATATACCAGCAACAATTGATTTCCCTCGATACAACATCCATACAGCTTTACAAGATGAGAGTGCTGCAGAGCAGAAATCATTCCTATTTCATTCACAAACTCCCGATTTCCTTGCTTCGATTTGGAAGACAGCTGCTTCACAGCAATTACAGTCCCATCTGATAGAAGTCCCTACAGTTTTCATATTAGACAGAATGCATTACGATAGGTGGATGTGATGATGAATCTGGGGAGAGCAACTTGCATGTAGAATACCTTATATACAGAACCGAAACCCCCTTCTCCAATCTTATTAGCATCATCAAAATTATTTGTGGCAGCTTTAATTTGCCTCAAGGTAAATGAACCAGTCTGCAAGTCTAGACCCTTTAGATCTGTGGAAGAAGCCAAAAAAGTTAAGTGGCGTTCGTATGACAAGAAAAAATGACAAGCGATTATCCTGATGTACTGATTGCTAGTGAAAGTGCTAAATGGTTTGATATTTGAACAATACTATCATTTAACAAGTTTAGATGCATGAAGACATTAGTGTAAGATTACATAACGCAGGTGAATGGACAAAAGATTTGAATAAATACTGAGAAGTATGTAAAAGTCAGAAAGATTAAAATTGACATGGTAAGAAAATACTTATTTAGCACCATTTTAAGGTATGCAAATACCTTGTTCCATGTTGTCTTTGCGGTTTAGAAAGCCTCTCCACCAAAGAGTACCGAGAAGCAGGATGATAGCAAAGGCTACTGCAGCCACGATCCCAACCACAATGCCTGCAGATATTCTTTTTGTATGTTTTGGTGGCGGTACATAATCTGCATGGAGGAGGGAAAAAATAAACACAAATGCGAAGATATTAGTGGTCTTGACTTAGCACAATGGCAAGCACTATTTGCCGCAAAAAAAATTGAGGTAAGGCTTTTAGGTATACCCCTACTACCTCAGCTTTGTGCACTGGGATGACCACTAAGATGATACTGTAAAGGTGACCGACGGTTGAAACCAATTTATTAACACGAAACAAATGAAACAATATTTGATGCAGGACGATTTAAAAGATGAAATAAAGGAAGATAAAACCCTAGGTATCCCCGAGCCTAAGGACCCCAAGACATCCATGTGCCTAAAGAAGTAATGATATCCCTATACTAAAACCATAATCAAACTCATATATTTCATCAACTGACTTAAACATCATATATAGAATCCTTAAATAGCCTCTTCCAAGATAATAGGATAACTTCCAAGATAATAGGATAACTTCCAAAATAACAACTTAAACTACTAAGGAAAATGCTAAAAACTAAATAGACAACTACACCAGGATTAATATCCTCCAGGATCATAGGCAAATAGCTTGTGGGGCCCATGGAGTTCGCCTTCCCAATCCCTATCAATAATACTAACACTCCAAATTGAAACAAATTTTCTAATTCCAGGAGAAACGCATCACACATGTATCGATGCATTTTGAAAAACATTTAAACATTTGAAACCTTATAGCCAGCATCCTTTCAACACTAATTGCATTCATTCTGCCTTCATATATATCAAATTCAAAGTGGATTCGACCCCGGAATCGCTTGGATGTGATCAATTTTTTGTAAGGGTATTGAATAGTTACAGGAAAACAATAGACATGGGATAAGGTAATCATGAAACTTTGACCAATGTATCTTTTGCAGTTCATACGGTTTGTTGACCTTAATTCATTAACAATAGACCGGTGAGATGCCTTGAGAGTTGAAACTATGGTCATCCAAATTAACACCTAAATTTAAATTGTGTAGTTGAACATTCAATTGAAGCCAAGGCATAAAGGCATAACCATTTGTCTAATGAACATGACAAGCTATCAGTTTGTGCCATGATCTAGTTATATATTTCTAGAGCAAAGCAATGAAAATCAGGTTATCAAAAATATGTTCCATTATGGTAATGGGAATTCATAATGAACATAAGTAATCACCAACCACCGACAATTTTACCCGTGAATAGAGTTCATCTCTTAACATCCAAAACTTTTGAAAAGAGAAAACAAAAAGGTCAAAGGAACATTTCATACGATATATATGATCAATAGTTCCATATGGTTCCCCCCTAGTCCGCCATGAAAGAGGACTTACTTTTCCTTAACCCATCTCCTTAAAGACAACGACCGAGTAGCATGTTTAAAAGCTGTGCATACATTTTCTGTCCCTAACATATTATCACAAGAAGTCACAAGAACTTGAAGTTCAAAGGAGTTCGATTCAGCTTACCAAGCTTGTTCACAGAAATAGCTGAAACGAGAGGACCATAAACTCCTCTAGTGGGGATACCGGTTGTCCCTTTTCCGGCCCAATACAAGCGGATCTCCAGTGTACCATGAGTCACTACTGCAGTATAATTTTTTATGATTGCCTGGCCAATGCCACCTGCTTCATCCGCTATGTTAAAATCCTTCTGCTCCAGCTTTCCCTAAAACAATTTTCTTACAAGGTCATATGTAATTTTGTTAAGCTTTCTTGATTTTTAAAAACTTTGAATTGTCGCATCCGTGAGAAATGAAATACTTCCTCCGGCACTTACTGTTAGTCCTCTATTCCCATTTGGGATGTCCCAATTAAAACATTGTTCCTCCTCAACAAGTCACAGAAAAATATATTTATATTTCCAAAACGAACCTTCATAACTGGGGATAAAAGTACTAACAAACGAGAATAAAAGGGTATTGCTGGAACTAATGCTATGAACTATGAGTTCAATGACACTAATAGCATGCTCCCTCAAAAAGTTGCATCTCTCAAAAGGGACAAGCAGAATGGGACGGAGGGAGTAAAAGATTGCCGGCAAATCCCATCTCCTCCTAAAAATAAACATAATCCGCATGAAACTATTGGGTTCGTGAAGCATGATTCGGCTTTGATTTGCCACTTTGCTAACTCAGGGGCTCGGGAAGGCGCCCCCGTTACCTAGACAAGGGCATTATGGTAATTGGTGATGGTAAACCCTCAGGTTATACAATGTACTATACGTAGCCGATGTAACTAGTACATTCATTCATACATTAATTTGGTCCACGGTGAAAACTGGTGAGCCATGGATGTACCCCATCCACAGCTTGATTTCTGTGTCATACTTTTCTGTTTGTGTTCCTTGCTTTATTTATTCTTCAAGTGATTGTGTGTGCGTACCCACACACTTAACAGTACCTATTCCTTATTTATCTTTCCTTTCGGCATGAAAAACAAGATATTTTTAAGGACAAAGTACGGACTACCTCCCTTAGGTTTGGTCATTTGGCAGATGACCCCCTTGACGTTCACTAATGACCACATCACCTCCTATGATTTTGGAGTAAAGTGTAACTCCTAACTCCGTTAACCGCAGAAGTTAAAAGACCGCGCTACCCTTTTTAAATAAAAGGCATTTACTGACACAGAGAAGGGGGAAAGAGAGATGGCAATGGAGATTTCGGTGTGATTTTTATGAAATCACACAGAGTAACTCATACGAAATGAATAGAAAACAATTTCGATAGATCTCAGTCCAGACCACCAAAAACGAAATTATAATTATTAAAGTCTTGATAATATGATAATCACTAAGCAAGAAAGCAAAGAGGACCAATCCTGCTTCGAATTCTCAAATCGAAATCCTAATTATCAACAGAAACTAACTAGTATGTAATTACGAATGTGAAGTCGGATCCTGACCCTTTTACGACAACGACGATTTCCTCACCAGGTCACCAAATCCTTTCCCGAGCTCGCCGCCAAATCCTGACCCTTTTTTTTTGTTGACGACGATTTCCCCAACCCAAAGGTCTTCTTCACGTTGCTTGCCGTCGTCAATATCCACGATCATCGACAACGACCTCTCCGGCGCTGGCGACATCCTCTGCGACTGAGAGATGTAAGTGGGTGGCTTCCCGTGGATAGTCTGGCAGGATTTGACGAGGACCTCGTAGGCGGTTTCCCAGAGCTCCGAGTTGCAAAAGGGGACACCCAGTTGAGCGGCGAAGGGGTTGGAAAGGTCGGCGGTGGCGGGTAAAACTGAAATTATGGTATTTTGATATTATCATTGCTGATAACCATGTTCGATTTTCTTGGATATATATTTCAGAGAGATGATATAATAGACCAGAAAATGAGAAAGGTTCTCGGCGGCCGTCGTGATGGGCGGCTGCGGTGGCTGGGGGTGGCTGGGGGTTCATGGGGTGTCGGTGGCTAGGGTTGGTCTGTGGTTGGTTTTCTGTATGTTCTTGTAATTTGTTAGAGAAGATGATAATTTTGGTCAACCTCCGCAAAACAGGGTGAACATTACCGTTCTTTTTATTGATTAAAATAGTGTAGATAATATCATGCTTATCATATAATATACTTTTTGTTAAGTATCACATCACTTTGTGATGAGAGCCACGTCATTTTAACCAATAATAAATGTTATTCTTCTTAAGTGAAAGGGTAAACAAAACTCAACCCTGGAAGCGAGCAGTGTTGTCATCTTACACAAAACTCCATCTTTATTTATTTATTTATTTATTTTCATTCACACTCTCAAAATAGGAGTGTGTTTTACATCTTTCATTAGTTTGGAAGGAAACTGAGGGAGGTATTCTGCCAAATGATCAAACTTGAAGGAGGTATTTTATACTTTGTCCTATTTTTAATAAAAAAAATTATTCTTCTTTTGTTCGTCTTTAATGCTTTTTTTGTTCTTATCTTCTAATTTAATAAAGAATACGTTTTTTACAACTTACCGAAAAGATTTGTTACTAGAATTTAATCCAACAGATTTTCTCAGTCAAAACGGGATCCTCAGAGATATAAAAGAGAGAAAAAAAAAAAAAAACAGAAAGTCTACAGCAACAAATTTTTGTGCATAGATTGTGCACAGATTTTTTTGTGGGGCCTACTACGGGTCCCACACAAGTGATTCGAGCCGTTCATTATGTTTAAATCATTTTTCAAGTACCCCCATAAAAAATCAGCTCAATCCGACACCTATAAGTGCTTGTTCTAATCATCTAATTTTTCATTCGGGTTTTTAAAGAATGAAAAATTAGATGATTAGATCAAGTACTTATAGGTGTCGGATTAACCTGATTTTTTATGGGGCACTTGAAAAAATATTTTGAACATAATGAACGGCTCGGATCACTTGTGTGGGACCCGTAGTGGGCCCCACAAAAAAATCTGTGCACAATCTGTGCACAGAAATCTGTTGCTGTAGTCGGGCTGAAAAAAAAAACCTATATTTTGCTTCACAACTTAGAATCCAATTGATTCTGTTTAGTTTATTGCGAGAATATCCAAGAAAAGAAATACAAAAACAAAAAATGAAACTTACCTGAATGTAAATATCAAATATACGTCGTCCCAGGCTGCTATATGCACTGCCATCATTAAACATAATTTCTGCGAAATGAAGGTTTACATTGTAGCTTCCATTTACCAAGCAGAACCCATAATACGTCAATGATATGGGCGAAATCCGTGCATCCACGTACAATGGCGTTTCTTTCACAGAAATTGTTGGTAACAGTGACGAATTAACAGAATCTCGGTTGTGATCATTGTCCAAGAAGTTGCCAGTGCTACTAAACGCCCAGTTGGTTTTACTTTGGTAGAACTTTGAAGGCCCAGTTGAATCTCCATCAGATTCATATGTCATATTTCCACCAAGAGATACTTCTTTACCACCACAATTTATGTAAAATGAAGACCAATCTGATAAAACATAACAAGATCATGTCTACCGTTTAATAAACAGCACATGCCTTTCTGCTGTGCCCATATTGAACAACAAAGGTTCTTCTACACTCCAAGTCCAATAGATGGGTTTGACAAACAAGTTTTAGATTTTGAGACACATCATGGAAGCTCCTAGCACATTATGTACGCAATGCAAGCACATCATAATAGAAACCACATCTAGACAATAATCGGCAATAAGACAGTTACCTCCGGAGGCTTGAACTCTAGCCTTTCTTCAGAAAGTACAAACAATTAGAGAGAGAGAGAGAGGGGATGATTTTGCTCAGATTTTCATGTCAAGTGACACTTTTCATGGACATTTTTTGTGCATTTCAAGAATCGAACCATCCGAAAATGATATAACAACATTGTATCTGTGTTAACATATTTCTAGAATTAGCTTCTACAATAGGCATATTTGGTTGCACGTTTTATAAGTTTCAATCAAGATCTACATTTCAGAGATAAATAGAAAACGATAAATGTAGTCCATTTTAACGTCCTTAGTGTTAGACAAACTACTTTTAGGATTTGTCATGTCCGGTCCCATATTCATGTCAGTTGGTTGCATGTCCCATGTCCAATGGAGGTCCCAGGATTTGCTTCACGTGAGGGCACATTATACTAATAACCTTAAGCGAAAATTGAAATTAAGGGCAAAGGCACAAACTATGGAATATTGAATTGTAAATTTCATTCATTGGGTAAAAAACCAAGTAAAGAAATGAAGGCCTAATTTTCCCAAACAATCAAGATATATATTACGAATCTTAAAAGAAAATAATAAAAAAGTCCTAAATTATGTAGCCCCAAATTAAAACTCATTTCAATAGAATGTTACTTTTGCTATGTAGCCCCAAATTTAATTGATGATTGGTGAGGAAAACGGTGAGGTGACGGGCAACGACCACAGAAACGAGCGATCGGCAATGACAAAGTAAATCAAGCGACGAGCGAGTTCTCCCCATTGAGTTCACTACGTGGGTTTCTTGTTCTCCCACTCATTTTTGCAACAAAAAAAAAACCCTCTGATTTTCGCATAAAAAATAAACTATAAATTAAAAAAGAAAAAAGAAAAGAAAAAGGGATGGGGTGGGGTGGGGTGGAGGCATGTGACCCCACGTACGTGCCCCTTCTCGGTCCGCCACTGCCCATGTCTATGTCTATGCCTATGCTGCTCACGGCTTTCTTTATAGTTCAAATTACAACATTAATTACCCAGAGCTATGACATAAAAATAGCAGTCTACAGAATAAAAATATTTGTAACTTACTTCGTTTGCAACGAAAGCTTCTCAAGCTCAAGCAGGAGACATTTCCACTGGAAAAACAATATGAGATCTTGAATTATTCAGCAATTATACCTTGAGCTTCTAGAAGAGATGCAAACAAAAGGAAATAAACTATAGCGATAATACCATGATCAAGCTTCTTACAAAGGTTAGGAACTTACGGCAAATTACCCTTTGAAGAGCTTCCAAACAAGTTCCTGTAGTGAAATGGAGAAAGTGAAGACCTCACAGAAGATTTTTATCGTATTATAATGACTGAGTCATAAGATCTTACTTATTCCTCTGTTGGCAATCTTGGGACGTCCCAAAGCTAAAGTTGTTATATGAAAGATCACTGTAAGAAGATTCACACCATGATTTACCCATTAGTTGAATGTCACGAAAGATAGGAATACATTCATGCATTTCAGCAGATAACGTAACAGCTTGGCCTTCTAATCAAGTAATTTTGCTCTAAGTATTTCCTCATCGACAATATCAGCCTTCAGGGTAGAAAAATACAAAACATAAAATTGTTGACTTCCCATTCAATTTATCTAGTGTACTAGAATTGTTAACCCAGCTATTTAATTTAATCACTCAAAATCTTAAGGGTTGTATTGTTGTATACCTGTCAATGCCTCCTAACATTCTGATGCCTTCTAATCTAGCTATTTAATATTGTTGAACCGAAACACACACACACACACACACGATATATATATATATATGCGAATTGAAAACAGTAAAGAATCAACACACAGAATATAGGTGGTTCTCCGCACCCCCCAACCCACGGGCCTTCAGCCCAGTCCACTCCACTGGATTTGTGATGGGCCAGTTGCCGTGGCTCCGCTCCACTTGCTCCGCTCCGGCATTTGGTCTCTTTCTAGAACTTCTTAGTATCTCTTCATATTAACATATGAGCCACAAGTTTCTAACAAATTTAATCACTCAAAATCTTAAGGGCCGTATTGTTGTATATCTGTCAATGCCTTCTAACATTCTGATGCCTATTTCAATTTCTGCTATAGCTAATTATGCATATGAGAATAGTCATCCAAAAATGCATTTGAGATATTCTCAAGAGAACTAAAGCTCAATTAGAAACTAGGAATGCATTCTTTCATAGAATGACCAAGACCATAAGGTATTACTCCAGTCTACATCTTCAAACACTAAATGGTTTATGGATCAAAAATGCACTTCACACCCACGAGAAAGGCCAAACGCAAAGAAAACTAATACGTAATTCACAGTGTGACAGCAGGAGAATTGAATATTGCATAACATAGACAGGACAAAAAGTAGTTTAGGAAGCTAACTTACATGTAATTTGAAGTTTCCAGCATCCAATTAGGCACAGGTCCGCTTAGCAAGTTCCCAGTTAAATATCTACAACGAAAACCAGTCTTAATGATTCACTCTGGCTATGTGTTTTTTCACGTACAAGAGCACAGTATTGTGGCAACAAATAAATCATTAATCATACAATTATCTATGTTAACAATGCAAGCGTTTCCAAATGGAACACTTGATACATGCACTTTGACACACTATCTTGCTGAATTTGCTCCAAGTTTGGCTTTGCAAGCCTGAATCCTACTTTTAGCCCGGATACAAACTTACAACCAAGTTTGGCTTTGCAACCTGAATCCTACTTTTAGCCCAGATACAAACTTACAACCATATTGAGCATGATCAATTGATAAGAGAGTGGAGAATTGTTTTTAGTTGAAAACTAACTTCTTCTTCATCAAATAAGGAATCCATTCTTCCCTTGAAATTATCTGTCATAAAAAAAAAGTGTCGTTGATAGATTGACCAGGAAATCCTATTCCTTGTGTTGAATATGAACCCTAGGTTTCGATTAAAAAAGAGAGACTGAAGTTCTTGGATATGGAATTCAATCTCACTCCTAACATTTCTATATGTAGCCTCTCTTTTTTTTTTTTGAATCTGACACCCGACCGAACCCGACAATGCCAACCTGACGACATTTCGGTCGTAGCCCGACCAATGGTTCGGTCGGTCTCGGGTGCACATTTCAGTAATCCGACTAAAGTCAGGTCGGGCCCGACCCGAATCCGACCAAATCCGACCGTTGGAGTTCTCCAATTCAATTAGCTACGGGGATAAATTAAGTTGTACGATCATTTTCAAATGGTACCAGCTGGCCAGTAAAATAAAGAATACAAGAAACTATATAAGATGTTTGTATCCATACATATTATAGGTTGATGACAGACCAGCAAAATTGCTCGGAATGTCCCCACTTAGGTTGTTGAAGCTCAGGTCTCTGCAAGAAAAATTTAAAATAGTTAAAAATCAAAATCATTTTCATTTCTCACAAAGCTGGCATATGTTTCAAACTCTTCCATGAAGTGCCTGTAGTCATATTCAACAAAAGTTGCGTCCATCATTACACTTGGTAGTTTATAAGAGTATTGTGCACAAATGAGTGGGTTGACCTATCTATATAACAATAGCGTGTTATGAACTTCTGAGATATTCGAAGACATAAAGAATTCTCTGCAACACTATGGCGATAAGGGCCTTTAAAGAGATGTTACCAGATATATGAAATAAAAAACTGGAAAAGGGATATATTTACTAACAATAGTATATCCAAGTTTGTCATAGTTCCAAGGTATTGAGGTAATGGTCCAATAATATTGCAACTCCTCAGAATGCTGCAACACAATCAAATCATACCACTTCAAATCAGCAACAAACTAGTACTATATCCTTTAAAGAGGGTTCCAAAGAAGGAATCAACTTACAGTGTCCTCAGGCTTGTCAAATTATTAAGGGGGGGAAAAGATGCTTGGGAACCATTTAAATCACTGATTCTCCTACATTTAAATAAGAAAGTACGATTAACCATACAATATTGTGGCATGCATAAAGGCCATGGGATTAGAGGGTTTTGCTTTCACTCACAAGTCGGATAAATTTGTCAAAAGCCCAATGCCAAGAGGAATTGGTCCATCCAAACCACTACCCTGAATCACTCTGCATACATCAGGATTGAAACATAAACGTGGTTGAGTAAATATTCTAAAGCTAACAACCATTGAATAAATCGAAACAGGTCAAACACTCACAATCTGCTGAGATTTACCCAGTTTTGGATGAAATCTGGTATCTTCCCAGTAAAGTGGTTGTCACCGATACGACTGCATTATACTAAGGAATTAATTGGTAATTCAAAAGGAATTTCAAAAGCCATGCCTAATTTAAGAATTCCAAATTGTGAATTGAAAGAAAATGAACTTACAAGTCCTTCAAAGTGGTCAGCTTTGCGAGTTCTTCCGGAAGCTTCCCGGTAAAATAGTTTGAAGTCAAACGCCTTCAACAGTAAAATGCAGCCAACCAGTGATCAATTGTTCTTAAAAATCTAGCGCCAATGTACAATTTCTCTAGTAGCCTATATAACATGGAATCTCAAAGTAATTACCCATGTCGGTCAAACTTTGGTAAGGGTGTGGGATTGTATCCAACACTAGATCAGATATCGATATTCAATCCTCTAATTTTCATGATACTTTTCGGAATAGGAATTGCTTGTTGCGTTTTTATCCCATTTGATTTTAAGTACAATTGTCCATAACTTCCCAGCATATAATTGAGGAGACAAAGAGTACCATGCGTTATACATACAGAGACCTCATTTGTCCCATATTACTTGTCCATTTTGAACAGTTGAAAATTGAAAAAATAAATATAAGGAATCAACAGGTTAATGCATTTTGGTGAGAAAAATTACAAAACCGTACTCACATAAGTACACTATTTGTTGATCGGATTGAAGACCCGAGTATCGAAAATAGACAATGTACAAAAAGACATGGTAGAGAGAGGGAGTAACTATGGAAGACCTATTTCCGTCCATACTAAAATGAACACATATCGCGATATCCTTAGATTTAAGCTTTAAAGTATGAGGCTTAAACACACAATCACACCTGATATGATGTAAAATAGCTAAAAGCTAAAGTTGTTAGAGGGAGGTGCATATGGCAATAAATGTCAACAGTATTCATGTTTGGGATCACATGAAAAGGCCATCCCTATAAAATGTGGCACTGCATCATTGGTGATTGCAAAATAGTCAGACCCAATTCCAGTGGCACATCAGCACATTGTATGATTGTCGTACCCATTGGTGCATTCGTAGACTTTCTCATATACAATGTAATGTTTGTTCAAAGAGAATGGTTTCATTTTTGTTACTCCCTCCGTCCTAATTTACTTGTCCTAATTCTATTCTAACCGGATAAAAAAAACTAGTTATATCTTTAAATTGGTAATAAATTTTATATCCAATATGGATCTTATTTGATATATCTCGATTAGTTTTATAATACAATATTTTCGAAATCACATAAAACATTATAAATTACAAGATATAATCAAATGAAAAGTGACATGGACTCCCAAAAAAGACAATTAAATTGGAACGGAGGTAGTATTTTCTAATGGTGAAAGTACAAGAAGACTCCCTCAACTATCATTTTTTTCCCACGGAGACCCTCTAACATTCAAAATCACCATATAGACCCCTTCAACTATAACCGTTAACCAATAAGCACCTTTCTGTCAAAATGATCGTTAAGATGAATAGGTCAGAGTGGACAATTTTTAGGGGTAGATTTGTCATTTCCCCTCATTCCGTTAACCGAGTTAACCAATTTTTCATTTCAAATTCCAAAGTCGTATTCGAATTCCGACTAAGGTGTTCTTACTCTGATACAGACTACTGAATATGTTAGCGCAATCGAGTATATCAAACATTGTAAAAAATAAAATAAAAACCAAAGCCAATGTGGGTCTTACAGTGTCTCTAAGAGAGGAAGACTCCCAAGCTCTAGAGGAATGGGTCCTGACAACTGGTTGAACTCCAGGTTTCTACAAAAATATCAAAATTCATACCCTATGAAACAAAATCATTCAAAATTTTCACAAGCATGAACATGAATTGAAATGGGTGCACAGATTTTTATTTACATAGTTGTAAGCGTGTTGATGTTTGCCAGCTCTTTTGGGATGGGACCTGTTAATCGGTTTCCAAGGAGATTGCTGCATTTTGAGAAATAAGGAACTAAGAACAAGAAAATCCTCAAGATACCATACATTGATAAACATGTAAGTATTCACATAGATCGACATACAGAACTGGTGATACATACATTTTTTTGAGTTTCATCATGGAACCCCATTCTGGAGGGATTGTACCGTTGATGTAGTTGCGAGTGAGATCACTGTGGGAATAAGAGTGCAAATCCTTGTCAAATACTAGTTAAAGTTTTTGATGGGTTTATTAGTAAAATAGAGGAAATGTGGGCAAAGAATTAGCTAAAATTATTACTCACTCCCACCGTCCCCATTCTTTACTCTCAATTAGCACTTTTTTTCGTCCCAAAAAGATTGTCCCATATGAAAACTAAATAGGTAATGGATAAGGAATTTTCTCTTTACCCCTTCATTTTTAAATTAATAGTACTAAAAAGTAAGAAAATATAATGATTGAAGGGTAAAATGAGAAAAATAAGTTTTCAAAGGTGCAATGATTGTATTCCCTTAATTAGTTGAAATTCTCAAAAGGGACTAAAGAATGAGGACGGAGGGAGTATAGTTTTAAGGGAGAGGTGATAGCGCGCTAAAGGGTAATTAGATAATCTAATTTCATCATGTCAGGGCTGTAATGAAAATTCCTGCTAGATTTAAGGGACAATCACTGAAAGGGAGGTTAGTGTACTTTCTCTAATGTGAGGGGCGGAATTGTATTAAATCTAAATCTTGAGGGAGGTCAACGTGATTTACCTAAATTTAAAATGTAAAAAATTAAGAAATTGAAAAGTAAAAAACTACTACAAAAAATTAAAAAAAAATCACTAAAGACAAAAAATAATAATTAGAAACAACTATCATTAATGTAATTGCTCTCTCGAATAAATACACTAAAAAAAATTTGACGGAAAACCATATTGTATAGTACTAGCTATATTTATGAACAATTAATTTAGATCGTACCTTATATTATGGGTATGACATATGGGTTACTTACATATCTTCGAGGTAAGTGAGTCTTGTCAATTCTGGTGGGAGCGTGCTCGGAAGATCCTGTGCTTTTAATGCTCTGCATTTTACCAAGATTTGAGTGTAGTTGATTATTGAGCGGATAATTGTCTGTTTAAATTGGCTAATTTGTATTCTTTCTAACATTGTTTATACGTAGTATTTGATTTGGTTAATTCTAGTAGGAATTAGCATAGAATTCGACAATGTTTATTGATAGGACTGATAAACGAGTTGAGTTATTTGAAGTCGAGTTTGTTTCGTTAAAAGCTCGTTCAAGATCGATTTATTTCATAAACAAACATAAGCTTCAATTATTTTGAAAACTCACTTTAGATTTCGAAGAGGCCAGTACTCACCTCGTTTGACTCATGATTTATAAAAAGATTAATTACCCAAGATCGAATTATTATTTTTTTTTTGACATTAAGATCGAATTAATTAAAGCTCATTCAAATTGAATGATTCTAAATATTTTTAGATAGAAAACTTAACGAGTTTAAAAAATAAGTTCAAATACTACTAAAACTTGTTAAGTTTCCTCTAGTTTTGAGTTAAAGTGAGCTAAACCCTATAATTCAAACGAAAATATGGAATCAATCGGATCTAAAAAATTTACTGTAATAGCTCATATTTATAAAACTGGATGAGAAGATCACTCATGCCCAAAATAAGTTTTGATCGAATCTCGTTTGCTACATGAACAATCGTGTTATTGCTAGAACAAATGAGTGGTCAGAGTTTCAAACCAAATTTGCTACCCATTTTTTTCTCGCAAAAACGCTAGCAAAAGATATCCCGTCCAACTGACTTTTGGTGTGGTGATCTTCTCAACAACATGAACCATTTTGGTCATTGTTAAGGTCCACAAAAGCTCAAGAGTTGAGAAGCGTACTGAATCAAAGATCCCTCAAATGATTCCTTACGTGACGCAAAACGGGAGAACAATTTCTTTTGTAAGTCTTGTGTTTTTAACGTCCGTGCAAAAATCAAGTTCACTGGGCATTTGTATTCATTGGAATGAGTCATATTTGTGACAAGAGAAATAGAATCGTCTATTTCTCTACAAACAAATATAATTCGACCAAGTATTTGCTAATTCTCGATATTCTATAATTTTTGCATAGAATTGTTAAACACATCGAGAAATGAATAATTTGTACTTATGATGAAATAAATTTAGACCGCGATGAGTCTTATTTTGCTCACGTAGGAATCATACGATATGATGGATCGTCAAGATCTTTGTCTCGAAAATACTAGACTGGATCCACTCAGTGCAAGAAACAGAGTAAGAGAGAGAGAGAGAGACATACATGCGAGTAATGTGGCAAACAGTGTCATTGCAAGTACAGTTGACCGTGTTCTCATGATATTCATCTTGTTTCTCGGTGGAAAAAGTAGTACAGGGATCAGCACTGAAATTCCAATCAGTCTTCCCCAATGTCTTCCCAATTTCCATCAATGCTTCCACTGTAAAAATAAATAAAAAATTGTCTTGAAAAGAAAGCCACAATTTATTGTCTGTTGATAATTTCCAGAACCAATTTACAAACAAAATAGCACCACTCTGTAATGCAAATTACTACTAGTCTACTGCTAAATATCGGATATATAAATAGCCATTATTTTCCTATCTTATTCATTTTCGCTAAATGGGTTTTTTTTTCCCAAGAAAAATGATCTAATTTCAAGAAAATTATGAAAAAATTAGAAGTTTCAAGAATCATCAACCAAACAAGTTTCCAAAAAAAAATTGGGTAAATAAATCTGGAAAACAGAGTATAACAGAACAACGGAAAACTTTTCTTCTTTTGTTTAATTTACTTGGCTTATGAGGTTAAGAACAAAATTAAAGAAAAGATATTTCTCGACGAAATCTAGTTTCTTCTTCTTTTCTTATCTTATTTGATTATCTAAAAGTTAGCCACACCAAAGAAAAGAAAGAAGAAAGAAATGGAATCTAAAACAGAGGAAACGAAAAGGGATACGGAAAGCAATCAAGAAAGAGAAAGCTTAAATTTGTAATCTCTCTCATGAATAAAAGAAATTAAGTATGTTCGAATACCTTCTTCAGGGGGAAGACGAGTGGCTGCAGAGGCAAAAGTTGTGAAGAAAACGAATAATATTCCAATAGATAATGGAGCAAAATTTCGTGGGAATATCCTCGTCATGTTGTTCTGTTCAGAGAGGAATGAGAGCTTTAGATAGGATCGGACAGCGATTATATTTATATACTACTACTCCCTCCTCCGTCACTTTTTAAATATCCTGCTTCGTAATTCCAACTTATTAAAAAGACATCATCATTATATCTTTCACATCAACTTTTTCCTCTATTTTCCTTACTTATCCATCATCATTACACTTTTACTCACTTACTTTTCAAAAAGAAATATACTTTTAGGTATAAAATAGACAATGCACCAAGTTTTACCCACTAACTTTACAAAATGGACACTTATTAAGGGACAGCTCAAAATAAAATACTGGACTTCTAATAAGGGACGGAGAGAGTAGTATATATATTGAATCTTGTATACCCAATGTTTTGAATACCGTTTCGGACATGGTACCGAATTTGTCACCAGAATGGTCTGTACCGGTACCGGTATAGTACCGGGTACCGTTTCGGATTTGCCGTTATTTACAAATATGCATTAAAAATTATATTTCTAGTTATAAAATTAAGTTTTATTTTTATAGGCTAAAAAAAGCAGTAGGCTAAAAACAATTTATTTGTATAAATTTTGCAATTTCAATAAAAGTAGTAGGCTAAAAAAAGACAAAAAAAAGTATAAAATGGTGTGCTCTGTATGCACACTGTAAACTTTTCTCCAAAAGTAAAACTCCAGCTGGTTTCACGCGACGTTTATCTTCCCATCTTCCAAAACGGTGTGCTCCGTATGCCTTTTTCGTTCTCTCTCCATCGGCCCATCTTCCAAAACCAGGGAATACCACTGAGAATGGAGCGGGAAACCAGAACTAGATCATTGAAGAAAGATCAACCAAAGGTTCAAGAGGGGTGCAAATTTGAAGACAGTAGAAGACTTCACTCACAGATCGACCATTTTTTACGGTTCTCTGCTCCGATCTTCTTCTTTTCCCCTCTATTTCCTCTTTTTTTTCAACTGGTCCAGCTTTGCAAAATACCGGCCGAAATTGCCGGAAATACCATTTCGTCCGGTATTTTTCGAAATCGCCGGTATTCTTCGGTAAGCATCAGTATTGAGACCGGAACGAAATCAGTGATTCAAGTTACCGGATTGTGTCTAAAACGGTACGTACCAACCGGTACGAAACGGTATTGATAACATTGTGTATACGTGACCGTACGGATGGAAGACTAGTCTTTTTGTTTACCAGATTGGCTTCGGCCTAGAGCTGGACTGACTGTGGGAGAGAGAGATGTTTCGAGGAAGGAAAATGCTAGGGAGAGAGAGATATTTCGAGGAAGGAAAATGCTAGGTACCGCCCACGGGGCATTCCATGTACACGAGTTTCGTAGCCGACTTGACAGCCTTTTGCTTCAATGTCAGGCGGCTGGGACCTCTCCGCTTGGGTCAGCTTGCCCCAAAATTGTACGACCAACGCTAATTTTTATGACACGTGTCATTTTTTTTTTGTCCGCAGCATTTTATATTTCGAATTCTACGAAATTGATTTTAGCACTCCAAAAATTGATGGAGGAGCTCCAAAATAATGTCATTTTGGGTATTAATATAGTGCAGTTCTGGAGTTCTTCCATCAATTTTTGAAGTGCCAAAATCACAATCTTTTTTTTTTTTGTTGCCAAACTTGACTAATTAGACCCGTTCTCACCTGAATATCAGGCGGGTTCTAGACTAATTTTAGTCGTTGTGTTTAGGCTTTAGACCTTATGTCTCTGAGTGTAACCCGTATGTGGTACTTTCCTTCGTAATCTAATTTGAAATTCCGCTTGATCGAAAAAAAATTAGACCCGTTCTATCAAAATTCTTATTTTTTAAGTACTTATTTTTAGGGATGAGTATAATCTGAATTGATTCGGTTTTATAGTAAATCAAAAACCAAATCAACCTAAGGATTATGAATTTAAAGAACCAAACCAACCCACAAAATGTATAGAACCAAATCAATCCAAAGCATTAAATACGATTTGATTTCGATTTTAAACCACAATTTGCTTTGAATTAAGTTATCATCTTCAAAAAATACTCCATTTAATGTACTTAACTTTACAAAGCTAAATTAAAAGAAAACTTATAGTTATTAAAACTAATTTCATTCAAATTACCAAAACACATTAACATCAACCAACTAATTGCTTGACGATTTCCTAGTCCTAAATTAATGGGTTGCCCCAAGCGTAGGGCGGAGACCGACGTAACACAATATCCTGTAAGACCAGAGTAGAATCCATAGAGACGGTAATGTGTGCTGACTAAAAATTCGAGTTGTTACTTATTTAAACTGGCTCCTATGTAGCCACCCCTTGTCGATTTGATTGAGATTAACTAAAACCTAAGAAATTGATTGTACTTTTCAAATGATTTAAAGGAGGTACGGTCGTAGGGTTCATAGCACTCGTAACCAATCCGGATTAACCTGCTCCATTCGGTGTTCTTCAAAACATACGTTCAACTTTAGATTGAAAAATATATCCCGCAAGATGCGAGACCCTATGGTCGCTGTTTACCCATGCGGAGTGAAAAATGAGTATTGGACCCCCATTTTCCCGTTCACATGAACTCCAACGATACCCGGGTTCGTTCACGGGAAGTATTTTTCCAATCTTAAATCGTTTTTTTCATTATTTGAAAATAGGAGCAGTGCCAGAAGTGGCCACGGTGTGCTACTCACCCCATGACTCTACCTATACGACTACTCACTCATCATTGTGCATGAAATAGAAAACTCTAATTTGAAACATGCTTCTATTACGTGAGATGAAAAAGAAACAATAAATATCAACTAATCAAATACTAGCAAATAACTTTTATTAAAAACAAAAATTAAAACTAGTAACCGGAATGCGAGTAATTGAACAAAACATCAAAAACTTGAAAGGAAAAAAGAGCATTAAACAAATTTGACCGCAACCCCTGTTCTTCGTGACCACGGCAGCGAGACGTGCTTCCCCTCCGGCCCCACCTCCCTTTCCCGGACTACCCCCGCCCCCCTCTCTCTCTCTTCTTTCTTTCTTTCTTTACCGTTGGCTTCTCTCTTTTTTTTTTTTTTTTTTTCCGTTTCTTTCTAATTACTTTTTTTTTCATTTTATTTCCTTTTATTTCTTTCCAATTTGAATTTTTTTTCTTTTTTTTCTCTTTAATAATAGGTTCAAGTCTAATTCTATTTGTAAAGTAATTGAGAGGAAAAAAAAAGTGTTTCAATTGATCATGTTTATCCGACAGTTTTATTTATCTTTTTTTTGTCTTTTATAAATTAAAAAATATAGTTACAAAAGTAAGTGTTTCAATTTTTAATAGTGATTCAATCCGTTTGAACAATTCAGTGCCGACAATATGAAAGGTATGGAAGAAAAATGGAATTATATGTAAAAAAAAAAAATTTAGTGCATTTTTCGAATTCAGGGGGTTCACTTGAACTCCCTTGACACCATGTGGAACCGCCCTTGCTGAGCTTGCAAGTTAGACTCGCATCGCTAGTAAAAAAAGCTCTTGGATGTACCGGTGGTTTGCTTTGTTAACTTTGGGACTTCCGGATTAATTGATGTGCATATATAAGTTGATACGAACTCTTGGTTTGTCGAAATAAAAAACAATAAGGGAAAAAGAAGAACTGATCAATAGGAAAAGAAATTAAGAAAAATGAAGGCTGAAAATATCAATAGGAAAAGAAATTAAGAAAAATGAAGGGCTGAAAATATCAAAGACATATAGAAGTCCTCTAAAAAAAAAAAAAAAAAGGAATGTCAAAGGAGTTTGACACTGTGTATTTGGTGTCACAAAATTGGGCTGGAACCAGTTTCCCCTTTTCTGGTTTTCCACACACACACACATATATATATACTAGTTTGGAAACATCAATTAATTTTCAGCCTAACTTTCCACCCAGTAGCTAAACCGTATAAAGAAGTTGAAAAATTAAATGTTCCAAAATTCAATCCGTTTGAACGAGTGGAAAGATTTTAGTTTTTTAATCATTTTATTCTAAATGATTATAATTAAATTTTGACTGTAGGGCTCTCGTTGATTAATCCTAAGAAAGTCGTAGAATCAAATATCTTAGGGTTAATCAACAAAAGCACTAGAGTCAAAATTTAATTATGACCATTTAGGATAAAATGATTAGAAAAATAAAATATTTTCACCAGCTCAAATGGATTGAAATTTGGAACACTTAATTTTTTAACCATATTTTTTATACAGTTTATATATTACAAAATATGGTTAAAAAATTAAGTGTTCCAAAATTCAATCCGTTTGAACGGATGGAAAGATTTTAGTTTTTTGATCATTTTATTCTAAATTATCATAGTTAAATTTTGACCGTAGGGCTCTCGTTGATTAATCCTAAAAGATATTTGATTCTACGACTTTCTTAGGATTAATCAACGAAAGCCCTACGGTCAAAATTTAACTATGATCATTTAGAATAAAATGATCAGAAAACTAAAATCTTTCCACCCGTTTAAACGGATTGAATTTTAGAGCATTTAATTTTCCAACCTCTTTATACCGTTTAAACTACCACAAAAATATATAGTTTTTCCATTTTCCATTATTTCACCATCAATATTAGGCTCGTTTGATAGATTTTGTTGAGTAGATTATAAAAATATAAAATTTATTTTAAATAAATACGCAAAAAAAAAGTTATTACCATTTAAAATTTTATAACAAAAAAATAAAATGAGAGAGAGAGGAGGAGGGGCCGGAGGTAATGTGGGAAAAGAGGGGTGGGGTCCGTAGGGGGATTAGCAATTTGCCACGGCAGCCCCTTCGTTGTTCGTGTCGGCAGCCCCCTTGCCTAACTTTTTTCCTGAAGTCAGTGCACCACTGACTTTTATACTATTAGTTATTAGTTATATAGGAGTGGGGTTTTAATCCCTAATAACATAAAAGGCCCTTGGACTTCACATTATAAGACATTAGTCATTCAATTTTGAAGGACTTTGCATTTTGATCCAGAACTTCTATAAATTATTCTTTTTACCCAAGTTATTGGAAATCAAGCTCGAGCAACCTATAAACAGAAAAAAAAAAAACAGAAATAAATATCAATTAAACAAAATGAATGACTAATAAATGTAGTTTGGAGGGCTAAAATATGTATCTTTGGCACATATCACTAATAAAGAGTAGAATACAAACAATTGCCTCAAGTCTTACACTAAGTAAATGAAATACTAATAAGTCACTAAAATGAATGCAAAGTACTAAACATCTTAAGATAGTTTAACCAGATGAAATGCTAAAGAAAATTTCTAAAACTATTCAATTTAAATGAGGCAACAAAAGGGCAATAACAGTAATATGGTAGCAACTAATTTGCCCATATTTATTTGGTGAATCATAGTTAAATTATATATATGTAACGGTATGTGAATATATATATATATATATGTGTGTGTGTGTGTGTGTGTGTGTGTATTATAGGGTTCGGATCGGTTTGGAACTATAACTGTGAACGTAAATCCACAAACCAAACCATATAATGCGGTGATAGGCGCGTAAATGTTTACATTAGCGCCCCTTAATTTATCTTTATTAAGTCTCATTTATATTATTACTCAGAATTTTATGTGTTTATTTTGTGTTGTAGGTATTCGGAGGCTTACCATTCTAATGGGTTTTACTATGGCAAAATTAGCATGTGAGTTGGCAGATTTGTACGTGGAGTTCCAGCATGGCCAATGATACTAATTCAATTATGGGTCCATTCATATTTTATGGGTTTAACTCCCTTGGGAATAAATTGCTTATGTCTGGGCCAAGCCTATGGAACTTGCAACGTGGACTGAAGAAGGGATTCGGGTCAACCAGTCAACTCCAATTGGAAAATAATAAACTCGGCCCACAAGGGTTTTCATTGGTCGGATAGGAAGGATATATAAAAGGGAGAAAAGCTGCTGCCGTAAGGAGGGAAAAAAAGAGGAGGCGATCCAGATATTGGTTTTCGGCACTAACGTACTACCGACGGGGGCTGCCGAGGTCAAAAGGAACGGGGGCTGCCATTCTTTGGTTTGAATATTGTTTAGTTTCTTCCAAGTTTTTCTTTCCACCAAGTTATTTGAAGTTTTGTTTAATTACTCGCACTCCGGTAACTAGTTTTAATTTATGTTCTTAATTAAAGTTGCTCGTTGTTATTTAATTAGTTGTTTCTCTTGTTTATTTTTCTTTCTCCAGTACTAGAAGCATGTTCAAATTAGGGTTTCTTCTATTTTATGCATAATGATTAGTGAGTAGTCATATAGGTAGGGTTGCGGGGTGATTAGCATACCGTGGCCAGTTCGGGTACTACTCCTATTTTCAAACAATGAAAAGAAAGATTTAGATTGGAAAAATACTTCACGTGGACAAACTCAGGCATTGTCGGAGCCCATGTGAACGGGGGAATAGGGGTCCAAAACTCGTTCTTCGCTGCGCATGGGTTAACGGCGACCATAGGGTCTCGCATCTTGCGGGGTATCTTTTTCAATCTAAAGTTGAATATTTTTAAGAACACCGAATGGAGCAGATTCATCCGGATTGGTTACGAGTCTTATGAACCCTACGACTGTACCTCCTTTTAATTATTTGAAAAGAATAATAGTTTCCTTAAGTGTTAGTTAATCTCAATCAAATCAACAAGGGGTGGCTACCTAAGAGCCCATTTAAATTATAACAACCTGAGTTTTTAGTCAGCACACATCACCGTCTCTGTGGATTCGACTCCGGTCTTACCAGGTATTATGCTGTATCGGTCTCCGCCCTACGCTTGGGGCAACCCATTATTTTAGGTCTAGGAATCGGTCAAGCATGCGGTTTCTAATTTTTTAAACCCATGACCAAACTATACTACTAAAAAACCGAACCAAACCTTTCGATTAGGATTGGTTTGGACTGGATTTGTAGTTTAACGGATTTTTTCTCACCCTTTTTCACTTGACGAGACATGTCATTATCCATCTAAACCTACTTGACAGAAAAGAAAGAAGAAAGAAATGGAATCTAAAACAGAGGAAACGAAAAGGGTTATGGAAAACAATCAATAAAAAGAAAGCTTAAATTTGTAATCTCTCTCATGAATAAAAGAAATTAAGTATGTTTGAATGAATACCTTCATTAAGGGGAAAAAGAGTGGCTCCAGAGGCAAAAGTTGTGAAGAAAATGAATAATATTCCAATAGCTAATGGAGCAAAATTTCGTGGGAATATCCTCATCATGTTGTTCTGTTCACAGAGGAATGAGAGCTTTAGCTAGGATTGCACAGTGATTATATTTATATACTACTAGTATATATATATTGGATCTTGTATACCTGACCCTACGGATGGAAGACTAGTCTTTCTGTTTACCAGATTGAAGAGTCGAGGGAGAGAAATTTCGAGAAAGGAAAATGCTAGGCACCACCGTACCGCCCACCTGGGCATTCCATGCGCACGAGTTTCGTGGCCGACTTGACTGCCTTTTGCTTCTACATCAGGCGGCTGGGACACTCCTCTCAAACACATTTAAAGATGTGGAAACCAAATTAGGAAAACAATAATAATTCTAATATCACACCCATTTACACACCCAATCGCACACCCATATTTACAACAAGGGTAGAGCCCGCACACGTAACGCATTTAAAGATGTGGAAACCAAATTAAGAAAACAATAATTCTAATACCACACTCATTTACACACCTAATCACACACTCACATTCACAACAAGAGTAGAGCCCGCACACTCACTACGTGTGCGGACTCTACCCTTGTTGTAAGTGTGAGTTTGTGTGTAAATGGGTGTGGTGATAGAAGGATTGTTAGGAAAATAACCCCTTCTGCCTTTTCTACATTCTTTTCTCCGCTTGGGTCAGCTTGCCCCAAAATTGTACGACCAAAACTATTTTTTGTGACACGTGTCATTTTTTTGTCCGTAGCATTTTATTTTTTGAATTCTACTTCTTTTTTTTTTTTTTTTTTTGTTACCAAACTTGACTAATTAGGCACGTTCAGTTAAGGTTCTTATTTTTAAGTATTCGTGCATATTCGAACACCACTGGCCGGTGGTAACTAGCATTTCCCTTCGAGGGAAATTAATTGGTACCTCTAGAGCGCACCAATTTTTTTGTTTCCGTTTTTTGTCAGTGGACAGAAGAGATCATTTTACATCAAATATGAAGTATAAAGTACAAATTTGGGGACACTACAACAATGAAAAATGACTGGTCGGTCCTATTTTTTGTGAGGGGTTCTATGCGGACACTTTTTTCTAGGGTCTATCCCCCCCTGGCCGTTTTTAAAGATGCATTTACAATTCTACTCATTTGCAGAATTTTTCTCTTGCTCAAGCATGGAAAAGAATGCACCTTTAGGCATCCATGTGTTCTACATCAGTGCAACTTTAGTTGAGAAGGAGATTTTTTATTTGTCTACTTCATTTGTCTCTTAGTCAAGCATGGAAAAGAATGCACCTTTAATTGAAAAAGGAGATTATTTGTCTAGTTCTTTTCTCAAATTTTTTCTGGATAAAGACACGGTACTCGTTGCTTTCCATAGTGTCACAATAGCGTACGAGGCCCGAAATCTAGAGTCCGAAGCATTGTACAATTTTTGCCAACCGGCCTTGATTATGGCAAGCCTCCCCTATCCAAATATCTCAGATTTTCTCTGCATAAAGACATGATACTCATTGCTTTCTATAGTGTCACAATAGCGTACGATGGCCCATAATCTAGAGTCTGAAGCATTGTACGATTTTCACCCACCAGACTTGATTATGGCCAGCCTCCTCCTGTCCAAAAATTAGGACCCTCTATATATCTGGCTTCTACTTACGAAAAGTGCTATTACTTATCAATAATTAAAAAAATCGCACTACTATTTACGGAAATGCAAATATCCATCCTTGTCTCCTTACTGAAACGAACCATGTATTAATAATCACAATATCTTATCAACATGAATCTGCTATTGGACCATTGGTTAAACATTATTTCCTTTAAGTCTTTCCAAGACTTACTCATTTACCTGCTTCCAAAATCTTCTCCATTTACTCAATTTGTCCTAACAGAAAATCAACTCCCCCAAACATCTGAGTGACGACCATAAGAAGGTTGACGACCATAAATTCTAAATTCTGCATAGAGAGAACAAATAATTTTCCACAAGAACAGTTACATCCATTATTGTTTGTAGACTCTCAATGAAAAGCTTGGTTTATAATCTTCTAGTTGAACGGATGACATGCAAGGAATTGAAGAGAGGAGGAAATTTTCCACAGCGTCGCTTTACACTTAACAGTCAACTTTTCTCTTCACATTTCTACAAAAAATTATTCAATAATGCAAGTGGACCCCCATTAAACAACGTCACCCTCCAATCTAAATCTTTGCTCCGCTATTGACTGTACGCCAACTCCTTAATTGTTCATTCTTTTGAGCATGGCATTACACAATTGTCAAACATACATACTTCACGTGAGCTAAAAGCACATAGTCAGAAAGATTATATACAAATGAAAAAGTTGCCAGTTTTGTTTAGGAAAATAAAAAATAAAAAAAAGTCTACCAAAAAGTTTCTTGAACACCTAATGTATTTTCTTTATACCCTTTCACTCCTCTTCTACGGGTTTGAAATCACTTCTTAGAATGATATCCCACAGGATGGGTCTGCTATTGGGGTGGTAATTAGTTAAACATGATTTCCCTTTGTCTGTTTACTTCATGTGCAGAAGTCTTTCCAAGCCTTCTCATTTCTCTTTTTCCCCATTTATTGGGAAAAATTTAGTTGATTCCTTCATAATCATCTAGTGCAATGGATGTGACTTGACTCTGAAAATAACAAAAAAAAGAAGACAGGATTTGAATCGACTCCAAATAGTCGGTTACAAATCATGGGTTCATCATTGTATCTCTGTATGTTAGCGATGTTGTGTTGTTTTTGTCACGCCCCAAAATCGAGAACATGACCGGCCATGAACCATGAAGCAATCATGGAACACAAGCCCAATTAAAAATATTTGAACACACTCGAACTACTAAGGAAAGGTTAGATATTTTATTACAATAAAATGCGCAACTCCAAACCAATATTTTTCTTAAGCAAATGACACAATATCTCATATTTTTCAATCTCCAAACTCCACAATGAACTGCCAATTAATAAAAGTGCGGAAGCGGTTTGACACGATAAAAGAAATAAAAATGCAAATGCACTAGAGGTCCAAACACAAGGTCCCGACAACGCCGCAGAGTCCACTACAATGCCCCATGCACTAACCTGAAAAAAGGGTGGAATAATCCTTTAGCTGATGAGCTTAGTGAGTAGTTAAGCATGCTGAGGGTAATAATACAAAATGGCATATGTATAAATGAACGATAATGAGGGCTCCAAAGAAGTGGTCTCAAATAAAAAAGATAAAGGATTCAACGAATAATACCAGCAAACTAACGAAGTCAATGGCTTAGCAAATAGTATCAAAAGATGAATGACTGAATAACGAATTATCACAACAACAATCGAACAATGATAACAACCATTTTTTACCAATAGCCTGCTAAACAATATCGGAACGAGAAACAACAATAATGAGGTAGTCCAAACCAAATTGGGAACCATAATTACCAATTATCAACTGCCAAATATTTTTTCAGGGCTTAGTCCATTGGATCCAACACCGTACTTAGAGTCACCACAAGATGGCGCCTGAGACCTTTTCCCTAAGCTGATCCGGAATAGGGTCATAGGGTGTTTCACAAGTCTTTTCCCTATCCGCTGAGCACTAGAGTCACAAGGTATTTCACAAGTCTTTCCCTAGCGGCCAAATTCACCACGATATCTCATAGGTCTTTTTCTTGGACTTTACTATAAATATAAACATAGTCCATGGTCCCAAACACAAATAGAACAACGGCGAGCCAGAGGCACCTGCACCAGGATTATTCCCTGTGCCGTTGCAGAGTCACAATAATATTATGGAGTCAACGAATCGACGACAGTAAAAGTAAGGGCAATCGATCAATCACAAATATTCTCAATCAACCTTGTATGCCAAAGGGTACGTCAACTGTCAATAACTATGAGAGCAATGTAAGATTAATTGTCATCGGATCACAACAAATAACGAATTGTCAAGAATAGATTGGCTCAAGAGAATTCCAAGAAAGGGATCACATGCTTAACCACTCATCTCGATCGAAACGATGAGGCATAAAATGCAAAGCTCGCGTTCTCTGCTAATCTGAATAAAAGAATACCAATCCTAATAATTAATTTGATGAACCCATAAACCTTAACTGGGTTGACACCAAAATCCTACCTCATTACCATGCACAAATTAACCAACCTCCTGCTTATATGAACCCAAATCCAAATAATACATATTTTAATCAGTATACATAGACACACATGTACATCTATACTAAAGATCAAGTAATAAGAAAATCCATGTACCAAAGGAGAAAGTGCTCTGACCCCAGTTTATAGCCGCAATTAGGGGTGAGCATGGTTCGGATTGGTTTGGTTTTATAGTACATTAAGAACCAAACCAATACCTACGGATTGTGAATTTGGAAAACCAAACCAATCCATAGAATGCATAGAACCAAACCAATCCAAAGCATCTAAAAATCGACCGCTTCTGGTTTCAACCACGGTTTGCCTAAAAATGGCATATCTATCCTTATAAACTATTTAAATTAGTACTGAGAGACATACTAAATCAGTCATTATTAGTATAAAAACTACTTCTTTTCTTATTTAAGGAATATAGTAAAGAAAAACCTAATTAAGAGGAAAAATAGCGGCTAACAAAGAGTGCATATTATTGACCTGAAAAGAAAGATATGGATGCAATTTGCCAATTTATGTTTATTACATTAGGCTTAGGAAGAATAGGAATATAGTTTCAACATACAAATTTAGAGTATTAGATTAGGAAATTAATTGGCTATGACTTAGACTAGTTTTATTTGGTATATCTAAAGGATTTTGATTTTCGTGCCCCACTTTTTACTGATGGCGTTCCAATTTGTTCATGAAGTTACTAGTAACTTTACGTTAAAAGTGGAGCACCGTCAGTAAAAAATGGAGTGCGAAAATCAGATCCCATATCTAAATCGTGTATATATAAATATATATACACATACGTATACATACATGCATACACTTTGGATCGGATTGGAACTTGAACCGTTAAGATAAATACATAGACCAAACCATTGAATACGGTTTATAATTTTTTAAAACCGGAGTCAAACCACACTTCTAAAAAACTGGGCAAACTATGCGGATCAATGGTTTTTTTGCTCACCCATAACCGCAACTCTCTCTCGCTCTCGGTATCTTCGGTAATGAGAAAAGAAATAATAACCCTACTTCTCGAATATTTACTCACTCCAATAAATTGCCCACGTTCAAACTTAAAACTTGTCTAGTCTAATTACACAATAGACTCAATATTATTCTTTCATGTTAACTAATCACTTGCAGGGAACCATCTCTAGTTTAACCAAACTTAGGATTTTAAGTGATACGTGTAACTGATGCCAAAGTAAGCAACCCAACATATCTTTTTTTAGCAAGAAGTTTGAAAAAGAAAAATGAAAGATTTAATTTTTTGCGACAAAAAGTCTAATAATAATAATAATTTTTTCATTGAAAAATTGGGATGTCACAGTTTTAATTAATCTTAACATATTGACCAACTCTTACTCTTCCATGCAGCCACTGTGCCATGACAATGAGAGCTCAGCCTTGATGCAGTCCAAGCACAGCTTTGTCCTTCCGCTTATCCAAAAGTTGAATCATGGAAGCTCGACGGAAGTACAAACGATTGCTGCTCGTGCTCGTGGGATGGAGTGGACTGTGGCCACCACACCGGTCATGTCATTGGCCTAGACCTCAGTAGCCTATTTGTTTTTGTTATGCCCTTTTTGTTTTTTTGTTATACTATTGTTATACCCTTTAATGGAAATGTTATACTCATCTTTATGCCCTCTAGATTTTTTTTATGCCCCTTTTGGTATTTGTTATGCCATTTACTATTTTGTTACACTAAAGGTGGATGACTTGTTCCTATGACCGGTTTAACCGGTCATATTTGGTCAAATCTTGCATATGTGGTGTCATTTCAACCGTCTGATTGGAGGATACCGTGTCCCCCAGACATGTGGGGGATACCGAAGGTGTTATGTTCTCGGATAACTAATTTATGAGGAGCCCGGACATGGTAAGTACTATATGTAAAATGAAAATTCCTTAAAAATAATAGATTTTTCCTAATTGAGAGTGGCAAAGGCCCCCAATAGACAAACAGTAAATTCCTCTGTGATCCTTCACTAACTATAACTAACAATATTGAGGAAAGTTATCAAACCTTAGTTCCAACACAAGTATCAACGACTCCTGCAGTACACTACTACTTCAAAAGACCCATTACTCACTAAACCCTTATCATTGAGTCCATGATTTTCTATAAAGACATTTCAATAGCTATATATTAGCGTCGTTCCCGTTCGATGCATGGGAAAAACAACAAATTTTGTATGAGCTTGATATTTTGTAGTTGAGCCACACAAATATTTTGTCCCGTGTATCGAATGGGAACGACGCTAGTTGATAGAAAAAAACCCGGGGTGTGTTCTGTCCTTTAGGAACAACATGAGTTTTGGGCCAATCCGGGCCGTCCATGCTTAGCAATGGACAACTCAGATTGCGAGAAATCTTAAATCAAGTTAAATTTGTGGTATCAGAGCCTATGTTTAAAAAAAAAAAAACTTGTGCATTCATTTTGTATTATGTTCATTTAGTGGAGGTCTGAGTCCCCAGAGTCCTACTGCCATTGTGAGGAATTTTGTGATTTGATGTGCAACCGTACCCATATGGTATTATAGTGATTATAGTGATAATAGTCGTTCGGTGGAAACATTATTTTTATATAGACTTTGGATAGAGTATTGGAGGAGAATGTAGCATAAGTGATTTTATTCGTAATTGGGATCATCACAATTATTTCACAAGTACGTTGGTCACGGAATGTAGTTGGAGTATGATATTGAATCTTAAGAAGTATTGGTGGTAGTATACTTGGAGATTGACTGAAGAATGTAACTTAGAGGATTGCTTCAATTTGGTATTGGCGATGGACTAGCTTAATTGTGTGAGTGTGTGCCAATTGATTCTTTGGTGTAGTACTCAGTACATCCCGGATAGTCTTGAATTGTTGTTGTTTGATCGGTCCTTCGTTCCTATGCTTGAGATCCTAGTAGAGATTTGGTTATGTTCTATTAGGAGAGGTCAATAATTATGCTTGTCTGAGGAACTACCCCATGAATTCCTTGATGGTTGTTAGGTGAATACCTTATGAACTTGTTGATGGTTAGGATTCCTGTGTTTTGTCGCTTCAAGCCAAAAAAAAAAAAAAAAAAAAAAAAAAAAAAAATTATACAGCCAGGTGGATATAAAGTGGGAGTAGTTGATCGTTGAAAGTGGGTTTTTCTAAACATAGTAGTAGTTGTTCGGCTTTGAGGATTTGATAGTAAATAGATAGGTTTTGGCAAGGGTACGATCGTTTGATTGGTATTGGCATGCAATGAGAGTGTTTGGGTCTGTAAAATTATATGGAAGGTTGATTGTCATAGTTTAAAGTTATGGGGTGCACTGGTGGTGGTTTGAGAGTTAATGCATTAAAGTATCGCTATTGTGGAATGATGGGAAGGTAAGAAAGAGAAAGTTGCGTAGGTAAACTTATGATATTAGAGTTGTGATTGTGCCGTTGAAGTGAATATGGAGTATTACCAACTTGGATCATTAGTAGTTTTGGGGTTCTTATGTTAATTGTTGCTACAGGTTAAAACTCGTACTTTTGAGTCCTTGGGGATAATTTTGACACATGATTTTGTACAGAACAAAAGGATGAATGCAGGATTCTATGAAGTTGAATGTTGGGGTTAGTGCATGGAGTTGGTTTACAAGTTGGAAGGTGAATTTTAGGATCTTTAGGCGGTGATGTGTATTTTGTGTTATTTTGGGGAGTGAGACTAGCGGTTAGTTAGTTCAATTATTAGTTTTGAAGGCACCATTGAGTTTGGATAATTGATAAAGGCTGCAGATATATGTATAATGACCCGTGAAATTTTGGATGATTCAGTGGAGTAAAATCTTGTTTATACTTCAGCAATATTATTGTTAACCATCTTGAAACTTTGGTTGAGGCGAGAAGATTAGATTGCATGTATTGAAGAATTTTTGTCTTGCAACTCTTTTTGGAGATGTGGAATAGACAATGAAATTTGCGAGGCGTGTTGTTACCTACGGTTAGTTCTAAATTTGATGATTTGTTGGACTCTCGTGAAGACTAATTTGAGAATGATTCAATGAAACGGTTTGGAGGGTATCGGTGTAAGATGTGTAGCTAATTGGTAAACCAATCATAACAAGAGGTGATCTGTTGAGCCATATGACTTGTGGTACTTTAATAAATATCCAAAGCTTTGAGGTCTAAGGAGTTCATTAGTAGACTTTGAGTTTTTGTGAGTAATGGGATTGAAGTGGTTCATTGTTGAGGATCAATCCTTAGAGCTTGACTTACTTGGTTTAAGCTGTAATTATTTTGATTCTTTTCTTGGCTACTAATTCTAACCTTGATTGATTAGTTGGTAGATTATCTTATTTGTTAGTTTCAAGTTAGTTCCTTTTAGATGAAGTTGGAGTATTGTATCGGGGAGATTTTTGTGGAAGTATTCCTGTTGGTTCGTAGTTATAGATGGTAGTAAGACATCATGAAGACTAATATGTATTTTGAAAACTTGACTGTTCTGGAGTTGGATGAGAAAGAAAAAAAAAATTGTTAGCTAGAAATGAAATATTCAACCTTGATGTATCACTTTAGTAAAAAAAAAAAAGGGAGAGAGAAGATTTTGGGGATCGATGATGTAGGCAGCTTATAGATTTAGTTTGTTTGGATTAGTAGTTTTTGTGATAGCCATAAAAGTTTGTTGCAACAGATATTTACTCATTGGTCATTTTGAGTTTAATGAGTATGCTCAACTTGAGCATGGTTAGTGTCTTGGAAAACTAAGAATTGGATTCTTGTAAGTGATTTGGAACCGTCTTTGATTAGGTGTTTATTGGAGGATGCACTATGGTTTGAAATATTAATTTTGGAGTTTGGAGAATATGATAAAATTGGTTATGATGGTCTTATTCAAATATTTCATTGGTATTTTGTGCTATACTTTGAGTGCCTACTGAAAACTGTGTTGATATGTAATGAAGAGGATTGATGAGATGAACCAATGAGGTTTTGGATTTTTAGAGAAGACATGATGCCTTCGGCTACAAAAATCCTTTTGCTTGAATTGTTAAATTGATGTTGGGTTTTATGCACCAGTGGGCCACTTGGAACAAGATTTGATGCTCTTGGATGGACTAATATCAGACATAATGAGGCGGTAACAATTAAATGGTTGGAATTTTTTGGAGTTCTTGGACATTCGATATGATCGATCTTATGGAGACAAAATTCTTTTCAGAATTCCAAATAACTACTTACATTTGTTTGATCTCGATGTGAGTGATATGGAGTTGTAGAGAGATGGAAACAGTTACATGAATGTCGAATTGGGGGTTGTAGTTGATCGGCTCACTATGTCAATGCATTTTGTTGCTATCAAGGTGACATTACATTAGATTGTTTGGCACAGTTGTATGTTAAGAAGATTGTTAGACTCTATGGTGCACTTGTATCAATTTGTGTCAGATCGTGATCCCCATTTTGTATCTAAAATTTGGGTGCCTTATAGATAGCGATGGATACTCGCTTATTTTTTTTTAGTTTTGCTTAACGATGATCAGAGTGAAAGGACTATAAAGATTTTGGAGGATTTATTGAGAGCATGTATCTTAGAGTGGAAAAAAAAAATTTGGGATGATCAATTGCCGTTAATGGAATTTGCGTGTAATAACAATTATCATTCGAGTTTGGGAGTTGTTCCATATGAGGTTTTGTATGGACGGAAGTGTATATCCCCTATTTGTTCGAATGAGGTTGGAGAAAGGTGACTTTTCGGACTTGACTTGGTTGAGGCAAAAAAAAAAAAACTATTTGGGAAAGGTTTGTAACCACTTGGAATGGATAGAAAAGTTATACAGATAATCGGAGGAGGGATTTGGAGTAATTAGATGGCCCTATGAAATAATTTTGAAGTGAAGGAAATCTAGTGACTACTATTTTGACATCCTTTTACAATTTTGGTAGTCTTAATTTGATTGACGGGGTTGGTTGATTAACTTCTTTGATAGATTTGCGCTAGTTTAATTTCTGGTCATATTGTAAGAGATACTTTTTCGAATAGTCATTGGAGGGATTTGGAGTTTGTAACTAGAGATATTGTACTTCTTAAGGTGTCCTGTAGAAAGGAGTTATCGGTTGAAAAAAAAGGTAGAAGGGAAAGTTGGGTCCTTGCTATATTGGGACAATTGAGGTTTTGAATAGGATTGGTAAGGTGGCTTATCGTTTGGCTTTACCGCCTAATTTGGCTAATGTTCATAATATTTTTCATGTGTCGATGTTGAGGAAGTATGTGCATAGTCTGTTTCATGTTATTGATTACGAGCTACTTCACGATCGGAATGGTTTAACTTATGATGAGCAACCCGTAGAGATTCTGAATACAAAGGAGAAAGGTGCTTTGCAATAAAACGATTCTATTGGTCAAGGTATTGTGATGCAATCACAAGGTTGAAGAAGCTACATGGGCATGTGATAAGGGGATGCGCGAGAAGTACCCATATTTGTATTCATGAGGTAAGTAAGCAATTTCGAGGACGAAATTTATTTTAAGGGGGGAAGGATGTTACGGCCTAGAATTTTAATTTATTTTATTAATTATTTTGGCCATTATTTAATTTGGTGTTATGGTTGGGTCCTGATTAATTATTTTTGCATGCACAATGGGTGCAATTGTCGTTATTATAACTAGAAGGGTATGAGCTTTTTTAACCATAGTAATTAGTTTTTACCTCAGTTAGAATTTTAGATATTTTGTTTAACCAGATGGCTATAATTTAGGGTGTGACGTGAGTAGTGGGCGGTTCTAAGAGCAGTACTTAGGGTTTTATAGAAAAGCTGAAGAGGGTTTTGTTTTATATTAGAGTCACTGTTCCAAGCGAAAAAGAAAAGAGCCAACGCAGTCCAAGTTGGAGTTGAAGATTTCGGAAGTGGTTTCCTCTGAGGTGAGTTGGTATCTCCCGTTTCATTCTCTTTCGACTTCTATATAGATTTTAGAGAAGGATCAAATACTTACTTAGAAAATTATTTAAGGTGATTCATTGGGTTGTATTGGCGGTGTGCGGTGGGTACGATTTACGGTGATATGCGGTGGACTTGTAGTCGGTTGGAAATTGCCAAGGAGTTGGACGTTTGTGAAGTAATTTTGACGTTAACAGTAGTAGAAAGAACCAACTGGATTTGGGCTTTGATCTTATGCTGTAGGAACATGTGCTTTGTATTCAATTCAGGTGTGGACGAAATTGTTATTGTAGTTTGGAAGAATAAAGTGGCAGCATGGTTGCTCGTAGGTGGTTTTTTGTGGTGGCCACAGGTGGTTTAGGAATTTAGGAAGGGTTTAAGTTGGGGTAATTGAATAATAGGGGTATTCCTAATTTGTATTGTTAGTGATATATTTAAATTACTTAGTTATTCGAATGTTTTACTTTTACAGGATAGTCCCGTTTTGCGTGATTCGAGTTTCATTATTTTCTTGGACCCAGGTGAGTGGTTAAGCATGTTACGTATTTTCAAATTTTCCCGTGTCCCTAAAATTATTCTTGTAGAAAATTCACAACTGATAAATGGAATCGCATAATTGTTTATTGGTTCTTTAAATTGGCATGCGGTAAAGATTTGGTGAAATCACTTATTGTTATGATAATCTTTTGGTGAGAACTTTGTGGATATCGATGGGAACATATTTTGGAAGTCCAGGGAAACTAATCCTCTGTGTGCGGGTGACTCTGGCCATTAGGGAAGAGACTGGATTAGGCCGGTGACCCTAATGCTCAACGGTTGTTATTGACCGGATCGTTCTTAGGGAAAAGTTCCACGGGCTGCCTACTCGTGGTGACTCTAAGTTTCGATATTGGATCCAATTTTGAGACATTTATTCACTGGCACAGGGTACTATTTGGTATTGGTTGTGGTTCCCCATAGTTGTTGGAGATTGTATTGAGATCACAAGTAAGATTTATTGGATGAATCATTTATTGGGTTAATTGATTATTTTGTTGTTCACCGCAGATGCCAAATTATATTAACATGGTAAAATATTTTGATTCCTATTTCAGAACCCTATTCTAATATACATGCTTTGCTACTCACTGAGCTCGTCAGCTGACGGATTTATTCCAACTTCTTTTTCAGGAAAGTTGGGAATATAGGCAAGGACTCTGGTGGCATCTTGGAGTTTTTGTTGTTGACCTCCTTAGGGTGTCTCATCCTAACTTAGTGTTTTATTTCATTGCTTCCGCATTGAAACATTTTGTCAGACATCCGAATTCTTTTATTACTGTTGGATCACTGGATATTAATTGGTTTATGGGATGTTTGTGCCCCATTCTTTTTGTGGAATTTATTGGTTGGGGATGTTCTGAATAAAAAAAAAAACGGTTGACTATTTGGTGAATTTTTGTTTGGGAGTTTTTATAAAATTTCTTTTTAGGCTGCATGTTCTACAAGCTTTGGTCTTGTGGTTCATGGCCGGTCACTTCCCATTTTGGGGTGTGACAAAATTACTTCAAAAAAAATTAAATCAAATTAATTTGTAACAAAAAAATCAAATATTGTATCCGTTCAATGCATGGGATAAAAAATTAACATTAGTTTTTTTCGACCCTGTGTATCAAATGGGCACAACGCTAGTGATAAAAAATATAATCTAATATTTTTTTTCCCATGTACGATGCACACTAACATTAGTCTCATTCTGTATACTAAAAGACATATGTGTGGTGTAAAATGAATTTGGAGTACTATGTGAAGTATCTCTGCTGGGGCATAGAATAATTTTTCCTAAGCTTCTCTCCCCCTCTCGCACGTTTGCGCCCCCCCCCCCCCTTCTCTCTCTTCCCCTCCCCTACTCCCATGTTTTTCTCTCTTCTATTTTTTTTTTAATTCTAAATTCTAGGAATTTAAGATGGAGGGTTGGGAGCTTTTAGGCTTCAACTACATTCCTATAGGATATTGATAGATCCCCAATGTTTTTCTCTCTTCTATTTTTTTTTTAAAACTCTAAATTCTAGGAATTTAGGATTGAGGGTTGGGAGATTTTTGGCTTCAACTACATTCCTATAGGATATTGATAGATAGATAGATAGATAGATAGATAGATAATAGTATAAGCTCATCATTTTTAGTGAGAAATAAGTTGGAAAAGAATCTGGTTCCAAGTATCAGGGACTCCTGCAACACACCAATGGGTGTAGTCAAGTCCTCTTCCGCCACTGTTTCCATAAATAGAAGGATGCCCATCTTTCCTCAGTTGGGATAGGGAGGTTATGTCGAGCAGAGTGACAGACTTCTTGATCTTGCTCAAGGCCCTTCTCACCATAGTTGTTGGAGATTGTATTGAGATCACAAGTAAGATTTATTGGATGAATCATTTATTGGGTTAATTGATTATTTTGTTGTTCACCGCAGATGCCAAATTATATTAACATGGTAAAATATTTTGATTCCTATTTCAACGTATATTTAATGAGAAGTAAGTACTCCATCCATCCCACAATTTTCGGTTTTTTATTTTTTTTAAAAGTGTAATTCTTGGAGTTTTTGTTGTTGACCTCCTTAGGGTGTCTCATCCTAACTTAGTGTTTTATTTCATTGCTTCCGCATTGAAACATTTTGTCAGACATCCGAATTCTTTTATTACTGTTGGATCACTGGATATTAATTGGTTTATGGGATGTTTGTGCCCCATTCTTTTTGTGGAATTTATTGGTTGCGGATGTTCTGAATAAAAAAAAAAACGGTTGACTATTTGGTGAATTTTTGTTTGGGAGTTTTTATAAAATTTCTTTTTAGGCTGCATGTTCTACAAGCTTTGGTCTTGTGGTTCATGGCCGGTCACTTCCCATTTTGGGGTGTGACAAAATTACTTCAAAAAAAATTAAATCAAATTAATTTGTAACCAAAAAATCAAATATTGTATCCGTTCAATGCATGGGATAAAAAATTAACATTAGTTTTTTTCGACCTTGTGTATCAAATGGGCACAACGCTAGTGATAAAAAATATAATCTAATATTTTTTTTCCCATGTACGATGCACGCTAACATTAGTCTCATTCTGTATACTAAAAGACATATGTGTGGTGTAAAATGAATTTGGAGTACTATGTGAAGTATCTCTGCTGGGGCATAGAATAATTTTTCCTAAGCTTCTCTCTCCCTCTCGTCTCTTCCCCTCCCCTACTCCCATGTTTTTCTCTCTTCTATTTGTTTTTAATTCTAAATTCTAGGAATTTAAGATGGAGGGTTGGGAGCTTTTAGGCTTCAACTACATTCCTATAGGATATTGATAGATCCCACCCCAATGTTTTTCTCTCTTCTATTTTTTTTTTAAAACTCTAAATTCTAGGAATTTAGGATTGAGGGTTGGGAGATTTTTGGCTTCAACTACATTCCTATAGGATATTGATAGATAGATAGATAATAGTATAAGCTCATCATTTTTAGTGAGAAATAAGTTGGAAAAGAATCTGGTTCCAAGTATCAGGGACTCCTGCAACACACCAATGGGTGCAGTCAAGTCCTCTTCCGCCACTGTTTCCATAAATAGAAGGATGCCCATCTTTCCTCAGTTGGGATAGGGAGGTTATGTCGAGCAGAGTGACAGACTTCTTGATCTTGCTCAAGGCCCTTCTCACCACGGCAATGGCCGGTGGTAATGCTCCCGGATACTTTGAGCCCGATAACAGCGTCATTTGCCCCTGGCATTTGTTCGCTCCGCGTTCGTTCCACTCCGAGCCTCTGGTTAAAGCATAGGCAACATAATGACAATCAGTAACGTATATTTAATGAGAAGTAAGTACTCCATCCATCCCACAATTTTCGGTTTTTTATTTTTTTTAAAAGTGTAATTTTTAGAGAAAAAAAAACATCTTTTAATTGGTACACAAAAATCGAGAAATTACTTATCACGAAAGTACTTTAAATTTTTTTTTTTGTTCGAAAATAGTAAAAGTTTTCAAAAAGGACTAAAATTAGAGAAGATCAGAAGATACATACGTGAAGAAAGTACCAAGGAAAGCAGTGCATATGGGTGCCAATTAATTTTCTTTTTGACATACAAATTATGGGATTACCTAAGGCCCCGTTCCACTAGAGAATATAAGTACTTATTTTTTAAATTAAAGATAATATATTATGAGAGATTCACCTGTCTTGTAAAGCAAAAAATAAGTATTAAAAAATAAGAACCATAACGAAAGCCTTAGTAATTGAGGAATATTGATACGAGCATAATTTTAAAGCATAACTCCGTACACAACTATGTTAAAACCCATTCAATGCATATTGATCCACATACATCCAATGGTTCATGACACAGTTGTATCCAGAAGTGTGTCCGGAAGGTGTGTTCCTAAATTGTTCCTAATTGAAACGATTACCGGTAATGATTAGGAGAGATCCCTTGAAAGAAAGCCCTAGTTTTGGACGGATCAATGTTGGTGTCCACCCAATCACCCCATGTAGCCAGTGCCTTCTCGAACGCAGCCGTCCGATCCATGTCCTTCATCATCTGATCACCTGATAGCTCTTTAATTAATCAGTGTGCGGAAGGAATATGGGAAAATGACTGGCAGGTTGTGTACGGAAGATTTAATTGCCACTTTGATGGGGTGTAGTTTTGAAATCTCCAATACATGACATCTACAATAATATTGACCAAGACATGGTAACATAACTTTCTTAGACCATTCTACCCTTGTACCCTTCTCCTCCTGCCCATTGACACACCCCCCACCCGGGCCCCACCACCTTCCCCCACTCTTTTCCTGCCCTGCCCCTCCACCCCCCACCCCCCACCCCCCAGTTTTAAGGGTTTTTTTTTTACTTTTACTTTTACTAGTTTTTTTTTTTTACTTCTAAGACGCTTTAATTATTATTTTATTTTTTTTACTTTCACAAATTTTTTTTATTTTTAAAAGACTTTAATTACTGTTTTAGTTTTTTTATTTACTTTTACTAGTTTTTTTTTGTTTTACTCTAAAAAAGATTTTAATTACTGTTTTAGTTTTTTTTTTTACTTTTACTAGTTTTTTTTTGTTTTACTTTTAAAAATTAAGTGTTCCAAATTTCATTCTGTTTGAACCGATAGAAAGATTTTAGTTTTCTGATCATTTTATCCTAAATGGTCATAATTAAATTTTGACTCTATGGCTTTCGTTGATTAACCCTAAGAGATATTTGATTCTACGATTTTCTTAGAACTAATCAACAAGAGTCCTAGATTCAAATTTTAATTATGACCATTTAGGATAAAATGATCAAAAAACTAAAATCTTTCCACCGGTTCAAACGGATTGAAAATTGAAACACTTAATTTTTTAATCTACTGATGCGCTCTCTCTCTCACTTTCTCAAAAACCCACACTCACTCTAAAATCCAACCAGTCACTCCCATTGTCTAACAAACTCAAAGAATTGTGAGAGCAGAAATGAAAAAACAAGCACTCACGCACCCAATTGATGAACCAGATCCATTGTCTCATTGAGTGAATCCAACATTCAATTTGATTAAAAGATTTTCGAACAAACATTTGTCAAACCCCAGCCCACAACCCTCCCCTGTTCTCCTCTATCTCTGTAACTCAACAATTTCTCTTTCTGAAACTACTCAACAAAGAATCATGAAACTTTGCAAAATAAATTGTTTAGATCACATTTTTAGACAGGAAACGATTTATTTGATGGGCACCCTGAACGGATGGGCATATGCAAATATGCCAAATTTTTTGAATAAAAAAGGTTAAACCCCAAATTCTAAAAAAAGAAACCCTTTACTTCCTAGTCCATACTCTCTCTCTCACACACATCGTGACAGAGTACTCTTACAATTGTTCGGACACGTTGTGGTTAATGAACAGATCTCAAATCACATTTCTAAATTGGCCAATTAATTTCACTACTTCCCGAAGACAAAAAGAAAAAACCCTAATTTCCATAATTTTCCTCACTGGAACAGCACCGTGTAGCAACAAGAAGAAACCACGGCTTATTGGGAAAATAGAAAAATAGAGGGAAGCATAGTAACAGAAAGGAGAAAAAACACAAGAAAAAATTTAGAAAGTGAAAAAAAATAATGGTAGAGATCGTTAACTTAAGAGCTAGTCATTAATTATAAAGGACTACGTTGAGTTAAAGTGAAGACCAATCATTCTGTTAATATAGACCAAGTCATATTTTCTGAGAGAATATTCTTCTATATAATTGACCATTGTCTGAAGTACGAGTATAAAAGAGCAAATCATTAATTATAAACGACTACATCCCGTATTAATAAAGACCAATCATTCTGTTAATATAGACCAAGTCATATTTTCTGAGAGAATATTCTTCTCTATAATTGACCATTGTCTGAAGTACGAGTATAAAAGAGCAAATCATTAATTATAAACGACTACATCCCGTATTAATAAAGACCAATCATTCTGTTAATATAGACCAAGTCATATTTTCTGAGAGAATATTCTTCTATATAATTGACCATTGTCTGAAGTACGAGTATAAAAGAGCAAATCATTAATTATAAACGACTACATCCCGTATTAATAAAGACCAATCATTCTGTTAATATAGACCAAGTCATATTTTCTGAGAGAATATTCTTCTATATAATTGACCATTGTCTGAAGTACGAGTATAAAAGAGCAAATCATTAATTATAAACGACTACATCCCGTATTAATAAAGACCAATCATTCTGTTAATATAGACCAAGTCATATTTTCTGAGAGAATATTCTTCTATATAATTGACCATTGTCTAATACGAGTATAAAAGAGCAAATCATTAATTATAAACGCTACATCCCGTATTAATAAAGACCAATCATTTTATTAACATGAACCAAGTCATACTTTCTGAGAGAACGTTATTCCTATTGTTTGAGATATAAAAGAGCAAGTCCTTAATTATAAAGGATTACGTCAGGTATTAGGAAAGACCAATCTTTCTATTAACATGGACCAAATCATTTTTTTTAAGAGAACATTATCTCTATTATTTAAGGTATAAAAGAGCAAGTCATTAATTATAAAAGATAACATCGGGTATTAGTAAAGACCAATCTTTCTATTTTGATTATAAATGACTACATCGGATATAAAAGATACAAAGTTGTTCAAGTCGAGAACAAGAAGAACACAAATAAAAGATACAGAGTTGTTGGTTTTGCATTAATGTTTGAATTATTGATTCGTTCTAATGAGAAGAATAAAAAAAGTAAAAAATAATGTTCAAAATTAAATTTTTTGAATAAAGTAAAAAATAATCTAAAACATACTCATTTTTTGCATTAATGTTTGAATTATTGATTCGTTCTAATAAAAAGAATAAAAAAAGTAAAAAATAATCTAAAACATACTCATTTTAGATTTGAACAATATTTATTACACTTTAGATTTTTCTCATCATGACGAACCAATAATTCAAAAAAAAAAAAAAAACTAACACAAAACCAATAAATGCGAAAAAAATACATGAATAAAGGCAAAAAAAAAACAATTCAATTAGCAAAGGGGTGTTTTTGGTACTGAAAAAATTGTAGAAAAAGATTTATGGTTGAAAAGTTGTTAGGTATTTTCGATAGTGAATAAGTTGTTAATAAATGTTAAGTTATTTTCAGTAGTGAATAAGTTTTTGATAGGTATGTGAGTGAAAAAGTTGTTGAGTTAGTAAAGAGATGGTAAAATGCGTTTTAAGTTTTTAGTGTTTTTTAATTAAAACGAGATAGTAAAATGCATTAAATTTTTAGTATTTTTTGTTGATGAAAACGGAGAAAATAAGCTGTTTATTTTTTAAATAGGACATTCTAAAAAGTAATTCCAAAATTTAATGAAGAATTTTGGTTATATGTTGAGAGAGGAGAGAGACGTGTAAGGCAGTAAATGAAGAGAGAGAATAATGAACTTGGCTGTTCAAGAAAGAATTGGGCAAAATCGTCTTCTTGCAAAGCCTTACCATGTTTTGGTCAATATTTTGGGATATGCCATAGTTTCCGTGATTTCAGAACTCAGTACCATCACTTGGTGAATTTTTAGACTGAGCATCACTATCCTGTCATTTTCCCGAGGAATATTTAAGGCGCAAATTAAAAGGGTTGAGATGGAGAAGTTTTGATCGACTAACGGTTGGTGGGCTCCTCTGTAACCCCACCAGTGCCACGTGTTGAAGATCAGCATGTCCATCCCTCTCCAATTCTTGCCATCTTCAATGGAGTCCAGCTTCAAGATTCGACCCTTACTTTCCTTTATAATATCCACCAAGTACACATTGCGATCAAGCATCACTTCAACTCCGTATCCCTGTATCACCAAATGATTTCGTTATGTTTTTTTTTTCTTTTGATCATGGGCAATGATTTGACTGTGTTTCGATTTAGTTTTGTTGTGTTGTTTGCTAATCCTCTTGTTTTAAATTGCCGACATCCCAGACCACCACCGGAGAAGCAAGAATTTTGCAAAAGAGAGAACATGTTACTTCCGTCCATGTATGTTAGTTCACTTTTACTATCCCATACGTATTAAAAAAGGGAAAGTCTACAGTACACACCCTTTAAAAGGGTGTACCATATGCACTTATTTTATGATTCATTCATAATATTTTAACCTGTCTTTTTTTTTTTTTGGCTCGGCAAAACGAAGATTTTTAACTCGAAAGGGATACATCGAGAGGAAACTCGCTATGCCCAAATGCTTACGAGCGAAAGAGAGTAAAGAACCCAAAACAAGATACGAGAGCTGATGATCGTCCAACAGAAAGTTGGACTACGCCAATCCTCAGACACAAAACATTTTAACGTGTTTCGTAACTTTTGTTTTAGAATTCATAACTTTTCAGCAGTACGATTCGTAACATTTTCATTATGATTCATAACATTTTGGTGTATCTCGTAATCTTTATAAAATTCGTAACTTTTTTAGCAGTACGATTTGTAACATTTTCTCTATAATTCATAACATTTTGGGGGGGTGCATACGATACACACCCGAATAAGGGGTGTGTATTATAGCATTTCCCCTTAAAAAATTGTACATGTCTTTCCATACGAATCTCTAAAAATATGAAATATGAATCTTATTTGATAGATTTCAATTAAATTTGTTATGCGAGATTTTTAAAATTTTGAAACCCATTATAAATTGAAAGGATATAGACAATCTAAAATATGACATGAATGCCGAAAATAAACCAACAAACACGGACGGATAGAATATAAAACTTTCACAGTTCAGAAGGACTATTACGAAAAATACATGAATGCCACTATTATGACATTAATCAGGGGCATGATTGGGAGCTAATTTTTATTTTGAGTTTCTGATTTAAGATTGTATTAGTTTTTTTAGATTATGAGTGGAATTTGTAAAAGTGTTCAGATATATATGCAAAATATTAGACGAAAGTATAGTAAGAACAAGAAGTCTAATTGCACAGATAAATAAATTAAACACAGATAACGCATGGATTTTTTGCGGGCCCCACCCCGGGTCCCACAAGGACGATCCGAGCTGCTCATTTTTCTTAAATTATCATTGAATGCATTCTTGTAAAAAAATCATCTCAATCGGATATTGAAAACAACTTTTTCAAAATTCGTATGGCGAAATTGACTGGTTCGCCCTACGAATTTTAACAAAGCCCTTACCGATAGTGGATTGAGATGAATTTTTCTTTTTTTACATGAATGCTAGAAAAACTATTTTAAGAAACATGAGCGGTTTGGATCTTTCTTGCAAGACCCTGGGTAGACCCCACAAAAAATGTGTGTATTATCTATATTTAATTCATATGTGCGGCTAGCACAATTCTAATAAGAATCCAAAAATTTCATCTGAGGGCGACTTTTGAAGTTGCCGTTCTATAATTCGCTCGTGGTAATGCATTTTCATTGAATTGAATTTTAAAAGCAGCCGTGCTCTAGGAGTACCGTTGTGTTCCAGGGGTATCTACCATCGCACATTCAGGTAGGGTCCATACACTTAGTCTTGAGCTTCACATGAATGCGTGGTGACAGAAATCCTTGGTGCACTGCGTGCCGGTACTCCCAAAGTGCGCTAAGTACTAATTTTCGGATGTCAAGAGAGTTTGAAGGGCACTCGACCATATACCTTGATTGTGAAAGTGGAGATCATACCAGATCTCGTTAGAGTGTATTTTAAATTAGGCCTTGCATTGTAGAGCAAGCATGTCAAGGACTGCCATTGGTCTCGAACCAAGGAATCCCCTACAAACGTGATTTTCTCCCCTTTGAATTTCTTCAAGAACCCAACTCCCTCGAATCTACAATATCCAAATTATTTCACCCAATAATCTATCAAAAATGCACAAATCCAATATAAAGTCATAAACATACACACACACACATAATATATATATATATATATACAGAAATTTTCAAGTCAGGGATCCCAGATTTTGTTACAGTCTGCGCCTCATTGTTTCCGATCAAATTTTGATGATTTGAATCATTCAATGTGTTTTTAAGGGAACCCGCAAGAAATCGGCAAAAAATATGACCGGGAAGGACTTAATCTAAGCAGTTTTTTGTAAAATGCATTTTAAACGGTTCGAATCATCAAAATTTGATTGGAAAAGTGGACTTGCGCACTAGATCCGGACTGTAACAAAAATCCAGGATCCTTGACCTAAAAAAGACTGAAATATATATACATAAATACGTATGTAATTAAGTGGTTAAAATAAGGAGAAATACGAAATTTTAAGATGTGGATTGATAGGCGCGTAATATCACAGATATAAGCGCCTAAGTAGGGCATTTTAGCGCGTTAGAGGTGCGGTTTATTCCATTTTTCACTTGATACCGTGCTTTGTCTTCTTTTTATATTTTTGTTAGTTTGGCAGGAAATAAAGCGCCAAGTTTGGATTGCGAGGCCTTGAGGCCGGTTTGGACGTCGTCATTCGTCGTCATGAGAAGTCAAGGCGGAGGTATGAACGTCGGGTGGCGAAATCTCCTGCAAAGCATGAAGCTGATCCGTTTGAAGGTCATATGGAGTTGAGGAATGAACTAATTAGTCCACGGCATTACTGGAAAATGATTTGCAATTTTATTGCGTGGGCCCAATGCTTATTGACTGTAAGGTTGGCTATGGAGTAAAAGAGTATACAATTATGGGCTAAATAGGAGAATTAAATTAAAACTTGGCTTTTGGGCCCAAGTTTTACACGGCAATAGTATAACTATTTTAAAGGGGGCCGATGAGGTTTACAAAAAAGGGGGATTCACGCACATAAAAGGAGGACGGTGAATCGACTACGGGGCGGAATCAGAACTATAAAAGAAAAGAGAAAAAGAAGTTTTGGGAGATACACGGCAGATCTGATCATCGCGCAGAAACGGAGCAGCTGTTTTTCTAATTCCGTTGTTTTGGAGAGCTCTTTTTCTTTCAAATTTTATTTGAAGTTTAGTTCAGTTATTCGCACTCTGGTAATTTGTCTTGATTTTTGTTCTGAATTAAAGTTATTCGTTTGTGCTTTCTTGTTTTTAATCTCTTGTTTGTTTTCCATTCCAAGCAATAGAAGCATGATGCAATCTAGGGTTTCTTTTGGTTCTTGCGCAATGATTAGTGAGTAGTCGTATAGGTAAGGTCGCGGGATGATTAATACTTCGTGGCCAGGCTTGGGTATGATTCGCTCCACTTTTCATAATAATAAATTGAATAGGCAATTTTAGGTTGGAATATTTGTCCGGCGGACAGCCCTAGTGTCATTAAAATTCATGCGAACAGAAATCGGGGGTCCAAAACTCATCTCTGGTCGTATGGAATTTAACGGTGTTGTCAGAACTCGTTGAAACTCATGTATGTGAGGGTCGGGGGTCCAAAACTCACCCTTAGGGTTCGCATTCGTCGGGTATTCTGTACTCTAAAGTCAACCGTTTTTAAGAACTTAAATTGGAGTGAATTTATCTGAGTCTGGTTACGAGTGTTAGGATTCCTACGACCGTACCATCTTTTTTTAATTTTTTAGGAAATCCAAATTCTACGTCGATTAGTAATCTCAAATCCAAAAGCAACGGGTGGCTACCTACCTAACTGTCAAATTAAACCTAGAAATAATCTGAGTCCTCACTAGCACACACGACCGTCTCTGTGGATTCTGTAGAAACCCGAATAATTTTTAAATTTTTGAAGTATTTATTAAATGCCTAAATTGGAATAACATGATTTATCGGGTGATTTATTGAATTGAGGATGAAAGTGAATAAATAGAAGGTTAAGGGAGTGTGAGTGTAATATATAGATATAGGGGTATAAAAGGGGTGAATGTGTGTGTAGGGAATCATTTTCCCATTTTTGAAACTCTCGGCTCTTTTTTCTCTCCTGCCGATCTCTTTCTCTCTTCACTCCTCTTTCAAAACTCCTCTCCAAGACCTCAAAACTTCAAGGATCAACCTCCCTCAAACCCTTCAATCGCGTTGTTGAGCTCTAAATTTCGTGGGTCAAGATCGGAGGAAAGCATTTCATCAATTTCGGAGAGTTCGGAGCTAGGGCTCGTTCGAAATCTCTTGGGTTTCGCTCTTTGACTCGAGGTTGGAATTTCTTTACCTCTCTTATATGTATATGTGTTGAATTTGGTGTAAGAATCATTCCTTAGCCTTGCTTATAATCCGAATGGAAATCTATCAAAATCTACAAAAAAATCGCCTGCTGCCAAACATTGGTAGCGCTACCAGTTTTTGAGGTAGCGCTACCCTGAGTCTTGTTTGCTCTCTGGAATTGTTTGGTAGCGCTACCACCTTTTGAGGTAGCGCTACCACCTTTTGAGGTAGTGCTACCCTGACTCAGAAAAACTGTTTGAACTTTTGTTTGATTTTTCGTCACTTGTTTGGACTCCGGGCATTCTTAACACCCTTGTAACACCTCCTAAACTATTTCAAGCGTGTCCAATTGATTTCCTATGATGATTCGACGATACCCGCGTTTTGTTGGCTTCCCTTTTGATAGAGAACGAATGTTAGGTTACATAATTGAAATCGTATTCTATGGATTGATTGCTTGGGCATGTTTATGGGCTAAATGTGATATTGTTGGCATGCCGAATGGAATCTCACGAACGAATGTGACCATAGAAAGGCTTGTTCTTACATATAGAGTAGGAAGGTAGTTGTATGAGTCGGAGGTTGGTAGTAGGAGTCTCGTAACGCAAGGGGTGGTAATACGGAGACTCAAGTGGGCCTCGTAACGCTAGGGGTGGTAATACGATGATCCAGGTTGTAGGGTTCACCGTAACGCGAGGGGTGGTAATACGGTAACTCTTGAGATGTTATACTGTAACGCAAGGGGTGGAAATACAGTCAGTGGGAGTTAGTATAGTGTGTGGTGTCGGGTGTGTTGGAGATGTTTGTGTCCTTTGAATTATATGGCATATATAGTGCAACGATACCTTGACTCGAATTAATTGTACCGAATGATAGACATACTCTTTGTTGATCGCTCTTCATCGATTAAGTCGCATCCTCTTGTTTCCTTTCCTTACCTCATCATCATGTGTGCATATAACTTTGGTAAAGATTTTCCTACTGGGCTATTGTAGTTCAACAAAATCCTTCTTTTCAGGTACTAATGCCGGACTGTAGCATCATGCATTGCGTGCTTGGAGTGTGGACGACTTTTGAAAGCTTATCACTTTTAGTTACTACTTCATCTTGTAATAGTTTAGCTTTTGGTCAAGATGGTTTTGTAACTAAGCACTCATGAATTTCTTTTGACAAGGAAGTTTGTAACACTTCGCATGTGTTGTAACTGTACTTAAGTTACTTTGGGCCGTGGTGCCAAACTTGTATATTCTTTTTAATTGGGAACTTGTTTGTAATTTTAAACAGGTGGGATATTATTATTTTGGGAATACGATGGCAAGCGAGGTCCTTTTATTATAGAATGTTATTTATTTTATGTTGAAAATCCAGGTCGTGACAGATTCGACTCCGGTCTTACCGGATTTATTATGCTACACCGGTACCAGTCTTGCGCTTGAGACACCTATAGTTTAGAGTTAGGAAATCGGTCAAGCATGGATTCTAAACTTACATGCACTCTATTTTAAAAAAAGGCAATCCCAATGCTCGAGGCTACAACCTTAACCCTGCAAGTAGAGAGGCAATTTCGCGACTCAAACCGGTGACCTCTAAGTCATAATGGAGCAATTTTACTGTTGTGCCAAACCTGCCCTTCATGCACTCTATTTAACATGCAAAATAAAAGTTGTACGTTCATAATTAATACTACTGCTTTTACTTCAAAGCGTTTCAACGATTCATTAAATTTAACTAAAAATAAAAAGTTTAGGGCATCGGTCCTTTTTTCTTTCTCTTTTTATAATTGGGTGTATTGGCTCCCTTGGTCCTATTTCATAGTTTATACGATTATTAGGCCCAATTACGTAAATAGTCCCCTTGTATCTATCGCTCCGTTGATACGACATTTTGACCTGATTACAACAACAACAACAACAACAACATAACATAGCCCATCTAGTCCCCAATCATTGGGGGTATGGGTGGGGGATGATTAGAGACAGACCTAACCTTTGGCAATATATGCATAAAGTGGCTGCCCTCAAAAACCACTAAAACAGTGGTCCCCCTAAACCTCCAAAAATCGAGAAGCTACAGGGACGTTTTGTTGTAGAACCGTGCTCCCAATCAAAGCCAAATGGCATCAAAGAGGGCAGGCCTAGAGACCCAAATCAATTTATGTGCACATTACCATGCTTTCTTCATTGATAGTCCATAGCATCGGTATGCACAACACATACGATATTTAGGCCACGGTGTGTGATGACTCCTTCAATTGCAAGGAAAAAAGTTGATCCGATTACCGGGATCGCATTATTTATCGTATTTGTTTTAAAACACGGGACGATGCTTCCCAAAAAATGCATCATCCAGATTAAAACCACTGTTAGCTAAAAAAAAAAAATCTATACATAAGAACATAAGTAAATAAGTACTAAATAACTTTTGATGTCACGATGAATAAATAATGGTATGGTGTGACGAAACGAGTACCTTTCTAAATTGCATCCAATGGGCTGCCACCTGTATTGGAGGTAGTCGCGATCAGGCCGTCCATTTTTCTGGCAATCGAATTCTTTCTCGATGAAGGGACACGTGGTGGACAGTGGCGTAGCCAGGAATATACATCATTAGGGGTATTATAAGAACAAAATCTCTGACGATAGCATACTCCCGACGACATCCCACCGACCAATGACATGGTGGTTGTTGGTGATGCGGCGTGATTTTTGTGTTTGTTGTTAAATCATGTTACAAAGGAGAGTTTTCAAGTTTTTGAGTACTATTTTGTTCACCCATATACCTAAACACTAGGTGAACATGTGCGTATTACTCACTGTCCATATTAGATGAAAATTACTCTCTTCAATAAATTCACCGAATCTTTACTTTGATATGATTGCAGACATTGATTTTGTGGAGCTTATTTGTGTAACGATTCAAACAAGTCATTTGTATTTTAACAAGTATTTAATCTAATAACATGTGCCTTGCTTTAAATATTGGGTAAACTCAAACTACCAATTTCAAAAAAAAAAAAAAACGGGGGTGTTGTGGGGGCAGGTGCCCCCAGTGGCCATAGAGTGGCTCCGCCACTGGTGGAATTGTAGAGAGGGTACGATGGGTCCCTCTCCCAACTCCCCTGGAACAAGTCACATTCCCCTAAACACTTGTGCACATTTGCTAGCTCAATAGCAATAATATTGAGCTGCAGCACAGCCAAGTTGCAACGAACCCATAAACCCATTTAGAGAGAGAGAGAGAAGGTTCTTCAAATAAAATTCCTCTCCTTACATATATTAGAGAGAGAGAGAGAGAGAGAGAGAGAGAGAGAGAGATGGGTAAGAGATTAATTGGCCGTGTGAACTGTTACGTTTGTTACAAATAATGAATAAAACTGTTCGGTTGTGAAATCTTGTAGCAGGGTTTATATTGTAATACTTCTTCTGATATTGGAGAGATTATGGAGTTTGCAAATTGGATGGGCATGTGCAATAGGCGACACTAGGACGATACAAGTATGTAGTGTGTAATCCGAACTGTCCATCTCTAGCAAATTGTGCACTACAAGGTCCCCCGGGCCCGGTTCCATGCAGTAGAGTCCCCCGGGCCCGGTTCCATGCAGTAGGTGGGACCGATCCCGGTAAAGAGTCCGTTGGATGCATGGAATACATTATAGTAGGTATTTTCGGAACATTTAAGGGGAAATTAAATAAAAAATGAAAAGGAGTAACACTTACGACAGAAAATTATATTCAAGGTGCATTCATGAGTATGTATGTAGCCTTATTTTTATTGCTACATAGAACAGTTTTATCTCCTACTATCATAAATGACGAATGTACATCGCGAAAGATTATGAACACTACAAGGGCTTTTGCCCTTGTGGTGTTCATCTAATTTTTTGTTGGATTCCCTTCCCATTTTCCACATTTTTAATAAAATTTCATCTTTTTCCAATAAAAAAAAAGAAAGATTATGAAAATAAAGTGTCCCCATCAAGAGTGCCAACATGATGGTCGAAATTGTTCATTAGCCTCGTAGAAAAGAATATCCGAGCAAAAAATCGAATTTTTCGTCCCTTTTTGAATTTCTTTCTTAGGGGGCCAATGAAACGAAAAACTCTAACCACAAAGGCTCAGGATGAGCATACAATGGCCAAGTCTATCGGAAGATGCTACGGTATCCCCCCTCTTGTCTGGGGGATACCTGACAAAAATGGCATAACCCAAACACAAACGACATAACATGTTGTGCCATTTTTCAAAAATGGCATAACACTTTTTAAAAATGGCATAACACATTACGTCATTTTTCAAAAATGGCATAACAACTCACACAAATGGGTATAACACTATGGTGTCCCTCAAATAAGGTTAATATTTATTTGTTACGGTGTCCCCCCAAATGGCATAACAACTTATACAAATGGACATAACCGTTATCACACAGAGGCATAACGAAGGCATAACGGGAGGGCACCGTAAGAGGAGACAAGGGGATACCCAGGTCATTCCCAAGTCTAGAAATCTGCAACTTGAAAGTTGTACCTGTCAAGTCTATAATAATAGGCTCCGTCGAAGGAGAAAGATCGAATCTCAGGCCAATAAGCTACGAAACGAATTAGACAATGGGTGATGCAATTGCGAATCCTTCTCAATAGAACTTATATATGAATTGGTCCGGTCAAGTAAAGAAATGAAATGCTCCAGTTTCTACAGAACGGAGAAAGGGAGATCTCTGTCATATCCATGATGTAAATATAGTACATATTATTACATGCTCAACACTAAAAGGACCAAGATAGTGTAAACCAAGAATTTGCAATTTCGGTTCATTTAAGCTCAATCACTAATGCAAGAGAAAAAACTTGTGCAATTTTGCAGAAGCATTGTGCATTCATGTTTTTCGCTTTGCGTTTACAATTTGATTGCGCGGTTTTTGGCTTTTTGAGAGATATCATTAAAGCATTAAGCACGTTGCTACACAAGTATTTGTGCAATTTTGCGGAAGCATTGTGCATTCAGAAGCTGTAATGATATCCCCTAAGAAAGCTTAAAACCGATCGATCAAATTGTAAATAGAAAACGAAAACATGAAGACCAATAATGTCAATATCCGGCACTTATCTAATATACCGGTTTTCCATAACTTTGGAGTCCCAGTTGAGGGGGTAGAGATCACCAGCAGAAGAAGAAGAAGCAGTGTAGGGGTAGAGATCACCAGCAGACGCAGAAGAAGCAGTGTAGGGTCCGTCAGTCGACATAATCTGAATTTGGCCTTCACTTGTATCAGTCTCAAGGCTTTTTTGAAGCTCAATCATCGTGCCCTTCAGCTTCATCTTCTCATAGGAGGCATCCGGATCTAGAACTGATGACGTCTCGGGAACAGTTCTGCCTTCGAGCATGCTGACAATTGAAGACATTGCAGGCCTTACTGCTGGTGACACGTTGGTGCACAGAAGAGCTACATTTATCATCACTGTGACCTCTATTTTGTTGAAGTCTGAACCCAACTTAGGATCCACCAGCTCCATCAAGTTCCCTTTCTCCATCAAGACAAGTGCCTACGGAGAAACACTCGTTACGTTTGAAGAAGATTTGTTTTAATGGAGATCGAAGAAATGATAGAAGTGACTCTCACTAAAAAGAACGTAGACATTACTGCTACGAAGCACAGACAGTACGTGCCTTATCTCTTCCCTTTTTCAAAGGAAATTGATTTTAGCACTCCAAAAATTGATGGAGGGGCTCCAAAACGACATCTTTTGTGTATTAACACAATTCAGTTTTGGAGCCCCTCCATCAATTTTTAGAGTGCCAAAATCACAATCTTTTTTAAATTATTATTTTTTTCTTGACAGTACGTGCCTTATCTCTGCTACGAAGATTTGTTTTAATGTATATTTGTACACTCGTTACTGAGTTCTAAATATTTGTGGTTAATTGATGAGGTTAGCAAGTTAGTCTTCTTTACTGCATTGTGATGTTAATGAGTTTCTCAAGTGTCTTGAATATGTAGCATAACATTTCTTTTTATGGTGAATGAGTATGAGTTTTACTACTTTTGGTGGTTTATGCATGTTCGATTTTTTATATACCAAATACTAGAACAGAAACAAATGTGTAATGTGTTGCAATATTCCCATTCGTGTCCGAATCTCTTCTTTTTTCCTTTTTTTTTTTTTTGTTGAGAAATACCCTTGGCTTCTGCCCATATCGGCGTCATGTCAATGTGCTCCCTAACTGCATCACTATAATTTGTTTGCTCGCATGCGAATTAACTTGTTTAAGAGGTTTCAAGTTATGTGATTTGATAAGAGATATATAGCCTTTCTCTCAAAGCAGAGCAGCAAAATTTGTAAAGTACATCATGTTCCACCCATTTTGATATTTGTGTCAATCTAATGATAGAATCCAAATCTGTATCATCATGGTTGATATATCGACAGAAGATGTTGTAACCAAAAATGCAAGATTAGAAAGAGAGTATTCAACATACCCAATCAAGAAGATACAAACAGTACTCCTTTGTCCTGTAACTAGTGTTGCTTCTCCCACTGACAATCTCCAAAGCGACTATTCCGAAGCTATAAACGTCTGCTTTGTCAGTCAAGTGACCACGCATTGCATACTCAGGTGCCATATATCCGCTGCTTGTAAACAATTGTCACATACAAGTATCCTATTATTGAATTGATTGGTATACATTGTTGCGCGTATCTCCTAACAACTTAAGCGGTAACTTAAGATAGTATCATAGCTCCAGTACGGATGTTTTGCATCTCCACGTGCAAGACAGGGTTGCACGTGAGGGAGGGTATGAGAATAGCTTTATATACATTGTTGATCCCATTTCCTAATAGCTTAATCTTGCGGGACAATTGGTAACTTAACAGCTATATGCATGATATATGGTCTAGTAATGCTATTTACAGGGAACAACATCATAAAACCACGGCGTTATCTCATCATAAGAGGTTAACCGTGTTTATGGTCAATTCACCTAGGGACTATTATAACTAAAAAGGGCTACCCAGTGCACGAGGCTCCTACTACTGCTCGGTTTAGGGAAGGGTTGGATGTACGGAACCTTTCTAGCAAGCAGAGAAGCTATTTCCGGAACTCGGATATGAACTATTATAATTGGAAAAAGAGAAAAAAATATCCATCGGCAACAAAAACTAAAAACTATGAAAACAAGCGGGAAAACATGATAACAACAGTATAGAATGGATTGAATGAAGCATGGAAACTCACTAGGTTCCAGCAATTCTGGTGCTGATGTGGGTATCATCCTCTTCATCAAGTTTGGCAAGACCAAAATCAGAAATCTTTGGGTTAAGATTTTTATCAAGTAGCACATTAGTGGCCTTGATATCTCTGTGGACAATCTTAAGTCTTGATTCTTCATGGAGATAAGCCAAACCTCTAGCTATGCCAATGCAAATCTTGTACCTTGTCGGCCAATCCAATTGCAACTGGCATTCTTCTGGGCCTTGAAATCACCAAATGAACAAGCATATAAACATACGAGTCAACTAAAAGCCGGAAATTTAGGGGGAATTTCCATTCCAACTTTTTAAGGGGACTTAAAAGTTGGACGCCCTAAAATGAACTGACGTAAAGTTATGGAACAAGTATTGCATTCTAAATATGTATGTGCATGGATGCTATAATATTGAAAGTAGTTGAATAAAGATTTAGAGTTTACCAAACAAAGCACGTGCAAGACTATTGTTCTCCATGTATTCATATACCAGCAACAATTGATTTCCCTCGATACAACATCCATACAGCCTTACAAGATGAGGGTGTTGCAGAGCAGAAATCATTCCTATTTCATTCACAAACTCTCGATTTCCTTGCTTTGATTTGGAAGAAAGCTGCTTTACAGCAATTACAGTGCCATCTGATAGAAGTCCCTACAGTTCAGGGTTTTTCACATTAGACAGGATTCATTACCATACTTAGATGTGACGATGAAGCACGGTAGAGTAATCTGTGAGTATGTCCTGAAGGATACCTTGTATACTGAACCAAAACCGCCTTCCCCGATCTTATTGGCTTCATCAAAATTATCTGTGGCAGTTTTGATTTGCCTCAAGGTAAATGAACCAGTCTGCAGCTCTAGACCCTTCAGATCTGTTAAAGAAGCCAAATAAGTTAAGTGAATTCATAGGAAAAAATGATAAGCCAAAATCCTAATATTTGAGTGCTAGTGAAGTGCTGAATGATTTGATATCTGAACGATGCTTTGAAGAATAATTATCTTTAAACAACTTGAGATGCGTGACGACAACAATGTAAGATTACATACTAGTCAAGGGACAAAAGATTTGAATAAAAATCGAGAAATATCAGATAAGTTAGAAAGATGAAAAATGGACAGGGTAAGAAAATATCTATGTAGTACAATTTTATTGTATCAAACACCTTGATCGATTGTGTCTTTGCAGATTAGAAATCCTCTCCACCAAAGAATACCAAGAAGCAGGATGATAACAAAGGCTGCTGTAGCCACGATACCAACCACAGCGCCTGTAGATATTCCTTTTGGCGGCGGTTCGTAATCTGCATGGAGGAGGGGAAAAAAAACGAAGACAAAGGAGATAATGTAAGAGGTTTTGACTTTGCACAATGGCAATCGCTAGTTGCCGCAAAAAAAAAAAAAAGTGAGATAGTAAGGCTTTCAGATTTCTCCCTACAATCTCTCCCAGACCCTATAGGTGTAGGAGCGTTGCGCATTAGGATGACCGATAATATTATATTGTTAAGGTGATAAACAGTTTAATGAGCACAAATTTACTACTACCGATAGTAAATTTAATTCCAGGAGAAATGAGTTACTTCACAAATGCACCCTTAACATGTTCCTATGCATTTCGAAAAATGTATGAAACCTTTTAGCCAGCAATCTAATAACACTAAATTGCGTTTATTCTGTCGAAATATATACATCAATAGGCTGGAATGTCTCATCAATGTAATATATCATGTGTCTGCTAATGAGATGCCTTGAAAGTTGAAACTAAGGTACCCAAATTAACACCTAATTTTGAGTTATTTGGTTAAACATTCCAATGAAACAGTATCAGCCAAAGGATAAAAGCATATCCATTTGTCTAACGAATGTGAAATGATATTTGTTTGTGTCATGGTAAGTTATCTACTTCTACAGACTACAGCCTAGCTCATGGAAATTCATAGTGAAATGAGAATAATTACCAACTGCTGACAATTTTACCTTTGACCAGAGTTCATCTCTTAACATCCCAAAGTTTTGGAAAGAAGAGAGCAAAAAGGTCGAGGGAACATTTCATACGATATTATATATGAATAATTCCACATGGTTCCCCATAAGTCCGCCATGAAAAAAGACTTACTTTCCTTAATTCATCTCCTTAATGTCAACAACCGAGTAGCACATCTAAAAATTGTGAATAAATTTTTTGTCCCAAACATTATCTCAAGAAATCACAAAGACACTTGAAGTCCAAAGCAGTTCTATTCAGCTTACCAGGGTTGTGCACAGAAATAGCTGAAATGAGAGGACCATAAACTCCTCTAAAGGGGAGACCGGTTGTCCCTTTTCCGGCCCAATAGAAGCGGATCTCCAGTGTACCATCAGTCACATTTGTAGTATAATTCATTATGATTTCCTTACCAATGCCTCCTGCTGCATCCACAATGTTAAAATCTTTCTGCACCCTCATTCCCTACAACAATTTTCTTATGACGTCATATGTTGTTTTGTTAAGCTTTCTTGATTAAAAACTATTGAATTCGCATCCATGAGAGCCAAGAGGTGAAATACTCCCGCTGTCCCTCAGTTTTAGTCCTCTATTCCATTTTGGAATGTTTAAAAGGGATTTGTTGGAATCAATGCTATGAAATTTGAACTCAATTACACTAATCGCATGCTCCCTTAAAGAGTTGCATCTCACAAAAGGGACTAGCAGAATGGGATAGAGGGAGTACTAGATTGCATGCAAATTGAATCTGCAACTAAAAAATCCACATAATTAGAATGAACCTTTTGGGTTCCGGAAGCATGATTCAGCTTTGATTTGCTACTTCGCTAAGTTAGTCAAGAGCTCTAGGGGCAGCGGGGAAGTGCCCCCAAAACCTAGACAGAGACATTACCGTAATTGGTGATATAAAATCCTATGATATATTATGTACTATACGCAGCCAATGTAACTAGTACATTCATTCATTTGACAAATAGTGAAAACTGGTGAGCTGTGTATGTACCCAATTTCCCCATGGGATCGAGAACCACATGAAATTTCTGCATCGCACTTTTCTATTTTTGTTCTTTGCTTGATTAATTCTTCATGCGATGTTGTGTGTGTGTGTGTGTGTTAGGTCAATTCCACAACAGAACCCACTCACTTAACGGTACCTATTCTGCAACAATGAACCGGGAAAAAGAGGGGAAAAAAATAAACAATGAAACTTACCTGAATGTAAATGTGAAATATACGTCTTCCAAGGCTGCTATAGCTTTCGCTATCATTGAACATAATTTCTGCAAAGTGAAGGTTTACAATGTATTTTCCATTTACCAGGCAGAACCCAAAGTACGTAAGTGAGATGGGCGAAATCCGTGCATCCTCGTACAACTCGGAATTTTTCACAGAAAGTACTGATGAATTTGTCCAAGTAAAAGAATCTTTAGGGCGATCTTCGTCCATGAAGTTGCCAGTACTACTAAATGCCCAGTCTGTTGTTGTTGTACTATGGGAATAGTAATTTGAAGGCCCATTTCCATCTACATCACTTTCGTACTTATTTCCATCAAGAGATACTTCTTTACCACCGCAATTTATGTGGAATGAAGACCGAGCTGATAAAACATAACAAGATTATGTCTACCATTTAATAAACAACATAGAACTTTCTAAAGAGAGGCTTTGCCCATATCAAACAACAAAGGTTCTTCTAAACTCCACGTTCTATAAATGTGTTTGACAAAATAGCTACAATTTACAAACAAGCACATCACAATAGAAACCACCCTGGGAGGCTTGAAATGTGTAACCCTTTACTTATGAGCTGCTTTAATGTTATACTTTAGTAACTTAAAGCGAAAAAGTGCATTTTTTCCCAAGTGTTGTGCATGTGTGCTGTGTGTGTGTGTTTTCATTGAAAAAAAAGAAAAGAAACCCAAAGGGGAGGGTTGTTCTACGTTAGGAGAGAGAGAGAGAGAGAGAGAGAGAGAGAGAGAGAGAGAGAGAGAGAGAGAGTGTGTGTGTGTGTGTGTGGGAGATTGAAACCTTAATTTTGGTAAGTAACTTCCAATTCCTACGTATGGTAATTAATTTACAGGTTCTTGTGTTTGAATTGTTTGGGGGTTTTGAAAGCAAGTGGGTTTTGGGTGCCCTAAAAATCAACTTTGTACAATTTCTTGTCTCTTTTTTCTTATGAACTGATATTTGTGATTAGAAGCAATAGAATTTAATGCTAGGAGTTGTCTTGGTACTAGGTTGCTGAAAATATTGAAACCTGAATTCTTGCTTGCTGGAACTGCACCTTAGAGCTAGAAACATGATCTATGAGTTGAAAATTATAGTTCAAAGTGCAGGAAATTGATCTAAACATGCTAGAAACTGAAGCTTAGTTGCTGGAAATGTGATCTTAGAGCTGAAATGATTATTTAGGTGCAGTAAATCGGTTTAGTTTTGCAGAAACTGAAGTTAAGTGCAGAAAATATGAATTTAAGGTGCAGAATTTGTGTATAGGTTGCTGAAAATAGTCTTTGAAAAGCACAGGAAACACGTGTTACATGCTGGAACTGTTTTTAGAATGTTGAAAATATGAACCATAGGAGTTGTAACAGTGTATTGGTTGCTGGAATTGTTGTATTACCTGTAAACATGTTTTAAAGTGCAGCAATAAGTGTTCATAGGTGCAGAAAATAAGAGTTGGACACCGAATTTGACTAAATTAGATGTATTGTTGAGCTGAGGCAAGATATTACTAATACATTTGTTAAGCCTTTCAAGTATTTATATACTAAAATGTTTGGCTTGTTGATAGGTGACGAGTTGGTGAACCAAGGAGCACCGAAACCGTAAGTTCTACTTTCTTTTGGAGTACGAGGTGAGTGTTTGATTCGTAGATGTTGTTCTATATTGAATTGAACTTAAATGTTGGCTTAGTGCCCGGTGATTGGCTTTATGCCAAAAGGCTTTTATGCCTTAAATTATTGGTTGTGTGTCCGGTGTTGCTTTTAATTGCTCGGTTAAAACTGTTTAACAAGTTGAGATTATCTTTAGGCTGTATATTTAATATGGGATTGCATCCATGTCTCATAAACACTCACGAATTCCATTATGGAATCCAGTTTTTGCAGGTGTTGTAGATATCCACTGCTGATCATCATGTGGTTGTACCCTCGCTTAGGGTAGCATGTCGAGGAGGCTGGACGAGTTTTGGCATGATGCCGTAGATAGGGGTGTAATTGCAGCCTATGTTAGTATTTAGTTCATTGTATAGTTAATTTGCTTTCTTGAGACTTCCGCTGTGTTTGTAAGAACGTTATATTTTGCGTTATCAATAAAGTGTCTGTTGATTAACTTAGTTGTTAGAACTTAAATTATAGAAATGGGTTGGTGGTTGATGTTGCACCCTCGCGTCAGATTGGGCTCATTAGAGTTCTAGCCCGGGGTGGGGTGTGACAAAATGTTGCAGCCTTTCTTCAGAAAGTACGAACAAGTAGAGAAAGAGAGAGACAAGTAACGCTTGTGATGCACATTTTCTTTGCATTTCAAGAATCCAAATATTTGAGAACAGTATAACAAGATTGTAGCTGTGTATAAATGTGGTATAATTGTATTTAAGATATTTTTAGAACTTTAGCTTCTATAATAGGCATATTTGGTTGCACAGTTTGTAAGTTTCAATTAAGTTCTGCATTTTAGATACATAAATAGGAAACGATAAAAAAATGTAGTCCATTTCAATGTCCACAGTGTCGAACATACTATTTTAAGGATTTGTCTATGTCCACAAATTCATGTCAAGTTGGGTGCATGTCCCATGTCTACTCCTATGCTACTTACGTCTTTCTTTATAGTACAAACGACAGCATTAGTTACCAAGAGCGATGACATCAAAATAGCAGTCTACAAAATAAAAATATTTTAACTTACTTCGATCACAGGAAAAGCCTCTCAAGGTCAAGCAGGAGTCATTTCCACTGGAAAAACAATATGAGATCTTGAATTATTTAGCATTATACCTTATACTTCTAGGAGAGATGTAAACAACAGGAAATAAACAGTAGGGATAATACTTGCCCCCCTCCCCCCCCCTCCCACAACCAAAATAAATAAATAAATAAATAATAATAATTAATAAATAAAAATGTAGCGTCAATAAAATAGATTATGCAAGCAAATGAAATACCATGATCAAGGTTTAGGAACTTACGAAAAATTATCCTTTGAAGAGCTTCCAAACAAGTTCCTGTAGTGAAATGGAGAAAGTGAAGACCTCACAGAAGATTTTTATCATATTACAATGACTGAGTCATAAGATCTTACGTTCTCCCTGATTGGCAATCTTGGGACGTCCCAAAGCTAAAGTTGTTATATGAAAGATCACTGGAGGAAGAATTCAAACCGTGATTTACCCATTAGTTGAATGTCACAAAAGATAGGAATACGTTCATATATTTCAGCAGATAACATAATTGGAACAAAAGCAATAGCTTGGCCTTCTAATCGAGTAATTTTGTTCTGAGTATTTCCTCAGCAACAATATCAGCCTTCCGGGTAGAAAAATACTGAACATCAAAGTGTTGACTTCCCATTCAATTTATCTAGTGTACTAGAATTGTTTACCCGGCCATGTCAATTAATCTCTTTTAAATCTTAATTGCTATATGCACCACCCTGATACAATAAAGGGCTATTGTATTTCTGTCAATGCTTCTATCATTTTGATGCCTATTTCAGCTTCTGTTATAGATAATTATGCAAATGAGAACTAAAGCTTAATTAGAAACTAGGAATGCATTCTTTCATAGAATGACCAAGACCATAAGGTATTAATAATCTACATCTTCAGACACTTAAATGGTTTATCGATCAAAATGCGCTTCACACCCACCAGAAAGGCCAAATGCAAAGAAAACTAATACGTAATTTATAGTGTGACAGCCGGAGAACTGAATACTACATGACATAGACAGGATAAAAGTTGTTCAGGAAGCTAACTTACATGTCTTTCTCAGTGTGCAACATCCAACCAGGCACAGGTCCACTTAGCAAGTTCCCAGTTAAATAACTACAACGAAAACCAGTCTTAATGATTCACTTTGGCTATGTGCTTTTTCACGTACAAGAGCATGAGTATTGTGGCAAAAAATAAATCATGAATCAAACAATTGTCTATATTAAGTTATCAACAATGCAAGCGTTTCAGAATGGAACACTTGATACATGCATTTTGACTTACTATCTCGTTAATTTGGCTCCAAGTTTGGCATTGCAAGCCCGAATCCTACTTTTGGCCATGGATACTAAACTTAAAAACATATTAAGCATGGTCAATTGATAGGACAATCAAGAATCGTTGATAGTTGAAAACTAACATCTTCTTGATCAAATGTGGAATCGATTCTTCCCTTGAAATTATCTACCATAAAACAAGTGCCCTCCTCATCGAAGACAATATAAAGTAAACCTAATTTAGCCTCAAAAGCGACTCTATTTTTGTTGTACATGCAAAATAGGAGAGTCCCTTTCTTTTCTTCTCTATTGCAGACAAAAATTAGTATTATGAGATTCTAGCTCTTCCGGAGGCTCACAAAGCGCCTAATTATCTACATCTTGATTCTCTTGTTATAGGTGTTGACTTGTTGGATAAATAAGGGTGCATGGTTACTTTGGGCTGCTGTCCAGTTCTCTAATTCAATTTGCCATAGGGATAGATTAAAATGTACGATCATTTTCAAATGGTACCAGTTGGCCAGTAAAATAAGAATACTAGAAATTATATAAGATGTTGGTATCCATACATCATCTCTATTTTTGACAGATCAGAGAAATTGCTCGGAATCTCCCCACTCAGGTTGTTAAAGCTCAAGTCTCTGCAAGAAAAATAACAAGACGTTAAGAATCAAAATGATTTCAATTCTCACAAAGATGGCAATTTTCACTTGGTAGTTTATAAAAGGGTAAATTTCACCCACCTCCCCAGTGGTCTTTGGCAAATACTCGCGTTTCTAAAATTGCACTGACCTCCCCAATCAGTCTTGTAGGGTAACTTTTGTTAACGGAAACTATTAATTTACTTTTCTACCCCTTCAATGACCTTCCATGAGGTTTGTAATAATAATAATAATAATAATATATACCTCTCCTGGAAAAAAAAAATTCTTTTCTTTTGTAATTTCTTACACTTTTTGTCTTTTTATTCACTAACAAGTCAAGGAAATTGATTGAATATTGAGTTAACATGTTATCAACTCTTATAATTAGACCCACACGTGATTTATAATTGTGAGAAGAATTTTTTGAATAGTTTTTAGATATTTAATAACTTAAACAACATATTAAGACATCTATATTAGTGCAAATTAAAAAGTTATGCACGAGAGTATTTTTACTTTTATCTAAAATGTGTTTCTCCTTGTCTCATTTTCTTCAACCGTGGCAACTAAGTTGGTGATAAAAATGAACGAGTGCTGTTTTTTTTTCTTAGTTGCATTTTACAAACGAGTGTTGTATAAATCTCACAATATTAAAATGAAGGAGTGTTGTTACTCCCCTGTTTTTTTTCTGTTCTTACATATGTATAAAACTCTTTTAAGAAACTATGATTGGGGATATTAATGTCTTTTAAATTGAGTTTAGAAGGGCATTCATGTCAAACCATCATTCTAAAAGGGTAAAATGGGTAAAAAGAACAGGTTTAGTTGGTGATGTCACCGATTTCTGGTACTTAGTAACGGTCTTCTAATGACATGGGGGAATCTACCAACGATAACTACAATAGAGGGGAGGTCAGTGCAATTTCAAAAACGTCAGGGGAGGTTTCTGTATTTGTCAGAAACCAAATACAGAAACCTCAGGGGAGAGGTACGTGAAATTTACCCTTTATAAAAGTACTGTGCACAAAATGAGTGGGATGAACTCTATCTATCAATGGCTTGTTATGAACTTCTGAGAGATTCGAAGATACAAACAATTCTCCGCAACGCTATCAGGCAAATGGCCTTTAAAGAGAAGTTACCAGTTATATGCAAATAAAAAAGTGGAAAAGGGATTTATTTACTACTAACAATTGCTTCAATTTTGTCATTGTTCCAAGGTATTCAGGTACCGGGCCACTAATATTGCAACTCCTCAAAATCCTGCAACATAAACAACTCATAGCACTTCAAATCAGCAACAAACTAGTATATCCTTTAAAGAGGGTTCCAAAGAAGGAATCAACTTACAGTGTCCTCAGGCTTGTCAAATTATTAAGGGGGGGAAAAGATGCTTGGGAACCATTTAAATCACTGATTCTCCTGCATTTAAAAAAGAAAATATGATCAACCATACAATATTGTGGCACGCGTAAAAGCCATGGGATTAGAGGGTTCTGCTTTCACTCACAAGTCGGATAATTTTGTCAAAAGGCGAATGCCAAGAGGAATTGGTCCATCCAAACCACTACCCTGAATCACTCTGCATACATCGGGATTGAAACAGAAACGTGGTCGAGTAAATATTCTAAAGCTAAACAACCACTGAATAAATCAAAGCAGGTCAAACACTCACAATCTGGTGAGATTTACCCAGTTTTGAATGAAATCTGGTATCTTTCCAGTAAAGTAGTTGCCACCGATCCATCTGCATTATACTTAGGAATTAATAGATAGTTGAAAGGAATTTCAAAAGCCGTACCTAATTTAAGAATTCCAAATTGTGGATTGAAAGAAAATGAACTTACAAGTCTTGCAAAGTGGTCAGCCTTGCAAGTTCTTTCGGAAGCTCCCCAGTAAAATTGTTTGACGTCAAATGCCTTCAGCAATAAAATGCGGCCAACCAGTCATCAACTGTTCTTAAAAAATCTAGCGCCAATGTACATTTTGTCTAGTAGCCTATTTAACATGGAATCTCAAAGCAATTACCCATGTCGGTCAAACTTTGATAAGGGTGTGGGATTTGTGTCCAACACTAGATCAGATCACGATATTTCAATCCTCTAATTTCATGATACTTTTTGAAATAGGAATTGCGTGTTGCTTTCTTTATCCCATTTGATTTTAAGTAATAACTTCCCAACATATAATCTGGGAGACTAGAGTACCATGCGCTATACATACAGAGGCTCCATTTGTCCCATATTGTTTGTCCATTTTCGACCGTCGAAAATTGAAATATTAAATAGAAGGAATCAACAAGTTAATGCATTTTGGTTAGAAAAATTACAAAAACGTACTCACATAAGCATACTATTTGTTGATTTTATTGAAGACCCGAGTTTCGAAAATAGACAATATATGTACAAACAACATGGTACAGAGGGAGTAACTATGGAAGACCTGTCTCTGATCATACTAAAATGAACACGTATCAAGATATCCTAACACTCGAGCTTTTAAGTTCAAAAAGAAAAATATGACTTAAGCTTTAAAGGTCTGAGGATTAGACACACAATCACACCTGATTGATATGACGTAAAATAACTAAAAGCTAAAGTTGTTATAGGGAGGTGCATATGGCAATAAATTAATGTCAACAATTTTTTAATGTTTGGTATAACGTAGCGTTTCGCCACTTGGACTGCCTGTTGAGTCATCCCTCCACACTATCAGTATACAATTTGAGCAAATCTGCTAACACAACAATGTGTGCAACATGCAAATGTGGCACTGCATCATTGGTGATTGCAAAATGGTTATTCACCCAATTGCAATGGCACGTCAGCACATTGTATGATTAATGTTGTACCCATTCCCATTGGTGCATTACATTCGTAGACTTTCTCGTACAATGTTATTCGAATTCCGACATGGTGTTCTTGCTCCGACAGACTACTGGAAATGTTAGAGTAATTGAGTATATCCAACATTGTAAAAAAATAAAATAAAAACCAAAGCCAACATGGGTCTTACAGTTTCTCTAAGAGAGGAAGACTCCCAAGCTCCGCAGGAATGGGTCCTGACAACTGGTTGAACTCCAGGCTTCTACAAATATCAAAATTCATACCCTAAGCAACAAAATCATTCAAAATTTTCACAAGCATGAACATGAATTGAAATGGGTGCACAGATTTTTGTTTACACAGTTGCAAGCGTGTTGATGTTTGCCAGCTCTTTTGGGATTGGACCCGTTAATCGGTTTCCAAGGAGGGAGCTGCATTTTGACAGATAAGGAACTAAGAACAAGAAAATTCCATACATAAACGTATAAGTATTCGGGGAGAGAGAGAGAGAGAGAGAGAGAGAGAGAGAGAGAGAGTGGCGATACATACATGTTGACAAGTTTCATGGAACCCCATTCTCGAGGGATTGTCCCGTTGAGGTAGTTGCGACTGAGATCACTGTGCGAATAAGAGTGCAAATGCTTGTCAAATACCAAGTAAAAGTTTTTGATGGGTCTAGTAAAATAGAGGAAATGTGGGTAAAGAATTTAGCCCAAATTGTAGTTTTGGTATTTTTGTTTTGTTTTGTTTTGTTTTTGTCAACGGAAGAAGCATATCCATTCATAAAAGCCATACAGCATCTACATATCACCGGAATACAGTTCAAGTCATATGACAGTAGCAGATTCCCACCCGAATACAGAGATACAAAGACACAACCAAAGCATAAAGCTAGCGATATACAGGAAAACCAAAGAGTCAAAACTAATGTATAACGCCTAAGCAAGAGCCATCACTCATTCCACACTGTTATCGATCAACAAGGATCGGCATAAGTGGAGATATAGTTCCCAGACACCAAACCCCTCGAGATAGCGGAGCTCCATATTAAAGACAGCAACTGATGGAAATCAACAACCCACGGGATTAAATCCGGATAGAAACCAGAATGAATCCAAACAGAAACCGAACTGAATCCGAACAAAAACAAAAAAAACAAAAAACAAAATGAAACATACACTCCCCTCTGTCGTTGAGCAGCCCTTTTTTTGTCTAACCCCCTACCGATCAAAGCTCTGAAGCCCACAACTCAAGAAGCCATCGGCGGCGAGCAAAGCGGTGACGAACGACAAGCGGTTTGGGTAGAGAAGGTGATAAGTGCCAAAATATACATATTTTGGCCCTCCAATCTACATTTATTAGTCCTTTATTTTTTGTTAACTGATTTTTATTATTTGTTTTTATGTTTATAGGTTGCTCGAGTCCGTTGTCCGAGACTTTAGACAAAAAAAAGATTTTTAAAGGAGCTTGGGGTTTAATGCAAAATAATTCAGAATTGAATGGTTCATATATTATTTCATGAAGTTTGAAGGGCCTTTGTGTGATTGAATCGCTCAACCCCTGTATAAACAATCCACCTACCGACTGCAGTAGGTTACGAAAGAAAAAAGGAGGAAAAAACAGGGGCTGCTGCCGTGGAGCAGCTTTTGGGAAAAATATACGAACGAAACGGAAGAAGAAAAAAAGACCGGACAGCCGATTACTGTTCGACGCAAAAGACAAAGAACGGGGCTGTCATCAGTACGATTCTTTTATTTCGGATATTGTTAATTTTTTTCTGAGTTTTTTCTTTCTTCCAGTTAGTTGAAGTTTTATCCAATTATTCGTATTCTGATAATTCGTTTTAATTTTTATTCTCTATAAAAGTTATTCACTGGTATTCGATCAGTTGATATTTCTTGTTTATTTTCCGTATCAAGTAATAGAAGCATGATTAATTCTAGGGTTTTATTTCTTTTGTTTTTAATAATGAGTGAGTAATTTCTCTGAGATTTGGTCACTGGGTAAAGGCGTGCCGCGACCGAATTAGGATTTGTCTCACAAATTTTCAGTACATTAATTTTATTAAAGAATTTTAGTTGGTGAAAACTACATCCGTTGGACGAATCCGAGGCATTGCCGGGACTCATGTGAGCGGGAACGAGGGACCAAAACCTGTTCACCACTGTGTACGGGACCGACAACCTTAGGATTCGCATCCTTCGGAGTTTCCAATTCTCCCTAAAATTTAAATGTTTTTAGAACTTTGAAAAGCGAGCGGATTCTGATTGGGTAGCGAACGCCGGATTCCCTACGCCCGTACCTCTCTTTTTAATCATTTAGGCAAGTTATCTGTTAGTATTAGTTAATTAATCAACTAAAAGACAAGGGGTGGCTACCTAAGAGCTAATTTTAATATTACAACCCCAGGTTCCACAGCACACACTTCACCGTTCTTAGTAGATTCGACTTCGGTCTTACCAGATATTGTGCTACATTGGTCTTAGCCCTACGCTTGGGGCAACCCATTATTTTAGGTCTAGGATTCGGTCAAGCAGAAGGGGAAGGGTAAACCAGATCTGAAGGCAAAGATTGATTCCTCCCCTCCTACCGCCCAAAGTTGGGTATAAACCCAAGGGGGAGGGGGGGAAGAAGAAGAAAAAGTGTGGCGGCTGTTTTAGAGTTACAGAGAGGTGTTCTCTTTAGAGAGTGAGAGTTTTGCTAAATTCATGTCAAATCTTTTAACCTACTCATTCGTCTCGACCAAAGAAATGTAGAGTTGTTTTACAATTTCCTAACTTTCCTCCCTTCGATAGGGAGAAGCCTTGAATGAGGGTGGGGGAATTGTATTAAATCTAAATCTTGAGGGAGGTCAATGTAATTTACCCAAATTTAAAAGGTACTCCCTCCATTTTAAATTGAGAGTCCATTATTTATTTTGGGTTGTTCCAAACTGATGGTCCTTTTCTAAAAATAGAAGGAAAATTTTGGTAATTTTTCAAAAGTGTCCCTCACATGTGAATTTAATGTTATATAGTAGGTAGAATATATGGGTAATGGTGGAAATGATAGGCATTGTAGGTGTAATAATTGCATATCCTCTTAAATAGTTGGAATTTCCAAAAGGGACTCAATTTGGAACGGGGGAAGTAAAAAAATTAGACCAAATGGAGAGAGAGAGAGAGAGAGTCTAGGGATGGAGGGAGGGAGAGGTGATAGCGCACTAGTAACTAGATACAAAAAATCTTCCTTGCGGACCATTCGTAAAGAAGGCTATACAGACAAAGGCCACCCACGCGCATCCAATGTGTTTTTGGATGGTCCGGATTGAAAGGCAATTATGACCGGCAACAATTAATTGTGACCGGTCATAATTGAAAACGAATTTCAACCATTAATTGTGTGAACGGATGGTTGAGATTGCGCCGCTCCGTGAACAGATTGTTCACGGAGCCTCCGTGAACAACATCCTCTCTGAATAAGTTTATCTCAATTACATAATCTAATTTCATCATTTCAGGGCAGTAACAAAAATTCCTGCTAGATTAAAGGGACAATCACTCAAAGGGAGGTTAATGTACTTTCTCCGATGTGAGGAGGGGAATTGTATTAAATTTAAATCATGAGGGAGGTCAATGTAATTTACCAAAATTTAAAATGTAAAAAATTAGAAAATTAATTTTCACACTCCCCTTTTTCAAGTACACTCAATTTTCTATTTCAATTCATGTAGAATTACAAAACTAACCTTCATATATTTTTTCCTTCACACATGAAAAGGATAATCATGTAATTTCACATCACTACAAAATGAAAGAGAAGTGCATTTGGATAAAAGGGAGTGCAAAAATCAATTCCCAAAAATTAAGACCAAATCAAAAAGAAAAAAAAAGAGAGAGAGAAAGAGAAAATTAAAAAGTAAAAAACTACAACCAAAACTAAAAAAAAAAAAAAATTACTAGAAACAACTGTCATTTATGTAATTGCTCTTGCGAATAATTAGTCTAAAAAAATTGAGTAGTGCTATGTGCACCGACAAAACCATACCGACCGTGTACCAACAGTTGCGGCGGGCCAACTCCAGCCAACACGAAAAAACGAGGTGTTTGGATCGAGCACCTATACACATCGGATGCCGCTGATTCTCGCGAAGGGCCCCTGGTTTTTTTTATAGAATTTTTCGACGGCTCGGATCGGCCGTCTGGTGACCAGAGTTGGCCCAACGCGACCGTCGGTACACGATCGGTTTGGTTTTGGTTGGTACTAATATCATTTTCTAAAAACATTTGACGGAAAACCATACTGTATAGTACTTGCTCTATTTATGAGAAATTAATTTTGATCGTACCATCTATTATGGGTATGGTCTATGGGTTACTTACATATCTTGGAGGTGAGTGAGTCTCGCCAATTCTGGTGGAAGTGTGCCCGGAAGATTCTGTGCTTTCAATGCTCTGCATTTCACCAAGATTTCAGTGTGGGTGATTATTGAGCAGATATGAAATTGGTAACATTGTTTATATTTTCTTTTGGTTAATACTAGTAGGAATTAGCATAGAATTCGACAATGTCATCGATAGGAAAACTACTTGAATTATTTGAAGTCAAGTTCGTTTCGCTCGTTCAAGATCGATTTATTTCATAAACAAACTAAAGCTTCAATTATTTTGAAAATTCGCTTTAGCTTTTGAAGAGGTCAGTATTCACCTCGTTTGACTCATGATTTATAAAAATAATTAAATTACTCAAGATCAAATCACTTAAAGCTCATTCAAAAAGAACAATTCTAAATTTTTTAGATCCAGTGGAGCCCACGAAAAATTCAAAAACCAAAGGAAACTTAACAAGTTTTAGAAATAAGTTCAAATACTATTAAAACTCCTTAAGTTTTTTCTAGTTTTGAGTTAAAGCGTGCTAAACCCTATAATTGAAACAAAAATTTGGGATCAACCAGATCTAAAAAATTACTTTTTTTTTTTCTCGGCAAACGAAGATTTTTATTAATCTCGATGGGGTACATCGAGGAAGAAGAAAAGGAGAAACACAAGGTGCATCTCAAAAAACAAGACGAAGGAACAGAACATCATCCAACAAAAAGTTGGATGACAACACTTCAAAAGACAAAGGAACAGATCTAAAAAATTACTGGCATTGTTCATATTTATGAAACTTGATGAGAAGATCACTCATGCCCAAAATAAGTTTTGATCGAATCTCGTTTGCCACCTGAACAATCACGTTTTTGCTGGAACAAATGTGTGGTCGGAGTTTCAAACCAAATTTGCTACCCATTTTTTTCTCGCAAAAACCCCAGCAAAAGATATCCCGTCCAAATGACTTTTGGCGTGGCGATCTTCTCAAAAAATAAACCATTTTGGTCATTGTTGGTCATTGTTTAGGTCCACAAAAGCTCAAGAGTTGAGAAGCATACTGAATCAAAGATCCCTCACATGATTCCTTACGTGACGCAAAACGGGAGAACAATTTCTTTTGTAAGTCAAGTGTTTTTAACGTCTGTGCAAAAATCAACTTCACTGGACATTCGTATTCATTGGAATGAGTCATATTTGTGACAAGAGAAATAGAATCGTCTATTTCACTTCAAACAAGTACAATTCGACCAAGTATTTGCCAATTCCCGATATTCTATATTTTTTGCATAGAATTGTTAAACACATTGTGACTAACTAGATGAATGATTTGTATAATGAAGTAAATTTAGACCGCGATGAGTCTCATTTTGCTCACGTAAGAATCATACGATGGATCACGATCTTTGTCTCGAGAAAGACTGGATCCACTCAGAGAGAGAGAGAGAGAGAGAGAGAGAGAGAGAGACATGCGAGTAATGTGGCAGACGGTGGTGCCATTGCAAGTACAGTTGAGCATATCCTCAAAACCTTTTATGTTTTGGGTGTTTTGGGTGGAAAAAGTACAGGGATCAGCACTGAAATCCCAATTAGTCTTCCCCAATGTCTTCCCAATTATCTTCAATGCTTCCACTGTCAAAAAATAAATAAATAATTGTGTTGAGAAAAAGCCACAATTTATTGTCTGTTGATAATAATTTCCAGAACCAATTTACAAACAAAATAGCACCACTCTGTGACTCTGTGATACAAATTACTATTATCGGATATATAAACAGTAATTGTTGTCCTATCTGATTCATTTTTGCGGAATGGGTTTCTTTTCCCTAGAAAAATGATCTAGTTATTTACCACCCCCCCAAAAAAAAAAATGATCTAATTTCCAGAAAATTTTGAAAAGCAAAACTTAAATTTTTAATCTCTGTCATGAAGAAATGAAATATTGTTTGAATACCTTCTTCAGGGGGAAGACGAGTGGCTGCAGAGGCAAAAGTTGTGAATGAAATGAATAATATTCCAATGGCTAATGAAGCAACATTTCGTGGGAATATCCTCATGATATGTTCCTTCAGAGAGGAACGAGAGCTTCAATACTGGATCTTGTAGTATATACTCCTCTGATTGAAGACTATATGTAGTCCTATTCTTTAATACTGCCATGAGAGAGAGAGAGAGAGAGAGAGAGAGTTGAAAATGAAACTTGCATAATTCTCCGACACACAACAAGAGCTACATTCCAATGACATTTTTGGCTCGTTCGTTTTTGGGTCTCAAAATCCAACCCTAATTTTTGTATTTGATTCTTGATAAATTCTCTTCTTTTTTTTTTTTTTTTTAAATCTCTCTTCACTGAATTACTCCAAAAATATCTCAAAATTCAAACAGAACAAATTATTCAATGGAGCATAGCTAGATTCCGTGATTTTTAGAGTAATTATTCGAGTGTAGATCCCGACAAATGACCATAGAGATAGGTTTTGCGTGGGTAAGTCTACATAGGTAGATCCAGTAGTATGTGCGGTGGTAACCCATTTGTCAATATATGGTGGTTTTGCGAGGGTAAGTTTACATAGGTAGATCCAGTAGTACGTGCGGTGGTAAACCATTTGTCAGTATATAGTACCACGTACAAGGAAGGAGCCAAAGATGAATTAAGGTGTGTATCACTTACTAAAATAAAAAAAAGTAAGTAGTTATATTTTGAATTAAATGTTACGTATCGTAAGAGAATAATTCGTCTTGTAAAATAAAAAATAAGTATTTAAAAGTAAAAATTACGTAACTTTCTGAACAATAATATATTTTGTGTATAAACAGTACTATGAAAGGAGTAATGATAATTACAAGGGTTACTATTGCATGATATGAAAATGAGCGGAGTGAAGTTGTACTCTTGAACGGTTGTCATGAAATAAATATATGCCATGAGAACAAATTTCAAGAAATTAGCATATCATTTTGCATAAAATTCATAATTTAGAGTTGCTATATATGGAAAATACTCAAAAGTTGGAGGTGGCCCTGGACACCCTTGGCTCCCCCTTCCTTCAAGAAATTTCTTGTTTTTATTTTTATTTTTTATCAGCTTTGTCCTTTTTAAAATTCAAAAAATCTAGAACCACAAACGCTCACAATATATGTGGGCCCCATAGATTGGTGTGTAGCGTGTGCAGAGCCTACCGTGTGTGAATGTTTGTGGTTCTAGCAAAATTGTTCGAAATATTTAGGATAACCTTTCAGAGGGTTAAGGCTAGGCATGTCGCGAGTGAATATTGTTGGTTAATAAGTATTGTGTTTTTACTTGAGACATGTCACGTGCGTGTTTTGGGATTCATTGTATGTCTCATTTTTTATGGTTACGGTGAAGTATTTACAAAATTTTGTAAGTATGAAATCTCATGCTAAAGCGTTTTCTTTTCAGATTGAAATATACTTGTAAAGGAAAAAAGAGAAGCAACATGGCATGTGCATTTGGACTCCTTACTAATTAATGAAATTGGGCAAAAGAGGATGGATAAGCTTTGTCTCTCCTATCTGGCCAACACCGGTATGACATATTTACTTTCTATCTGTATCGATAAAATGACATGCACAATGCTACAAATACATGCAGAAGTGCACACGTTAAGTGTGGAGTCAACACACAGTGGACGATCTCACACACATCTGTATCTCAATCGGTAAATTAATTTTAATTTCTGGTCGCAGCATTTTAAAACCTAAACCTATTACATACCACCACTGATTGATAGTACCATAGTGAACAAGGTTGTTAATTAATTATTTCAGTGTTTTCATGAGTACGTACGTGCAATGTTGGACTATTTCTGGGTCCGGCTCCCGTGTCCTACTTATCCTGTCCGGCTCCCCTGTCCGAGTCTTCGATCTACATGCGTACGTGTCCACTCCTTATTTCTCCTCTTAACAGCATTAAACTCTAACTCCATTCCAATTCCCTTTTACGTTCCCCCTTTCCATGTCCGAGAGACTATTTCCCCTATTTCACTCCTCTGTTTTGCACGATTTTTTTCTCTGCACTAATCATACTATAAAAATAGTACAAACAAACATTAAGACCAAAAAAACATAGAATTTGAAAAACGGAAATGATATTGGCACTCCAAAAATTGATGCAGACACTCCAAAATCACTGAAATTCCAAAATCATTTTCCTTTGTTTTTTGGAGTGCCTGCATCAATTTTTAGAGTGTCAATATCATTTCCCTTGAAGAATCAAAGTGATAAGTTAGATTGGCTCCGTCCTAATTTACTTGAGTAATGATTCCCACACATATTTTTGTGTACATATCATGTACATACATTTTTGTGGGGCTCATATCGAGGTCCCACACAATGATCCGAACCGATCATCTTTTTTAAAATATTTTTTGGAGGATTCCGATAAAATATCAGCTCCAATGGATATCGATGAGGACTTTCTCAGAAATCGTAGAGCGAAATAGAGTTGCACATTTACCACCACTTGCAGATTTTGGTAATAAGATGGTAAACGTTTGATCGTACAATAATGTTAGTCAATGAAGAGGAGGTAGAGACCCCAACAGTAGTCCAAACGAATTAAAATGAACACTTGAATAAAGACAAAAGAACACAACACTTTAGGGTTGTAAAAGCTCCATAGAAGAGGAGAACACTCCACGAAGGGAGGAAAGACCAAACAATTGAACATAGACACACACCAAAAGAAAACCCTACAAGGTCTTCGCCATCGGTGCAGGTCTCGGTAGATCCGTCGATTTACCGTCAAAATTGACTCCAAACTCGCTGAGAAAATCTCGTCTTGACAAGTAAAATTTGAAACGAAAAAGTTATAAACAAAATCCAAAAAGAGTCCAGTAAGCATGAAAATGATTCAAACGAGCAAGTGAGTTGCGTGTCTTATTGTTTGTCTTTTTTGAACTTCTAATTTTTAACCTTCAAACGAGCAAGTGAGTTGCATGAAAATGATTCAAACGAGCAAATGTATATGAATACATTTTAAATTCTCTTTGTCGAGATGAATGCTTAAATCTTAAATATTTTGACAAAAAACTAAAAAGAAGTATTCTAATAAAAAAATACTCACTATCTTTGTAAAATAATTCATTTAATTGAAACCATATATATATTCTAGCCACAAGCTGACATTAAGGCTAACAACTTCAACGTTACATTGAATAAACCAATTCTTTCTAAAACTCAACAGTGAATCCGAACACAATCATATTATCGAAAATGATCATCGGCATCAGATTGGATTACATATTCGGTGTTTTAATCAATACTTTACCTACCAAATTAAACTGATATTTTTTCACAGCGTCTGAGATATATAATATCACGAGGCGTGGTAGTAGTAAAAATCTCTTAACTATTTGTTTCGTGAAATTAGAGATCATATGACAAGGATATTAATCCCACCAAAAAAAAATGTCCAAAAAAATAATTGAGTGTCAAATCTCTTCTTCCATTGATTGCTCCTTTTTCTACGGTACTACGATGGAGAAGGGCCGCAAAAAAAAGAAAGAATATGACCCCCCGTTTGCCGTTGGCCCGTTGCCATCAATCCTCGCTATGTCTATGTGAAGCCAATTTGTTTTTGGACAGCTAGCTAGATGGATGTGAACGGCTAGATATATGGGCAAGATGTGTAGTTGCCCCATCTTCATCTTTGTCGAATGATTCGCACACGCGCGAGTGAGAGCATGAGCGTAAAGGTGTATTTGAATCACTTTTTTTTTTTGTCAATCGATAGAAGAGCGATTTTTTACATTAGATATGAACTACAGGATACAAATCCGGAACACTACATCAATTGTGAAAGTTTACGAGACAACCAAGTCCAACAAGCAGTTCAACCAATACAACAAATAAACCCATTATAGGGTAGAAACAAAGAAAGAAATGAAAAGACTTCTAAGGGAAGAACACCTACACGCAGGTGGGGAGACTCGAACTTCTGAACTCTTAGTAAGATGCAAGAGTTCTGACCAAATGAGCTAGCCCCAGTTGGTTATATTTGAATCACATCTCGAATTACAAAAATTTGCACATTTGCACAAGCGAGGATTGGTAGCATGAGCGTAGTGCATTTTGAAGTATTATGTGACTAAGTTATAACAGGCAGGCAAAGTATTACTCCTACTATCTTGTTCCATTTTGATTAATTGCTCATTGCAACGCAGTCGATCCGGTCATTCACTTTGCCCGAACGGCTCGGATTGAATCTGAGCGCATACAAATTTAAATCGTCCATTGCTCGGCTAAAATCTAAATCGTTAGTTGCCAATATGAGCAGCCAAAGCAGCATCCCCATTCCTTTCGTTCATCCCCTCTCCCTTTCACCTTTTTGGAAACACAAAGAAAGATATGTCTGCCTTAATTTCTCCACCCTTGTACCTCTCTCTCTCTCTCTCTCTCTCTCTCTCTCATTTTTCTTCAGTATAATCTCCCTTTAAATTTCTTTAGAATTTCTCTTCACAGCATTTGAAATGAGATTATTATACGTACGTACTTCATTCTGAAAGTTGAACAATGTTATTGCCCTATTGTGGCAATTTATAAAGCATTACTTTCTCATTAATTAATGTACGTTTTGTTCTAATAATCGGCACTTCAAAACACAAACAAAATATTGTGCATGATCCTAATTAAAACGATTGGTACACAAAAATGAAAAAAAATTCCAGTAGTGCCCTGGTAAGAAGGGTGGTGAACTAACCCCAAGGGTTAGCTTGGTGCAAGACTTAGGACTTAGAAGTTTGCTAAGGTCTTCTGTTTGAAACCTTTTAAGTGGTCGGTACCAACTTTTTAGGGCCAGTCCATAAAGAGATCTTCTCTGACTTTAGACGGTGGGATTCGTTTCCCATAATAGTCAAGGTGTGCGACTGTGAGCATCTGGTTAAAAAGAAAGAAGGGTAGTCGTGAACTTATTTCGATATGCTAGGGGTTGCTGATTTAGCAGCCAGGCCTATATATGTGAAACCATTTATTGTTATTGACAGAGTTTCTAGTTATACATATTTTTATCACAATATGTTACTATCAATGTGAAACCATGACCTTTTAAAATAGCCAGCCAATAGAATTGCCGGAGTTTTTTTATAGAAACCTCGGCCCAAGTTTTGATAAAGGGCTTTCTACCTCAATCTTGTCCTTAATTTCTTATGGCCCCATTCCTTAATTAATTAGTATTATGGATCACTATTCTGCCTCTGAATTTTTTTGGAGACTATAACAGCGAGTCTTGGGCTTATTCCCAAGCTCTTAGATTTCATGCAAATTTATCCGATCGTTAATTTCAGAGCACATGTATTCTTAGTCGAAAAAGCTGCACGCAAGTAGTAGGTCCAAGCAACCAATTATGAATAGAGAAGAAATATTTTGTTTTGAGAAGATCCATGGTGAACGATCTGAGTTTCTCAACATGATAAATTTGGAAAAGAGATTCTAAAAATAATTGTTAAGACAACATGGGCGAATTTGAGTTTATATAGTATGCTGATTTTTAAAACTGATGACGCTGAAGTTTTTCGCATGATGGTCAATTTGTTTTCCCATGGGATGTTCACTCGCATAAGAATAAGCTAGATTGACTTGTGACTACTGTTATTGAATTTTTTTTGATTGGCGAAGAACATTTTCATTAATCACAAGGATAAAAAAAGAAAACAGAACAATAAGAAAAGAAAAACATTGAGAGAGCCTCTAAAAGTGCACGATCCGACGGCTCGAAGGTGCACGGTGCTGCGCACAACACCATCCCCCAATTCATATTCTCCTACTACTGCTACTGGCAAATTCTTAACCTACCTCTCAACCTTTCAAAAAGATAATTGAATTTTTCATGAAACCGAGAGACATTTTCATGGGTGGTTATCCTTGTATTTAGTGGAGTATTATTTTTCCATTTCTCGTTAAGGGGCAGGAGCTGCACATGATCCTGGAAATGGCATTTCCCTATTTTTGGAACCTTCAAAACCACCAATTTTAATGGCCATTGTGTACAAAGACTCTTTACCAACCAATTTAAATTTTTCGCCAGTAACTTGACCCTTGGTCAGTGGATTAACCTTGGCTAGTGCTTTGAACACAAATATACGGACACATATTCCGATTGAATACAAATGTGTCTAAAGTCATTCTATGTGCATCAAACAACACTAAAAATGTACGTGTTTGTAGCATTCCATTAAAAAAATCAGCTCATTGGTGTAGCAAATTGACCGGTTTGAGTTTTGAGGGAGCTTTTTGTGGGTAATGAATAAAGAGATATAGATAAAGAATATTTATTAGAGACCGTGTGCAAGAGTTCTTAGACCCAAAACGAACAAGGAGAAAACAGCTCAAGAGTCAACATCCGATCCCAGCACTCGATTTGGACTAGGAGTGCTGTAAATAGATGGCTACTCAACTACGTGCAATCAATAATGCATGCAAGTGGGCCTGAATTCTTCACCAATCCTTTTCGGATTCTCACCCATGCAATGTGAGAGAGAGAGAGAGAGAGAGAGAGAGAGAGAGAGAGAGAGTCGTCCTCCATACTTGAAAAAGTAAACGCGTTAAATAATTCAGCCATGGAGAGAGCCAAATACAGAGGATCTTACCCCACTCACCAACCATCATTGTTAATTATTAGAGTTGAGAAATAGACTTCAGAGCCGGCCCAAGAAATTTGGACGCCCATGATTAAATTATGGGATGGTGCCCTACGTATTTTTAGAATTTTAACAACAATGATAGAGTATTTCTTTATATTACTACTTTAGACTTTATAAAGTATGTTAATTGTTTTGTCACCAACGGCCATAATAGTTGACTTGAATTCTACTTTACTTGGTTTCAAAATTTGGCAGTTACAATAGCATTGTTTTTTGGGAAAACATATTAAACATATTTCAAAGGGAAAAGCTGCTCAAAAGACTCGAACTTGGACACTCCACATGGACTAAAATCAATTTACCACTAAGCTAACAAAGACATTTGTATTATAAAACGAACAAATAATATATATACTGATTTATAAATAATATTGGAGTACTCCTAAAATTTGAAATTTTTTGAATGCCCGAGGCCCAGGCCTCTTGGGCTTGGGCCAGCCCTTGAAATAGTCCAACATTGCACGAACTCAAAACACTGGAGTAATAATCACTTTGTTTGGTTTTAAGTTTTGAGAATTTTTTTTGGTGTAATAAGTGGTAATAAGCAGAAAGAGATAAAAAAAAAAATTCCAAAAGCTGTAATAGAAAAAGTGATTCATATAATTCACACAGCTAGTAATGTATGGTCTGATGTTCACTATGGAATAATTGCATGGATGAGAATGGATTGGTGAAGAATTCAGACCCACTTGCATGCATTGATTGAACGTAACGTAGTTGGGTAGCCATCTATTTTAGGCACAGTAGAAGGGGAGACCGATACTGTCCAAATTCTAGTGCTGGAATCAGATGTTGACTCGGGGAGACCAATACTAGTCCGAAGTCTTTCTAAGTCTCTCCCATTTGTCTGTTTCCATATCTTCCTCAATTATATTAGGAAAAGGATGGTTGGCTGTCAGATCATATTAAGGGTGGAACCCTTGTCATAATCTTCTAGCTCAATAATGTGACAGAAGTCTTTCTAAGTCTCTCTCATTTGTCTGTTTTCATATCTTTCTCATTTACTAGGAAAAGCATGGTTGGCTGCCAGATCATAATCTTCTAGCTCAATGGATGTGACTTGACTCAGTAAAAAAAAAACAGAAACAAAAGACGATTTGAATGAATTCCAAGTAGGGGTGAGTATGGTCCGGATTGATTCGGTTTTGTAGTAAATTAAGAATCAAACCAATACTTACGGATTATAAATTTAGAGAACCAAACCAACCCACAAAAGGCATAGAACCAAACCAATCCAAACCATTAAAGTACGGTTTGCTTTCAATTTTAAACCACAGTTTGCTTTGAATTAAGCTATTATTTTCAAAAAATATTTAAAGTACTTAAAGTTACGAAGATAAATTAAGAGAAAACTTATATTAAAATCAATTTCATTCAAATTATCGAAATACACTAACATCAACCAACTAATTAAGAGTGGAATATCGCAATTGCCTCAAGTCTTGGTAGTGAAGGAATTATAAGAATTGAATTTAGAGAAATTTAGGAATTGGGCAGTGCAAGTTGACTGATCTAGTGATCTCATGTGTTTTTTGTGTATGATAAATTAATAATCGTAGAAAATTAGGAATGAGTTGTGATATATAGAAATTTAGTCTAAATTATCTTGGCAGAGAATGAAAACTAAATATTGCGGTGAATTTAATAGAATTAATATATAAATTAGAAAAGTAGTTGACTAAGGCTCTCATATTTATTTGGTGAATCATAATTAAATTATATGTATATATATGTATTATACGGTTCAGATTAGTTTGGAACCATAACCATGAACGTGCATCCACAAACTAAATCATATAATGCGGTTTCTAATTTTTTTAAATCATGACCAAACCATATTATGAAAAACCCAAACCAAACTTTTCGGTTTGGATTGGTTTAGACTGGATTCATGGTTTGATGGATTTTTTGCTCACCCCTAATTCCAACCATTCAAGAAGGTTGATCATTAGTTCTACATAAGAGAACCACAGAATTCTATTGTTTGTGGACTCTATATGAAGAGGTTGGTTTCCCATTATCCAGAAAACTGGGCTTAAGTCCAGAAGTAGTGGTCTATTGGGCCATTTAATCCAAGCTAGGTTTTTATAAGGCCCGATATCCATTGTTTTAAAACTGTTACAGTTCAAGGTCCTTAAATAGACAAAAATACCCCAGCGTTTTGTTCCTGTTTTCTGCTCAGCTTAGATGAAAATCGAAGCATCACTAGTGTTCAACTCCGACCCCATTTCCGTTCCTCCAATCCTCTTTCCCTCTCTCTTCCTCCCCCCATCTTCTCTCTCACAAAGTCCGCACCCACATCCATGCCCTACAACTTCCCCGAGAAAATGGGAGAAATCCTCCCCATCTAGGGGGCCCAATGGAGGAACCAGATCGGGGCCAAATACTGGGAAGTGATAATGACGAGCGACGGATACAACCATCAGTGTAGACACCCCAATCTGGACCCCTGAATAATCTTTAAATTTCCCCGATGATGAAATAAGGAAAAATATACCTTCGAGACTTGGATTGTTGCTCCTTTGCTACTCCTTCTCTAACATCAAGAAAACCCCTTTTCAACAATGTAGGGTGGCCCCTGGTTCAATTGCAAAAGAGAAAGATGCGTTTGCTTTGTCAAAAATAATTTTTCCATAACACACCGAGGGTAAAATGGGCACATATTTTAATGTATAAAATGACTTTGAGTGAAACCAATTGGGTTAGAAAGAGGACTCGACGAGCTTTCCAACGCTTTGAACCGCGTCCAAATCCGAGTTCGGGAGTGTCCGGGGCGCTCTCGCGAAATTCGGTGTGCTGTGCTAATTCACATAGCGCGCGGCACTTCAAAAGGGCGCACGGCACTTTAGAAAATTCAAAAAATCACTCTCTCGCACGGGACTCCACTACGTCGCACGGCACCTTGAGAAAAAGTTCTGACAGTCGCAGAAAGCTGTCGGCTACGCCTGCAGGAGGAGCGTCTGTGCCAGAAAATGAGTTTTATTCGGCCCAGAAGTCACCTCCCCTCCTTTAGTGATCATCCTTGTGACAGCCTCCTCGCCGGTTTAGGGAGGGGCAGGTCACAATTTATAAGGAATGATCCATCCTACTTGTACAAGGCCTTTTAAAGCCGTGAGGGCGGGCTAAAGAACGTAGGAACTTTACAGTTAAGCGTGCTCACTCTGGGGTAGTCCAGGGATGGGTGACCCTACTGGGAAGTCTACGGTCTTTGGGCATCTAAAGAGGACAATATTTTACAAAGATGGATGAGATCATTGCGGGCACGCGATCGCACCGACTCGGGCCCGCATAGGGTGCCGTGCGCGGGGCGGGGCGTGACAGGTGGTATCAGAGCTCAACCCTGGGCAAAGTGGTGAGTAGGATGCGCTCTACTACCACGGACCCCAGGGGAGGGTTGCTGGGCACTGTGTAACGAGGACGTTACACCTCTAAGGGGGTAGATTGTGACAGCCTCCTCGCCGGTTTAGGGAGGGGCAGGTCACAATTTATAAGGAATGATCCATCCTACTTGTACAAGGCCTTTTAAAGCCGTGAGGGCGGGCCAAAGAACGTAGGAACTTCACAGTTAAGCGTGCTCACTCTGGGGTAGTCCAGGGATGGGTGACCCTACTGGGAAGTCTACGGTCTTTGGGCGTCTAAAGCGGACAATATTGTACAAAGATGGATGGGATCATTGCGGGCACGCGGTCGCACCGGCTCGGGCCCGCATAGGGTGCCGTGCGCGGGGCGGGGCGTGACAATCCTTGCCTCTTTCGCCTATAAATACACCCCCTCTCTAGTTGAGAAGGACCGCTTCAACTCCAAGTAAAGTTACTCTGCCATTTTTTTGGCTCTCACTCTCTCTCTGTAAAAATACTCCCTTGTGATTCTCTCACTACAACTTCTTACACCAACCACCACTATACAGATCTCTCTCTCTACACTCATTTGCTCTCAAATCTCTCAAGTTCAATCCAAATCAACTTCCATTCCTCCACCTTCAAGCACATCCAAATTTCGATCAAAAGGTATAAATCCATTTCCTTGGGCTAAACTACATTTAGCCTTGAGGGGAGCCGATCGAGGCTCTTCTCGGTCTTTCTATACCGAGCTTGGGTCTCAAACGAACTTTACATTCAAAGTCTTTCTTTTCTTTTCTTTTTCTTTTCTTTTTTTGCTTTTTCTTTTTATATTTCGACTAATATTGCTTAAAGATTATGCGGGTACATTCTAAATTCAAGTTTCATATTAAAAGTCCTTTTTTTTTTACTTCATGAGATCTTTCAACATTTCAAAAAGTTTTTAATATTATTTTACATGATAAAATGAACAAATGGGTCTCATAAATCATTTTTCAACGATTCGGAAAATATAACAGACTATTTTGCGAACCTATGGTTTGTTCTGTCATGTAAAAGCAAACTGATTCCGGAATGTGTAGGCAGGTATGCCGCACGGTACTTTTAGTACGCAGCGCGGCATTCCAGCAATGCGGTGCGACATATTAAAATACTGTACGGCATTCTGTTCATAGTAGCGATCCCCTCCTGTTTCTGTTTAGTACGCCGCACGGTACGTTTGGTATGCAGCGCGACATTTTCGAAATGCGGTGCGGCATATTAAAACATTGCACGGCACTCTATTCACAGTAGCAGTCTCCTGTTTTTATTTAGTTTCATTCTTGTACATTGTTCATTCATTTTATACTGTACACTACGCACCCAAGCACGCTGATGTGTTATATTTAATCCCGTGTCCCTTTCCCGTACATGTTTTAAAGTTAAGCTTTCCAAATGATATTAAATCCCTCATTTAAAATGCCTAGTAGAGATCGATTTTACCGGGCGAGCGGGGTGCTTTTTCAACAAAACCTTCTCCGTTCGTAACGTGGCTCCCGGATCCAAAATCTCAACGTTTCGGCTAGACCAAAAGTCTTTTTCAAACAAACTCTCGGTTTCTCGGATCATCCATCTCAAAAATTCGGGTGGCGACTCTTCGAGTTAGCGCTTTTCGGGCGCGGGAGCCCACAATCAGGTATGCCGCTTCCTCGTTCTTTCACTGTATACAACCATCACTAGGAACCTGATGGTTGTTCGTTGCCGTTTGGAGGAGTGCGATGGTTGTGTTGAGTCCAGTTCTTTGAGTTTGGGGGCATTGAGTTTGAGTGGTGGTGGTGGTGGTGATATTATCGGACGAGAGATGTAGGAAGCAACGATGCAACATATATTGGAGTACTTGGAGGTGTATTCCAAGGGAATCAGAGTCGGTGCAAGATTGATGGAGGAACTGAGGTCAATGGAGGTGTATTAATTGCTTGATCTGTATCCTCTAGTCCTGTTGCAACAACTAGCTAGGGTGCATATCCACACGCACAGATCGAGCAGAGACACAAACTATTCTCAATAAAAAGTCAAAAAACAAAAAACCAGAGGAACGAAAGCAGCAAATCCGAAGAGATACTCCATGATTTCCAAACAATGAAAATGCAAGAAATCGTCAAAACACTACATGTTAGAGAACAAGCCGACCCATCTTAAAGTTACAAAAGTACACATGCAACTCGAATCGAATCCGGAAAAGAGATGAAAAATTAAAAACACAGGGCCTGCATAAGTCTCCAAACACAAATCAAACACAAAAACTACAAAATCAGAAAACCCAAAGAACAAAGCGCCGTACAACATACTGAACCAAACAACGCAAACCACTCAGTAAAAGCAGAGGTGAACGAAAATCATCTATTGAAATGAGAGAACCAAAATATCTTACAGATGAAGGATGCGCCATAAACGTTGTACGTAGCTTAACAACCTTCATTAAATCTCTGAGACCCAAACTTCCCAATGACCCCCTCCGACCGGATCTTCGGGGGCAAAGTCCAAAACCTCCTGAAACTCCATCGCCGTCGAATTCAAAATCGCCTGAAACTCTTGGGTGAAATCTTGGGCTACAAAAGAGATGCAAAGTGGGTTTTTTTTTTTCCCAGATTGAAGGCGATTACAGAGAGGTGTGGCTCGCCCAAAAACCTCTCTCTTTCTCTCTCTGTTTTTCTCTAACCAGAGGAAATGAAGACCACTCCAGATATTTTCCCTTATCACGCCACACGCCACGTACCCCACAATGCAGAAGAAGTAAAATGACAATTGTGGACAATCAACCAAAGGCAGAGCCCCACCAATGGAGGGGCAAAATTGTTCAAATTGGCACAAAATGGCAAGCGATGGAATTGCCAAAGTGATTCTTCTTATAGAGAGTTAGGATTAGGAAAACACACCATCGTTATCTCCAAAAACGAAGACAAGACCCTAGCCCCACCATGCGATCAGTCCGGCGACTCCCGTACGAAGAGTCCGACAACTCTGGAAAGATGTTGATCTCTCACGAATCTCCCTTTGATTTGGTCTGTTTTTGTTTTTGGGAAAAAAATGATTTGCTTACTATGGCTATATTTGGTAACATTGCCACTTTTCTGTTTCCTATTTTATATTTGCTAAATTCAGTTTTTATTTTTCCTAAAAAAAAGTGAAAGCGAAAAACATGTTTGTGTGAATTTGTTTTCCAAAAACAACAACAAAAAAAAAACAAAATAAATGAACATGGTTGACATGAATAAAAGAAGCCTTCCATTGCCACTACCAGTCTACCATAGACATTTCTACCTAAACCCACAAGGCCACAACTACTCTGTTCGAAGAATTGAAACCCATTATCTAATGGAAATCCTATGGCTATGAATTGATTTAGGCAAACTGGAAATTATAAATCTACCCTAGTTATTAAAAAGAATTGAAGCTGATTTCACAGGGAATGACAAAAAGGATGGATAAGCTGTAATAAGAGTTTGCAAAATCGCATCTACTGACATTATTTTATTCAGAGAGAGAGGGGGGAATCCAAGCCTTGTATGGAGTTCGTCAATCAGATCGAGGGTGAAAATCACAACTCTTTGTAGATTTCTTTCAACAAGATTCGATCGATTGAGAGAGAGAGAGATGGAGGGAGAGAGAGAGAGAGAGAGAAGAAAAGGAAGTTCCTCAGGCCAAGACTGCATCTAGAGTGGGTCAGGTGCTCAGAGTGGTGCTAATTCGCCCCCCCCCCCCCCCCCGACACACACGCCTCCAGGGCCCCACACCAAATTCCCCTCCCTACCCCTCCCCCCCTCCTTTTCTCCCGGTCCCCCCTTCCCTTTCTCCCGGCCCCCCTTTCCCCCACCCTTTCTCCCGGCCTGAACCGGGGTCCCACCCCCCTCCCGTTGTTTTTTTTTTTTTTTTGTGCCTACCCCTCCCTCCCCTTTCTACTACCCGGCCCCCCTCTCATTCCTACTCCCTTCCTTAAAACCCGGCTCATCAATTGGCCCCCCTTTAAAATACCCCCATTTTGTAATTTTTATCTTTATTTAATTATTTTTGAACCATGGAGCAAATATATGGGGGGGGGGGGCATACGGGATAGGAAGAGAGGTCCTCATTTTTCTATAAATAGGACCCTTTGTCAAGCCATTCAATTCATACCTTGAATCTCTCCACCTTTTATCTCTCGAAATCTTGTATTTGTTCTTTGTTATTACTTTGTTCTTGGTATTCTTGAGTTTCTTCTTTAGTTTTTCAAGAAACTCAACCCAAGGCCGCTATCAAACCACCACATGACCAGCCTCTCGATCCAAAAAGTTTTGTAGTTTAGTCAATATTTAGTTTCGAGGGAAAAAGAAAGTCTTTTCTTTTCTCTTTCGAAACTACCGTAAGAAGTCATTTATGCTGATCCCACCCATTCCAATGAAATTTTTGTTTCAATTTACTATTATTGTTCATTACAAGTTATTTTTATTATTTCATTGTTAAAACAAATTAATTAACTAATTAAAATAATATAAATTTATTAAGTATAAAGTCAATTTTAATTGAAAATAAAATTTGACTTAACCACAAAAAATAGAAAGAAGGGAGGTAAATGGAAAAAGAAACAAATAAAGAAAATAATTGAAAATTAAAAAAAGAAAAAAAATTCAAACTGAAAAAAATAAAAGGAAATAAAAAGCAAAAAAAATTTCAAATTGGAAAGGAAAAAAGGAAATAAAAAGGGAAAAAAAACTAACTGAAAAGTAAGAAAGAAAAGCAAAAAAAAAAAATAATAAAGAAAGCAAAACCGGCACAGGAGAGGGAAGGAAACAAAAAAAAAAAAACGAAGAAAAGAAAGCAGAACGAAAACCGGCACGGGGAAAACAAAAGAAAAAAGAAAAGAAAGCAGAACCGGCAGGGGGGAAGGGGGGTGGAGGGTAAAAGTGGAATTGGGAAGTGGGGCCGGGGTGTGTGTGTGTCAGGGGAGATTAGCAATTTGCTTGGCACTGTGGTGGAAGAAAATGGCAGCCTGTTTTTACTTTAATTTGCAAAAAGTGAAAGCGTGGTTTTTCACCTTCCAGAAATTTTGCAAATAGTGGAAGTGATTACCAAAATTTGTAAGTGAAAGTAGTGCACCAAACAAACTTCTAAGGTTAATTTTGAAAATTCTGAAAATGAAAATAGAAAATAGAAAATAAAATGGTTACCAAATATGACCCCGTTTAGTTGTCAGGAAACTACAGAAAAAGATGGAAAAATCAATTTTTTCATTACTTTTGTAGTGTTCAGTTGGTATGAAAGTAGTGGGAAACATGTTTTTAAGTTTTCCTACAAGATTTACTTTCTTGCAAAAGTGATCCGGCCAAAAGCATAGAATTTTGCATTACGGGAAAAGTTTTATCTGTTGTGGGGCCAAAATAATTGGTGGGTAAGAAAAAAAGTGAATGACGCCAATACCAAAAAAATACAAATTAGGTTCTTAGAAAGACACTTTGAGATTTACGTGAGTAACAACAATTTCAACTACTATGGCGCTTTCTGAGATAAATGTTGTGGAAAAAGATTGGTAGTTTTATTTTTTTTGGAAGTATTTATTTATCTTGTCATTAGTATTCAATTTTGTTTTGTACTAACCAATTTTCAATGAGTTTTTGCATCGGCAACTAATAGAGCACGGTTGTTTAAAAAAATTGTCAAATGAACACTCACAAGAAAATAAATTTCTTTTTCCTTTACTTCATTTTACTTAACTTTTCCTGAGAATAACTTTCCGGTACAACATTCCTGACAACTGAATGGAGCCTTAAAGGATTTGGTTTTATTTTTTACTCCATTTGATTTTCACAGAATAATTAGATTTCGTTCTTGTTTTACCCAAATTTGATGTGTTCAAGTCTTTGGGTGTGTTTGATAGGAGGTTTGGGAGGGGGGATTGGATTAATAATCATATGGGGCTCCTAATATCTTGTTTAGTTAGATTTTTGTGGAAGGGACTAGTTGTCCCATGGGATTGTTAATCCCCCAAAATGAGAGTATTAGCAATATATACCATGGGGGGAGTGTTACTACGAATCCCATCCCCATGGGATTGAACAAGACCAGTTTAAAAATTCACCTCAATTCTAGTCCTAATTCTAATCCTAGCCAAAACAAACATGTTATTTATAATCTCACCTCATTCTCAATCTCACTGCTAATCCTGTGCAAAACGACATCCAATAAATGATTTGGGATCTGAATTGCTGGTTTTAATCTGAACCATTGGATCATTTCATTTCATTAATGTGTTATCATGTTTTGGTGCAAAGGTGTGATAGATAGATAGATGTGAGCAGAGAGTAATGCGTGGTAGGTGTGAGAAGAGAGTTTCTCTGCTGCTACCGTGCACTTGCTTTCATCTCATGTCCCTTTACTCTTCCACTTACACGTGTCCGAAAAATCTAAACTTCGACATTCTCTCTCTCTCTCTCTCATACGGAGTATTTCTGTTCTGAAAATCCATGGCGCCATCGACGAGTTTTCCGTCGATCCGTCCATTATTGGGAAACGAATTGAAGAAATGTTCATGTTCCGAAATGGATTTTTAGTTCAATTCGATATCGATAATGGATTTTTAAAACTTCGTATGGGCTTTTAGAATTCGTACAATTCCTACGAATGCTGAAAAAACTTTTACAATGTCCAATTGAGCTAATTTCTTACAAGAATTCATAAAAAAATATTTTAAGAATAACTTGTACTTCCTCCGTCCCTAAATAATTGTCCGGCGCGCAAACTTAGACCTTTAAAAAAATGCATTTGCTTTGTTAAAAAAATCAATTTTTTTCACAAATCAATAGATGGCAATGAGTTCTATTGGATTGTAGAAAAAAATTAGATTTTTTAACGAAAAATATGCATGTTTTGTAAGGCCTAGTATTGCGCGCCGGACACTTATTTAGGGACGGATGGAGTAATTTAAATCATTTTTTGTGTAACACGAAATAGATCCCACAAAATCATGCCCATTTATTCTATCCAAATATAGGGCAATGCAGGGGTTAAGGTCTCTAGTTTACCATTATAGCGTATCTTTAAGATGCGTGATTTGCTGCTTCTTCTTTTTAACTCACTTTTATAGTGCATCTTAAATATGCGTGATGTGCTTTTTTCTTTCTTTCTCCTTCTTTTTTTTAAAACTCAAAATGCATTTTTGTGAGTGATTTACATCATGCATTTTGATAATGCACGATGGCCTATTCAAATTTTTGTATTTATTCAAAAAAAGGAAAATTCAATTTTTTTTTTGGCATTTGTTAGTTTTGTATCAAATTTTTTTGACTTATTAGTTCGTCTCGACGAGAGGAACTGAAACCCCCGGTCCTTTTTGGTTCCCTGATGGGCATCTACCTGTAGAGCGGTGCACAATTTGGCAATCGATAGTTCAGATTTTAACCGAGTAACGAACGGTTCAGATTTGTAAACCGAGTAATGAACGGTTCAGATTTGTACGTGCTCGAATTCGATTCGAGTTACGTGCTGAGATGAATGACTGGATTGGCCGCTCTGCACCCACTCGACAGATAGCTACCGAGCAACATCCCGAATCCCCTTTTGAGCCGGGCTTGCGTTGCATGATAGCAACACCCAACTGTTCAATTAGTAAATTGGGAATTTCCAATTGACCGGAAAAAAATAAAAAGTAAATTGGTTTTGCTTGCTAGTATTCCCAAACAAATCCTATTAAAATTTTAATTTTCCAAGCCCGTCTAACTAACCCATTACTTTTTTAGTAGGATCTTAGAAGGTAGAATATTTGTTAGTATTATACATTACATTTGTTTCTTAAGCTCTAAATTGCTTGTATACTAGAACAAAATATACCAGGTCATATATGGGTCGGGCTGAGTGGAGTTCTAAAGTCCATTCCACTTATTATTAAAAATGGGCTTAAAATTTCTACCAAACCCAATCCCATGGACCTAAACACCAATTCCAAACTCTTGAAAAGGCGGGTTCAGTCGGGCGGGTTAGTAGACCTGTATGTGTACACCCCTACTTTTTCCCTTCTTCGCCATCCAAGTGTGTCCTATTTTTGATACCTATTTTTCAACAACAAAATCAAAATTATTTTATAAAAAAGTGTTTTTCACTACAACAAAGAAGTGATAATTATTGTTCTTGCTTAAAAATATCATCAAAATCGTGGGTGGATGAAGTTATTGGGGACAATAAAATAAAATTCTATCTAGATTCGATCTTGTTATTTGAGTTCAACAAAAATATTCATTTCCTCCCAAGATATAAGGAAGTCATGTTGCTTTTTTCCCTTGTACCATTGCTCAACTATGATGATGGTTAATTTCCATGCACTACCCCAACACATGCATATAAAAAGCTTCCTTCTAGTACATAGACAATTAGACATTTCTTCTTTATTTAATTTAGTCCTTAATTAGGTCACATATTAACTAGGATTTTTTCAAACTCCAGTACTAGGTACAAGAATTGCATACAAGAGCTGATTCCAAGTATCAGGAACACCACCAAGGCACCAATGGCTGCAGTCATTCCCCTTCTCCCCACCACTCCCATAAACAGATGGGTGCCCATCTTTTCTCAGCTGCGATAGAGTTGTTACGTCCAGCAAAGTGACCGGACTCGACATTTTCCCAGCACTTCACCACCGCGGCTGCCTGCGGCGGCCCGCCAGGGTAGGATGGACCGCTCGGCAGTTGGTTCTGCCCTTTGCATGTTGACTCGGACTGGTTCCACTCCTTGCCACTGCTCAACGACACGAATCCAAGGGAAAAAAATGAAACGAAATGAAATTACTCGGATTGTAATCTGTACTCGCTTCGTCCCAAATTACTAGATTTTTTTACGAGACAGGAGACTTACTCGTAATGGGTGGGTGAAATGCCCTGAAAGAACACTTTTGTGGTGGAAGGATTAATGTTGGAGTCCACCCACTTTGCCCATGTTGTTAATCCCTTCTTGAAGGCAACTAAACGATCCATGTCTTTGTATGTCGTGTTCCCTTCTTCAATGTAATCCCACCTGACATGAAAACCAACAAATCAGACATATATATGCACAATTTTGTTAGGAAATGTTACAAAATAACACCTTTTCACGTAATTAAAATATGTATGGCACAAGCTTCGGCCTACGATATACCAATTTGCAAACAACAATCCTAAGTAGGGCTGCAAACAAACCGAATCGAGCTGAGCTACACTCCAACTCATAAGAACCAGAGTATATAAGCTCATAAGATCTGCACTTATGTGCTTATACACTCCAGGTTTGCAAGTCATATCAAGCCAAATATTGTCAGGTTTTGGTTTAGTTTCTTTACTAAACGATCCTAAAATAGAGGATAAGATTCAGTTCATTAGGCGAATCGAATTTAAATGAGCCTTTAATTACTGAGTCGAGTCTTAAACAGTTCACAAACAATTCGGTTCATTTGTAGTCCTAATCCTTGGTAATCCATTTAAAATTTAACATCATGTAGATCAATGATTTTTTTTTTTTTTTTGGTTTCGTCGACGGTAAGGGTTGTTGGCCCAACTTACGTGCACCGTGGCTATTCCCCCCTCCAACCCAGCCAAAGATTGACCATTCCCGCCGACACTAGGGGGATTCATAAGGGATTTCTCTCTTGCAACTTGACCCCAAGAGGTTGCCAAGTTTTGAACTGATAATATCTGAGTTTTACAACTCATATTCCTATTGCCACTTGAGCTACCCCACGGGGTTCACAAATCGGAAATGATTTTCGCCATTTTGGTACTTCTCTGAATGTTTTATTCGTGTTTTTCAAATGATCGATAGTAAAATATTTCGGGTGGAGGATAGGATAGGACTCACGTACGGTTGTTTACTTCCCTTGTGGAGCCACCAGTGCCAGGTATTGAAGATGAGCATGTCCACCCCTTTCCATGAATCTCCATTGGTGATGGAGTCAAGCTTTAATACTCTTCCTATTTTTTCCTCGACCAGATCAACCAGAAATGCATTACGGGATAATATCACTGAGACGTTATACTCCTGGAAAAACACCCCCGGAAAAAAGGGCAAATTGTCATAGTAGTCCAAGTAGTTTTACGGTTGTCTCACTTTAGTCCCTCTAGTTTCAAAGTGCTCCAATTTTGCCCCTGTAGTTTGTTTTTCGTTCCAAATTGGTAAAATCGTTAACACTGTTAACGAAACTAACGGAAAAATATGATTAAAAAATTAAGTGCTCGAATTTTCAATCCGGTTGAACCAGTGCGAAGATTTTATTTTTCTGATCATTTTATCCTAAATGGTCGTAATAAATTTTTGGCTCTAAAGCCTTTCAATGAGCACTCGAAGACTAAATTTTTTGCACCGGTTCAAACAGATTAAAAATTGGAACTCTTAATTTTTTAACTATATTTTTTAATATATAAATAGTGTAAAAAAAATAAGTGTTCCAATTTTCAATCCGTTTGAACCGGTACGAATATCTTATTTTTCTGATCATTTTATCTTAAATGGTCATAAATGATTTTTGGCTCTAAAACCTTTCAATGAGCACCCTAAGAGAGCCGTGAAACTAAATAAGAAGTCTTCGGGTGCTCGTTGAAAGGATTTAGAACCAAAAATTCATTACGACCATTTAGGATAAAATGATCAAAAAAATAAGATCTTTGCACTGGTTCAACCGGATTGAAAATTGAAGCACTTAATTTTTTAATCATATTTTTCCGTTAGTTTCGTTAACGGTATTAACGATTTTACCAATTTGGAACAAAAAACAAACTACAGGGACGAAATTGGAGCACTTTGAAACTAGAGGGACTAAAGTGAGACAACCGTAAAACTACAGAAACTACTACAAAAATTTGCCCGAGAAAAAAAAAAAACCAAAAATTGGTCAGGGTTAGAGACGGAGCCAGTACTTATACTCGAGACTAGGCCAAATATTATGAAAGATGCGTTATACTTTACAAGCCGATATTACTTATATTGTACCAAAATCGCAGAATCAAACATAGCAGGAAAATTTACTAAACACACGAACTATATATAGCGTTATTTAACAAAAGCAACAATAGATAGACTTTTAATTAATTATAGAATGAGTAGCTAAGTTTAATATTTACTAAAGACCGAAGCACACGCGATACATGTGCAAGTCGAATTTTGCTTATTTTGACAAATTGGATCAAACGACAAGCGGAAAGCTATTTGGCATATTTTTTCAAAAATTTGGCATATTTTTTCAAAATTTGACTTGCGCGCACATCGCATGTACCTTAGTCTCTAATAGATTGATAATGTTGTTGGAAGAGTGCTAGAGAATAAAACGTAAAGAGACAAAAATGACTTGAATTGAAAACCCAACTGTCAAGGTAAACGTGGAGACGCCCTCTTTCCGCCCAACTAAGAAGTTTGATTTGGGAACTGCGTCATGTAACATGCATTTTAGTGATTCCCATTGATTGAGGAATCACTAAAATGCATGTTACATGACGCAGTTCCCAAATCAAACTTCAGACGTATCCTCGATCACTAACTCTCTGTCACCTCACCACCACGGATCACAGCATATCTCTCTCTCTCTCTAAAAGCTAAAAACCCAGTTCCGCCGCCGTCGCGGGGGAGGAGGCCTCCGCCTCCCTCTCCCTCCTCCCCCCGTTCGTACCCTCTCCCCCTCCTCGCCTCGCTCTTTCCCGCCGTTTGGCATCCCGTCTCTCAGTTTGGGGCGTCCGTTTCTTTGGTCCGGCGTGGTCCCCCTTGCGACGGCTCCTTCCAGCGTCCAGTGGTGTCCCACAGTCCGTTGGCCGGCACGGCGTTTTCAGATCTGTGTTGCTCGGGGCCGACGCCGTGGTAATAAGGTGTGCGGTTGTTGGGGTTCGGGCTTCTTTTGTTTTCTTGTTTTTCCGGTCGTTTTGGCTCGGTTCTACCGGCTGGTCTCCCCAGTCCGGTCTGTACCGGTCTATTGGTCTAGATCCGGTGGGTGTTGGGTGGTGGGTGAATAATTTTAGTTAGGGTTTTGGTTGTTTGGCCGGGTTAGAGGATTTCGGTGGTTTGGGGGCTGGGTTGGTTGTGTTCTGGGTTCTCTCGGCAGCGGCTATGGTGGTAGGTGGTGGCTGTGTCGGGTTTGTCGAGATCAGATCAGCTGCGGCTCTCCCCGTCAACGGCAGTTTCCAGGCGAAGCAGTGTTTGATCTTCGACACGGGATTAGATTTCTTCTTCCGCGTGTGATCTGTCTGTTGTTTTGAGTACATCTGTTTTTATTGTTTACTGGTTTGTACTGGGATTTCGTTTTGATTTCTCTCTGCCTAGTCCCGGATGGGATTCTCATATCGGCACCTAGTGTTGATTTGCTTTTGTAGGGTGTCCTGTAATCCCGGAGTAAGTAGTTTGGTGCACTCCTATATTTTGCGATGTAATCTTTGCCTTCGGACTTGAAATGAATTGACTGTATCAAAAAAAAAAAAAAAAATGCTAAGAGAGTCCCCTACGAACTTTATTTTTTTCCCATTAAACCTCCTCAAGAATTCCTGCCCATGGAATCTGCACCACCATTTACATATATCAGACGTCAGAATGAGATCTTTTGAACGGTAATAACAATTGTTAAAACAAATTATTTACCTTCGGTTTGGAAAAAGACAGGGACGGAGCCAGTGCTAGAAATTTCGCTACAGGGGAGCGATCATGTATGCGAGATAAAAATAAAATATAAAACGTACATAATAATGTGAATAAATTAAAACTCAAAAAAGAACTAAAATAGCAACACTCCATGCTTAGTTATGTTTTTTATAAATTTACATACTGCCAAAGCAGTAACGACTTACGTCAACCTATGTAGCAAAACGACACCAAAATTATGGGATGGAGAGAGTACCACCTAGTAGTTCACTCTTGTCATCCTTTTTTTTTTTTTTTATACTGAACCGAGTCTCGAGCTGCTCTTACGTCAGCCTATGTAGTAAAACGACACCAAAATTATGGGATGGAGAGAGTACCACCTAGTAGTTCATTCATGTCATCCTTTTTTTTTTCACTGAACCGAGTCTCAAGCTGCTCTCAAGCAGCTCTGTTCGTTTGCAGCCCTCACCACATGCTAAAGTGCACTTTTTGCTTACAAATTTTATACAACTTGATCCTATGCACCATTTATTAGGGCAATTTACCTCTAGGTCCAGAAAATAAAAAGTAATTCCCACCAAGTCTCCTCTAATTAACAAAACGCGAAAATCCTATGAAAGTGCCTAAAATCCTAAATACTAAAAGTGCCTAACCCCTAGGGCACCCTATAAAAGTGCCTAAACTTCAGGGTACCCTATAAAAATGCCTAAACCCCTAGGGCACCCTATGAAAGTGCCTAAATCGCTAAAACCCTATAATAGGAAAGTGCACCCTAAAATTCCTATGAAAGTGCCTAAACCTAAACTTTAGCGCTCTATGAAAGTGACTAAACCTAAACCCTAAGGTATCTTAAACCCTAGGGTATTCTAAAACCTAAAATCTTAAGATACCCTAAAACCCTAGGGTACTCTAAAATCCTAGGGTACCCTAAGATTTTAGGATACCCAAGGGTACTAGGGTACCCATTAGGGTACCATAAAACCCTAGCATGCCCTAAAACCCGAGGGTGACACTTCCATTAATGGTAAATGTATTTTTGTAAAAGTGGATTTAGTGGTAATTAAGTATTTCATCTATCCTTAATGGGAATTAAGTGTCACTTTTCTGTACTTAGAGGTAATTTTCTCCATTTATTATGCCAAAACAAGATGATTTTGGGAAGGAAGGCCGCTGTGGAGCAAAACACTTTTATATGTTTTTTTTTTTTGGCTCCTGACATTTTAACTGCCATTGATTGTTTTATGATAACTTGGGGTGATAATATACCCGGTATATAGACAGCTACACATAAATAAATAAAGTGTGATTTTCGTTAAAAAAAAGTACAACCTCCGTCCCAAAATAAATGTCTGGTCCGTAAAACGAGGACATACGTTATCTACAAGAAAGAATTCCAACTTTTTTCATAAATTAAACAAAACTCAAGGATATCTAATAAATTGTTGAATTTTTTTTTGTATTATTTACAAGTTCTCGTTTTGCGGACCGAACATTTATTTTGGGACGAAGGTAGTATCTTGTTGATGGACATATCCTATAAGAAAATTCCACACAAGTGGGCAGCGAAAATTGTCTCTTAAATTAGTTGAAATGCGTATAAACTGACCCAAATGCACATGAGTATCGAATTAAGAACACATATATATGGTCTCTTAATTACTACAGTATATTTTTACCTTGGCAATTCACAGGCTGTGGGTTTCCATCTGTACTTGAGATAGAGCTTATCCGGCCGTCCATTTCCTTGGCAGTCAAACTGTTGCTCGATGAACAGACACGTGGATGAGTTATAGAGAGGGTACGTGTCATCATAGACCCAATTTCCTTGGAACAACTCACAGCCGTTTGATCTTGCTAATTGTGCTCCTGGTCTTCTAGCCTTGTTCAGCTGCTCTACTAGTATCACACAAGATGATAGCTCAAAATGTGATACCACAAACTGGAAAAGGAAATATGCAAAATAGCAAAAGATGCGAAACCCATGTCCCATTTTGTGCATGAGATATGCATGCGGTGAGAACTATAAAATAAAACTTATTTATATGAGAGAGAGAGAGAGAGAGAGAGAGAGAGAGAGAGAGGAGTCTTATATAATGCGCAAGTTGTTTGGATTTGTACAAGGATTGCATGCCTTGAAATCTGACATTTTCCATTTGGGCAAATTTTAGTAGGGTTTGACTTTGGTCCTAAATGTAATTTCCTCGAACTATGGTGACCAATGATGTAATCTACCATTTTACCCCTATTCTATAAGCTTTGTTTGGGCTCCTTTCTGATTTGGGACGTAAAGCCGAGTTCTTGTAGCATTCATTTGTTTCCTCATTATTGCACTTGAATTTGTTGTAAATTTCCTACTCTCCCTTCTAAGGGAAGTCTTGATTTTTCGCTCTTATGCTGTTTGGTAAAACAATTAAAGAAATGGTAAGGAAGTGATTTCCATTTTACACATGTCGGCAAGTTTATTGCAAGAGCTTTGATGAGCTAATGACAATATTCCGGATAACTTGGGGGTTCGGACCAACTTACACACAACTCGACTAATTCTGAGAGATTAATTTCACCGCTCCATGCTGAGGTTCCAATTAAAGCCAATGCATATACAGCTCCGTATAGATTTATCCCAGAGGAGTTGATAGCACCTGAAAGATTTTGAACTTGAGACCCTAGGTGGAAGCAAACTCCTAAATTTCAAACTTTTGTTTTGATTGGAAAAAAAATTAAGGTTTCCATTATCACTAATGATACATTAAAATACCATGTAATAACACAACAAGAGGAGTCATGCATTGAGGTAGCCGTGAAGGCTAGAGCTCGCTATAACTTAACCTATATTCTCGCCTCACATTTTTAGATAAGAACATCCATTGGCTAAATTTCAAGGCTTAACCACTAGGCTAACTCTTGAGAAGTTATGAGCTAACGACAATATGTAATACATGTATGTACGAGTTATTATTCACCTTTACCGTCACACATCATGTATATGCATGTATGGCCTCATTTGATTGTGTGCTTGTATTGTAAAGAGAGTTAAATGCACTACACAGCAACGCCCCATCAAAACCAACAATTTTCTGTTAAGCAATGTTTCTATTACGCAAGCAAGTGGAATGGTAGCTTAGACTTTGAGGTAACCACATGTATTTTCATGCATTTCACAAGGGTTTAAACTTCACCAGGGACGAAACTAGAGTTTTTTTTAAGGGAAAATTTCAAAATGACATCCGAACTTTGCACCAAATGTCATAGAGACACCTGAACTTAAGTTTATTTCAATTAAACACCTGTACTAACAAAATCCCTAAATTTAGACACCTGAACTTAAGTTTATTAAACACATGTACTAACAAAATCCCCAAATTTAGACCCCCGCTGTTATACTCCGTCCCAAAAATTGCTGACATGGCATCTCCAACCCGTTTAAGTTGCCTCCTTGCACTTGTTTCTAACAAGGGATGATGCACTCAAGCGAAACCCATAGGCAGACTTCAGGTCTAGGGTTGAAGCAAGGGAGATGGTGGAACAATACGTAGACTTCTGGAGAGAGAAATGGAGGGAAATTAATTAGGTTAAGGTCATTTTTCCTCCAAACCATGTTTTTTTGCCCAAACTCAGTTCTTCTTTCTGCTCGGCATACTTCTAATGATGGGTTTCGCTTGGGTGCATCGTCCCCTGTTGGAAACATGTGCAATGGGCAACTTAAACGGGTTGGAGATGCCATATCAGCAATTTTTGGGACGGCAGGAGTCTAAATGTGGGGATTTTGTTAGTACAGGTGTTTAATTGAAATAAACTTAAGTTTTGGTGTCTTTGTGACATTTGGTACAAAGTGCAGGTGCCATTTTGAAATTTTCCCTTTTTTTTTTTATATGGGGAGACCATAATAGCAACAAGTTTTTTAGGTTTTATTATTGTGTTTTCCTATTTAGTTTGTACATGGGGAAAACCAGGGACGGAACTAGACATGTTAGAATAATATTAGGAATATTATGTTACCAAGTTTTCTAAATTTTATTATTGTGTTTCATGTTTAGTTTAGGATATTATTTATATTTCCTTATTGTGCCTGATTGCCTCTTTTTTCTTATTTGCTTACAAGTCTTCTAGCCTGTATAAAAGGCATGTTACACAATCAATAATACATCGTTCAATGAAAATTTCAATAATACTAAATTCTTTGATGTAGGAATATAATATAAATAATTTCTGCATAAATGTTATTTTCAACTGGGTCAAGGAGACGGACAACTGTGATCACAAAAGTTGGCTCACGATAAGCCCACAATGGCCCATGTCTGGTACATCTGCAACTTGAGAGTTGTAACTGTCAATATTTGAAGTTATTATCCAGTGGTATTAGGGCACACCAACACCTCACAACACCACACATTTCTATATCACAAGAGATGTTGAGAGGTGTACGACAACCAATTGGCAGTGCTATAAGACCATCCAATAATTTTTTTTCTAGAATTTGACACCCATATATGTAACGACCCACACAATAATTTATCCAGCTGAACGTAGCTCTCAAAAGTTAGCTTCAGATTATATAGTAGTTGCTCGCAAATCTTTATATATTACAACAACTTTTCATTATCTGCTTCCTCATATATTTAAAAACCACACATTGTGTTACATGCTCAACATTCAATTTATTCAAGTGATCAAACCTGTGTAATTAACACCGGTGAGAAAGTAAAAATTATGCATGCTGCAACACAAACACCTGTGTACATTATTTGCAGAAGCACTATGCATTCATCAGTTGTAAAGGTACCCAAAACAAACAAATCCCGAGAGATAAAATTGTAGAAGGAAAACGTACGACGTGAAAAACCCCGATAAGGCCAACATGCACCACCTATCTAATCTCTGTCTCCCAAATGTCTGAATCTCAATTGAGAAGGTACGCAGAAGTGAAGAAGCAGTGCAGGGTCCATCAGTACTCCGATGTACTCTGCATTTGGCCATCACTTGTATCACTATCAAAGCTTTTTGGAAGCATAATCATCATTGCCTTCAGGTTCATCTCCTCATAGGAGGCATCCGAATCTGGAACCAACGATGACTCGGGGACAGTTCTTGCTTCAAGCATGCTGACAACCGAAGACATAGCAGGCCTAACTGCTGGTGACGTGTTGGTGCACAGAAGAGCTACATTCATCATCACCGTTGCCTCTATTTTTTGTAGTCTGAACCCAACCTTGGATCCACTAGCTCCATCAAATTCCCTTTCTCCTTCAAGACCAGTGCCTACCGAGAAACACCTTCCCTATGTTAGAACTCGAGTACCTAATGTGCACGGGTTTTTACTTGAAGAAGCTTCGTTTCAACGGAGGTAAAAAACATGATGGTACTGTATCACTAACAAGAAGGTAGACATTACTGCTATGACGCACGGACAGTATGTGGCATATCTCTTTCCTTTTCCCCAATTATTTACCGTAGGACATAGCTCGGACATGTGTGTCATGTGCTAGTGAAAACACACAGGACAAATCTGAAGACAAGTAGAAACGCCGTTGATTATATATACGTATGCTCATAACAGAGCTCCAACAATAACTTTGAGGTTCGTTGATGAGGTTAACAGGACTTAGTGGGAACTTAATCAACAAGGGGGCTCTGAGGCTATCCATGGCCCTGAAGTCCAAACCCCGCCCCTTGTGGGACTCGAACCTTGGTCTCCACGAAGGGGGGACATGAGCAAACCATCGCACCAAGCATAGTTTCTCTATTTTGGGTGGTTTATGCATGTTCAATTCATTAATGTGTTCGCCGTATCCCTGTGTTCGTTTCCGAACCCAGTTGTTCAAAAAATATATCCATTTCAGTGTGCTCCCCATCTGCATGTACGAGTCCTATGTCTGTGTCTGTGCCTTTAAGCATCACTATTACTTTCCAATTTTTTTTTCCCCGGTAAGTCTATTACTTTCCAACTTGTTTAAGAAGGTTTCAAGTTATGTTATTTGATAAGAGGTGTGTCGGAGTTTTTCTCATATCGGTCAATTGTTTCCTCCAAAACTAGTATATGGGCCTGGACGGCCTATCCAGTAAATGCCAATTATTTTGAGTTGGACGCTTTAACATGGTGTATAGCCTTTCTCCCCAAGCAGAGCAGCAAAATGAGTAAAGACTTAAATCATGTTCCAACAATTTGATATTTGTATCAGTCTCATGATAGAGTCTCGATTCCTACATCGTGGTTATATGTCGACAGGAGATGTAGATATATCATGGAGCAAAAATGCAAGATTAGAAATAGATGGATCAACTTATCCAATCAAGAAGACATAAACAGTCCTCTTGTATTGTGTAACCAGTGATGCTTCTCCCACTAACAATCTCTAATGTGACTATTCCGAAGCTATAAAAGTCTGCTTTTTCAGTCAAGTAACCACGCATAGCATATTCAAGTGCCATATATCCGCTGCATGTAAGCAATTGTCACATAAAATTTTCTATGTGCATGACTTATAGTCCGATACATTATATTGTTATCTATAGGGAATATCATAAAATCGATCGGAGCCTTATCTCACTAGAGGTTACTAGTGTTTATGGTCAACACACCTATTAACTACTATAGCTGGGGGGATAACTCTTTTTATCAGCAACAAAAAACAAAAAGTATGGAAGTAAGAATATATGAAGAAACTATATATAACAAAAATATAGCATGGACTTTGAATGAAGCTTGGGGACTCACTAGGTTCCAGCAATTCTGGTGCTGATGTGGGTATTGTCCTTTTCATCAAGTTTGGTCAGACCAAAATCAGAAATCTTTGCGTTAAGATTTTTGTCAAGCAGCACATTAGTGGCCTTGATATCTCTGTGGACAATCTTAAGTCTTGCTTCTTCATGGAGATAAACCAAACCTCTAGCTATGCCAATGCAGATCTTGTACTTTGTCAACCAATCCAATTGCAACTGGCATCCTTCTGGGCCTTTAAATCACCAAATAAACACGCATACAGACATACTAGTCAGCTAAAAGTCGGAACTTTGGGAGAATTTCCATTTCAACTATTTAAGGGGCCTAAAAAGGTTGCAAGTCCCAGACTCCCAAAAAGGAATTGATGAAGAGTGACAAAGCGAGTTGTGTGATGCGGAATGTTAATGTCCTAGTCGCCGGAGTTTTCCTTTTATTTCCATTAGGCTAAGTGTTTGCTTTTATTTCCATTATGGTTATGAGTCTATGAATAAGATGTTCAACAATGTTAGACATGATTAATGAGAATTTGAGAAGTAGGGTTTTGACCGTAGTGTGGGCCTCTCTCCCCTTCTCTCTCTTTCTTGTCTGCCATCATTGTGCATACGAAATATCTGTGTGCGTGGATGCTATTCTATGGAAGGCAATTAAAAATAAGGTTGTAAAATTTACCAAACAAAGCACGAGCAAGACTATTGTTTTCCATGTACTCGTATACCAGCAACAATTGATTTCCTTCAATACAACATCCATATAGCTTTACAAGATGAGAGTGCTGCAGAGCAGAAATCAATCCTATTTCATTCACAAACTCCCGATTTCCTTGCTTCGATTTGGAAGACAGCTGCTTCACAGCAATTACAGTACCATCTGATTGAAGTGCCTACAGTTTTCATATTAGACAGAGAATGCATTACGATAGGTGGATGTGATGATGAATCTGGGGAGAGCAACTTGCATGTAGAATACCTTATATACAGAACCGAAACCCCCTTCTCCGACCTTATTAGCTTCATCAAAATTATTTGTGGCAGCTTTAATTTGCCTCAAGGTAAATGAACCAGTCTGCAAGTCTAGACCCTTCAGATATGTGGAAGAAGCCAAAAAAGGTAAGTGGCGTTCATATGACAAGAAAAATGACAAGCAATTATCTTGATGAACTGATTGCTAGTGAAACTGCTAAATGATTTGATATCTGAACAATACTATCATTTAACAAGTTTAGATGCATGAAGACATTAATGTAAATTACATAATGGTGAAGGGACAAAAGATTTGAATAAATAACGAGAAGTATGTAATAAATTAGAAAGATTAAAATTGACATGGTCAGAAAATAGCTATTTAGCACCATTTTAAGGTATACAAATACCTTGTTCCATGTTGTTTTTGCGATTTAGAAAGCCTCTCCACCAAAAAGTACCAAGAAGCAGGATGATAGCAAAGGCTACTGCAGCCACGATCCCAACCACAACGCCTGCAGATATTCTTTTTGTATGTTTTGGTGGAGGTACATAATCTGCATGGAGGAGGGAAAAAATAAACACAGCGGCAATGATATTAGTGGTCTTGACTTAGCACAATGGCAAGCACTATTTGTCACAAAAAAATTGAATCAAGGCTTTCAGATTTCTCCATACAACCTCTCCTAGACCTTACAGGTGCAGGAGCTTTGTGATTGGGATGACCGATAATATGATACTGTTAATTAAGGTGATAAACAGCTTAATGAGCACAAATTTACTACTACCGATAATAAATTTAATTCTAGGAGAAGTGAGTTACTTCACACATGCACCCTTAATATGTTCCTATGCATTTTGAAAGACGTATGAAACCTTTTAGCCAGCAATCTATTAACACAAAGTTGCGTTTGCTAATGAGATGCCTTGAAAGTTGAAACTAAGGTACCCAAATTAATGCCTAATTTTGAGTTGTTTGGTTAAACAGTCCATTGAAACAGTATCAGCCAAAGGATAAAAGCATATCCATTTGTCTAATGAATGTGAAACAATCTCTGTTTGTGTCATGGTTAGTTATCTACTTCTACAGACTACAGCCTAGCTATGAAAATGAGATCAACAAAAAAAGCGTTCCATTATGTTCATGGAAATTCATAGTGAAACATGAGTAATTACCATCAGCTGACAATTTTACCCTTGACTAGAGTTTATCTCTTAACATCCCAAAGTTTGGGAACAAAGAGAGCAAAAAGGTCAAGGGAACATTTCATACGATATTATATATGAATAATTCAACATGGTTCCCCATAAGTCTGCCATGAAAAAAGACTTACTTTCCTTAATTCATCTCCTTAATGTCAATAACCCAGCCCGAAAGACTCTTGCTTTGGACCGTTTCTCCCATTAGACGGGACATCCTTGAAGCCAAAAATGCTTTGTAAACACTTTAGAGATTGAAATCTCAGTTTAGGAGGGTACCTTAGCCTTCATGCCCTCGATCAAACTATCAACTGACCGACTGGATGGACTAACAGAAAAAGAGTAGCCTACGCTGGCTGGACCACTGGACATACCTACATACGGACTACAAACAGACAGATACAAATTCTGCCCTCCAGCTATTACACATGACCTGAGGAAGGAAAAAAGGAAACTCAGTCCTTAAGTATTAGGCAGGCTGAGCAGCTGATAGGATTGACTCGTGAACTGGATGAGACCATTCACTCACGGAAGACTTGCTAGATATCGCTCCTTCCAAGTGATCCTTTTTCATAGGAATTCCCCCATCAGATCAGGGGATTAAAAATTGCAAATACACTTTCTGTCCCAAACATTATCCCAAGAAATCACAAAGAAACTTGAAGTTCAAAGGAGTTCTATTTAGCTTACCTGGGTTTTGTACAGAAATAGCTACAATGAGAGGACCATAAACTCCTCTTTCAGGGAGACCAGTTGTCCCTTTTCCGGCCCAATATAAGCGGAGCTCTAGTGTACCATCTGTCACATTTGTAGCATATGTTTCTACGATTCCCTTACCAATGCCTCCTGCTGCATCCACAATGTCAAATTCCTTCTCCACCCGCTTTCCCTACAACAATTTTGTTATGAGATCATATGTTGTTTTGTTGAGCTTTCTTGATTTTTAAAAACTATTGAATTTGCATCCATGAGAGCCGAGAGGTGAAATACTCCCTCTGTCCCTCAGTTTTAGACCTTTATTCCAATTTGGAATTATTTAAAAGGGATTTGCTGGAATCAATGCTACAAAATTTGAACTCAATTACACTAATCGCATGCTCCCTTAAAAAGTTGCATCTCACAAAACGGACTAGCAGAATGGGATAGAGGGAGTACTAGATTGCATGCAAATTGAATTTGCAACAAAAAAATCCACATAATTAGAATGAACCAATTGGGTTCCGGAAGCATGATTCGGCTTTGATTTGCTGCTTCGCTAAGTCAGTCAGGGGCCCGGGGGCAGCGGGGAAGTGCCCCCAAAACCTAGACAGAGACATTACGGTAATTGGTGATATAAAATCCGAGGACATATTACGTACTATACGCAGCCAATGTAAATAGTATATTCATTCAATCGACAAATAGTGAAAACTAGAGAGCTGTGGATATACCCAATTTCCCCATGGGAGAATCACGCAAAATTTTTGCATCGCACTTTTCTGTTTATGATCTTTGCTTGATTCTTCATGCGATGTTGTGTGTTTTTGTGTGTGTGTGTGTTCGGTCGATTGCACAAGAGAACCCACTCACTAATCGGTACCTATTCTGCAATAATGAACCGAGAAAAGGAGGGGGGAATAATAGAAAATGAAACTTACTTAAATGTAAATGTCAAATATACGTCTTCCAAGGCTGCTATAGCTTTTGCTATCCTTGAACATAATTTCTGCAAAGTGAAGGTTTATGTTGTAGTTTCCATTTATTAGGCAGAACCCATAGTACGCCAGTGATATGGGCGAAATCCATGCATCCATGTACAACTCAGAATTTTTTACAGAGAGTATTGATGAATTTGTCCAAGTAAAAGAATTTTGAGAGCGACCACTGTCCATGAAATGGCCAGTGCTACTAAACCACTAGTTGGTTCTACTTGGGTAGAACTTTGAAGGCCCACCTTGATCTCCATCATCTTCATATGTTATATTTCTATTAAGAGATACTTCTTTACCACCGCAATTTATGTGGAATGACGACCATTCTGATAAAACATAACAAGATCATGGCAACTGTTTAATAGACAACACAAAACTTACTAAAGAGAGGCTTTGCCCATATTGAACAACAAAGGTTCTTCTACACTCCAAGTTCAATAACTGTGTTTGACAAAATCGCTATAATTTACATAGAGGTTTCTAGTTTTTGAGACTTATCATGGAAGCTCCTAGCACATTACGTAAACAACGCAAGCACATCATAATAGAAACCATATCTATACGGTCGCCGGCGAGAAGAGGGTTACCTTTGGAGGCTTGAAATGTTCCAGCCTAGCTTTCTTCAGAAAGAACGAACAAGTAGAGAGAGAGAGAGAGAGAGAGAGAGAGAGAGAAGTAATGCTTGTGATGGATATTTTCTTTTCATTTCAAGAATCAAAATATCCGAGAACAATATAACAAGATTGTAGCTGTGTAAAAATGTGGTATAATTGTATTTAAGATATTTCTAGGACTTTAGCTTCTATAATAGGCATATTTGGTTACACGCTTGGTAAGTTTCAATCAAGGTCTGCATTTCATATACATAAATAGGATACAAAAAATGTAGTCCATTTCAATGTCCATAGCGTCGAAAGTTGGGTGCATGTCCCATTTCTACTCCTATGCTAGTTACGTCTTTCTTTATAGTGCAAATGATAGCATGAATTACCAAGAGCGATGACATCAAAATAGCAGTCTACAGAATAAAAATATTTTAACTTACCTTGATTGCAGCGAAAGCCTCTCAAGCTCAAACAAGGGACATTTCCACTGGAAAAACAATATGAGATTGAATTATCAACATTATACCTTGTACTTTTAGGAGAGATGCAAACAGGAAATAAACTATAGTGATAATACTTACCCCCCTAAAAACTTGTAGTGACAATGAAACAGATTGTGCAAGAAATAGAAATACCATGATCAATGTTTAGGAACTTACGACAAATTACCCTTTGAAGAGCTTCCAAACAAGTTCCTGTAGTGAAATGGAGAAAGTGAAGACCTCACAGAAGATTTTTATCTCATTTCAATGATTGAGTCATAAGATCTTACGTACTCCCCAGTTGGCAATCTTGGGACGACCCCAAGTCAAAGTTGTTATATGAAAGATCACTGTATGAAGAATTCACACCGTGATTTACCCATTAGTTGAATGTCACAAAAGATAGGAATATGTTCATACATTTCAGCAGATAACATAATTGGAACAAAAGCAATAGCTTGGCCTCCTAATCAAGTAATTTTGTTCAGAGTATTTCCTCAGCAACAATATCAGCCTTCCGGATAGAAAAATGATAAACATCAAAGTGTTGACTTCCCATTCAATTTATCTAGCGTACTAGAATTGTTTACCCAGCCATGTCAATTAATCACTTGAAATCTTCATTAATTTATGCACCACCCTAATACAATAAAGGGCTGTATTATTGTATTTCTGTCAGTGCCTTCTAACATTTCGATGCCCATTTCAGCTTCTGCTATAGATAAATATGCAAATGAGAACGGCTATCCAAAAATGCATTTAAGATATTCTCAAGAGAACTAAAGCTTAATTAGAAACTAGGAATGCAAAGAAAACTAATATGTAATTTACAGAGTGACAACAGGAGAATTGAATATTGCATAACATAGACACAATAAAAAGTTGTTTAGGAAGCTAAATTACATGTTTTTTGAAGTTTGCAGCATCCAACTAGGCACAGGTCCACTTAGCAAGTTCCCAGTTAAATACCTACAACAATGAAAAACAGTCTCACTGGTTTACTTTGGCTATGTGCTTTTTCACATGCATACAAGAGCACGAGTTGGCAAAAAAATAAGTCATTAATCAAACAATTATCTATGTTAACAATGCAAGCGTTTTGAACGCGAACACTTGATACATGTATTTTGGCTTACTATCTCGTTGAATTTGGCTCCAAGTTTGGCATTGCAAGCCCGAATCCTACTTTTGGCCATGGATACTAAGCTTAAAAACATATTAAGCATGATCAATTTATAAGACAGTCGAGAATCGTCAATAGTTGAAAACTAACTTCTTCTTGATCAAGTACGGAATTGATACTTCCCTTGAAATTATCTGCCATAAAACAAGTGTCCTCCTCATCGAAGACAATATAAAATAAACCTAATTTAGCCTCAAAAGCGACTCTATGTTTGTTGTACACGCAAAATAGGAGAGTCCCTTTCTTTTCTTCTCTATTGCAGACAAAAGTTAGTATTATGAGATTCTAGCTCTTCTGGAGGCTCACAAAGCACCTAATTATCTACTTCTTGATTCTCTTGTTATAGGTGTTGACTAGTTGGATAAATAAGGGTGCATGGTTACTTTGGGCCGCTATCCATTTCTCTAATTCAATTTGCAACGGGGACAGATAAAATTGTACGATCATTTTCAAATGTTACCAATTGGCCAATAAAATAAAGAATACAGAAAGTATATAAGATGTTGGTATCCATACATCATATCTATTGTTGATCGTAGACTTTCGAAATTGTTTGGAATGTTTCCACTCAGGTTGTTAAAGCTCAAGTCTCTGCAAGAAAAATAACATGTTAAGAATCAAAATGATTTCAGTTCTCACAAAGCTGGCATATGTTTCAAACTCTTCCAAGCTCCAAAGCTGGCATATGTTTCAATTCTCACAAAGGTGGCATACTGTAGTCATCTTCAACCACAGTTGCGTCCATTATTTCACTTGGTAGTTTATAAAAGGGTAAATTTCACTTACCGCCCGAGAGGTCTCTGGCAAATACAGAAACCTCTCCTTGCGTTTTTTAAATTGCACTTACCTCCCCTGTCACTCTTGTCGGGTAACTTCTGTTAACGGAAACTATTATTTTACCCCTTCAGTGACCGTCCATGAGGTTTGTAATAATAATAGATACCTCTCGTGGAAAAAAAAATTCTTTTCTTTTGTAATTTCTTACACTTTTTATTTTTTTATTCACTAACAAGTCAAGGAAAGTGATTGAATATTAAATTAACATGTTATCAACTCTTATAACTAGACCCACACGTGATTTATAATTGTAAGAAGAACTTTTTAAATAGGTTTTAGATATTTAATAACTTAAACAACACATTAAGACATCTATATTAGTGCAAATTAAAAAATTACGCACAAGAGTATTTTTATTTTTATCTGAAATATGTTTCTCCCTTGTCTCATTTCCTTCAACCGTGGCATTTAAATTGGTGATAAAAATGAACGAGTTTTGCTTTTTTTCTTAGTTGAATCTATAAATCACACAACATTAAAATGAATGAGGGTTGTTTCTCCCATGTTTTTTTCTATTCTTACATATGTGTAAAACTCTTTTGAGAAATTGTGATTGGGGGACATTAGTGCGTTGTGTTTGGTTGAGAGTTTAGTTTAGTTTAATTTTAGTAGTAGGTAGAGAGAGAAATAAAGTAATAATTGAAAATAGGGGTAATGATTGGAGAGAGATAAAGAGAGAAATGAAATTAATAATTAAAAATATAGGGTAATAATTGGAGAAATATATAGGGTAATGATTGGAAACAAAACTAAAACTAAGTTAAGAACCGAACTAACTGGTTCACCATTGGATCATTTCATTGATTGTGTTGTCATGTTTTGATGCAAATGTGTGGTAGATGCGAGCAGAGAGCAATGTGTGGTAGGTGTGGGAAGAGAGTTTCTCTGCTGCTACCGTGCACTTGCTTTCATCTCATGTCCCTTTGCGCTTCCACTTAACACGTGTCCGAAAAATCTAAACTTCGACATTCTCTCTCTCTCATACGGAGTATTTCTGTTCTGAAAATCCATGGCGCCATTGACGAGTTTTCCGTCGATCTGTCCATTATTGGGAAACGAATTGAAAAAATGTCCATGTTCTGAAATGGATTTTTAGCTCAATTCGATATCAATAATGGATTTTTTAACAATTCAGAATACGTACAGTTTCTACGAATGCTAAAATAACTCTTACAATGTCCGATTGATCTAATTTTTTACAAGAATTCATAAAAAAATATTTTAGGAATAATTTGCGATTTAAATCAATTTTGTGTAATCCGAAATAAACTCCACAAAATCATGCCCATTTATTCGAACCAAATAGAGGGCCATGCAGGGGTTAAGGTGTGTAGTTTACCATTATAGCGAATCTTAATTTTCTGCTTCTTTTTTTAGCTTACTTTTACAGTGCATCTTGAATATGCGTGATGTGCTTCTTTCTTTCTTTCTTTTTTTTTTTTTTTTACTCAAAACACATTTTGAACGTGCGCAATTTACATCACTCATTTTGATAATGCATGAAGATGGCCTATTCAAATTTTCGTACATCCCCGGAATTTTTGGAGATTTAAGGGGTTATGCATTTGTAAGGCTTTGATTATACATATCACTGGTCTTGGTTATGCTTGTAATGGTCCAGTTATGCCAAAAATTAGGGTCTCTTCAAAATGACCGAGGACACCGTAGTTTTTCCCGTGTCTTTATGCCTATTTGTTTTTGTTATGCCTTTTTTGTTTTTTGTTATACTATTGTTATACCCTTTAATGCAAATGTTATACTCATCTTTATGCCCTCTGGATTTTTTTATGTCCGTTCTTTGGTATTTGTTATGCCTTTTACTGTTTTGTTACACTAAAGGTGGATGACTTGTTCCTATGACCGGTCATATTTGGTTAAATCTTGCATATGTGGCGTCATCTCAATCGTCTAATCGGAGGATACTGTGTCTCCCAGACATGTGAGGGATACCGAAGGTTTCACGCACGTTCTTAGATAACTAATTTATGAGGGACCCAGACATGGTAAGTATTATATGTAAAATGAAAATTCGTTAAAAATTATAGATTTTTCCAAATTGGGAGTGGCAAAGGCCCCCCAATAGACAAACAGTAAATACCTCTGTGAACTTCACTAACTACAACTAAGAATATTGAGGAAAGTTATCAAACCTTAGTTCCAACACAAGTATCAACGACTCCTGCAATACACTACTACTTCAAAAGACCCATTACTCACTAAACCCTTACTATTGAGTCCATGATTTTCTATAAAGACATTTCAACAGCTATAAATACATGCTACATTGGATCTTGGGGCCAAAGTGGCCTCTTAAGTATGACCAACAATATTAAGCCACTCCTGGTGTTGGTGATGTTCTCAATTGCTTTTCTTGCTACAACTTTGTAATTAGCAAGGGAGGTATAAAGCCTTGTAGAGCTGTAAAAGAAGAAAACAATAAGTACAACATCGTCTCGGCTCATCACCTGGTTGGCTACATGTAGGGTTGTAAATGAACCGAGCAGCTCGCAAGCTCGACTCAGTTTGGCTCGTTAAGGCTCGGCTCGACTCGGCTCGTTTAGTTAACGAGCCAAACTCGAGCTCGAGTATTCAGCTCGTTCAACAAAAGCTCGGCTCGTTAAGGGAGGCTCAACTCGATTAAAGATGCTCGTTTAGTAAATGGCTAAGCTCGGCTTGTTAAGGCTCGAGCCAAACTCGAGCTTGTCGAAGCTTAGCTCGGCTCATTTACACCCCTAGCTACATGGTTCCAATTCTGTCGATTACCTTATCCAGAGGCATCCAAATGCACTGTTCTAGCCACTCAATGAGTATGGAAAAGGATGCATGATGCAGAGGAATTAACAAAGAGATTAGTTACATACTAATCCAAACAAATGATAAACTCGAATCCATGAGAAAGAGAGACAAAGTCTGATTAATATTGATATAAAGCTGCTTACATAATGAGGTTACAGTCCTTTTCTAGAGAAAATGCAAGAATCATCTAATAAGGAATTACGATCTAAGAATTATTAACAAAACAAAACTTTCCTAATTAAGAAGGAAAAATAATCAAATTGAAGGCCTAAACGAAGGTATTAGGCCAAAATCCATCGTCAATCACGATATGGGTCGTGAGTCTAGACCGGAGCACAAAAATAAGTCAGCCGACCAAGTTTGGGCCTGATCTAAGCTCTTCCGAAATTGTCAAATCGGGTAAATTTGCAATATATATATTAAGCAACGTTTGGACTTTCAAGGCTTCGAGCGGTCCAATTGATCATGAAGTTTGAGCCCGATCCGAGCTCGTTCGAAATTTATCAAATCAAGTAAATTTGCAATATATTAAGCAACGTTTGGACTTCTGAGGCTTCGAGCGGTCCAATTAATCATGAAATTGGATATCCACGTGTTCTACATCAACTCTTATAATTAGACCCACACGTGATTTATAATTGTGAGAAGAATTTTTTAAATAGTTTTTAGATATTTAATAGCTTAAACAACATATTAAAACATCTATATCAATGCAAATTAAAAAGTTATGAATGAGAGTATTTTTATTTTTATCTATAATGTGTTTCTCCCTTGTCTCATTTTCTTCAACCGTGGCAACTATATTGGTGATAAAAATGAACGAGTGCTATTTTTATTTCTTAGATGAATCTTACAAACGAGTGTCGTATAAATCTCACAAGATTAAAATGAACGAGTCTTGTTTCTCCCCTGTTTTTTTCTATTCTTACGTATGTATAAAAGTCTTTTAAGAAATTGTGATTGGCGGCATTAATGTCTTTTAAATTGAGTTTAGAAGGGCATTCATGTCAAACCATCATTCTAAAAGGGTAAAATGGGTAAAAAGAATAGGTTTCGTTGGTGACGTTAGCGATTTCCGGTACTTAGTAACAGTCTCCTAACGGCATGGGGGAATTTGCAAGCGACAACTACAACAAAGGGTAGGTCAATGCAATTTCAAAAATGTCAGGGGGATTTCTATATTTTTCAAAAACCTCAGGGGAGAGGTAAGTGAAATCTACCCATTATAAAAGTATTGTGCACAAACGAGTGAGATGAACTCTTATCTATCAATGGCCTGTTTATGAACTTCCGAGAGATTCGAAGATACAAACAATTCTCCGCAACACTATCAGGCGAAGGGCCTTAAAGAGAAGCTACCAGTTATATATGCAAATAAAAAAGTGGAAAAGGCTTATATTTACTAACAATAGCTCCAAGTTTTTCATTGTTCCAAGGTATTCAGGCAACGTTCCATTAATATTGCAACTCCTCAAAATCCTGCGACACAATCAAACCATACCACTTCAAATAAGCTACAAACTAGTATAGAAACTTTTATGTATACCAGGGATACCAACACCATTGGTATCCCGTTCACATTAGGATAATTGGCTCCGTTCATGTTGTAGAGTTCGGCGAAAACGTAAATCATACCAAAAATCGTGTTCATGGGACTTTTAGAAGATATATTATCGGCACATGTGAAAATTGCAAAGAAAACAAAATTGGGTTCCGATTCAGTGTGTTTTTGGACCCAGTTTTGCTTTTCTTCAATTTTTACGTGTGCCGATCATGTATCTAGTAAAGTTCAATGAACATGATTTTTGGTAAGATTAAAGTTCTTGCCGAACTCTACAAAATGAACAGAGCCAATCAACCAAGTTTGATCGGGAAATGGCCAAAAAATTAGAAACAGACCGGAGGGGATATCAACACCCTTGGTATCCCTGGTATACATAAAAGTTTCTCCCTTTTAAAAGGGTTCCAAAGAAGGAATCAACTTACAGTGTCTTCAGGCTTTTCAAATTATCAAGGGGGGGAAAAGTTTTTGGGGAACCATTTAAATCACTGATTCTCCTGCATTTAAAAGAGAAAATATGATCAACCATACAATATTGTGGCATGCATAAAAGCCATGGGATCAGAGGGTTCTGCTTTCACTCACAAGTAAGATAAATTTGTTAAAAGACCAATGCCAGGAGGAATTGGTCCATCCAAACCACTACCCACAATCACTCTGCATACATTAGGATTGAAACAGAAACATGGTCAAGTAAATTTTCTAAAGCTAAACCACCATTGAATAAATCAAATCAGGTCAAACACTTACAATTTGTTGAGATTTGCCCAATTTTTGATGAAATCTGGTATCTTTCCCGTAAAGTAGTTGCCACCGATCCGACTACATTATACTAAAGAATTAATTGAAAGTTCAAAGGAATTTCAAAAGCCGTTCCTAATTTAAGAATTCCAAATTGCGGATTGAAAGAAAATGAACTTACAAGTCTTGCAAAGTGGTCAGCCTTGCGAGTTCTTCCGGAAGTTCGCCAATAAAACTGTTTGAAGTCAAATGCCTTCAACAATAAAATGCAGCCAATCAGTGATCAATTGTTCTCAAAAATCTAGCGCCAATTTACATTTTCTCTAGTAGCCTATATAACGTGGAATCTCAAAGTAATTTCCCATGTCGGTCAAACTTTGGTAAGGGTGTAGGAGTGTATCCAACACTAGATCAGATCGGATCAATCCTCTAATTTTCATGATACTTTTCGAAATAGGAATTGCGTGTTGCTTTCTTTATACCATTTGATTTTAAGTACATTTCTCTATAACTTCCCAACTTATAATTGGGGAGACTAGATTACCATGCGTTATACATATAGAGGCTCCATTTGTCCCATATTGTTTCTCCATTTTCGACAGTTGAAAATCAAAAAAATAAATATAAGGTTTCAACAAGTTAATGCATTTTTGTGAGAAAAATTACAGAACCGTACTCACATAAGTACAATATTTGTTGATCAGATTGACGATCCGATCGAGTATCGAAAATAGACAATGTAAAAACAACATGGTACAAAGAGGGAGTAACTAAGAAAGACCTATTTCCCGTCCATACTAAAATGAACACATATCGTGATATCCTTAGACTTAAGCTTTAAAGTCTGAGGCTTAGACACACAATCACACCTGATATGGTGTAAAATAGTTAAAAGCTAAAGTTGTTAGAGGGAGGCGCATATGATAATAAATGTCAATAGTTTTTCATGTTTGGGATCACATGAAAAGATCATCCCTATAAAATGTGGCACTGCATCATTGGTGATTGCAAAATGGTCACGGACCCAATTGCAGTGGCACATCAGCACGTTGTATTATTGTTTGTATCCATTGGTGCATTCGTAGACTTTCTCATACAATATAATGTTTGTTCGAAGAGAATTGTTTCATTTTTGTTATTTTCCCATGGTGAAAGTACACGAAGACCCCCTTCAACTATCATTTTTTCCCATGGAGACCCCCTAACATTTAAAATTGTCCATACAGACCCCTCTCAACTATAACCATGAACCAATCAGCACTCTTTTGTCAAAATGATCTTTAAGATGAATTGATTAGTGTGGACAATTTTTATAGGTGAGGGGGTCCGTGTGGGCAATTTTTAGGGGTATATTCATCATTTCCTCTCATTCCATTAACAGAGTTAGCCAATTTTTTTATTTTATGTAGTTGACGGGGTTTGTATGGGCAGTTTTAAATGCTAGAGAGTCTCTATGAAAAAAATGATAGTTGACGGGGTCTCCGCGTACTTTCACCTTTTCTAATTGTTCCAAAGTCGTATTCGAATTCTGACAAGGTGTTCTTGCTCTGATACAGACTACTGAAAATGTTAGCCTAAGCAACTATATCCAACATATTTTATAAAAATAAAAATAAAACCAAAGCTAACATGCGTCTTACAGTTTCTCTAAGAGAGGGAGACTCCCAAGCTCTGGAGGAATGGGTCCTGACAGCTGATTGAACTCCACGGTTCTACAAAATTCAAAATTCATACCCTAAGCAACAAAATCAATCAATATTTCCACATCAATTTTCATGAATTGAAATGGGTGCACTGACGGCGGATTGTTTTAAATGGGACGGAAGAAAGTAAAAAGGGTTAAAAGGGATAAAAAGGATAATCGCTCACCACCCAAGTTAGAAAGCCAACGGGATACAAATATCACCACCTGAGGATTTAACTAGGGATATAGGGCGTGGGGATCGCTCACCACTCAAAGGAATCCACCTAAGAGATACAGAAACGATAAACGAGAAGATAATCTTCTCACTAGCCAAAGGCTATATTTTAATTCAACACACAACTTTTTTGATTTCATTCATAGCAACACAATTTATAGACAGCTTGGAACAACCCTCCAAGAATAGGAAAAGACACTTAACATTTTCAGGACACAAATTAAAAAGACTTGACCAAAGACTAATTGATATATGTGTTTGACTCTTGAAAACATAAAAGACACTTAGAAACATAACAATAACATAAAAACTTTCCTAGAGAAATTAAGGATGCCATGAGAAATGCAAAAGGCTGACTCGATACTTGTTACGAGAAAATAATTTAATATTGTTACGAAACTCCGTTGTCATGCGCAGATATTTTTAAAGAGCTGCAAGCGTGCTGATGTTTCCAAACTCTTTTGGGATCGGACCCGTTAATTGGTTTCCTAGGACGGAGCTGCAATTTGACAGATAAGGAAATAAGAACAAGAAAATCCTCAAGATACGATACATAAACATGTAAGTAGTCTCGGAGAGAGAGAGAGAGAGAGAGAGAGAGAGAGAGAGAGAGAGAGAGAGAGAGAGAGAGAAACTGGTGATACATACATAATGACAAGTTTCATGGAACCCCATTCTGGAGGGATTGTACCGCTGAGGTAGTTGCGAGTGAGATCAATGGTGGGAATAAAGAGTGCAAATGCTTGTCAAATAGGTAAAAGTCTTTGATGGGTTTAATGAAAGCTTAAAATGGAAGAAATGAGGGCAATTTGTTAGCAAATGCTCTCCTAATAAAAGGTTTTAGAGTTTCTTTACAATTTCCCACCTTTCCTCCCCCCCTCCGATAGGGAGAGGGCTGCAATGAGGGTGATAGGGAGTCTTGGGACGGAGGGAGGGAGAGGTAATAGCGCACAGAATCTAAGTTCATCATTTCAGGGCAGTAATGAAAATTCCTGCTAGATTTAAGGGACAATCATTGAAAGGCACGTTAGTGTTCTTTCTCCAATGTGAGGGGGGAAATTGTATTAAATCTAAATCTTGAGGGAGGTCAATGTAATTTACCCGAATTGAAAATATAAAAAATTAAGAAATTGAAAAGTAAAAAACTACCACCAAAAATTAAAAAAAATATCAGTAAAGACAAAAAAAATTACAAACAACTGTCATTAATGTAATAGCTCACTCGAATAATTACACTAAAAAAAATTTGACAGAAAACCATACTATATGACAAATTAATTCAGATCGTACCGTTTATTATAGGTTTGACATGGGTTACTTACATAGTTTGAAGGTGAGTGAGTTTCGTCAATTATGGTGGGAGCATGCCCGGAAGATCCTGTCCTTTCGATGCTCTGCATTTCACCAAGATTTGAGTTTGGTTGATTATTGAGCAGATAATTGTCTGTTGAAATTGGCTAATTTGTATTCTTTTTATCATTTTTTATATTTGATTTGGTTAATAATAGTAGGAATTAGCATAGAATTCGACAATGTTATCAATAGGGCTGGTAAACGAGCTGAGTTATTTGAAGTCGAGTTTGTTTCGTTAAAAGCTCGTTCAAGATTGATTTAATTCATAAACAGACATAAGCTTCAATTATTTTGAAAATTCTCTTTACTTTCGAAGAGGCCAGTACTCACCTCGTTGACTCATAATTTATAAAAAGATTAAATTACCCAAGATCGAATTACTTAAAGCTCATTCAAAATGAACGATTCTAAATATTTTTTAGAAAGGGAACTTAACGAGTTATAAAAATAAGTTCAAATACTAATAAAACTCGTTAAGTTTCCTCTGGTTTTGAGTCAAAGCGAGCTAAACCCTATAATTCAAACAAAAAATTGGAATCAACCGGATCTAAAAAAATTACGGTAATGGTTCATATTTATAAAACTTGATGAGAAGATCACTCATGCCCAAAATAAGTTTTGATCGAAGTTTGTTTGCTACATGAACAATCGTGTTTTTGTTGGAGCAAATTTGTGGTCGGAGTTTCAAACCAAATTTGCTACCCATTTTTTTCTTGCAAAAATGCCAGCAAAAGATATCCCCTCCAAATGACTTTTGGGGTGGCGATCTTCTCAACAAATTGAACCATTTTGGTCATTGTTTAGGTCCACAAAAGCTAAAGAGTTAAGAAGCATACTGAATCAAATGATCCCTCGCATGATTCCTTACGTGACGCAAAATAGGAGAGCAGTTTCTTTTGTAAGTCTTGCGTTTTTAATGTCTGTGCAAAAATAAAATTCAATGGATATTCGTATTTGTTGAAATGAGTCATATTTGTGACAAAAGAAATAGAATCGTCTATTTCTCCTCAAACAAATATAATTCGACCAAGTATTTGCCAATTCTCGATATTCTATATATATATATATATATATATATATATATATATATATATATATATTTGCATAGAATTGTTAAACACATCGAAGCTAACTCAATGAATGATTTGTATGATGAAATAAATTTAGACAGCGATGAGTCTCATTTTGATCACATAGGAATCATACGATGGATCATCATGATCTTTGTCCCGAGAATACTAGACTGGATCCACTTAGTGCAAGAAACAGCGAGAGAGAGAGAGAGAGAGACATGCGAGTAATGTGGCAGATGGTGTCACTGCAATTACAATTGACCGAATCCTCATAAACATATAGGTTGGGGTTATCGGTGGAAAAAGTACAGGGATCAGCACCCGCACTGAAATCCCAATCAGTCTTCCCCAATATCTCCCCAATTTCCTTCAATGCTTCCACTGTAAAAATATATTAAAAAATTGTGTTGAAAAAAACCCACAATTTATTGTCTGTTGATAATTTCCAGAACCAATTCACAAACAAAATAGCACCACACTAAATATCTGATATATAAACAAACATTATTTTCCTATCTTATTCATTTTTGCTGAATGGGTTTTTTTTTTCCAAGAAAAATGAACTAATTTCCAGAAAATTATGAAAAAAAATTATAAGTTTCAATAATCATCAACCAAACAAGTTTCCAAAAAGAAATTGGGTAGATAAATCTGCAAAACAGAGTGTAACAAAACAACGGAAAACTTTTCTTCTTTTGTTTAATTTACTTGGCGTATGAGGTTAAGAACAAAATTAAAGAAACGATATTTCTCGACGAAATCTAGTTTCTTCTTCTTTGCTTATTATCTAAAAGTTATGTTTGAAACTCGTAAAAGTCACACCAAAGAAAAGAAAGAAGAAAGAAATGGAATCTAAAACAGAGTAAACAAAAAGGGATATGGAAAACAATCAAGTAAAAGAAGGCTAGTGATTTTGTCACACCTTTTTTTGTTAATGTCACACCTTGTAAGTGTATTTTTTGATAAAAAATACACTTGCAGGGTGTGGCATTAACAAAAAAGGGTGTGGCAAAATCATTTCCCTAAAAGAAAGCTTAAATTTTGTAATCTCTCTCATGAATAAAAGAAATTAAGTTTGAATACCTTCATAAGGAGGAAGACGAGTGGCTCCAAAGGTAAAAGTTATGAAGAAAATGAATAATATTCCAATAGCGAATGGAGCGAAATTTCGTGGGAATATCCTCATCATGTTGTTCTGTACAGAGTGGAATGAGAGCTTTAGCTAGGATTGGACAGCGATTATATTTATATACTACTAGTATATATATTGGATCTTGTATACCTGACCCTACGGATGGAAGACTAGTCCTTCCGTACACCAGATTCACGAAGGCTTTAGAGCTGGACTGACTGAGGGAGAGAGAGATATTTCGAGGAAGGAAAATTCTAGGTACCGCCCACCTTGGGCATTCCATGTGCACGAGTTTCGTGGCCGACGTGACAGCCTTTTGCTTCAATGTCAGGCGGCTGGGACATTTCTTTTTTTGTTCCTAGCATTTTATTTTGGATGTTGATTTTATCACTTTCTTTTTGATTAACGTTACTTTCCTGTAAGTGTATTTTTAATGACATTAATAAAAAAAGGAGTGGTAAAATTATTTTCTTTTATTTTTTGAATTCTACTTTTTTTTTTTTGCCAAACTTCAATAATTAGGTTCTGTTAAGATTCTTATTTTTTAAATACTTATTTTTCACTTGACAAGACATGTCATTATCTTAATTTTTCGTTTTACGAGACAGGCCATTATCTCATATTATATTATCTTCTATTAAAAAATAAGCATTTATTTTAGTTAGTGAAACACATCCTAAATGATATCCTTTGTATTTAATCAAGAAATACTCACGATTTTAGATAACTCATGTCTCTTATCTAAATGAACTAAATTGTATTTTTAGTGGAAAAAAGTAATATTTGGACAGTAGTCTAGAGACCAAAACATATATTGCGAATTCTCTATTATAATGTTAGTATTTTTCAGTACGTCACAATTGCAGAAATTAAATTTTCGTAAAATAGTATGAATTTGATTTACCAGTGCAAATGCATTGAACTCGGGGGTTTAAGTTAGTGATTAACTTATGCAGAATATTAAATTTGATTTGTCTTTATTCAATATTCAAATCGAGATCGAATTGGGGTGATTGGAATATCACAATGTCTTTTCAACATGAATCAGCTATTCGACCATTGGTTAAACATGATTTCCCTGAAGTCTTTCCAAGAATTAGTGGGTGTTTTGGCTGCTTCATTTTCACCTTTTCCTTTTCTACGTTTCCTACTTTGGCGTAGCAAAATACAGAACTCATTAGAATGAGTTCTCTAGGCAAGGGCGGAGGCATAGTCAAGTTGCACTAGGCTGAAGCCCAGGTGCGTTGCCGAAAATTTTTTTTAAAAAAATTTGTATGTAAATTTTTTTGGAATTGAAATTAGCCCAACCCAAATAATTATTTCAGTCCAATCCTTCCCCATCCCCAGTCCAACCCCATCCTCAAGGTGGATCCAACCCCAACCTCGCAAAGATGCAGCATTTTGTTTTTCATGTTTCATTTTTGAAAAGAAGACAGCAAACCGTGCTACTTTAACTGGTGAGGGGTTTAAAAATTGGAAGGGGGCTAAGGTCGCACTTAAGGTGCATGTAGGAGGTACCAATTCACCACATTTCAATGCTTCAAAAATGTGTGATCATTACAACAAAAAACACCAATGGTGACACCCTTTGACACCTTTTGGTGACAAAAAGTTGGTGTTGACACGGAATATACTCAACGGTGACAAATAATTTTACTGCTTGTCATCGAAAACCTTTGGGTGAGCAGGGTAAATAATGAGGAGATTTGGTGACAAAATATTTGTCACTGAAGACAAGTTTCGGTGACAAGTATAAAGTTGTCACCGAAAGATCCTAATGAGGAGATTTGGTGACAAAATATTTGTCAATGAAGACATATTGACTGAGGAGATTTGGTGACAAAACATTCGATGATTTGATGAATGTTGGTCGACATATTGACAAAGTACTAATTACACAAAGTGAGGAAGAAGTTCAAAAAAACAGGTTGCGACTCAGGGTGACAATTGAGTGTATTCAATGGCTTACTTTGCAAGCATGTGCTCTTAGAGGTCATGATGAATCTGTTGACTCTTTAAACCGTGGTAATTTGATTGAATTGATAAAGTTTGTGGGGAATTTTGATGATTGCTTGCAACCTTAAAGTGTACTGAAATAAGATTACCCCAAGCGTAGGGCTAGGTCGTCTGATAGCATAATAAATCCCGGAAGTCCGGGGTCGATTCCACTGGGAGCGCGTCCATAGTTTGAATTGGAGATTAGCTTGAGTAGAGAATTCGGCGTTAGGACGGCCAACCAACTTTGGCGTTGAGACGGCCAACTGAACGATTTAGTTAACTGGCTACTTAACCTATCTACGGTTTTTTACTGAGGATTAAACTAAAGGTTGGGTCTAGGGATAATCAACACCCGCAATCCACAGGTAAACTCGTTCTTCTCTTATTGACAGGAATGATAAACGTGACTAGGGTTTTGGAAACATTTTGACAAGCACCCAGAAGGACATTGCTCTAAGCATCATCTGTGGCTAGGAATCGAAACCCTAGCCTACAAACGATCAAAGAGGTTAACACCTCCAAGCTTTGATACGGAAAAATACCCTAGAATCGTGTTTACCCTTAGAAAACGATGCTTAACGAGAGAAGAAGAAGAAATACCCGTGGTTACGGGATGTCAATCATCCCATAACCCAACCTTGCTACACTACTCACACATATTGTAAAGAGAAGTGCAAAGAGTAAGGGTAAGAGAGAGAGAGCACGAAATCATCACGGAAATGGAAATAAATGCTAGATTAACAAGGATCTCATAGGTACTTACAACTTTAATGAAGACCAACCACCTCCAAACCCACCAATCAATGCACTATTAATGAGGAATTGAGAGGAGGAGAGGAGAGGGCGGTAGAGAAAGAAAGAGATGCTGAAAATGATCAAAAGATACCTTAAAAACGTGCTAAGGGGTCTTTATATAGTACCCCAATTAAGTTACAAAAGAAAAAGAAAAAAAGAAAATAAAATCTGCCGAACTGGGGATAATCTACCGGTAGATTTGGTCACCTACCGGTAGAACGGGCAAAAAGTAGACTTAGGTGCCGAGATGACAGGTAATCTACCGGTTGGTTTCTTAATCTACCGGTCGGTCGGCTAGAATTCTACCGGTTGATTTATAGATCTACCGGTCGGTTTGCATGCTGAGAAAACGTGGCCCTGACTGATTTGGAATTGAACCGGTAGGTTCATGATTCTACCGGTAGGTTTCTGGATGATGAAGGAAACCCTCTCAGCAGCAAGGGCAGATGGTTCCGGGGTTTTCACACATCCCCTAAGGTCGAACATCGCTCCGCTTAGAGCCCTCGGATCCCCGATCAGCCTGGAATGAACTCGTGGCGCCCAAAATACGCCTTATTCACGAAGATAACCTGAAACCACCAAAAACGCACCTTTCGCGCAATATCAATCAAAAACAAAGAGTTATGCGCGTGAGTACGGCAAAAATGAGTGTGATAAGCCCGATTATTTACATTTAGATGGGCTTATCACACCCCCCTACTTGGACTTTGCTAGTCCCTAGCAAAAGATTTACAACGAACGCTCAACTACCCATTCTCCCAACAAAACGAGGTACGAAACATATACTTGATAGGTTAAAAAGGCAAGATTCACAAATATTTCCGCAAAACAATGCAACAACTCATCCCTTTAACATGCCATGAACTATATACAACAAGTCTCATATAAGTGAAACACATGAGTAAGTTAAGCAAATCAAGCCTCGATTCCAGCACTCACAGGGGTTTCACTCAGAAATTATATTGCCCACAAAACAACAGAGCAAACTGTATCCCATGTTCAGATATCAAAAGGCTAATGTGACAACTGGAAATCAAAAAGTTTCGCATGCAACAACGAGAAGCTCGACAGGAAATTTAAAACTAATTATTCACAAGCTAAAGAAAACAAGATCAGACATAACCTAAAGTAACAAAAGATTCCGAAAACGCATTGCAACTAAGACACCAGCATACTTAAAATCAACTAAGGACTTCTTGGCTTATAATGAGTTCGGGATAAACAAAATGGTTTCCGACCTAAACTTGCTTGGTAAACTAACCCATGGTCGGAACCATTCCTAAGACTACCCCGACTCCAATGCCAACAACTGCAGAACTACAGAAAGAAAACTAAAACAGACACGATAAGTAAAGACTCGACTGACTCAACCACCGACTCGATAAAAACAAACTAACAACTACTACTGAACCCCACAAAACGGTCAACTACCACTGCCACCTCCATCACTGAGCTCCCGGGCCAAACGTGTGCTCAAACATCCCCGGACCGAGTTGCTGCTCCAGGTCGCGAATCTCATCTTCACCCAACTCACTCTCCGAGTACTCAGGGCTACGGTGCTCACCAATAGCCCTATCCATGGTCAACTCCGCCGGGGGCTCATACCTCCTCCCCGACTGCTCCTCCATCAGCCCATAGTAAAAGTTAGCCTTATGATCCGCTCTCCTTTGATCCTCCTGCACCTCAGCCGTGCGGCACAACAATTGACACAAAAGCCTTTTCAAGGTTGACCCTTTCTTTTTCGGAGCGGAACTAGAAGGCACACTAGACGTGCCGGTTTCCGGAATTGCTTCATCTTGCACCGGGGCTCGAACTGGGGCTTGCGCTTGAGCTTGAACTTGAGCTTGAGCTTCACGGGCTTCACGGGCCTTCGTGCAATTGGTTCTACTCTTATGCTCCGAGGTTGCATTAATGATGCCCGGTGAACTAGGCTCGATCCGTTGGTTCTTGAGACTAAGGCCATGGTTGCAACAAATCTTCGTGATCATAGCGGGGAATGGGAAATTCAAACCCTTCCTGTAGTTGTGCTTGAAATTCACGAGTTGGTCGAAGATCCACTTAGCAAAGTCCATAGTCTCATTTTCATTCATAAACACGTAAAGCAGTTCCAAATCAAGCTCCCCCGGTGTTTTCTCCATCCCCCTGGGGTACAGGTTGTAGTGCAGGACCTTGTTCATGGTCCGGTACTCGTCTTTCAAATCACCCACTGCTTGCCCATACACACCTCCTTCAAATACCTCGGTGTAAACCAAATTCATGTCCAGCTCATCCTCACCTTGACGTGGATAGGTAATGTTTTCCTCTAGTGGCCTCTCATAACCCAAGTATTCAGCAATATCATCGGGGTCTATGAGAATGTGCTCACCGCCTACTGTACTCTCAATGGTAGAATTAGCAATATCGTACTTCATTCTCGAGAAAAAACCTACAACCCAATTCTTGACATACCCCTTAACTTCTTTGAACCAATGCTTCATACCTTTGTCTCGGATGATGGCTATGTACCTATTCTCAGCCAAGCTGTGTTCGCAAACCTGGCGCTCGCACGTCGCCTTCCGCCCCTTGAGCGAGACCACCCACTCCATGTGTTTCTTTCTATCCCCCCCCCCCCCCCTTTTCTTTCTTCGCTCCTCACCCTGTTCTTTGGATGGACCAGTGTCCCTTTTCCTTGAAGCCAAACTGGTCCTCTTCCCATCGATGTCATATGAGCGCATCACATTCGACATGGTAATCTGGCAGCACAGTCAACACAAATACAGTCCACAAGATCACCGCAGATAATAGTCCCAACTGAAATTACCAGCAAATCAGCCTAAAAACCCTACAGACTTCAAAAATCACAGCCCAGGAAACTGATAATGGGGTTTCAGCCTCAAAATTGAACAAGAACAATCTACTAGTCTCGAAAACCACGGAAAGCACAAGTATCACCAGAACTTCAGGCCCCAAAACCGAGTGCAAACAGTAAACACAGCCCAAAATTATCCATGCCAGGGAATTTCAAAACAGGAAAAATGGGTTAGGGCTTTAAAGACTTAGGGTTTTGAACTGAAATTTGGCCAAAGAAGAGAAAAAATTTGTGGTGAACTTCAACATTTTCGAGAACCAGAAGGAGAGAGTAGAGTTACCCTTTTGGATATGGATTTTGGACTGCAATAGGAGAAACCAGCGTTCACACCTTCAAATTTGGGCTTGAATCCTTGCGCTTGACAGTAACTTGAAGGATGATGGAGTTTTGATAAGATATTGGAGTGGGTTTTGGTTTAATGGGGAACGGCGTGGGTGTATGGGAAGAGAGAGAGAGAACGATTTTGGAAAGGGGGAGGGGTGGGGCGGTTATGGGAGAGAGAGAGAGAGAGAGAGAAATTGGTTTAATGGTGAGAGAGAGAGACTGAGAGAGAATGGAGGGGGTGTGGCGCCGTTTGGGAGAAAAGAGAGAGAGAGTGGATCGTGGGTTTTGAAAGAAATGGACCGACTAGGTCCTTATAAACCCATTTTATGTCACCCAAACCGACCGGTAGACTTGGTAACCTACCGGTAGATTTCATGTTGCCCAAAACATTGCCACCTCTGTTAACAATTTCGACCGGTAGGCTCGACCTCCCTACCGGTAGATAACTTGCAATTTCTGAAACCTGCAGATTTACCCCCAGAGCATTTCCAACTCCCAAATCCTACACCAGCCCAGCTCAACATTTAAAATCACTGCCCCGAACACCCTCCAAACACCAGGTATCCTAAGTTTAACAAGGGAATGAGATTCGGACAAAGCTCAAACATGGATCAATTGTGACAATATGTGGTTCATTCACAAAAACAATGCCTTGTGTCATCTTTCAAGCACACCTTAGCCTTAATTTGCAATGCAAGCCCGGAATCAACATTACCAAAGTATGTACGAGAGGAATTAACAACCTAAACTATGGGTACGATAAACAAATAAAGCATGGGATACAACAAAACGAATCTCCACTCTGCATGCTCAACCGACTCAATATGCACTTAGAAATCTGTTCCACACGGTTCATGCACATGTTAACGGGATGAGTTGCACAATTTTCAAATGGTGCGTTCACACCGATACTCTTGCTACATACGAAACCGCCACAAGCATATGCTAAGTAACTCCAACCATGGGAAGATGTCACAAAAATTTTGAAAAATTCTATGCAAAATCCAAAAAAAAAAAAAAATGAGACGAATAAACGTAATCTCCCCCCCAACTTGAAATATGCAGTGTCCTCAATGCAAAGACAATAAATAAGGAGAGGGAGAACAAAAGAATGTACCGACGGGGTGGAATGTCAACCACCCAATACCTCGACCAAGTTGGACGATTTTGCGTCATCGCCTCCGTTCGTCATTGGAACCGCTTCCAAGGCTCACTCCTTCGGTCCCGCTTGCGGAACCAGAGCTAGTCGCACAGGGCCATCGCCGAAACTTTCTGGGACTTACAACCGTGACACATAGCCGCACCCTTGCTTAGGGCTCCTGAATGCCTCATTCACCCCGGCTTTGAGACCCAAACTACCAAGGCTGGTGCGGTAGCGTGTTACCCTGCAAAAGACTTAATATCCAACTACCTAATAGGAAACAAATGACATTAGTCCCGTCGGCTTGTGGTAGCCCGACAACAAAAATTATGAACAACAAGAATGTAAAGCCACCGAATCGTCACGTGATTAAACGGGTACTACTTTTCTCCCCATGGTTCGCTTACGGTGTTGCAAAGCAAAAGAGACAACACCGTAGGCGAAATACGGGTGGCTATACCGGACCACAAAAGGTTTGCCCTTCCTAACCGGAGCTGGGTACACGAATCTTATTTGAATAGCGGCGTGCGAAGCTATAAACCCAAGTCAATGATGGGTACTGCCGAAGAGGCCGGGCCTTCCAAACAGTTAAGTTCAGAAGTACGCAAAAGCTCCCCGTGGGAACAATTTTAGAACTTTTCAAACCAAAGGAACATCAACATTAATCGGAGCTACTAAATCCTCCGATATCTCTTCCTTTTCAAAATTTTTCAAAAATGGTTTGTGCCGTTGGCCATTCACTTTGAAAATATTGCCATTGGAAGGATTCACCATGTCAATTGCCCCGTGGGGGAAAACGGTTTGCACAATGTACGGACCCTCCCAACGGGACCTCAATTTTCCGGGAAACACATGGAGTTTAGAATTGTATAACAACACCTTTTGCCCAACTTCAAAATTTTTCCTTTGGATATTCTTATCATGAAACTCCTTGACTTTGGATTTATAAATATTGGTGTTATCGTATGCATCCCGCCTTATTTCCTCAAGTTCGTTGAGTTGGAGTTTACGATGAGCACCGGCTTCGGCCAACCGAAAGTTTAAAGATTTTACTGCCCAATATGCCTTATGCTCCAACTCAACCGGAAGGTGACACACCTTACCAGTAGACAAGCCGATAGGGCGAAGCGCCCAACACGGTCTTGTACGCGGTCCGGTATGCCCACAAAGCATCGGTCAAACGTTGTGACCAATCTTTCCGGTTAGGATTAACAGTTTTTTCTAAGATATGCTTTACCTCCCGATTGGCGAGCTCGGCTTGGCCATTGGTTTGTGGATGATAGGCAGTGGAGACCTTGTGGGTGATTCCATACTTCCTCATGAGGGCTTCAAAAGAGCGGTTGCAAAAGTGGGTGCCTTGATCACTTATGATGGCTCGGGGCATCCCAAACCGTGACAAAATGTGCTCTTTAATGAAATTCACCACCACTTTGGAATCATTGGTGCGAGTAGCCACGGCTTCAACCCATTTGGACACATAGTCCACCGCCAAGAGAATATAGAGATAACCATCGGAATTTGGGAAGGGACCTATGAAATCGATTCCCCAACAATCGAAGACCTCCACGACTAGGATATTGGTGAGGGGCATCATGTTCCTCCGAGTCACCGCACCTAGTTTTTGGCATCGCTCGCAAGCTCGGCAAAAAGCATAAGCATCCTTGTAGAGATTTGGCCAATAGAACCCACATTGAAGAATTTTGGCGGTTGTCTTCTTATGAGAGAAATGGCCCCCACACGCCTCGGAATGACAAAAGTTGAGGATCCCTTGTTGGTCTTCATCTGGCACACACCTCCTAATGAGTTGATCCGAGCAATACTTGAATAAATAAGGGTCATCAAAGACAAATCTTTTCACCTCACTAAGAAAGAGCCGCCGGTCTTGAGGGGTCCAATGGTTCGGAATTCGCCCGGTAACGAGGTAATTTACAATGTCGGCATACCACGGGCAACTAGATACGGCAAAGAGTTGTTCATCCGGAAATGTATCAACAATGGGGAGCTTTGACGAGGAGTCTCCAAATTCAAGACGGGACAAGTGATCCGCCACGACATTCTCCACCCCTTTCTTGTCTTTGATCGTGATGTTGAACTCTTGAAGCAATAGAATCCATCGGATGAGCCGTGCTTTCGCATCTTGCTTCGTGAAGAGGTATTTCAAAGCCGCATGATCGGTATAGACAACAATAGGGGATCCCACCAAATATGACCGGAATTTGTCCAAGGCAAAAACCATGGCAAGCAACTCTTTTTCCGTGGTGGAATAGTTCATTTGAGCCTCGTTGGGAGTCTTGCTTGCATAATATATGACATAGGGATTCTTGTCTTTCCTTTGCCTGAGAACCGCCCCAACAGCATAATCTCTAGCATCACACATGAGCTCGAAGGGTAGCATCCAATCCGGAGTTTGTACAATCGGAGGAGAAACGAGACTTGACTTTAACTTCTTGAAAGCTTCCTCACAAGCCGGAGTCCACTCAAACGGGGTGTCTTTTGAAAGGAGATGGCATAAGGGCCGAGATATGGCACTGAAATCTTTGATAAACCGCCGGTAGAAACCGGCGTGCCCGAGAAAGGAGCGGATGTCTTTAACATATTTCGGGGTCGGGAGGGTGGCGATAAGATCAATCTTGGCTTTGTCTACTTCAATCCCTTTTGAAGATACGATATGGCCCAAAACGATACCATGAGTCACCATGAAATGGCATTTCTCCCAATTAAGCACCAAGTTCTTCTCCTCACACCTTGCCAAAACCTTCCCCAAATTTGCCAAGCAAGCCTTAAATGAGTCGCCAAACACCGAGAAATCATCCATGAATACTTCAACGATTTTTTCAATCATATCGCTAAAGATGCCCATCATACATCGTGAGAAGGTTCCGGGCGCATTGCATAAGCCGAAAGGCATGCGACGATAAGCGAACGTCCCAAACGGACAAGTGAACGTCGTTTTCTCTTGATCGGGCAAAGCGACCTCAATTTGGTTATACCCCGAATAACCGTCCAAGAAGCAATAATAGGCGTGCCCCGCAACCCGTTCCAATATTTGATCAATGAAGGGAAGAGGAAAATGATCCTTTCGAGTGCTAGCATTAGTTTCCGGTAATCGATACAAACGCGCCAACCGGTAGTGACTCGGGTCGGGACCAATTCATTGTCGGCGTTGGCCACCACGGTGACACCGGATTTCTTGGGAACCACTTGGATGGGACTAACCCACTTGCCATCGGCGATCGGATAAATAATCCCCACATCTAAGAGTTTCAAAATCTCGGCCTTCACCACGTCTTTCATGATAGGATTCAAACGGCGTTGTGGTTGGCGAGAAGGTTTGACATCGTCTTCAAGAGCAATGTGATGGGAGCAAATGGAAGCATCTATCCCTTTGATATCGGCGATAGTCCAACCAATGGCTTTTGTATGCCGCTTCAAAAGTTCAAAGAGTTGAGATTCTTGCAAGCCGTCGAGAAAGGAAGAGATCACCACCGGGTAGGTTTCATTTTCACCTAAGAATGCATACTTCAATGTTTCCGGGAGGACCTTCAACTCGAGCTTTGGTGGTTGAACACTCGAGGGAAGGGTCTTGCACTCGAGAGGAGGCAACTCTTCAAATTTTGGAGACCATAAATCCGTCCCGCAAACTTCGGCCATATCAAGCAAAGAGCACAAATACTCCACCTCCTGTGATTCTAGAAATGATGCTTCTTCGGCGGTAAGGCACAACTCCAACGGATCCTTGCACAACACATTGTCCGCATGCTCTTGAACCAAAGAATCGATAAGATTTACTTCGTGAATACACTCATCATCCCCCATTTGGCTTCCGATATTGAATACGTTCACCTCCATTTTCAAGTTTCCAAAGGTGAGATTGAGCAAGCCGCTTCGGCAATGAATAACGGCATCTGCAATAGCCAAGAATGGTCGCCCAAGAATAACCGGGGTTGACGTTCACGCTTGAGAGGAGGGTACCGGGCAAGTGTCTAAGACGACGAAATCCACCGGATAGATAAAATTATCCACTTGTACAAGTACATCCTCCACCACACCTCGCGGAACTCGGATACTTCTATCGGCCAATTGAAGGGTCACCGGTGTGGGTCTCATCTCCCCCAATCCAAGTTGCTCATAGACAGAGAATGGAAGCAAATTCACGCTAGCTCCCAAGTCAAGGAGAGCTTTCTCAATTTTCGTGCCCCCGATAATGATGGAAATGGTTGGGCACTCCGGATCTTTGTACTTCGTAGCCACGTTGGTTTGGATTATAGAACTCACTTGCTCTGTCAACAATACCCGCTTGTGAACGTTCAACTTACGCTTTAGAGTGCATAAGTCCTTGAGAAATTTGGCATACGCGGGAATTTGCTTGACGGCATCTACCAACGGGATATTAATCTTCACTTGCTTGAAAAGCTCATAAATCTCGGAGTTTGAATGAGCATGAGCCGGAGCTTTCAATCGTTGGGGAAAAGGCGCCGAAATGTGAGACACGGGGGCCTTTGGCTCTTCCTCTTGAGATTTTTCCGGTTGCTCGCCAACGGGACTAGGCATTGAAGTTGGTGAGTCAACAGGAATATCCGGCGCTTGCATGACAATTGGTGTAACCGATGACTTGATAGGCTTTGGTGCAACGGCCGTATCGACTTCTCTTCCGCTCCGCAATGTAATAATAGATTTGGCTTGCTCGGGACTATGCACCAAAGAGCTTGCCACAAAATGAGTGCCTTGCGGACTTGCTTGGGGTTGAGTTGGAAGCTTCCCCTTTTCTTGTTGAAGTAACCCCACGGTATTCGTCAACTTGGCTATTTGTTTCTAGAGTTTCCCGAGAGTTTGAGTATTTTGCTCATTGAGGGAAGTTTGGCTTTGCATGTAAGATGACAGAATATCCTCCAACGAGCGCTTCTATGGTTGGAATTGGTTCGGCACATGAGGAGGTCCCGTTGGTGCAAACCCCGGCGGTTGTTGAGTCTGAGAGAAACGCGGCGCTCCTTGAGATTGAGGAGGCCGGAAAGCTTGATGTTGTTGCGGTGGAAATTGGGAAGGTCCGGGAGGTTGTGGCTCGCTCCACCGGAAATTAGGGTGCATCTTCCACCCGGGATTGAAAGTTTGAGAATACGGGTCAAAGCGTTGATTTACGGCATTGACCTCCGATGGACCGGGGCCTTGAAGAATATCCTTAACGGCGGGAAGCATTTGACAATCCCCGGTGGTATGGCCTGCAAAATCACATATAACACAAAAATCCTCCGCCTTGCCCACAGAGGCCACTCCAGCCACTTTGTTAAGTTGTAATGTTTCAATTTGGCGGGAAAGTTGGGCGACCTTGTGGGCTAAGTCGGTTTGCTCATTCAATTGAAATTTACCGGAACTGCTCGGAACCGGAGTAACCACATTCCTGTCAGAGGGTTCCGAGCAATCCCAGGCTTGTGTTTTTTCAGCCAACACCTCAAAATAATCCCACGCCGCATCTGGAGTTTTGGCCATAACTCCACCCTCACACATGCTATCCATGAGAAGTCGAGTGCTTGGAAAACATCCCTTCAATAAAATCTCGACTTTTTGAAAATTTTCAAAGCCATGGTGTGGAATGGAGTTTAGCAAATCTTTGTATCTCTCCCAATATTGGTAGAACGACTCCCCCTCTTTTTGTTTAAACGTTTGAATTTGTTGGAGGAGGTCCTTTGTAAGATGTGGTGGAAAGAATTTCATATAAAAAGCTTTTGATAAATCCGCCCAATTTGCCAAAGACTGGGGCCTCATGTTATTCAACCACATCTTAGCCTTGTCCTTTACCGAAAATGGGAAGAGTTTTAACTTGGCGGACTCAAGTTGTGCCGGCGTGGACACTATCGTAGAAACCAATTCCTCGAACGCCCGCATATGATTGTACGGGCATTCTTTGTCCTTGCCATAAAACGATGGCATCATGGTAAGGTGATGCATTTTCACGGTGAAGTTGTTTGCATCGGTTGCGGCCGGAAGAACTATAGTGGACTGCGGAGTAATACGGGCCGGGTTCATGTAGTCACTCATAGTCCTTACGGGCACAGCCGCTGGGTTATCGCCTTCACCGTTGCCTGCCATTCTTTCTCTAGGAGGGGTACTTATGGAAAAAGGAGTTCTTTGAGGTGGTGGTGTCCTCGCTCGAACCCGACGAGGAGTTTTGGGTCGAGGAGGAGAAAAAGATCGATGAAGCCTTTTAGAAATTGGACTCCGAAAGGCTCCTCGATGACCATCACGCATGCACTTAATACCCTTCCTCGAGAAATAATGAACCACAAATTACAAACTACCATGCAAGAGGGGCTATGCCGCCGCCTCGAAATGTAAAAGCAATAAGTAAAAGGGTAGCTTATACTTACGCTAGCTTCGTTACACCTCAAGTTAGAGAAGAAACTCAGGTTAGAGGTATCCACTAGATTAAGTATAAACTACGCAAAACAAAATGAAGCGAGATACTTACAGTGGTTCGGCGAACCTCCAATATAAGCTATAAAAGAAAGCGTTCCCCGGCAACGGCGCCAAAAATGCTTGCAACCTTAAAGTGTACTGAAATAAGATTACCCCAAGCGTAGGGCTAGGTCGTCTGATAGCATAATAAATCCCGGAAGTCCGGGGTCGATTCCACTGGGAGCGCGTCCATAGTTTGAATTGGAGATTAGCTTGAGTAGAGAATTCGGCGTTAGGACGGCCAACCAACTTTGGCGTTGAGACGGCCAACTGAACGATTTAGTTAACTGGCTCCTTAACCTATCTACGGCTTTTTACTGAGGATTAAACTAAAGGTTGGGTCTAGGGATAATCAACACCCGCAATCCACAGGTAAACTCGTTCTTCTCTTATTGACAGGAATGATAAACGTGACTAGGGTTTTGGAAACATTTTGACAAGCACCCAGAAGGACATTGCTCTAAGCATCATCTGTGGCTAGGAATCGAAACCCTAGCCTACAAACGATCAAAGAGGTTAACACCTCCAAGCTTTGATACGAAAAAATACCCTAGAATCGTGTTTACCCTTAGAAAACGATGCTTAACGAGAGAAGAAGAAGAAATACCCGTGGTTACGGGATGTCAATCATCCCATAACCCAACCTTGCTACACTACTCACACATATTGTAAAGAGAAGTGCAAAGAGTAAGGGTAAGAGAGAGAGAGCACGAAATCATCACGGAAATGGAAATAAATGCTAGATTAACAAGGATCTCATAGGTACTTACAACTTTAATGAAGACCAACCACCTCCAAACCCACCAATCAATGCACCATTAATGAGGAATTGAGAGGAGGAGAGGAGAGGGCGGTAGAGAGAGAAAGAGATGCTGAAAATGATCAAAAGATACCCTAAAAACGTGCTAAGGGGTCTTTATATAGTACCCCAATTAAGTTACAAAAGAAAAAGAAAAAAAGAAAATAAAATCTGCCGAACTGGGGATAATCTACCGGTAGATTTGGTCACCTACCGGTAGAACGGGCAAAAAGTAGACTTAGGTGCCGAGATGACAGGTAATCTACCGGTTGGTTTCTTAATCTACCGGTCGGTCAGCTAGAATTCTACCGGTTGATTTATAGATCTACCGGTCGGTTTGCATGTTGAGAAAACGTGGCCCTGACTGATTTGGAATTGAACCGGTAGGTTCATGATTCTACCGGTTGGTTTCTGGATGATGAAGGAAACCCTCTCAGCAGCAAGGGCAGATGGTTCCGGGGTTTTCACACATCCCCTGAGGTCGAACATCGCTCCGTTTAGAGCCCTCGGATCCCCGATCAGCCTGGAATGAACTCGTGGCGCCCAAAATACGCCTTATTCACGAAGATAACCTGAAACCACCAAAAACGCACCTTTCGCGCAATATCAATCAAAAACAAAGAGTTATGCGCGTGAGTACGGCAAAAATGAGTGTGATAAGCCCGATTATTTACATTTGGATGGGCTTATCAATGATAATGTTGCCGATGTTGTCTTAGAAAAGGTCCAAAAAATGCAAAGTATACCTCACCAACGATTCAAAAGGAGATTTTGCATATTATGGCTAATAGAGTGAGAAACAAGATTTGCGAGGAAGTTGGGATTGCTTAAATAAGGTACGTTTTTTGAACTCTCTTTTGTATAATTTTGAACATCTATGCGTTTATGTGAAGGCTAGACTCTTTTGAGTTCATTTATATGTAATTTAGGTTAGCCCAGGGTGGAGTTTGATCCTGGCTCCGCTCTTTTGAGTTCATCAATCAATCACAAATATTCTCAATTAACCTTGTATGCCAAAGGGTACGTCAATTGTCAATAATTATGAGAGCAATGAATAAGATTAATTATGATCGGATTACAATAAATAACGAATTATTAATTAAGAATAGATTGGCTCAAGAGGATTCTAAAAAAGGGATCACATGCTTAACCACTCTCCTCGATCGAAACGATGGGGCACAAAATGCAAAGCTCGAATTCTCTGCTAATCTGAATAGGGAAATTATAATGCCTAAAAGAATACCAATACTAATAATTAATTTAATAAACCCATAAACCTTAACTTGGTTGACACCAAAATCCTACCCCATTACTACGCACAAATTAACCAACCTCCTACTTCTATGAACCCAAATCCAAATATTACATAATTTAATGAGTATACTAAAGATCAAGTAATAAGAAAATCCATGTACCAAAGGAGAAGTGCTCTGACCCCAGTCTACAGCCGCAACTCTCTCTCGCTCTCGGTATTTTCCGTAATGAGAAAAGAAATAATAACCCTACTTCTTAAATATTTCCTCACTTCAATAAACTGTCCACTTTCTAACTTAAAACTTATCTAGTCTAATTACACAATAGACCCAACATTATTCTTCCATGTTAACTAATCACTTACAGGGAACCATTCTCAGTTTAACCGAACTTAGGATTTTAAGTGATACGTGTAATTGATGCCAAAAATAAGCAGCCCAACATATCTTTTTTTTTTTAGCAAGAAGTTTGAAAAAGAAAAATGAAAGATTTACTTATATATTTGCGACAAAAAGTATAATAATAATAATTATTTTTTTGCTGAAAAATAGGGATGTCACAGTTTTAATCTTAACATATTGACCGACTCTTACTCTTCCATGCAGCCACTGTGCCATGACAATGAGAGCCCAGCCTTGCTGCAGTTCAAGCACGGCTTTGTCCTTCCCAAGTTTGCCTCTGTCGACCCTTCCGCTTGTCCAAAGGTTGAATCATGGAAGCTCGACGGAAGTACAAATGATTGCTGCTCGTGGGATGGAGTGGAGTGTGACCACCACACTGGTCGTGTCATTGGCCTAAACCTCAGTAGCCTATTTGTTTTTGTTATGCCTATTTGTTTTTGTTATGCCCTTTTTATTTTTTGTTATACTATTGTTATACACTTTAATGGAAATGTGATAGGCGTGTGATATCGTAGATATTTAGCGCCTAAGTAGGACATTTTAGCGCGTTAAAGGCGCGGTTTATTCCATTTTCCACTTAATAGCGTGCTTTGTCTTGTTTTTATATTTTTGTTAGTTTCGCAGGAAATAAGGTGGCTTTTGCGCTAAGTTTGAATTGCAAGGCCTTGAGGCCGGTTTGGATGTCGTCATGGGAAGTCAAGGTGGAGGTATTTAAAGAATTTGATAGAAGAATATGCAAAATGGAAATATTAAACGATGTTTGATATTCGGCCGTTCGGGATCAATCAATTGGAATTGCAGTGCGGAGCAACGATTCACAACTCAATTGGCCCGGGAATTGATGTTCACTGAAACCAAACAAATAAGAATTGGCCTTGAACTTTGGTATTCAAGTGGGCCCAATAGTTAGTAATTAGTATTTTGACTAAGTGGGCCATGGACGAAAATTGGAAGTACAAGTAAGGCTAGGATCGAGAGTAATAAACTGGGCTAAGAGGGCTTTTGTTATTAGGTTGGCTCTTCTCTCACATATAAAAGGACGATACAAAAGAGAAGAACGGGGGCTGCCGACCACGGGGGAAAAAACGGAGAACGGGGGCTGCCGATTCTTTGGTTCGAACATTGTTCAGTTTATTCCGAGCTCTTTTTATTTCCAAGTTTTTGAAGTTTTGTTCGCGTACTCGCACTTCGGTAGCTCGTATTAATTTTTGTCTTTCATTAAAGTTGTTCGTTGGAACTTGTTTAATCTATTTCTTCTATTTATTTTGTTTCCGAGCAATAGAAACATGTTTCAATTTAGGATTTTCTTTGTTTATTGCTTAATTATGAGTGAGTAGTTTTATAGAGTGCGGCCGCGGGGCGAAGGCATCATGTGGCTAGTTTAATTAATGTTTTTACCTCGGGTACGAATTAATTAATTTTCAAGCAGTTTTGGGATACGAAAACCTTTCTAATAAACAAAACCCAAGCATCGCCGGATTTCAAATGCGCATGGGAGCTGGTGACAGGTGGTGGGCATTTATTAGGAACCATTTTCCCTATTCTAAAATCAATAAATTGAATAATTGTGTCCCGATTAAACATCGATTAGGCTAGTTGCAGACCCTGGGTTCCCACGGCTGTACTCTCCCTTTTAATTCATCGTAAATCAATTCCATTCATTTAGTTAGTAAATCAACTGAATTGCACAAGGGGTGGCTACCTAAGAGCCAAGCAAAAAGTAAACCCGTTTCCACTAGGCTATTCTTTCCGTCTCTGTGGGTTCGACTCCGGACTTCCGGAATTTATTATGCTGCACTGATAACTAGTCCTACGCTTGGGGCGACCCTAGTTTTAGGTACCGAAATCGGTCAAGCATTTTTTGGCGCCGTTGCTTACGATCGAACCTCGCCTTTAAATAAGAAGTTGATAGAAACCCGAAGCGTAGGGCTAGTTCGTTGCACGCATAATAACCGGAAGATCGGAATCGTTCCCAATTTTTAGGGTTGAGTCTTTTTCACGTTTTTATCATTTTATTTTAAATTATTTTTCTTTTCTTTTGTTTTTTAGTTTTTAGGGTTGAGTCATTTTGTAGGAGTGATGGCAGATAAGAGGTCGATGCGTAGTTATATATTTCCAACTATGGACTACTTTACTCATGATCGAACTCCCCCCAAATCGCCCCAATACCATGGTTTTTGTTCCGAGAACCCATATTTGCATATTGTAGAACTTGAGGAGCTTTGTAAGAACGATGGAGTGCGTCTACTTAGGATATTTCCATCATCTTTGCAAGACTATGCTTTGAGTTGGTTTCATTCTTTGAATCTCGGCTCAATATTTACATGGCAAGATGTGGAAGAAGAGTTTTACAGGAAGTTTTCTCCCATATATGCAACTCATAATCTTCTACAAGAACTTGAAAATTTTTATCAATTCGATAATGAGTCTTTTGCATGTTGTTGGTGGAGGTTTAGAGAACACACTTTACTCAATTGGCGGGATCATAATTGTGAAACGATGCACCTTGTTACCATTTTCTATAAAGGTTTAAATTCTACAACGCATGAGCTTGTAAATGATATATTTGATGGTGTATTTTTAGATACAACCGCTACTAACAATTTGGAGTACTTTGATGAGTTGGCCGAAAGTTCAGAATGGTGGGACCATGATTTACATGTTAAAAAAAAGGAAGTCGAGCCACTTATCATTGAGGGTGGGGTTGATGATTGTTTGGAGGAACTTTCCAAGTTAGGAGGGAACGAGGAGCTTGCTGCCCAATGTTTCCCCCTTGAGTCCAATGTGAAAATCGAACCCCCTCCCATATATTTCCCATTGCTAATTCGGGCTGCCTACTTGTTCCTTGTGAGTGATGGTGGGTCGAGAGAACGGGGAGCTTGCCCCCCTTTGTGTGATGAAAACCCCTCCGAGTTAGAAGAGGTTGAGGAGCTTACTACCTTTGAGCCTCCTACCCTTGAGTCCCCGATCTTTGAGCCTATCACATCTCCGATCTTAGAGCCTACCCCTACATTTGAGTCCTTGCTCATGCAGGACAATCCATTAGGAATCTATCCTACTGCAGCAGAGTTAGACCTTGAAATTGATTATTTGCAGTCCTTGATGGACGAGCAAGACAAAAAGTATGAGACCAAGAGTTGGTCTCCTACTATTGAGAAGCGAGATGTTGTTGAGATGGGATTAGTTGGGGATTCGGAGTTTATGGACTCCTTGTGGGAAAAGTTCAACACGGCGGTTAAGGCCGATAGTGAGTCACACATTAGTGAGGAGCCGAATTTTATTGAGGTGGAATTAGTTGAACAACCAAACTGGGAGGGAATGGTTTTGATTGCCGAACATGAATTGTTGGGAGTTGAACATGTGGATTTTCTTGGTGTAGATAATTTGTTTTCTCATTCTGATTTTATTGAATTCATAAGCATCTTGAAAATCGATTTGGTTCACAATGCACAGTTAGAGGAGTGTAAGTTTCTGAAAAGAACTCGGCAAAAGCTTTATTCGACATATCTTTTCTTGTGGTGTGGCCGAGTTCAATTTTTGACAATGAGTGTGGAATGGGGCAATGTGATCATGGTAATAATTTTTGTTGGAAGGATATATGCTCGTGATCCATGTTTATCTCTCTCTCTCTCTCTCTCTCTCTCTCTCTCTCTCTTATAAAAAAAATAGAAAATCAGGAAATTCCAATAAAAAAATGGAAAGATAAAAATTCCTAAAATGTGTGTTTTCTTTTATTTTCTTTTATCTTTTTGGTCTTGTATAGCCACCCATTCCTCACTCTTAGTTGGGGGAGGACCGGGGAGAAAAGTATGACACGCACTACAACAAAAAACACATTCGGTGACATGCAAAAATGTCACCAAAAGTCCAAATTTTGTCACCTATTATCTTCGGTGACACAAGAGGAGGTGTCATTGTATCCATGACACTGAAAGTCAATGGTGACAAAATTTTGTAGTTGTCACGGAATGTTGTCAACAGTGACAAAAATTTGGTGTCACGGAAGACAGATTTTCCGTGACACAATTGTCACCGAAAGTAACAGTGACAACGATATGGTGTCACGAAAGAGCGGTTTTCTGCGACAAAGGTGATTATGTCACGGAAAGTAACGATGACAGCACCATTTTGTCACAGAAGAGAGATTATTCTGTGACACAGATTGTCACTAAAAGTACCAACCATGACAACTGATCGTATGTCACCAATAACCTTTTGTAGTAGTAGACATCTAACAGTGACAATTTCTTTTGTCACCAAAAATAAGACTAGCAGCAATACAATTTATTCCATATATTTTCGCCCTGCTTACAAATTAAATTTCAGATATTTTTGTTTCTTATAATTCAACTTAGCAAACTTAAATTACAAAGAAGTAAAATATCATTCAAATCAGATATCCATTAAGTCAACATTCATCATCCAACTTCAAAACCTTTCAAAACATTCTTCCTCCAACAATAACCACTTCAAACTTAACATTACCGAAACTATAAAACATCCATATCCAAAAAGAACTCAAAACAAGTGTTCCATTTAACTACTAAAAAGTGTTCAACTCCATCTTGGTTAGCTTACAAAAATAACTACCAAAAAATCTTCAACTCCATCTTGGTTAGCTTCCAAAAATAACTACCAAAAAGTCTTCATCTTGGTTAGCTTCCAAAAAGCAACTCCATCTCCTTACTTACCTGTACAAAATTGCAAAAAAAAAAGAAGTATTATATATGTAACAATGTCAGACACATGGACACACTCCGGGGACACTTCAGACACGTGTCCGACACATGAACAACATTAATTTAAGCTTTATTACCAGCTGCCTAGGAGGCTTTCTATTTCACAAGCCTGGCCAAATTCAATGGTCTTAAATCCAAGTGCAGCTAGGAGAATAACCAGAAGCCAACAATATGAAGCATGCTATAGCAATGAGGAAATGGAAGATGAAGCTGATAACTATATTTTTGGTACTCAAGAGCAGCAACAGGACATAATAGCAGAGGAACTTCAGAACGCCATCAGAGAGGGTATTACCATGGGCATTAAATTTGATGACATGGGTGTACGTAAAAAGAATGAAAAAGATGGTTGAAAAGGAAGCTATTGAAATGAATCTAATGAGACGCCAAAAATGGACTAGGAAGCTAATATACGTACTATGACCAGAGACGTGATGAAAGAATTGAATATTTGAATATACGGCTATATCAGCAAGTAAATATCACTACAATGACGAACAAAATGATCCCAGAAACTGTATTAATTCTTTCTTGTGAACAGGACTATGAACTATGTGCACCATTCCTTGATAAAGGTACATATTATTCCTCCAATCGAACCATGACTTCTTAAATCATGCTAGCCACGAATTTGGACTCGTGTATGCAGGAGCAGCTGTTTACAGTTCAGAGCGTCTTCTTAATGGGAAAACTACACAGAAACTAGATATTTGGGTCATATGGTTCATAAAATGCTGAATGTAAGTATATTTGGGTCATCGAGGTGCCAAAGTGGAACCATGTATCATAAGCTGAGTTTAATGCTTCACTTAGGCTTTGGCATTTGGTTGTATTATTTCCTAGGACTATTACAGAATCCAGATCTCTTGCAACTTGCAAGCTAGTGTTGCTTATGCATGCTTTGTTTTCCAATAACAGGCACCGGCTTTTCAAGAACCATTCAAAGTGTAACTGCTCTGAAGAAAAGTAGTGAACGGTCTCTTCCTGTAGTTGTGTGTTCAGGACACAGCGTTAACACTTAAACATAGCGATGGGTTTGGTAATTGTGGTGGCTAGTGGCTAATTTTTTTTGTATATAAACACTATCCAGTCATTGAAGATGTTGAGCATAGATCATGGATTACCACTAGGTCGCTTCGATGATGATGACTTCAAACTAACACCATTATAATCGAAAGAAGAAGAAATGGGAGAACAGAACAGCAGAGCAAAGACAGCAACAAAACAGAACAGCAGCAACTGAACAGTTCAGTAGCCATAGTTACAGAACAGTTCAGTTCAGCAGCAAAACAGAACAGATCAGCAGCTAATTGCTGCCATTACAGCCATGGGATAACAGCAGCAACAGAATAGAACAGAGCTGTTATAAGGCACACAACAGAACAGCAGAACAGAACAGAGCCAGACCAAAACAGCAAAACAGAACAGAGCTGTCAGATAGCAGAACAAAACAGTAAAACAGAGCTGTTATATGGCACACAACAGAACAGCAGCAGCAGCCGTAGGATTCAGCACCTAAACAAAGCTGATGGCATAGTAAAGAGCTGAAACAAGTAATCATCAGAAACCCAAACTAGAAAAACGAGTACCTGGCAGAAGCAGCTGAAAATTTAGATTTAATAGACTCTGAGAAAGCAAGTAATTCAGATGAGCTTGGTCTCTGTGGACTATCTGGTGGCAACTGGCTGCAAACAACCCCAAATAATAACCATGTTGAAAGGCGTTGAATTATGCATGAGAAAGAATAGTACGGAGAAACAGACGCAAAGTATGTATACTTGTATAGTTGCAATGAAATTCCTAGTAATAGTAGCAGCAAACTCCACCACTCAGGTTTAACATCTAGAAACTACTTTGTTATCAACATAACTCATGAATGTATAACGAGTTAGGCTACCAATGGAAAATGCCTCATTCGGCATACTCGAAACAAAATTATCCAGGAGTGACTCCAATCCACTGAAATACAGCTTACAGATACAAATTCCAAATTAAATTAAACCATAGCTCCAAAAGTAAATGCCCAACTAAGATTCAGATCTAGTAATATGTCGGAGTTGATCCCAACTACACTTAACTAGAACTATCCCAGCTCCCCCTACCAGAGAAGATGATGGATAGATAGACATACAAGTTGCTTCGGCACCTTCATATTTATTGTTTCATTAGTATAGTTGTTTTCCATTGTTGCAAGTTTGTGACCCCTTTATAATAGATTAAATCTCTATTGCGATTTAACAGGTGGGGAGAAGGGTCGTAGGAATGTGATAATATGAGAAGGGGGAATGATGGGGATGGTGTGGGTCGGCGGTTCCGTCGTGTGGAGGGCTGGTCTGGAGTATTGTGATCAGAATTTGGCAGATTGGCACAATAGGTGCGTGGGTTTCGTTGGCAAAGTAAGTGGCAAACCAAGGATGAGTGGTGCAGTAAAGATCCTTGGACACATGTAACAAAAGGCCTTTCATCCCTCTGATAAACATCCTTCTCTCTCAAACGACAGTAGTATGATAAAAATGAATTCTGTGCTCACCTGCTCGTGACTTATGCAAGAGGAATACTTCAATTTGTAAATTCATTCATCTTATATCTTCTCCAATTTTATTGACTTTTGCTATTGATGTTAGCACAAGTACACTCTAATTGCCTATCAGTATCAGTATCACTATCAGCATAGGATCTTTGTGACATGTAAGGTCTTCAATAGAGTCTACTTGCATTTCTAAGCGTACAACAACATTCAGAATATGCATGGTTAATTTCACCCAAAACCGTCATCGAAACATGAATGTTTCCACCTCATTAGTTTTCTATTTCAGAAGCACAATCAGGTCTCAGAAACAAATTGTCTGTTATCCTGTCATTTCAGATAGAACTGACTCCATCCTTTTATTAGGAAGTATAATTGGGGAATGTTAACCATACCAAATAAACCTTCAGGATAGTTTTGCATACTTAGCTGGAAACTGAAAATTTTGGGGGTTCAAACAACTAAACCTTCAGGATAGTTTTGCATGCTAAGAGCTGGAAACTGAAAATTTTGGGGGTTCCCCTATTAGAGTGTTAGATAACGCAAAGCAATTACTATTTCAAAATTTGAAGGCAGTTTCAACTTCAAATAAAGATAGAAACTTTTCACTTGGAGTTTCAATTAAATTTCAGTTGCATTTAGAATAAGGGCAAATAATTAAATTAGATTCATCAGAATGCGGCTCATATGAAGCCCTCAACCAATCATGCAGCCGTTCGACCAAAGATGGAATCAGATTAATCTGGGAGCAGAAGCAATATGAATCTTGAGCAATTATCATTAATTCTTGATCGTATACAATTAGCAGCTTCAACCCTTTCGAGATTGAACATCTCAAATAAAACAGATACATTTGATTTTGACTATCGTGAGGATACCTTAGCTTCCGATTCAAACTTTAAATCAACAAAATCGAATTAAAAACTCACATGCAAAACAAAAAATCCATGAAATCGGAAGATTGGAGAGTGGAGGAATACCAGAAATCACAGAGTGTGGTGTTGCTGCTGGCGAGTTCCGGTCGGCGAGGAAGAGGGCGGAGATGACGTGTGCTGCTGAAGATAGAATTAAAAAAAAAATGTTTAGCTACATGAAGTCAAGAGAGAGATCGAGAGTGAGTGAACAAACATATTCTGTGATCGAGAGAGAGAACAACAGGGTGAGATACTGAGAGGGACAGAAAAAGGCCTGGGAAGATCGGAGCAACGGCCGCCGGTTTGTGGGCCGACTGGAAGTCTTCGGCGGGAGCGTGGCTGCGGGAGTGGCTGGGGGAGTGGAGATCGAGAGGCAGAGCGTGGCTGCGGGAGTGGAGATTGAGAGGCAGAGTGTGGCTGCGGGAGATCGAGAGGCAGAGCCGAAGAGTGAAGTAGAGACTGGAGAGAGGAGAAAGAAGAGGAAAGTTAGGGTTTTGATTACAGCAAAACGACGTCGTTTTGCTTGTAAAAAATTTCATTTCACTTTTTGGTAGCCCGCCTAAATGAGCTGGAGCCCGGGAGGCGCAAAAATTGGGATATTTCCGTGACAACTTTATACTTGTCAACGAAATTTGTCTTCAGTGACAAATATTTTGTCACCAAATCTCCTCATTATAATCTTTCAGTGACAACTTTATACTTGTCACCAAAACTTGTCTTCAGTGACAAATATTTTGTCACCAAATCTTCTCATTATTTCCCCAAGTCACCCAAAGGTTTTCGGTGACAAGCAGTAAAATTATTTGTCACCGTTGAGTATATTCCGTGACAACGCTAATTTTTTGTCACCAAAAGGTGTCAAAGGGTGTCACCAATGGTGTTTTTTGTTGTAGTGACGTGAGACTGCGTGAATGTCTGGTGGAGTTATTTTGTTTCTTGCATTCTTTTTATTTTTGTATTTCTGTGGGAGCCCGGATAACACGCGCCGGGTAGTACTAATGTCATTTGCTCTTAGTAGGTAGTTGGCATATAAATCTTTTGCAGGGGAAGCGCTACCACACCTGCCTTGGTAGTTTAGACCTCACCGACGGGGTGATTGAGGCATTCAGGAGCCCAAAGCCATGGGTGCCACTATCCGTGGCGGTTGTCAGTCCAAAAAGCTTCACCGCGGTCTTGTGTGACTAGCTGTGGCCTCGTAAGGCGGGCCGAAGGAGTAACCTTTGGAAGTTTTGCCAATGATGAACGGTAGCTGTGACAGAAAATTTCTCGAACATCGGCCGAGGTCATGGTGGTAGGCTGCCACCCGTCGGTCCACTCTCTTTCCCTTGTTCTCTTTATTTTCTGGTGTCTTCTTGCTCTGAGGACATCGCATCCTTTAAGTTGGGGGAGGGTGTACTTTGTACATTCTCAATTTTTCTTTTCTTTATTATTTGTTCACTATTTTATTTTAATTTTGTAGGGTAGGGTGAATTTTTATTTTTTGTGTCATGGGGATACGACTGTTATGCTGGTTGTGCATCTATTAGGCGAGCATGTTGGTTTCTGTTGGTTTGTTGTGCCTGTTTAACTTAGGTCCATGCATATATTTGATGTGTTGTGGTGAACTGAGTTGCGTTGTAAACGGCGTTGAGTGGGTGCCCCCATGTAGTTTAACAGCGTGTCCTGAAAATATTCCCATATTTCTTTGTTTTTATCTTCTCGCACTTGCGGAAAATAGTAGGCTTTTGTTTCACAATTCGACAAATAGATATTTTACATGCATGTGCGAGAGTTTATACCGTGCGTAGGAAGGGATACAAGGCATTTTTCTGTGATTAGACCACAAAAAGAGTCCCATTGACCTAACTTAAACCAGTCCGTGTCAGTTCCTGAGTCTAGCCTAGGAAACTGGTGTGCAGTTGGAAAGCAAGTTGGGGAGTGCAACTCTATGCAGCATAAGAAAATATATTTGTTACTTCTTCGGAGCCCTAGCATATTAAAAAAAAATACTCCAAAAACATTCAAAAAAAGAAAAAAAGAAAAGAATAAAAGGGCTCCATACATACCTCTCCAGTTACAATTTTAGAGGTAATTATGTTCACTGTATTCGACATTTTCGGAAGTGCATAGAGTTTGTTGGAAGCGGTGGTAAATTTATTATGGTGGTGCTTTAATATCTTTGTTTCGGGTTATGGAGTCGGTGGATAATGTATCTTGAGTATTTATTGGATGTCCTTTGAACTTCGGACGTGTTTTGTTTGGCACAAATGGGTGATCAATGGGTGGTTAGGGGAAAGGCCGCGTCCATTCCGGGTAGATGACCTTTCGTTAATATAGGTCGCCGCCTATTTGCAGTTTCCCTTTCGTTTCTAACCTATGGTCATTATAAGCCTAAAAGTCCTTAGTTGATCTTGTGCGAGGTTGTTTACTCTCTCGTATGCATGTTTTATATTGATGTTTCTTTCATTGTGAAATCGTGATGTATATATTGTGCTAATTCTTCCTTTGCAGCGTTGTCTTTGATTGGCACGTGTGGCTATTGTTTCGGCCCCACGTTATTCGCCAAGCGCTTTTTATGGGATGTTGAGTGTTCCGGTGAGCGAGTGTAACATTGTGACTTCATGGGGGCGCCAATCTCTGCATTTGTTTCGACGTTTATTTAGTTCACATTTTTGTCAAAGCATGCATGTGTTTGAGTTGCAAGTGAATGAAGAGGCGGGTACTTGTGTCCGCCTGATTTGAGGTACACCTTGCATAACTTCCGTATCCCCGTTTGAGTCGTTTATTTTTCTTTTTCTTTTGTTTATCATTTCGTTCGTAGCTAGGGACTAGCAACGCTCAAGTTGGGGGATGTGATAGGCGTGTGATATCGTAGATATTTAGCGCCTAAGTAGGGCATTTTAGTGCGTTAGAGGCGCGGTTTATTCCATTTTCCACTTGATAGCGTGCTTTGTCTTGTTTTTATATTTTTGTTAGTTTCGCAGGAAATAAGGTGGCTTTTGCGCTAAGTTTGAATTGCAAGGCCTTGAGGCCGGTTTGGACGTCGTCATGGGAAGTCAAGGTGGAGATATTTAAAGAATCTGATAGAAGAATATGCAAAATGGAAATATTAAACGATGTTTGATATTCGGCCGTTCGGAATCAATCAATTGGAATTGCAGTGCGGAGCAACGATTCACAACTCAATTGGCCCGGGAATTGATGTTCACTGAAACCAAACAAATAAGAATTGGCCTTGGACTTTGGTATTCAAGTGGGCCCAATAGTTAGAAATTAGTATTTTGACTAAGTGGGCCATGGAGGAAAATTGGAAGTACAAGTAAGGCTAGGATCGAGAGTAACAAACTGGGCTAAGAGGGCTTTTGTTATTAGGTTGGCTCTTCTCTCACATATAAAAGGACGATACAAAAGAGAAGAACGGGGGCTGCCGACCACGGGGGAAAAAACGGAGAACGGGGGCTGCCGATTCTTTGGTTCGAACATTGTTCAGTTTATTCCGAGCTCTTTTTATTTCCAAGTTTTTGAAGTTTTGTTCGCGTACTCGCACTTCGGTAGCTCGTATTAATTTTTGTCTTTCATTAAAGTTGTTTGTTGGAACTTGTTTAATCTATTTCTTCTATTTATTTTGTTTCCGAGCAATAGAAACATGTTTCAATTTAGGATTTTCTTTGTTTATTGCTTAATTATGAGTGAGTAGTTTTATAGAGTGCGGCCGCGGGGCGAAGGCATCATGTGGCTAGTTTAATTAATGTTTTTACATCGGGTACGAGTTAATTAATTTTCAAGCTGTTTTGGGATACGAAAACCTTTCTAATAAACAAAACCCAAGCATCGCCGGATTTCAAATGCGCATGGGAGCTGGTGACAGGTGGTGGGCATTTATTAGGAACCATTTTCCCTATTCTAAAATCAATAAATTGAATAATTGTGTCCCGAGTAAACATCGGTTAGGCTAGTTGCAGACGCTGGGTTCCCACGGCTGTACTCTCCCTTTTAATTCATCGTAAATCAATTCCATTCATTTAGTTAGTAAATCAACTGAATTGCACAAGGGGTGGCTACCTAAGAGCCAAGCAAAAAGTAAACCCGTTTCCACTAGGCTATTCTTTCCGTCTCTGTGGGTTCGACTCCGGACTTCCGGAATTTATTATGCTGCACTGATAACTAGTCCTACGCTTGGGGCGACCCTAGTTTTAGGTACCGAAATCGGTCAAGCAAAACGTTATACTCATCTTCATGCCCTCAAGATTTTTTTGTGCCCTTTTTTGGTATTTGTTATGCCATTTACTGTTTTGTTACACTAAAGGTGGATGACCTGTTCCTATGACCGGTTTGACCGGTCATATTTGGTCAAACCTTGCATATGTGGCGTCATCTCAACCATCTGATCGGAAGATACTGTGTCTGCAGACATGTGGGGGATACTGAAGGTTTTACATTCACGGATAACTAATTTATGAGGTGCCCGGACATGGTAAGTATTATATGTAAAATGAAAATTCCTTAAAAATTATACTCCCATAAAGAATGACAATTTTTGAAATTCGTGTCATTTTTAATCGCTTATATCTTTCAATCTATAATGTTTTTCATGAGTTTGAAAATTTTGTATAATAGAATTAATCGAGAACTATAAAAAAAGATCCATATTGCATATGTTTTGAGATCCATATTGAAAGATATAAGGAGTTGAAATTGGCACGGATATCAAAAATTGACATCAAATTTGGGACGGAGGGAGTAGATTTTTCCAAATTGAGAGTGGCAAAGGCCCCTAAGAGACAAACAGTGAATTCCTCTGTGAACTTCACTAAATACAACTAAAAATATTGAGGAATAAGTTGGAAAAGAATCTGTCGAGCTTCCATGATTTTCTATAAAGACATTTCAATAGCCATAAATAATAGTGTAAGCTCATCATTTTTAGTGAGAAATAAGTTGGAAAAGAATCTGGTTCCAAGTGTCAGGGACTCCTGCAACACACTAATGGGTACAGTCAAGTCCTCTTCTGCCACTGTTTCCGTAGATAGAAAGATGCCCATCTTTCCTCAGCTGGGATAGGAAGGATATGTTGAGTAGAGTGACAGGCTTCTTGATCTTGCTCAAGGCCCTTCTCACCACGGCAGCTGCTGGCGGTAAGGCTCCCGGATACTTTAAGCCCGATATCGACGTCGTTTGCCCCTGGCATTTGTTCGCTCCACGCTCGTTCCACTCCGAGCCTCTGGTTAAAGCATAGGCAACATAATGACAATTTTAATTGAGGAATATTGATACAAGCACAATTTTAAAGCATTACTCCGTACACAACTATGTTAAGACCCGTTCAATGAATATTGATCTACATACATCTAACGGTTCATGACACAGTTGTATCCTGAAGTGTGTCCGAAAGGTGTGTTCCTAGACTGTTCCTAATTGAAACGATTACCGGTAATGATTAGGAGAGATCCCTTGAAAGAAAACCCTAGTTTTGGACGGATCAATGTTGGTGTCCACCCAATTACCCCATGTATCCAGCGCCTTCTCGAACGCAGCCGTCCGATCCATGTCCTTCATCACCAGATCTCCCCCTTGAATATAACCCCATCTGCAAATTCAAAATTACTACTACTACTTAATTAAGATAACTCTTTAATTAATCAGTGCACGTAAGGAATATTTAAGGAGCAAATTAAAGGGTTGAGATGGAGAAGTTTTGGTCGACTAACGGTTGGTGGGCTCCTCTGTAACCCCACCAGTGCCACGTGTTGAAGATCAGCATGTCCATCCCTCTCCAATTCTTGCCATCTTCAATGGAGTCCAGCTTCAAGGTTCGACCCTTACTTTCCTTTATAATATCCACCAAGTACACATTGCGATCAAGCTTCACTTCAACTCCGTATTCCTGTATCACCAAATGATTTGGTTATGTTTCTTTTTTTTTTTCTTTTGATCATGGGCAATGATTTTATTGTGTTTTAAATTGTCAACATTCCAGACCACCACTGGAGAAGCAAAAATTTTGCAAAAGAGAGAAAATGTTACTTTTGTCCGTGTATGTTAGTTCACTTTTACTATCCCGTACGTCTTAAAAAATTGTACATGTCTTCCATACAAATCTCTAAAAATATGAAATATGAATTTTATTTGATAGATCTCAGTTAAATTTGTCGTGCGAGATTTTTAAAATTTTGAAACCCTTTATAAATTGAAAAGATAAAACAATCTATAATATGAAATGAATGTCGAAAATGAACCAACAAACAAGGACCGATGGAATATAAAAATTTCACAATTCAGAAGGACTGTTATGAAAAATACATAATATTTTAGAAGGGGCCACAGTGTCCCTGGGCCGGTCAATGCCACCATTATGACATTAATCAGGGCTTGTTTGGGAGCTAATTTTTATTTTGAGTTTCTGATTTAAGATTGAATTAGTTTTTTAAGTAGATTATAAGTGGAATTTGTAGAAGTGTTCAGATATATTTATGCAAAATATTAGACGAAAGTATAGTAATTAAGAACAAGATGTCTAATTGCACAAATAAATAAATTAAACACAGATAACGCATGGATTTTTCACAGGGCCCCACCCCGGGTGCCTCAAGGATGATCCAAGCTGCTCATTTTTCTTAATTATCGTTGAATGCATTCTTGTAAAAAAATCATCTCAATTGGATATTGGAAACGGCTTTTTCAAAATTTGTATGGCAAAACTCACTGGTTCACCCTATGAATTTTAACAAAGCCCTTACCGATAGCGGATTGAGATGATTTTTTTTTTTACATGAATGCTTGAAAAAATATTTTAAGAAACATGAGCGGTTTCGATCGTCCTTGCACCCCACAAAATGTATGCGTATTATCTGTATTTAATTCATCTGTGCGGCTAGCACAAATCTAATAAGAATCCAAAAATTTCATCTTTGGGCGACTTTTGAAGTTGCCGTTCTCTAATTCCCTCGTCGTAACCCATTTTCATTGAATTGATAATTGATTTTTAAAGCAGCCGTGCTCTAGGAGTACCGTCACGTTGTGTTTCAAGGGTATCTACCACCGCACATCCAGGTGGGATCCATACACTAAATCTTGAGCTCCACATGAATGCGTGGTGATAGAAACCCTTAGAGCGTGCCGATACTCTCAAAGCGCGCTAAGTAGTAATAATTTTGCGGATGTCAAGAGAGTTTGAAGGGTACTCAACCATACCATGATTGTGAAAGTGGAGATCATACCAGATCTCTTTAGAGTGTATTTTAAATTAGGCCTTGCATTGTAGAGCAAGCATGTCAAGGACTGCCATTGGTCTCGAACCAAGGAATCCCCTACGAACATGTTCTTCCCTTTGAATTTCTTCAAGAACCCTACTCCATCAAATCTACAATATCCAAATTATTTCACCGCGCAATCTATCAAAAATGCACAAATCCAGTATAAAGTCATAAAAGGCGCACGCGCACACACACACATACTCAGAAATTTTCAAGTCAGGGATCCTTGATTTTGTTACGGTCCGCACCTCATTGACCCCGATCAAATTTTGATGATCCGAACCGTTCAATGTGTTTAAAACGTGTTTTTAAGGGTACCCGCGAAAAATTGGCAAAAAATATTACCGGGAAGGGCTTGATTTAAGCAGTTTTTTTATATTCGGGAAAGTGGACTTTTGCACGAGATCCGGACCATAAGAAAAATCAGGGATCCCTGACCTGAAGAAGACTGAAATATATATACATATATACGTGCGTAATTAAGTGGTTAAAATAAGGAGGAAGATGTAATTTTAAGATGTGGATTCTAAACTTACGTGCACTCTATAAAAACAGGCAAACTCAATGCCTGTGGAAAAAAAATGCCCGAGGCTACAACCTTAACCCTGTAAATAGAAATGCTGTTTCCGCGACTCAAATCCGTAACCTCTAAGTCATAATTAAGCAATTTTACCGTTACGCTAAGCCCGCCCTTCATGCACTCTATTTAACATGCGAAATAAAAGTTGTAGGTTCACAATTAATACTACTTTGACTGCCAAGCGTTTCAACGATATTTAGGCCACGGTGTGTGCGGTGACTACTTCCAAGGAAAAAAGTTGATCCGATTACCGGGATCACATTTTTCATCGTACTTGTTTTAAAACAAGGGATGATGCTTACCCAAAAAATGCATCATCTAGATTAAAACCACTCTTAGCTAAAAAAAATCTAAACATAAGAACATAAGTAAATATGTACTAAATAGCTTTTGATGTCACGATGAATAAATAATGGTATGGTGTGACGAAACGAGTACCTTTCTAAATTGCATCCAGTGGGCTGCCACCTGTGTTGGAGATAGTCGCGATCGGGCCGTCCATTTTTCTGGCAATGGAATTCTTTCTCAATGAAGGGACACGTGGTGGAATTGTAGAGAGGGTACGATGGGTCCCTCACCCAACTCCCCTGGAACAAGTCACATTCCCCTAAACACTAGTGCACATTTGCTAGCTCAATAGCAATAATATTGAGCAGCAGCACAGCCAAAATTGCAACGAACCCACAAACCCATTTAGAGAGAGAGAGAGAGAGAGAGAGAGAGAGAAAAGGTTCTTCAAATAAAATTCTACTTCTTACATATATTAGAGAGAGAGAGAGAGAGAGAGAGAGATGGGTAAGAGATTAATTGGCCGTGTGAACTGTTACGTTTGTAGTAACAAAAAGGAATAAAACTGTGAAATCTTGTAGCAGGGTTTATATTGTACTACTTCTTCTGATGTTGGAGAGATTATGGATTTTGCAAATTGGATGGGCATGTGCGCGCAATAGGAGACACCGGGACGATACAGGTATGTAGTGTGTAATCCGAACCGTCCATCTCTAGCAAATTGTGCACTACAGGGTCCTCTGGCCCCGGTTCAATGCAGTAGGTGGGATCGATCCCGGTAAAGAGTCCATTGGATGCATGCACTACAAGAAAATCGAGATCTCCCAACGGTTTAGCTAGCAACGGTTCAAAAAACCGTTGGTATAGACGGTGTGTAGCAACGGTTTTTAAACCGTTACTAGAAACAGGACTATAGCAACGGTTTTCATGCAACCGTTACTAGATTATAAGACTATAGCAACGGTTTTCGATAACCGTTACTAAAAACCGGCCTCTAGCAACGGTTTTCCATAACCGTTACTAAAACCCGACCTATAGCAACGGTTTCCCATAACCGTTACTAAAAACCGGCCTATAGCAACGGTTTTCCATAACCGTTACTAAAAAGCGGACTATAATCGAGACCATTGATTTTGTTTTCCTTGTTTGTTGATTAAGTCATTCTCATAAAAATTTGGCTTGATCGAGTCTAGAAAACTTCTTTATTGAGACAAAATTTCATTAGTAAAATAAATTTTTCTGCCCGATCAAGTATGTAACGATACCCGATTAATTTCATTTTTCGTATGAAGGATGTACTCTTTACTATGTAAAAAATAGATGGTTCTAATCGGGGAAAAAAAAAAGTAGGTGTTTGTATAGAATAAACAGAATTTAAAAACTTGGGTTAAGAATAAATCGATAAAACTCAAATGACATAAGCTAACCCAGCTGGTTTGCATAGTATAAATATTAGTAGTCCATTGATATTACACAAGTGTTGGGCTAGCCCAGTTGGTTTGCACTCGCGCGCGCATGCGGGAGGTCCTGGGTTCGATTCCCAGGAGGAGCAAAACATTGTTGTGTTGCCACGCGGACGACACGTAGGCGCCACATCTGCGACAGGTTACAGGTGGAGGCCACGTGGGTGCCACGTCAGCGACACGTGGCGACAGAGGGGAGGCCATGTGGCTGCCATGTCATATTTTACCCTAGATTTTTAGAAAAAAAAAAAAAAAACTTGCCTTTAGCAACGGTTACAAGCGTTGCTAAAGAAACCGTTGCTAAAAAAAAATCTGTACCAACGCTTGCCAAAACCGTTGCTATAACCCTACAGCAACGGATATCTCGCGACGGTTTAACCAACGGTTCTATAACCGTTGGTATAGCCTATATTGGTCTTTGGCAACGCTTTTTTGCATCTCTAGCAACACTTTTGACCGTTGCTATTGAACGATTTTCTTGTAGTGATGGAATACATTATAGTAGGTGTTTTCGGAACATTTAAGGGGAAATTAAATGGAGTAACACTTACGACAGAAAATCAAGTTCAAGGTGCATTCATGAGTATGTATGTAGCCTCATTTTTATTGCTACATCGAACAGTTTTACCTCCTACTATCATAAATGACGAATGTACATCGCAAAAGATTATGAAAATAAAGTGTCCCCATCAAGAGTGCCAACACGATGGTCGAAATTGTTCATTAGCCTCATAGAAAAGAATATCCAAGCAAAAAATCGAATTTTTCATCCCTTTTTGAAATTCTTTCTACGGGGGCCAACGGAACGAAAAACTCGTACCACAAAGGCTCAGGATGAGCATACACTGGCCAAGTCTATCGGAAGATGCTAGGTATCCCGCCTCTTGTTTGGGGGATACCTGACAAAAATGGCATAATCCAAACACAAATGGCATAACACTTTTTAAAAATGGCATAACAACTCACACAAATCGGTATAACACTACGGTGTCCCCTCAGATAAGGTTACTATTCATTCATAACAACTCATACAAATGGACATAACCGTTCTCACACATAGGCATAACGGGGGGACACCGTAAGAGGAGACAAAGGGGATACCCAAGTCTAGAAATCTGCAACCTGAAAGTCGTACCTGTCAATATAAGTCTATAAAAATAGTTATGATCTCTGTCATATCCATGATGTAAATATAGTACACATTATTACATGCTCAACTCTGAAAGGACCAAGAAAGCGTAAACCAAGAATTTGCAATTTCGGTTCATTTAAGCTCAATCACTAATGCAAGAGAAAAAACTTGTGCAATTTTGCAGAAGCATTGTGCATTCATGTTTTTTGTTTGAGTTTACAATTTGATCAAGCGGATTTTGGCTTTTTGAGAGATATCATTAAAGCATTAAGCACGTTGCTACACAAGTATTTGTGCAATTTTGCAGAAGCATTGTGCATTCAGAAGCTGTAATGATATCCCCTTAAACTCGATATCCGGCACTTATCTAATATACCGGTTTTCCAAAACTTTGGAGTCCCAGTTGAGGGGGTATAGATCACCAGCAGACGCAGAAGAAGCAGTGTACGGGTAGAGATCACCAGCAGAGTCAGCAGACGCAGAAGAAGCAGTGTAGGGTCCGTCAGTCGGCACAATCTGAATTTGGCCTTCACTTGTATCAGTCTCAAGGCTTTTTTGAAGCTCAATCATCATTCCCTTTAGTTTTATCTGCTCATTGGAGGCATCCGGATTTGGAACTGATGACATCTCAGGGACGGTTCTGCCTTCGAGCATGCTGACAACTGAAGACATTGCAGGCCTAACTGCTGGTGACACGTTGGTGCACATAAGAGCTACATTTATCATCACTGTGACCTCTATTTTGTTGAAGTTTGAACCCAACTTAGGATCCACCAGCTCCATCAAGTTCCCATTCTGCTTCAAGACAAGTGCCTACGGAGAACCACTCGTTACGTTAGAACTCACGTACCTGATGTGCATGGGTTTTGATTTGAAGAAGATTTGTTTTAATGGAGATCGAAGACATGATAGAAGTGACTCTCACTAAAAAGAACGTAGACAATACTGCTACGAAGCACAAACAATATGGGCATTATCTCTTCCCTTTTCCAAATTATTCTTTTTCTCGACACAACTCAGACGCTTGTGTCGTGTGCCTAGACGCAAAAGAAACAGAAAACTTCCAGCCAGAATACCATGTGAAGTAGAACTAAGCATTAGCAATACCTAAACAGATGATAAATGAGTACACAAGTGTGTTTTATCTATACTATAGTTCTTTTAAAAGTAACTTTTTGGTTTCCACAAATGCCCCCAAGAATTTTGCGATTTTCTGTCCTATATCCTACAACCCTTCCCTTATTTGCCCAGTGGCCATTGGTAAACGACACAATGTCGAACAGAAAAAAACCTACCGCAGAAACGTTACACCCCTTGTCCACCAAAAAGTGGGAAGTCGTCAATAAGTTCCTACACTTTTCTTTCCAAACGTACCCATAGTAGGAAATTACAGTAGATTACAATTGTTAGGCCATCAATATTGAAGGGCGATATGGTTACGCCTCTTTTGGAAAGCCTTTTTTAGAAAGGTAACACCGTTTAGAATTTGTGACTGGAGTATTTTTGTTCTCAAATGTCTCATCCCATTCTCTGTATCGCTCTTGACCGGGAGAGGAAAACCGCTCGTGATTTCAATCTCGAACTCGCGCGTACTCTCTCCATCTTGGGTCTCATCATCTCTCTTATGCAAATCTTCCACCTCATCGTCACGGGAGAGAAACCTAACTGAAAACCCTCACCGCCTTCTTCTTCTTCACTACCATGAGGCTTCGGCTATAGAAGCCGTCGAATGGACTGAACACTGTAAGATTATTTCCGTTATTGGCCCACATTACGCAATCGGCACATATGGTAATTATATATTGACGAGGTTATAAGCCATATCTTTTCCCCTAAGAAATTATGTGATTGGTCAAACCGATGGAGTTGTTTTCTAGAATCTCACTTTGATGGAAAGTAGAATAAATGTTTATTAGGAAACAGGTCCTCTCTCTGCCTATAAAAGAGCATGCAGTCCACCATCATATTCACGTTACTATATTGCTAGAAAGAGGGTCAAGAGAGAGAAGCCTTTTCCGTTCGGGTTTGCAGGTATTTTAGCTAAAGTTCTCGGATCAGTAAAGTTTACATGGATTCGGGTACGCTTCCTCGTATGTTTAATTTCCGCCTTATGTTATGATTGTGAAAACATGATAGTTCTAGTTCCTGGATTTATTGGGCTTGTTAATTATTTAACGGCATGTTAGATTATTTTACAAACACTTCCAACAAATGAGTGGGTTCGGCAAGAGCCAATACTGCTGAATAGTAACACGGCTGCCACAACCAGAATTGGTTCTAAAGTGGAAGAGAGGGAGCTGAGCAAAAAAAAAAAAGTGGAAGAGAGGGAGGGTAGTAGCCATGGACGATTCATAATTAACTTGGTAGTCATCAATCCTCTACAGACCGCAAACAGGTAATCTATTCATGTTTTTGACTTCTAAATTACGATTATTCTGGATTTATTTGATTAAAAAAAAACAGCAATCATCCTTTCTCCTAAACACCATCACAGAATAAAATTTGTGTGTTTTGCCATTATCAGTACAGAAATTGCACGAAAGTCAGTTATTTCTTTCAAAAGTTCTATGAAAGTTCAGAAAATTTGCAAGTGGAGGAGTTAAAATAGAGGTTGCATTTCGTAACTCTGGACTCGGCCAGGCGGGATTCTGCACGTTGGAAATGGTCTTCGGACAATCAATTCTCGGTAAAATCAGTGGGAGATTGATGGGTTCTCAAGAAATCTGGTGTTGGAAAATCTCTGTAAAAACCTTTGTCCCCCAAAGGTGGAAATTTTCGCTTGGATAGCTATCCAATCCAAGGTGGCCACTATAGCTGAGCTATTGGGCAGAAACCTGATTCCCGAGGGACAAACTGTTCTCTGCCGTTTTGCTCGGTGCACTTGGAAACATCTCAGCACCTATTCTTACATTGTCAATTTTCTTGGGATGTTTGGTCGCGTATTATGGATTGGTGGCATGTGAGATGGGTGTCTCCTGTCTCTTTCGAAGACCTTTTTATTTGGTGGGGAGACATGCAACAGATTCAGGAAGTGGGAGAAACATTTGTGGGAAGCTACATTCTTCGCAACCTTGTGGTCTTTGTGGCTGGTAAGAAATGCTTACGTGTTCAACAATGCAACTACAAGTGCTGGGGAAGTAGGTGATTTGATTAAAACTAGAGTCGCAATGTGGGTAAAGGCAAAATTCAACATAAATGTGTATTCGGTAGAGGACTTTAGGATTTTTCTGGATGGAGTCAGGTTGTTGAAACTGTAATTTGATAGGGTGGTGAGATGGTTGCCATCCCACTTTCTGTTGGAGGGTTTTGTTTTCGTTGTTCTTTTTCTTGTTTGAACAAATAAGTGTGTAATCTTACTGTGTTCGAGTTAGCTCGATGTATCCTTTCGAGTGATATAAAAGTTTCGTTTGCCGAGAAAAAAAAAATTCATTATTTGGTTGTGTATTGCTTGGAAACTTAACATAAACAAGAATAAAGCGTCATTGCGTACTTTATTTTCAAGTTCTTTCGTAGTGGGTGTTTGTGAGATGGATTGAGAGGGTTGCATGATTCAATGGCTTCTTAAGCTTTCTCTTTGTTTTATGTTTGTACATGCAAAACGTCATCTAGAAGCACGTAAGCTTAACTGGAGGAGAAATGAGTTGTTAGGGTATCAGAGTGTAATAGCATCTCCAATGCATACTCCATAACTCTAAATCTCCGTCCAATCCTCCACTTGAGAAATTATGCACTCAATTCATCCATCATATTTGTCTCCATTTTGGAGGATTGATTTTCATGCTCCATATTTGAAGTAGGGCCCTGCTACACACATAGACAACTGTGCATAGATTGTGCACAGATTTTATTGTGGGGCCCACCACGGGTCCCACTCAAATCATCCGAGCCGTTCATTAAATGTAAAAAATATTTTTTTAAGGGTTCCCGTAAAAAATAAGCTCAATCCGATACCTATAGATGCTTCCTCCAACCATCTAACTTTTCATTCAGATTTTCAGATAATGAAAAGTTATATGGTTGGATTGAGCACCTATAGGTATTGAATTGAGCTTATTTTTTACGGAGACTCTTGAAAAAATATTTTACATTTAATGAACGGCTCGGATGATTTGTGTGGAACCCGTGGTGGGCTGGCCCACAACGAAATCTGTGCACAGATTGTCTGTGTGTTTAGACTTTCTGTTTGAAGTATATATGAAGAAAGGAAATGAAAGATCCTTCAAAACCACTTTTTGAATATAAAACTAGAGAATTAAATAATTGAAGTTGGCTTTGAAGTACACAATGATTGGACTCAAAGTGAGATAAAACTTGAAATGAAGATGAAAAATAGAGATAAAACTTTATTGGGAGATTTAGTGATCCTCCCAAATAGAGTTACAGAGGAGATTGGGTTGGAGATGCTCTAAAGCTTTGGGTGTGGCCACCCTTATATGTGATGTTTTTTAAGTTTCACATGTGAAGGGTTTTTTTCTTTTTGAGATAAGCAAATCGTATTTTACTACTCTACTAATCTAGAAAAAAAGGATGAGGCTGATAGGGTTTGAACCCTCATTTAGGGCAAAGAGTGTAAGGCATACACTACTTGATTATCACTCTATTTGCAATTAACACTCCCATAAAAAAAAGTGAAATATCATAGTCATAGTCACTTTAAATAATTTCTTTTCAAACAAAAAAAAAAAAACCCATGTTTTGTTAGTTTAATAGTCAGGACTTTTTTTTAAGCACACTTAACTAAATTATGAACTCTATTTTTAATATACTTGATTAATATTCAAAAAGTTCATTTTTGACAATTTTGTCCACTCTCTTATTGTGGCCTTGTCGGAGTTGTGACACCCCGCTTTCCGGTGGCCGACGGTACTGCAGGAAGCAGGCTCCGTCCGGACGGGAGGGGGTAAGTCATGGTTTGTAAGAAAAGATCCCTCCTACTTGTACAAGGCCTTTTAAAACCGTGAGGGCAGGTCAAAGCGCGTAGGAATTTCACAGTTAAGCGTGCTCATCCTGGGGTAGTCCAGGGATGGGTGACCTACTGAAAAGTCTATGGGATTTGAGCGTCTAAAGCGGACAATATTGTACAAAGATGGAGCGGGTCGTTACAAATGGTATCAGAGCCCCGCCCTGGGCAAAGTGGTGAGTAAGATGCGCTCTGCTACCACAGACCCTAGGGGAGGTTGCTGGGCCTGTGCAACGAGGACGTTGCATCCCTAAGGGGGTAGATTGTGACACCCCGCTTTCCGGTGGCCGACGGTACTACAGGAAGCAAGCTCTGTCCGGACGTGAGAGGGTAAGTCATGGTTTATAAGAAAAAATCCCTCTTACTTGTACAAAACCTTTTAAGGCCGTGAGGGTGGGTCAAAGCGCGTAGGAACTTCACAGTTAAACGTGCTCATCCTGGGGTAGTCTAGGGATGGGTGACCTACTGGAAAGTCTATGGACTTTGAGCGCCTAAAGCGGACAATATTGTACAAAGATGGAGCGGGTCGTTACAGGAGTACCTATCCTCACTCTGTGGAGTATCGGAATAAACCTGCTCTAAAAAGTCGTATGTTTGGAAGATTTCATTATAAGATAGTATGACAAGACTTTTACTAGTAACTGTGAAAAGCAACACAAGTCTTTGATTTCCATGTTCTATCAGAGTGTAATCGAAGTCATATATAAGTGAGAGAAAATGCTAGCTTTGTATGTAATGCAATAGACTGCCAATGAAGGACATCTCTGAAAAGCATAAATTACCCAATCAAGAAGGTAAACCAAGTCCTCCTTTGGCCTATAATTTGTGTTGCTTTTACCACTGACAATCTCTAGCGCTACGATTCCAAAGCTGTAAACATCTGCTTTGTCTGTCAAGTAACCCCTCAATGCATACTCGGGAGCCATATATCCTCTGCAGAAAAGGAAAAAATAACAAAGAAATCAACCAGAACGCCAACTAATAGGCGAAACAAGTTCCAAGACTAATTGCTCACCCAATGTACATGTATTAGCTTTCGGTGGGGAAGAACAGATATTGGAGCTCATCAAAGAACAAAAACCACTTGATAGATTATCAAAAAAGAAAGGGTGGAAAAAACTCACATGGTTCCAGCAATTCGCGTGCTGATATGGGTGTTCTCTTCTTCGTCAAGCTTGGCTAAACCAAAGTCAGATATTTTAGCATTCAAATCCTTATCAAGCAACACATTGGTGGCCTTAATGTCTCTGTGAACAATTTTCAACCTGGATTCTTCGTGAAGATAAGCTAAGCCCCGTGCTATCCCTACACATATTTTTTTCCTTGTCGGCCAGTCCAGATTTAGTAGTTGTTCTTCACGACCTGCGTGCACACAGAGAGAGAGAGAAAGAGAGAGAGAGAGAGAGAGAGAGTGTTTTACCATATTAATTCTCAAAAAAAAATGTAGAATGGCTTAGAAAGATAGGTAATGCAGCAATTACCAAAGAGAGCACGGGCAAGGCAATTATTTTCCATGTATTCGTATATTAGCAACAACTGCTTCCCTTCAATACAACAACCGTACAGCTTGACAAGATGTGGGTGTTGCAAGGCAGATATCATGCCTATCTCGTTTACAAATTCGCGATTTCCCTGCTTTGATTTGGAGGACAGCTGCTTCACAGCGATTACAGCACCGTCCGACATTACACCCTGGGTAAACAGTGTTCAAGTGAACAGCCATAGGATACGATACCATAAGGCATATACAAATCGCCCAACGGGATAAAAGAATCAATTCAAATAAATGCACTAGTTCCCATTGGGAATTCATTGTGCCCTTTAGGAAGAACAACTTTCAAAAATTTCTAAGTTTCGAGTACCTTAAGATTGTTTGATGGATAAAAGTTATAAAACCAAAGGTGAAAGAAAAGCATGAATATTACCTTGTAAACTGGCCCAAATCCTCCTTCACCAATCTTGTTTGCAGGGTCAAAGTTATTGGTTGCGGCTTTGATCTGTCTCAAGGTGAAATATCCTGTTTGCAGCTCAAGTGCCCGAAGTTCTGTAACAAAGAGAAAATGGAAGAAGTTAGAAAAGCACAAAATAAACACAGCTAAAGAAGAATGATAAAGATTTTAAAACCAATCCTAAGGTGGTTGCGCTACATGAACCATGACATGACTATTTCTGGAATAGCACGAGCTGCACAACTCACGCTACTTCGCATTAGTTGTGCTATATGAACAGCGCATTCCTTCGCAAGGCAGCATTTATTTTACTCCTAAATTCCTAATCGTCATCAAACCACACGTACAACGATTAACAGTCAATCTTATCAGCTGTAGGCTGTAGCCTACGTTAGATAACATTCATAGATAAACCATGTACGAGAAGTGCATGACGAGAGATACTTAAGATTTCAGAGTTCACGATCAGGCTTGTTTTCATGTGAAATTTTCAGCTGGACTTCTACTCATGTGAGTAGCATCTGCATAATTCACAAGATACAGCACCAAATCCAGGCCCATCAAAAGCTCAAGCACCCAACCTATCTAGCAGATTTTACATGCAGCGGCAATAGAATATCATATGCAGAATTCATTGAGCATCAAATCTTACCTTTATTTTCAAGATCTTTCCCCCCAAGGCACCCTTTCATCCGGAGTAGAACCAGGATCAACACAAGGAGTACAAAGGAAGCAGCCACGATGCCAACAATAGCTCCCGCAGATAGGCCAGTAGGCCCAGTACTAACATCAAAATCTAAGGGAAAAGGAAAATCAGTTTCTGACGAGGTAGGAGCTAGCATAAAAGAAAAAAAAAGACTAACCCGAAATAGAAGATATTACCCACTTGGAGTTATTGTGATTGCAGATATTAGAGGTCCATATACACCTTTGTCAGGGATTACAGTAGTCCCTTTTCCTCTCCAGTATAGGTGTATCTCCAAAGTGCTACCATTAACAATAATGTCATCATATTCCATAGTGATACCTATGCCAACACCTTTAGCTACCTCCTTTATGTTAAAATCCTTCAAAACCTCTTTCCCCTGAGGAAGGAGAAAAATTAACCCTTTAGCCAAAAGCTAGTATTATTTATCTTTCTAAGGCTAAAAAAATGAATTGTCTTACTACCCATATGAGTACTAGAAGTTAGAACTTCAATACATATTCAGAGATTTCTACAACCGCTTCATGACTATCAATACATTTTCTGCACATTAACAACTGCCTTAAGGGTGGTCATTAGCATTTTTAAAAAAAACCATAGTCGAAAAAAGAAAGGGCCCATAAAGCAATTTGTTTATAAAAATCTGGTAAATGGTAAATGAGACATGCATGAAAACTACTAGAACAGTGGCCTCCTAACTCACTTGGATTGATACATCAAAAATGCGTCTTCCAAGGCTGCTATATGTCTCATCATCAGAGTACATTATTTCAGCGAAGTGAAGAAGCACTTTATAACTGCCCTTAAGCAAGCAAAGCCCATAATACTTGAGTGAATTTGGGGCAAGGCGGGCTGTTTCATAGTACTCTGCATAACCAGTCATATTCAAAGAGAATGAGTTGTTTGCTAAATAATTAGCAGTAGGGTTGTCCATGAAAGACCCTGTGCTGCTATAAGCCCATCTTTCCTGTGGAGAGACATAAAAGTATGATGGACCCCCTGCAGTCAAGTCCATTTCATAATCATTCCCCTCGGCGGTTATTTTACTGCCTCCGCAATTGATGTATAATGAATGGTCTGCACGTAAGAAAGAGACCATAAACTTAAAATGTAGATGCATCAATGTCATAATAGAAGAGCTGGGGAACATATTATTGCTTACATTGGGGTGATGTGGGGCAAGGGAGATCCTTCTTCACGCACCATTCAATTCTGCAAAACGAATTTAGTTTCTTTCACCCATGACATCATATCCGCTGGTGTTACAGAAAGATTAGATAAGTTAATTTCTTTTGATGTTACGAACTTACGAGTTGCTCTCTGTGGATGAACGGCTGGAAACTAAGTTCCTGTTGACCAATATACAAAGGGTGACTTCTAGATGATATGTAACATTGGAAGTCAAAATAGAACTAATAACGCAAAAAGCTTACACACTAGACGTCTGGCAACCAGATTCAGATGAATCATTGAAGTTGTTGTATGACACATCACTGCAATAGGAATAGACATGACATTTGTGACAAATTTGTTGGTGATTAAGGTCAACATCAACGTCCATCCCAAATCAGGACGTGGTAAACATTTATGCCGCAAATGAATCTAAAGGTGGGAAAGATACTAATTACAATTCATTTCCGTTGCTTTGAATCCAACCAGGTATTGCTCCAGTCAGTGAGTTGCTAGTCAGTAACCTGCATCATCAGCCAATATTACGTCGTGCGCGAAATAGAAATCAAGCATGACGCTAACAAGCAGCTTCAAACATTAGTAAGCAAACAATATACACACTATGTAAAATTTTGGATATACAACTATCTAAAACTAGTGGCTTACATGATTTTTTTTCTTTTTGTAAAATTCTGAAGTGAACCCGGAATTGGACCACTCAAGTTGTTAAAGCTCAGATCTCTGCAAGCAAGAACTATGGCATATTTAAATCGTATACAATTACACCGCAGAAAGGAGGAAATATAAAAAGATGCCTTCAATCAGTTCAAACTCGTATGATGTTCCTGCATGTCGTTCACCAAGTAGTTCTAAAACTCTGGACCTACCCTAAACAACAACTCTAGAAGGAAAATTAATGCTGTATTTGGATGAATTTTTGAGAAATTTTGTAGGATTATGAGTGGAGAAAAATGAGAGTAATGACTGGAAGTAAAGGTAATGATTGGAGGGAGATAGAGAGAGAGAAATGAGAATAATGATTAGAGATATAAGTGAGTAATGATTGAAAATAGACATAATAAGTGTTTTTTGAGTTTAAAATTTTTCTTCAAAAAGCAATCCAAACAAAGCATAACTAGCACAAAACAACTGTACCAAACAAAATTAATTTGTTACATACAATTACAACATGTCAAGTCACTAACAAGATTCTTTGCCATTGTGACTAGCTAAGATGCACGGACACGGGAACACGAGAATTCTAAAAAAATGGGGACACGAATACAGCGGGAGACACGCCACATGTATATATATATATATATTTTTCCCCAAATCTTAAATGGCAAAATGTGGACAAAATGAAAAATCCATAGTTCCAATACCATTCAAACAAAAGAAGACATCCACAAGTTCAATACAACCCAATTGAAAAATTATACTTTGATCCTGAATTATTTTTAAAAATAACAGTTTGACCCTAAATTTTAAAAAAATTACAGTTTGATCCTCAATTTTTTTAAATAATTACATTTTAACCCCACCGTGTCCCACTCAAAAATTTAAATTAAATTATGGGCCATACGTGTCCCCGCCGTGTCCCCATGTCTAACACTGCGATACGTTAATCTCTAGAGGTGTCGGTGTTTCATAGGTGACTAGCTTAACAGCAACGGTCTCATATCGTGTAACATGCCCAGTGAAGTAACGTACGAAACCACTTCAGTCCAGAATACGAACATAAAGAAGATGGCATTTTACTTTGTAGAGATATCAAATCAGAAGGAATTAATAAATCACGAAACAAGTAGCTTGATAAGACTACCAACAAAATAAACTTACAAATATTTGAGTGCAGGCAGGTCACCGATGTAACCTGGGATTCGATCAGTAATTAAGCAATTCCTCAGTACCCTATACAATGAAGTAAAATGTACTCCAATAAGGTAATTAAACAACAAATTGACAACATAAGGTTTCATTGTCCCATGGAGTATATCCATATTCAACGTACAGAGTTTCCAACTTTTTCATGTTCTGCAGATCAGGGAATGTCATATCTGACCCAGTTAAATCAGATATCCTCCTGAAAAATTAAGATGGATCAGATCAGACTGCTTCAAATATCCTTCTAAATAGGATAAAGTAGTCTGGAAATGTAAATAAGTCCTCACAGTTGCACCAAATTTATCAGCTTGGATATGGTGGAAGGAATAGGGCCACTCATGGATGTGCCTTGCATGTCCCTGAAACATAGTTAATCAACTATTCATTTGGGATTTTCTTGGACAAAATTTGAAGTTTAAATTTCATTCATTTGAGAAGTTCTTTCGTAGCTGCTAAAGTTTAAAAGGACTTCTGTGCATTCCTCAGGTGAGAAAAGATTGATTACGAAATAGAAAGACGAGGTGATACTCACAGTCTGTCAATTTCTGTCCAGTTCCCTATCATATCTGGTATTTTGCCAGACAGTGTGCTCCCATCAATCGTACTGCAGTTAGAGAATGGAATTTTCAGAATTACTGGGGTTCGAGACCGAGAAATTTCAGCATAACCACCACTTACAATTCTGTCAAGTTTATCAGTTTGCTGAATTCTTCTGGAATTGGTCCCGTAAAATTGTTACCAGAAAGAATGCTGCAAGAAACAATCCTTCAATGAATTTTTGAAGAACTACCCAAAAAATAAATGGACAAATAGTAGATCTGATGCTGTGCATTGACACATCATTTAGCCATACTCAGCGTATAGACATCGATCCAAAGGACAATTTTCATGCATATAGCACTGATGTCTCAGATACACACAACGGTTGAATGCTAGAAAGGCAACAACATGAACATCATTGCTACGTAAGACATAATCATATAGAATAAAAGAGTTAAAAATACCACACTAATGAAACTTCAATGAAAAGAAGAGAAAAGAAAAGGGAAAACCTTCCAAGAAACTCCACTTATAGAAAAAAAAAAACATAGAGTTTTTTCCTTTTTATCTCCCAAATTATGCATTTTTTCTCTATTTAGTTCCTTAACTATCAATTTTACGATTTCATCCCCTCAACTATCATACTGTTACCTACTTGGTTCAATAGATAACGGAAGTTAGGAATTTGGACAGAAAATGCCATGTAAGGCATGTTTGGGACTATGTAGAGCAAATACTTGATTATGAGGGTTTTAGAGATAAAAATTAATTATGACCATTTAGGATAAAAAATAAGATATTCGCACTGGTTTCAACAGATTAAAAAATTAGAGCACTTAATTTTTTAACCATATTTTTAAATATATATATAAACCTTCTTAAAAAATTAAGTGCTCGAATTTTCAATCTGTTTGGATCGGGGCGAAGATCTTATTTTTTTGATCATATTATTCTAAAGAGTCGTGATTAATTTTTATCTCTAAGGCTATCACAATTAAAAATCTATTTCTTATTTGAGACCCTTTTATTAGAGCAGATACTTGATTATGAGAGTTCTAGAAACAAAAATAAATTATAACCTTTGAGCATAAAATGATCAAAAAAATAAGATCTTTACACCGGTTTATACGGATTGAAAATTAGAGCGCTTAATTTTTAACTATATTTTTAATATATAAACAGTCTAAATTCTATTCAAATACTTTAGTCTTTTAAAAAAATATATGTATGTGTCAGTCTCTCTAATATGCCTAGCAAGATTCTGATATATGAACCTTGTATAAAAAAACGAAGTGCTCCAATTTTTGATCTGTTTGAATAAGTGTGAAAATATTATTTTTCTTATCCTTTTATCCTAAAAGGTCATAATTACATTTTATCTCTAAGGCTCTCATAATCAAGTATTTGCTCTACAGGGTCCCAAAAAGATCTCTTAAGAGACTTTCCGTCTAAATTTCTAATTTTCGTTATCTATTGGACTAAGTAGGTAACGGTATGATAGTTGAGGGGATGAAATCGTCAAATTGATAGTTTAGGAAAAATGTGCATAATTTGGAGGATAAAAAGAAAAAAAAAACTCAAAAAACATAACTTTTAAAACATTGCCACAAGATTATGCATTTTTTTTTTTTTTTTTTGTGGGGATGGCAATGGGTAGGGTGTGGGTTGGGGACCCTATTCTATCCCGATCTCCAATTGGGGAATTCTTCTCCATCCTCGCCTCCATACCCAACAGGGACATTGGACAATCCACTATGCTCGTCTCCTACTAGGGATCAGGTATATTCGGGTAAACCAGTATCCAAACTACTTAACCAAGAAAGAACGAAAGGATATCTAAACAAAAACAATCTATGTGTGCTACAACCACAAAAATGCAATTTAAATACCAAAAGGTCAAAAAAAACCAAATACCATCCACAAACAAAAGATTATTTAAAATGATAACAAATAATATCTATGTACGTACTTTTTCGTAACTCTGCACACACACATCAATAATGGGGCACGGGGCGGGTACGGCTATTCGGAGGCGGATATCATTAAATCAATATGGAGCGGGGATTTTCTAAGTTCTACCATACCTGCTCCTACTCGGTAAAAAATCGGGTAATATCCTCCGCCTCCAAGTTGGCGTGCGGGTGGGTACCCATCAGGTTTGAGGAAAATTGTCATCCCTATTCTTTTTCTATTACATCAAAATAACCTACTCTAGCTTAGAGCCTTAGATCTACCAGAGGGGAACAGGTAACACCCCCAACCACCCAATATGGGCCCATGCCACTTCGGCTACAAAGGCCTTGCCTGCACACAGACCCATAACCGGCATAAAATCTTATGTTATTTAACCAGGGATGCAAATGCAGTCCTGTAAGTCAATTCTGCCTTTAACTCCTCAGTTTCTTTCCAATATAACACCTAAGATTTCTGGTTGCTAACAAGTATCACAATGCTTGAAAGCGCAATAGAATTGAAAAGAAAGACACAGGAAGTAATGGATTTTAAGCTATACAGTCTTCTCAAGCGGGTCAAACTTCCAAGATTTTGAGGAAGAGGGCCTCCCAGCAGATTATCTTTCAAGACCCTGGATAAGAAAAGTTTCATGTTTAAATGAAGGACAAACTTGACCTTTCAGTACATTGAACAATACACATTTTATTGTACATAACTTACAGCTCCTCGAGAGTTGCAATATCTCCTATTTCCCTGGGAATTGAACCATTAATGTGGTTTCCCCAAAGGGTCCTGTAGTGTAGCAATGATCAAAAGCCAGCCGACCAGCATAATGCCAAGCTAATAGATAGATGAAAAAAAACTGATACAGATTCGAGAGCACGTTAGTAGAAACTTACAAAATGGTGAGAGGAAGCTTAGCAAAATTCGTTGGAAGTGTCCCATTGATATAGTTGCGAGTGAGATCTCTGTGGTGCTAAAACAAGCCCTTGTTAGCCGCACATAATTTCAAAACGGTCATCACGTTAATAGGTGTAAAAAAAAACTCATGTTGGTTGGTTTCTGCTGGGATGAGAAAAAGGATCATATTAATGGCGCTAGTACAAGACAAAACAAACAGGTGCGATTGATTATAAGATATGCAGAATAGTATCTTCTGCACTTCATTTATGTGCTTTCGCAAGCCTGTTCAGATTATTATAACCAGGCATGGCTGAATGTGTCACCAGAACTGGACCACTAGCAACTAATCATGCTCAAGTTGGGGCTCTGGCAACACCACCAGAATCGCCATATACCCTCATACCAGAAAAAACAGCTAACAGCAAGCAGCACTTTAGGTTTTAGCCTTCATGATACAGTGAATGGACTAGTACTTATTAATTGTGACAAAGTAAAGTATGGTAATAATGAACCAATGAGGTCCATTTTCAAAATGCTAGTGATCGACTACTAAATGCAGTTGAGTTGTGTCACTTACATTTCTTTCAGAAAAGTAAGATTAGCAAATTCTGCTGGTAGAGTTCCTGTTAAATTTTGAGTCTTCAACTTTCTGTTATCCACAAGATAAAATCAGATGAAGTACGATTGAATTGAATAGCAGAGGAAAACACAGAGAGATTGAAACCAAAATCACAAAATTAAACTTCTGTTCTATAACTTCCCATTGAAGAAGCACTCGGCATGTAATCCTGTGTCATGACTAATGCATGTTCAACTACTCTTCAGTTTCTTAGAAGAACTACAAACTAGAAGGGGGAAAAAAACAGCTCTCGTCTTGTAAACTAATCAATCAACCAGTTGACTTAAGAAAGGTCAATGACCTCGTAAAGAATGTTAAACTATGATGAAGTCTGGTTTTGATCAGAAGATGGCTGCAGCTGGTGCCATGAATCAGTAACAGTAAATTTTTGTCCTGATTTTCAGGATATTTTGCTATATCAAAGCTTGGAGGATCAAAATTCCCACCCCACCAGATAACTTCTGAGTGTGAAAACTCTGCACTATGGGTCAGTCTGGAATTCGTTTCACTCACTTATCGTAAAACAACAAGGAGGTCTATAATCACATCCTTAACTGAGAATTTGCATGCTTCATTCTGGGAAGATGGCATTTGGCTATCAAAAATTTTATTGAAGTGTAAGCCACTAAGCCTAAAGTACCCTAAGAGAATTGGTCATTAGAGGAAACAAATCCTGGGCACCAAATATGGAATTGGTACACAAAAGGTCTATAACAGTCAAATCCAAATTAACCTAGTCAAATTCAATCAGGTTAAATAGGTTGAATCAACAGAAGAAGATCTTAATAACTAAATACCAAAAAGATGAATTTGTCATTTGTTGTTGATCACATAAGAGATGGCTTTGCCTTGTACGTTTGCTATGCATGTTTTAGCCATGTTTGTCTATTCCCTTCCTTCGCAGGTACCGCATACAACGGATAAGTACAAGACTGTGAAAGAAAAACTATTTCGCTCATTTAGGCCGGGCCAACTTCTTCACTAATTTCCAAAAACAAATTCACTTCTCTCATCCGTTATTTGCATCAAACGGATATATTGTGGATCAATTATATTGTTGAATTTCTTAGAAGGTTCCAACCTAAAATCAATTGGCAATAGGTGGAGTAGCCTCTAGAATTTATTAACCAAGCTTGGGTGGCTTAGATGAGCGATGTGGGACAAGTCTAATATATATAAATATAAAGAAAAGAAAGAAAGAAGCGGAGATTTAATAGCATGCCATACATTTTGGTGACGTGGCAGACAGTGTCGTTAGCGGAGGTGCAATCGCAAGTAATGTTGCGAACAACATCAGTATCGGAGCCTACATTCTGAAATCCAGAACTGCAGAAACTTGGGGTAATATTCCAATATTTGATCTGCAGTTTTGCTGATATTGCTTCAAGAGCTTGTACTGTCACACACAAAAAAAGTGCAAAGTTCGTTAAAAAAGGCGTTTTGTTTCCAAGCTTATTAAAAAAAGGAAGCCAGATTTGATCTTCATTCAAGAAACTAAATTGGAATGCATTGATAGATTTGCTGTCCAGAAATTGTGGGGTAGTGGAGATTTTGAGTTTGCTTTTTCTAATGCTATTGGGGCGTCTGGGGGACTTTTGTCCATTTGGAATAGAGAATTCTTCTAAGCTGACAATATTATATCCCATAGGTCTTTTATTGTTTTGCAAGGTGTGATTAATAACTCTTTCCCCTGCTACGTGGCTAATGTATATGCTCCGAATGAGGTGGGAAACAGGAGAGTCTTGTGATATGAGCTACTAGGTTTGAAGAGGAATTCCCCTTTTCCTTGGTTGGTGTATAGGGGGAGACTTTAACGAAATTTCTTCTATCAGTGAAAGGAAAGGGTGCCATCGTATGGAGAGAGGAATGAAGGAGTTTTTGGACTTCTATAACTCTACGGAGCGTCTTGACATTTCGATGATTGGAAGGAAGTTTACTTGGACTAACTACCAAGATCATGCCATTCTTAGTCGGTTGGACAGATTTTTGATCTCTCAACAGTGGTTGGATAGCTTCAAAGTTCATCAATGGGGGCTCCACAGACCCTTTTGTTATCATTGTCCCATTATGCTGACCGATGATGGCAGAAATTGGGGTCCCAGACCTTTTAAATGCATGGATATCTAGCTATCAAATCCGAAGTGTATGGATATCGCTAAGGAAACATGGGAGAATACGCAGGTGAGTGGATGGGTTGGTTTTATTATTCTGCAGAAACTGAGAGCCATCAAAGACAAGCTTAAGGTGTGGAGCAAAGAGGAATTTGGGGATGTAAACATAGCTCTACAAGATAAGGAAGCGGAACTTCATCAATTTGATCTATTAGTGAAAGAGAAAACACTCAATACGGAGGAGATAGCTTTGAGATGCAAGGCTAAAACAGAATTTTGGAGACTCTCTCGACTGAATGAAACTATGTGGAGACAAAAATCGAGATTGAATTGGATGAAATTGGGGGTTAAAAACACAAGGTACTTCCAAGCCATTGCAAATAATAGGTATCGGAGGAATATGGTGGGCTCGATAAAGGTGAATGACAAAGTGCTAGAGGATCCCCTGGAAATTAAGGCCGCAGCCGTTGATCATTTCAGCAATAATTTTAAAGAAGAGAGAAGGTTTAGACCAGTGTTTGGGGGGAGATTTCTCCAGGGATCTTTCACCAACCACTTCAATTCAGCTTGGTAAAGTTTTTGAGGAAGGTGAGATCTTTGCGGCTATAAAGGATTGCAGCAGTAGTAAGGCTCCGAGCTCTGATGGTTTCAATTTTTCGTTTGTTAAAAAAAGGTTGGGTTTTTATGAAGGCTTTGCTACTGCAAATTTTTTCAGAATTCCATTCTAATAGCCAACTCACTCGAGGTATCAACTCAACCTTTGTACCATTAATTCCGAAGGTAGATTGCCCCAGGTCTTTCAAAGAATTTCGTCCCACAAGCATGGGGGTTGGGTTTATAAGGTGCTAGCTAAAGTTCTAGCCAATAAACTCAAAAGTCAATTACCTCCTCTTATTGGTGAATCCCAGGCAGCGTTAATTGAGGGTAAACAAATTTTGGATGATGTTCTTGTAGCCAACGAGGTCATTCATTGTTGGAAAAATAGCACTCAAGGGGGTTTGATTCTGAAAATTGACTTTGAAAGAACCTATGATTGTGTTAATTGGGGATTTTTACTTGACTTAAGCGCAAAATTGGGCTTCGGGGAGAAATGGTGTGCTTGGATTAAGGAGTGTTTGTCTTCGGTGTCCATGTCAATGTTGATAAACGGTTCTGCTTCAAGGGAATTTCAAATTCAGAAGGGGCTTTAACAGGGGGATCCGTTATCTCCCTTTCTTTTCAATATAGTGGTTGAAGGGCTCAATATTTTGCTAGAAAGAGCGAGGGAGCAGAACATCATCAGAGGAGCAAGGATTGGGCCGAATGGATCAAATGGGGTTATTGTCTCACACCTTCAATTTGCTGATGACACGATTATTTTTTGCAATAAAGACAAGAAGGAGGTAGCTAACATCAAAAGAATTCTGCGTTGTTTTCAACTCATGTCAGGGTTGAAGATAAACTTCTCAAAAAGTTCTCTGTGTGGGATTAAAGTGAGTCATCAGGATGTTTCCTCCCTTGCTATGATTATGGGATGTAAAATCGATCATTTGCCAATCAAGTACCTGGGCTTACCATTGGGTGCTAATCCGAATAGAGTTAAAACATGGGATCCTGTGGTTGAACGAATGGAAAAGAGGCTAAGTGTTTGTCGTAGGAGATTCAACACTTCAGGGGGTAGACTTACCCTAATGAATTCATCCCATAGCAATATGCCAATCTACTTCATGTACGCCCTTGTTCAAAATGCCGGTGATAGTTGCAAAGGTGTTAGCAAAGATCCAAAGAAAATTTTTTTGGGGTGATACGGTGGAAAAAAGAAAGATTCACTTGGTTAAATGGGAGGCAATCTCGAAAAAGAAAGAGTATGGAGGATTAGGGGTAAAGAATTTGATGATCCAAAATCTTGCTCTTTTAGCCAAATGGTGGTGGAGATTTTATAAGGACAGGGACTCTCTCTAGGTGAAGGTAATCAAAAGCAAATACAACCTGGAGCAAAGTTGTTGGTTACCTCGCTTGCCCTCTTCTGGTAAGGCCTCTAATATTTGGAAGAACATCTGTTCGGTAGGGGAGCTCTCCTCTGGTATCGGTTCCATTATCCAAGAGGGCTTCAGATTAGATCGAGGTTCACTCTGGTCAAAAGATTTCTTTCTGGAATCAGGTTTGGCTAGGGGACACAACTTTTAAAGAGGAGTTCCTTCGCCTCTACCTTATCTCTACACAGAAAGAGCTGGTGATTAGTGACTTAAATGATACAAGAGGGGATGGTATATGGAATCTGTTATTCCAAAGAAGGCTGCGGGATTGGGAAGTTCAACAATTCAAGGATTTGCTCTTGAGCTTACAGCCGTTGGATCAGTCCAAACATGATTTATTGAGTTGGAGATGGGTTTCTGATAATTGTTTCTCTATGAAATCTGTTTATAACAGATGGGAACAATTGGGCTTCTCAAGCAATCGTGCAATGGGATCGATCTAGCCCACCCAAGGTGGAAATATTTTCATGGCTGGCTCTTCAGGACAGAGTCGCTGCGAAATCTGTTCTCCTCCTTAGAAATTTGGTCCCTGAGGGCCAATCAATTTTGTGCCCTTTCTGCTCATTACATTTAGAAACTCCGGAGCATCTTTTCCTTCACTGTCAATTTTCTTGGGATGTTTGGTCTTTGATGCTAGACTGGTGGCATGCAAGTGGGTATGCCCTGCCTCCCTGCTAGATCTTTTTACATGGTGGTTAGGTAGTGGCTTCAAAAATCTGGAGAAGTATTTGTGGGAAACAACCTTCCATGCTACAGTTTGGTTCGTTTGGCTGGTACGGAATAATCTTGTTTTCAACAATGCTTCATGGCGAGTGGAGGATCTTGGGGCACTAATTAAAACTAGAGTAGCAATGTGGATCAAGGTGAAGTTCGATATTAAGGTGCATTTGGTGGAAGATTTTAAGGGTTATCTTGATGGAATGAGGAAGGTGAAAGTGTAATTTTTTGTGAAGTTTGGTGCGATCCAATTTTCTGTTGGATGGTCCCCTGTTTTCCTCTTGCTATTTTTCTGTTTTGTTTCCTTTTCTCGTTAAGCATCTGTGCTTAGTGAGTTCCCCTCTCGATGTACCTGTTTCGAGTCAATAAAATCTTCGTTTTACCAGGCAAAAAAACTTTTCACTTTACGTGAGGCCTACACCGGATTCTACCTTAATTATCTGATCTGGTCATTCATGAGTCGAACAAAATAACACTGCTTTTAAGCATACCTTAGAACAGTCAAATATTTGACACTATATGAATCATATAGTCCAATATTTGACATTGTTTCACACTATCAATATAAGTCATATTGGTAAGTCATAGAGCAGTCAAATGTGTTGCGTGAGAATTATATGAATATAGTCAGATATTTGAGATTGTTTGACACTATTAATATTAAGCTTCACACCCTGTACATTTGACTAGTTATGATAAATAAAAAGGAAACCCAGTGTTTTGGCCGCTCAGACAAAATTCCTGTGCCCAGTTTGCCCAGCATTTGACGTTTAATCAAACCTGCCGAAAAGCTAAGAACCGAACTAGAATTTTACTCTAGCAATGGCGAAATGTATACTAAAAAAATAAAAATATGCATTGCAATATTAATAGTCATCGACTCTAGAAAAAATTAAAATAACATAACAAAAACTATAGTCAGGGGCGGACCCACGTTGGGGCATATGCCCCCACGCCGTTTTTAAAAAAGAAGTAGTAAAAAATTTTGTTTTGATATAAATATATAAAAGTTTCCTTCACTTGTACATAACATTACCGAGGTGGTGTGGCTCTAGGCGCTTAGATGTGTTCAAGACACCTGGGTTCAAATCCCCGGCACCCTCATTCCTTGTTCTTTTTTGTTTTTTTCCATTTTTGTTCTACCTCTTTCATTTACTTCTCCATTTTTGTTCTACCTCTTTCCTTTATTGCTCCATTTTTGTCCTATCTCTTTGTGTTTTCCTCCCAATCCAAAATATTATGAAAATCAAATTTACTAAATTACTATATTCTTTAGTTTAATTTCTCCTGACTAATTGGTAATCTTACGGTTGCCACCGTGACAGTTGAATATAACAAAAAATAAGGAAAAAAATCAAGCCGTGGCGAGACTATATAAATTAGGGATAATTTTGTTTTTTTATATATAATAATTGATTTTTCTAAAATTTTTGTCGGGCCGGCCGCCGCCACTAGACCCCCCTGGTTCCATCCTTGGCTAAGAAGCACCTGTACGGGTACGAATATGGATACTAATATAATGTGAGTATGGAATAACCTAAAAAAATATACAGATACGGATGGGGCAGGGCTATGGCAATTGCTTAGAACTTCTAGAAAAAACAAAATGACGAATTTTAGTAATTGTGGTATTCCCTAATTTCTTTATTAATGAGAAGTGTGGTATCGTTATTTGAGGGGTTCGCAAGCTTAACAAAATTGCCTCAATCCTCAGTTGTTTTGATGGTGTATCCTTTATGAGGAGCTTTAAAATAAAGAAAAATCTTTTTAAGCCAACATTATTTTCTTGCCAATAATTTTGGTAAATAGGTTTGAAAAATTAGTTCTTCAGGGTAAGGCCTTAATGTGCTAATTTTAATTAATTTGAAAGGCTAGTTATTGAGGGTTGGATCTCAATAAGCTAGTTTGATTTGAATTGAAGAAAATTAGTCATTGGGAATATAGTCCCTATTAGATAAACATTATCCTATTCATGTATATCTCAAATTCTGTTGTATCTTAGTTTTGGGTTTATCATTGTTTGGGTTTGAATTACCCTTGTGACTACTTAATCTATATATTGAAAGCTCACCCATAGTTTTTGGTGTGTATCCAAAATACCATTCTAGAATCTAAGTTTAACTGTCCCAATGATTAAATTTCAAAGAAAAATTAGTTCTTAAGGGTAAGGCCTTAATGTGCTAATTTTTAATTTGAAAAAGGCTAGTTATTGAGGGTTAAATCTCAATAAGCTAGTTTGATTTCAAAAACTATTGGCGAGATTATATTTATGACTTGATTTTGAATTTTTCCTTTAACGTTTATAGTTCTTTAAGTAATTTTGGTTAAAACTCTCAGTTTATTGAAAGAAACAAAGCGGGTGTAATAAAGTTCTCTCTCTCACGAGAGTCTCTCTCTCTAGCGATTTCCTTCTCTAGGGTTTTCTATCTGGTTTTGAAAGTTTTTCAGAGCCATTTTTTCTCTCCGATCTGATTTCGGCTGTCTCTTTGAGTGATTATTACTCCTGGTCTTGTGAGATTAGGGCGATTAACATCGTCGTATGGCGGAAGAGGTGGTGGAACGGATGAGAAGATTCGTCCTTACACCCGATGAGGAGGACGATATCGTCGTTGATTCGGGCGTCCGTGCGCTGGCGATTGAGGAGTGTGCAGTGAGCCTTGTTGGCAAACTTCTCTCCAAGAGGGGTTTTAATAGGGCTGCTTTAAAGGACACGATGAGGAAGGTATGGGGCTCCCCTGGAGGTCTTCGGATCGTGGATGTGGGGATAATCTTTTCCATTTTCGTTTTTCTAACAAACTGGATTTACAGAGAGTTTTGAATGGAGGTCCATGGTGTTTTGACAATATGCTACTGCTTCTTAAAAAATGGGAAGTTGGGATGACTACGGAGAGCGTAGAATTCCATGATGTGGATTTTTGGGTTCAATTGTGGGGATTGCCTTTTTTTTTTTGGGTAAATTATAAGGGGCGCGTGGGGACTGCCTTTTGAGTGCATTTCTCCGGAGATTGGGAAAATGATCGGCAATCGTATTGGAGTTGTGGTGGAGATGGGTAAGATGACTGAGTAAAGCGAATGTGGTCGTTACATTCGGTGGGGCGGCAATGTTGTTTTGGGGGAGGGTCAGAAGTTTTGGGTGGATTACAAATACGAAAGACTCCCTTTGTTTTGTCATTACTGTGGGAGGCTAAATCATGAGACCAGAGATTGCTCTGTCAAGGGCAATGATGAGTTGCTTGGCATAGTGAGGAAAATGAGTACGGACTGTGGATGGCGGCGAGTCTAGGACCGAGAAGAGGTTATCATTGGAGAGGTAATGACAACGGGCGTTAGAATCAGAGATTTGGGCATGGAAATACCTTAACCAGACTTGAACCGCGGGTTTCCGAGGAAGTAACGGCCCACGGTGGCCGTAACAAGGGGGTAATGGATGCCAAAGACGGAAAGAATCAGGATGAAAATATGTTGCGGCTTTCTCGGCTTCGAGAAGTACAGGATCACACTTCGGTAGATATTAACGGAAATCAGTATCGCATGGGTGATTTGGTAGCTGATTCTTCGCGCATTCCTCCTTTGGGGGTGGTTTGTTTGGGGGATAATTCCTCAAATATTCCAAATCTCCAGATGGAGGATTTGGTGGCTACATCTACGCGTAATTTAAATCCGAGGGTGGAAGGTGTGGATTTGGCGGACCGTTTTAAATATGTGGGCCTTATTTTTCGGTTCGGGCTGAGGCTAATTTGGGCTCTATGGAGGTGCTGAGTTTGGTGGATAATGCTTCTCCTGGGCCCAAACTTAAATCCTCTTCTAACTTAGATTTGGGTTTGGGTCCTCAAGTTGGATCAATTCCTTCTTTTGGGGCAGAGGGCACTACTTTGACTCAATTGGATATTTGCTCGAGTGAGTCCAGTAGCTTGGTGGATGTGCATATCTTCAATGCCTCAGAGAAGGGGTCTACTCGGGTTAATAAGTCTACGTTGGGGCAATCTTGTGTGTCACCAAAGAAAGGGAGAAAAGGAAATGTTGAAAGTAAACAGAAACATGTCAGTGTTGGGGCTGGTACAGATGGAGTTGAGAATGGTGGTATCTCTCAGGGTCTTGGGAAGTGTAGGTTCGTGGAGCTGGAGAGTAAGGCACCACAGATTCCAGAAGGTAAAAGAGCTTTCTTGGGTGATGTTTCTAATTCTTTCAGGCAGGGACGGACACAAAGAGGGGCACGTGCCCCCACTCAAAATTTATTTTTTTTAAAAATATTTTTACATAAATTAGCATAATTATGAAAGTGAGCTAATATATAAATATACACACTTACATATATCTCGAAATACACATAAAATTAGTTGGAGAGTGATTTTGCCACTCCACTTTGTGTCTTTATTAGATGATTTGTTTTGTGAGAGAAGATGAGTGACATTAACAAAAAGGACAGTGGGAAAATCAATTCCCAATTAGTTTATGCCTAAATTTCATCATATGGTGCATTTATATTTGTTGTTTTACGAGCTGTTTGTCTATTTGGAGTCATTCTTTCTTGATTCTCTCTACTTTTAACCGTCTGGTAGAAACATTGTAAAATAAAATCATTAACACAGCTAGCTCGATCATACTAAAATTTATTGATGTTCATTTAAAACATATTTTAAAATATTTGTCTAAGATTTGTGCTCATTCTTTCCTACTTGAATTTAAAGTTCACGTTACAAACTTTTGTAGTTAGTAATGCACGCCTTAATTTTGTACGATCTTACTGTGCTTGACTAAAAAAATAAACTTTCGTCACTATGATTAACAGGGGCCCCACTAAGCTATATTCCTAGATCCGTCCCTGCTTTCAGGGTGGTGGTGGCCAACCACAATGGGCCCTCCACTAGTCAATGAAGGTTATGGTGTGGAACTGTCAGGGTGTGGGGAATCCCTAACAGTTTTCCGTTTAAAGGAGTCTTGGCGACTTCATTCCCCAGATTTGGTGTTTTTGATGGAAACTAAAAACTCTAACCGGTACTTGGTTTGGCTTCAGAAACACCTGGGTGTAGATGGAGGTTTTTCTTTTGTTAATCCTATTGGGTTGGGTGGTGGTTTGTGTATATATTGGAGGAAGGGGGTGTCATTTCAGCCTATTAGTAGTGTAGATGCTATGATTGATGGGTATGTTACTAAGGACGCATATCGTTGTAGTTCCTTTGTCCATGCCCCAAATTCAATGCAGGAAAGAAGGGGGCTTTGGAATAAATTACTTGATATAGCAATTTCTGAGCCTCTCGATTGGCTGGTGGGAGGGGATTTTAACGCTATTACTCATGTAGATGAAAAGTTGGGTGGAGCTGTACGTCAAGATTGGGAGTTGGCTGATTTTCAGGGCTTTATTCGGGACAACAACCTCATTGATTTGGGTTATGTTGGATACCCATTCACATGGAATAACAAGAGATCTGGCCGGAATAATGTGCGGGTACGGTTGGACAGGTTTCTATCTAGCCCGAGTTGGAGGATTCGGTTTCCGAATGCGATGGTTTGGCATCTTAAATCTAGAGGGTCAGACCATTGTCCAATCTTTTTGGATACTTCAGCTCCGGTAGAGAAATTCAAGCAAAGGTTCATCTTTGATAGTCGTTGGGGTGATAATGAAGAGTGTGGTTGTATTGTTAAAAAGGCGTGGGGCTCTCAAATTCAGGGGTCCAAGTGGTACCAGATACAAGGGAAAATTAAGGCTTGCCGTGTGGGTCTTTTACAGTGGAGGAGGCGACATAATGGCAATTCCCGACACAACAAAGAGGTGTTAGGAACCAAGCTACAACACCTCTTTGAATGTTCTGATTTTGAGGGCGAGGAGTACAATCATACAGAATCACTTCTTACAAAAGCAGTTCAAGAAGAGGAAATTTATTGGAGGGACAAGGCTAGAACGACTTGGTTGAAGGCTGGGGATAAAAACACTGCCTTTTTCCATGCCCAAGCTGTGCAGAGGCGTAATCAGAATCGATTGCTTAGTCTTGAGGATGCTTCTGGGGCTTGGAGAGATGGGAGTAATGTAGTTGCTGAGGTTGCGCTTGACTATTTTCAGAACATTTTTACTTCGGAAGGGGTGAATAATGTGGAATTAGTTCTGGGGTGTGTGGACCAGCGAGTTTCAGCGAGGATGAACAGGTTTTTGGTCCGACCTATTTCTTATAATGAGGTGAAGAGTGCGATGTTTGATATGCCTTCTGGTAAGGCTCTGGGACCGGATGGCATGGGTGCAGGGTTTTTTCAAAAATATTGGCAAGTTGTTGGACCGGCCATTGTGGATGTTGTTCGTAGCTTTTGCCATTCGGGTCATCTTCTTCGTAGTATAAATCATACACACATTGTTATGATCCCCAAAGTTCAGTGTCCTATGAATATGGGGCAGTTGCGTCCTATTAGCTTATGTAATTCGGTGTATAAGGTGTTGGCTAAAGTCTTGGTTAATAGGCTTCAGCGTTTCTTGCCGGAAATTATTAGTAATAGTCAGAGTGCTTTTGTAGGTGGGTGGATGATTTCAGATAACATTATTCTTGTTCAAGAAGCGCTGCACTACATGAAGAACCAAAGATATGGGGGTAACCGGTCTGTTGCAATGAAATTGGACATGAGCAAGGCTTATGATAGAGTTGAGTGGGGTTTTGTGGAAGCCATTATGCATAAGATGGGGTTCTCTGAGGTCTGGATTGGTTGGATTATGGGGTGTTTATCGTCAGTGAGCTACTCTATTTTGCTTAATGGGCAGGCTTCCGGTTTTGTACAACCGCAAAGGGGACTTCGTCAAGGGGATCCTTTATGTCCGTATGTGTTCTTGTTATGTGCTGAAGGATTGTCAGATATGCTTCGGAAGGCAGAACTCAGGAAAATGATTCATGGGGTCAGAATTTGTCGAGGGAGTCCTCCGATCAGCCACCTTCTTTTTGCGGATGATACGATTGTGTTTTGTAAAGCAAACCGAAGGGAAGTGTAGACCATTGATTCCATTTTGACAGATTATAAGAAAGCGTCGGGGCAGCTTATTAACTATCAAAAATCCTTGCTCTTTTTTAGCAAGAATACCAGACAAGAGGTGAGGGTGGAGCTTAGCAATGTCATATCGATTCCCGTTCGGGCAGACCTTGGCAAGTATTTAGGTCTTCCGGCTGAAATTGGTAAGTCAAAGACTGGGCTTTTCAGCTATATCAAGGATAGAGTATTGCAGAAATTGGCGGGTTGGAAGGAGAGGTTGATTACGCTAGCTGGGAAGGAGGTATTATTGATGTCTGTAGCGCTTGTTCTTCCTACTTATGCTATGTCTTGTTTCAAGTTGCCGGAAGGGTATGTTGTGCCATCAGATTGAAGCAGCTATGGCTAGATTTTGGTGGGATCAGACTGGAAATGAACGAAAAATTCATTGGATGAAGTGGAGTCGATTGTGCAAAGAGAAATTCAAAGGTGGACTTGGGTTTCGAAGTCTTACTGCATACAATTTAGCTCTCCTTGCGAAGCAAATTTGGCGAATCATTAAGGCTCCCCATTGTCTCATGGCTAGGGTACTTAAAAGTAAATATCTTAAGAATTGCAGTTTTTTGGAAGCTGGTTTAGGGACTAATCCATCATATGTCTGGAGGAGTATTTGGGAAGGGAGGAAAGTTCTAGCAGCGGGGATGCATTGGGTGATTGGGAATGGAACATCAGTTCGGGTGGATGGTGATCCTTGGATTCCTAAAGCAGGAGATTTCAAGGCTAGAAGGGTGGTAGTTGATGAGAGTATAGAGACAGTGGATCAACTCATTGATCCGGTGTCAAGAACTTGAAAGGTGAGTGAAGTTCAGAGGCTGTTTGATAGTGAGCAGGCGCATTGCATCTTGAGCATTCCAATGTCATGCACAAATGCTCTTGACTCTTTGGTATGGCATTTTTCCTCTTCGCGAACATATAATGTCCGCTCGGGTTACATGACGGCATTGGAGCTTAGTGTCCAAGGCTCGACGGCAAGTGGAGATGGCGAAAATTCTACTTCTGCTGCCCTTTCAGAGAATCGATGGCGACATCTGTGGAAACTCAAAATTCCGAAGAAGATTTTGCACTTTATTTGGAAGTGACTTCATGAGATTTTGCCGACTAAAGCAAATCTTTTTCGGAAAAAGGTTGTTGAGGAGTCAAGCTGCCCAGTTTGTGGGGTGGAAGTGGAAACAATTATGCACCTGTTCTGCACATGCCCTTTAGCGCAACAGGTTTGGTCTTTGTTCCCTTTTAATACAGGCTTGGTTGGTGCTAGTTTCAATTCAATTGTTGATTTGTGGGATGCATTTGAGGCTCGTTGGCAGAATGTTTCGAATAAGGACTGGCGTTATTCTCTTATAGTAGTTGGGATGTGGTATATTTGGAAAAATCAGAATGGTGCTGTGTTTGAACAAAAAATTTTGCTGCCTCAAATTGTTAGTTCTAGGGCAGTAAGTTGCTTGGATGAATACTTAGCAGCAAATCGATCAGTGGGAGAAACTTGGGCTACTAGGGAGGAGGTTTCTAGCGTTGCTTGGCAGCGGCCGAGTACTGGTTTTGTTAAAATTAATGTGGATGGAGGATGGGCAAAGTTTTCTGGGAAAGGTGCATACGGTGTGGTTATCAGAGGTGCGAATGGAATGTTCATGGCTGCTGCATTTGGAAAAAATTTTGCTGCCTCAAGTTGTTAGTTCTAGGGCAGTAAGTTGCTTGGATGAATACTTAGCAGCAAATCGATCAGTGGGAGAAACTTGGGCTACTAGGGAGGAGGTTTCTAGCGTTGCTTGGCAGCGGCTGAGTACTGGTTTTGTTAAAATTAATGTGGATGGAGGATGGGCAAAGTTTCCTGGGAAAGGTGCATACAGTGTGGTTATCAGAGGTGCGAATGGAATGTTCATGGCTGCTGCATTTGGATGCTTGTCTTGGTGTAGAAGCCCAGAAATCGCAGACGCCATGGCGGTTCGTCATGGAGTCCAATTGGGGCTTCAACTAGGACTAAATGCAGTCATGGTGGAAAGTGATTCTAAGGCAGTCATTGACATGATAAATTGGCATACAGTAGTCAGCCAAAGCGTGAATTCTATCATCCATGATGTTAAGGTTTTGAGCAATGATTTTCAAAGTTGTATGTTTTTGTTTGCTCGCCGATCTTCTAATTCGGTTGCGCATACTTTGGCTAGTAAAGGTTTTGGTGGGTTAGATTATAGTCTTTGGACTGAATCCCCTCCTGTTTGGCTTCTTGATCCATTGTCTAGGGATGGAGATTCCTCATGATGTATTTGGTTTGCGATTTATAATACCATCTGTTATTGTCTTGACCACAAAAAAAAAAAGTAATTTTGGTTAAAACAAACATGCATTTCTCAATATGCATGACTCTTTATTGGTTGAGGCAATTCTTTTAAGCTTGTGCGAGAGGGTCATACCTAGGGTCAAGCTAATATGTGCGTGCAGCATAACAAGAAGTAAAGAAAGCAAATTAAACACATAGGCAGGATATGAGAAAAACAGTAACACATAAACAGGGTATATCATGTAATCCTAACGTGAGGGTACTGTCCTAGTTTGGCAAAAAGTTCTATGGCTTTTATATGTAAGAGGCCTGTTTTGGTTTAAGGGGTTCTCCAAATTGGAGCCAATAATTTGCCTTCCAATTGCCAAGTGTATTGCATGGCAAAGGTCAAACGGCAGGCTGACTCATCATAGTCCAAGGTTACCGAGCATTTTGGGATGTCCTAACACCAGCAAGTCGGGTAGCGTAACCAAAACGAAGCGGCGAGGCTATCCAACATCGATGCACGTGCAATGCAAAAGTTAAGCAATAAGACGGAAAATCCCAGAAGTATTTTCAAGTTTGGCTCTCATAGTAAATCACACTTTTAAGAAAAATTACACAAGTGAAATAACCAAAAAGTCCCAAGCCGGGTGGTCGGGTGAGGCCCAATTAGAATCACCACACCTTTCTTAGATAGCTCAAAGCTTATCTTTTTAATAGACTTTCGAAATGGGTTATTTTCACTAGCGTACTAATCCTTAAAAATATAAATTAATAAAGTTCCCCAGCTGAGTCGCCACTGTGGGCTCGACGCCCGGAAAAATGATTTTTTTCCTTTTTATCGTTCCTCTTTGTAGTTTTAGTTTACAAAAAGGAAAAATGCTTATTTGAAAGTCGCCACTCGGGTTTTGAAAAGGATTGTCACCCGAGAAACCATTTATTGAAAAATGTGACTCTTTTGCCCTTTTGAAAAGATATTGGTCTACCGAAAACAGAGAGTTTTGGGTTTGGGAGCCAGGTTACAAGATGGGAAGGTTTTGTTTGAAAAGCACCCCCTCGCCCGATAAAATCGGTCTCTACTAATACTTGTGGGATTTAAAAGGAATCATTTTATTGCTCAACTTTTATGCCACATAAACAATTTATAGCACGTAAACAATTAATTTTATATATATATATATATATATATATCTACCTAATAAAACAGGATAGTGTGGGCCTCCATACAAATACAAACACATCCAACGGCTGAAATTCATTTGATCCAAAGGTTGTGATGCATCTTCCTATATTCCCAGTTAAGTGCCCATAATTTTAATCTAAATTACACAACTGTCATCCCTCTTCCTTTCACGTTTCAAATTTCATCAGATTAAAAAAATAAACCCCCTCTCTCTCTCACTACCGTTTCCCCTTCCGAGCTCCGACGAAAATCCTCCACCACCACCGCCTCTTTCCTCTTCTCTTTCTCTCTCCCCTTCCTACAAAACCTTAGCCCCCAAATGCCTCATCTCTTCTTCTCCTCCTCTCCCCTCCCACACCGACCCTAGCCACTCCGACACACCACCACCACCGCACCTCTTAGCACCACCAGCAGCGCCACTCCTACCACCAGCGCACCACCACGAGGTATCTCTCTCTCTTTCTCTCGAAAGGGCTAACCCAAGTGTTCTATCAATCACATGCTCTGAGTTTGTGTATGTATGTGTACAAAGTGTTTGATGAAATGCCTGTGAGAAATGTAGTGTCGTGGACGAAACTGCAGTTATAGCTGTCCGATGCTGTCCCCGGCCATCGCGAGATTGAAACAGTTATTTCCTGAGATTGAAATCCCATTATCGATTTATTTTCAAAAAAGTTATGTCCTGAGTTTGGGTTTTGTGTACTTTTGAAGTCGAACAAGTGATGAATGTCGAACTCGGACCGAGCTACATGGATGAAATTGTTGCTTTGTTGACCGTATTCAGCTGTATTACTGTAATAAGGGCCATTGGGATGTAATACATACAAAGCATGAGGGACTTCTCATTTCAACAGGGCAATGCATGTGCAACCTTCATTGTTTTTTTGGCCACCTACGTTAATAGGATACTATGATCCACGGATACGGATACGGATACAGATACGGACATGGACACGGGAATTGTAATCTAAAAAAATGGGGACACAGACACAGCATGGGACACGCCACGTGTATATTATTCCTATGAGTGACGGGGCGGGGGACACGCCGCTAGCGACCATCTCAGGCTAGTGCTCGGTTGGGGTTTTTATTATTTGATCAAACCCCCCTCTCTCTTCAAAATACACAATTGGGTACCTTCGAAACTCGAAAGACATCAAGGTCACTCATGTCATCGTAAGAAGGTTCGATTCAAGCTTACGCAAAAAAAATAAAATAAAATAAAAAATCCTTCAATCAATTCTTCATATTATGTTCTTAATCACATCCCTTTCTACTAATTATTTTTTGCTGTCTATAGGGTATTTGGTCTTATTATGTATGCAAGTAATGTGCTATGTTTCTGTCTAATTATAATTTAAAACATTCAAGACTTTGTTATGACTGAATTTTTATATTGTCACAACTAGGCTTAGATAGTGGATGTGAAGAAGACCGTGCGCTAACTGAAGTGTATGTTTATGTATTTTTTGGTAGAAAGCTTTGAGCCATTGCCATTCAATGCTGTGATTGACGCCGTGTTACTTTTTAGGTTCAAATGGGAATGATAAACTGCTCGACAAAGTAACTTCTATCAAAATCTTGGGGGCATCATAGGTGAGATTCTTCAAAGAAGCCTATTTGCATATACAAGTCGATAGTTCAGCTGTTTTGAGTAATAATCTTCACACATTTCTTCTGCATTGTAACTTTTCGTTGATACTATGGAACTGTACATTGTTGTTTGGCTTTCATGCACTTTTTTTTAATGGTGTTGCATGGGGACTAAGTTTGCTTTGAAACACAAAAATTATTAGCAAGAATCCTTCTTCCTTGATGGTTTTAACGCTATTACAGTTTTCTTGGCCTGAGTTGGTAAGGAAGATCGGTGAATTCTTCTTATTTTGGTGGGTTGCTTATGTGGTGGTTTGGTGAGTGTTTTTTTCTTATAATTCTTTGGTCTTTTGTTTTCAGGTTTTGACCTCTATGGTAATGCGTGTTTGGAGACTGTAGCTCTACAATGATTCCCTCCTTAAGGTGATTTCTATCTGCGTTTGCCAAGGCCTTAGGATATGAACCTTCCATTTCTCCTGTTCCACAGCTAAACTTACCATTAGTTGAGCCGCATGTTATGAATTTAGGTTGGCTTCTTTGTGGAACTGATGTGTAAAAACATGCAATTATGCCAGTGTCTTTTGTGTGAAATTAGAAATTTGTTCTTTCCTATAATGGTGTAATATTTTATTCAGTCATGTTTCAGTTTTGGGACATTTTAGTCAGTCATATAATTTCTTTCTTTTTACAACAAGGCTTACGATTTCAATTTATCCGTAGGTAGTTGAATTGTATTAATCGGGGTCTAAATTGGTAGAGGGGTTGGTTTAGTTATAGTTATGATGATATGTTGAGTTATATCTCTCAAGTAGTTATCTTTTGTGCCACTAAGAAGTGGAACAAATACTATACACTAATTTCAATCGCAACCATAGGCACGGGCAATCACTAGTATATATATATATATAAACAAACATCAACGGGCATGCTTTGAACAAAAACAGCTAAACAGTTTATATTTTATGCTAGCAACAGAGACTAACAGGCATGCTGGATGGTTGAGGACTTTAAAATAGTTTCGATTGAGGACTTTAAAGGGTACTTAGATGGTATTCGATTGTTAAAACTGTAATCTTTGAGGTGTTCCTCATCCAATCTCCTGCTGGATGAGTTGAGCTTTTTTTTTTTGATAATCGATGAGTTGAGCTTTTGTTCCCTTGCTCTCCCTCTCGATGTATCCTTTCGAGATTTAATAAAATTTCCTTTTTCGGAGCAAAAAAAAAAACAGAGACTAACAGGCATGCATGCTTGCATATAACCAATTAATTGCAGAAAATAACTAAAATCAGCATTCTGTCCCACGAAAACTCCACCGCACGGCATAGATGTGTGCCGTATGGTACGGATCCGAGTGGTTAACTTTGCACGAAAGACAACAATAACATGTAAACAGATTATATCAGAGACAGGTATTTATAAGCATGACTTAATTTTAACACCTAATAGCTGGAAGCAAATAAAGGATCTATTCCACCATAACACCACCGTACGGTAGGGAGGTGTGTCGTACGGTACATATTTTGTGGTTAGCAATACAACATGAACCTAAAGAGCACATGGTAGTCTAACAGGCATACATACTTTTGTATCAACTAAATAGTACTCGTGTCATAACATAAAACATGACTGATATGATTCATGAATTTAACTAACATGACATATTATTACTTTTAAGAAGAACATAGGATTGCATGGCATATCATACTGATTTTTTTTGAAAACATAAAAGGGAGCCTTTAAACAAATCTGTTCCCTTGGAAATACTCTACCGTGCGGCAGTCATGTGTACCGCACGGTGGAGGTACGTGGGATACCAACTTTATTTTTCTTGCAGTATTTGAACCATTTAGACCCAAGGCTGATATAAGGAACCAGTCTAGGCCATGTGGTTCCCCTCATAATACAGAAACAGAAACTTATACCTTTGGGAGTGAAAACCTTTCTTCGGGAAATTGTGATTGGTATGGTGACCCTTCTCGTGTGGATTTGGATGAACAAGTGATCTTTGGTACACTGTGATTGCAGGATATGTTATTTGGCTTCGGACTTGGGTTGCATTTGAAGTGTTTTGGCCTTGGTTTTGGAGAGAAGATATGTTTGGCGTTTTAGAATAAAGTATGGAGGTTGGTCTTGGTTTTCAATGAGCTTGAGGCATTTTGAACTGTTTTCTTTCTCATTTCTTTCGTGTCCTTTTCTAAAAACACCCCTAGGTATTTATGGAGGAGAGGGTTATGCTTGGTCTCCAAGGGTTAAACGGACTGTTGCAGGCCTATGGCGGCTATGGCGGGTTAGGGGCCAGGCCATGATGGCCTAATAAGCTTTGGCCATTAATTTTGAAAAGGTGGTGCAAGTACCGATGTACAGTACGGTGGACATGTGTCCACCATGCGGTTGAGTTTGTAACCGCCCTAACTGCAAGGCGGTTGGGGTAAAGTATGTGTAACGTATGGTGAAGATCTTGAAAATACGGTGGAGTTGACTTCAGGTTGACTTTGGCTATTCGAAAGATCCATTCCAAAATGGTACTCCCTCTGTCCCTAAATAAGTGTCCGGAGTGCAAACCTAGGCCTTTAAAAAAATGCATTTGCTTTGTTAAAAAAATCAATTTTTTTCCACAAATCAATAGATGGCAATGGATTCTATTAGATTGTGGAAAAAAATTAAATTTTTTAACAAAAAATATGCATCTTTTGTAAGGCCTAATTTTGCGCGCCGGATATTTATTTAGGAACGGAGGGAGTATTATTTTCACTCAAATTTTCTTTTATCATCATCGGGGACTTAAAAGATATACACTTTACACAAACCACCTAAAAAAAAAAAAGTGAAGAGAATTTGTGGTAATTCATACGATGATACGAACTTTGTTACCATGAAAAAAAAGGAAAAAGATGACAAGGGTGTTTCGGTCACTTTACGTGCAATTCAACTAATTTCCTCCCTGGTACGATTTAATTAAAAAGTTGAAACTTGTAAATGGGACCAACAACAACGAACGGAGGTAGTATTTTCTTGCAACCTCACCCTAAAAATTGAACACTGAACAATTATGCGAGGAGCAAACCACAGACTAACCCTTGGGGCTGTTATCATGTATATTTACGTGATGAGAAACTTGTGGTAAAAATTGTTGTAATTTATCAACCGAAGAATCTGTGGACCTAAAACGCGCACACATAAAAAAAGGAAAGATTTCGAGATCGAAAGAAGAAACCTTGATCGCGTAATGTTACTACAATCCAATTTTTTGTTGGATCCCTTTCCCCTTTCCCCACTGTTTTAATAAAATTTCATCTTTGCCGATCAAAAAAAAAAATGTTACTACAATCTAAATTAACCAACACAGAAAGTAAATTACGGACAGAACCGGAGTGAGAATGAGTGGGGAAAAAAAAAATCAATGGAGATTTGGTACCTTCTTCTGGGGGAAGAAGTTGAGCGTCGACGGATCTGAAGTCCGTAAAACAACTCGAAAGCAGAGATAAAATGACAAGGAGCGACGATATCTTCTTCCATACGGTATCCTTGCCGCAGAGGCACTCCATCGGCATCAACGCGGCGGAGCGGAGCGGAGCGAAGTTGTAAGCAGCAAACACAGTTCGTATGTTCATCTTATGATATGATGATGATGCGTCAAAGGGAGAGACTAGGGGAATAGGGATGAGGACGGGGAGAGGGAGAGAGAGAGAGATTGGATTTTGTTTGGTTGGTTGGCTTTGTGGAGTAATTAAGAAAGTTTTAAGGCGGGAAAGAGAGGGGAAATGCAGAGAGCGAATGTTATTTAATTCTGAGATGAAAAAAAAGTACTGACCAAACCCAAAACTACAATGTTATATAAGGATGCAATTTCGAAACACAATTTTTCGGAAAAAGTATCTGAACCCGTTAAATGCATATAGACTCACATGTGGACTCGTTAAATGCATATAGACTCACGCGCATCAAACGTCCCGGGATACGGTCAGGCATGGATCCAGAAATATAGCTTAGTGGAGCACCTGTTAATCATTGTGACAAAAGTTTATTTTTTTAGTCAACCACAGTAAGATCGTACAAAATTAAGGTGTGCATTACTAACTACAAAAGTTTGTAACGCAAACTTTAAATTCAAGTAGGAAAAAATGAGGACGTACAAAATCTTAGACAAAAATTTTAAAATATGTTTTAAATGAACATCAATAAATTTTAGTATGATCGAGCTAGCTGTGTTAATGATTTTATTTTACAATGTTTCTACCAGACGGTTAAAAGTAGAGAGAATCAAGAAAGAATGACTCCAAATAGACAAACAACTCGTAAAACAATAAATATAAATGCACCATATGATGAAATTTAGGCATAAACTAATTGGGAATTGATTTTTCCCACTGTCCTTTTTGTTAATGTCACTCATCTTCTCTCACAAAACAAATCATCTAATAAAAACACAAAAGGGAGTGGCATTAACAAAAGGAGAGTGGCAAAGTCACTCTCCAACTAATTTTATGTGTATTTCGAGATATATGCAAGTGTGTATATTTATATATTAGCTCACTTTCATAATTATGCTAATTTATGTAAAAATATTTTTTTTTTAAATTAATTTTGAGTGGGAGCACGTGCCCCTCTTTGTGTCCGTCCCTGGATACGGTTGCGTCCGGGATTGTGTGTGTTAGTAAGTTGCTAGACTTTTCAAAACCCAGTGGGAAAGATGCTTTACGGTAATAATGCTAGTACTAGACTGTATACACCAGACTTGATGCCGTGTTCTTTTGAACTTAAACTTAACTTAAGTTAAGTTTAAGTTCGTAAGAACCGGGCCTCATTGTACGCTCACAAAAAAGAAAAGCCACATTATTGGTTGTTCCCGATTTGTTTGCTAGGAGTATAAAGTAGGGTAATGGGATTTTTTATTGGCAAAAATTCGTATTGTTAGAATAATTAATTTAGCACTAAAAAGGCAGTTGAACTTTTGACTTTGTTTCTCCCAGACATTTAAGTGCACTCTTAATGTCGTTAATTGGGTCAAAAGCTTTTTGGCGTACGGTAATAGTTTTTGCACTACATTATTTATTACTTGTCATTTATTGCTTAAAATTACACATTTATAAACGCAACTCCACATTAGATAGATAGAGAAACTGTTGAAGTATAAAAATCTCATGACAGAGATAAATATTACTTATGTACATATATATGGTTGTCTTAAGAAGTTAATGTTGACTGTTAGATTTTTTTTTTTTTTGGAGAGTTCTAAAATCAATTGACTATAAGTGGATTAATCTCTAGATTAATTAATTAAGTTTGGGTGACTTAGATGATTGATGTGGAATAAAGTCTAACACTCTCCCTCGTATGCAGCATGGATGCACACCCAAATGAAAAATTCACACCTTATAAAAAATTTAATTCACCCCAAATGAAGAATTCACTCTGAGAGGAGAAAAGCAAAGGGATCTCGTGGTTACCTAACAAGAGTCAAGAGAGAGATTTCGAGGAAAATTAATCGGTACTTCTAGAGCGCGCAAATTTTTGTTTTGTTTTTTGTGAATCGATAGAAGAGAACATTTTACATCAGATATGAAATACAAAGTACAAATTCGAGACACTACATCAACGGGAAATGATTGGTCGGTCCTATTTTTTGTGAGGGGTTCTATGCGGACCCTTTTTTGTAGGGGGTCTATCCCCTCCTGGCCATTTTTAAAGATGCATTTACAATTCTGCCCATTTGCAGAATTTTTTTATTTTTGTCCTTTTCCAAAATTATTTAAGGTGTGAGTTCTTGTGGGTGTAAATTTTTAGGTGTGTTGCAGAATTCACATCGTTTTTAGCAAAATTCACATTCCTTCGTAGAATTTTCGCCCACATGAAGAATTCACAACTCCAAAAAGGAGGCTGCGCTGAATTATCTACAGCGTGCTTGTTTTCCAAAGTATGTACGCCGCCGAGGCTCTGTATTTGACTAATAACTCCTCGGCTGAATTATTTGACGCGTTTATTTCTAGAAGTATGGACGACCTCTCACACTGCATGGCTGAAAATAGATTGGTGGAAAAAGATCATTCAAAGGGTTCACATTGCGAATGAAATCCAATCAAAATTGAAATCAATTTGGAGTAGCAATCAAATTATATAAAGTGATAGCGAATGAAATCCAATCAAAATTGGGGGAGAGGAGAGAGAGGGTTTCAAATTGGACCGCCCAAAAGTGCATTGGACGGTCCGGATGTGCCGAGCGAACACCACATGAGATATACACACTTGGCACCGAAAAATTTCCCGTAGGTGGGTTTAGATTGAAAAGTTAAGTGACTTATATGTTTGTCTTAATTTGAATTTTTAGTTTTTGTACTTATTCTTGTCTTTTTAAAAAAAAGTATGAGTTTCAATCAAAATTTTATACTTTTCCGATTACTCTCGCCGAGATGAATCAATAAGTCACAAAAGTTTGACGCAACACTAACAAATGAAAAAAAAAAAGAATAAAAATAAAAAAATAAGTTACTGTTGTATCCCCACCCTAATGATACCATATTACCATGTACTGAAATTTCAAGGGTCAGAGTATATAAATGTTTTTTTTTTTATAATGATACCATGTACTAAACGTAGTAGCACCTAAAAAAACATAGCCAATCAAAAAGAAAAAAAATAATAATTCCCAAAACTTTACCTCAACTATGTATTAGTATCCAAATTTAAACGGTACTCTTGTAGAGCACAAAAAGTAATCAACGATCGAGTCTACACTAAATTTAGTTCTTGTGTTCCACTTACTCAAAATAAATATTTATTTGGAAATAAGTATTTATTTTTTAAATTAAATGTAATATATTGTAAGAGAATTACATATCTCATAAAGCGGGAATAAGTACTTATTTTTTAATGGGAAATGATTTTGACATTCTCTTTTTTTTTTTAACGTCACTTCTCTGCAAGTGTATTTTTGCACCAAAAATACATTTGAAGGGGAGTGACGTTAACAAAAAACGAAAGTGACAAAATTAACAGCCTTTTTAAAAAAGAAAAGTGGGGTGGGATAGAAATAGACGTGACTTTACTGTGGTCCTAGGGAGAGAATTGAAACAATAATTCTAACACCACATTCATTCACTCACCTCCATTCACAATAAGGGTGTGACCCACACACCCACACACACTGAGTGTGTAGTGTGTGCGGGTTCCACTCTTATCTCCGTCTTCTCCAATTGCTGTCCAGAATTTTGGGGGAAAAAAAACACCATCGTTATCTCCAAACACGAAGACAAGACCCCAGCCCCACCATGCGATCAGTCCGGCAACTCCGGAAAGATGTTGATCTCTCACGAATCTCCCGTTGATTTGGTCTGTTTTTTTTGTTTATGGGAAAAATTAGTGTTTTGCTTACTATAATTTGATTTGATTTTGTTTTTTCTATACATCCCTTAAGGATTTGGTTTTACTTTCATTTGATTTTCACAGAATAATAATAATAAGATTTCGTTCTTGTTTTTACCCTTCTATTTGATGTGTTCAAGTCTTTGTGTTCAGAGTCGGAGTACAGAGAGAAGGCTTTAAGTTACCAATTGTCTTTTCAACCCTGTGCATCTTTTTCTGGTAAGGGGGACTTTGTTCCTGTTCTCCATGCCGTTGATAAGAGGATCGGATTTGTTTCAAATTTCCAGAGAGAGAATCTGGCTGTGAAGGAGGAATTGAGAATCTGGGTCTGGGATTTAGCCCCAATTTGTAAAGGGAAATGATTTTATCACTACATTTTTTTTATTAACATCATTTTCTGTAAATATATTTTTGTACTAAAAAAAAAAGTAACAAAATCAGCAGCCTTTGTAAAGCGAGGAGTTTGGAAATTGAAAAAAGGGCTGTTTTTAATATGCCGTTTGGGGCAAATATGCAATAATGCAAAACGACATCATCAAATATAAATGATTTGGGATCTGAATTGCCGATTTTAATCTGAACCATTGGATCATTTCATTAACGTGTTGTCATGTTGTGGTGCAAAGGTGTGGTAGACGTGCGCAGAGAGTTATGTGTGGTAGGTGGGAGAAGAGAGTTTCTCTGCTGCTGTGCACTTGCTTTCATCTCACGCCCCTTTACTCTTCCACTTACACCTTTCCGAAAAATCTGAACTTCGACATTCTCTCTCTCATACGGAGTATTTTTGTTCTGAAAATCCATGGCGCCATCGACGAGTTTTCCGTCGATCTGTCCATTATTGGAACACGAATCGAAGAAATGTCCATGTTCTGAAATGGATTTTTAACTCAATTCGATATCGATAAAGGATTTTTAAAAATTCGTATGGTGTTTCAAAATTCGTACAGTTTCTACGAATGCTGAAAAAACTTTTACAATGTCCGATTGAGCTAATTTTTTACAAGAATTCATAAAAAAATATTTTAGAAATAATTTTGCAATTTAAATCATTTTTGTGTAATCTGAAATAAACCCCACAAAATCATGCCCATTTATTCGAACAAAATAGAGGGCAATGCAGGGGTCAAGGTTTGTGGTTTACCATTATAGCGCATCTTTAAGATGCGTGAATTGCTGCTGCTTCTTTTTACCTTACTTTTATAGTGCATCTTGAATATGCGTGATGCGCTTCTTTCTTTCTTTCTTTCTTTCTTTTAAACTCAAAGAGCATTTTGAATGTGCGCGATTTACATCATGTATTTTGATAATGCACGATGGCCTGTTCAAATTTTTGTATTTATTCAAAAAAAAATTGAAAATTCAATTTTTTTTTTTTGGCATTTGTTAGTTTTGCATCAATTTTTTTTGACTTATTAATTCGTCTCGACGAGAGGAACTGAAAAAGTAAAAAACGTTTAACCGAAGCTCGTAATTTATTTGAAAAAGAAAAAATAAGTCAAATATTTTATTTTAAGAATAACTTGTGATTCGAATCCTCTTTATAAGACCCGAAATGGATCCTACGAATTCATGCCCCTTTATTCGGAACCCCTAGCGAACCATTTATCAGGGCCTCACAATAACGCATTTTCAAGGTGAGTGATGTTTTTCTTTCTTAATAAAGAAAATGCATTTCAAGAATGCGTCCCTTGCTGTATCATCAGTTACACGTGGGTGCGATAAGGCAGAGAGATTTCAAATTTTGGAAAAATTATTGTATGTGCTCAGTTGCGCCAACATGAAGTTAACATTATAAACTGTATTGGCACAATTTTATTTTTTTGGTCGATCTAGACAGATGGGACTTCACATATTACTGATTTTATCATGAGCACAAAAATTGGTGTTAATCAAAACTGTAAACCATTTGATCAGCATCATTCCAATGTTTCCGAAGGGAATTAAGTCTTATAGTGCACCACTACAACACCGCCTAAGATAATTTTTGGCCATCAGAACCATTTATCTTTTGAATAATATGAAAAATATCATCATCCTTACCAAGGATAAAGTCTATCGAGTTTTGGTAGCCAATTGATTAGACGTAAAATAACATTTTTAAGAAAAAGAAAGCTTAAATTTGTAATCTCTGTCATGAATAAAAGAAATTACGTATGTTTGAATACCTTCTTCAGGGGGAAGAAGAGTGGCTGTAGAGGTAAAAGTTGTGAAGAAAATGAATAATATTCCAATAGCTAAAGGAGCAAAATTTCGTGGGAATATCCTCATCATGTTGTTCTGTTCAGAGAAGAATGAGAGCTTTAGCTAGGATTGGACAGCGATTATATTTAGGGAAATTTTCAGTTTGACCCCTTCTGGTTTGGGCCGGGTGCGGATAACCCCCTCCTCCTTTGAATGTCAGCACATAACCACCGTGTGGTTTATGGATCAATGTGCACATCTAACTCTGTTAACAGAACTTGTAAAATGACTCTAATGCCTTTGTCTTCTTCCTCATCTCAACACACTCTCTCTCCGTCCTGTTCTCACTCTCTTTGAATTTTTGTTGTTTGGTTTATGCAATTGTTGATCCACCACCGATTCAATGGTCAGCAGAATCAATTACCATTGGTGCCGTTCAATCCTTTTTCAGCAGCTAAACTTGGAATCGTTTAAAGCTAAGTTCGAAGCTCCATTTGGTGCTTCTACACGACCATTGAATATATGCATGATTACGTCTCCGGCAATCGAAATGAACACATGTGATCGAAGTGTTTTTGATGCAGTTTACAATTGAGTTTGCCGGAAATACAAACCCACTTCTAGAGGGTGAAATTAAACATAGTTCATTTAGTGCTACAATTTATGTCGATTCCTTGAGGTTAGCTCCAATCAACGAGTTTTTAAGATGGGCTAGCTCGACGGTAGAACGAAGAAGAAGAGGTGAAGAAAAGAGGCAAAAAAGAAAAAATTAAAAAAAAAATTGATCACTGGAATCCATGGCTGCCCGACACCACACAGTGGCTATGGATTTTGGAGTTCTGACATCTCACAGCAACATGGCATATCATGGATTTAGCCGCCACCGTAGGGTTTGGGTAAAGGTTTTGCAATGGAGCTGTTGAGGGAAAAATTGTCCCTAGTTGTTACCAATTGCACCTATGAATTGGAGCTGTTTACACCAGTCTAGATGGAGGAGGAGATTAGGGTAGGATGGCAAAGTGTAATTTTGGAGATAGATTAGGGTATTTGGTTTTCATATTGTTGTTGTAGTCACAATCACTCTCAACATAGGCCAGTGAACCTCACCTACCGTTAAATTAGATGGAAATTCCAATTGTGCACATTAATCCACAAACCACACGGTGGTTATATGCTGATATTTAAAAGAGGAGGGGTGTATCTGCACCCGGCCCAAACTAGAAGGGGTCAAACTGAAAATTTCCCTTTTATTTATATACTATATACTAGTATATATATTGGATCTTGTATACCTGACCCTACGGATGGAAGACAAGTCCTTCTGTTTACCAGATTGACGAAGACCTAGAGCTGGACTGACTGATGGAGAGAGAGAGAGAGATTTCGAGGAAGGACAATGCTAGGTACCGCCCACCTTGGACATTCCATGTGCTCGAGTTTCGTGGCCGACTTGACAACCTTTTGCTTCAATGTGAGGCGTCTGGGACACTCCTGTTTTTGTCCCTAGCATTTTATTTTGGCTATTAATTTTATCACTTCTTTTTTTATTAACGTTATTCTTCTGTGAGTGTATTTTTAATAGAGTAATGTTAACAAAAAAAAATGGAGTAGTAAAATCATTTCCCTTTATTTTTTGAATTCTACTTTTTATTTTTTGCCAAACTTGACTAATTAGGCCCATTCTGTTAAGGTTCTTATTTTTTAAATACTTATTTTTCACTTGACAAGACATGTCATTATCTTAATTTTTCGTTTTACGAGACAGATTATTGTTTCATATTATATTATCTTTTATTAAAAAATAAGTATTTATTTTAGTTAGTAAAACACATTCTAAATGATATCTTTTGTATTTAATCAAAAAATACTCCACGATTTTAGATAACTCATGTCTCTTATCTAAATGAACTAAATTGTATTTTTAGTGGAAAAAAAGTAATATTTGGACATTAGTATAGAGACCAAAACATATATTGCGAATTCTCTATTATTATGTAAGTATTTTTCAATACGTCACAATTACAGAAATTAAATTTTTGTAAAAGAGTATGAATTTGATTTACCAGTGCAAATGCATTGAACTCGGGAGGTTTAAGTTAGTGATTAATTTATGCAGAATATTAAATTTGATTTTGTCTTTATTCAATATTCAAATCGAGAATTGAGGTGATTGGAATATCACAATGTCTTTTCAACATGAATCTGCTATTCGACCATTGGTTAAACATGATTTCCTTGAAGTCTTTCCAAGACTTAGTGGGTGTTTTGGCTACTTCATTTTCACCTTTTTCTTTTCTACTTTTCCTGCTTTGGCCGTTTGGTAGCAAAACACATAACTGAATTGAAGAAAGGAAAAGAGAAGTGAAAAAGAGGTGCATAGGAGTTTTTCCCGTTCTCTTTTTCTCATTTTCGTTTTCTATCTGCGCCAAAAGACATCTCTACCCTCTATGTTTGTCCATAATTCCCAAAACCCTCAAAGGTTATCCTCTCCAGATACATTACTCACATCTTCCACCACAGATTGTTGAGGGAGAGAGAGAGATGTAGGGGGGTATTCCCGAACAGGTACAAATACGAGCCGAACACGTGATGTGAGTGTGCAATGAGAAAAGTGATGAAAGGCACCATGATGATAACGTCCGGTGACCTGAAGTGTACACCGAACAGGGGGGGACTGTTCCCGAGCAGGGATATGAGATATCCTAGTACAAATACGAGCTGTTCGGCTGGATAGACTTGTATCCAAACAGCAGCACTTAAGAGGCAGTGTGTTCGGCAAAGAGCATGCCGGACAGATAGAGTCATTAATAGACAAGACTCCTAATAAGAAGTACCGAACAGATGGGGTTATCAATAAGGTACTAAGTCTTAAGTGATAAGACGGTGGAATGTTCCAGAGAAGGAGACCCCGTATTTAGGTAAAGATAAGCTTAAAAGCAGTCCTATTATGGAACAAATTCCATAATGGGGAAAATCCTTACGAAAAGAGGATCTCGTTTGATTGGGCACGAGAGTCCCTAGAAGACCAGGTTTCCTGTACGGGATAGGAGTCATGGGTTGATGAGGATGCTTGGAGGATAAGCAGACGTATGTCTATAAGTATAGAGGTAAACCTAGAGGCAAAAGATACGCATTACGTTGTATGCATTATACACTTTCTTACTGATAAATAGGGTTTGAGACCAGTACGAGATACTAACTTAGGCATCGGAGGGCCTTCGCCACGAGAGGTGGGGGTGTGCTCACCCCTTGTTTGTCTTTCAGATTAGGGTCCCGGCGAAGGCACAGGGGTATCAACCGAGAATCACGTGGAACTGTTACGAAATAACAGTGCTCCAGGTACTCTTTGTTTTTCTGCACCTACAATTGGCGCCGTCTGTGGGAAACGAACGAGTTCCATTTAAAAAACGACAATGGTGGAAATAGATCCAGTCACACCGCTCACTGAGAAGGACCAAGCTGGTGGGGAAGGAGATAAATCCCCTCCAGGTGCTCCGAGAAAGCATGCTGGTGGCCACGGTAGGAGGACGACGAGCAAGGATCATCCCCTCACCATCCAAGTTGATCCCAAGAATAAGGAAGGCAGGACTGCATGGACTCCACGAGAAGGAGCAAGTCCCGCCATAGAGAAGAATCGGTGTGCATTCGAAAAGTGTGCATAATCACAGCGACATCCTCGATAGGAAGAGACAGGAAATCGAGGAGGCTGCTCGATTGATCAAGAAACGAGAGTATGAGATCCGTGAGATGGAAAGGATCAGGGAACACCCGGAGGATTCTGGATTGTCACGAAGACATTCCAAGAAAGAAGAAAGGGCTATGGTAACATACAAGGCCGCTCCTTCACACCGAAGGAGTAGGAGCAGGAGTCCTTCTCCGAGAAAGAAGAAGCCTTCTTCACGAAGAAGAAGGAGCAGGAGCCCGAAGCAGCGAGGGCTTTCTCCACGAAAAAGGAGGAGCAGGAGCCAAAGTTCCTCTGTTGAAGAAGGTACCCGAAAACACCATAGGGACAGGTACGAAAGACCTAAGTCCGATTGGGACAAGGTTCGGGCGTATAGAAACAAGGAACAAGAGGCTGGAACAATGACTGCACGAGAAGCAGCAAGAAAAGCCCTGAGTAATATTGCAACATCTCCCTTCTCAAGAAAGTTACAGGAGGCGCTGTTGCCGAGCAGGGTTAAGCACGGGGCGTTCGTACTTTACGAGACAAATGCGGACCCCGTTGCTCACATACAGCATTACCAGCAGGCCATGTTCATGCACGAAGGTGATGATGCTATAATGTGCAAGATGTTCCCATCGAGTTTGGGGAAGGTGGCTCTGTCTTGGTTCCACAAATTGGAGTCACGATCCATACGAGGGTGGACGCAGTTGGCCGAGGAATTCACTGCGCGGTTCTTGACAAGTAGAAAGGCTCCTAAGACGTTTGAAAATCTCTCCACGATGAAGCAGGGGGATAACGAGCCAATCAGAGACTATGCTAAAAGATACTGGGAGACTTTCAACGAGATTGACAGTTGCAGTGAAGAATACGCCATTGCTACCTTCAAAACAGGTTTGCCTGTTCGGGAGGAGCTGCGCCGTTCTCTGAATAAGCACCCTGTGTCAACTCGGGCCCACCTGATGGAACGAATCGAGCAGCATGCCAGAATGGAGGACGATATCCTCCGGGAAGACGGCAAAATGACTGCCGAACAGCCAAAGACACCAGCAAAAAAGATGGACAAACCAGAGCCCAGGACTTACAAGGAGAGAAAGGAGTATGGGCAGGCTAAGAGAGAGCCATATAAAGAGAAGCCAGCACCAAACCCTAAGTCATTCTTTTCAATAACGACAGTTTGGAAAGAGCCTATTTACAGGATTCTTTATCGAATAAAGAATCAGCCCTACTTCAAGTGGCCCCCAAGTCTAGGTGGAGACAAAGATGCGAAACGTGCTACGAATCAGCACTGCAGTTATCATAAGGACTGTGGCCACATGACAGACGATTATGAAAAGTTCAAAAGGCATCTTGACGATTTGGTCTCTCGAGGCTATCTGAAGGAGTATATTCAGGAGGACCCCAAAGATAAAGGGAAAGCCATGGAGATGGATTATGAACAGAATCCAAGGGGAGTAATCCATATGATACATGGATTGGCCGCACCTTATACGAGGAATTAGGTTAGGCTGCTCCAAAGGCAGACTAAACATGACCAGCATGTTATGCGATTAGGAAAGAAGAGGGGACGAGAATCTGGTGGAGGCAATGAAGGTATAGTCTTTACAGATGAAGATCTTGGAGATATCCAGGTACCTCATAACGACGCTTTGGTCATTACCCTACGAATAGGGGAGTACGACATCGAGAGGATCTTGGTGGACTCTGGGAGTTGTACAGAGGTCATGTATTACAATGCTTTCAAGAAGTTGGGGTTAACTCAGTCAGACTTGGAGCAGTCAATGACACCTCTGGTTGGATTTGGAGCAGGGGCGGTTTGGCCCCTTGGTAAGTTAACCCTGCCTGTTCGAGCAGGAACAGTGGTCTTAAGAACAGATTTCCTGGTAGTAGATGTTCCGTCTTCCTATAACGGGATTATTGGAAGGACGTGGTTGCATAAGATGAGGGCGGTCTCCTCTACGTATCATCAGATGGTGAAGTTCCCTGGTTCCAACGGTATCGAGAAGATCAGAGGAAATCAAAAGGCGGCACAGCAGTGTCTGATTTCTATTGTTAAGAAAATTCCAAAGGCCCACCAGGTTCAAGCAGTAGAGGTATCAGATCAACCGACTATCGAGGATGTCGGCAGAAATCCAACAGAGAAGGTGGTTGAAGGCCTCAAGAAAATACAGATCAACGAGACTGATCCTGAGAGGTATTTTCTAGTTGGGGAGTCGCTACCAGTTGAGGAAGAGAACGAGCTAATTGGATTCTTAAAAGAATACGTTGATGTGTTTGCTTGGGTACCAGAAGAGATGCCCGGAGTTGCTGCAGACGTGATCTGTCACCACTTAAATGTAGATCCTCAACACAAACCCGTGATTCAGAAGAAGAGAAGGGCAGCTGTACAGCACGTTGATGCTGTGATTGAGGAGGTGGAACGGTTGTTGGAAGCAAAAGCAATACGCTAAGTTTACTATCCAGAATGGCTATTCAACACTGTGGTGGTGAAAAAGAAGAATGGAAAGTGGCGTGTCTGTGTGGATTTCACTGATTTAAACAAAGCGTGCCCAAAGGACAGTTTCCCCCTTCCCAGGATTGATCAATTAGTTGATGCAACTGCTGGGTATGAACGGATGAGTTTCCTCGACGCATATCGAGGATATTATCAGATTGCTATGTTTGGGCCTGATCAAGAAAAGACCTCTTTCATTACGCCACAAGGGTTGTACTGTTACAATGTTATGCCTTTCGGTCTAAGGAATGCTGGAGCGACCTACCAGAGACTAGCAACCATCATGTTTAAGAAATTGCTTGGCAAAACTATAGAGGTTTACATAGACGACATGGTGGTGAAAAGCAAGATTAGACAAGGGCACATAGCAGATCTGAAGGAGGCCTTTGGAATTTTGAGAGAATACAAGTTAAAACTCAATGCCTCGAAGTGTGCATTTGGAGTTGGGTCCGGAAAATTCTTGGGTCACCTTGTAACTATAAGGGGGATTGAGGCAAATCCTGATCAAATAACAGCCTTGCAAGGGCTGCAAAGTCCCAGAACGACGAAGGAAGTTCAAAGATTGACGGGGATGGCAGCAGCCCTCAACAGGTTCATTAGTCGGTCAAGTGATAAATGCAGACCCTTCTTTCAGGTCCTTAAGAAAAGAGAAGGATATGAATGGGGAGCAGAGTGTGAGCAGGCTTTCCAGGACCTGAAGAAGTATCTGGCTGAATCTTCACTTCTGTCAACTCCAGAGCCAGGTGAGTGTTTGGTTTTATACTTGGCTGTTTCTGAGCATGCTGTTAGTGCTGTTTTATTGAGAAATAAGGGATCAGAGCAAATCCCGGTTTATTATGTGAGTAAGACATTGTTAGACGCAGAAACGAGGCATCTGCCCCTTGAAAAACTGGTCCTTGCATTAAGAACAGCAACCAGGAAGTTATCTCATTACTTCCAAAGCCACAAGGTTGTGGTTTACACTGAATATCCTTTAAAGTCATTACTACGAAGGGCAGATTTTTCAGGACGGATCTCGACGTGGTCTGTTGAGTTGAGCCAATATGATATAGACTTCCAGCCGCGCACGGCAATAAAAGGCCAGGTGTTGGCTGATTTTGTAGCAGAGTTTACCCCAATGGTAGCACCAGGCCCTCCTTTGAGAAAGGAGCAACCTGTTCAAGAACCAGGAAAGAAAAGAAAGGTGACCGCCGAACAGGACCCTTTGGAATGGACTTTATTCGTCGACGGTTCGGCTTGCAATACTGGTTCTGGGGCCGGCATTGTTCTGTTTTCTCCAGATGGGGTGATGATCGAGTTATCCTGCTCCTACCGGGTTTCAAGGCCGAACAATGTGGCGAGTATGAGGCTCACGATCGGCCTCAGAGTGCAAGTACCTTAAAAGCGAAGAGATTAAGGGTGTATTGCGATTCACAGGTTGGTTGTATGCCAACCGTCCGGGAATATGAGGCCCGGAGTGAAAAATGGCGGCTTATGTGTAGGCAGCCAAAGATTTGCTTGATACCTTCGAAGGTATGTATTGAACAAATCAGCCGGGACAAAATGCCCATGCGGACTCTTTGGCTTGGTTGGCTGCTGCTGTCCCTACTAAAAAGGAAAGAAGCAGTTGATTACTTGGATGAACCGAGCATTGGGAAAAATGTAGAGTTGGTCCGGACGTGAACCAGGGCCAAGTTGGATGGATCCAATTATTGGGTTTTTACGAGATGAGACCCTTCCTTCTGATAAAAAGGAAGCACACAAGATTAAAACCAAATCAGCAAGGTTTTGGTTGTCTCCAGAAGGGAAATTGTACAGAAAATCCTTTACTGGGCCGTACCTGCTTTGTGTGCACCCCGAGATGGTGCATAAATTTCTCCACGAGATTCATGAAGGAACATGTGGAAGCCATGCAGGAGGTAGGTCCATAGCTCATCGAGCAATCACCCAGGATACTAGTGGCCGCATATGCAAGAGGATGCGAAGGTCTACGTAAAAATCTGTGAAAAGTGTCAGAAGTTCTCACCAATGATAAGGACACCAGCCGAAGATCTGGTTCCCTTGACTAGCCCCTGGCCCTTTGCTCAGTGGGGGATGGACATCGTGGGTCCACTCCATAAGGCTACTGGGAACCGAAAATTCCTTTTGGTAGCAACAGATTACTTCACGAAGTGGATTGAAGCTGAACCTTTGGCTAAAATTACTGAACCTATGATAGAAAGGTTTGTCTGGAAAAGTATTATTACTCGTTTTGGGGTCCCATATTCCTTGATTACAGATAATGGTTCCCAGTTCCAGAAAAAGTTTAAAGCTTTTTGTATCCAGTATGGAATAAGAAATTATTATTCAACCTCTGCTTACCCCCAGAGTAATGGGCAAGCAGAGGCATCCAATAAGACCATTCTGGATGGAATCAAGAAGAGGTTGGATAAAGCAAAGGGCAAGTGGCCTGATGAGTTACCATTGGTGCTGTGGGCGCACCGAACAACGCCTAGGAGGTCTACGGGAGAGACCCCCTATTCTTTGGCTTATGGAACAGAGGCAGTCATCCCATTGGAAGTCGGTCTTCCTACTAACAGGACTGCATTGGTCGAAAGTGGAGGGAATGACAGGGCTCTTGAAATTGAGCTCGACCTTGCCGAGGAAAGGAGAGAAAGAGCCCTGGTGCATTTAGCATCTTATCAGGAACAGTTGATGAAGAACTACAACAAGCATGTCCACCCACGAGAGTTTGGTGTTGGAGACCTTGTGCTCCGCAAGGTGCTCGGCAACACCAAGGTTGCCAATGAGGGCAAGTTAGGAGCTAATTGGGAAGGCCCATATCGAGTTACTGAGGTTGTGGGCATTGGGGCCTATCGTTTGGCAGACTTGGACGGGAACCCAGTGCCACGGCCCTGGAATGTCCACAACTTGAGGAAGTTCTTTGTTTGAAAGACTTCAGTTTACTTTTTATTCTGTTTTAGAATTGTGATTGTGTGGGAATTATGAATACAATTCCCTTGTGTTTCCTGTTTTAGTTGCATGGGGTACGCATAACGACCCCTTGAGTTTTTAGGATTAAGAATAAAATCATGTCTTTTGCAATATATTGACTTTTTCAGAAATTCTGTTTTATTTATGGATTGTTTTGATCTATAAATACGAATAATGGCCTTCCAAACCCTTTCTTCGTATTGGGGAGCAGGGAATGGGTACGAATACACGTTTCAATTATCTATGCATGAAAAAGCTTTGACATACGAGAGTACGAGTTACTCAAAATTTACGAATATACAACTCACAAGTACGAAACACTTGTATAGAAATTCACAAGTATGAAATACTTGTTCGCAGGTATGAGACACTTGTATTGAAAGGTACAAGCACGAAATACTTGTACTAATTTACCAAGTTTGAAACACTTGGGTTTGCATACGAGAAAATGCAAATCGTAGAATTACCAAGTCTGAAACACTTGGGTATAAAGGTACGTGATACTTGAAAATATACAAGTACGAATACACTTAGTATATAAAAACTTATTTGAGTATGAGAAACTTAAATATTATGTAAGTACGAGATACTTAGCAATTGTTGAAGTATGTGGCACTTAACAATACTTAAGTACGAGGATACTTAAACATGCCAAGTACGAAATACTTGAAAAGAACCATAACGAAATTATATTTGTACGAATCTAAATACGAATGATTTAGACAGACTAAGCACGAAAAGCTTAGTAACAGCCTAAACAAAATCTAAACAGGCATATGCACCTGATCACGTGCATTCAAAACAGATAAGTTTATGGCCAAGAAGGGCCGAGCAAAATGATAGGGCCGAATACCTGTGTTACCAAAGTTCAATTGTACGGGTGCCACGCAGGGCCAAATACCACGGTCACGCAGGACCTGTCACAAATAATGCCAAAGTATTTGAGGAGATCAAATCAACACAAACTTACCAAATCTAGTCCAGATTTTGGACTTCAGGTTGGGTGTTGACTGGAACCTCTGTGCTTGTTCCAGCTTCAGTATTGCCTTCAGTGGCCTGCCCCTCCAAGTTACCTGGCTCTTGAGTTGTTTCTTGCACATTGATAGCCCCAAGGTTGGCAGCTTGCTGCTCCGCCTGAACCTCCAAAGCCTCCGTCTCAGTATTCTCGTCAGCATCGGCAAAATCATCAATCTGCTGGTCCATATCGTCTGCCAAAGTTTCATCTGGGACTTAGGATGCAGCTGCACGGCGGCTGGGCAGGTCATTGTCTACCCACAAGGGGCAGTCATCTGCAGCTCCAATTTTGATCAGGCAACCCTCCCAACCGGCTGCCCAGATTTGGTCTTGGATGGCTGGCATCTGACCCACATAGTCCGCAGTAGCAGCATCAAACCCCTTCTCATATCCAGCTTCAAAGGCTTCCTTCTTAGTAGTATCAATCTCAGCCAAAGCTTGTCTGAGATTGTCTTCAGCAGTCTCCATCCTCTGTTTTGCATCATTATAGTCAATCTTGGCGTTATCTCTCTCACTCTCCAGCCTAGTCACTGTACGGAGTAATCTGGTGTTGTTATTCAGCAGATCGTTCCGTTCAGCCTCCACTTCTTGCAGTTTTTGACCAAGAGTGACCATTTTTTGAATAAACTGCAGCAAACAAAGTGCAGAATGAAAATCCAAGGTCAAGTATATGTTTGAAGCAAGATTGCAAGTCACGAGATGTCTGAACGTACCTTTATGCCACTGACGAGACCAGTGGACAGCACCCGGTCTGATGGAGATGTGGACTCCTTTTGCATATCAACGGGTAAAAGCAGAGCTTGTGCAAGGGCCATTGCCGTCTCTGAAGAGCTGGCACTGTCCCCGATATGCACGGCCCTGTCACCCCGGGTGAGAATAGGCGCCCAGATTTGAGGGGGAGGCTGAGTACTGGCAAGCTGGGGCTGCGCGAGTCGGCTTGACCTGTCGCGTCTTCGGCAGATTGATCTCGGGAGCGTTTGTCCCTATGAGCATCCCCGGCTTCCAAAGAAACATCTCTTTCCCGTGGGGAAGAGGATGCACGGATTGAACCCCCTCTGGTGCGTCTTGGAGGGGGTGGAGCTTGGCCAGTGGATGCTGCCCGGCCAGTGGCAACACGGCCACGTGAGGAAAAGGTGAGGAGAGTGCTCAGATTTATCGTTTGACGTGTAGTCATTTCGGAGTATGGGGGGAAGAAGAATACCCTTGTGAAGATGATTGACTGGTGTCTCTATCTGGAACTGATTGCTCGGTACGAGGTTGTGAGGATCTTCAGAGTACCAAGCGAGGCAAGGGGATCCCTTCTGAGATGGGCACTTCTCCTGGTTGCCCGGCTACGGTAACCCCCGAGCTGCGTCTCTGACTCCTTGTCTGGGGAGCCGCAGAAGTGGAAGCACCTTCTGTGCTTGGGGTGGATAATCTTCTGTCTATGAATCCCTTGTAGGCTGGGTCGTATCCTAGCAGTACGTTGGCGTCACGACCTCGCCATGCGGTTCGCGTGCCCGGCACCCCCTTGTATTTTAAAACCTTGTTTATATCCTCTGTGCGGATATAACCTGGCTCCCTGCTTGGTCTCTTGTTTGCATTTGTTGCTGTAAGACAGAACAAAGGAGAGAGTTACACAAAAGAAATACGTCTAGAGTCCAGAATTACTGAAAGTAAAAGGAAAAATTTGGGAGCATACGTGGGTGGCCCCACGCGTGGGGGCAGTGAAAGCCCACCACCTGGCCGTCTTCCCCTTGAGGCTCAAAGGCTCCAGTGACGTACAGGAAATCGATCTCGTGATCCCGAGCAAAGTCTGGAAGGTTCAACACGAAACGCTTGTCTACCTTCCTAACTTTAAAATAATACGTATTGTACTCACGATTGAGCACAATGCTATACCACCATTGTAATTCCCAAATCCCCAGCTGTGTCCCCAGAATTTCGTTTAAGGCTACCATTCCCATTATAAGCCTAAAAACATTGGATGAAACTTGCATGGGAGTAAGCCTATACCAGTTAAGGACTTGACGTAATAGGGGATGAAGGGGGAAACGAACTCCGCCCTCGACTATTGCTACGATTGGGATGCATGCTCTATCCCATGAATAGAGGTGTCAAACGGGTGGGTCGTGTCGTGTCGTGTCAAAAAATTTCCTTGTCGGGTCGGGTCAGGTCGAATCGGACCGTGTCCACTTCCGTGTCCGTGTCATACCGTGTCGTGTCAACCGTGTCGTTTTCTTTATCGGGTCGTGCCGTGTCGTGTCCATTTACTAAATCGGGTCGTGTTCGTGTCGTGCTGATTACAATCGGGTCGTGCCGTGCCGGCCCATTTTCTTAATTTGATCGTGTCGGATCATGGTCGTGCCTTATTGAAATCGGGTCGTTCCGTGCTTTCGTGACTTGCCGATAGAATTCGTGTTGGATTGGGTCATGCCTTATTTAAAACGGATCGTGTCGTGCTATCGTGCCGTGCCTTTATAATTCGTGTCGGGAGTCGGGTCGGGTCGTGCCTTAATTAAAGCGGGTGTAGAGGTATCAAACGGGTGGGTCGTGTCGTGTCAAAAAAAATTCGTGTCGGATTGGATTGGACCGTGCCCACACTACAGCAAATCAGAGCATTCCCGGCGTTTTTTAAACGCCGGAAAAAGTACCCAAAAACGCCGGTAAAGGCTTTCCCGGCGTTTCAACAAATGTCCCCGATACCCCTGTCGGGAATTACTCTAATAATAACCACAACCAAGGTTTCAAACTCTCATAAGACCCAAGTTAGCATGGCCTTCCTGGTTCAAAACTTATCAGAATAGGGGCAAGCTGGAGAGGCCAAGACTATGAATTAACGGGTAGCCTTGTACCCCATTCAATATCAACCTTTTACAAGATCCTTGACATGCATACTGAAAGAAAAAATCAGGAAAAAATTCAATGCTAGAGGCTTCCTACTACATTCAACAACTTACAAAGGAAAGACGAGAATCTAGACTCTTTTTTGATCTAGCATTTCTTTTAAAAGTGTGCTTCCATTCTCCTCATTTCCAAATTCAACCGAAGTAAAGATGTAAGCACTCAAATGAAGAACAAAGATTGATATTGAAAAAAACAGAGGCACGAGTGATTCGAATAATCACATAAATCCTAGCCACACCCCAATTAAGTCCTTTATGGCATAGAAAAAATTCCCATCATTCTCAATATCCTCAGATGATGAATAAAAGCCCAAATTGCATGCTAGAAAGCACTTTAAACAGATTAACGATATCAGGATTTAAGAAGAAGATTAAGAGGTATTACCTATAGCTTACGAGAACTGCTCACATTGTTCAACTTAATTTGTTCTTCATCAAGTTCAGCTTTGGTGTATATCTTGCTTCTATTGTAGTTGCCTGGCAAATTTAACAAGGAAAAAATGAATATAGAAATCAGTCTACATAGTCACACAATTCAGACAAGAGGAAAGTTCATTATGGTTTTTTATCAGAGAATAAACTAAGGTTGACATCCTCATCAAGTCAGTTTTGATGCACTGAAAATAGAACCAAAAAGGATCCAAACTTTAGGGAAATCTTGAAATGGCTAACCAAATAAGCTCATTTACCATATCTCACTTAATTGATATTTAAGCCTTCCAGCAGGCATCTATGCGGTCATTTACTTGAAACTGCAATTTGCATACATCTTCAGGGAAAAAAGAAAGTAGAAGAGATACCTCCTATAGCTGTCAGGGACCAAACGGCTTTCCTCACTGTAGCATGACTGAAACTGCAAACTGCACTTAGCATGAGTTCAACTGCCATCGATATCCAAATCTTTGTCAGGGACCAAACGGCTTTCCTCATCGTAGCTTCCTACTAACTTTGATGGAAAATCTCGATCTACAAGCTCAATATTATTGTTGCCCCACTGGAATGCACCAACCTACGTGGAAAGAACATGATAATTTGGTTTACCCTTTCTTTCTTCTTATACATTTTTTAGGTGGAAGAACATAATACACGTGTAAAAGACACAACTCAAAACCCAAGAGATAAACAATCCATATGTAGAACAGTGTTCAGTTGCTTGCACAACACAGAAAGAGGAGGGGGTGTTCAAACTGCTTGTTGTCACCCTGAAATTCATGTGTCATAATAATGGAGTTTGAGTTCAGAAATCAAGAGCAAAATGAAAAAGAAAGTAGGAGAATAGAAGAAGAAAATGGAAGCAAACACAGTAGAATAAAGGACAAGTCACCATTGTGCAAAACACAAGAAAGTTTTGTATATGTATCAGAGTTTCCAAAGCTGATGTAAAAATAACAAAATGCATAAGAGAGTATTTGGTTTTTGGTTTTTTGCCAAATACAATGGGCCAGAAGCTTAACATTCTACTCTAGCAAAGTAACATACTTTTCAAATATTCCAAAATGCATAATCTCGGGTCCTTTGGTTGGTATAACTTAATTGGATGCAATAGTACAAAATTTTCAATAACAATCTTGTTACTCCCCATAATGTTCCTTTTCCATCCTTCCTCAATTCAGATTTTCATCTCTCCGTAAGTACCGCCAATATTAGTCTAAGGACACACAGTTGTGCCAATGCATGTCTGTAGATTTTGAATGATGCAAAATTAAACCAGATCCTGATTACAATCAAAACAACCACCATTTTTCACAAACCCCTTTTACTGCGTTCTTTTGCTTGAAACAAAGATCTAGTTAGCTAATTCTTTAAAGGGTTGCCGTTAAAACCCATTCAACTGGTCATTCCCTACATCCCACACCTTAACACGAACTTGTAAGCTCTAAGCAACACTGAACGTTACATAAAGCCATTTAGTAGCCTAAATTACTTGATGTAAGTGATGACAGTTACAGGTGGATGTCAAGGTTCTGATTTTAAACATACAAAAGAAGGGGAAAAAGAAAAACCATGCAATTAATTAGAAGAGAAAAATGTTTTGCCTTGTAATTAGGAAGTAAGAACTGTGGCTAGCTCTGAACCATGGTCAAAGCCATCATACCTATCTCCCGGCTGCAAATCTTGTTCAAGTAGTAGAGATTGGAACTGCATGAAGGGTTCAATATGCCCTTGACAATCACTAAAGACTAGTTCTGACTTTGTCATTTCACGAAGCTGACTCAGTATTTCTTCCTTGTATTGCCCACAAGCAGCTTTACGATTCTGATTCGATACCAATTTTCAAGAACAAGTTAAAAATTAACAATAGCCGACACAAGTTCAACAAGTAACAAACATGGTAATAACTAATCCATGAGTCAAAGTTAGGCTTCACTAACTAAATCACCACTATAAAACATTTCAAATGAAGAAGCTTTCACTAATAGACATGTTTGACAAACCCACCAACAAGAAAATCAGTAGAAAGCTAGCAAAGTTAACATTGAATTAACAACAAATTGACGATCCAGGGATGAATACGGGATTTTAACTACAAGGAATGCAAACTCATATATGTTAGTATATTTTAATGATTTGTCCAAAAACTTACAGGTGCGTTTACCGCCAGGCTTCCAGTAGAACCTTCCCCTCCCATTCTTAAACCTCGCTCTCTTGAATTTTAATAGTTTCGATGTTTTTAAAAGACACTTTCAAAGAACATAAATTACACATCCTAAAACTGAATCAAGAAATTTAGCATGAAGCCAAGAATAAGTAAGATAAATAAACAAGTACCTTAAGCAGAGGAGGAACCGCCATAGCCTAAAAGCTATGCTTAAAACTATTTGAAGCAATCAAATCATGCACGGTAACAATTGAAGGCGTGTCCCAAACTAAGAAATCCGAATACCCATCCGACCCAAAACCCTCACATGCAAATCTCAAACCTTAAACAGGGAGACGGGATTCAAGGTTCAAAGGTGAAATGCAGAAATTTTGTAAACCCAAAACTCGAAATAGAGAGAGGGGATGGGAGGTTCAATCCCAGAACACAAATGTGCTCCAAATAGCATGACAAGGAAATAAAAGAGATCGATGAAGAAGAAATTGTGGGTACCTGCGATGACAGTTAGATATCAATGGCCAGTGAAGATGGGCTAGGGCTTCAATCGACCACAGTGATGGTTTTTCCGTTTTAGGGCTTCCATTCTTGTGGATTTTTGTTTGCTCAGAGTCGGAGAGCTGAGGAGCGAGGGGAAAAAGTAGGAGGGAAATGGAAAAAGTAAAGAGGGAAAAAGGAGGAGGATTCCAGGTTACACAATAGACGACATCGTTTTAGGAGGGAGAAAAAATTTGCGCGTTTTCGTGGTATTGCCGCCCATACCTAAAAACTAAAAACAGCATTTTTTTTTAATTTATGGATGTTCACCTTATCGAAATTACAGTGCACGAAAATGGTTTTCGGAGAAAATACCTAATAAAATCAAAAGAATTTGAATAATTTTGTCATTTGAACGATTTAGATCATTCATACATGTTAATCATGTGTTCATTAAAGAGTTGATCGGATGAGAAATAGCATTTTCGTAATAAAGTAGCAGTGCGATGGAAAGGTTTCTTATACCCGATCGAGCCCAAATTTTGAACGTATTGTTTATTATACAAGCACAACAACATCAACGATATGGATCGTTGTTATTGTGTATCGGCAGTATGGTTACTTTATATTGAATAAATGCAATACGTTTGGTTTATAAAATTTGCATCCCGATGAGGGCGCTACATAAACTCAATCAATACAATTTTTTACATGAATGATGTAATCAACATGCGTGATCAAATCAACGGTCTCGATCGTTGTAATTTTGTCACGGTCTGATGGCTACTGTATATTCAATTATAGCATAAGATATAGTTTTATTTAGAATAAGTTAAACGTATAGATTCTAATACTTATTATTGATTTTTTTAATAACGATCAATCTGAACCGTTGATTTAATTATGGATATTGATTACATCATTCACGTAAAAAATTGGGCCGATCGATTTTACTTAGTGCCTTCATCGGGATGTAATTAATATTAAACCGAATCTCGTGCATTTATTCAATGTATAGTGACTAAACTACCAATAAAAGATCACGACGATCCATATCGTTGATGTTGTTGTGCTTGTTTAATAAATGATTTGTACAAATTTTTGGCTCGATCGGCTATAAGAAACCCCTTTATCGCAATTGCAAAAAAGTTAGAAAAGTATAGTTTTTTTATTGAAAATTGCTTGAATCAAGCCCTTTGCCGTAATTTTTCCCCAATTTCTTATGTAACCCTTGGAAAGCACCTTTTAAAAACTTTCAACGGTCCCGATCATCAAAATTCAATCACGAACCATGAGAATTAGAGAATCAATATCATGCACTGAGCGAGATCTCTTTGAAATTTCAATATGTTTGACTTTAAATACATTTTAAACACATTAAAATCTCATTTAATAAAATTATTTCAAAATTTTAAATTTATTGTAATAAATTTAATGGTTTAATTTTTAATAAAATTAATTATTATTTTTTAATATGTCACTATTTATTTTTAAATACTAAAATTCATTTTTAATTCCTTCTACAATTAATTAGTCAAAATTTTCTTCAACAAAAATTAAAATTATATTTTTTATCACTTTTTTTTTGAAATTTCATTTAATCAAATTATTTTTTCCGTTGTCAAATTATTTTGAAAATAATAAGAGGGAGACTGTATTTAAAAAATACAATTTTTTGTTGTTGTAATCGTTCAATTCATTCTTACAAGTTACAAGTGCTTGATCTAGTTTAATGTGTGCATTGATAAGTGTGTGTTTGGTGGCGAATGTTTTCTTCTATTTTTTGGAAATTTGGTTTAATCAAATTATTTTCAAAAATTTATTAATAAAATGAACCCATTTTGTTTTTTTAAAATCATCTATGGTAAAATTTGATGAGAAATTCAATAGGATTTAGGAATAAATAGCTACTCCTTCATTTATTAAATACATAATCGAGTGATCGACGTCGTCAAACCATTTTTTACATGACTTGCATGTTGCAAATGACGGCTTTGATAAATTGATTTTTTATATCTTATTAAAATTAATTGTTTAGTAACATTATTTTTGAAATGATTTTTATAACATTATTTTTTATTTTCTATATCTTGCTATTTATTTTTAAAATATTACTAAATTTCATCATCATTTTTCTTGAAATTTCATTTAATAAAGGCTCAGAATCGCGCCGCGCCGCGTCGCGGTCGTGCCGTGCCCGTGTCCCGTGTCCCGTGTCGTGTTGTGCCCGTGCCCCGGTCGCGGTCGCGGCTCGTGGTCGTGGTCGCGGCAACACAATCGCGTGCGCGTCTGCGGTCGTGTCTGCTCATTACCGTGCCCGTGTCGTGTCTACTCATTACCGTGCCCGTGTCATGTCTGTGCCCTCAACCGTATCGTGTCCGTGTCGTGCCGGCTCAGGCTCGTGCCGTGTCGTGCCGTGTCGATATCATACTCGAACCGTGTGGAGTCCGTGTCGTGTATCCTTACTTTCGTGTCCGTGCCGTGTCACGTGTCAGCAAATACCGTGTCGTGTTCGTGTCGTGTCCGCTCGCTTTCATGTTCGTGCCGTGTCCGTGCCCAACTATACCGTGTCCGTATCGTGTCGTGTCCGGGCATACCGTGTCTTTTTCGTGTCCCGTGTCACACCGTGTCCGTGTCAAACTGGTCGTGTCGTGGGTCGACACGACCCGTTTGACACCTCTACCCATGAACCGCCATCCCTATCTGCACCTAAAGGGGCGAGTTCGAGCCCTACATTGTCAGGAACTCGATATTCGGTCCTAAAGGCGACCATGGCAGCGGGGGTTTCACAGAGTTTTCTAAACTTACCAGGTTTAAGTTCATTGTTACCTTCATCCGCCATGGATGTGTTCAAAAAAGGTTACAAACGGAGTAGAATTAGAAAAATGGGTTCGAATCAATCTTTGAAATTGAAATGAAGATCTGAGAACGAGATTCTCAGATTAGAGCTTAAAAAAGAGATAAGAACGAGAATCTGACAAAGGTTTGGCAGGGATTTCCTGAAGAACAACTGGTTTTACAGGCGGCGGCGATGGTGGTCGTAAGGAGGCTGTAAGTCGCCTGGTTTTAGAGAGAGAAGAAGCTGGGATTTCAGTTCTGGGTGTAAAACCCAAAAAAGAACCCTTTTTTGGGGTATAAAGGAAAAGAGACGGAAGCGATCCATCTCCTCTCACGCCGTTACACGTAAAGTAACGAAAGAAAGGTCCAAAATGGATTGATATTCAAAACGCCGTTTGACAGAAGACGTCAGATTGAGTTTAATGAGGAGCGTACGGGATACGCCACGTAGACTCCATATTTCGAGATAATATGATGGATAAGCCGCCAAAAATCAAAAGGTCATCAATGCTGAATCTGCACGGGACATCACGAGGCTCGGACTAGGATTTGTTCCTCAGGAGCTTTACCCATTGGACCGAGCAGTTACATTGGGCAAAACTGGGGAGCAATTGTAGGGAGGTATTCCCAAACAGATACAAATACGAGCCGAACACGTGATGTGAGTGTGCAATGAGAAAAGTGATGAAAGGCACCATGATGATAAGGTCCGGTGACCTGAAGTGTACACCGAACAGGGGGGGACTGTTCCCGAGCAGGGATATGAGATATCCTAGTACAAATACGAGCTGTTCGGCTGGATAGACTTGTATCCAAACAGCAGCACTTAAGAGGCAGTGTGTTCGACAAAGAGCATGCCGGACAGATAGAGTCATTAATAGACAAGACTCCTAATAAGAAGTACCGAACAGATGGGGTTATCAATAAGGTACTAAGTCTTAAGTGATAAGACGGTGGGAATGTTCCAGAGAAGGAGACCCCGTATTTAGGTAAAGATAAGCTTAAAAGCAGTCCTATTATGGAACAAATTCCATAATAGGGAAAATCCTTACGAAAAGAGGATCTCGTTTGATTGGGCACGAGAGTCCCTAGAAGACCAGGTTTCCTGTACGGGATAGGAGTCCTGGGTTGATGACGATGCTTGGAGGATAAGCAGACGTATGTCTATAAGTATAGAGGTAAACCTAGAGGCAAAAGGTACGCATTACGTTGTATGCATTATACACTTTCTTACTGATAATTAGGGTTTGAGACCAGTACGAGATACGAACTTAGGCATTGGAGGGCCTTCGCCACGAGAGGTGGGGGTGCGCTCACCCCTTGTTTGTTTTGCAGATTAAGGTCCCGGCGAAGGCACAGGGGTATCAACCGAGAATCACGTGGAACTGTTACGAAATAACAGTGCTCCAGGTACTCTTTGTTTTTCTGCACCTACAAGAGAGAGAGAGAGAGAGAGAGAGAGAGAGAACCAGACGAGAATGGAGAAGCCAATCAAAGCAAGTCGAATCATAAATGGAAGTTTCTTCCGGTCAAACATGAAAGTTTTGTTCTGTTAAGCCTGTGGTTTCGAACCCCTGTGGTTTCACGAGTCCACAGCACATCCCAACCTAGAAATGCATACCTTACGCAGAAAATTCTAGCATGTGGTACTCGTGGACCGCATGACCCAGAGAGGATAATTAAAGAACCAAACTGGATTAAGAAAATAAAAGAAATGAACTGGGAGATTGTACTCTGTTTTGATTTGCTTAATTAATGATAAGGGCAACATGGTAAAAAGGTGGAGAGAGATGGTGTTTTTTTTCTCAATCAATTGTATACCAAACTCACAATATAAATCATACAAAATTGATTAAACAAATATTTATACACATTTTATCCCATAATTAATGATAAGGGCAACATGGTAAAAAATTAATTCATAATTTATTTTCATTACATATCTCCCGAACACTACTCCTGTTACAAAATGTATTCTGCATATATCATCCAAACGCTCTTTCATATTCAAAATACATTCTGATCATAATTCAAAAAGCTAAAAAGTTGAAAATGAACAGCCAAAAAGTAGGCTCCCAAACACTCTCTAAATATGTTTGAATACCTTTATCAGGGGGAAGAAGAGTGGCTCCAGAGGCAAAAGTTGTGAAGAAAATGAATAATATTCCAATAGCTAATGGAGCAGAATTTCGTGGGAATATCCTCATGTTGTTTTGTTCAGAGAGGAATGAGAGCTTTAGCTAGGATTGCACAGCGATAAGATTTATATACTCTAGTATTTACATCAGATATGAAGTACAAAGTACAAATTTAGAGACACTACAACAAACAGAAAATGGCTAGTCGGTCCTATTTTTTTTTGAGGGGTTCTATGCGGACCTTTTTTTGTAGGGTCTATCCCCTCTAGGCCCTATTCTAAATTCTGAATAGAGAGAACAACAGAATTTTCCACAAGAACAGTTACAGCCATTATTGTTTGTAGACTCTCAATGAAAAGCTTGGTTTATAATCTTCTAGTTGAACGAATGACATGCAAGGAATTGAAGAGAGAAAATTTTCCACAGCGTCACTTTACATTTAACAGTCAACTTTTCTCTTCATATTTCTACAAAAAAATTATTCAATAATGCAAGTGGACCCCCATTAAACAACGTTACCCTCCAATCTAAATCTTGGCTCCACCATTGACTGTACACCAACTCCTTAATTGTTTATGCTTTTGAGCATGGCATTACTCAATTGTAAAACGTACATACTTCACGTGATCTAAAAACGCATAGTCAGAAAGATTATATATAGATGAAAAAGTTGCCAGTTTTTTTTAGGAAAATAAAATAAAATAAAAAAGTCTACTGAAAAGTTTCTTAACACCTAATGTATTTTCTTTATACCCTTTCACTCCTCTTCTACGGGTTTGAAATCACTTCTTAGAATGATGTCCCACAGGATGGGTCTGCCATTGGGGTAGTAATTAGTTAAACATGATTTCCCTTTGTCTGTTTACTTCATGTGCAGAAGTCTTTCCAAGCCTTCTCATTTTTCTTTTTCCCCATTTATTGAAAAAAATTTGGTTGATTCCTTCATAATCATCTAACGCGATGGATAAGACTTGACTCAAAAAATAACAAAAAAGAAGAAAATAGGATTTGAATCGACTCCAACCATTCAAGATGGTTGAGCATTAATTACGAGAACCCCACACAGACAGTGGCATATGGTAGACTCTTCTTAGTCTTCTAAGGCATGCTGTAGCATTTGAAGTTGAGAGCTCCAACTATAAAAGCACATCCTAGCCATAAGCTTAGGCACCCAAGATTGGTAATAACAGTCGGTTACAAATCATGGGTTCATCATTGTATCTCCGTATGTTAGTGATGTTGTGTTGTTTTTGTCACACCCCAAAATCGAGAACATGAACGACCATCAACCATGAAGCAATCATGTTACACAAAGCTCAATTAAAAATATTTTAATTAACAACTCGAACTACTAAACAAAGACTGGATATTTTATTACAATAAAATGCGCGACTTCAAACCAATATTTTTTTTAACCGAATGACACAATGTCTCATATTTTCCAATCTCTAAACTCCACAATGAACTGCCAATTAATAAAAGTGCAGAAGCGGTTTGACACAATAAAAGAAATAAAAATGCAAATGCCTTAGAGGTCCAAACACAAGTCCCGACAACGCTGCAGAGTCCACTACAATGCCCCATGCACTAACCGGAAAAAATGGTGGAATAAATCTGTTAGCTGACGAGCTCAGTGAGTAGTTAAGCATGCTAAGGGTAATAATACAAAATGGCATACACGAATATGTATAAATGAACGATAATGAGGGCTCCAAAGAAGTGGTCTCAAATAAAAAAGATCAAGGATTCAACGAATAATACCAACAAACTAACAAAGTCAATGGCTCAGCAAATAGTATCGAAAGATGAATGACTGAATAACAAATTATCACAACAACAATTGAACAACGATAACAACCATTTTGTACCAACTGCCTGCTGAAACATATCAGAACGAGGAACAACAATAATGAGGTAGTCCAAACCAAAGTGGGAACCATAATTACCAATTATCAACTACCAAATATATTCTCAAGGCTTAGCCCATTGGACCCAACACCGTACTTAGAGTCACCACAGGATGGCGCCTGAGACCTTTTCCCTAAGCTGATCCGGAATAGGGTCACATGGTATTTCACTAGTCTTATCCCTATTCGTTGAGCACTAGAGGCACAAGGTATTTCACAAGTCTTTCCTTAGCGGCCAAAGTCGTCACGATATCTCATGGGTCTTTTCCTTGAACTTTAATAAATATAAACATTGTCCATGGTCCCAAACACAAATAGAACAACGGCGAGCCGGAGGCTCCTGCATCAGGATTATTCCCCGTGCTGTTGCAGAGTCACAATAATATTATGGAGTCAACGAATTGACGATGGTAAAAGTAAGGGCAATCGAATATCAATCACAAATATTCTCAATTAACCTTGTATGCCAAAGGGTACGTCAATTGTCAATAATTATGAGAGCAATGAATAAGATTAATTATCATTGGATCACAACAAATAACGAATTGTCAAGAATAGATTGGCTCAAGAGGATTCCAAGAAAGAGATCGCATGCTTAATCACTCACATCGATTGAAACGATGGGGCACAAAATGCAAAGCTCGCATTCTCTGCTAATTTGAATAAAAGAATACCAATACTAATAATTAATTAATTTAATGAACCAAACTTAGGATTTTAAGCGATATGTGTAACTGATGCCAAAAATAAGCAACCCAACATATCTTTTTTTTAGCAAGAAGTTTGAAAAAGAAAAATGAAAGATTTAATTATTTGCGACAAAAAGTATAATAATAATTATTATTTTTTCACTGAAAAATTGGGATGTCACAGTTTTAATCTTAACATATTGACCAACTCTTGTTCTTCCATGCAGCCACCGTGCCATGACAATGAGAGCTCAGCCTTGCTGCAGTTCAAGCACGGCTTTGTCCTTGACAAGTTTGCCTCTGTCGACCCTTCCGCTTATCCAAAGGTTGAATCATGGAAGCTCGACGGAAGTACAAACGATTGCTGCTCGTGGGATGGAGTGAAGTGTGACCACCACACCGGTTGTGTCATTGGCCTAGACCTCAGTAGCCTATTTGTTTTTGTTATGCCCTTTTTGTTTTTTGTTATACTATTGTTATACCCTTTAATGGAAATGTTATACTCATCTTTATGCCCTCTGGATTTTTTTATGTCCTTTTTTGGTATTTGTTATGCCATTTACTGTTTTGTTACACTAAAGGTGGATGACCTGTTCCTATGACCAGTTTAACCGGTCATATTTGGTCAAATCTTGCATATGTGGCATCATTTCAATCGTCTTATTGGAGGATACGGTGTCCCCCAGTCATGTGGGGGATACTGAAGGTGTTATGTTCTCGGATAACTAATTTATGAGGGGCTCAGACATGGTAAGTATTATATGTAAAATGAAAATTCCTTAAAAATTATAGATTTTTCCAAATTGGGAGTGGCAAAGGCCCCCAATAGACAAACAGTAAATTCCTCTGTCAACTTCACCAACTACAACTAAGAATATTGAGGAAAGTTATCAAACCTTAGTTCCAACACAAGTATCAACGACTCCTGCAGTACACTACTACTTCAAAAGAGTCCGTGATTTTCTATAAAGACATTTCTATAGCTATAAATAATAGTATAAGCTCATCATTTTTAGTGAGAAATAAGTTGGAAAAGAATCTGGTTCCAAGTATCAGGGACTCCTGCAACACACCAATGGGTGCAGTCAAGTCCTCTTCCGCCACTGTTTCCGTAGATAGATGGATGCCCATCTTTCCTCAGCTGGGATAGGGAGGTTATGTCGAGCAAAGTGACAGGCTTCTTGATCTTGCTCAAGGCCCTTCTCACCACGGCAACGGCCGGCGGTAAGGCTCCCGGATACTTTGAGCCCGATATCGGCGTCGTTTGCCCCTGGCATTTGTTCGCTCCGCGTTCGTTCCACTCTGAGCCTCTGGTTAAAGCATAGGCAACATAATGACAATCAGTAACGTATATTTAATGAGAAGTACTCCATCCATCCTACAATTTTTGGTTTTTTATTTTTTTTAAAGTGTTATTTTTAGAGAAAAATATAACATCTTCTAATTGGTACCAAAAAAATCGAGAAATTACTTATCACGAAAGTACTTTATTTTTTTTTTGTTCGAATATAGCAAAAGTTTTCAAAAAGGACTAAAGTTAGAGAAGATAGATACGTGAAGAAAGTACCAAGCAAAGCAATGCATACATGGGTGCCAATTAATTTTCTTTTTGACATACAAATTATGGGATTACCTAAGGCCCCGTTCCACTAAGGAAAATAAGTACTTATTTTTATTTATTTTTTTACTTATTTTTTGAATTAAAGATAATAAATTATGAGATATTGATTTGTCTTGTAAAGCAGAAAATTAAGTACTTAAAAATAAAAACCATAGCAAAAGCCTTAGTAATTGAGGAATATTGATACGAGCACAATTTTAAAGCATAACTCTGTACACAACTATGTTAAGACCCGTTCAATGCATATTGATCCACATACATCCAATAGTTCATGACACAGTTGTATCCAGAAGTGTGTCCGGAAGGTGTGTTCCTAGACTGTTCCTAATTGAAACGATTACCGGTAATGATTAGGAGAGATCCCTTGAAAGAAAACCCTAGTTTTGGACGGATCAATGTTGGTGTCCACCCAATTACCCCATGTAGCCAGCGCCTTCTCGAACGCAGCCGTCCGATCCATGTCCTTCATCACCTGATCTCCCACTTGAATATAATCCCATCTGCAAATTCAAAATTACTACTACTACTTAATTAAGATAACTCTTTAATTAATCAGTGCAAGTAAGGAATATTAAAGGAGCAAATTAAAGGGTTGAGATGGAGAAGTTTTGATCGACTAACGGTTGGTGGGCTCCTCTGTAACCCCACCAGTGCCACGTGTTGAATATCAGCATGTCCATCCCTCTCCAATTCTTGCCATCTTCAATGGAGTCGAGCTTCAAGATTCGACCCTTACTTTCCTTTATAATATCCACCAAGTACACATTGCGATCAAGCATCACTTCAACTCCGTATCCCTGTATCACCAAATGATTTGGCAATGATTTGATTGTGTTTTAAATTGTCAAACATCCCAGACCACCACTGGAGAAGCAAAAATTTTGCAAAAGAGAGAAAATGTTACTTCTGTCCGTGTATGTTAGTTCACTTTTACTATCCCGTACGTCTTTAAAAATTGTACATGTCTTTCTATATGAATCTTTAAAAATACAAAATATGAATTTTATTTGATAGATCTCAACTAAATTTGTTATGCGCGATTTTTAAAATTTTGAAACGCATTATAAATTGAAAAGATATAGACAATCTAAATATGACATGAATGCCGAAAATGGACCAACAAACACGGACAAAGGGAATATAAAAATTTCACAATTCAGAAGGACTGTTATGAAAAATAAATAATATTTTAGAAGGGGCCTGTGGCCCCTGCCCGTGTCCCTGGGCCAGTCAATGCCACCATTATGACATTAATCAGGGGCATGTTTGGGAGCTAATTTTTATTTTGAGTTTCTGATTTAAGATTGTATTAGTTTTTTAAGTAGATTATAAGTGGAATTTGTAGAAGTGTTCAGATATATTTATGCAAAATATTAGACGAAAGTATAGTAATTAAGAACAAGAAGTCTAATTGCACAAATAAATAAATTAAACACAGATAACGCATGGATTTTTCATAGGGCCCCACCCCAGGTGCCTCAAGGATGATCCGAGCTGCTCCATTTTCTTAATTATCGTTGAATGCATTCTTGTAAAAAAATCATCTCAATTGGATATTGGAAACGGCTTTTTCAAAATTTGTATGGCGAAACTGACTGGTTCGTCCTATGAATTTTAACAAAGCCCTTACCGATAGAGGATTGAGATGATTTTTTTTTTTTACATGAATGCTTGAAAAAATATTAAGAAACATGAGCGATTTCGATCGTCCTTGCAAGACCCTGGGTGGACCCCACAAAAAGTGTGCATATTATCTGTATTTAATTCATCTGCGCAGCAAGCACAATTCTAATAAGAATCCAAAAATTTCATCTTAGGGCGACTTTTGAAGTTGCCGTTCTCTAATTCCCTCGTCGTAATGTATTTTCATTGAATTGATAATTGATCTCAAAAGCAGCCGTGCTCTAGGAGTACCGTCACGTTGTGTTTCAGGGGTATCTACCACCACACATCCAGGTGGGGTCCATGCACTAAATCTTGAGCTCTACATGAATGCATGGTGATAAAAACCCTTAGCGCACTGCGTGCCGGTACTCTCAGAGTGCACTAAGTAGTAATAATTTTGCGGATGTCAAGAGAGTTTGAAGGGTACTCAACCATACCTTGATTGTGAAAGTGGAGATCATACCAGATCTCTTTAGAGTGTATTTTAAATTAGGCCTTGCATTGTAGAGCAAGCATGTCAAGGACTGCCATTGGTCTCGAACCAAGGAATCCCCTACAAACATGATTTTCTTCCCTTTGAATTTCTTCAAGAACCCTACTCCATCAAATCTACAATATCCAAATTATTTCACCTCATAATCTATCAAAAATGCACAAATCCAGCATAAAGTCATAAAAGCGCGCATGCGCACACAGACACATATATTCAGAAATTTTCAAGTCAGGGATCCCTAATTTTGTTACGGTCAGCACCTCATTGTTTCCGATCAAATTTTGATGATCCGAACCGTTCAATGTGTTTAAAACATGTTTTTAAGGGTGCCCGCGAAAAATCGGTAAAAAATATGACCGGGAAGGGCTTGATTTAAGCAGTTTTTTTATATTCGGGAAAGTGGACTTTTGCACAAGATCCGGACCGTATAAGAAAAATCAGGAATCCCTGACCTGAAGAAGACTGAAATATATATACATATATACGTGCGTAATTAAGTGATTAAAATAAGCAGGAAGACGTAATTTTAAGATGTGGATTCTAAACTTACATGCACTCTATAAAAAAAGTGCAAACCCAATCCCCAAGACTACAACCTTAACCCTGCAAGTAGAGAGGTTGTTTTCACGACTCAAACACGTGACCTTTAAGTCATAATTGAGCAATTTTACCGTTGCGCCAAGTCCGCCATTTGATGCACTCTATTTAACATGCGAAATAAAAGTCATAGGTTCACAATTAATACTACTTTGACTGCAAAGCCTTTCAACGATTCATTAAATTTAACTAAAAATAAAAAGTTTAGGGCATCGGTCCTTTTGTCTTTTTCTTTTTATAATTGGCTGTATTCAGCTTAATCTCACCTCTATTGGCTCCCCTGGTCCTATTTCATCGTTAATACGATTATTAGGCCTAATTACGTAAATAGTCCCCTTTATCGATCTATCGCTCCGTTGATACAACATTAATTTAGACCTAATCACACACATACGATATTTAGACCACGGTGTGTGTGTTCCAAAGAAAAAAGTTGATTGGATTACCGGGATCACATTATTCATCGTAAAAAAAATCTAAACATATGTAAATAAGTACTAAATAACTTTTGATGTCACGATGAATAAATAATGGTACGGTGTGACGAAACGAGTACCTTTCTAAATTGCATCCAGTGGGCTGCCACTTGTATTGGAGATAGTCGCGATCGGGCCGTCCATTTTTCTGGCAATCGAATTCTTTCTCGATGAAGGGACACGTGGTGGAATTGTAGAGAGGGTACGATGGGTCCCTCACCCAAGTCCCCTGGAACAAGTCACATTCCCCTGAACACTTGTGCACATTTGCTAGCTCAAACGCAATAATATTGAGCAGCAGCACCGCCAAACTGCGACGAACCCACAAACCCATTTAGAGAGAGAGGGAGAGAGAGGGTTCTTCAAATAAAACTTCTCTCCTTACATATAGAGAGAGAGATGGGTAAGAGATTAATTGGCCGTGTGAACTGTTACGTTTGTTACAAAAAAGGAATAAAACTGTTGGGTTGTGAAATCTTGTAGCAGGGTTTATATTGTAGGGCAATTTACCTCTAGGTCCAGAAAATAGAAAGTAATTCTCACCAAGTTTCCTCTAATTAACGAAACACTAAAACCCTATGAAAGTGCCTAAAACCCCCAATACTGAAAGTGCTTAACTCTTAGGGCACCCTATGAAAGTGCCTAAACCTCAGGGTACCCTATAAAAGTGCCTAAAACTCTAGGGTACCCAATAAAAGTGCCTAAATCGCTAAAACCCTATAATAGGAAAGTGTACCCTAAAACTCCTATGAAAGTGCCTAAACCTAAACCCTATGGCTCTATGAAATCACCTAAACCTAAACTCTAGGGTACCTTAAACCCTAGGGTATCCTAAAATCTAAAATCTTAAGGTACCCTAAAACTCTAGGGTACCCTAAAATCCTAGGGTACCCTAAGATTTTAGGGTACCCAAGGGTACTAGGGTACCCATTAGGGTACCATAAAACCCTAGCATACCCTAAAACCCTAGGGTGACATTTCTATTAATGGTAAATGTATTTTTGTAAAAGTGGACTTAGTGGTAATTAAGTATTTCATCTCTCCTTAATGGGAATTAAGTGTCACTTTTCTATACTTAGAGGTAATTTTCTCTATATTTTGTACTTCATCTGATTATGGAGTTTGCCAATTGGATGGGCATGTGCAATAGGAGACACCGGGACGATACAGGCATGTAGTGTGTAATCCAAGCCGCCAATCTCTAACAAATTGTGCAGTACAGGATCCCTCTCTCCGGTTCCATGCAATATGTGGGACGGATCCCGGTAGAGAGTCCGTTGGATGCATGGAATACATTATAGTAGGTGTTTTCGGAATATTTAAGTGGAAATTAAATCAAAAATTAAACGGAGTAATACTTAAGACAGAAAATAAGTTCAAGGTGCATTCATGAGTATGTATGTAGCCTTATTTTTATTGCTACATCAAACGGTTTTACCTCCTACTATCATAAATGAAAAATGTACATCGTGAAAGATTATGAAAATAAAGTGACTTCATATTTATATATAAATGGGATTATATTGTTCAGTAAGTGTCTCATTAAAAGGACCAATCTATTCCTCCTTTGGGTCCCATCAGGAGTGCCAACACAATGATCGGAATCGTTTATTAGCCTCGTAGAAAAGAATATCCGAGCAAAAAATAAGATTTTTCGTCCCTGTTTGAAAAATTTCTGCATAACGTTCTTTTTGGGGGGCGCAACGGAACGGAAAACTCTAACCACAAAGGGCTCAAGATGAACCCACAATGGCCAAGTCAAGAAATCTGCTACTTGAAAGCTGTACCAGTCAATATCCGTCTATAATAATAGTTATGATCTCTGTCATATCCATGATGGAAATAGTACATATTATTACATGCTCAACTCTTAAAGGACCATGAAAGTATTTGATCGCACGAATTTGCAATTTCAGTTCATTTAAGTTCAGTCACTACTGAGAGAGGAAAAACTTGTGAAATTTTGCAGAAGCATCGTGCATTCATGTTTTTCGCTTTGAGTTTACAATTTGATCGCACAGCTTTTTGGCTTTTTGAGAGATATCATTACAGCTTTAAGCACGTTGCTGCACAAGTATTTGTGCAATTTTGCAGAAGCATTGTGCATTCAGAAGCTGTAATGATATCCCCTAAAAAAGCTTAAAACCGATCGATCAAATTGTAAAAGGAAAACGAAAACATGAAGACCAATAATGTCAATATATCCGGCACTTATCTAATATATTGCTTTTCCAAAATGCCGGAGTCCCATTTGAGGGGGTAGAGATCACCAGCAGACGTAGAAGAAGCAGTGTAGGGGTAGAGATCACCAGCAGACGCAGAAGAAGCAGTGTAGGGGTAGAGATCACCAGCAGACGCAGAAGAAGCAGTGTAGGGTCCGTCGGTCGGCACGATCTGAATTTGGCTTTCACTTGTATCAGTCTCAAGGCTTTTTTGAAGCTCAATCATCATTCCCTTCAGTTTCATCTGCTCATTGGAGGCATCCGGATCTGGAACTGATGACGTCTCAGGGACGGTTCTGCCTTCGAGCATGCTGACAACTGAAGACATTGCAGGCCTAACTGCTGGTGACACGTTGGTGCACATAAGAGCTACATTTATCATCCCTGTGACCTCTATTTTGTTGAAGTCTGAACCCAACTTAGGATCCACTAGCTCCATCATGTTCCCTTTCTGCTTCAAGACAAGTGCCTACGGAGAAACACTCGTTAAGTTAGAACTTGAGTCCCCAATGTGCATGGGTTTTGATTTGAAGAAGATTTGTTTTGATGGAGATTGAAGACATGATAGAAGTGACTCTCACGAAAAAGAACGTAGACATTACTGCAACGAAGCACAGACAGTACGTGCCTTATCTCTTCCCTTTTTCAAATTATTTTTTTTTCTTGACAAAACTCAGATGCTTGTGTCGTGTGTCTAGACGCAAAATGCTATTGATTGTATATCTGTACACTCGTTACTGACTTCTAAATATTTGTGGTTAGTTGATGAGGTTAACAAGTTAGTCTTCTTTACTGCATTTTGATGTTAACGAGTTGATCTAGTGTCTTGAATCATGTAGCATAACCTTTTTCTTTTTATGTTTAATGAGTGTGAGTTTTACTACTTTTGGTGGTTGCAATATTTTCATTCGTGCCCATATCGGTGTCATGTCAATGTGCTCCCTACCTGCATGTATATGTCCCATGTCCGGCTACATGCCTCTAAGCATCACTATAATTTTTTTTGCGCACACGCCAACTTGTTTAAAAAGGTTTTAGGTTATGTGATTTGATAAGAGGTATATAGCCTTTCTCTCAAAGCAGAGCAGCAAAATTTGTAAAGAATCCAAATCTGTATCATCATAGTTGATATATCGACAGAAGATGTTATAACCAAAAATGCAAGATTAGAAAGAGAGTATTCAACATACCCAATCAAGAAGATATAAACAGTACTCCTTTGTCCTGTAACTTGTGTTGCTTCTCCCACTGACAATCTCCAATGCGACTATTCCGAAGCTATAAACGTCTGCTTTGTCAGTCAAGTAACCACGCATTGCATACTCTGGTGCCATATATCCGCTGCATGTAAACAACTGTCACATACAAGTTTCCTATTATCAAATTGAATAGTGTACATTGTTGCGCATAATTCCTACCAGCTTAAGCTTTTTGAGCAATTGGTAACTTAAGATGATATCATAGCTCCAGTACGGATGTTTTGCATCTCTCCACATGCAAGACTGGGTTGCACGTGAGGGAGGGTGTGAGAATAGCTTGATATACATTGTTGATCCCATTTCCTAATAGCTTAAGCTTTTGGGATAATTGGTAACTTAATAGCTATATGCATGATATATGGTACAGTAATGCTATTTAAAGGGAATAACATCATAAAACCACAGCTTTATCTCATAAGAGGTTAACCGCGTTTATGGTCAATGCACCTACAGATTATTATAACTAATTAAAATGGGCTACCTAGTGCACGACGCTCCAACTATTGCAAGGTTTAGGGAAGGGTTGGATGTACGGAACCTTTCTTGCAAGCGAATAGGCTGTTTCAGGGACTCGGATATATGAATTACTCCCTCCGTCCCTTTTTTAGAGTTCAGTATTTCATTTTGGACTATCCTTTAATAAATGTCCATTTTGTAAAGTTAGTGGATAAAAGTTGATACATTGTCCATTTTGTCCTTAAAAGTAGATTCCATTTTGAAAAGTTAGTGAGTAAAAGTGTAATGATTATGGGTAATTAGGAAAAGTGGAGGAAAAAGTTGATGTGAAAGGTATATTGATGATATCTTTTTAATAAGTTGAAATTACGAAGCAAGATACTTAAAAAGGGATGGAGGGAGTATTATAATAGGAAAAAGAGAGAGAAAAAAATCCACAAGCAACAAAAACTAAAAAGTACGAAAACAAAGGTGAAAACATAATAAGAACAATATAGCATGGATTGAGTGAAGCATGGGGACTCACTAGGTTCCAGCAATTCTAGTGCTGATGTGGGTATCATCCTCTTCATCAAGTTTGGCCAAACCAAAATCAGAAATCTTTGGGTTAAGATTTTTATCAAGCAGCACATTAGTGGCCTTGATATCTCTGTGGACAATCTTAAGTCTTGATTCTTCATGGAGATAAGCCAAACCTCTAGCTATGCCAATGCAGATCTTGTACCTTGTCGACCAATCCAATTGCAACTGGCATTCTTCTGGGCCTTTAAATCACCAAATGAACAACCATATAGACATACGAGTCAGCTAAAAGCTGGAAATTTAAGGGCAATTTCTATTCCAACTTTTTAAGGGGCCTTAAAAGTTGGATGCCCTGAAATGAACTGACGTAAGGTTATGGAACGAGTATTGCATTCTAAATACGTACGTGCATGAATGCTATAATATTGAAAGCAGTTGAATAAAGATTTAGGCTGTGTTCGGTTGCAATTTTCAGAAAACATTTTCGGAAAAAGTGTAATCATTACCCCTATTCACTTTTCTCTCATTCCAATCATTACTCTTTCATCCAATCATTACCCCTATTCTCTTCCAATAATTATCCCTATTTCTCTCTCTATCTCTCTCCAATCATTACCCTATTTCCAATCATTATTCCTATTTTTCTATCAAATCATTACTCCAACAACCATTTCTAAAAACCAAACCAATCACTAACTCAAATTTTTTTTTCCGGATCATTACCCAGAAATTGCAACCGAACTTAGCCTTAGAGTTTACCAAACAAAGCACGTGCAAGGCTATTGTTCTCCATGTATTCATATACCAGCAACAATTGATTTCCTTCGATACAACATCCATACAGCTTTACAAGATGAGGGTGTTGCAGAGCAGAAATCATTCCTATTTCATTCACAAACTCTCGATTTCCTTGCTTTGATTTGGAAGAAAGCTGCTTTACAGCAATTACAGTGCCATCTGATAGAAGTCCCTACGATTCAGGGTTTTTTCACGTTAGACAGGAAGCATTAGGCTACTTAGTTGTGATGATGAAGCACGGGAGAATAATCTGTGAGTACGTCCCGTAGGATACCTTGTATACTGAACCAAAACCGCCTTCTCCGATCTTATTAGCTTCATCAAAATTATTTGTGGCAGCTTTGATTTGCTTCAAGGTGAATGAACCAGTCTGCAAATCTAGACCCTTCAGATCTGTTAAACAAGCCAAGTAAGTTAAGCAGAATTCATAAAGGAAAAAATGACAAGCCATAATCCAAATATTTGAGTGTTAGTGAAATGTTGAATGTTTTGATATCTGAACGATACTTTTAATTTGAACAAGAAACAAGTTGAGATGCGTGAAGACATCATTGTAAGATTACATAATAGTCAAGGGACAAAAGATTTGAATAAAAACTTAGAAATATCTATGTCGTACAATTTTACTGTGTCAAATACCTTGATCCATTGTGTCTTTGCGAGTTAGAAATCCTCTCCACCAAAGAATACCAAGAAGCATAATGATAACAAAGGCTGCTGCAGCCACGATACCAACCACAACGCCTGCAGATATTCCTTTTGTATGTTCTGGTGGCGGTCTATAAGCTGCATGGAGGAGGAAAACAAGGAAGACAAAAGGAGATAAGATAAGAGGTTTTGACTTTGCACAATGGCAATCGCTATTTGCCACAAAAAAAGTGAGGTGAGGATTTCAAATTTCTCCGTACAACCTCTCCCAAACCTTGCAGGTGCAGAAGCTTTGTGCATTGGGATGACCAATAATATGATACTGTTAATTACGGTGATAAACAGTTTAATGAGCACAAATTTACTACTACCGATAATAAATTTAATTCTAGAAGAGTTACTTCACATATGCACCCTTTAACATGTTCCTATGCATTTCGAAAGACGTATGAAACCTTTTAGCCAGCTATCTATTAACACAAAGTTGTGTTTGCTAATGAGATGCCTTGAAAGTTGAAACAAGGTACCCAAATTAACACCTAATTTTGAGTTGTTTGGTTAAACATTCCATTGAAACAATATCAGCCAAAGGATAAAAGCATAGCCATTTGTCTAATTAATGTGAAACAATCTCTGTTTGTATCACGGTTAGTTATTTACTTCTACCGACTACAGCCTAGTTCATGGAAATTCATAGTGAAATGTCAGTAGTTACCAACTGTTGACAATTTTACCCTTGACTAGAGTTCATCTCTTAACATCCCAAAGTTTTGGAAAGAAGAGAGAAAAAAGGTCGAGGGAACATTTCATATGATATTATATATGAATAATTCCACATGGTTCCCCATAAGTCCACCATGAAAAAAGACTTACTTTCCTTAATTCATCTCCTTAATGTAACAACCGAGTAGCACATCTAAAAATTGTGAATATATTTTCTGTCCCAAAAATTATCCCAAGAAATCACAAAGAAACTTGAAGTCCAAAGGAGTTCTATTTAGATTACCAGGGTTGTGCACAGAAATAGCTGAAATGAGAGGACCATAAACTCCTCTAACAGGGAGACCAGTTGTCCCTTTTCCAGCCCAATAGAAGCGGATCTCCAGTGTACCATCAGTCACATTTGTAGTATAATTCATTATGATTACCTTACCAGTGCCTCCTGCTGCATCCACAATGTTAAAATCCTTCTGCACCCTTATTCCCTACAAAATATTTCTTATGAGGTCATATGTTGTTTTGTTAAGCTTTCTTGATTAAAAACTATTGAATTTGCATCCATGAGAGCCGAGAGGTGAAATACTCCCTCTGTCCCTCAGTCTTAGTCCACTATTCCATTTTGGAATATCCCAAATCATATTCCTCCTTACCAACTCACATAACCTTTATTAAGTATTAACAAAAATTTGTTGGAGTCAATGCTACGAAATTTGAACTCAGTTACACTAATTGCATGCTCCCTCAAAAAGTTGCATCTCACAAAAGGGACTAGCAGAATGGGATAGAGGGAGTACTAGATTGCATGCAAATTTAATATGCTCCTAAAAATCCACATAATTAGAATGAACCTTTCGGATTCCGGAAGTATGATTCGGCTTTGATTTGCTACTTCGTTAAGTAAGACATTATGGTAATTGGTGATATAAAATCCTAGGATATATATTATGTACTATACGCAGCCAATGTAACTAGTACATTCATTCATTTGATGAATAGTGAAAACTGGTGAGCTGTGGATGTACCCGATTTCACCATGGGAGAACCACATAAAATTTCTGCATTGTAATTTTCTGTTTGTGTTCTTTGCTTGGTTAATTCTTCATGCGATGTTGTGTGTGTGCGTGCACACGTGTGTGTGTCATGTCGATTCCATAACAGAACCTGCTGAATTAACTGTAACATTCTATAAAGTTTAGGTGCTTAAGTGTTCTTTTTATAACTATAGGGGTGTAGGTGTAATAAATAAATAAATAAAACTTTAGGTGTTGTGTGTACACGTGGAAAACAAATGAGGTGCCGGTGTGCATGTGTACTTTGGGTATACATATATCTGTTAGAACTTTAGGAATTGGAAGCCGCCAACGCTGGAGAGAAAGAGAAAAGGAAAGGAAAAAGGATTTGGTTTGTCTCTCAATCTCTTTCTTCTGATTCTTGGTGTTTTGTGATTTGTTTATATCTTTCTTCGATTAATTCTAGGATTTGTGCCAGGAAATAATCTTAATTACTGTAATCAATCATTTAAGTGTTGAAAATATGGTTCAGGTGCTGAAACTTGGTGATTAAATGCAGGAAACTACCACAAGGGTGGTAGCCTAGTTGGCCACAGTGAGTGGGATAAGTGATTGGCGCGTGAAATGTGTGCATTTAAGCGCCTGGTTAGGATAGAATTAGCGTGCTTTCAATATGATTTATCCTCATTTTCTAGATAATTTGTGCACGTGGTTGGATTTTGTGCTTGAGTGTATTTTGCAGGAAAATGAGGGATTTTAGCGCTAGTTGGAGTTTTTGGAAGGAGGTGCACAAGGATTGAGGGCAAGGAAGCGTTGGAGACTAAGGGTCGAAGGCGAGTTCGCGCGGAAAAGATCGAAACCCATCGGGAGCGCTACACCAAAAGGTTGGAGCACTCAAAAGTGGCACAAAAGAAGGTCCAAAATGAACAGAGAGTTCGCGAGCGCTACACCAAAAGTGGTGTAGCGCTACCTGGGGCCCAAAAGAAGTTTGGTCAACGCCGGCCACGTGGTCAACAGAGGAGTTAGCAAAGTGGGAGCGCTACCCAATTTGGGTGTAGCGCTACCGAGCGCCTATGCTGGGTCTCGAACGACGTTGTTTTTATGAACCGCGAGCGAATTATGATTATTATATTCATTTTTATTGTAATTAAGGGATTAGAGGTATAAATACTCTTGTTAAGGTCGAATTTAGGGTTCCCACTTCCATACTTTAGATTAGTATTAACTTTTTGGCTGCAGCTTAAGTTCTTACGTAGATTATCAAGTTTCGTACGGATTTCTCCGTTTGTTCAAGTGTTGGATTGTATTTTCACATCAGTGATCAATACGTTTCATTCAGCGATTCCGTGGTATCTTTTCTTCTAGTTATTTCGATCATTTAAATATGTCTAGATCTAGGGTTCTATTCAATACTGTCGTTTCGTTAATTAGCTTAATGTGTGAGTAGTTTCATAGAGTGCGGCCGCGGGGCGAAGGCGCTTCGTGGCTAGACTAATTAATGTTTACCTCGGGTTCAATAAAACAGAACGTTTAAGCAATTTTGGGATACGAAAACTCTTCTAACAAACAAACCCAGGCATCGCCGGAATTCGAATGCGCACGGAGTCTGGTGACAGGTGGTGTGCATTTGTTAGGGATACTTTTTCCTATTCTAAAATCAACAAACTGAATAATTGTAGACCGAGTAAACATTGGTTAGGGCTAGTTGCAGACGCTGGAGTTCTCACGGCTGTACTCTCCTTTAAATTCATAGTTAATTAATTTTATCTAGTAGTCAGTATTTAATCTTTAAACAAGGGGTGGCTACCTAAGAGCCAAGATAAACTATGAACCCGTCATCTTTGAGTCCTACACACGTTCGTCCGTCTCTGTGGATTCGACTCCGGTACTTCCGGATATTATGCTACATCGGTCGAGAGTCCTACGCTTGGGACGCGTCTTATTTTTAGTCACCCGGTCGGTCATGCAATAAGTCCCCTCCTCCATGTGCACGGACCTCGGTTCGAATCCCACCCATGCCACTGCTGGGTCTTTGTGTGGATTTTCATGGAGGCCTAAGGCCAACTAGCCACCGTAGTGGTGCTGTGGTTACGGTATGTCCTCCCAGATAGTAGCTATGGTTCGAACTGGACATTCCACAGCGGATAGGGAGCGCCTATGGTCACGCCCAAGGGGAGTCGCTACGCTGGTCGCCCCCTCCCACCCTTTTGATTATCCAAAAAAATGCAGGAAACTGGGTTTAGGGTTATTGAAACTAGAAATAGGTGCAGGAAATATGATATAGAGGTGTTGAATCTGCTAATATAATTGGTTGCTGACAACTGCTGTTAGGATGCCAAAATTGGCTATGTAACTACTGGAAATCACTGATATGTGTAGGAATTATGTGTTGAGTGCAGGAAATTGATAATATATTTTGAAAATGGGTGTTTAAGTGCATAAACTAAGTGGTGCATGCTCGAAATTGACTGTACATGCTAGAATTTGGTGAATAGAAGCTAAAAACTGATCTTATTCGCTAGTAATGTGATCTAAGAGTTGACACTTGCTAGAATTGTTAAGAGTTAATTTAAGAGGGGTGTTGGAGCTAGTCGTAGCATTTGGTATGATTATTCAGTTCTTTGCTATGAGTATTTGAGCTTTGTTCTCATATGTGTGGATTAAATGCTAGGTTCGGAGGCAACAACGAGCACCGCGACTCCACATACGGAGTGAGCTTGTGTTGGTTTTCTTTTTGTTGGAAACCGAGGTGAGTGTTCGATTCATAGATATTCTTCAATTAGATTGAACTTGTGATCATTGAATTGTGACTTCGTGTCAATGGGCAATAATGGCCAATGGCCAGACTTAGTGTCGTGCTCCTGACTTTGTGTCGATTTATTGACTTTACGCTGAAATACTAACTCCACGTCGAGATACTGACTTCGTGTTGATTTAATTACTTCGTGTTGATTATTTCCTTATGCTTAACTATTGGTGGTGTTGGATTTAATGTTTTCATTGAATAGCATCTATGTCTCATATACACTCCTGGAACCCGTTTTGGGTTTCAATTTTGCAGGTATAGGTTGGTGTCCACTACAGGTCGCGTTTTGCATTTGTGACTTGCTCGGGGAGTTTGTGGTTGAGGCATGTGGGAGTCTTGTCTCCTAGCCTATGGTTGATATTTGTTTAGTCTAGCTTTGGACAATAGACAGTTATGTAAAGTTTACTTCTTTTCAAACTTCCGTTGTGGTTTGTAAATGACAGTTATTTTGAGATATATATATATATATATATATATATATATATATATAAGTGGTTGTTTTAACCTCGTTTGGAGGTTATCTTTTGATTCTGCTAGTAGTCGTTGTTGATTGGTTGTCGCGTGTCATGTTGGGATAGGCTGATGAGGTCCTATTCCGGGATGGGGCGTTTCATTAACGGTACCTATTCTTCAACAATGAACCAAGAAAAGGAGGGGAAAAAAACAGAAAATGAAACTTACCTGAATGTAAATGTCAAATATACGTCTTCCAAGGCTGCTATAGCTTTTGCTATCATTGAACATAATTTCTGCAAAGTGAAGGTTTATGGTGTAGTTTCCATTTACTAGGCAGAACCCGAAGTATGTCAGTGATATGGGCGAAATCCGTGCATCCTCGTACAACCCGAAATTTTTCACAGAAAGTCCTGATGAACTTTTCAAAGTAAGAGAATCTGGATCAACATTATCGTCCAAGAAGTTGCCAGTGCTACTAAATGCCCAGTTGTTTCCACTTCGGTAGAACTTTGAAGGCCCACCGGAATCTTCATCTTCTTCATATGTCATACTTCCATCAAGAGATACTGCTTTACCACCGCAATTTATATGGAATGAAAACCCATCTGATATAACATAACAATCTCATGTCAACCAGTTTATAAACAGCATAAAACTTCCGCAATTTATGTGGAATGTAGACCAATCTGATATAACATAACAAGCTCATGTCAACAATTTAATAAACTGCACAAAACTTTCTTTCTTTATTTTTTTTCCTTTTTTTCCTTTTTTATTGGGTAAGTAGGTTCTTCTACACTCCAAGTACAATAAATGTGTTTGACAAAATAGCTACAATTTACAAATAGGTTTTTAGATTTTGAGACACATCATGGAAGCTCCTATCACATTACGTACACAAGGTAAGCAGCACATCACAATAGAAACCACATCCAGATGATAATAATCGGCAATAAGACGGTTATGATCCCCGGAGGCTTGAAATTGTCTAGCTTTTCTTGAGAGAGAGAGAGTAGCTGGACATTGGCGCTTGTGATGGACATTTTCTTTGCATTTCAAGAATCAAATTATCTAACAATGATATAACAAGGTCGTTGCTGTGAATAAATGTAGTATAATTGTATTTAAGATATTTCAAGAACTTTAGCTTCTACAATAGACATGTTTGGTTGCATGCTTTATATGTTACAAACTTACAATCAAGTTCTGCATTTCAGGAAAAAAAAAAAAAAATAGGAAAGGAAAAATGTGGTCCATTTTAATGTCCTCTCCTCAGTGTCAAACATACTATTTTTAGGAAACGAAAAATGTGGTCCATATTCATGTCAAGTTGAGTGCATGTCCCATGTCTACTACTATGCTACTTACATATTTCTTTATAGTACAAACTGACAGCATGAGTTACCAAGAGCGATGACATCAAAATAGCAGTCTACAGAATAAAAATATTTTTAACTTACTTCGATCGCAGGAAGAGCCTCTCAAGGTCAAGCAAGAGTCATTTCCACTAGAAAAACAATATCAGATCTTGAATTATTCAGCATTATATCTTATACTTCTAGGAGAGATGCAAACAACAGGAAATAAACAGTAGGACAATCTTGAGAAATCCGTAAAAATAAATAAATAAATAAATAATTGTTAACATAATATTAGGAAATATTATGTTGCCATATTTTCTAAGCGTTATTATTCTGTTTCTAGTATAGGCAGATTATTATTTATGTTTTCTAGTTAGTTTAGGTTTCCTTATTATGCGTATTTCTTTGTTATGCGTCTTGTAGCCTATATTAAGGCGTGCTAGGTTATGGTTTGAACACAATCAATAATACATCATTTTTCTTTTCTTAACATGGTATCAGAGCTATAAGATGTAGGCCCTGTTGAATTTTCGCTCTCGGCGGGCGGCCTAAACTTCGTTACCGTCCGCCGGGCACTCATAGTAATATGTAACTGGCTCGTGCACTCGAATTTCACCTCAAATCTGTACTGTCATGGCTTCGCTCGCTCATGGTTGTTTTTGGCTCTCCTTGCCGTTTCTCTTTTCTGGCTTCTTTTGGTTTCTCTTGGCTTGGCTTGGCATGGCTACTCCTAGTTTCTCTTGGCTTTCTCAAGTTGATAGACCTACTTGAGTTTGAGGGGGGATGTTAACATAATATTAGGAAATATTATGTTGCCATATTTTCTAAGCGTTATTATTCTGTTTCCAGTTTAGGCAGATTATTATTTATGTTTCCTAGTTAGTCTAGGTTTCCTTATTATGCATATTTTTTTGTCATGCGTCTTGTAGCCTATATAAAGGCATGCTAGGTTATGGTTTGAAGACAACCAATAATACATCATTTCTCTTAATAATAATAATAATAATAATAATAATAATAATAATAATAAATCAATAAATAAATAATAAAAAATGTAGCGACAATAAAACAGATTATGCAAGCGAATGAAATACCATGATCAAGGTTTAAGAACTTACGAAAAATTACCCTTTGAAGAGCTTCCAAACAAATTTCTGTAGTGAAATGGAGAAAGTGAAGACCTCACAGAAGATTTTTATCATATTACAATGACTAAGTCATAAGATCTTACGTATTCCTTTGTTGGCAATCTTGGGACGACCCCAAGTCAAAGTTGTTATATGAAAGATCACTGCATGAAGAATTCACACCGTGATTTACCCTTTAGTTGAATGTCAAGGAAAGATAAGAATACGTTCATGCATTTCAGTAGGTCCGCTGTGTTTGATTCACAATTTTGAGTGTAAAATTTTGAGTTAAAATGTAAAAATATGTGATTGGATGAGTTATTTGAAAAATTAGTGGGACCCCTGACCAGGGAAGGACGGAGGGAAGCTGATCAAAAAGTGTGATCACTTTTGCCAAAAAAAAGGGAATCCAAAACGAACCCATCAACAATTGTCTGTGTTCTGTCCCGTTCCAGGCTCTCTCTCTCTCTTCAACTACTCCCAACCACCCATCTCTCTCTCTCGGTTTCATTCCAACCACTCATCTCTCTCTTGCAAAATAATCCCAAGCACTCATCTCCTTCTCGAAAAAAGATCAAAAGCTGGGGAAATGACAGATGAGGGTGGGAGTGGTGGACCCGGTCCTATTTTACGGCACTACATGGTTCAACTTTCGAACAGGCATACGTAACACCACTTAATTTTGGGGAAAGGACAGACTCTCTTACTTTGCCAGGCTTCAAAACCACTTTTGGGCCCCACTGAAAGTTTGGCATTCAAAAACAACATCCTAAAATAAAAACTGAAAATGCCCAACCGAACACATAATTAGAACAAAAGTAACAGCTTGGCCTTCAGGGTAGAAAAATACAAAACATATAAAAGTGTTGACTTTCCCATTCCATTTATCTAGTGTACTAGAATTGTTAACCCAGCTATTTAATTTAATCACTCGAAATCTTAAGGGCCGTATTGTTGTATGTCTGTCAAAGCCTTCAAACATTCTGATGCCTTCTAACCGAACTATTTAATTTTGTTGAACAGAAACACATACACACACACGATATATGCGAGTAGAAAACAATAAAGAATCAACACACAGAATATACTTGATTTCCCGAAATCGGGTACGTTCACGGGAGCGAGAGCGACTGTATTTTCTTATTATCACTACAGTACTGTTTTTACATAGAGTATTTATATTCCACTCTATTATAACCCTAATCCGGGTACGTGGCCTTTTCCCAAAACACGCTTACAGTACCGTACCATACCGCAGGGGCGCCAACCCATGGGCCTTCGGCCCAGTCCACTCCACTAGATTTGTGATGGGCCAATTGTCGTCGCTCCGCTCCACTCATTTCGCTCCGGCAACTGGTCTCTTTTTGGAACTTCTTAGTATCTATTCATACTAACATGTGAGTCACAAGTTCTAACAAATTTAATCACTCAAAATCTTAAGGGCCGTATTGTTTTATATCTGTCAATGCCTTCTAACATTCTGATGCCTATTTCAGTTTCTGCTATAGCTAATTATGCAAATGAGAACGGTTGTCCAAAAATACATTTTGAGATATTCTCAAGAGAACTAAAGCTTAATTAGAAACTAGGAATGCATTCTTTCATAGAATGACCAAGACCATAAGGTATTAATAATCTATATCTTCAAACACTAAATGCTTTAGGGATAAAAAAATGCGCTTCACACCCACCAGAAAGGCCAAATGCAAAGAAAACTTATACGTAATTCACAGTGTGACAGCAGGAGAATTGAATATTGCATAAGATAGACTGGATAAAAAGTTATTTAGGAAGCTAACTTACATATTTTTTGGACTTTTTAGCATCCAACTTGGCACAGGTCCACTTAGCAAGTTTCCAGTTAAATACCTACAATAACGGAAAACAATCTCACTGATTCACTTTGGCTATGCGCTTTTTCACATAAAAAAGCACGAGTATTGTGGCAAAAAAATAAATCATTAATCAAACAATGATATATATTAACAATGCAAGCTTTTCAAAATGGAACACTTGATACATGCACTTTGACACACTAACTTGCTGAATTTTGCTCCAAGTTTGGCTTTGCAAACCTGAATCCTACTTCTAGCCCATTGATACAAACTTGCAACCATATTGAGCATGATCAATTGATAAGAGAGTGGAGAATCGGTTTTAGTTGAAAACTAACTTCTTCTTCATCAAATAAGGAATCCATTGTTCCCTTGAAATTATCTGTCATAAAAAAAGGTGCCGTTGATAGACTGACACGGAAGCCCTATGTTGAATATTAACCCTAGGTTTTGATTAAAAAGGAGAGACTGAATCGGAAACCCTAGTCCATTCTCTCTTCTATTTACAAAACCTTTTAATTGCTTTTTAGTTAATCTTAGTTCAAATCATCAAAATCCAACTTCCCTTTGATTTTAGAATTAATTTAGAAATTAATTGAAAGTATTGCAACTTAGCTTTTACTCCATGCTTCCTTGGAATGCTAGTTAATTTTTGTTTCATCAAAGACGATATAAAGCAAACCTAATTTAGCCTCAAAAGTGACTCTCTTTTTGTTGTACATGCAAAATGGGAGAATTCCTTTCTTTTCTTCTCTATTGCAGACAGAAGTTATAGCTTTCTCAGAATCTATAGTGTTTTAGCTCTTCAGGAGGATCACAAAGCGCCTAATTATCTACTTCTTGATTATCTTGTTACAGGTGTTGAATAGTTGGATAGATAAGGGTGCATGGTTACTTTGGGCCGCTATCCAGTTCTCCAATTCAATTAGCTACGGGGATAAATTAAGTTGTACGATTATTTTCAAATGGTACCAGCTGGCCAGTAAAATAAAGAATACAATAAACTATATAAGATGTTTGTATCCATACATATTATTGGTTGATGACAAACTAGCAAAAGTGCTCGGAATGTTCCCACTTAGGTTGTTGAAGCTCAGGTCTCTGCAAGAAAATTTTAAAATAGTTAAAAATCAAAATCATTTTCATTTCTCAAAAGGCTGGCATATATATGTTTGAAACTCTTCCATGAAGTGCCTATAGTCATCTTCAACGACAGTTGCGTCCATCATTTCACTTGGTAGTTTATAAGACTATTGTGGACAAATGAGTGGCATGAACTATCTATCAATAGATTGCTATGAACTTCTGAGAGATTTGAAGATACAAACAATTCTCCACAACACTATTGGGCAAAGGGCCTTTAAAGAGATGTTACCAGTTATATGAAATAAAAAAAGTGGAGAAGGCATATATTTACTAACAATAGCTTCAAGTTTGTCATTTCTCTAAGGTATTCAGGTAACGGGCCAATAATATTGCAACTCCTCAAAATCCTGCGAGACAATCAAATCATACCACTTCAAATCAACAACAAACTGATATATGCTTTAAAGAGGGTTCTAAAGGAGGAATCAACTTACAGTGTCTTCAGGCTTGTTAAATTATTAAGGGAGGGAAAAGATGATGCTTGGGAACCATTTAAATCACTGATTCTCCTGCATTGATATGAGAAAATACGATTAACCATACAATATTCTGGCATGCATAAAGGCCATGGGTTTAGAAGGTCCTACTTTCACTCACAAGTCGGATAATTTTGTCAAAAGACCAATGCCAAGAGGAATTGGTCCATCCAAACCACTAGCCTGAATCACTCTGCATACATCAAGATTGAAAAAGAAATGTGGTCAAGGAAATACTCTAAAGCTAAACAACCATTGAATAAATCAAAACAAGTCAAACACTCACAATTTGGTGAGATTTACCCAATTTTGGATGAAATCTGGTATCTTTCCTGTAAAGTGGTTATCACCGATCCGACTGCATTATACTAAGGAATCAATTGATAGTTCAAAGGAATTTCAAAAGCGGTCCCTAATTTAAGAATTCCAAATTGTGAATTGAAAGAAAATAATCTTACAAGTCCTTCAAAGTGGTCAGCTTTGCGAGTTCTTCCGGAAGCTTCCCGGTAAAATTGTTTGAAGTCAAATGCCTTCAACAATAAAATGTAGCCAACTAGTGAAGAATTGTTCTTCAAAATCTAGCGCCAATGTACATTTTCTCGACAAGCCTATGTTACATGGAATCTTCTAAATCAAAATAATTACCCATGTCGGTCAAACTTTGGAAAGGGTGTGAGATGTGTATCCAACACTAGATCAGATCACGGTAATTCCATCCTCTAATTTCATGATACTTTTTGAAATAGGAATTGGGTGTTTTTTTCTTTATCCCATTGATTCTAAGTACATTTCTGAAGAACTCTCGACATATAGACTAAGAGTATCATGCGTTATACTTACAAACATTCCATTTGTCCCATATAGTTTGTCTATTTCCGACAGTCGAAAATTGAAAAAAAAATAGAAGGAATCAACAAGTTAATGTAGTTGGGTGAGAAAAATTATAGAACGAACTCACATAATTAAGTACACTATTTGTTGATCTGATTGAAGACACGGGTATTGAAAATGAACAATATACAAACATGGTATAGAGGGATTAACTATGGAACACCTGTTTCTGTCCATACCAAAATCTTATGGATACATATCGCTATATCCTAAGACTGAAGTTTTAAAAGTCTGACACTTGGGACATGCTGCCTGCCCGGTAAAATTTTGGTTAGAGGAAGGTGGATATGGCAAGAAATGTCAACAATTTTTTCGTGCTTGCAATCACATGAAATGGCCATCCCCGGTGGGTATAAAGTTGCACTTCGCCACTTGGGCCACCCATTGGGTCGTCCCACCACAGTCCACACTATTAATATACAATTTGAGCAAGTCTATTAACACAATAATGTGCACAACCGGCATGCAAAATGTGGCACTGCATCATTGGTGATTGCATCATGCAATGGCACGTCAGCACGTTGTATGACTGTCGTACCCATTGGTGCATTCGTAGACTTTCTCATACAATGCTCTTCGAATTCCGACAAGATGTTCTTTCTCTGATATAGACTACTGAAAATGTTAGCCTAATCAACTATATCCAACATATTTTATAAAAAAAAAAAATATATATATATATATAAAAAAAAAAACAAAGCCAACATGGGTCTTACAGTTTCTCTAAGAGAGGAAGACTCCCAAGCTCTGGAGGAATGGATCCTGACAACTGATTGAACTCCACGCTTCTACAAAATTCAAAATTCATACCCTAAGCAACAAAATCATTCAAAATTTTCACAAGCATGAACATGAATTGAAATGGGTGCGCAGATTTTTGTTTACATATTTACAAGCGTGCGGATCTTTGCCAGCTCTGTTGGGATTGGACCCGTTAATCGGTTTCCAAGGAGGGAGCTGCATTTTGACAAATAAGGAACTAAGAACAAACCCTCAAGATACCATACATTGATAAACATGTAAGTATTTAGAGAGAGAGAGAGAGAGAGAGAGAGAAACTGGTGATACATACATGTTGACAAGTTTCATCATGGAACCCCATTCTGGAGGGATTCTACCGTTGAGGTAGTTGCGAGAGAGATCACTGTGGGAATAAGAGTGCAAATGCTTGTCAAATACATATAAGTTTTTGAATTTAGTAAAATAGAGGAAATGAGGGCAAAGAATTAGCCAAAATTATTACTCCATAGTTTTAAGGGAGAGGTGATAATCACTGAAACGGAGGTTAGTGTACTTTCTCTAATGTGAGGGAGAATTAGTTAATCTAATTTCATCATGTCAGGGCAGTAATAAAAATTCCTGCTAGATTTAAGGGACAATAACTGAAAGGGAGGTTAGTGTACTTTCTCTAATGTGAGGGGTGAAAATGTATTAAATCTGAATCCTGAGGGAAGTCAATGTAATTTGCCCGAATTTAAAATGTAAAAAATTAAGAAATTGAAAAGTAAAAAACTACTACCAAAAATAATTAATGTAATTGCTCTTTCAAATAATTACACTAAAAAAAATTGACGGAAAACCAAATTGTATGGTACTGGCTATATTTATGACAGATTAATTTAGATTGTACCATTTCTTATGGGTATGACATATGGGTTACTTACATATCTTTGAGGTAAGTGAGTCTCGTCAATTCTGGTGGGAGCGTGCCTGGAAGATCCTGTGCTTTCAATGCTCTGCATTTCACCAAGATTTGAGTGTGGTTGATTATTGAGCAGATAATTGTCTGTTGAAATTGGCTAATTTGTATTCTTTTTAACATTATTTATATTTGATTTGGTTAATACTAGTAGGAATTGTCATAGAATTCGACAATGTTATCAACAGGACTGGTAAACGAGTTGAGTTATTTGAATTCAAGTTTGTTTCACTCGTTAAAAGCTCATTCAAGATCGATTTATTTCATAAACAAACAAAGCTTCAATCATTTGGAAAATTCGCTTTAGCTTTGAAGAGGCGAGTACTCACCTCGTTTGACTCATGATTTATAAAAAGATTAAATTACCCAAGATCAAATTAATTAAAGCTCATTCAAAATGAACGATTTTAAATATTTTTAGATAGGGAACTTAACGAGTTTTAGAAATAAGTTCAAATACTACTAAAACTCGTTAAGTTTCCTCTAGTTTTGAGTTAAAGCGAGCTAAACCCTATAATTCAAACAAAAATTTGGGATCAACCAGATCTAAAAAAAATTACTATAATAGTTCATATTTATAAAACTAGATGAGAAGATCACTCATGCCCAAAATAAGTTTTGATCGAAGCTCGTTTGCTACATGAACGATCTTGTTATTGCTGGAACAAATGGGTGGTCGGAGTTTCAAACCAAATTTGCTACCCATTTTTTTCTCGTAAAAACGCTAGCAAAAGATATCCCGTCCATGACTTTTGGTGTGGCGATCTTCTCAACAAAATGAACCATTTTGGTCATTGTTTATGTCCACAAAAGCTCAAGAGTTGAGAAGCATATGAATCAAAGATCCCTCACATGATTTCTTACGTGATGGAAAACGGGAGAACAATTTCTTTTGTAAGTCTTGTGTTTTTAACATCCGTGCAAAAATCAAGTTCATTGGATATTCGTATTCATCGGAATGAGTCATATTTGTGACAAGAAAAATAGAATGGTCTATTTCTCTTCAAACAAATATGATTCGACCAAGTGTTTGCCAATTCCTAATATTCTATATTTTTTGCATAAAATTGTTCATTTTGGAGATTTTGGATTTTGGATTTTAAATTGTAACACTACAAGAAAATCGTTCAATAGCAACGGTCAAAAGTGTTGCTAGAGATGCAAAAAAGCGTTGCTAAAGACCAATATAGGCTATACCAACGGTTATAGAACCGTTGGTTAAACCGTTGCGAGATATCCGTTGCTGTAGGGTTATAGTAACGGTTTTGGCAAGCGTTGGTACAGATTTTTTTTAGTAACGGTAACGCTTGTAACCGTTGCTAAAGGCAAGTTTTTTTTTTTCTAAAAATCTGGGGTAAAATATGACATGACAGCCACGTGGCGCTGACTTGGCTTCCACTTGTCGCCACGTATCGCTGACGTGGCGCCCACGTGGCCTCCAACTGTCGCCACGTGGCGCCTACGTGTCACCCGCGTGGCAACACAACAATTTTTTGCTCCTCCTGGGAATCGAACCCAGGACCTCCCGCATGCGCGCGCGAGTGCAAGCCAACACTTGTGTAATATCAATGGACTACTAATATTTATACTATGCAAACCAGCTGGGTTAGCTTATGTCATTTGAGTTTCATCGATTTATTCTTAACCCAAGTTTTTAAATTCAGTTTATTCTATACAAATACCTACTTTTTTTTTCCCCCAATTAGAACCATCTATTTTTTACATAGTAAAGAGTACATCCTTCATATGAAAAATGAAATTAATCGGGTATCGTTACATACTTGATCGGGCAGAAAAATTTATTTTACTAATTAAATTTTGTCTCAATAAAGAAGTTTTCTAGACTCGATCAAGCCAAATTTTTATGAGAATGATTTAATCAACAAACAAGGAAAACAAAATCAATGGTCTCGATTATAGTCCGGTTTTTAGTAACGGTTATGGAAAACCGTTGCTATAGGCCGGTTTTAGTAACGGTTATGGAAAACCGTTGCTATAGGCCGGTTTTTAATAGCGGTTATGGAAAACCGTTGCTAGAGGCCGGTTTTTAGTAACGGTTATGGAAAACCGTTGCTATAGTCTTATAATCTAGTAACGGTTGCATGAAAACCGTTGCTATAGTCCTGTTTCTAGTAACGGTTTAAAAACCGTTGCTACAAACCATCTATACCAACGGTTTTTTGAACCGTTGCTAGCTAAACCGTTGGGAGATCTCAATTTTCTTGTAGTGTAATGATTAGGGTAGAGAAATAGGGGTAATGATTGGAGAGAGATAAAGATAAAAATGAAACTAATGGTTGAAGATAGGAGTAATGAGTGAATTTTGGAATAGAGTAATAATTTAAAGTCCAAAATCTAAAAACTCAACCGAACAAGCCCAAGACTAACTAGATGAATGATTTGTATGATGCAGTAAAATAAGACCGCGATTAGTCTCATCTTCCTCACGTAGGAATCATAGGACGGATCATCACGATCTCTGTCTCGCGAGGATACTAGACTGGATCCACTCTCAGTCCGAGAGAGAGAGAGAGAGAGAGAGAGAGAGAGAGAGAGAGAGAGAGAGAGAGAGAGACATGCGAGTAATGTGGCAGATGGTGGTGCCATTGCATGTACAGGTGACCGAATTCTCAAAATTTTCTAGGTGGTGGTTATCGGTGGAAAAAGTACAGGGATCAGCACTAAAATCCCAATTAGTCTTCTCCAATTTCTTCGCAATTTCCTTCAATGCTTCCACTGTCAAAAAAAATTGTGTTGAAAAAAACCCACAATTTATTATTGTCTGTTGATAATTTCCAGAACCAATTTACAAACAAAATAGCACCACTCTGTGATACAAATTACTACTACTACTACTACTACTACTACTACTACTACTACTAAATATCGGATATATAAACAGCAATTGTTGTCCTATCTTATTCATTTTCGCGGAATGGGTTTCTTTTCCCTAGAAAAATGATCTAATTATTTACCCAACAAAAAATGATCTAATTTCCAGAAAATTATGAAAAAATAAGTTTCAAGAATCATCAACCAAACAAGTTTCCAAACAAATTGGGTAAAAAAATCTGGAAAACAGAGTATAAGAAAAAAATGGAACGGGGAAGAAAATAGAGTACTTGGTTATGAGATTGATATCTCGTTCTGCTAAGATTTTTATTTTTTAAGGACTTACAGTTTTACAAGATATGTCGTTCTCTCACAATATATTGTCTTTAATTCAAAAAAAAAAGTACTTATTTGATTCAAATAATTACTTATTTTCTTAGCGAAATGGGAGAAGAAAAATTAATGATATTTCTTGACAAAATCTTTTGGATAAACAAATCTGGAAAGCAGAGTTATAAAAACACAAAGGAAAACTTTTCTTCTCTTATTTACTTGGGTTGTGAAAGAAGAAAATTAAAGATATTTCTCGACGAAATCAAGTTTCTTTTTTTTCATTTTTCTTTTGCTTATTATCTTAAAGTTATGTTTGAAACTTGTAAAAGCCACACCGAAGAAACGACAGAAAAAAGAATTGGAATCTAAAACAGAGGAAAATCACGGGGAAAGTACAACAATTTCCCCCTGTTATATGTGGAAAGGAAAAAAAAAATGAAAAGGATATGGAAAACAATCAAGAAAAAGAAAACTTAAAATTTTAATCTCTCTCATAAATAAATGAAATTATGTTTGAATGAATACCTTCATCAGGGGGAAGAAGAGTGGCTGCCAAGGCAAAAGTTGTGAAGGAAATGAATATTCCAATAGCTAATGAAGCAAAATTTCGTGGGAATGTCCTCATGATATGTTCGTTCAGAAAGGAATGAGAGCTTCAGTACTGGATCTTGTAGTATATATCTAACTGTGAAGACTATATATTGTACTCCTATTCTTGAATGCCGGGGGGGGGGGGGGAGGGGGGGGGGTCCTATTCTTGAATACTGGGGGGTCCTATTCTTTAATCAGGGCCTTGGAAAAACTGTCATTTGCAGCGTCCCAAAGACTATGTAGCCGTATTCCTTTTGAATTAATGGTGTTTATATATTTATTTTTTTTGGCCGATCAAAAAATAAACTTAAGCCATCCAAAAGGAATTCGGGTGCCTGTAGGCTGTAGCGCCTTGGAAAGACTGTCATTTGCAGCTCACCCAAAACTACATATATAGTTTTGGGGTCATGTTAGGCCATCTAAAAGCAAAACCACGTCGTTCACATATCCCCAAAACCACTTCCATAATTCACAAGGAGTCCTAAACCAAACCAAACCAAACCGAGCCTTATGTCCCAATCACTTGGGGTCGGCTACATGAATCCGTTTTCTTCATTGAGCTCTGTCAAGGGCCGCTTGTTCACACAAACCTATTAGACTCAAATATTTGCGCACTACAGCATCTAATGTCAATTTAGGTCTATCCCTCCCCGTAGCATTGCTATCCAAAGCTATCCTATCCGCGCTCTTTACCAATTGCATCTCCTGGTCTACGGTAGACATGCCCAAACCACTTTAACCTATTCTCCCTCAACTTTTCTTCTATAGGTGCTACACCTACTATCTCACGAACCGTTTCATTTCTAACTCGGTCTCGCCTAGTTTTACCACACATCCACCTCAATATTCTCATTTCCGCTACACTCATCTTGTTCACCTGTTGTTTCTTAATAGGCCAACACTCTGTCCCATAAAGCATCGCTGGTCTGATGGCAGTTCCATAGAATTTTCCCTTCAATTTTGTGGGTACCCTCTTGTCGCAAAGTACACCAGTAGCGCTCTTCCACTTGAGCCACCCCACTTGGATCCTATGAGTCACATCATCGGCAATCTCTCCATCACTACTAATAATTGAGCCTAAGTACCTAAAATGTTCACTCTTAGGTATCTCCTGGTCTTGGATCATCACTCTTTCTTCAAGCGCACTGCTGGTGCCACTAAACTTGCACACCATATACTCAGTTTTGCTCCTACTTATTCGAAAACCCTTTGACTCCAATGCTTCCCCCCAAATTTCTAGTTTTGTATTAACACCTCTAGCGGTTTCATCTACGAGGACAATGTCATCTGCAAATATCATACACCAAAGGATATCCTCCTGAAATTGTTTGGTCAATTCATCCATAACTAAGGCAAAGAGGTACCGGCTCAAGGCTGACCCTTGATGCAATCCAACAGTGATTGGAAATTCAGTCGTTTCCCCTACTGGTGAGTGAATGGTAGTGACAACACCATCATACATGTCTCTAATCACCTCGATATACCCTTTGGTCACTCCCTTTCTCTCCAAAATCCACCAAATGATGTCCCTAGGCACCCTATCATATGCCTTTTCTAAGTCTATGGAAACCATATGAAGATCATTTTTCTTTGCTCTGTACTTTTCTACCATTCTCCTTAATAGGTAGATAGCTTCCATGGTTGATCTCCCAGGCATGAACCCAAACTATTTCTCTGACACCGTAATCACCATCCTCAAGCGATGCTCAATAACTCTCTCCCACAACTTCATCGTGTGACTCATCAATTTAATACCTCTATAGTTGTTGCAGTTTTGAATATCCCCTTTATTCTTATATATAGGTACTAGCGTGCTCCTTCTCCATTCATCAGGCTTCTTCCTAGTCATAATAATCTTGTTAAACAATTTCGTCAACCAAGTCACCCACAGGTCACCTAGACTTTTCCACACTTCAATAGGTATACCATCTGGTCTTAAGGCCTTATTCGGTTGCATCATTTTCAAAACTTTAACCATTTCGAACTTTCGTATTCTCCGATAGAATTTATATTCTATGTTCTCACCGAGTGCATACACTTCCTCCCCATCAAAGCCTCATTCATGTTTCTCATTTAACAACTTCTCGAAATACGACTTCCTTCTATCCCTGATCGCCTCGTCTTTTACCAACACCACCGAATCAATATCTTTTATACACTTCACTTGAGAAACGCCTCTAGTTCTCCTTTCTCGCGACTTAGCAAGTTTATAAATAATTTTTTCTCCATCTTTACTATCGAGTCTATTGTAGAAATTCTCATATGCTTTCAACTTAGTCTCCCTAACGGCTTTCTTAGCCTCCTTGCTACCTTGCTTATAACTTTGAAAATTTTTCTCATTCCGATCCTTTTGCCACTTTTTAAAGGACTCCTTCTTAGATTTTACCATGGTTTGAACCTCGTCACTCAACCACCATGTCTCCTTAGAAATTGGACATTTTCCCTTCGACTCCCCAAGAACTTCTTTCGATATTTTTTTAATACCGTCGGCTATGGTATTCCACATGTTGTTACTATCGCCTTCCACTTCCCACCGAACTTCTTGAGACGTTCTTTCCTTGAATACCTTTAATTTATCCCCTCTTAGGCCCCACCATTTAGTCCGTGGGCAACTAGTTCCTTTTCTCCTTCTACTATTCCCCTTGAAACAGATATCTAACACTAAAAGTCTATGCTGTGTCACTAGACTCTCTCCGGGAATAACCTTACAATCCTTACATGTCGAGCGGTCTACACCTCTAGCAAGAAAATAGTCGATTTAGCTTCTATTGGCTCCACTCTTAAAGGTAATTAAATGCTCTTCGCGCTTCCTATAGAGAGTATTCCCCACTATAAGGTCAAAAGCTACTACAAAATCTAAAATCCTCCGAGCACCTTCGTTGAGGTCACCAAATCCAAAGCCACCATGCACCTTCTCATACCCTTGTTTATGCCCTCCTACATGACCATTGAAATCACCTCCTATAAAAAGTTTCTCCCCAAAAGGTATCTCTTGAACCACGTCATCCATCTGCTCCCAGAATTGCTCTTTAGCAAGATCACCCAAGCCTACTTGGGGTGCGTAAGCACTAATAATATTAACCATGCTCCCTCCAATCACAAGCTTAACTAAAATAATCCGATCTCCTTTCCTCGTGATTGTAACTACCGAGTCTTTCAGGTGTTTATCTACTACAATACCTACCCCATTTCTATATCTATCCTTACCCGTATAGTAAAACTTAAAACCTGTGTCATCTATCTCCCTAGCTTTCTCCCCTACCCACTTAGTCTCCCGAAGGCAAGCTATACTAATCCTCCTCCTAAGCATGGTGTCAACTAGCTCCCTAGTCTTTCCCGTTAATGTCCCTATATTCCAAGTTGTTAAACGAATCCTATAGTCCTGGGCTAGCTTATTCAGGCAAGCGCGAGAACCCTTGCTCACTTATCACCACACCCGGGCGCCGGTGTGGCGCCCTTTGCTCATTTTTCGAAGCACCTGAAGGCAGGCACAACGCGTCGCTTAAAGGGAACGCCCTAGCATGTCTCGTTATCATATTTGGATTCATGTCATAAAGATCTGACAGGTTTTTTATGTGCTGGCTGTCAGCTACCTAACGCACAACCCTCCTCCTTTATCCGGGCTTGGGACTGGCTGATAACTAAAGATATGGCTCTAAGCATAAATCAGGCGGAGTTAATTCACAAGGAGTCCTATTAATTGTTTTTGTAGGAATTATTTCGGAACCATCTATAAACATTCAAAGAGAAAGAGTCCATCCTCGAGGTCAACAGACTATCTTACTTTTACTTTTATGATAAGAAGAAAATATTAATCACCCTTGTGCATATTTATTGTGCACAACCGTTATGTGGCTAGCATTTGAAGACTTGTTATCCCGAGATTCAAAGAAATGAGTGGAAGCAATTCAAGATGAATGAAGTCTCAAATCTCTCTCTCTCCTCATTGCATGGATGAGAATGGATTGGTGAAGAAGTCAAGACCCACTTGCATGCATTGATTGCACGTGACCCACTTGCATGCATTAATTGCACGTACGTAGTTAGGTAGCCATCTATTTTAGGTACAGTATAAGGGGAGACCAATTCTAGTCCAAATTCTAGTGCTGGAATTGGATGTTGACTCTTGAGCTGTTTTGAGTTTTCTGGTCAATTTGCTAAACCAAAGGCCAGAGTAATAATAAGGGGTCACACTGGATTTTTTTATTTATTTATTTATTTTAATTTTTCACTGTGAAGTACATTTGTGTTCAAAGCACTAGTCAATGTTAATCAACTCACAAAGGGTAAAGTTACTGGCAAAAAATTGAAATTGGTTGGTAAAGAGAGTCTTTGCACATTTATTAATGGCAATGAAAAAGCAAGTAAATCCTTCCTTGGTCCTTGTTTTTGTTTGGAAGGTTACAAAAATGTAGGGAATGCCATTTCCAGGATCATGTGCAGCTCCTGCCCCTTTGACGGGAAATGGAATTTTTTTTTTTTTTTTGATTGGCAATAAATTTTATTAAAACTCGATAAAGAGTACATCTAGGCTAAGTTCGGTTGCAATTTCTGGATAATGATCCGGAAAAAAAATTTTGAGTTAGTAATTGGTTTGGTTTTTAGAAATGGTTGTTGGAGTAATGATTTGATAGAAAAATAGGGATAATGATTGGAAATAGGGTAATGATTGGAGAGAGATAGAGAGAGAAATAGGGGTAATGATTGAAAAAGAATAGATGTAATGATTGGATGAAAAAGTAAAATGGAATTTTTTTTTTTTTTTGATTGGCAATAAATTTTATTAAAACTCGATAAAGAGTACATCGAGAGTTTTTAAAAGTCATATCCAAGCCTCATTAGGAAGGTGGGAACAAGGAAAATGACAAAAGGAAAATATCAAAAAAAGGAAATTACATCCAACAGAAAATTGAAACCGGTTCTCTCAACAGAGAATACATCTTCATATTGAAGTGACAGGCAAGTTTTAATATTTCCAAATTCTTGCTTGTTCCACGATTTGAGCTTCTTCTACATCTCCTTGAGCTTCTTAAATATTTGGCAGCCTGCCCATCCATAAGTTGGTGAATTCTCCCAAGCTTCTTTGGTAATCTTCAAACATTTAGGGTGGGAGAGCCACTGACTTTGGGTCCCAAACCCAAATATTATCAGAGATTAGAACCGCAGGAGGTTGAATCAGTGGGTTGATCTGCCCCCTTGGAGTGGAGCAAATCTGTTCTTTTGGAGTAGAGTGTATTCCTTGGCTTCAAGTTCAACCATCTTTTTCACTGCCAAAACATCAGTCTCCCCATATTCTATTCCCAGCGTTGTCCCTGCTTCTATGGTATGCTGAAGTTCCTCTTCTATCATGTATTGTTCCTGTCTTCGTGAGTTAGAAATGAACGAGTCTTCATGCACACTTTCACCTGAGCTCATGCATTCTTCATAGTTTTGGCTTCTTATAGTTTTCCTTATGGCACTTGGGTTGAGATCTACTAGGAGTTCAATTCCTTTCAGTTGAGATGGACGAAAGTTACAATCAGATCCAATCACTGTTGGGAAGTTGTATCCCGTAACTAGTTGATCCACTTGGTTACTAAAATGGGCTTCTTCATCTTGGGCTTTAGCACCAGAAGTTTTCACTTTCAGAAAGTTCCTTTGTTGGTGGGCTGTTGGAGTCTTGAACAAAGGAGTCCAAGTCGTGTGAAGACGAAATTGAATTTGAAACATTATTGGTTACACCTGCATCTGGGGCTAATACACCAGCCAACTTTGGTAGAAGAGAATTATTGTGGTTCATGGTCGGTCGATCACTTCCTATTTTGGGGTGTGACAATTGTGGCAAGTTGGAGAGTTAGGCAAGGACTCTGGCGTCATCTCGGGGATTTCTTTTGTTCACCTCCTTAGGATGTCTCATTCAAATTTTATTTTAATAAATCACTTCTGCATTCGAAACAATTGTCAGATAATGACTCCTCCTTATTATTGTTGGATCACTGGATATTGATTGGTTCATGGGATAGTTGTGCCCCATACTTTTGTTGAACTTTATTGGTTGGAGTTTTCTTAATTAATAAAAAAAAATGGTTGACCGTTTATTAGTTCATTGCCTTGGTTTTTTATCAAATTTCTTTTTAAGCTGCAATATACTACGAGTTTTAGTCTTGTGGTTCATAACTGTTCACTTCCCATTTTGGGGTGCGACAATTATGGTTATTCTCAATTGGTGTAATAATTGTTGCTGCTACCATGCTTGTTTCTGTATCGGGAAGTGCTTTCCTCATGGGGCATGTCTTGGGGCTTTGAATGTGATCATCATTAATTTCCACCTCATGCTCCACTTCATGTTCAGCATGTGCCATGTCCCCTTTTGGTTGGTCCCTGCTGGCGTCCAAGTCATTACCTCCTCTGTCCATGTCATCGTCTTCCCTAACCTGTCTCGAACCAGAGCTGTAAAATTTCTTGCTTGAACACACTGTTCTGAATGTCTCTCCTTCTTCCACCCTTATAACATACCAATTCTTTCCTTCTATAATCAGTTGAATCTTCCCTTCAATTCTTTTAGTGCTCGACTCTGGATTTCCTTTCCTTCTCCAAACTTCTTTCCCCCTGTTCAGAATGGTTGCTCTGAGGTTGGTGTTCCTTTTCGAATTTGGAATTGGGGCCAATTTTCCCCCTAAACTTGCTTCTGAGTAAGGGTGGCAAATTGAACTCAAATCCATTAACAAATCCAAACCCATCAACTAAAAAATAAACTCAATCCAACCCATTTATAAGTTTCCCATTCTAACCTATCTATTAATGGATCTCAATTAGATCAGTTTAGATGACCCAACAAGGCATGCATGTAACCAACTAACAAAAAACAGTGGAACTACTCCGTACGACATCGGAGTTGCCAGTTGCATGTGTCCACGTGGCAGATTGCCCATAGTGTCAGTTAAGCAATTAAATACCCCCAGTAATATACTATCTCCAAAATTAGGAGTCATAAATTAATTTTGATAATTGATTTTGGCACTCCAGTTTTTACCACTGGTACTTCACTTTGTGTGTTAGTCATGTGAAAAAATAAAACTAAAAATGGAGTGCCATTGGCTAAATTTGGAGTGCCTTTTCGGAAAGATTAAAAAACAGATGCTCATATCCTGGAATAGTCCCTGAATATTTTGGGAAATAACCACTTTTAAGTAAAAAAAAGTCTATTTTTTTCTCCCTTTCAGCAGTGTCGCTCCCCCACCGCAGCACTCAATCTCCCGTCTGTTTCGACAATCAATGGTACATATTTTGAAAAATCTCTTCCAACCCAAGAAGAGTCTTTTAAAATCAAGAGATTGAAAACAATTGAGAGAGCGGCGGTAGACTTTTGTTTAATTCGGTCATTCTAGTATACATGGATAATATGGTAATTTTTTTATGCATGGATATTTTAGTCATTTAAATGTATAGGGGTAGTGTGGTCATTTAGTCGTTTTAAAATTTTAGTATATAGTATGTAATTGGGTTAATGGGCGGGTCGGATTTGATTTTAAATAAATGGGTCGGGTTGTGTATATATAATTGAACTCATAATTAATGTGTTTAAATGGGTCAATGACCCATTAAAGACCCAACCCACTTACAACTTGCCCATTTTGATCCAAACCCGCCCATTTGACACCCTTGCTTCTGAGTGTTTTCTTTCCTCTTGATTAGTGTTATCCCTCTTTTTTCCTTTTGTTTTGAAGCCCTAACCTGTTTTATATTACTACTTTAGACTTTATAAAGCATGTTAATTGTTTTGTCACCAACGGCCATAATGGTTTGCTTGAATTCTACTTGACTTGGTTTCAAATTCTTATAGTTACAATAGCATTATTTTTTAGGAAAAAACATTTGAAAAGAAAAAGATGCTCAAAAGACTCGAACTCGAACACTCCACAAGGGCTAAAATCTATTTACCACTAAGCTAGCAAATTATATATATATATATATATATATATATATATATATACTGATTTACAAATAATACTGGAGTGCCACTAAAATTTGAAATTTTTTGAATGCCCGAAGCCCAGGCCTCTTGGGTCTTGGGCTTGGGCCGGCCCTTGAAATAGTCCAACATTGCACGAACTCAAAACACTGGAGTAATAATCACTTTGTTTGGTTTTAAGTTTTGAGAATTTTTTTTTATGTAATAAGTGGTAATGAGCGGAAATAGATGGATTGAAAATTTTAGTGAAGAATTAATGTGCAGAAAGAAAAAAAAATTCCAAAAGCTGTAAGAGAAAAAGTGATTCATATAATTCACACAGCTAGTGATGTATGGTCTGATGTTCACTATGGAATAATTGCATGGATGAGAATGGATTGGTGAAGAATTCAGACCCACTTGCATGCATTGATTGCACGTACGTAGTTGGGTACGTAACCATCTATTTTAGGTACAGTAGAAGGGGGGACCAATACTAGTCCAAATTCTCGTGCTGGAATCGGATGTATTGACTGACTCTTGAGCTGTTTTGAGTTTTCTGGTCCAAAACCAAAGACCAGAGTAATATATATAAGCACTAGCCAAGGTTAATCCACTCACCAAGGGTCAAGTTACTGGCAAAAAATTACTGTAAAATTGGAAAAATTATGAATACAAAATTATGGAGAACCACCCGTGAAATTATGTGTCTTGGTTTCATGAAAAATTCGATTATCGTTTTGAAAGGTTGAGAGGTAGGTTAAGAATTTGCGAGCAGGGCCGGCTCAGGCACAAGGACCAAAAGGTTTGGGCCTCGGGCATTCCAAAAATCTCAAATTTTAGAAGCACTCTAATATTTTACTACTTAAATTTGAGAAGGACTCTTTTTAAACTCAGTAGAATGAAAAAAATGCCAAATTGATACCTTTACTTCTAGAAATGCAACACGAGTAATATTCAAGTGATACTCATGCGTTCTTGAGATAATATGTATTTACCTATTTGGAGACTTTGTATTTTGTGTTCGTATGTAATAATTAGTGAGTAGAACTTTATATTGGTTTGATTTTCTCATATTATGATTGTTACTGTAAAAATTGTTAAGTATTAACTCTTTAAGGGCGTACACTTTTTCTTATTAGACCTTGGGCAATAAAAACCCTTGGGCCGATCCCGTTTCCGAGTAATAGTAGTAGGAGAATAATGTGCACTTTCAGAGGCTCTCTCAATATTTTTCTTTTCTTATTGTTCTATTTTTTTTTTAATCTTTGTGATAAATGAATGGACTTCGGGTTGGTGCTGTGCAGTGAGGTGCACAGCACCATGTTGCTCACCTCCGAGCCGTCGGATCGTGCATCCGACGGTTCGGATCTCATCTCGGCAATGAACGGTTTTCAATCGTTGATTGCCAAGATGAGAACCTAGCCGTCGGATGCACAATCCGACGGCTTGGAGGTGCGCAGCACGGTGCATGTGTGCACACCAATGCATAGTACCATCCCCCAATTCTAAATGAAAATGTTACTTTGCCATACCAAAAAAATTCAATTATCTAAAGTCCAACAGTAGTCATGCATGACTAGTCAATCTAGCTTATTCTTATGCGAGTGATCATCCCATGGGAAAACAAATCGACCATCACTCACATGACTAGCCAATCTAGATTTCATAGCATGCTAGTATGTCGACCATGACTCGCATGACTTGTCAAATCTAGATTTCACAGCATACTACTCGAAAAATTTCACATCATACTAGTCGACCATTACTCACATGACCAATCAATCTAGATTTACTAGTCATGCGAGTGATGGTCGACTAGTATGCTGTGAGCTTTACTAATACATTTCCATTTAAAGCGAGCTAATACATATTAGCTAGACGGATAAACTCGTGACAAAGCTTTCCATGATATACAGGTAAATATAGAAATGCTTTCTATGGAATATGATGCAATATGTTTAGTCAATCTAGATTTCACAGCATACTTCATAAATTCAAAATTTGCCCATTTTGTCTTTACAATTTTTTTTTTTTGAAACGGCAAAATATTATAGATAAACTCAATAATGGGTACATTGAAACTGAACATGAAAGATAATGAATAATCCAAATCATTACCCTTCATTGCAATTTTGAGACTCCAAAACGAACAAGACAGAATTCTTCTCTTCACCAAGTCTATAATCTCATCCTTCCCCCAAGCTTTATTGTTAAAGACTATTTCTCCCTGTCCATACAGACCATAAAACTGCACAAAAGCAAGCAAGCCAGCATAGTCTTTCGGGAAATTTTTTTTTTTTAAAAAAAAACGTATTTTATGTCATTCGAAATGACTATCGGCATCAGAAGAGATTATATATTCATGGGAATTACATATTCGGTGTTTTAATTACTCCGTACTTTTAGCGACCAAATTAAACAAACGTCAGAGATATAATCTCACAAAGCGCGAGATATCATAAGACGTGGTACTATTTAAAACTCGTAAGAGGGTAATGTTCACCCTCTTATGGGTCAACTTATACGCATCTCAAATTAATTTATACTGCCCCTCTTACAATTGTTTCACACGCTTACGTGTGAAGTGAGATATATGACTCATAAAGTTCTTGACAAGAAAAATCGAACCTGAAACATTAAGATCATACTAAGATCGAGTAAATTCCCAAAGTCTCATGTCATTTAATTGGACACTAATGCCTTGGTGTTGTCATAACTACTATTTGTTTCATAAAGCGATCATCATATGAAAAGACCCCTTTGCCATCTATCCTCAGTATGCGAAGCCAATTTGTTTTTGGACAGTTATTCGTATTTCCATGATGGATGTGAGCGGCAAGGTAGCCTAGATGTATACTGCACATTTGACAAATATTTTAATATATAATATTGCAATTTCTATTACTAGCACAACTCCAAAGATTAGCATATCACCAACATTACCCAGAAATTTCTCTCCTCATGTTGACACAAAACCCATCACTACTAATAAGATCCAAAAATACCAATTAAACCCAACCCACTAAAATCAATTCAAAAGAAAATCCGACATGCGGATTCTTAAAAAACCAATGACAATGTCAGTAAGACTGCACCTCAAAGGCTAAGACAGCTTGAGCTAAGACAACTTGAGTAATCAGAAGTACGTATAATATACAATTTGAAGAAGTAATTAGATGAGGGATAAAGATTCAAGAAACCTTCGTTATCCATGAAAAGGATGGCAGCTCAAATATAGTCATTTTTTAGCCTACATTAGGCAGATTTTTAATAAGTCCGTCGATTCCCGATTATTGCTCTGGTTGTCGGTGGCCTTAGCATTTTCCCAGTGAGTATATCTCATGTGGTACCCACTCGGCACACCGGCCGTCCATTAATACTTTTGGACGGTTTGGATTAAAATCTTCTCTCTCTTCTCATCCATCAATTTGTCTCTCTTTTTTCTCTCTCTAAATCCGAGCCATCTAAAAATGCAATGGTCACTGAAATTTTTCCATAGATGTGTAGTATCCCCTGGTTCATCTTTCATAAATATTCTGGTAGTACTACTTTCAACCGCTGAAGTACCATCTTTTCTCATTTTGATTAGTCATTGATATTAACATCTGAATTTTCTTTGAAAAAAATGTCACTTCAGGAGGGGAAAATAAGATCATTTTCGTACCATTCCCTCTGTTCCATTTTAAATGCTCACTACTATTTAATTTTGTTCACCCACCTTTAAAGGTGCGCGAACATTGAACATGGCCCTCTTTAATTTGATGTGTGGAACAGTTCATCTCTTGCAACATGAGATTTTAATTAACCCTGCGAAAAAAAAATTATAATCGCATGCAATTGGTCATAGGTAACTGTTAATTTGTTTAAATCGAATGATTTTCATTCAGATTCCCGCAACAAAACTTCTAAATTGAAAATTGAAAATTGGGTGATCATGGGGTTGCTTCATAACCCAATTCAGCACTTAAAATAGAATGTATTAAGTAATAACTCATTAAGTTTGTTTGGTAAGAGCATCCGCAATGGGTTTAGTAACTTGTGTGTTAATTGTGTGTGTTAAGACTTAACAAACAAAAGTGTATTTTTTGTGCCACAATGCTTGTGTGTTAAAATGTGCTAGCATTTGTGTCAGATTTGGCAAAGAAGCTAACAAACAATAAGTGGGTCTCATCTCTATAAATTCTTACTCCAACCACAAAATATAAATGTCCACTACTCTATTTTTAAAAACTTAATTACCGTTGCTTGTATTACGTACCGTTGCTTATTTGATATGTTTTTTTTCCTTCTATATATGCGTTCAACACCAAAGGGCTAAATCCTTCCCTTCTATCAATGGATCCCACTCACCTGAATAGTTTCGACCACTTTGATTCTCAGCCATATGAACTAAACTCATTTTGTAACTTTGTTCCATACCACTAGTTTCTGTCTGAATCATCTCAAATCCCTCCTCATCAATCTTTCAGTAGTGGTTTACAAGTGGCAATGTTTAATCTGTACTAACTTTTGTTTAGCCGTTGCTTTTGACATTATTTTAAAGAGTTAATATCAAAAAATAACACTGTGGGCAGCATGCCCTTGGAAAAGAGGATTTCGTTCCTCGTTTTGCCAAAGCGGCCCGATAGATCGAGGGAGCGCGAGCGGAGAAGCAGGCGCTCGCGAAAACACAGAGTCGCCACCTGGGTTTGAAGGTCCGTCACCCAAGGAACCGTATTTCGAAGCACCTGCCGTACTGTTTGATTTGAAAGAGTGAAGGAACCAGTCCGTCATAACCATATCTGGGTTCGGGAGCCAGGTTACAAGAGGGGAAGGGTTTTAAGGCACCCCTCTCGCCCAATCCGGAGATCGGTCTCTACTTAGACATTTTGTGACAATGTTTGTGATTCGTTTTCTTCTTTAACCAATTTTAAGCCAATTAGGGCGGGGGAACAGTTAATCGGGGGTAAAAACTGTAACAACTTACAAGATGTGAAAAAATGGCGGATCGATGGAATAATAAAGAGTAGGATGAATTCCAACCCCTTGATGAAAAATAAACCCAACAGCAACTGGAATAGGTGTACCACCCATGACAGCCACCTTTGCATGCATGGATCTACATACATGCAAAGCGGACCGTCGCGCGAGACACCCATTCACTCGCGCGAGGGTTTATCCCTCACCACAGGTTGAATTCCACCCCCTTCTGGGCTCTAGAAGGACCAGTGCACACCCAGGAGACAAACCAAGCAGTTTATATTGACTGTAAGTAAATGATTATTACAAATTATTACAAACAGAGCCAAATTAATTGAAATGCAACCCCTAGACAGTGGGGGTGTCAAAACGAGGGCAAAGGCCAAATTTGCTCATGCAAGGGCAATCATCGGAATCAGAGGTCCTCGCGGCAGCTGAATCTCTCACGAGTGTCCCGACCGACTTCCAGAATTGCTTTGCATGCTCGGGCTCTGGTACATGTGCAAACCAGAAGCATTCCAACAAAGTAAATAAGCAATAAAAGTCTAGTCTATTTGTTTTAACATGCAAAAATAGTGATCTAAAAGGCTTACAAAGTTAAAAATAAATAACAACATGAAAAACAAGAAACCCCAAGGATCCCCAAACCCCACAAGGATTATCGCGTGAGACACTGTCGCGCGCGTAAATGAGTCACTCGCGCGAGGTATGGTTGAACCAATTTCTTGTAACTCTGTGACTTTAGGACCGTAATCGTATTGATTACCAATCCACGCCCCGACCCCCTCGAGGATCAAAACAAGAATGCTTGATAAAGGTGTTTATACCTTTGCTTGGAAGGTTTTGGAAAGGTTTGAACAAATTGAGAAGCTTGTGATGGAAAATGGAGTGAAGAAAGGTATAGGATGTGAGCTAGAGTTGAGAGCCTTTGTGCTTGCAAGGATTCTCAATCTCCCAAACTTTCAAAGTTGGTGAATTTTTTGTGACTTAGTGTCCTTTTCAAAGGAAGAACAAAGGGGGTACTTATAGGGGAAGCCAAGGGCCAAGGGTGGTGGCAAACACCCCCTTAGGACCAAACTTGGTGACTAAGCTTGGTGAAAAGGTGATGGGAAGGGTTGTGTGAGGGTGTGTTCCCAAGGTCTGCACTGTACAGTACCCTGTGGAGAAAAACGGGGTTAAGCAGCCCTGTAGCCCCCCTGGCAAGCAACCAAGTGGCTGGCAAAAGGTGAAAGGGACAGCCATCGCGCGAGGCAGTGAGACTCTCGCGAGTGTTCCACTGCGCGTGGGTCAACAGTCAAATGTTTGACTTTGACCACACCTGGCAAAGCAGACCCTCGCGCGAGGCAATGACTCCCTCGCGCGACGGTCGACTCCAGACCTAGTGTTGACCATCTTTAATTTCTTGGTTTTAAGGGTTCAAAAGGGTTCAACGGGGGTTCCACACACACCGAGCTCAAACATTTCCAACCTTTAGACTGCTTTTCGATCCGGTTCATCATCGGGGAAACAAGAAACCGTAAAACAATCGGGAGATTCAGATTGGGGTGTCTACAGTAGTCCCCCTTTGACGGCACGCGGAGCACCATTGACAGGTACGGGTAACGTCAAAGGTTTCCAGACACCCACCAAATCCACCCAAAAGCCGATTTATTGAAAAAGCGTGCGAGTATGTAAAGTACCGTGCACCGAAGAATGATTGGACGGATAGATCGTCGTTGATTGACGGATAGATCGTCGCTGATTTGAAAGTGAACGGATAGATCGTCGCTGATTCAGAGTTTGGACGGATGGATCGTCGCTGATTGACGGTTAGATCGTCGTTGATTTGAATTTGGACGGATAGATCGTCGCTGATTCGAAATTGGACGGATAGATCGTCGCTGATTTGAATGTGGACGGAAAGATCGTCGCTGATTTGAAAGTGGACGGATAGATCGTCGCTGATTTGAAAGTGGACGGATAGATCGTCGCTGATTTGAAATAGGACGGATAGATCGTCGCTGATTTGAAAGTGGACGGATAGATCGTCGCTGATTGACGGATAGATCGTCGCTGATTGACGGATAGATCGTCGCTGATTTGAATGCAGACGGATAGATCGTCGCTGATTGACGGTTAGATCGTCGTTGATTTGAATATGGACGAATAGATCGTTGCTGATTGACGGTTAGATCGTCGTTGATTTGAATGTGGACGGATAGATCGTCGCTGATTCAGAGTTTGGACGGATGGATCGTCGTTGATTTCAGTGTGGACGGATAGATCGTCGCTGATTTGAATGTGGACGGATAGATCGTCGCTGATTCGGAGCTGGACGGATAGATCGTCGCCGATTTGAATGTGGACGGATAGATCGTCGCTGACTTGAATGAGCATATCGGAGCGTGTAGGCGGACCACAGCTGGGGATATAAGTGCTCCAGATTGCGGGAATTTAATCCAATGCGATCCCAAAATTGATTTAGGACCATAATTAAAACGTTGGATTTATATCAAAATAGATAACAACGGAATGGGGCTTGCCTGCTGGGAAAATGGGCCTGGAGCCCAAAGGTATGTCGCGCGAGGCTGTCACTCCCTCGTGCGATGGTTTCATTTTCTGGATCTGGATTTTGAAGCAGCCCAGACCCGGCCCATTGCTGTGCCAAGCTTTTAAACGTCCGCGGGACGTTTCAGAACTTCTTTCAAGTGGTTTTCGAATTCCTCCTCACTTCCAAACTCCTACAAACCATTCAATCTCAACCAAAACCCTAGATTTAAACACGAAATCAAGAGACCCATACATTCACGCCCATCCATGGCGGATCACAGTGATATTGGCGGCGAAGGCGAAGTTGTTGATCAGGCCGAGGATCGAGGAGAGCCCATGGCAGTCGAAGAAATGGAACAAACGGCGGCGGAGCCCGCCAGGGTTGAAGGTGCAGTGCTCACGGACGGCGGCGATGGCATCCAAGGTCGGGAGCAGGAGGTTGCTGGTGGCGAAAACCCTCGCGCGGTAGAGGGAGTGTCTCGCGCGAGGGACCAGGCTGGGGCCGTGGGGTCCAGTATTTGGCCAGAAGACTCGGGAATAGTGGCTGAGGGACCGCCTGTGACTGAGAGGGGTTCTGGTGGTGTCAGTGGCAGTGGTGCCGGCGAAGACGATACCGGGCCGAGCGAAACCCCGCCGAGGGACTCGGCGAAGGGTAAGGGGGCTGTTATTGAAGAGGAGTACGTCGAGGAAGTGCAGACTGAGAGAGAACAGACCATAGAGGCTGATCCCGTTGAGGTTCGGGCAGAGGACATTGCGTTTAGACCACCGGCGGGTGCGGCCACATCATCCCGGCATGTGCCCGTCACTTATGCTGATATTGCCGAGCATGCGCCTGACGAGATATTGGCAAGAGCCCTGGAGAATTACCCCGAGATCGGGGAATACATTTTGAAGGCCAAAGAGGATAGGGCAAGAGTGATCGAGGCTGCCGAGGCCGCAGCGAGGGCTGAGAGAGAGGCCGAGAGGGAAAGAGCCAGGCCAGAGGGGCTGGCGGCTGATGTTGAGACCGAGGAGAGAGAGGCTGAGGAGGCTCTGGGGCCGAGAGTGAGTGCAGTGGCTGAGGCGGGTGCCCTGGAGCGCCCGGAGTTTTCAGAGGAGAGATACGCGCCTCCGCGGCCTCACCTGTTCATACCGTTAGGGTTCGCGGGCTACAGGCCGCCACAGCAGACCGATTATGACCCGGAGCTTGTGCTGAGGGATCCTGGGGTGCACATTGCGAACACCTGGGCCGAGGTATAACTCTTGACAAACCCCCTTTTGTACTTCAACTTGATGCTTGCATGCTTTGAAATAATGATATAATTTTATGCCCTGAATGCCATGCATGCGATAACTTGAACCAACCATCTGTTGTAGACTGAATGCAAACATGCTGGGACAAGAGAAAGCCCGTAAAACATGCCATGCATACGATAACGTCCACCAATAAACCCATTACCAAGCTGCACCATGAACACATCGTGTCAAAAGCATAACTTGAACCAACCATCTGATGACAGCCCGTGTAGACGTCAAAATGTACTGACATAGCCCTTAGAGCACACGCCATGCATGCAAGAACCCGAATTAAACAATGGTTGAAAATGGCACGGAGTTCAAAGCCTTCAATGATGTAGCTCTAGGATTGTAACCCCTACATGCTGTTACTTGAACGAGAATTTGGATCAAAAACCTAGACCGCCCATCCGTGGTCACACCGACACATTGATTACCTAGAACTTGAAAATGAAAGCACTGCATGCTGACATCATCCTCTGCTGCTTGTCTACCATGTGTGGCTAAGCTGTCGCGTTGATTACCTAGAACTTGAAAATGAAAGCTCTGCATGCTAACATTATGTTCTGCTATTTGTTTTTGATGTCAAACAGCGGATCGTAGGACATCCAGCGGTTTTGGCGGGCCGTCGACTCTTTGGCAGCATGCAGTGCCGGCGAGTGAGGAGTTGGTGGATGCGGCGAGGCTTTAGGAGTTCATCTGAGACCACAGCGGTACGATTAAAGCGATCATCTTTGTTCTTGTTGCGCTTGAGAGATGGAAGGATACATCAATACCTTCCACGCCTCTGCAGGAGAGATAGCGGTGACACCATCGGACTTTGCGCGATTACGAGGTTTGAGGTGGGAGAGCCCATCCCTTTGACTCGTGGATACATGCCGATCCAAATGCTCTGGAGTGGTTCTTGGGGATGGTGCCCCAGGTTGAGAGAGGAGCGGCGAGATATGCTCAATTTGTATAGTATTTGAAGAAGAAGAAGCCGACCAATGAGCATGAGGAAGCACAGATGGCCCGGGCATACCTGCTGTACATGTTTGGAGCTTCGCTATATCCAGGCAGGGGGAGTACGGTGCATCTATCGTACCTGCCGGCGCTGAGGGATTTGAGGACAGCCTCCCGATTTGATTGGGGTGGAGCAGCGCTCGGCACCGCCTACCTTTTCTTTGGTGACTCCTCGAGGACCGGGCAGAGCACAGCCGGCTACTGGCATGTCTGGGAGGTATGATTTCTCTTATTGCAACATAATTTCTATTGTGCCACTTGATTGCATAGATTGTTTATTAGCTTTAACTGCAAAACTGTACAATTCGTGACTGACATACTTCAATGTTTGATAACACTGCAGCTTTGGGCATACGAGGTTCTGAGGATGTACCCCCCGGAGTGCAAGCATCCTGACCTGAGCACCCTCCCGCGAGCACTGATATGGAGCAAGGAGCACAGGGGCACCAAAGAAGGGAGGGGCAGCCTTAATGCCTACAGGCTGTATTTGGACGAGCTGAGGGCTTCGCAGGTATAACATAAGAACCCGAATAAATGATCATGCATGCTTTCCATGGTTTTAATGCTGTCGCTGATCAATTGTACATACTGCCTGTTTGTCATGTTATGCAGGTTGAGTGGAATCCTTGGAGGACAAACGGGCCGGAGCCGGAGTTCTTGGCGCAGAGCAGAGCGGTCACGGCCAGCAGGGTGCTATTGGAGTTAGCCTTTGGTTGGCAGTGGTATTTAGGGGATCGAGTGGTTCGCCAATCACTCGGTTACCCTGAGTTCCAAGTGCCAGGGCCACTCCCAACACGAGCTTCACACACAGGAGACTATACGCTGGCTGAGTTAGAGAGGTACACGAGACCAGATGCTGTACTGACATGCCACCTGCGTCCGACGATGGACTACGCGGCTTACCAGAGAGACCGCTTGGCGGGGCCACTTGGTGTCAGAGCCCGTAGAGAGCTCCAGGAGCAGGCACGCCAGGCTGGTGCCGATAGAAGGGCCGCTGCTGAGGTACAGAGAGGAGGAGAACGCCGCGAGAGGCATAGGGAGAGCAGGCCAGTAGTTGGTGGGTTGTCGGAGTTGCTTTGGAAAGTGGATGTTGTGGACCATCAGGGGAACACAGCTGAGGTGGAGCTTGTGCCTGCACTTAGAGAGCCTGCGGCCGTGACTGTACAGGTAAACTAACTTCCATTTGTATAACTTCAAAACCCTTGAACTGTATCTAGAATATCTGACGATTGCAAAACATTCACAGGTGCCTGCTGAGTGGGTGAACGAAGCCGTTCGCCGCATGCTTGCATTGGAGAACTTGGTGAGGAGAGCAGCTCAAGGCATGCCTTTGCAGTTGCGTTATCCAGCACCCGCAGCTCAGCCAGCGGCGTCCCGGAGGACTCAGGTATACAAAACGATACACTTCCTTCTTGCTTTCAATACGTACGATACATGCCTGCTTTCGATACATGCATGCTTGCTTTGACACCAATACATTGCTGATAGCTTCCAATTGATAGAATGTACCTGTCAATTTAAACATTTGATAGACAAACATATTGCAAAACATATACTAATGCAATATATAAACATGCAGGCACAGGGACGGGCGGCTTCTAGGAAGAGAGCACGGTCTCCACCACGAGCACAGACCACCACACCTCCAGTTACTACTCGACACACCAGGAGCTCACAGCCTGCCGTGGTGAGCAAGAAGACAGCCAAGAAGGCGACGGCGCGTGCTGAGGAGAGGTACAGGATAGAGAGGCGAGATAGGTTGGGCCAAAGCGAGCCGGCCCGCAAGAAGCAGCTCGTCTTGGTCCAGCCCCAGGAGGAAGAGGAGGGAGAAGATGAGGAGGACGAGGAGGCCAGAAGCGACTCCGACGACACTGTCGACGATCCCCAGTACTTGCAGAATCCACACGAGCTTGCTGCTGCTGATGAGGACGATGATGATGATGACGATGGTGGTGATGATGTTGAGGAGGACTTGAGAGATATCGACTGGCTCGAACGGGATGAGGATGACTGAGGAGCCCCTTTTTCCTTCCATGACCTGTATTTGATTTCGGGCCTGCGTGCCCAAGTAGTTAGATATAGAGGCCGGCGTGCCTTAGATACTGATACTTTACTTTTGGAGGCCTGCGCGCCTTTTTGGTAGTGGCGAGTGTGCCCCGGGTATACTTTGGTGGTTTTGATTGGCCGGAGCGCCACGCACAGCACTTTCCTTTGATTCGGTTTGACACAGCACCATTTAGTTATAAAATTTGCATTTTCATGGTTTATTTGCTCTTTATGTGCATAAAAGAGGTAAAACACGCACCATTAATACCAAACTTGCATTGATGACACACCGAGACTGTCCACAGACACACATGCATGTAAGAGTGACTAGCTCGAAAGGAAATGGAAAACGTACCCTAGGACACGGCCAGGATACGAGGATACGGCAGTTTTAATGAAATTTGGGCATTAATAGGCCAAAACTCAAAATACTTGACTTTGACTGAAACCGACGCTTCCGTAAGGTCAAGCACGCCTAATGTGACTTGCACGAGTTGACGGAATCAAGAAATACATCCCGAGGCGAGAAATATGTCAAAAAGTGTCCTAAGACACAAAAGGGACACGAGACAGCGAAACAAGACTCAATTATGTCCCGGACTGAAACCGACACCTCCATACAGTCACATACGCTCCATATGACCTGTGCGGCATGAGAGAACTTGGCAAAAACCCTTAGAACGGATTTCGAACCTCCAAAACCTCCATTTGAACTTGAAACGGGCCGCCGAAGATCAAAAATCTTCGTTAAGCGCGAATTTCCGTAACCGATGCCCGGGTACAGTCACATATGCCCATTAAGACTTGTAAGAACCATAAAAAGTGCCAAAATACCCCTGGAACCCAAAATGACCAAGCCAAACCAGTAGCTGCTGCAAGCTGTCAAAAATGCAGAAGGGACCCTCGCGCGAGTAAGTGGAACACTCGCGCGAGTAATATCTGTCGCGCGAGAGAGTGCCATGCACGCGCGAGGAATATGTGTCGCGCGGGAGAGTGAGACTCTCGCGCGAGAGTCAACCCCTGTCAGGCTGGCTTTGTTTGACTGGAATAAACTTCTGAAGACACCAGGAGATGCTAGGGGGGCCCTCCAACGATCTGCACACAGTAATTAACATAATTGGGGAGCCCTTCATTTGCCAAGTGTAAAGTATTCAAAACTTTTTAACTTCTTCCTTCAACACAAATGAATAAGGAACCGACACTTCCAACCAAAACCCCATAAATGGAACCCATTGATAGTTGTGTAGAACCTCATCGGTTATCTGAAAATGGAGAGTCCATTTGCTGCAATGCTTGATCCTTGGTTGGCAAGAACCGAAACCTATGAATGGGTGAGTCCTCGGACTCGAGGGCTGGCTTCGATCAGAGATCTTCGATACGTGGGGCCACGCCCCGAGCTCCTCGAAGCTGCTATGAACTACTGGGATCCAGTCATGCACGTCTTCCGTAATTATGACGACGAAATGTGCCCAACAGTGGAAGAGTTCCAAGCCTACCTACCCGGCTTTGCAAATCCCAATGTCCTCGCCGTTCCTCCGGTGCAGGAGAATATGAGCCATTTACTGATGATGAAACTGAACATTTCCGGGGGGCTGGCGGCCAGCATTATCCACGATGATGAATTGGACATTGCGCGCTTGATTGAGTTGTACGGGCCAGGCGGCATCTTGACGGATCACGTTGAAGAAGCTCACAAACGCTTTGCCTTCTCAATTTGCGTGCTGGCGGCTTACGCACTAGTTCCTGCTAACGGAAGGGTAAGTCCCAGCGTGGTGAGCATGGCCTCACAAATGGGAGCCCGAAAAAACATTATCCCGACGGTCCTGGCCGAGGCACTGATGGGCTTGGATCTGTTCAAAAGCGGACAGAGCAATGTCTTCAGTGGCAGCCCACGGTTGCTCCAGGTAAATACTCACTCAACTCACCTTTTTTCGGTTTTCACACTTTCGCATTTTACCTCGACACTCGGCTAAGGATCACTCTAGGACCTTACTTGTCTTTTCGCTCTGGCTTTATCTAGCTCCTTACTTGTCTTTTCGCTCACAGGTGTGGCTTTCTGACAAAATGGGATTACTTGAAGCTCCACAAGCGGGTTGGGAACATTTCCCGAGGCGATTGCTCGAACGGCCCCTGCTGTATCCTGAACAGGACGTAACAGGATGGAGTATGATCTTGCACGACATGCAATCTGATGATTTTGTCTGGAGATGTCCATGGCTGATCATGCCCGATATGGCTGTCAATACAACAGGCCTCGAAAGAGTGGTAATTGCTGGCCTGAGAAGCTTCACCTTCTATATCCCGGGTCGCATCCTTCGTCAATTGGGCATAAGCCAAGGGCTGCACCAAGCCGGGATCGAGGAATTCCACTTGCCTGACTTCAATGTGCCCTCACTGCGCGAGTATCGAAGGCTTTGGAGACAGGGGGTGCTTGAGGGCCCTAGCCGAGATTTCGTAGATTGGCTAGATGGCCGTTACGTGGCATGGCTTCGTGCCGAAGTCCAAGCAAGGCCCGGGGGATATTACTGAACGCAAAAGGATTCCGCCTGTAATTGAGAATAAGTTCGAGAGTCGTTAGGCATCCGAATAGTTTTCTGTACTTTTGTTTGATTGTCAGAACTGCTGTATGGTGTTGTTTGCTCGGTACGCTGAATAAAATGAAAATTTCGAACCCCCGCGTCGAAATACTTGAATTGACCTGCTAGTAAAGCACAAAACCCTAAAAGCCAGCCCAAGATGAAACGTGAATGATCACTCCAAATAACCCAGTAGGCTGATTTTAAAACGTGAAAGAAAACAGACCCTCGCGCGAGAGACCCAGTGTGTCGCGCGATGGTATTGTTTAGCTCAGATGCGATGTTGGACACTTTTCAGAAAGCTGAGGCGTTGTAGGCCCTGTTATCACTGTTTGGGCGTCCAGTACAAGCCTGAGACAGTTCCAAAGCATACCACTTCTCTTGAAAGGACGTATACCCACCTCCAGAGATATTTTCTTTTGAATAAGGGAAATATCCTACCATTCTTGGGTTATAAAAGCTTAAACCTCCATGAACATAAGGCATTTGTCTCCAGACTAAAACTCTAGACAACATTTAAGAAATGGCAAACCACCTCCCTACCTTAATTGGCCCATGGCTTGAAGCATTCGTTGCAGGCGATTGGCTATCATTCCGGACTCACGGATTGGCCGCGTTTCGTTACCTCCGAAGCGTAAGACTGCGTCCTGAAATCCTATGGGCGGCAGTGCGGTTCTGGGATCCAGACGTCCACATGTTCCGCTTTGGAGATGACGAGTTATGTCCAACAGTGGAGGAATTCCAAGCATACCTCCAAGGTTTTACATCCAACGTGATCATCGTGCCTCCTTATAGAGAAAGCATGTCCAAACTCCTGAAGTCTGCGCTGAAAATCTCAAGAGGCGCAGCAGAGGGTCTGCTAAGCGGAGGGCAGATAAACATAATGCGCCTGATGGAGTGGTATGGCCCTGAAGGTGACCTCACGGATACCACTGTGCAGGCCAGGCGCCGGTTTGCTCTAACAATCTGTGTGCTGGCTGCATATCTGCTGGTGCCTGCCGATGGCCGAGTTAATCCTTCATTGGTTCACGTGGCCACTCAGCTAGGTGTCCGGAAGAACATTGTGCCTATGGTTCTGGCGAAACGCTCATGGGTTTGGATTTGGTAGCTACCGGCCAGACGGAGACGTTCGGCGGCAGTCCACTCCTACTGCAGGTAAACTGGCTTTCACACATTCTGCTTTTACCTCAACACTCAGCTAAGGCAAATATCGGAGTTTCTGACTTGTTTTTTTGCTCAAGTTTTATATAGCTCCTTACTTGTCTTTTCACTCATGCAGCTGTGGTTATCAGACAAGCTGGGATTGGTTGAAGCTCCAGAGGTGAATTGGCCGCACTTGCCCGGTCGAATGCACCAACGAGGGATGATATACCCAGAAATGTCCACAGAGGACTGGTATGCATTCATGAACAACCTGTCACCACAGGAAATAGTTTGGAGGCACAGGGCGCTAAACATTCCAGACATGGCTCTACACTCCGCAGGTTATGAAAGAATGGTGATTGCTGGGCTGTCCAACTTCACCTTCTATATTCCAGGCCATATCCTTCGGCAGCTAGGGATGAGCCAGGGGTTACACTGAGCTGGGGTGGAAGCCTTCCATACTCCTGCATTCACTGTCCAAAACCTGAACGGATATGCACACAATTGGGGCCTGAGACAACTTGGAGGAGCGGATCCTGATTTCAGCACCATCCTGCAACGTCGCTACAAAGCATGGCTACAGAAAGAAGTTGCAAGAAGACAAAATGCAGACTGACTCCTGACCGAAACCTACATGATCTAAAATAAGCTGTGAGCCTGTCAAGGCCTCCAGCATGTATTCTGTTTTTATGCTTAACTGTTTTTAAGGTTTGCTCAGCCATGTAATAACAGTTTGAATAAAAGTGAAAAGTGAAAAATTTTCCCCTTTTGGTCCAGGTATTGAACACCAAGCCGGTCTTGTATGTCAGCATGTATACTGGAACAGACAACCATGAATTGAATTGATTGATTGTGACCGAATCTCACGGAGAGATTGCCTACGTATCCCTTTTCAAGGAATCAGGTAAAAACGTAGTTCAAGCTAAGGTTCGCTCGTGTATTTTGGCTCTCCTTTTGCGCTCTAATTTTTGCCTAGTGTCGCCCTTTCAGGTTTTCAGCCTAGCGAGCTTTTGATATTTGCCTATTTATTTTTGCCTAGACTGCCTTTACAGGTTTCCAGTCTAGCAGGCTTGCTCTAATTTTTGCCTGGGACCGCCCACCCTTGTGGTTTTCGGCCCAGCGAGCTTCTCTCAGGGATAGTAACACTTGAGTTGATCCAGATTGACCAGAGTGTTGAACTCGTTGCCGTCCAGATCAATGAGTTGAGCTGCTCCACCCGAAAGGATGGTTTTGATGATGTAAGGTCCTGCGCGTTTTGGTCGGAACTTCCCGCGGAGATCAAAGATGGGAGCACGGATTTCCTTGGTAACCATGTCACCCTCGAGCAAGTCACGAGACTTGACTTTCTTGTTGAACGCCCGAGCAATTCTTCGCTGATATCCCTGAACATGATACAAGGCACGGAGCCTCCTCTCGTCAAAGAGCATGAGTTCAACAAACCTCCCGCTGAGCCACTCAGATTCCGTGAGTTCACATTCTGTCATGATCCTCAAAGATGGCACCTCCAGTTCGATAGGGAGTACTGCTTCCATCCCATAGACCAGGGAGTAGGGTGTTGCCCCGGTTGATGTTCGAATTGACGTGCGATACCCCCACAAGGCTAAAGGTAGCTGCTCGTGCCAGTCCCTGGCAGACTCTGCAGACTTCTTGATGATTGTTTCAATGTTCTTATTGGCTGCTTCAACTGCCCCATTCGTCTTAGGGCGATAGGTCGTTGAATGGTGGATCTGGATTTTGAATTCATCAAAAAGCTCCAAAACCCTGCCTTTGAAGTGAACTCCATTATCCGATACAAAGGCCTGCGGGACACCATATCGATAGATAATGTTTTTCCTGATGAATTGAGCAACCTGAACTGCAGTCAGAGTTTTGTAGGATTCAGCCTCAACCCACTTGGTAAAGTAATCGATTGCCACCAAAATGAATCGATGACCATTGGAAGCAGACGGCCTGATCATGCCGATAACATCAATGCCCCAGACAGAGAAAGGCCAAGGCGAGGTCATACCAAACAGCTTAGAGGGAGGGACATGCATAAGATTGGCGTGAATCTGACACCTATGACAGCGACGGACATAATCCACACACTGTGATTCCATAGTTGACCAGTAATAACCTTGACGAAGGATTTTCCTGGCAAGCATGACTCCGCTCATGTGAGGACCGCAGATTCCTTCATGAATCTCTTCCATTATTGTAGTGGCCTCAGCACTGTTGACACAGAGTTTGTGCATTCCGCAATGAGATCTCCTGTAAAGCTTTCCTCCACAAATGATGTAATGAGCAGCCATCCTCCGCAGTGCGAGTTGATCTTTTTTAGAGGCTTCAGCCGGATATTCGCCCCTTTCTACAAAATTCCATATGTCGTGATACCAAGGCAGACCATCATTGACATCATCAATGGTGCTAATATGTTGATAAGCAGGGCAGTCCCGCTGTTCAATTAGAATAGGACGAAGCTTGACACCCAATGGAAGTTCAACCATGGAGGCCAACGTTGCCAAGGCCTCGGCAAATTGGTTTTTCAGACGAGGAATATGTGTGAAGGTAACCTTGTTGAAACGAGGAATAAGATCTTCCAAGTCTTGATGGTAAGGCTTCAACCTTTCCTCCCGAACTTTCCAGTCCCCGTTGGCTTGAGATACAACCAGATTGGAATCGCCAATGACCTCGAGTTTTTCAACTCCGAGTGTTAAAGCAGACTCCATGCCGACAATGCAGGCCTCATATTCGGCTTGGTTATTCGTGACATCAAAATTGAGTTTGAACGCTAGAGGAATATGAGAACCGTCGGGCGTTATCAATAAAACCCCGATTCCGAATCCTTTCTGATTGGCTGCCCCATCAAAGTAGAGAGTCCATACATCGTCAACTACCGTTAGCACCTCTTCATTTGGAAACGTAAAGTCCGAGTCCTTCCCGCCCATCGACAGGATGATCACCTAAGAATTACGCCACCGACGGCCTTTGACAGATTTCCTCGTGACGTACTCAAGATCAAACTCGGCTAGCATGAGTAACCAACGTGCTAACTTACCAATAAGTGCTTCTCTAATAGATACTTGAGAGGATCCATCCGAGAAATCAACTTCACCGGGTAAGCCGATGTAGTGTCTCAACTTTTTGGAAGCCCAAACAAGAGCCCAACACGTTTTCTCCAGCGCAGTGTAGCGTTCTTCGCATCCAACCATCTTCTTACTTAAATAGTAAATGGCCTTCTCGACTCCCTTATCTCCTTCTTGAGCTAGCAAGCACCCCATAGAAGACGGGTTGACAGACAAGTAAAGTATCAAGGGCTTCCCAGGCACTGGCGGCATCAAAACCGGAGGATTCTGAAGATAGTTCTGAATGGAAGTAAAAGCCGCTTGACACCTGTCTGACCATACAAACGGGGTATCCTTCTTGAGTAGACGAAACATCGGCTCGCAAGTTAAAGTCAACTTGGCGATGAATCTGCTGATGAACTGAACCTTTCCCAAAAAGCTCCGCACTCCCTTTTCAGACACTGGTGGCTTCATCTCAAGCACCGCCTTGATCTTTGATGGGTCGACCTCTATTCCACGGGAAGTGATCATAAAACCGAGCATCTTGCCAGCTGTGACTCCGAAGGTGCATTTCTGTGGATTGAGACGCATACGAAACTTGCGGAGTCTCTCGAAGAACTTCCTTAGCACAGGAATGTGTCCCTCTCGAGTCTTTGATTTGGCAATCATATCATCCACATAGACCTCGACTTCCTTGTGAATCACGTCATGCAAAATGGTTGTGGCAGCCCGTTGATAGGTAGGTCCAGCGTTCTTCAGCCCAAAAGGCATGACCAGGTAGCAGTAAGTTCCCCATTCTGTGATGAACGTTGTCTTCTCACGGTCCTCGGGTGCCATAAGAATTTGGTTATAGCCTGAAAAACCATCCATGAACGAAAGCAAAGCGTGCCCCGCCGTATTATCCACAAGCACATCGATGTGGGGCAAGGGAAAATCATCTTTGGGGCTTGCTTTGTTCAAGTCCCTAAAATCGACACAGACTCGTATTTGTCCATTTTTCTTAGGAACGGGAACGATGTTGGCCACCCAAGTGGGATACTGAGAAACCATGAGAAACCCGGCATCGATCTGTTTCGTAACCTCCTCCTTGATCTTCTGGACCCAATCTGGCCTCATCCGTCTAAGCTTCTGTTTCACAGGTTTAGCATCCGGTAACAAAGGGATCCGATGCTCCACTATCTCGGGATCGATGCCTGGCATGTCTTGATGAGACCATGCAAAGACATCACTGTACTCGGTGAGCAGCTCTTTGAAATCACGATGCTCCTTTGAAAACATGGAGCCCACTTGAACCATTCGGGATCATTCTCATCTTTCAAGTTTATAGAAACTATTTCCTCTTTTAATGGTCGAGCATGCCTTTCATCTTCCCTCTCGATGAGGGCACGGATTTCCTGGGAATATCCCCATCGAAATCTATCCCTTCATCGTCGGGTCGACACACTTTATATAAAGTTCATGCAAGTACTCAGAAGATGACTCATTCATTTCAAAAGACCCCAACGGGTCGCCAAGTACAACAGAGTCAAACTCGAAATAAAAGCTATGACGTGGAGGGCCAAGAGGCACAAACTCCGACTCAGAGCTAGTTTTAGACAACTCACTGGACTCTGACTCTGACTCAGACGCAGACTCAGACTCAGAAGTGTCATTAATGCAAGTTAGGAGCGGTTTGAAAATGCAATTTTTAACACTACCCTTGGCCTCAGTGATAAGAGCAGTGGGGTCCTCGAGAGCGTCCGCCCCGAGCATGAGCACTTCGGCTTCTTCAGCTTCTTCAGCTTCCTTGGCCAAACCCACCGAGAGAACTCTTTGAAAAATAGCTCTAAGCTCCCCAAATCAAAAGTCCCCAGCCAGTCAGTCTCTACTTTTGGCTGATTAAGCTTCCTCTTGAATTCCAGTCTGGCTGGCTCGTCATCACTCTCAGACTAGGTGTCATCGGCAGGATTGATGAAAGGCTCATGCTGTCCAGTGTAAGCAGCGTTCCCCGCTTCACGCACAAAGTAGCTGTCAGGATCACCATAGAGAGTTCGAGGTTTTCCCGAGTATTTCCTCCTTTTGGCATTTCCGGCAGAGGCAGAGTACCCCAAACCGAAACGGCCCTCGGAAGAAGGAAAGACAGGGAGCTCCGGAACTCCCTGATGGTGGATTCCCAGACCAGGAAAGTAAGACATCCGGCGCATGATGTCCATAGCGACAGAGCTGATGAGAAAGTCCCCGTCCACGTTGATTGCCAAAACAGAGCCAGATGTGTCGAAAGAGAAACCTCCAAGATCAACGTCCTCTTCACCGTGCATGATTCCCAGCACTGGTGTTCCATCTTCTTTGAGCGGGCGAATTCCAGAGTCCCCGCAAATGGTGAGCGTACCAGACGGCAGTCCCAGCATGACTTTCTGGTGAAGGGTGGATGGCACAGCCATGATATCTGAACGGTGGAGCCATGGCCTACCCAACAACAGGTTGAAGGTTGCAGGTATGTCGACGACATGGAACTCAACATCCATTTTGAAACCCTCAGCGTCGAGTTTGAGCATCAAAGTGCCCTCAACCACACGACGAGTGCCATCGTATGCCTTGACAGCCAAATTAGAAGGTGCAAAGTCTTTTTTGGCCAGTCCCAGACGATAGGCCACTCTCATTGGACAAACATTGATGGCTGAACCGTTGTCAATGAGGACAGTCGGGACCCAGAGTCCGCGACACTTAACTGTAATGTGCAGAGGGCGTTATGATCAGTTCCTTCCACAAGAAGATCCTTGTCGGTGAAGACCACGGTGTGCTTAGCGGTAGGAGAGAGGATAAGGGAAACCATAGCCTCTGGAGTGACATCAGATTGAACTTCTAGACGGGCAAGAGTTTGGCAAAGCTGCTGACGATGCTCACGGGAAGAACAAATTAGGCCCCAGAGAGATATTGCAGCAGGAACCCGTTCGAGCTGTCTCCAAATAAGATCCGTGCTTGGTAACTCAAGCGGTGCAGACCCTGGGAAAGCAACAGGTTCATTCCTTTGATTAGAAGGGTTGGACGAAGTCCCAACTTGCATATTAGCAGGCTGAAAGACCCGTCCACTCCTTGTAACGTTAAGAACGCTTCCCAAAGAAGGCACGGCTTGAGGGTCTTGATTCACGTCCCAAAGTCACAGTCGTCCGCTTTACGCTTCCCTTTGTCAATGGCTAGTGCAGCCCGGCGCTTCAGATTCCAACCCTAGGTCGTCGGCCGAGATCCTTCATCGATGGTGAGTCCCGAAATGCGGATCTTGAACCACCGCAACTTCGTGGTTCAGTTCGATTTGCAGTGAAAGGAACATCCTAGAGGCCACCATCAGCTAGAGAACGGCCGAACCCCAAACCTCACCCAACCTGGACATCGACTATCTCATCCACATCCCAAAGGTTACCGCGGAACTGCACACAGTAACCATGACGTCAAGTCTTACGGAGGAGAAATCACCGGGCGCGATCGATCTTCATCTACGATCATCGAGCAGTGGTCATACATGTGGTCACACGAGTCAACAAGCCTGTTGAGGGTAGAAGGGAAGAAACACTCTCCCAATACACGGGTCTCCTCTTGGAACAGATTGTCTTCATCAAGGTGTGTCATGTACTCAGGAGTAGTAAATCCTTGGAGAGGCCCAGGAAAAGTGACTGGAACCTGCCAAGCGGGCTCAGGATCCCAAAAGTATTCTTCCTCGGGAATCTGAGGCTGAGGTTCCTGGAAAAGCATGAACAAGGAGATGCCATCCAGAGGGTCAAGTGCTATTTGTTCGTGCTGAGCGATCCATTCTGCTTCCCATGCCGGGTCGGGTGGAATCTGCTCAAGGTGCAGCGGAAAACCCTCCAACTCGAGTTGGAACCATTCGTGGATGAGAGGGGCATCATAATCCTCACTATCAGCTATTGCCCAGCCTACAGCTTGCAGTTCTGGTTCTGGCTCAGGTAAGGTTGGCATCATAGCTCTGAATCGACTTGCAAAGTCCTGCGCAGAACCAGGAGAATCTACACCAAAGATGGGAAGATTACGAGTTGATGTAGGATCAAGTCGGATCCGCGGAAAAGGACCGTCGTGCAAATCACTGATATTGTCGTTGAGGAAATTCAAGCCTGCTTGCACCAAACGGGTAGGCGGATTATAGGTTTGCCCTATAAACATGAGTTCGGCATCGGATTCTGCAGGTATGAGCACAATGGGTTTTGGTTGATTGATTGGGATTATATGGTCGGTAGGGTCAAATATAGTGGAGGTAGGGTTGATTTGAGTGGAGCTGAGGGAGATTTGGCTGATATGTGGAACAGCCTTGTGGTTGGGTAAGGAATTGGACAAGATGTTGGGCTTTTGGGCTGGCGGAGGCGGTGCCGAGAGCGTCCCCTCGTCTATGAGATCCTGAATTGCATGCCAAAGATGAAAGCAAGAGTCTGTAAGGTGGCCGGCACCCTGATGGTAGGCACAATAGAGATTGGCCTTGAAGCCAGGCGAAGGGTTCTTGGGCAAAGGCATTGGATCCAGGGGCTTGAGATGCCCTGACTTTACCAACTTTTCCAAAACTGAGGACAGAGGTGCCTCAATTGCGGAGAAGCTACGTTGCTGTCCACGGGGCCGGTTGTTTTGTGGCGACTGAACCTGATGGACATCGGCGATGTGATTTGTGGTGTTGGAAGCAGAGGTGTTGGTACCACTGATTGCTGCATTGGAGTAGGTTCCCGTCCCAAACAGAGCATTGGTGTTTCCAGAGTAAGCACGGGGCTTTGCCTTTGGGGGATTAGAAGATTCCCCTTTTGTCAGAATTCCGCTTTGGAGTGCATCCTCAATGGCCAGGCCGGAATCATAGAAGGTGTCGAAGTTTGCAGATGCCTGAGCGAGAACCAAATGCTTGGCATAGTCCGGCCGGAGATTTCGAGAGATGATGCGGAGCTGGTCTTTCTCGCTGGGGCGATCAATCATGAGAGCAGCCTTAGCTCGCCATCGCTTGACAAAATCGGCAAAGGACTCCTTTGCCTCCATCTTTGTGGATTCCAGTTCTCGTGTGGTCATCTTCAGTTGAGAGTTGTAACTGTACTGCGAAATAAACGCAGTCCCAATGTCCTCCCAAGTCCTCCTTTTGGAAATGTCGAGTGACAGAAACCATGTGAAGGCGGGGCCTGAAAGAGTCTGAGGGAAAAGCTGTGACATGGCCTCAGGCTCAACAGACAGCAGCTTCATTGCAGCATGGTAACTATAGAGATGGGTCCGAGGGTCACCACTTCCATCAAACTTTGCCAAGTCTGGCATTTTAAACTTCTCAGGAAGTTTGGCATTAGGATACAGACAGAGACGATCTAAGTCAATGCCTCCAGCTTTGACTTTTTCCGCTTTGGCAATGGATTCCTCAAGCTGGGCCATCTTGGCCACGAGAGCAGTGATGTCTGGATTTCCAACCAGGATGTTGCCTGCAGGGTTACCAGCAAGTGCCTGAACAATTTGGGGGTTGTGCTGAACAATGACGCGCCCGGGATTGTTGGGATCTTCCACCATAACTCGGTGCACGTGCGGATCGTCTTCGGCCTCGCTTTCCTCCTCAAGAGGTGGTGGAATGCGAGTGTCGAAGAGTTCATTCAAACGGGTGACATTAGCATTAGTTTGGGCGGCCCTCTGCTGCATGGCGGTGATGCTAGTCTGAAGGTTCATAAGCATCTGTTCCACAGTAAACGGCTGAACCTCGGGGTTTCCGGCCATGTTGGAAGTTTCAGACGCTGAAGAGAGACCAGGTGATGTTGGCTGAATAACTTCTTCCAAGATCGGCGATGAGCTTAACTGTAAGGCAGCCAACGAAGAGAGCGGAGAGTCTTCCGTTGCAAGTGATTGGGATTGTAACCTGACAAGCCTTTGACCCGGATTCCGTTGCAGACGTTCCCAAGTGGGTTTGCCAACTTTCCTCGATACTTTCCTTTGCGGTGCAATGGCTTAAGACTTTGCTTGACAATAAAACAAAAGGCTCAGTAGGGATCCTGCAGCAACTTTAATCTAAATAAAAGACTAAAAGTATGCAGCCAGCATCGTCGGTGTCGCCCCTAGACTCTAAGACTAGAAAACAAGTATGTCTCGAACTGTTTCAAACACTGCTAAAATCCTCAGAATTCCTTTAGAGATGTATTCCTGTTTGAGCCAAGCCAATACAAAACTAAAGGATGTCGAAAGAATCGTAAACCTTCAGCCATTCCGCTAATTGGGGTTTCAACTTTGAAGTTGGAACAACTCGGTGGACACGTCATGATACTATAACCAGAAATGGCATGAACGGCACAGTGCTACTAGCCAGGCGGTGTAAGTGACGAGGCACTTGTTACCTGACTGGTGTAAGCATCATGGCATGCTCTCTGTTGTTCCTAATATTCTGTTTGAAACCCTAATCAGGTGTATAGATAAGGGTGTAGGAAACTTTTGATTTCCTAAAGTTCCTACTGCTTCTAAGGATTTTGAAAAAGCTGAAAACATGCATCACCTGGACGCATGACTCTTCATCGGGCCTAACAATGCCCAATGCAGCTCAAGACATACCTGTAAGAACGGGACCCTAGAAGCCGCCCTAAACATGCTCCTACGCAAGACGGTATGATGCACAGTGCATGCGATAGGGAAAGCAGTAACACGTAGACAATATATGGGGGTTAGATGCAAATAAATCTTACCCTGTAGGTACCTGTCTTAGTTTGGAAAGTGCTAGAGCTTTGTATATGCAAAGGCTGGTTTTGGCTTGTAACAGGTTCCTCGGACTAGGGCCACAGATATACCTCCCGTCGCCCGCGATATCGCTGAGCAACAGTCAAACGGTAGCATGACCCATCATCGTCGAAGGTTGTTGGTCATTCGGGGTCCCCGGGCTCCGGTAAACCGTGCCGGATTGCCAAAACGATCCAACGAGGCTTATCCCACATCGATGCAAATGAGATGCTAGAAATTAATTAAGAAGAAGAAGAATCACAAATCACAAAATGCCTTTTCAAGCTCGGCTCACTTTATTTAGTCCATCTTTAGAGTAAACTACCCAAGTGAATAATCGAAAAAGTCCCAGATCAGATTGGCCGGACACGAGGTCCTGTTAAATCACCAATCTAACCTTCGGCAGCGCGAAGCTCACCGTTTTGACATGAATTAATATTGTTTCGATTTATCCCCAGCAGATTCGCCACTGTGGGCAGCATGCCCTTGGAAAAGAGGATTTCGTTCCTCGTTTTGCCAAAGCGGCCCGATAGATCGAGGGAGCGCGAGCGGAGAAGCAGGCGCTCGCGAAAACACAGAGTTGCCACCTGGGTTTGAAGGTCCGTCACCCAAGGAATCGTATTTCGAAGCACCTGCCGTACTGTTTGATTTGAAAGAGTGAAGGAACCAGTCCGTCATAACCATATCTGGGTTCGGGAGCCAGGTTACAAGAGGGGAAGGGTTTTAAGGCACCCCTCTCGCCCAATCCGGAGATCGGTCTCTACTTAGACATTTTGTGACAATGTTTGTGATTCGTTTCTTCTTTAACTAATTTTAAGCCAATTAGGGCGGGGGAACAGTTAATCGGGGGTAAAAACTGTAACAACTTGCAAGATGTGAAAAAATGGCGGATGGATGGAATAATAAAGAGTAGGATGAATTCCAACCCCTTGAAGAAAAATAAACCCAACAGCAACTGGAATAGGTGTACCACCCATGACAGCCACCTTTGCATGCATGGATCTACATACATGCAAAGCGGACCGTCGCGCGAGACACCCATTCACTCGCGCGAGGGTTTATCCCTCACCACAGGTTGAATTCCACCCCCTTCTGGGCTCTGGAAGGACCAGTGCACACCCAGGAGACAAACCAAGCAGTTTATATTGACTGTAAGTAAATGATTATTACAAATTATTACAAAACAGGAGCCAAATTAATTGAAATGCAACCCCTAAACAGTGGGGGTGTCAAAACAGGGGCAAAGGCCAAGCTGCTCATGCAAGGGCAATCACTGGAATCAGGAGGTCCCTCGCGGCGGAGGCGATGAATCTCTCATGAGTGTCCCGACTGACTTCCAGAATTGCTTTGCATGCTCTGGGCTCTGTACATGTCCGTATGCAACCCAGTAGCATTCCAACAAAGTAAATAAGCAATAAAAGTCTAGTCTATTTGTTTTAACATGCAAAACAGTTGATCTAAAAGGCTTACAAAGTTAAAAATAAATAACAACATGAAAAACAAGAAAACCCAGCATCCCCAAACCCCACGAGGATCGCCGCGAGACAATGGACTCGGCGTAAGTGAGTCACTCGCGAGGGTATGCTGAACCAATTTCTTGTAACTCACGACTTTAGGACCAGAATCGGTATTGATTACCAATCCTCGCCCTCGACATTTCTCAGGATCAAAACAAGATGCAAGAAAGGTGTTTATACCTTTGCTTGGAAGGTTTTGGAAAGGTTTAAACAAATTGAGAAGCTTGTGATGGAAAATGGAGTGAAGAAAGGTATAGGATGTGAGCTAGAGTTGAGAGCCTTTGTGCTTGCAAGGATTCTCAATCTCCCAAACTTTCAAAGTTGGTGAATTTTTGTGACTTAGTGCCCTTTTCAAAGGAAGAACAAGGGGGGTACTTATAGGGGAAGCCAAGGGCCAAGGGTGGTGGCAAACACCCCCTTAGGACCAAACTTGGTGACTAAGCTTGGTGAAAAGGTGATGGGAAGGGTTGTGTGAGGGTGTGTTCCCAAGGTCTGCACTGTACAGTACCCTGTGGAGAAAAACGGGGTTAAGCAGCCCTGTAGCCCCCCTGGCAAGCAACCAAGTGGCTGGCAAAAGGTGAAAGGGACAGCCTAGGACCATCGCGCGAGACAGTGAGACTCTCGCGCGAGTGTTCCACCTGTCGCGCGTGGGTCAACAGTCAAATGTTTGACTTTGACCACACCTGGCAAAGCAGACCCTCGCGCGAGGCAATGACTCCCTCGCGCGACGGTCGACTCCAGACCTAGTGTTGACCATCTTTAATTTCTTGGTTTTAAGGGTTCAAAAGGGTTCAACGGGGGTTCCACACACACCGAGCTCAAACCTTTCCAACCTTTAGACTGCTTTTCGATCCGGTTCATCATCGGGGAAACAAGAAACCGTAAAACAATCGGGAGATTCAGATTGGGGTGTCTACAAACACACTCCTAACAAACTCATTGAGGTACTCATATATATACTAACATCCTCCTAAGTTAACAATGGCTAACACACACTTGTAGGACTCATATTTTATCCTAACACATATCTTAACCAATATTTTGACACACAAATATAACACATCCATTGCGGATGCTCTAACCATATTTCATCAAACGTAATATTCCTTTTCCAGAATTCTTGAATGTGTGAATTCTTGGATGTGTGAATTCTTGGATGTGTTGTAGAATTCACACCCAAATGAAAAATTCACACCTTATAAAAAATTTAATTCACCCCAAATGAAGAATTCACTCTGTATTTGACTAATAACTCCTCGGCTGAATTATTTGACGCGTTTATTTTTAGAAGTATGGACTGTAACGCCCCTGATTTTTGGGTACGTTAAATAAACATTTCATTGATAAAATCAAATGGAGTCTGGCTCATTATTACATCATAACTCCCACTAGGGTTCAATCTTTATACAAATGAAGGAGTTCTAGGGTTCCTAACTACAGCTTCGCCTGTTGCTTCATTCTAGCCAGCTTCTTCAGCTCCAAAAGCCTCCAAGGTGAACTGTTCGTCTTGATCATCTACAAAATCTGACACATTATACCAGCGTTGCCACCGATATAATATGTCAGGGTCACCAAAGGTAACGCCATGAGCTACAATAGCTCAGCAGAATAATCATATACCAACTAACCCATATCTTACCAATATCAGAGTATAAGAGTAGCATACCAACTCTTGCACAAATAGCGGAATAATACATACATGTTTAACAAGGCATTAACAATGACACATCCGCATTCCTTAGTCTAACGTTGGTGTCTGCATTGTATGTGTTTCTACTACGCGACTCATCGTAGACCGTGTCACCATATTCATCAACGTTTTCGAAATCCTTTTTACTTCCAAATCAACATTTTGAAAATCAAATTTAACACACCCAACCTCGGTTCCGCCGCGCCTGGTTTTCGAATATCCTCACAATGGTTCCGCCGCGCCGGATTCCCATTGGCACACAAAATATTCATTTCACAAAATCATCTTTAACACACCCAACCTCGGTTCCGCCGTGCTGGGTTCCCGAGTATCCTCACAATGGTTTCGCCGCGTTGGGTTTCCATTGGCATACATTTGCATTGGCTCCTCTCCGCGGATAACCAAGCTACACACCCAACCTCGGTTCCGCCGCGCTGGGTTCCCGAGTATCCTCACAATGGTTCCGCCGCGCCGGGTTCCCATTGGCACACAACACACACACTCACATAATGCACCCACATTTGGTCATTATGTAGTTTCAAAAACAAAAATACTAAGAGCAGGGACAACTTGTAGGGATCCGTGCAGAGACAATCGCGTTTGGCCCCATTCCGGGTCCCAAAAAAATCTAGAAAAATATCCATAAATTTTTGAATATTATTTTATGGGGCCTTGTCAAAAATCAACTCCTGCGGATATCGGTAAATATTACTTTTGGATTCGTGGGGGCAAACTGAGCAGTTCGCCCCTACGAATCCAAAAGTAATACTTATCGATATCCGCATGAGCTGATTTTTTACAGGGCCTCATAAAATAATATTCAAAAATTTATGGATATTTTTCTAGATTTTTTGGGGGCCTGGAATAGGGCCAAACGCGATGATCTCTGCATGAGTCCCTGCAAGTTGTCCCTGCTCATAGCAGGACTGTTTCAAAAATCCTTTTTATCCATATCAACCATATTTCCACAATGGGCAAGTCCGGCCACATTGCGTTTTCAAAACCTTTTCTCCTTTTCAAAACACACCTTGTCATTAACATACACAAGGTGTCATGTTTCTACTTTCTCGATTTCCGTGTCTCGTTACATGCAATGACTCCGCGGCAGGACTTTTTCACATAAGCACACATAAATCATTCATTGTAATCTTGAAACTAAACTAGCAAGATCATCCAACTCTATATTACCAATCATGTTCACTCATCGCTTAAAACAACCACAAGTAATGCAAGAAACATGTAAGTAAACTTTTAACCATCTTAAAGATCAAAATACGAATACTTTCAATCATGTTTACGTTTTTTAAAAATTCGTTCTTTCTTCATTTGTTGGGAAATTCAAAACAACATATGTCTATTAGAGTAAAGGTCGTTTATTCCACATGTTCATATCTCCATTAGCAAAATAGGTCTACTAACTATCATGCATTTCAAATGTACGAGCAATATACTAACTTCATGTATACTTAGGGGAAGTAGATAGGCAAAATCTACGTATACTTAGGATTAACAAGTAAAAGAGAATTTACGTCATGCATCTCCAACAATGCGAACATCACACAATATATCTCGGAGTTAACGGTTAAGAATAGTCTACATGATCATACAATATTTATACTTAGGATTAGAGTGTAAGGAAAATCTACCTTGATCCGAACTAGTCGGGGCCGAATAAGCTAGTTGAAAAAATTCTATGAGCAGTGAAGCTCACGAATCTGGACCAAACTTCGGATGGCCGTAACTCGGTCAATACTTGGCCGAATAGGATCGTTCTTGAGTCTAAATCGAAGATCTCGAAGGCTGTGTTCGGTTGCAATTTCCGGCAATTTCCGGAAAATATTTTCGGAAAAAGTGTAATCATTACCCCTATTCACTTTTCTCTCATTCCAATCATTACTCTTTCATCCAATCATTACCCCTATTCTCTTCCAATAATTACCCCTATTTATCTCTCTATCTCTCTCCAATCATTACCCTATTTCCAATCATTATCCCTATTTTTCTATCAAATCATTACTCCAACAACCATTTCTAAAAACCAAACCAATTACTAACTCAAAATTTTTTTTCCGGATCATTACTCAGAAATTGCAACCGAACTTAGCCGAAGTTTTCTACAACTTTCGTGGAGGACGTTGTTCCTAGAAACGACTTTTGCTCGGAGAAAAATGGTGATAAAGGGGGTGACAGTAAGCTGTCTGGACTTTCGCTCGAGAATTTCACTGAACTTCGGAGGTCGATATCTTGGTCATTTCTTGACCAATTGGGGTGGTTCTTGGGTCTAACTTGAAGGTTTCGAAGTGCTTTACAACATTCTTGAAGGAAGTTAGTCCTAAAAACTACCTCAAACAGGAGAAAAATGGGGATTTACGAAGGGCAGTAAGCTGTCAGGAAAACAGAAAATGGTTTCTAGAGAGAAGTTGGAGCAAGGGGTGAAGGTGTGAGTTGGATGGCAAGCTTTGGGTGCTATTTATAGCAAAAACCTGACCTTCTCCCTCTCTCTCATGGCCAGCCATATCTCTCTCTCTCTCCCTCTTGGATTTACTCCATGACTTGTCATTTCACACCTTTTATCATGACATAGCCTTCCTTCACTTGTCAATCCATCTTTTTAGGCTTAAGGCTATGTGATCATGAGGGTTTTTGGTCTTGTCTTGTCTAGGTAAGTTCTCTTGCAGGAAAGAAGAACATAATTGGCTAGGATTGTACTTAAAGTAAGCTAGAAATGGGTTGGCAATTGGGTAATAGGCTTAAGGCTAGTTTGTAGCTTGATGGAGTGTACTACACTCAAGCACACACCTCTCCCTTCTCTTGAAAATTTTGGTCAGCCCTCCCTCTCTCTTCCTCGCTCCTTTTGCTTCATTGAATTGTCCAACCAAGTCTTCCAAGCATGCCAAGTATTGTCACTTTCAACTCTTTAGGCTTAAGGCTAATGCATTAGGTCATTATGGAGGGTTTTTGGACTAGTCTCATCCCTTTCTTCTCCCTTTTCCTCCCTCCTAGGGTTTCACACCCTCATATGGCGGTGGGAGGGAAAGGCCATGGTTCTTTGTTTTCTTTTCTCCCGTCTCTTTAGATCGATCAATGATTTATCGTGTTTGTGAGAGTTTAATTTATCTCTTGTCTTTTCGAGAGTTACTAGTTTCGTTTTTAGATAAATATTTTGTCCACGGTTCTAGTTCTTGTAGAGACGATATTACTTCACAATGATATTCGTGCCAACAGTTTTCTTACCCTACACAATGTTTTTGGCAGGGCAACTCATGGTGACTTGTCAGATACATAGTTTTTGAAAGTTCATTGGTGCGTTTATTCTTGCTTGGAATCCATCTGATCGTCTGAGTATTTGTTGTCTTTTATCTTTGGCTAGCATTTTATCTCTTTTGAGACTGTTGATTATAGATATGAATATACAATAGATTGCGAGTGCCACTGTTTGCGCCAGGCTTAACGTTCGGATCGGGGTGAAAGACATTGATTGCCTTGTACTTTTTCTCGTTTTACAATATTTAGATGATCAAAACACTGGAGTAATGTAGGCTGTTCTTCGGAAGATAGATTCCTCCAGCAGGATTTTGAAGTTCTCCCAAGACTTAGCCAACAACGATATCCAGTTTGAGCCGAGGACATCTATCAAAGGACAAGCTTTAGCAGATTTCTTTGCCGAGCTTACTCCGGGGCTCAAGGACGAAGAAAATGCGTTGGCTACGGCAGGCGAAGAAGCACGGATAGCCGAGGCAGAAAAGCATGTCGAGTGGAGTAACCCCCCCCCCCCCCCCGCGAGTCTCTTCGATCAAAATTCACTTTGGGCACGCATAAGCCAAAGAAGTAGTGGAAGCTTTTCTCCAGCGATGCGTGAAAAATGACGGTGGACGGTGCCTCAAACGTCAACGGGGCGGGGGCTGGTATTGTGCTCGTTTCTCTGGCTGGCACGGTTCATGAGCATGTCGTATCCATCGGTTATCCCGCCACCAACAACGAAGCCGAGTATGAAGCTCTCATCGCTGGATTACAGCTTGCTCTTCGGTTGGGGGCAGGCGCGGTGCATGTCTTTTGTGACTCACGGCTGGTTGTGGGCCATCTCAATGACAACTATCAAGCCAAGGGTGCACGGATGAATGCTTACGTTAGCCATGTGTTGGCCCTCCTGAAGCAATTTGGCCGAGTAGAAGTGGAATGGATTGCACGAGAGCACAATGCTCATGCTGACGCCTTGGCGGGTCTCGCTTCGGTATACAAGGCCGCTGGGGCTCGCACCATTGGTTTTGATGAGGTCGCAATTCCTAGCTTCGAACCAGCCATCTGCTCGGTGAACTCCATCACTCTCGGTCCCAGTCAGATGGATCCAGTCATTGCTTTCTTGAAGGATCAAACCCTTCCACTGGACAGAAGGGAAGCCCACAAAGTTCGGTGCCGAGCGGCCAATTACTTGTTGGATTCGCAAGGCAAACTATACCGCCGAACGTTCACTGGGCCAGATCTCCGAGTAGTGCATGAGGATCAGGTCCAAAGCATCCTGAACGAGCTGCATTTGGGAAGCTGCGGTGGGCACTCGGATGGCCGGACGATGGCCCACCGAGCGTTGACACAGGGCTATTGGTGGCCGAAGATGGTAAAGCAGTCCGAGGACTATGTGAAGCGTTGTGTTCGATGCCAGAAGCATGCCTTCATCCCTCACTAGCCTGCCTTTCCCCTAAAGATGATTACCAGTCCTTGGCTATTTGCTGTCTGGGGATTTGACATTGTGGGTAAGCTTCTGAGGGCCCCAGGCTGGTTCGAGTACCTACTTACTGCTACAGGCCTGTTCACCAAATGGGTAGAAGTCGCCCCACTCGTCAAGACAACAGCTTCGGATGTGGAGCGCTTCATTTGGAAGCACATCATTTCCAGGTTTGGCGTTCCCTATGCCATCCTCTCGGATAATGGCACCCAGTTTGTGGCGGCAGCAATCCAATCCTTCTACAAGCGCCATCATATTATGATCCACACTTCGTCGGTGGCCTACCCCCAGGGAAATGGACAGGCCGAGGCTTCTAACAAAGCCATCACTCGGGGGCTTAAGCGCCGTTTGGATCGCAAACTCGGCAAATGGGTCGACGAGCTTACTCACGTATTGTGGAGCTATCGTACGACCCCACCATGATAGTGTGCGCAAATGGGTCCAGAGACAGGGATACTATTGGCCCACCATGAAGAAGGACGTGGACCTAATCGCAAAAAACTGCACGTGGTGCTCTTTGTACGCGGCTAGGCCGGAATGCCTGATAGTGTGCGCAGGTGACCAAGAGAAAGATTGGAGGCAGGTCTACGTTGACTATCTGAGGGAAGGATCCCTACCCACGGAGCGGATAGAGGCCGCGAGGCTTATCCACGGGGCACGACGTTTTTTCAGCGAGGGAGGGCGCCTGTTCAGAAGGACCCTTGATGGGATGCCCCAGAGGTGTGTGGGTAGGGAGGAGGCAGAGGAAATACTACAGAAGACTCACGGGACCGAGCATCAGGGTTGGAAAAAGCTGCATGAACAACTGGTCCATTTGGGATATTTTTGGCTCACCATGGAGGCGGATTCCAAGCGGCACGTACAGCGGTGCCGGGCCTATCAAAAGTTTGGGAATTTGGTTCACGCCCTTCCGTGGAGCTGCACTCTGTCCGCGCCCCCTACCCATTTCATACATGGGCCATGGATTTGGTTGGACCAATCAGGCCTGCCTCGCGGAAGAGCAGATGGATTTTGGCGGCTACGGAAGTCTGCACCTAGTGGGTTGAAGCAGTTCCGCTGAGGAAGGCGACTGGTGACGCGGTAGCCGCATTCATCAAGGAAAATATCATTTGCAGGTTCGGAATACCCAAGATGATTTTGTCTGATAATGGGACCCCGTTCATCAACCACCATGTGGGAAGTCTACTCGATGAGTACATGGTGGAACACCGTACTTCCAGCTCCTACTACCCACAGGGGAACGGGCAGGCGGAGGCGACAAACAAGACTCTCATTAGGATCTTGAGCAAGCTGTTGGATGAACGCGGCGGAACTTGGGCAGACCATTTGCCAATAGCCCTCTGGGCTTATCGAACGTCGAAGAGGAAGTCTACTCGAGCGAGCCCCTTCAGTCTGGTTTACGGGGCAGAAGCTGTTCTTCCCACGGAGCTGAGTGTCCCTTCTGCACGAATGATCCTCGCGGTGGAAGGCTCCGCGGAGACAAGAAGGGCGGATTTGGAAGCCCTGGAAGAAAGGAGGGTCGCCGCGGCCCTCACTCACGAAAGGTACTGGGAATCCGTGGCACGCTATTACAATAAAGGCGTGGTGCCACGGACCTTCAAGAAGGGAGATTTGGTCTGGAAGGTGACCACTGCAGTAATGAGAGATCTGAATACTCTGAAGTTCACGCCCAGATGGGAAGGCCCCTATGAAGTGGTCAGCGCTTCCGCCAGCGGGTACTACCACCTGGCCCGCGTGGAAGACGGTTTCGAGACAGGAGCAGTAAATGCCAAGTACATCAAGAAGTTCTATCCCTGAGAAATCAATGGAGTTGCGAGTCTTTTTTCTGCTATGTTCCTTTTTTTATTATTATTATTATGCCTGCACAATTCAATGAAAAGGGAATGAGCTTCCGTAAAGCAATCCTGTGTAAATGAATCACTAGACTAGTTGTCAAAGGCTTTAATGAAATATTGCAAGTATTCTCCCATTTATTGTATCTGCTCTCTATATCCCATACTGTAACAGAGTGGAAAGTGGTCGCGTGAGGAGAACATTCCCGCGAGCCTCCTTTCGCTCCACGCTTATCCCGAGGTTCTCCAAAACTTAACGATTATCGAAAGAGGTAATATTAAGTCTCCTCGGCCAGAACATGGCCCGCAAGGTTTAAGGGTTACCGAATAGAGATAATGTTAAGTCCCGCGGGGTCAGAACATGACCCGCGTGTCTTCCAAAACTTAACTATTATCGAAAGACGTAATATTAAGTCTCCGCGGCCAGAACATGGCCCGCGAGGTTTAAGAGTTACCGAATAGAGATAATGTTAAGTCCCGCGGGGTCAGAACATGACCCGCGTGTCTTCCAGAACTTAACAATTATCAAAAGAGGTAATATTAAGTCTCCGCGGCCAGAACATGACCCGCGAGGCTTAAGGGTTACCGGATAGAGATAATGTTAAGTCCCAGGGTCAGAACATCACCCGCGTGTCTTCCAGAACTTAACAATTATCAAAAGAGGTAATATTAAGTCTCCGCGGCCAGAACATGGCCCGCGAGGCTTAAGGGTTACCGAATAGAGATAATGTTAAGTCCCAGGGTCAGGACATGGCCCGCGCGCCTCCTAAGAAACGGTTATCAAAAGGGGTAATGATGAGTCTCCGCGGTCAGAACATGGCCCGCGAAACAAAGATAATGTCAAGACAGATGTATTCAAAAAAAAAAAACAAACAAACACCAACTTTATTGCAACAATTCCAGTCTTAAAAAAAAAAATGGTACACATGAGCTACAAGTGAAAAAAAAATGAAGAAGAAATGAGACGGGGGCCCTAGGCTAGCCAATCAGCGAAGACAAGCCCTTCTGGATCAGGGTCCTCGAGATGCAGTGCCGCAGCAGCGAGCTCCGCGTCACGCTGCATAAATTGGGCAAGCCTGGCCTCCAGGCCAGCCACCTGCTGCCTTGCAGACTCCAACTGGGCGGCCACCCCCTGAATCTCAGGCCTTAGAGCGGCCCTCTCCCCCGCGGCCCTCAGGGCAGAGCTCCTCGCACAAAGCCAGCCCAGGTCAAATCCCAAAACAGACATATCCTGCGCGGCCTCCAGCAAGGCAGCTTCCGTTTCAGGGGTGAAATCCCCAAAACGCAACTGCGCCCAAGGGGCGAGCACGTCATGAAGGCTGCCAAGGAAGAGCACCCCGAGTCAGACGGACTGCGGGTTGAAGGGGCCGAACGTCTTTGGATGAACCCGGGCTATGGCATTTAGCAGTGGGTGGTAGGCCTCATCCACCGGATAGTCCGCGGGGAAGAGGCGGGTCGGCACTTCAGCACTAGCGGGCATGGGACTCTTGCCCAGATCCACGACAGGGCTCTGTCTAGGGGAAGTTCACTCCCTAGACTCCACTTCTTCTCTCTGCTGCTCGCCCATCTCAAAGTTCAGGTCAAGTGCGAAGTCCCCAAGAGCCTGACTCCCCTGTCCCCCCAAAACATCATCAGTTGGCAGGAACGGCATATCCTTAAATAAAGAATTCAGGTCCGAGCAAGTAAATGAGGTGGGCCCCCCACAGAGTTCTGGGTTTACCTCCAGCTGCCGGTCAGGGAGAAGGGCTGTAAGTTCAGCGGGCGGAGTGGGCGTGCGCCTCGCGGACTGATGAAGAGAGTGGGTCTGCGAGGTAGAGCAGGCCGGAGAGTGAGGGCTGGTCGCCTCCGCGTCACGCCCTGCGCCTGACCTGGGGCCTTGCAAGAAGGAAGCGTTGGAGATTCCCGGGGAATCACCAGCGACCCGACCTAGAAAGCTTTCCGTGGAACGGATGCGGGCACTAGTGGATTGTTGGTGAAACCCAGAAGGAGTAGAAGTTGAGTCCGCCCCAGGGTGAACGACGGCGAGGCCCTCCGCGACGGCCCGGAGAGGCTACTCAGCATTATCCTCCTCGCCTTCCCTCAGAAGCTGCACGGTCGCCGCACCGATGGGTTCACCGGCTGTGTCGGCTTGGCCAATAGATTCGTGGGTATCCGTTGATGGAGGAGGCTCACGAATCTCAGAAGGCGCTGCGTGGGACGGGGAGGGATCACGGTCAGTGGAGTAAACGATCACGTTTTCGAAGCTCTCTGAAGAAGGGGATGAATCGGAGGAGACCGTGTTCGGATCTCCTCCGAGGTCAATAATAGAAGGTTCGTCTGGTAGCGTACCTCCGAGGACCGCGGAAGACGCTGGGTCCGGGTGAGGGAAGGGAACTGGCTCCGTCCGAGGCTGGATCACCCCCTCCTTTTGCTCTTCCGGGGAGTCAGTAATATCAACTACGGCGACGTCTCCCGCGGCAAGGTGAAAGCTGAGGGGCACGCGATCCTCATCATCATCATCGTTAGCATCACCGCCATTCCCGCCTTCGCCCGTGTTGTCACCCTCCTCGTTGCCGGACTCCAGCACGGCTGTTCAGGATGATGGCAGGGAAATGAGTAAAGAGGTAGAAAAGAAGAGGGGAAGATAACGGAGGTGATACGAGCGCTTACTGTCAAGGCGGCGCCGTTTGGCTTGAACGCCTGGATCGTCGATTCCCGTCTCCGCTCTCGAGCCATCCGCGGGCTGATCCGCTGCATCCTCCGCGGCGGCCGCCTCTAGCTCGAAAGCCACGAAGGTGCTGGCATCGACCTCCCGCCGCTGGAAAGGGGAAAGCACAAAGTGATGAGAACAAGTACGGGAGCAATAAAGACGAGGATATGGATGATTGAATACAAGGACTAAGGATAAGTGAACCGTGCGAAGGCGCCTGCGGCGATGGACTTCCCCTCCCACGGGCGCTTGAGAAGAAGACGGCCCGGACGATTCTGCGGGGGCTGGTGGCTGTACTCTCCCACGGCTCACCCGCGCGCCTGTACGCCTCGGTGCAACTAGAGGAGGTAGCGGAGGCATCTGACGAAACTCCCTGTTCAAGGGCATGACGTCAATTACAGCCCACTGGCTATGGGGACCGCGCCAATCGCTCGCCCGGACTTCTGTGATAGCCCGCAGTGAGGTGTCCCGCACGCGGATTGTGGGTACTTCGGGGACGACGGCCTGCCCGCGGACGAAAGTCAAGAGGGAATCAAGGTTTCTCCTCCAAAACCGGCGAAACTCCGGTGTGTACTGCGTGACCCTATCCCTGGCCGGGATGGGCAGGTCGCCAAGTTGCACAAGGATGGGAGTGAGTTGGGCCGCCATGAAGCGGAGTTGGGACTCCGCGAACGAAGCCATTGGAGGGGCTGGGCCAGGCACCCCCTGGTTGAAGCTCAACTGCCTCGCAAAGCGGTCCGGGTGGTAGACAGCAACTCCGGCAGCCTCGCTGTTTAGAAATGGGAGCCACCCGAGGAAGGCTATGAGCATGGAGTTGACAACCGCCCGCGCCACAGAGTCACCCCCACTGGCAGCGCTGAGAGACGAGCCGGTGGGAAGTAGGCATTGACCCACTCCCAAGACGCCCGGAACAGCAATGTTGTAGGGCCGTGGGGTGAAGTTGGCCTCGACATCGCATGCCTCATACCATAAGGCACCGCTGACGGTCCCCTGCCACTGCTCCGCACGAGATCATTGCCCTGATGCTGGGAAGACTAGGGGACAGGGGCAACGGAGCGCAAGTGCTCAAATAGTACGCGAGCAGGAAGTTCGTGTGGACCATCGAAAGATGATCGCACCTGCCAAGGGACCTGGCGTAATCTGCATGAACCAAGTCCAGTTGGCGATAGAGCGATCCCAAGAACAAGGGTGCCAGTGCGACGGGCTGGCCGCGGGCTAGAAGGACGGCCAATGGGAAAACCGCCTGGGAAAGACCATCAATGGGGTAGTCCGGCAGGACATAGTAAGGCAGAAAGTAGGCGAAGAACCCCGCCATGTGAAGTCGCTGCTTGTACCCAGGGCCCGCAACGAACTCCCGCGCGGCGCCCTGAACGACGGTCCTCACGGGTTGCAGGTCCTTGTAGAAGTAACGGAGCCAACTCCCAAGGGAGGTCTTCTTGGCATTTGCGGCCGCGGCCTTGCGGACGCCCTGGGCGGTGAAGATGGGCCCATTTTGGGCCAGCCGATGCAGCTTTTTAAGACTCTCGACGTTGTCCTGATCTACGCGCGAGAGCTTGTCCAGATCCAAGATGTTGGCCCCTAGGATGGGCAAGCGAGTGAGGATGAAGACGTCCTCTAGTGAGAGCCCACTCTTACCCTAAGCCCATGCAAAGGAGTGAGTATCCACACTCCAGCGTGAGCATGCAAATTCCAAGTTTTTGACCGCCGCCCCTTGCCGAGGGATGTTCAGGTGCCGCGACAACAGAACGGCATCATACGCGCCGCTAGCCCGCAACGCCTGTCTGCGGGGAGGGTCGCTGACAACCTCGTCCACCCACTCCGCCCAGTCGGTGGGTGGGGAAGCCTGGGCCCCAAAGCGGCACTCCACGAAGGGGAAGTCTCCGCGCTCAAGGCGGAAACGCAGAACGGAGGAGGGGTTCACCAACTCCGCGTGTTCCGGGGTGACGGGGGTTGTGAAGAAGGTGGGATCAGCCACGGCCGCGCCCTCGACGGCGTAAGCACCTGCATGTGCCCAGAACGAGTCCTCAATGGTCTGTAAGTACGGGGCCCTCCTCCATTGGTCCGCAGAGAGGACTGGGACCTCGACGTTCGGATTACGCGCAGCCATTTATACCGCGTATAGCAGAGAAAGAAAGGGCGTGACCGCGAGGGGTGGAAAGCGACAGGAGGAAAGAATAATTGTTCGCTGAGAGTCGAACGGGAAAGCAACAGCAATTTGACAGAAAGGGAAATGATGGACAAAGGGTTTATATAGTGGTCAAACGGTCGGAGTATTTATGACGATCGTACACGAAAGGTCGTGACTTTACATGGGAAAGCACTGTTAACGGTTAGCAGTACTCTCGTGGAATGGATTGAAGGCAACCGTGGAGAGCAGCAAGCGAAGCGCGACGCACGCGAACGACGCAAGCACATTGTATGCACGCGGGGGGCATATGTAGGCGCGGTCAAAAGTATTAACACATCAGCAGGGAGGACTTATTGACCCTCCAATTATTAGCAAACACATGGCAACATGGCCTGCGTGGAGGGGAGCCTTGGTCAAGGTCACATCCAGAGAGGGTTGCTGACTATCCAATGGGAAAAGAGCGCGCGTACAGCGTAAAGAACAACGTCCGCGGAGACGGTCCGCGGAAAGGGCTACCATCGCGGGACCATTCCCGTCCCCGCGGGAGAACTGAGAGATATATGTGTACATATTAAAGAGTGGGCACGGCGGCAGAGAGCCGTAGGAAGACCCCGGGATTCCACCCGGACCTAAAGGCAGGGTCTGGAGGAGGCCCCACGGGAGATGCACGATCGCCGTAGGACGCGTCCTCGCTCCGAACGGGAATAGGGGAGTTGCTCGTGGCTTGGTGGCTTGGGAAGGAGGTAACGTCGCGAGGAATCGGGTCCTCCCGCGGAGAGTCGCCCGCGGAATGTTCCGCGGAGAGGTTCCCGCGGGATGTTCCGCGGGAGACTTCCGCGGGAGAACCAGTTTCCCCAAGGCCTGGAGGTACGGGAGGGACACGTGCTGGGGTCTTATAGGAGCACCGTCCTGGGCCTTTCTTAGGCCCAGGTGTCCTATAAATACCCCTGACATTCCCAATGATTAGAGAGGATCTTTTCTGGAAAAAGAGCATGTGAGAGTACTGATTCTGAGGAGGGAGAATATTCTTGCCCGGAGAGAAGGTGACCTCGCTCGCTCAGACCCAGGGAAAGCCGATATCACCCCGCGGAGAAAAACAAGGGACGCGCTGCCTTTGTCTCTCTCGTACCTCCTGCTCCCTCCTTCACCCCGCGAGATTTCTCCCCCCTTCCCTTTGTTAACCATCAACCAATCGCACCTCTCCAGCTCATTTTTGAACACGTAAGCGCAGTCAACAGAACCCAAAGCAGCCCCCTACACATGATATACAGGTAAATATAGAAATGCATTCTATGGAATATATGATAATAATATGTTTAATCAATCTAGATTTCACAACATACTACATAAATTCAAAATTCGCCCATTTTGTCTTTACAATGTATTTTTTTTGAAACAGCAAAAATATTATAGATAAACTCAATAATGGGTACATTGAAACTGAACATGAAAAATAATAAATGGTCCAAATCATACCTTTCATTTCAGTTTTAAGACCCTAAAACAAACAAGCCATTCTATTCTTGTCTTCACCGAGTCTATCATCTCAGTCTTCTCCCAAGCTTTGTTGTTAAAGGCAAAATTATTTCTCCCTGTCCATACAGTCCATAAAAGTGCACAAAAGCAAGCAAGCCAGCATAGTCTTTCGGGATTTTTTCTTATTTAAAAAAACGTATTTTATGTCATTCGAAATGATCATCGGCATCAGAAGAGATTATATATTCATGGGAATTACATATTCGGTGTTTTAATTACTCCGTACTTTTACCAACCAAATTAAACAATCATCGGAGATATATATAATCTCACAAAGTGCGAGATATCATAAGATGTGGTACTATTTAAAACTTGTAAGAGGGATAATGTTCACCCTCTTACGGATCAGCTTACGCGCATCTCAAATTAATTTTTACTGCTCCTCTTACAATTGTTTCACACGCTTACATATGAAGTGAGATAAATGGCTCAAAGAGTTCTTGACAAAGAAAATCGAAAGACATTTTCATGGGTGGTTTTCATTGTATTTATATTATTTTTCCATTTCTCGTTAAGGGGCAGGAGCTGCACAAGATCCTGGAAATGGCATTTCCCTATTTTTGGAGCCTTCAAAACCACCAATTTTAATGGCCATTGTACAAAGGCTCTTTACCAACCAATTTAAATTTTTCGCCAGTAACTTGACCCTTGGTCAATGGATTAACCTTGGCTAGTGCTTTGAACACAAATATACGGACACATATTCCGATTGAATACAAATGTGTCTGAAGTCGTTCTATGTGCATCAAGCAACTCTAAAAATGTACGTGTTTGTAGCATTCCATTAAAAAACCAGCTCATCGGTGTAGCAAATTGACCGGTTTGGGTTTTGAGGGAGCTTTTCGTGGGTAATGAATACAAAGAGATTGATAAAGAGTATTTATTAGAGACCGTGCGCAAGAGTTCTTAGACCCAAAACGAACAAGGATAAAATAGTTCAAGAGTCAACATCCGATTCCAGCACTCGAATTTGGACTGGGAGTACTGTAAATAGATAGCTACTCAACAACGTGCAATCAATAATGCATGCAAAGTGGGTATGAATTCTTCCCAATCCTTTTCGGATTCTCACCCATTCTGTAGTAGGCCGAACACAGAACGCTCGGCTACTAGCCGAAGGTCGACGAGCCCACGCGGCTATATCAGAGACGGTCCTAGCCGACGATGTTCACGCACGGCGGACCTTGCCGACGGTTCTCAACAAATGGTGTCTGCACATGGTCTATGCTGGGCTCGGCCTCAGGCAAGCCCCGCCACCCACGGAGACACGTCTGTCCCCCACGTGCTGGAACGGTTACAAAGATAATGATGGAAGCACATGGGAAAGGACAGCTCACGCTCGAACGGTTACAAATATCTAATCTAGTGACGTCACAACAACGTCACCCGGCTCGTGCAGAGCACGTGACAGTACTTGGAGAGCAAGCTAAGGAGGTTCTATAAATAGCGGGAGGTTCACAGCCCTAAAGGTACACAACAATCCAGACTCAAAACCCTAGCTCTCTCTCTCTTTCTCTGCACTATACTCATCCTTGCGCCGGAGGGCCATACCGGGGCTCCTCCGGTGTGGTCTTTAGTCGTGCTTTGTGGTGCAGGCTAGGCGAAGAGAGCTTGATCAAACCCGAACTGGAGGAAGGACTCGAGCCAGAGGTCACGGGCCACACACATTCCATGAGGAGAGAGAGAGTCGTCCTCCATACTTGAAAAAGTAAACGCGTTAAATAATTCAGCCGTGGAGAGAGCCAAATACAGGAGGAATTTTTCGGTGCCGAGCGAGTATTGCCCACGTGGCACCCGCTCGGCAAATCTGAGCCGTCCGATACACTTTTGGACGGCTCAGATTAAAACCCTCTCTCTCCTCTCCCCCAAACACTTTCTCTCTCCTTATCTCTCTTCAAATTTGAGCCATTCAAAAATAAAATGGACGGCTCAGATGGCCGAGCGGGCACCACGTGGTACCCGCTCAGCACTAAAACATTTTCCCAAATACAGAGGATCTTACCCCACTCACCAACCATCATTGTTTAATTATTAGAGTTGAGAAATAGACTTCAGGGCCGGCCCAAGAAATTTGGGTGCTCAAGATTAAATTATGAGATGGTGCCCTACGTATTTTTAGAATTTTAACAATGATAGAAGTGTTTCTTTATATTACTACTTTAGACTTTATACAGCATGTTAATTGTTTTGTCACCAACGGCTATAATGGTAGGCTTGAATTCTACCAGACTTGGTTTCAAAATCTGGTAGTTACAGTAGCATTATTTTTTAGGAAAAAACATTTCAAAAGAAAAAGATGTTCAAAAGACTCGAACTCGGACACTCCACATGGATTAAAATCTATTACCACTAAGCTAGCAAAGACATTTGTGTTATAAAACGAACAAATAATATATATACTGATTTACAAATAATATTTGAGAGCCTCTAAAATTTGAAATTTTTTGGATGCCCGAGGCCCAGGCCTCTTGGGCCTTGGGCTTGGGTCGGCCTTTGAAATACTCCAACATTGCATGAACTCAAAACACTGGAGTAATAATCACTTTGTTTGGTTTTAAGTTTTGAGATTTTTTTTGACGTAATGAGTGGTAATGAGCGGAGAGAGATGGATTGAAAATTTTAGTGAAGAACGTGCAGAGAGTAAAAAAAATTCCAAAAGCTGTAAGAGAAAAAGTGATTCATATAATTCACACAGCTAGTGATGTATGGTCTGATGTTCACTATGGAATAATTGCGTGCATGAGAATGGATTGGTGAAGAATTCAGACCCACTTGCATGCATTGATTGCACGTACGTAGTTGCGTAGCCATCTATTTTAGGTACAGAAGAAGGGGGGACCAATACTTGTCCAAATTCTAGTGCTGAAATATCTATAAGCACTAGCCAAGGTTAATCCTCTCACAAGGGTCAAGCTACTGGCAAAAACTTACTGTAAAAATGGTTGGGAAAGAGAGTCTTTGCACAATTATTAATGGCAATGAAAAAGCAAGTAAATCCTACCTTGGTCCTTGTTTTTGTTTCGAAGGTTACAAAAAATATAGGGAATGCCATTTCCAGGATCATGTGCAGCTCCTGCCCCTTAACGAGAAATGGACAAATTATGAATACAAAAATTAAGGAGAACCACCCGTGAAATTATGTGTTTTGGTTTCATGAAAAATTCGATTATCGTTTTGAAAGGTTGAGAGGTAGGTTAAGAACTTGCGAGCAGGGCCGGCCCAGGCACAAGGCCCAAGACATCTGGGCCTCCGGCATTTCAAAAATCTCAAATTTTAGGAGCACTCTAATATTTTTACTACTTAGATTTCAGTAAGACTCCTTTTAAACTCAGTAGAATGAAAAAAAAATGCAAAATTGATACCTTTGCTTCTAGAAATGCAACACGAGTAATATTCAAGTGATACTCATGCGTTCTTGAGATAATATGTATTTGTCTATTTAGAGACTTTGTATTTTGTGTTCATATGTAATGATTAGTAGAATTTTATATTGGTTTGGTTTTCTCGTATTGTGATTGTTACTGTAAAAATTGTTAAGTATTAATTCTTTAAGGGCACACTTCTTTTATTAGACCTTGGGCAATAAAAACCCTTGGGCCGATCCCGTTTGCGAGTAACAGTAGTAGGAGAATAATGTGCACTTTCAGAGGCTCACTCAATATTTTTCTTTTCTTATTATTCTATTTTAATCCTTGTGATAAATGAAAGGACTTTGGGTGGGTGTTGTGCAGTGAGGTGCACAACACCATGCTGTTGGGGATTCAAACGTCCAAACCCACAATCAAACGCACACAATCGAAGAACAAACCAAGAACAGAAAACAATATAAAGCAAGAAAAGAACAAGACCCAGAGATTACATGGTTCCGACTTAAGCTGATTGCTTAATCGTACGTCCACGGGGTGCTGGGGTGTTTCACTATGATGAAATATGTCAGAGTTACAAAAAGAGGCAGCCCTAGCTTTGCTTTTATATGTGCAAGCAAGCTAATACACAGAAAACCTTAAAAACGCCAAAACCCGCATTTTTTTTTCTGCCCAACCGCTCAGGCGGGACCCAAAATTGTCCGGGCCATTTTTTATTATGACTCCAAAATTGTCTTCACATCTCAACAATCTCCCACTTGAAGACATATTCAGACATCCAGCCAATCATCAACTATCATTAACACCACCAGCACCCAGCCTCCCACTCAAGCTTGGAGACCCACAGAAGCTGAACAAGACTTCAGCTTCTCCACAGTAACTACCTTTGTAAACATGTCTACCGGATCATCCCTTGTGTGAATCTTCTCCAAAGTGAACTGTCCATCCTCCAACAAAGAGCGAATAAAGTGATACTTTATGTCAATATGCTTGGTCCTCGAATGAAAAGCTGCGTTCTTCGCTAGATGTATTGCACTCTGACTATCACTGAACAATTTGCAATTTTCCTGTTCCTTACGCAACTCTTTCATGAAGCTCCTTAGCCATACCATCTCCTTGCACGCCTCCGTGGCTGCAACATACTCTGCCTCTGTTGTGGAAATAGTCACTATTTTTTGTAGCCGTGAGACCCAATCAACCGCTGCACTCCCCAATGTAAAAACATACCCAGTAGTGCTCTTCCTACTGTCAATGTCCCCTGCTAAATCCGAATCCACATATCCTTGCAAACAAATATCAGAACGCTCAAAACACAAAGCCAAATCAGAAGTACCTCTCAGATACCGCAAAATCCACTTGACTGCCTCCCAATGCTCTTTGCCCGGATTTGCCATAAACCTGCTGACAACTCCCACTGCTTGAGCAATGTCTGGCCTTGTGCTAACCATAGCATACATCAAGCTGCCTACCGCCGAGGCATATGGAACTTTGGCCATGTAGTTCTTTTCTTCATCAGTTACTGCCCCTTTTTCCCTTGAAAGCTTGAAGTGACTTGCCAACGGTGTGCTAACAGGCTTAGCACCTTCCATGTTGAACCTTTTGAGCACCTTTTCAACATATTCCTCTTGTGACAACTTCAACTTCCGGTTCTCCCTGTCTCTACTGATTCGCATCCCAAGGATTTTCTTCGCAGAACCCAAATCCTTCATTGCAAACTCATTAGACAGCTGTGCCTTGAGATTAGCAATCTCATCCATGCTTGAACCTGCAACAAGCATATCATCTACATACAACAAAAGTATGAGATACGATTTACCAAGCTTCTTAAAATAACAACAGTGATCCCCATGACATCTACTGAACCCCGTATTTGTCATAAAGGTATCAAACCTTTTATACCACTGCCTAGGCGCCTGTTTCAACCCATACGGACTCCTTCGAAGCTTACATACCTGATCCTCTTTCCTTTTGACAACATAACCCTCTGGCTGATGCATATAAATATCCTCCTCCAAATCCCCATGAAGGAAAACAGTTTTAATGTCTAACTGCTCTAAGTGCAAGTTCTCAATAGCCATAATATTAAGGACACATCTGATAGTACAAATCTTTACTACAGGAGAAAAGATTTCGATGTAGTCAATACCTGGTTTCTGCTCAAAACCCTTTACTACCAACCTCGCCTTGTACCGTTTGCTTCCATCAGATTCTTCCTTAAGCTTGTATACCCATTTGTAGTGCAAAGCTCTCTTCCCCTTGGGCAACTGAACCAAGTCCCAAGTCTGGTTTGATGAGAGAGAATCCATCTCATCATCCATTGCTCGCTCCCACTCTCCTTTGGTTTCCACCTGCAATGCTTCCTCAAAACATTTTGGTTCACCACTATCAGTTAACAACAAATAGTGTAAAGCAAGAGAATAACGCATTGGTGGTTTAACAGTACGTGTAGACCTCCTGAGTGGAGGAGTCTGTGGATCTGCCTGTGGAATAAGTTGTATATTAATATCCTGAGGCTGTAAGACATTACTGTTAGGGATCCCCTCAAACTCTACAAAGTCTGAATTTTCATTAGCCTCATCGGGTTGATTCTGTCTGTTTTTATACAAAACAGACTCATTAAATACCACATCCATACTCCTGCGTGTTTTCCGATTTTCAAAATCATATAGCCTATACCCATAGCTATCAGTACCATAGCCTATGAACACGCACTTTCGAGACTTAGCATCAAGTTTACCCCTATCACTCGATTCAATATGCATATAGGCCATGCAACCAAATACTCGTAAATGGGATAAATTTACCTCTTTACCTGACCAAGCCTCCTCCGGCAATCCATTGTTCAAAGGAACTGAAGGTCCCCTGTTGATCAAATACGCCGCTGTATTTACACCCAGAATTGCTTAGGTAACCCAGCATGTAGCCTCATGCTTCTTGCACGCTCTAGGATTGTCCTATTCATGCGCTCAGCAACTCCATTCTGTCTTGGCTTCTTTGGGATCGTTTTCAACCTTCGAATCCCAAGCACAGTAAGCCTCAAACTCACCATCACAATACTCGCCGCCATTATCAGATTTCAGACACTTCAATTTCTTTCCTGTTTCATTCTCAACTAATGCTTTCCAATTCTTGAAAACACCAAACACATCAGATTTATGCTTAAGAAAATAAACCCATAATTTTCTAGTAGCGTCATCAATGAAAGTAACAAAATAACGTGAGCCACCAAGAGAAGATACCTGAGATGGTCCCCACACGTCTGTATGAACCAGCTCCAACTTCTCTGATTTAGAGTCCTTGCCACCTTTGTAAAGCTAACTTTCCTCTGTTTTCCGAATATGCAATCCTCACAGAAGTCCAAGTCCAGCGACTTACAACCCGGCAATTTCCCCTTCGACAACATTACTTTCATTCCCTTTTCGCTCATGTGACCCAGCCTACGATGCCACGTAGTACAATCAACCGTTGATGCTGCCACTGCAATGCTACAGTAAGTACCCGAAGATACATATAGGGTTCCTTCCTTTTTACCGCGAGCCACAACCAGTGCCCCTTTACTCATCTTCCAAGCGTCTGATGTAAACGATGTGACCACTCCACCCTCTGACAACTGACCCACCGAAATAAGATTCCTTGTTAGACTAGGCACATGTCTAACATTCTTCAATTTCAGTACTGTCCCGTCTGTCTGAGTCATATACACATCCCCTTTCCCAACTATGTTGCAAGCTTCATCATCACCCAGATAAACTTTTCCAAAGTTTCCCTGCACATAATTCTGTAGCAAATCCATGCGTGAAGTAGCATGGAATGAGGCTCCCGAGTCTACAATCCAAGACTCATTGCGAGAATCCAGCGAACAAATCAAGGCTTCATTATCCGATTCCTCAGAAACATTGACGATGTTCTTACCCCCCTGATTATTCCCGTTCTGCTTCTTTTTCAGTGGTGCTTTACAGTCCTGCTTCCAATGCCCCATCTGACCACAGTTCCAACAACTTTCAGGTTTCACTTCTCTACTACGAGATTTACTCATGCCCCTGTTCTTGGAACTCCCTCTTCCCTTGCCCTTGTTGCCTCTCCTATTCGCAGACCTGCCTCTGTCCTCTGTACTAAGTGCTGAACCCGAAGCAACATCCTCTCCCGATGCTCTCCTCCTAGCCTCTTCTCCTAATATCAATCCAGTAACATCCTCCAATTTTATTTTTGCAGACCCGGAGGAATTACTCACTGCCACGACAAATCCATTCCAACTTTCTGGCAAACTCGATAGTAGAACAAGAGCTCTAATCTCATCATCAAAATTAATACCCACAGATTCTAACTGATTCGTGAGCGTATTAAATTCATTCAGATGTTCAGCAACAATAGAGTTTTCAGGCATCTTTAGGTTAAACAACTTTTTCATAAGATATACCTTGTTCACCGCAGAAGGTTTCTCGTACATCTTTTCTAGGGCTTTGAACAAATCTGCTGTAGTCTTTTCTTTGGCAATATTTGATGCAACCGATGGCGCGAGGCTCAATCGCACAGTCCCCAAAGCTTTGCGATCCAAAATATCCCAATCTGCTTGTTTTATGCTTTCTGGTTTCGTTCCACTGATCGGAAGATATAGATCCTTCTGATACAAAATATCCTCCATCTGCATCTTCCAGAAAGCATAGTTCGTACCATTGAACTTCTCGATCTTGTAATTTCTTCAGCCATTGTGTAAACCCTTGACCTCCTAACCCAGAGCTTTGATACCAGTTGTTGGGGATTCAAATGTCCAAACCCACAATCAAACGCACACAATCGAAGAACAAACCAAGAACAGAAAACAATATAAAGCAAGAAAATAACAAGACACAGAGATTACGTGGTTCCGACTTAAGCTGATTGCTTAATCGTACGTCCACAGGGTGCTGGGGTGTTTCACTATGATGAAATATGTCAGAGTTACAAAAAGAGGCAGCCCTAGCTTTGCTTTTATATGTGCAAGCAAGCTAATACACAGAAAACCCTAAAAACGCCAAAACCCGCATTTTTTTTCGTGCCCAACCGCTCGGGCGGGACCCAAAACTGTCCGGGCCATTTTTTATTGCGACTCCAAAATTGTCTTCACATCTCAACACATGCTGCTCACCTCCAAGCCATCGAATCGTGCATCCGACGGTTCGGATCTCATCTCGGCAATGAACGGCTCTCGATCGTTGATTGCCAAGATGTGAACCTAGCCGACGGCTTGGAGCTGCACAGCACGGTGTGTGCACACCACTGCACAGAACCATCCCCCAATTCTAAATGAAAATGTTACTTTGCCATACCAAAAAATTCAATTATCTAAAATCCAACAGTAGTCATGCATGACTAGTCAATCTAGCTTATTCTTATGCGAGTGATCATCCCATGGGAAAACAAATCGACCATCATGCAGAAAACTTCATAGCATACTAGTCGACCATCACTCGCATGACTAGCCAATCTAGATTTCACAGCATACTAGTATGTCGACCATAACTCGCATGACTTGTCAATCTAGATTTCATAGCACACTAGTCGACCATTACTCGCATGACTAGTCAATCTAGATTTACTAGTCAAGCTAGTGATGGTCGAATATTATGTTGTGAGCTTTACTAATACATTTCCATTTAAAGCGAGCTAATCCATATTAGCTAGACAGACAAACTCGTGACAAAGCTTTGCATGATATACAGGTAAATATAGAAATGCTTTCTATGGAATATGATGCAATATGTTTAGTCAATCTAGATTTCACAGCATACTACATAAATTCAAAATTCGCCAATTTTGTCTTTACAATTTTTTTTTTTTGAAACAGCAAAAATATTATAGATAAACTCAATAATGGGTACATTGAAACTGAACATGAAAGATAATGATTGGTCCAACTAATTACCATTCATTTCAATTTTGAGACCCTAAAACGAACAAATCAGAATTCTTGTCTTCACCGAGTCTATCATCTCATCCTTCTCCCAAGCTTTATTGTTAAAGACAACATTATTTCTCCCTGTCCATACAGTCAATAAAACTGCAGTCTTTCGGGAATATTTGTTTTTTTTTTAAAAAAAACGTATTTTATGTCATTCGAAATGATCATCGGCATCAGAAGAGATTATATATTCATGGGAATTACATGTTCGGGGTTTTAATTACTCCGTACTTTTAGCGACCAAATTAAACAAACATCGGAGATATAATCTCACAAAGTGCGATATATCATAAGATGAGGTACTATTTAAAACTCGTAAGAGGGATAATGTTCACACTCTTACAGATCAACTTACGCGCATCTCGAATTAATTTTTACTGCCCCTCTTACAATTGTTTCACGTGCGCACTGAAATTTTTTCCATAGATGTGTAGTTTCCCGGGTTCATCTTTCATAAATATTCTGGTAGTACTACTTTCAACCGCTGAAGTACCATCTTTTCCCATTTTGATTAGTCATTGATATTAACATCTGAATTTTCTTTGAAAAAAATGTCACTTCAGGAGGGGAAAATGAGATCATTTTCATACCACTCCCTTCGTTCCATTTTAAATGCTCACTATTGTTCAATTTTATTCACCCACCTTTAAAGGTGTGCAAACATTGAACATGGTCCCCTTTTGATGGGTGGAACAGTTCATCTCTTACAATATGAGATTTTAATTAACGCTGCAAAAATAATAATAATAATCGCATGCAATTGGTCATAGGTAACTGTTTGTTTAAATCGAATGATTTTCATTCAGATTCCCGCAACGAAACTCTAAATCGAAAATTGGGTGATCATGGGGTTGCTTGATAGCCCAATTCAGCACTTAAAATAGAATGTATTAAGTAATAAGTCATTAAGTTTGTTTAATAACCATATTTCATCATACTTAATATTTTAAGGACCTCTTAAAATGCAGGTTTAAAAAGTTACAACAATTAATTAAGTAGCCTGGTACCTACTTAAGCCAAAAGCCGCGCGATCAAAATGTAAATGGAAGAAAAGAAAAACAATGCCAATATCCACCACCTATCTATCTGTTCAAAATGTCGAGAAGTCCTAGTTGAAGGGGTAGAGATCACCGCCAGACGTAGAAGCAGCAGGAGTGCAATTTTGTTCACCCTTTTTAAAAGAGGGTGAACATTACCCTCTATCTTATTGGTTGAAATGATGTGGATTCCACCACAAAGTGATGTCATGCTTACTATGCAATACACTTTTTGGTAAGCATGACATCACTTTGTGGTGGGGTCCATATCATTTCAACTAATAGGAAGGAGAGTAATGTTCACCCTCTTAAGTGGAGGGTGAACAAAACTCAACTCGAAGCAGCAGTGCCGGGTCCATCAGTCGACATACTCTGAATTTGGCCTTGCATCCGTCTCGAGGCTTCTTTGAAGGTCAATCATGATTCCCTTCAGGTTCATCTGCTCATTGGAGGCGTCTGGATCTGGAACCAATTAACCAACGACGCCGGGACAGTTCTGCCTTCGAGCATGCTGACAACTGAAGACATAGCAGGCCTAACTATTGGTGACACGTTGGTGCACAGAAGAGCTACATTTATCATCACTGTGACCTCTATTTTGTTGAAGTCTGAACCCAACGTAGGATCCACCAGCTCCATCAAATCCCCTTTCTGCTTCAAGACAAGTGCCTACGGAGAAACACTCGTTATGTTAGAACTCAAGTTCCTGATATGCATGGGTTTTGATTTGAAGAAGATTTGTTTTAATGGAGATCAAAGACATGATAGAGGTGACTCTCAATAAAAAGAACGTAGACATTACTGCTACTAAGCACAGACAGTATGTGCCTTATCTCTTTCCCTTATCAAAATTTTTTCCCTTGACAAGTCTCAGACGCTCGTGTCATGTGTCTGGATGCAAAATGCTGTTGATTGTATATTTTTACACTCGTAACTGAGTTCTAAACACTTTTTGTGGTTAGTTGATGAGGTTAGCACGTTAATCTTCTTTACTGCATTGTGATATTAATGAGTTGCTCTAGTGTCTTGAATCATGCAGCATAACATTTTTCCTTTTATGTTCAATGAGTATGATTTTTACTACTTTTGGTGGTGTATGAATGTTCGATTTATTTATATGCCTAATACAAGTACAGAAACAAATGTGTAATGTGTTGCAATATTCTTATTCTTGTCCGATCGAACCTCTTCCGTTTTCCTTTCTTTTGAGAAACACCCTGGCTTCTGCCCATATTGGTGTCATGTCACTGTGCTCCCTACCTGCATGTATATGTCCCATGTCCGGGTACTTGCCTCTAAGCATCACTATAACTTTTTTGTTCACATGCCAACTTGTTTAAGAAGGTTTCAAGTTATGTGATTTGATAAGATGTATATAGCCTCTCTCTCAGAGCGGAGCAGCACAATGTGTAAAGAAGTACATCATGTTCCAACCGTTTTGATATTTGTATCAGTCTTATGATAGAATCCAAATTTGTATCAACGTGGTTGATATATCGTGAGAAGATGTCGTAACAAATTAAAAATGGAATATTAGAGAGAGAGAGAGAGTATTCAACATACCCAATCAAGAAGATATAAACAGTACTCCTTTGTCCTGTAACTAGTGTCGCTTCTCCCACTGACAATCTCCAATGCGACTATTCCGAAGCTATAAACATCTACTTTGTCAATCAGGTAACCATGCATTGCATACTTAGGTGCCATATATCTGCTACATGTAAACAATTGTCACATACAAGTTTCCTATTACTCCGTATTGAATTCAATAGTGTACATTGATGCGCGTATTTCCTACCAGCTTAAGCTTTTTGGGCATGCAATTGGTAACATAAGATGGTCTCACAGCTCCAATATGGATGTTTTGCATCTCCACGTGCAAGACAAGGTTGCACGTGACGAAGGGTGTGAGAATAGCTTGATATACATTGTTGACCCATTTCCTAATAGCTTAAGCTTTTGGGACAATTGGTAACTTAACAGCTACATGCATGATGTATGGTCCAGTAATGCTATTTATAGGGAACAACATCATAAAACCACAGCTTTATCGCATAAGAGGTTGACCGCGTTTATGGTCAATGCACCTATGAACTATTATAACTAAAAAGGGCTACCCAATGCACGAGGCTCCTACTATTGCAAGGTTTAGGGAAGGGTTGAATGTACGGAACCTTTCTTGCAAGCAAATAGGCTGTTTCAGAGACTCGAATTTGAACTATGATAATTGGAAAGAGAGAGACAGAATACCCACCAGCATCAAAAACTAAAATGTATGAAACAAGGGTGAAAACATAAACAACAATATAGGATGGACTGAATGAAGCATGGGGAGTCACTAGGTTCCAGCAATTCTGGTGCTGATGTGTGTATCATCCTCTTCATCATGTTTGGCCAGACCCAAATCAGAAATCTTTGGGTTAAGATTTTTATCAAGCAAAACATTAATGGCCTTGATATCTCTGCGGACAATCTTAAGTCTTGATTTTTCATGGAGATAAACCTCTAGCTATGCCAATGCAGATCTTGTACCTTGTCGGCCAATCCAATTGCAACTGGCATTCTTTTGGGCCTTTAAATCACCAAATGAACAAGCATATAGATATACGAGTCAGCTAAAAGCCGGGAATGTAGGGGTAATTTCCATTCCAACTTTTTAAGGGGCCTTAAAAGTTGGAAGCCCTAAAATGAACTGACGAAAGGTTATGGAACGAGTATTACATTCTAAATATGTACGTGCATGGATGCTATAATATTGAAAGCAGTTGAATAAAGATTTTGAATTTACCAAACAAAACACATGGAAGACTATTGTTCTCCATGTATTCATATACCAGCAACAATTGATTTCCCTCGATACAACATCCATACATCTTTACAAGATGAGGGTGTTGCAGAGCAGAAATCATTCCTATTTCATTCACAAACTGTAACGCCCCGGAAAAAATTCAACCTTCACACGTGCCATAGATGCATAATTATCACGTTGAAAAGTCAAGTTTTCGTCAAACATCGGAAGGGTTTACCAAAATAAAAGACTTTTCTTTCTTTAAAACCTTAAAGCAATTAATCTTTTTTTTTAAAATAAGGATATTCATAACGAATATATTTTTTACAAAAGCTTGAGAAGTTTTCTGTACTTGTAGACACCCCAATCCGGGTCTCCTAATTGATTTACTTCGTTTTTCAGTTTTTTGTTTCCCCGATGATGAATTGGATCGAAAAGCAGTCTTAAGAATGAAAAGGTTTGAACTCAGAGTGATTGGAAGCCCTTTTGAACCCTTTGAACCCTAAAACCCTAAGTCAAAACCATAACCCTAGGTTTGACCAGCATGCGCTGCTCTGGCTCCCACGCACGTTAGTCAACTTGCCAGATGTTGGTCAAAGGTCAAACTTTGACCGTTGACTAGCACGGTGGTTGGTGGGTCACGTGCGCGCGCCGGTCAACACCTGTCACTCACTACAAGAAAATTTGCATTGGGTGACGAATGAAAATCGTCACAAATTGCATGTTTTTCGTCACAAATAATATAGGTGACGAAAAAAAATTTGTCGACTAAAGGTTGTCGAGGATTCCTACCTGATGACGAAATCTATTTTTCGTCACCTATAGTGGCTTTTGATGACCAAAAATTTCGTCACCAAAAAGTGAATAATTGGTGACGAAATTTTTTTCCTTGTCTATTTTTCTTTTTGATGACGAAATTTTTTGTCACCAATTATTCCTTTTGACGACGAAAAAATTCGTCACCCATATAAGAAATCGGTGACGAAATTTTTCGTTGCAAAAGACATTTTCATATGGGAAAAAAATCCTTCTTTCTTGCTCTTGTCCTGGGTTTCGAACCCGAGAACTTTGAGGTTTTCACGCAAGCTCTAACCAACCGCACTACACACACTTTCCAGTAAATATTTGGAATATCTAATATATAACATATATGTTTAACATGAAATATATATTTCAAATGTTATTTTAAACCTTTAAGCATTAAAATTAGTAATTTTGATAAACATGAAAGTTGTAGGCAATTGAGTTATTGTTCAAACCCAATTTGAATTATCTCAATCGGGGTTTTTAGTAAAGAGTTATGTCCAAAATACATTTAGTGACAACGCATAATTCATAAATTTCGTCACGAAAGGCACCCATTTGACGACGGAATATATTTTTCATCACTAAAAGCGTTAAAATGGTGACAAAATTATTTTTCGTCACCAAAGTTAAGCATTTCGTGACGGAAAAAATATGTCGTTACTAAATTGGTCTCATTTGGCAACGAAATATATTTTTTGTCACCAAATGATTATCTTTGGTGACGAAAAATAATCTCGTCACCTTTTTTAAGCTTTCGGTGACGAAAAATGTATTTCGTCGCCAAATGGGTACCTTTGGTGACGAAAATATTTTTTTCGTCGCTAAACAAGTGTAATTGGTAACGAAATTATATCGTCACGGAAGTTGTCAAAATAGTGACGAATTTATTTTTTCGTCGCCAAATATACTCATTTAGTGACGAAATTAAATTTCGTTGCCACCTTTTCGTCACCAATTTTCAATTTTCTTGTAGTGACTTTCACCTTTTTTCCAGTTGGATTTTGTGATGATCAGGGCTTTATTACATCGTGGAACCCCGTTTTCGTCACCTGAACAGTGTTCTGGCAGGTTTGGGACACTCCACCCTCACAACCACTCCCATCACTATTTGGGGTTTTCCCTCCACCAAGCAAGGCCAACCAGCCTTGTTGGCTGGTTGTTCCACCAAGTGTACAACCAACCTTCCATCTCCTATAGATACCCCCTTACACTTTCAAGTTAAAAGGTTACAAAATCTCAACGTTAACAAAAATTCAAGAAAGCAAGGCATATACTCAAGCACACATCTTCCATTATAATACTTTCCACTTCCATACACTCATTCCTCAACCTCCATCTTCTTGTCCAATCCATTTTCAAACACTCAAGCAAAGGCATAAAACTTTTACTGCTTACTATTTTGATCCCTGAGGGGGGATGGCAGGACCAAGGCTGGTAATCAATACCAGTCCTGGTCCTAAAGCTAGCTGGGTTACAAGAATCGTGTATCATTCACTCCTGCGCGCGTTGGACACATATACGCGCGCGCCTGTCATGGGTAGCACGCGCTTGTCCACGTGGGGACAGGAATGATGGTTATTTCATGTTTTTATTATGTTATAGGTCACCCTGATGCATGATAAAAATTGGTTAGCTGTCTTATGTGTAAAAATGGTTAAAACTAGCTAAGCATGCCTATTTTGTTGCTTTGGAATACCCCTGTGTGGCTTCTGATCATGTCTCAGAGCCCAGATATGCAAGGCCAATTACTGGAAATCCAGTCAGAACAGGCGCGCGCCTGTCCCTTATATGCGCGAGTGATAGGCGCGTAAATATTCACATACGTGCCCCCTAATTTATCTTTGTTAAGTCTCATTTATATTATTATTCAGTGTTTTATGTCTTATTTTTGTGTTGTAGGTATTTGGAGGGTTTGATACAAAAAGTGCAAAGTTGGAATATTAACTGGTGCTCGAAGATTGGGTTGTTCGAGTTTAATCTGATCAGCAATATGAAGTCTAATAGTTTAGCACTAATTGGCCAAGGAATGGATGTTCACCGAAAGTAAATAAAGAATTGGGCTTGGATTTATTCTATTACATGGTGGGCCCAATAGTTAAATGGTAGGCCAAGGCTTAACAGGGAGAGTCGGCTGAGAGTAGAATAGAAAAGAAAAGAAAATAGGGCTGCCAAGGGTACTTGACGTATAAAAGGCAGAGAACAGGAGGCGGAAAAGGGGATTGGGACGCGGACAAAACAGAGAAGTTCCCGTTTTTACTTAGCAGCTTCAGATTTCAGTTCTTTCATTCAGAGTTATTTTCCCCTTCAAGTTTTTGGAGTTTTGTTCAATTACTCATGTTCTGGTGACTCGTTTTATTTTATGTTCTTAATAAAAGTTATTCATTTGTGTTTGTTTGGTTTGGATCTTTTGTTTATTTTCCGTATCGCGTAATAGAAGCATGTTTCGAATTAGGATTTCTTTTGCTTCTTACTTGATAATGAGTGAGTAGTTATATCGGTAGGGTCGCGGGGTGATTAGCACACCATGTCTAGATCGGACACGTTTTGCTCCTATTTTTCAAATAATAAAGAAAAAGGTAATTTTAGGTTAATAAAGAACATTCGTGAGACGAATCCAAGCATCGTCTGAGCCCATGTGAACGGGAGAATGGGGGTCCAAAACTTATTCTTCGTTGCGCATGGGTATACGACGACCATAAAGATTCGCATCTTTCGGGGTATCTTTTTCTCTCTAAAGTTGAATATTTTTAAGAACACTGAATGGAGCAGGGAAGTCCGAACTGGTTGCGAGAGCTACGAACCCTACGACCGTACCTCCTTTTAATTATTTGAAAAGAACAATCAATTTCTAGATTTTAGTTAATCTCATCTCAATCAATTGACAAGGGGTGGCTACTTAAGAGCCCGCTAAATTAGTAAAACCCGAGTTTTAAGTCAGCACACGTCACCGTCTCTGTGGATTCGACTCCGGACTTACCGGATATTATGCTGCGTCGGTCTCCGCCCTACGCTTGGGGCAACACTTTATTTTAGGACTAGGAATCGGTCAAGCAGCGAGCGGGTTGATTCATTTCCAGTGACTGGTTTTACATGGGTAGCTAGGCCTTAAGCCACTATGTTAATACGCCCACTGTTTAGGGGTTGTATTTTAGTTACATCCATTCTGTTTGGAAATTTTGATTATGTTCTGTACATATAAACTATCTGGTTTGCCCCTGGGTGAGTACTGGTCCTTCCAAAGCCCAGAAGGGGATAAAATTCAATCTGTGAAAAAATCACTATATTTTCGCAAAATGCCTAAGTAGAGACCGATCTCCAAATTGGGCTAGAGGAGTGCCTTAAAATCCTTCCCCTCTCGTAACCTGGCTCTCAAACCCAGATATGGTTATGATGGACTGATGCCTTCACTTTTTCAAATCAAATAGCGCAGCAGGTGCTTTGAAATACGCTTCCTTAGGTGTCGGACCTTCAAAACCCGAGTGGCAACTCTGTATTTTCGAGCGTTTGCCTCTCCGCTCGCGCTCCCTCGATCCAGGCCCTTGCTTTGGGAAAATGGGATTTCCAAGGGCATGCTGCCCATAGCACTATGAAGGATATTTCACCAATCTTAAACTCAATAGAATCAAACTATCTAGCTTTATTCCCATAAGTACTCCCAAGAACAACATATTCTTTCCATAATCTTTAGTGCCAAAAATAAGTTCTACAAGCCATAAGATAAGCTTCCCAAAAGATGAGTACATAACTCCTAATTTTACAATTCCAAAATAATAACATAAGTTTTCGGTTCCACAATCAAGCTACAAAAGACATTGTATCAAATATGGCCTTATGGCCTTACACATTTCATTACATATGCTAACAAAATAACAACGCAAAACAGACTCCATGTAGCTACGCTTCACTGAATACTCAGCGTCTCATTGTCACTTGAAATGGTTGAACAACATGAGCCAAAACCCGTAGAAAATAAGACTAAACCAAATAATATGTTCACGTTTAACATAATTGCCGTCAAACAAGCACAAGTTACAAATCCACACATAATTCTCAAGTGTCAATAAATTTACCATATTAATGACCTCATATGTTCCCCGCCTAATCAACCTAGCCCCACATTTCTAGGTTCAACTCAAAGTCATAACCATACACTAACTCTAATATCTAACCGAGGGTAGCCGGGTACAAGTACCACCCCATGAACCGGGGTAAACGGGTACAAGCACTACCCTCACAAATCAAGGGTAGTCAGGTACAAGTACCACCCCATGAACTGGGGTAATCAGGTACGGAGTACCACCCTATCAATTTCCGATCTTTCACAGAGAGCTCACCAAGTCGAGCTTGCTTTTTCCTAGGTGCACCATCTAGATCTAGACCAACATAATTTGAGCTCAAATATCTCTACCTATCTCACCAATCGGGATAATTTCTATCCAAACATCATCCGCATAACTCCCTACCGAGCATCCAAGCTCTAAGCGTTCAATAAATTTCAAACACACATAAAATCTTTCATTAACACAAATAACCTTCACAAGTCATAATAAAAATCATAAGGTGAAAGAGTCATAATTTTTGCATCTCAAATTAAACTTAATTTCTCAAGTAAACATTTTTATTTTCTTTCTCTAGATGTTCAACGCGCAACATAGATACAAGGTAATCTCATATAGACAACATCTATTCCCAACATTAGTCATCTCTACACCTCAATAGCACATATATTTCAAGCAGGGAGGAGATAATGCCACGACAAAAAATTTTAATGCCACGACAGGTTGTGGTGCCTTGACCTTTATACCCTTGCAAGAACCATGATCCTGACTTTTTCTCTCTAAATCATACACTTTCTTCTCGATTCTCACATCTATATCGCCCCCTAATTCGAAAGGAGCAAGCTCAGACTAACAACACAAGATACCTTCAGCAAGATGACAACCGACACCCTTACAGCGAGATTGAAATTCTCAACCGACACCAATTAGAGGAACTTTTGAAGATTACAGATCGAGATTTCTCTCCTAGGCGCTATGATAATATCATCATACTTGCACTTCAGAGGTGGGAAGAGGTTGGAAAGGATAAGACATTGAGAAACCCATCCAAACAAGGCGATTGGGTTTCGATTTGAGATTCAGGAGATGGATAACCGAACGAGGTGCGAGAGAGCCGGACATGGAGGGGAATGAGGTGCTAGAGTCTAGAGAAGATGGAGCCAAGTTGTATAGAGTTGAACATCTCTGGTCAGATTTTGATTGTCACTTGTCAGAGCTCTGTTTCCTGTAATACACAAAAAAATGGTGCTTTGTTGGTAATGAACCCAGATTATATGGTACAATACACAAAACTACACAGAGATCAAGGTGTGGAGCGTTTTTGATATTGTGAAGGTTCTTCAATCCATTTAGGTTTCGTGTCCCAGAAAGGTTGGTCGGAGTTTGGAATCGGACGGGACGGCGGTGCTTCTTGCTTCTTGGGAGGCAGCTGAGACGTTGTAGAGAGAGAGAGAGGGGCCTATTTGTTAGGGTAAAAATGGAATATGCAAACAATGATCGTGCCACTAAAGAATTCTGTCGTGGCATTATCATTTGCCTTTCAAGAATTGAATAAGTATCAACAAGAACCCATACTTTTTATGTGAGATCTTAAAACCCTAACACAATCTTTCACATAATCTAAGAAATATTCATGTTCTACAGTAAATTCACAACATTTATACTGAAAATAAACATATCAAGAGGGTTAGTCATGTAACCTACCTCAAAAGAGTCAAATTTTGATAAAGCTAGGAACCCCAAAGTTGGCCAATTAAGATTTTGTTCGGATCGCTGCATAACTCTTTGTCTGTAGATCACGTTTTCTTCTTGCCTTTTGCGAGGTTCTTGAATCTTGATCTCCAATTTTGGGGTTTGTAGAGATAGAGAATGAGACGCGCGAGAGAAATAAAATGGAAAAATGTGAAGAAGAGAAAAGAAAAGAAAAACTGCGGACTCTCGAAAGTTCTCTGATGGGATTCAGGCATTTTAAGTGCATAATTGCACTACAGACCCCAACTAATTGTTATCATCCTATCACCCAAAGCTATAAGTCATCATACAAAAATCTCCAATACTATCAAATTACAAAATTTGTACCATTCCCGAATACATTGGGGTCCCAACACACACTGTCCACGGCTCACAAACTCAAGCCCGATCAAATAAACTTATAAACACATGTATATGCATGTAAACACAAACAATTCTGTAGCACACAAATTATAAATTACAAGGACACGCAACCACATCGCTACGTATAGGAATAAATAAAATTAAAATAAGATGCGGGTCTCTACACAAACTCTCGATTTCCTTGCTTTGATTTGGAAGAAAGCTACTTGACAGCAATTACAGTGCCATCTAAAAGAAGTCCCTACGGTACAGTGCCATCTGATAGAAGTCCCTACGGTTCAAGATTTTTTCACATTAGAAAGGATGCATTACGATACTTAGATGTGACAATGAAGCACGAGAGAATAATTTGAGTACGTCTTGTAGGATACCTCGTATACTGAACCAAAATCGCCTTCTCCGATCTTATTAGCTTCATCAAAATTATTTGTGGCAGCTTTGATTTGCCTCAAGGTAAATGAACCAGTCTGTAGGTCTAGACCCTTCAGATCTGTTAAACAAGCCAAGTAAGCTAAGTAGAATTCATATAGGAAAAAATGACAAGCCATAATCCTAATATTCGAGTGCTAGTGAAGTGTTGAATGTTTTGATATCTGAACGATGCTTTGAGCATGAATTATCTTTAAACAAGTGGAGATTCGTGAAGACATCATTGTAAGATTACATACTTGTCAAGGGACAAAAGATTTGAATAAAAATTCAGAAATATCAGATAAGTCAGAAAGATGAAAAATGGACATGGTAAGAAATATCTATATCGTACAATTTTACTGTATCAAATACCTTGATCCATTGTGTCTTTGCGGATTAGAAATCCTCTCCACCAAAGAATACCAAGAAGCAAGATGATAACAAAGGCTGCTGCAGCCATGATACCAACCACAGCGCCTGCAGATATTCCTTTTGGCGGTTCATAATCTGCATGGAGGAGGGAAAAAAGAAAGACAAAAGAGATAATATAAGAGGTTTTGACTTTCCATAATGGCAATAGATATTTGCCACAAAAAAAGTGAGGTAAGGATTTCATATTTCTCCCTACAACCTCTCCCAAACCCTGCAAGTGCAAGAGCTTTGTGCATTGGGATGACCGATAATATGATATTGTTAATTACGAAGATAAACAGTTTAATGAGCACAAATTTACTACTACCGATAATAAATTTAATTTCAAGAGAAATGAGTTACTTCACACATGCACCCTTAACATGTTCATATGCATTTCAAAAGATGTATGAAACCTTTTAGCCAGCAATCTATTAACACAAAGTTATGTTTGCTAATGAGATGCCTTGAAAGTTGAAACTAAGGTACCCAAATTAACACGTAATTTTGATTTGTTTGGTTAAACATTCCATTGAGACAGTATGAGCCAGGATAAAAGCATATCCATTTGTCTAATGAATGAGAAATGATCTCCGTTTGTGCCATGGCTAGTTATCTACTTCTATAGACTAGACTATAGCCTGGCTATGAAAACAAGATCAACAAAAAAAAAAAAAAAAAAGCGTTCCATTATGTTCATGGAAATTCATAGTGAACAATTTTACCCTTGACTAGAGTTCATCTCTTAACATCCCAAAGTTTTGGAAAGAAGAGAGCAAAAAAGGTCAAGGGAACATTTCATAAGATATTATGAATAATTCCACATGGTTCCCCATAAGTCCGCCATGAAAAAAGACTTAATTCCTTAATTCATCTCCTTAATGTCAACAACCGAATAGCACATCTAAAAAATCACAAAGAAACTTGAAGTCCAAAGGAGTTATATTCAACTTACCAAGGTTGTCCACAGAAATAGCTGAAATGAGAGGACCATAAACTCCTCTAGTGGGGAGACCAGTTGTCCCTTTTCCGGCCCAATAGAAGCGAATTTCCAGTGTACCATCAGTCACTTTTGCAGTATACTTTTTTATGACTTCCTTACCAATGCCTCCTGCTTCATTGTCAATGTTAAAATTCTTCTGCACCCGCTTTCCCTACAACAATTTTCTTTTGAGGTCATATGTTGTTTTGTTAAGCTTTCTTGATTTTTAAAAACTATAAAATTTGCATCCATGAGAGCCAAGAGGTGAAACACTCCCTCTTTCCCTCAGTTTTAGTCCTCTATTCCATTTTGAAATGTCCCAAAACATATTCCTCCTTACCAACTCACAGAACGTTTATTTATCTATTTTTAAAACTAACATTCATAAGTGATGATAAATGTATTAACAAATGAGAGTAAAAGGGATTTGTTGGAATCAATGCTATGAAATTTGAACTCAATTACACTATTCGCATGCTCCCTCAAAAAGTTGCATCTCACAAAAGGGACTAGCAGAATGGGATAGATGGAGTACTAAATTGCCTGCAAATTTAATCTTCTCCTAAAAATCCACATAATTAGAATGCACCTTTTGGGTTCCGAAAGCATGATTCGGCTTTGATTTGCTACTTCGCAAAGTCAGTAAGGGGCCTGGGGGGGGGGGGCGCGGGGTTAAGTGCGTGCCCCCAAAACCTAGACAGAGACATTACAGTAATTGGTGATATAAAATCCTAGGATATATTATGTACTATAGGCAACCAATGTAACTAGTACATTCATTCATTCAACAAATAGTTAAAACTGGTGAGCTGTGGATGTACTCAATTTCCCCATGGGAGAACCACGTGAAATTTCAGCTGCATCGCACTTTTATGTTTATGTTCTTTGCTTGATTAATTCTTCATGCGATGTTGTGTGTGTGTGTGTGTTAGGTCGATTGCCCACTCGCTTAACGGTACCTATTCTGCAACAATGAACCAAGAAAAGGAGGGGAAAAAAACAAAAAATGAAACTTACCTGAATGTAAATGTCAAATATACGTCTTCCAAGGCTGCTATAGCTTTTGCCATCATTGAACATAATTTCTGCAAAGTGAAGGGTTATGTCGTAGTTTCCCTTTACTAGGCAGAACCCATAGTATGTCAGTGATATGGGCGAAATCCGTGCATCCATGTACAACTCCGAATTATGAACAGAAAGTCTTGATGAATTTGTCAAAATAGAAGGATCATCAGTGCGATCATCATCCATGAAGTTGCCAGTGCTACTAAACGCCCAGTTTGTTGTACTACGGTAGTAATTTGAAGGCCCAATTTCATCTCTATCACGTTCATACTTATTTCCATCAATAGATACTTCTTTACCACCGCAATTTATGTGGAATGAGGACCGTTCTGATAAAACATAACAAGATCATGTCTACCGTTTAATAAACAACATAGAACTTTCTAAAGAGAGGCTTTGCCCATATCAAACAATAAAGGTTCTTCCAAACTCCAAGTTCTATAAATGTGTTTGGCAAAATAGCTACAATTTATATACAGGTTTTTAGATTTTGAGACATATCATGGAAGCTCCTAGCACGTTACGTAAACTACGCAAGCACATCATAATAGAAACCATATCTATCCGGTCATCGGCGATAAGAGAGTTACCCTTGGAGGCTTGAAATGTGTAACACCCTTTACTTAATTATGAGGTGCTTTAATGTTATACTTTAGTAACTAAAAGGGCTGAGTGCATTTTTTTTTTCAAGTGTTGTTCATGTGTGCCGTGTGTGTGGGATCCGGGGGTGCTGTAGTGCACCCATGTGTAGTGTCTGTGTAGGACGGCACACAACCGTCGATCTCATCAATCAACAGTTCAGATCAAAAATCAATTATGACCAGTAAACCAATCATAATTAAAAATTGTATCTCAACCATTCATTGTCACTTCAGGATTTCCCAATCTGTGTGTGTTTCAATGAAAAAAAAAAGAAACTCAAAGCGGAGGGTTGTTCTACGTTAGAAGAGAGAGAGTATCTCAACCATTCATTGTCACCACAGGATTTCCCAATCAGTGTGTGTTTCAATGAAGAAAAAAAAAAAAGAAACCCAAAGGGGAGGGTTGTTCTACGTTAGAAGAGAGAGAGAGAGAGAGAGAGAGAGGAACATTAATTTTGGTACGTATATGGTAATTAATTTACAGGTTCTTGTGTTTGAATTGTTTGGGGGTTTTGAAAGCAAGTGGGATTTGGGTGTCCTAGAAATCAAATTTGTACAATTCCTTGTCTCTTTTTCCTAATGAACTGATATTTGTGATTAGAAGCAATAGAATTTAATGCTAAGAGTTGATCTTGGTAATAGGTTTCAAAAAATATTGAAACCTGAATTCTTGTTTGCTGGAACTGCACCTTAGAGCTAGAAACATGATCTATGAATTGAAAATTATGGTTTAAAGTCCAGGAAATTGATCTAAACATGCTGGAAACTGAAGCTTAGTTGCTGGAAATGCGACCTTAGAGCTGAAATGATTATTTAGGTGCAGTAAATGGGTTTCGTGTTGCTGAAACTGAAGTTAGGTTTAGGAAATATGAATTTAAAGTGCCGAATCTGTGTATAGGTTGCTGAAAATAGTCTTCGAAATGTCGAAAAATGCTTATGTAACTGCTGGAAATCACTGAAAAGCACAGGAAACATGTGCTACATGCTGGAATTGTTTTTAGAACGTTGAAAATATGAACCATATATAGGATTTGTAGCTGTGTATTGGTTACTGGAATTGTTGTATTACCTGTAAACATGTTTTAAAGTGCAGCAATAAGTGTTTATAGTTGCAGAAAATAAGAGTTGGACACCGAATTTGACTAAATTAAATGTTGTATTGTTGAGCTGGGCAGGATATTGCTAATACATTTGTTAAGCGCGCCTTTCAAGTATTTATATACTAAAATGTTTGGCTTGTGGATATATAGGTGACGAGTCGGTGAACCAAGGAGTATCGAAACCATAAGTTGTACTTTCTTTTGGAGTACGAGGTGAGTGTTTGATTCGGAGATGTTGATCTATATTGAATTGAACTTAAATGTTGGCTTAGTGCCTGGTGATTGGCTTTCTGCCAAAAGGCTTTTACGTCTTAAATTATTCGTTGTGTGCCTGGTGTTGCTTTTAATTGCTCGATTAAAACTGTTTAACAAGTTGGGATTATCTTTAGGCTGTATATTTAATATGTGATTGCATCCATGTCTCATAAACACTCCCCAATTCTATTCTGGAATCCAGTTTTTCCAGGCATTGTAGATATCCATTGCTGATCGTCGTGTGGTAGTACCCTCGCTTAGGGTAGCGTGTCGAGGAGGCTGGACGAGTTTTGGCGTGATGCTGTAGATAGGGGTGTAGTTGCAGCCTACGTTAATATTTAGTTCATTGTGTATAGTTAATTTGCTTTCTTGAGACTTCCGTTGTGTTCGTAAGAACGTTATATTTTGCGTTATCAATAAAGTGTCTATTGATTAACTTAATTGCTAGAACTTAAATTCTAGAAATGGGTTGGCGGTTGATGTTGCACCCTTGCGTCAGATTCGGCTCATTAGAGTGCTAGCCCGGGGTGGGGTGTGACAAAATGTTGCAGCCTTTCTTCAGTAAGTATGAACAAGTAGAGAGAGAGACAAGTAACGCTTGTGATGGACATTTATTTTGCATTTCAAGAATCCAAATATCCGAGAACAATACAACAAGATTGTAGCTGTGTATAAATGTGGTATAATTGTATTTAAGATATTTCTAGAACTTTCGCTTCTATAATAGGCATATTTGGATGCATGCTTTGTAAGTTTCAATCAAGGTCTGCATTTCAAATACATAAATGGGAAACGAAAAAAAATGTAGTCCATTTCATTGTCCACAGTATCGAACATACTATTTTAAGGATTTGTCTATGTCCACAAATTCATGTCAAGTTCGGTGCATGTCTCATGTCTACTCCTATGCTACTAACGTCTTTCTTTATGGTAAAAACGACAGCATGAATTACCAAGAGCAATGACATCAAAATAGCAGTCTACAGAATAAAAATATTTTTAACTTACTTCGATCGCAGGAAAAGCCTCTCAAGGTCAAGCAGGAACCATTTCCACTGGAGAAACAATATGAGAATTATACAATAAAACAGATTATGCAAGCAACAGAATTACCATGATCATGGTTTAGGAACTTACGAAAAATTGCCCTTTGAAGAACTTCCAAACAAATTCCTGTAGTGAAATGGAGAAAGTGAAGACCTCACAGAAGATTTTTAACGTATTACAATGACTGAGTCATAAGATCTTACGTATTTCTTTGTTGGCAATCTTGGGACGACCCCAAGCTAAAGTTGTTATATGAAAGATCACTGCATGAAGAATTCATACCGTGATTTACCCATTAGTTGAATGTCACAAAAGATAGGAATACGTTCATACATTTCAGCAGATAACATAACTAGAACAAAAGCAATAGCTTGGCCTTCTAATCAAGTAATTTTGTTCAGAGAATTTTCTCAGTAACAATATCAGCCTTCCAGGTAGAAAAATACTAAACATCAAAGTGTTGACTTCACATTCAATTTATCTAGTGTGCTAGAATTTTTTTTTTTTTTTTTTTTTTCTTGGCAAATGAAGCTTTTTATAAAACTCGAAAGGGGTAAAACGAGGGGAACATCGAAAGCACACAATGCTTACTAGAATTGTTTACCCAGCCATGTCAATTAATCACTTGAAATATGTTCAGTTTGGATGGCAGGAATCATAGATTAGGAATGAGTATCCTATTCCTTGGAATGTCATTCCTAGGAATGGGATACATTGGTAATCCTATTGAGGTGTTTGATTCATGTGGAAATGTTATGAAGGAAAAAAAAAGATTAATTCTTATTCAAGCGTTTGGTTCAACCATTGAAAGTTAAGGAATTGAATGTATTTTTAAGTAATTTTCCAAAAATACCCTTCAACAGCTATTGATAAATTATTCATACAGCAAACTTCCTACAAGACAATAGTTAAACAAGAGTAGACTATAGTTAAACAAGAGTAAAATAAACAAACAAGTAGACATTTTTATGATTGCAGATAAAGACATTGTATAAAATAGGACCTTGATATGTGATACGTAGACATGAGATCAACACTTCAACTGGGTAAATTAAAACAAGAGAATGCAAACTCCAAACACCAACCAATCATTTGTTAAAACAGAAAATGAAGCGGCAATAAAATATACACATGGATGTCGACACAGTTTATAAAATCAAAGCCTGTCTCCCATTGGTTTGATTTAATATGCCATATGACTAGCAAAAGAAACCAAGGCTTTTTGTTAGAGAACCAAGGAAGCAACCACCGATTGTTGTGGAGATTGAAGAATCTTTCAAAGGATTGAACAATCAGTGCCTTCAAATAGCAAGAAAAGAGAAGAGTTTCCACAAGCAAAGATGATTAAAAAAAAAACGTACCTCTGTGATAGAAGCTGATAATTGGAGGGATTTCGAGTGGGTTGCTGATAAAAAAACAAATTCAACGTGGGTGGGTTTTGGGGGTATAAGAGGTAATTGCTTTTTCTTTTCTTTTCTCCAAGTAATTAGATTACCCCGTAATCTTGGATTCCCGGGGGTAGGGGAGGTTTTAGATTCCTCCTCTATTAAGGAATCTGATTGCTCCTGCATTAGGAGATCAGCAATTCTATTCCTATTCAATCACTATCCAAACATGGGAATCTCAACGTTCAGGAATCATATTCCCATTCCCCCTAAAGATGTCGGCCACCACCCTAATACAATAAAGGGTTGCAGCATTGTATTTCTGTCGATGCTTCTAACATTTTGAAGCCTATTTCAGCTTATGGATAATTATGCAAATGAGAGTGGCTGTCCAAAAATGCATTTGAGATATTCTCAAGAGAACTAAAGCTTAATTAGAAACTAGGAATGCATTCTTTCATAGAATGACCAAGACCATAAGGTATTAATAATCTAAATCTTCAGACACTTAAATGGGTTATCGATAAAAAATGCGCTTCACACTCACCGAAAAAGCCAAATGCAAAAAAACTAATACGTAATTTACAGTGTGACAGTAGAAGAATTGAATATTGCATAACATAGACAGGATAAAAAGTTGTTTAGGAAGCTAACTTACATGTTTGTTGAAGTTTGCAGCATCCAACTAGGCACAGGTCCACTTAGCAAGTTCTCAGTTAAATACCTACAACGAAAACCAGTCTTAATGATTCACTCTGGCCAAGTGCTTTTTCATGTACAAGAGAACGAGTATTGTGGCAAAAAAGAAATCATGAATCCAACAATTGTCTATATTAAGTTATTAACAATGCAAGCGTTTCGAAATGGAACACATGATATCTGTAGGCCTGTCAATGGACCGGATTGAATCCGAATCCGACAAATACGATGACTCTCAAATCCGAATTTCATAAATCCGATAGTTGTAATCCAAGTCCAAAAATCCAAATCCAATCCAAAAACTTTTTTACTTCAAAAATTTTAGAAAAAAAAAAATTAATCCGATCCAAAAACTTTTTTACTTCAAAATAAAAAAATGTACAATTTTTTAAAATAAAAAAAATTTTTAAAAAAGGTTTTTAAAAATAAAGTTCTGATTGGATTGATAACAGATTTAATCTGATCCGATCCGATCCGTATTTGGATTACCGGATTCAAATTATTGGATCGACATTATCGGATTCGAATCAAATTTTTCAGATCGGATTGGATTGGATTGAGTCCATTGACAGGCCTAGAATTATGCATTTTGACTTACTATCTCGTTGAATTTGGCTCCAAGTTTGGCATTGTAAGCCCGAATCCTACTTTTGACCATGGATACTAAACTTAAAAACATATTAAGCATGATCAGTTGATAAGACAGTCAAGAATCATCGATAGTTGAAAACTAACTTCTTCTTGATCAAATACGGAATCGATACTTCCCTTGAAATTATCTGCCATAAAACAAGTGTCCTCCTCATCGAAGACAATATAAAATAAACCTAATTTAGCCTCAAAAGAAAATCTATTTTTGTTGTACAATCAAAATGGGAGAGTCCCTTTCTTTTCTTCCCTATTGCAGACAAAAGTTAGTATTTTGAGATTCTAGCTCTTCCGGAGGCTCACAAAGTCCCTAATTATCTACTTCTTGATTCTCTTATTATTGGTGTTGACTAGTCGGATAAATAAGGGTGCATGGTTACTTTGGGCCGCTGTCCAATTCTCTAATTCAATTGTCTACAGGGATAGATTAAATTGTATGATCATTTTTAAATGGTACCAGTTGGCTAGTAAAATAAAGAATACTAGAAAGTATATAAGATGTTGGTATCCATACATCATCTCTATTGTTGTTTGATCAATGAAATTGCTCGGAATCTCCCCACTCAGGTTGTTAAAACTCAAGTCTCTGCAAGAAAAATAACAAGATGTTAAGAATCAAAATGATTTCAATTCTCACAAAGCTGGCATATGTTTCAATTCTCACAAAGCTGGCATATTGTAGTCATCTTCAACCACACTTGTGTCCATTATTTCACTTGGTAGTTTATAAAAGGGTAAATTTCACTTACCTCCCCGGAGGTCTCTGGCAAATACTCGCGTTTCTGAAATTGGACTTACCTCCCCTATCAGTCTTGTAGGGTACCTTCTGTTAGTGGAAACTGTTAATTTAAATTTCTACCCCTTCAGTGACCTTCCATGAGATGTAATAATAATATTAGATACCTCTCCTGGAAAAAAAGTCTTTTCTTTTGTAAGTTCTTACACTTTTTTATTTTTTTTATTCACTAACAAGTCAAGGAAATTGATTGAATATTAAATTAACATGTTATCAACTCTTATAACTAGACCTACACGCGATTTATATTTGTGAGAAAAGCCTTTTAAATAGGTTTTAGATATTTAATAACTTAAACGACATATTAAGACGTCTATATTAGTACAAATTAAAAAGTTATGAACGCGAGTATTTTTATTTTTATCTAAAAGGTGTTTCTCCCTTGTCTCATTTCCTTCAACCGTGGCATTTAAATTGGTGATAAAAATGAACTAGTGTTGTTGTTTTTTTCGTAGTTGAATCTATAAATCTCACAACATTAAAATGAACAAGGGTTGTTTCTCCCCTGTTTTTTTTCTATTCTTACATATGTATAAAACTCTTTTAAGAAATTGTGATTGGGGATATTAGTGTGTTTTAAATTGAGTTTAGAAGGGCATTCATGTCAAACCATCATTCTAAAAGGGTAAATTGGGTAAAAAGAATAGGTTTGGTTGGTGACATCAGCAATTTCTGGTACGTAGTAATGGTCTCCTAACGGCATGGGGGAATCTGCAAGCGACAACTACAGCAAAGGGAGGTCAGTGCAATTTCAAAAACATCAGGGGAGGTTTTTGAATTTGTCTGGGAGAGGTAAGCGACATTTACCCATTATAAAAGTATTGTGCACAAATGAGTGGGATGAACTCTATCTATCAATGGCTTGTTATGAACTTCTGAGAGATTCAAAGATACAAACAATTCTCCTTTAACACTATCGGGCAAAGGGCTTTTAAAGAGAAGTTACTGGTTATATGCAAAAAAAAAAAGTGAAAAAGGCATATATTTACTAACAATATCTTCAACTTTGTCATTGTTCCAAGGTATTCAGGCAATGTTCCATTAATATTGCAACTCCTCAAAAACCTGCGACACAATCAAATCAAATCATAGCACTTCGAATCAGCAACAAATTGGTATATCCTTTAAAGAGGGTTCCAAAGAAGGAATCAACTTACAGATTCTTCAGACTTGTCAAATTATTAAGGGGGGGAAAAGATGCTTGGGAACCATTTAAATCACTGATTCTCCTGCATTTAAAAAAGAAAATGTGATCAACCATACAATATTGTGGCATGCGTAAAAGACATGGGATTAGAGGGTTCTACTTTCACTCACAAGTCAGATAATTTTGTCAAAAGACCAATGCCAGGAGGAATTGGTCCATCCAAACCACTACTCTGAATATCTCTGCATACATCAGGATTGAAACAGAAACGTGGTTGAGTAAATATTCTAAAGCTAAACAACTATTGAATAAATTAAAAAGGTCAAACACTCACAATCTGGTACTGAGATCTACCCAATTTTGGATGAAATCTGGTATCTTTCCAATAAAGTTGTTGCTACCAATCCGACTGCATTTATACTAAGGAATTAATTGATAATTCAAAGGAATTTCAAATGCCATGCCTAATTTAAGAATTCCAAATTGTGAATTGAAAGAAAATGAACTTACAAGTCCTTCAAAGTGGTCAGCTTTGCGAGTTCTTTCGGAAGCTCCCCGGTAAAATAGTTTGAAGTCAAATGCCTTCAACAATAAAATGCAGCCAACGAGTGATCAATTGTTCTTAAAAATCTAGGCTATAAAACATGGAATCTCAAAGTAATTGCCCATGTCGGTCAAACTTTGGTAAGGGTGTGGGATGCGTATCCAACAGTACTAGATCAGATCACGATATTTCAATCCTCTAATTTCATGATACTTTTTGAAATAGGAATTGTGTGTTGCTTTCTTTATCCCATTTCATTTGAAGTACATTTCTTATTAACTTCCCAACATATAATCTGGGAGACTAGAGTACCATGCATTATACATACAGAGGCTCCATTTGTCCCATAGTGTTTGTCCATTTTCGACAGTTGAAAATTGAAAAAACAAATAAAAGGAACCGAAAAGTTAAAGCATTTTGGTGAGAAAAATTACAAAAAAACGTACTCACATAAGTACACTATTTGTTGATCTGATTGCAGACCGAAGTATCGAAAATAGACAATGTACAAAAAACATGGTACAGAGGGAGTAACTATGGAAGACCTGTTTCCATCCATACTAAAATGAACACATAATAGGATATCCTAAGACTCAAGCTTTTATGTTCAAAAAAAAATAAGACTTATGCTTTAAAAGTCTGAGGCTTAGACACACAATCACACCTGATATGACGTAAAATAGCTAAAAGCTAAAGTTGTTAGAGGGAGGTGCATATGGAATTAAATTACTGTGAACAGTTTTTTCATGTTTGGTATAAAGTAGCGTTTCGCCACTTGGGCCTCCCGTTGGGTCTTCCCTCCACGCTATCAGTACACAATTTGAGCAAATCTGCTAACACAACAACTTGTGCAACATGCAAATGTAGCACTGCATCATTGGTGGTTGCAAAATGGTTATTGACCCAATTGCAGCGGCACATCAGCACGTTATATGATTGTCGTACCCATTGGTGCATTCTTGTTATTTTCTAATCGTTCCAAAGTCGTATTCGATATCCGACAAGGTGCTCTTGCTCTAATACAGACTACTGAAAATATTAACGTAATCGATCCAACATTGTAAAAATAATAATAAATAAATACACCAAGCCAACATGGGTCATACAGTTTCCATAAGCGAGGAAGACTCCCAAGCTCTGGAGGAATGGGTCCTGACAACTGGTTGAACTCCAGGCTTCTACAAATATCAAAATTCATACCCTAAGCAACAAAATCATTCAAAATTTTCACAAGCATGAACATGAATTGAAATGGGTGCACAGATTTTTTGTTTACAGAGATTCAAGCGTGCTGATGTTTCCAAACTCTTTTGGGATTGGACCCATTAACCGATTTCCAAGGAGGGAGCTGCATTTTGACAGATAAGGAACTAAGAACAAGAAAATACCATACATAAACGTATAAGTATTCAGAGAGAGAGAGAGAGAGAGAGAGAGAGAGAGAGAGAGAGAGACTGGCGATACATACATGTTGACAAGTTTCATGGAACCCCATTCCGGAGGGATTGTCCCGTTGAGGTAGTTGCGACTGAGATCACTGTGAGAATAAGAATGCAAATGATTATCAAATAAGTTGAAGTTTGTGATGGGATAAGAGCATCTCCAATCCTTACCTTTCTTTCGCCCAAATTTGGATAGAGATTTGGGTGGGAAGTTTGATTTGAGTAAGGCATCTCCAATGCTAAATCCGTATTTTTACCCAAATCTATTATTGAATGGCACACTTATAATTAATGAATGACACATTTGTAATTAATGAGAGTGAAAATAGGGATTGAAGAAAATGGGTATGAGTTTAAATCTCCCTAAATTTGGGTGAAAAAATTGGTAGAGCTCAAAATGGGTGTGACATTGAAGATGAGTTTTCAAGCATTTTACTTAAATTTTGGATATTTTGGAGACGTTCTAATAAAAGCTCAGTAAAATAGAGGAAATGAGGGCAAAAAATTAGCCAAAATTGTAGTTTTGGTATTTTGTTCGTTTTTTTAGTAGCTTTGCTAAAGGGTAATTAGATAATCCAAATTCATCATGTCAGGTCAGTAGTTAATGAAAATTCCTGCTAGATTTATGGAACAATCACTGAAAGGTAGGCTAGTGTACTTTCTCTAATGTTAAACCTAAATCTTGAGAGAGGTCACTGTAATTTACCCAAATTTAAAACATAAAAAATTAGGTAATTAATTTTCACACCCCCTTTTGTCTAAGTGCACTCAATTTTTTGTCCTCATTCATGTAAGATTACAAAACTATCCTTCATACATTTTTTCCCTTCACACATGAAAAGGATAATTAAGTAATTTCATATCACTACAAAATAAAAAAAAAGGAAAGCATTTGGATAAAAATGAGTGTGAAAATCAATTCTCAAAAATTAAGACCAAATGCAAGAAGAACAAAAAAAGGAGACAGAGAAAGAGAAAATTAAAAAGTAAAAAACTACGACCAAAAAAAAAATCACTAAAGACAAAAAAATTAGAAAGAACTATCATTAATGTAATTGCTCTCACAAATAATTAGTCTACAAAAATTTGACGAAAAACCATACTATATAGTACTGACTGTATTTATGAAAAATTAATTTAAATCGTACCGTTTATTATAGGTATGGCATATGAGTTACTTACATATCTTCAAGGTGAGTGAGTCTAACCAATTCTGGTGGGAGCGTGCCCTGAAGATCCTGTGCTTTCAATGCTCTGCATTTCACCAAGATTTGAGTGTGGGCAATTATTGAGTAGATAATTGCCTGTTGAAATTGGCTAATTTGTATAATTTTTAACGTTGTTTATATATGTTTTGGTTAATACTAGTACGAATTATCATAAAATTCAACAATGTTATCGATAGGGCTGATAAATGAGTGGATCGAGTTATTTGAACTCGAGTTTGTTTCGTTAAAAGCTCGTTCAAGATCGACTTATTTTATAAACAAACATAAGCTTCAATTATTTTAAAAATTCACTTTAGCTTTCGAAGAGGCCAATACTCACCTCGTTTGACTCATGATTTATAAAAAGATTAAATTACCCAAGATTGAATTACTTAAAGCTCATTCCAAATGAATGATTCTAAATATTTTTAGATAGGGAACTTAACGAGTTTTAGAAATAAGTTCAAATACTACTAAAACTCGTTAAGTTGCCAGGAAAAGATATCACGTCGAAATGACTTTTGGCGTGGCGATCTTCTCAACAACATGAACCATTTTGGTCATTGTTTAGGTCCACAAAAGCTCAAGATTTGAGAAGCATACTGAATCAAATAATCCCCCACATGATTCCTTACGTGACGCAAAACGGGATAGTGATCACATGTTATTTGACGATCAAAACAGTTTCTTTTGTAAGTCTCGTGTTTTTAACATCCGTGCAAAAATCAATTTCTCTGGACATTCGTAATCATTGGAACAAGTCACATTTGTGGCAGGAGAAATAGAAAAACTCTGATTGTCTATTTCTCTTCAAACAAATACTTTTTGCATAGTTGTTGAAGAGTCTCATTTTGCACACATAGGAATCATACGACGGATCATCACGATCTTTGTCTAGCGACAATACTAGACTGGACTGGATCAACTAAGTGCAACAAACAGAGTATGAGAGAGAGAGAGAGAGAGAGAGAGAGACATGCGAGTAATGTGGCAGACGGTGTCATTGCAAGGGTTACAGGTGACGGAATCCTCAAAACCATATAGGTTTCTTTCGGTGGAAAAAGTACAGGGATCCACACTGAAATCCCAATCAGTCTTCCCCAATGTCTTCCCAATTTCCTTCAATGCTGCCACTGTAAATATAAAATAAAAAAAAATTGTGTTGAAAAAAAACCCACAATTTATTGTCTATTGATAATTTCCAGAACCAGTTTACAAACAAAACTAAATATCGGATATATAAACAGCAATTATTGTCCTATCTTATCCATTTTCGCAGAATGGGTTTTTTATCCCAAGAAAAATGATCTAATTTCCAGAAAATTATAAAAAGAAAAAATAAGTTTCAAGAATCAACCAACCAACCAAGTTTCCAAAAAAAAGAAAGAAAAAAGAAATGGAATCTAAAACAGAGGAAACTCAAGGGGAAAGTACAACAATTTCCCCCTGTTAAATGTGCAAAGGGGAAAAAAAACGAAAAGGCTATGGAAAACTTAAATTTTGAATCTCTGTCATGAATAAATGAAATTATGTTTGAATACCTTCTTCGGGGGGAAGACGAGTGGCTACAGAGGCAAAAGTTGTGAAGGAATTGAATATTCCAATGGCTAATGAAGCAAAATTTCGTGGGAATATCCTCATGATATGTTCCTTCAGAGAGGAATGAGAGCTTCAGTACTGGATCTTGTAGTATATGTATCTGATGACTGTGAAGACTATGTAGTCCTATTCTTTAATACTGCCAGGTGATTAGGAGAGAGAGAGAGAGAGAGAGAGAGAGAGAGAGAGAGAGAGAGAGAGAGAGAGAGAGAGAGAGAGAGAGAGAGAGAAAAACTGTTATTTGCAGCGCTCCAAATACTATGTAGCCCTATTCCTTCTGAATGGTCTTCTTTCTTTTTTTTTTTGGCCAATCAAAAAATAAACTTAGGCCATCCAGAAGGAATTCGGGTGCCTGCCTGTAGGCTGCAGCGCCTTGGAAAGACTGCCATTTGCAGCGCTCCCAAAACTATATATATAGTTTTGGGGGCATGTTAGGCCATCTAGAAGCAAAACCATGTCGTTCACATATCCCCCAAAACCTCTTCCATAATTCGTGAGGAGTCCTGTTAATTGTTTTTGTAGGAATTATTTCGGAATCTTCTGTTATACCATATGGCACTGTTGGAAAGTGGAAACATTCAAAGAGAAAGAGACCATCCACAAGGTTAACAGACCATCCCGAGATTCAAAGAAATGAGTGGAAGCAATTAGACTATTAGAGATTAACGAAGTTTCAAATCTCTCTCTCTCTCTCCTCATTGCATGGATGAGAATGAATTGCACGTAACGTAAGTAGTTGGGTAGCCATCTATTTTAGGCACAGTAGAAGGGGAGACCAATACTAGTCCAAATTCTAGTGCTGGAATCGGATGTTGACTTGTGAGCTGTGTGGTAAAGAGTCAAGTTACTGGCAAAAACTTAAAATTGGTTGGTAAAGAGCATTTGCTTAATTGGTTGTTCAGTCTAATAAGTCAAATAAGTTATTTTTTCGTTTTTTATTTTAAAAAATTGTATTTGTTAGTTTTTTATCAACTTTTTGTGAATTATTCCTTCGGCATGACGAGGGGAATTTAATGGGTACATTGCAACTGAAAATGAATGGTAATGAATGGTCCAAATCATTACCTTTCATTTTAGTTTTAAGACCCCCAAACGAACAAGTCAGAATTCTTGTCTTCACCGAGTCTATCATCTCATCCTTCTCCCAAGCTTTATTATTAAAGACAACATTATTCTCCCGGTCCATAGAGTCCATAAAACTGCATAAAAGCAAGCAAGCCACACTACAAGAAATTACACCATTCCCGACTAAATAAAATTTAGTCGGCCATTGTTATACAATTAGCGACTAATTATAATTTAGTCGGTAAATGTAAACTCTAACGCCGACTAAACTAAATTTAGTCGGGAAATTTAAATAAATGCCGACTAAACCCATATTTAGTCGGGAAATATATTATTTTTCGAGTTTTATAAATCAATAAATGAAATAAATATGCCGACTAAATATAGATTTAGTTGGGAAATATTTTTTTCGAATTTAAAAAACCAAAAAATAAATAATATGCCGACGAAACTATTTTAGTCGGTAAATGTGAACTATTGCTGACTAAGCTTAATTTGGTCGGGAAATATCAATTTTTTTCAAATTTAAAAAATTAATAATATACATTTCCCAACTAAATAATTTGGTCGGAAATATTAATTTGTAGTTGTTGAAGAACTTTCTTGTACAATTTATTTCTCACTTTTGTGGTACGATTTTTTGTTATTTTGTGGTCTATGAATTCGGATACGTTTGTTAAATATTTCGTGAACATCTTTTATTTATGGAAGTTATGAATGAATTATTCTTGAAATTCAAAGCTTAATTACAGTGGGTTGGTGAATTGTATGGAATTATTGGTTGCTCGATTTAATTTATTGGGAATCAAAAAAGAATATCAAAGCAGGTTTGGAAATCAGATTTAATAGTTGTAGTATAGCATTTGCCGACTAAATATTTAGTCGGGAAAGTTGTAACTTGCCAACAAGGCAACAACCATTACGGGAAAATGTGACAATTGCCAACTAAATATGTAGTCGGAAAAAGTTGCCTGACATTTGCCAACTAAATATTTAGTCGGAAAACATAGTATTATCCCGACTAAATGATTAGTCGTTAATTGTTTAAACATTTACCGACTAAACATTTTTGTCGGCAATAATGCACATATAGCGACTAAATAATTAGTCGGCAAAAGTTATAATTTGCCGACTAAATGTATTTTAGTCGGGAAATACTATTGCCGACTGCAATTCGCCGACTAAATTTCCGACCAAATTTTTTAGTCGGGAAATACTTTTGCCGACTAAATTTCTAACTTTTGCGAACTAAACTGTTAGTCGGGAATGGTGTAATTCCTTGTAGTGCCAGCATAGTCTTTCTGAAATTTAAGGGGGGAAAAAACATATTTATGTAATTCGAAATGATCATCGGCATCAGAAGAGATTATATATTCATGGGAATTACATATCCGGTGTTTTAATTACTCCGTACTTTTAGCGACCAAATTAAACGTACATCGGAGATATAATCTCACAAATTAAGTGCGAGATATCATAAGATGTGGTACTATTTAAAACTCGTAAGAGGGTAATGTTCACCCTCTTATAAGTCAGCTTACGCGCATTTCGAATTAATTTTTACTGCCCCTCTTACAATTGTTTCACACGCTTACGTGTGGAGTGATATATATATGGCTCAAAGAGTTCTTAACAAGGAAAATCGAACCTAAAACATTAATATCATACTAAGATCGAGTAATTTCCAAGTCTCATGTCATTTAATTGGACATTAATGCCTTGGTGCTGTCATAACTACTATTTGTTTCATAAAGATCATATGAAAAGACCCCGTTGCCATCAATCCTCATTATGCGAAGCCAATTTGTTTTTGGACAGTTATATGTATTTCCATGATGGATGTGGGTAGCCTAGATGTGTACTGCACATTTGACAAATATTTTGAGATATAATTTTTTAGCCTACATTGAGCAGATTTTTAATAAGTCCACTTGGTTTTTTTTTTTTTAAATTATTGAACGGTTTGGATTATCAGTACGAAATCCGGAGTGGGCCCCGCATGTTCGTTGATTCCCAATTAGTGCTCTGGCTGTCGGCAGCCTTAGCATTTTCGATACTCCTGCCGCTAAAGTACTACTATCTTTTCCCATTTTGATTAGTACTCATGATATTAAAACTGAATTTTCTTTGAAAAGATAGTCTAGTTGTGGAGAAATTTTTGGGTGCCGGGTGAGTATATCCCATGTGATACCTGTTCGGCATATTCGGGCCGTTTAATACATTTTTGGACGGCTCAGATTGAAACTATCTCTCTCCTTTTTTTCTCTCCAAATAAAAGCCATCAAAAAATGCAATGGACAGTTCGGATGCACCAAGCTGGCATCACGTAGTACCCACCCGACACTGAAATTTTTTCCATAGATGTGTAGTAGGTTCATCTTTCATAAATATTCTGGTAGTACTACTTTCATGAACCGCTGAAGTACCATCTTTTCCCATTTTGATTAGTCATTGATATTAACATCTGAATTTTCTTTAAAAAAAATGTCACTTCAGGAGGGGAAAATAAGATCATTGTCATAGCACTCCCTCCATTCTATTTTAAATGTTCACTACAGTTCAATTTTGTTCACCCACCTTTAAAGGTGCACGAACATTGAACATGGTCCCCTTTTGATGGGTGGAACAGTTTCTCTTACAATATGAGATTTTAATTAACCCTGGTACCCAACCGAAACAGTTCACCGAGCAAGTACCACGTGATACCCACCCGACACTGAAATTTTTTCCATAGATGTGTAGTTTCCCCAGGTTCATCTTTCATCTGTATTTTCTTTGATAAAATGTCACTTCAGAAGGGGAAAATAAGATCATTTTCATACCACTCCCTCCGTTCCATTTTAAATGCTCACTACTGTTCAATTTTGTTCACCCACCTTTAAAGGTGCGCCAAGGTTCTGAATACCGTATCGGATAAGGTATCGATTTTCCTATTGGTACAGTCCGTACCGGTACCGGTCAAATACCGGATACCGTTTCAGATTTAGTGCTACTACCCTTATATATAGTTATCTATATTATATTATAAAACACAAGGGTGTTTGTCCTACGTGACACCTTTGTTCTATGTGGCACCCTTTGTCTTAGATGACACCCACCACGCATCAATCACCTATGTTAGAATCAGTCAAATTTCATAAATTGTAGTTCTCATCCTTTCCTAATTGATAATTGATTGTAATAGTATCTATCTAATAGTTCTCATCCTTTCCTAATCCTCTCCTAATTGGAAATATTCCTAAATAATATTCTCTCTCAACGGTTCAGATTTCTCCCTAACACAAATTTTATCTACCCATACAAACAAATCTAACGGTCCAGATTTCTATACCCTTCACATACAATCTAATTGAACTTTCGTAAATACTTTACATTTTCTGGAATAAATGGTTGAGTACTGGTTCTTTCAGTTTTGGTATTTAATTTTCCGAATTTCGTAATGATTTAATTTTCCCGTTGAGTACATAGATGGCCTTGAAAATATTAGGCAAGTACGAATAGGGCATTATTTGCTAATTACACACTAATGAACCGATTTAGTATTTGAGTCACTAGCTAGCAAGTGCCATTGGCACTGGTAATTTCAACCGGGATGCGTTGTGTCGTAGGCACGGGCAAGCACTAGTACATAATATTTCTAATACCATCCAATTTATATATCCCATAATATTATCTATAGTAAATCGAAAAACTCTCAATATATAAATTACCAAAAGTTGTGTTCCCAATTCCAACACACAGTCAACCACAGGTCCATAGGCCACTTTAAACGTGACATTTAGTAAAGGGTAATTTTGTCATTATGGGCTTTTAGGGCTCTCATTAACTTCTCTTCTTATCTTCAATTCCCATTCTTACTGTTTTCCGCCGACCTCTCTCTCTCTCTCTCTCTCTCTCTCTCTCTCATCTACCATGGTCGACTTTGGGTTTTCCTCTGTGGTTGATGATCGATTCCCCTCTCTCTCTCTCCAATCAATCTTCTTCTCCCACCGACAGTTTGTAAGTTGGTTTGTTGCCGGAGACGTAGAGAGTCGGCGATGATTTTTGAAGTTGATCTGTTAATGCCAAAAAATCCAATCGGTGCAATATTTCGGACGGAATCAACGGTACCTGCTTCTCGGCAGTAATTTCCCGAAATCGCCGGTATTCGCCAGTAACCACTGGTATTCTATTGAGACACGAACTGAATAAGGGGTTCAATGTACCGGATTATGTCTAAAACGGAACGTACCAGCCGGTACGAAATGGGATTAACAACCTTGAGGTGCGCGAACATTGAACATGGTCCCCTTTTGATTGGTGGAACAGTTCATCTCTTACAATATGAGATTTTAATTAACCCTGGTACCCACCCGGAACAGTTCACCGAGTGGGCACCACATGATACCCCCTCGTCACTGAAATTTTTTCCATACATGTGTAGTTTTCCCTGGTTCATCTTTCATAAATATTTTGGTAGTAATACTTTCAAGGGGGAATTGCACGACAGTGGCTACTGGGGCAAAAAAATTCCATCTCATGGATGGGTTTTAATGGAATTCATCTTGATATGAAAGGGAAGAAAATAATTTCTCATACATGGAAAGAGCAACATAAAAAGACAAATATGCCCCTCATCAAAAAAACCCTAAACCTCAAACCCACCCATCGTTCTCATTCAATTCCCCCAATTCCCATTCGTACGACTCTGAAGAGGACGACTGGAAGAGAACAACCAGAGGTAGGGTTTCTTCTGCTTCTTGTATCCTTCGACCTCATCTCCTTCACCTCTTCTTTCTCTCTCACTTCATCTATCTGTTTCATTGTATCTTAATCTTTCCATTCCACCATTGAAGAAGCAGCATCTACTCCTATGCGCTAGCGAGTTCGTGGTTACCCATCTGGTAAGGTTTTGGGTGATTCAAGTTTATTTGCAGCTTTCTTTTCTCTCATTTTGTCCATGTGTCTCTGTTTGTAAGCAATTTGATTTTTTTCATTGTATGAGCGAGTGACCTGGTTTTGGGTTAAGGCAGAAATTGTTAGGTTTTGGGTTAAGTTTTCTCCTTTCTATAGTGACGTAAAAACAACGCAAGCAAACCATTTCGAGGGCCTTCACTCTAGTATTTTTTCCATTGAGAATGTCCTAGCACCATAATTTGTTCTAACTGATGGAACAAATTAGAAACTTTCTAAGCCTAACAATGTGCAAGGCACAGTAGTATGACTGCAATAGAAAAAAACAATGTGTTGTCATCCATAATTCATTCCAACTCATGTAACATGTTTTTCCTGAAAATAAAATAGTTGATCTTTAAGTTACTTAATGTTACTCCTTGTAAGAACTTTTGTTGTTCTCTATGTAAGAATGTATGCCCCAGAAATGGAATTTTAGGGCATACATTATATGTAATGCCAGTTTCATTTTTTTATGACTTATTGCCTTGAAATGGAATTCTATGTTTTGGTTGATAGGAAATGGGTATTGGAAACTGTAGTATTGAAATCCATGTTTATTTTGTGCGCTTCGAACTTTGAGGAACATTGGTATTCTTTTTGGTGGAAGCGAGAAGATTAAAATGATTTAGACATTGCTTAGGTTATTTTTTCTTAGACATTGCTTAGCCTTTACACACGAGTAGTTCAAATCAGTGGGAAAAGGGGCAAAGAATGCCCAAGTGATGGAGTAGTTTTTAGGAAATTCATGTAAATATGGGAAGGAGAAAAGAATTTCCCAATATACAAATAATATTGATTTCTTGAGTGTTCAAGGTTATTTATAAATAATACTTGCGTTTGGGTTGGTCTAGGAAAAGAGAATGCCTTTACTGATTAAGACAAGTGGCGACGAGGAAATGCCACACTTGTCACTTGGGTGACGTCTCTACCAATGGGTCTTTTCACTCTAATCAAATTTTGACAATAGTCTTGCCATTTTGCTTGAGCCAATGAGAAGAAGGATTCCTTCCCATGCTTGTTATAGCATAAATTGGATTGGTCGAGGTAAAGCCCTTCTCAATTTGAATCATTTGATGACCATTGTACAGGTTCCATTGTGGCATCAGAAGGCTAGTCACAGAGCTGATGGAGTAATTCTATGGGACTACTATGTCATCTGCATTCAGGTGAGAACTAAATCTCATCATTTTTGTGTTGGCAGAACACTGAAAAAGGTTTTTTCCATTTACTTTCCTGCATGAATGTTGTTTCAACTTTCTAAACCTTGGAATTGCAATGCTTATACACAGAAAGAAAGAAAGCCACTATTCTCCTCTTGTGTGGGATTTAGACTCAAGTCTTCAATGTCCATCTCCTTTGGCCTCCTATGTATCAGAAACCATCCGGCCATCTTTTCAACTTTTTGCTGATTTTCAAAGGTAATGTCTACTGATCTTCCGTACAGAGTTTTTTTCTTGCCGAGTGTGTACCAGAGTTTGTGGACTCAGTAGTATGCCCAACAATACATATAATAACACCCAGGAGACAGTATCACTACAATTAGGCAGATGAAGCTTTATGTTTTAACAAACTTGTTACCTTAGGATTCTTGGAAAGCCTCGTATAGATTTGGCATCTTGTTTCATAGATGAAATCACAGCAGAAATAGTACTGGCTTCCCTTGTCTTTAGTTTGTCATTTAAAAAATGTAAACACCAACAAATAAAGGAAGGGAACAATCCGACTAGAACTAGCGATTTTTTGTGGGTACCTTGGGTGTGTCATTCTGTCAAAAAATAAAGCAAAACATGATTATACTTCGGAATCTGTAGGAAATGAAGTGTTGAACCTATCCTACTACTGTATCTAAAGAAGTCAAAGTCAAACTTTCACATAAGTAGTGTGAACAACAGAAAAGAATTGATTTGGTAATTTTAAACTAATGTCTGTCAGTTTAGGAGGGACCATTTGCCCCACATCCACCAAATTGTTTTTGGTTGGGTAATTTTCTAGTTGCTACAATTCTCTGAAAGCCAGTCTGATGATCAAGTTAGGCCATGCCGTATGGCTAAAAATTCAAATTCAAATTTTGGTTCTTTAGACAACCTAATACTTTTTATGTATCCTAGTGCATTTAGCATGGGAACTTCACTCATCTTATGGCACCTCTATTTTACAAAAGCTATAACTAGGAAGTGTACGCACATAATTACATAACTTGAATTGGTGGACTTGCTTGCTAGGCATATGCCCTACTAGACATATTAGGCATGGTATACTCCAGTTCTGGACCAACATTGGTATCTCATTCAAGAGGAGTCTGTGTTGAATACACCGCAGTGGCACTCTTCAAGTATCCACACTACAACAAATTATACTTTTGATAGCTTTGAGTTATGAGTGGTTTAGTGGAGATTCCTATATATGAATGGTCTACTATTATAATACCTAGCTATTATCCTTTTTCTTTGTTTTGTCATAAGTTCATCCACTTTCCATTTTTCTGCCAGCGTTCCCTTCTCCCTCCTTTGTACGCTGCAGCTGAAGAGGAACAGAATAGCAGGGGAGGGTTGTGCTTCTGCTTCTGCTATTGTTTCCCTTCGAGCTTTCTCCCTCACCCCTTCTTCCTCTTTCACTTCATCTCTCTAGCAACAGTACTATCTCCATCCCACCGAAGAAGAAGCAGTCTCTTCTCCCTGACCAAGGGACATCGTACGCATCTGGTATGTATATGTTTTGGGTGTTTCAAATTTTTTACAGTTTTCTTTCTTTTCTCTTCTCTCATTTCGTCCATGTATCTGTGTTTGTAAGCAATTTGGTTTTTTTGATTGTATGAGCGAGGATAGCATTGTATGAGAGAACCCCTAACCAACAGAACAACAGCCCATCCTAGAATGGTTAAACCCAATATTAAAATTGTGATATTAATAACCATAACTCAGCAATACAACTTTGTAGTGAGGCAATTTCGAAGGATCCCATATGAATATACAGCAGGATTAAGCGATGAATATATATTTCTGTATAGTTGGATTAAAAACCCATAAATGCATAGTCGGAGGATATGTAATTAACAGTAAGCTGTTGCCAAAGTGAATGATTGTTGGTCGAGTTGAGTGCTCAAGAAGCATGAGGCATGGAGAAAAAGAACCAACTCGAGATAAAGGGATTAGGGTTTTGGCGGGAATGGGCGATTGAGAATTGGGAATTGGATATGAGAGAGAACCCATTAAGTCTAGAAGGGGGCCAACTGCGTGTACTGTATCAACAACTCCGAATGGTCCCCCCGATACCCCATAGAAGATGAGGAATACAAGGGGCAATATTGAGACTTTCCCATTAGTTCCCCTAGGAGAAGAACGTATGCTATTAATACAAACATTTGATCCACCATTGTGAATCCCCATTGCAATGGAAAATTGTTATTATTTTTTCTTAAAATGTAAAAGTTGCTCTTTAAGTAACCCAATTCGTTCTATGAAATTTTGTTGCTCCCTAAGTAATAAAGTATGCCCTTGACTGTTAAGGGCAGTCTCCCATGTTTTTACTTACTGAATGGCTTTCCCTTTACCCTTGTGTGTTGGTGTGTATGAAATGTGGTTCTCCTTGAAGTAATGTAACTTGTTTTTTTTATGAAAATGCAAAAGTTGCTTTTTAAGTCACCCAATGTTACTCCTTCTATGAAATTTTGTTGCTCCTTGTGTAAGAAAGTATGCCCTTGACTGTTAATGGCAGTCTCCCTTGTTTTAACTCACTGAATGGCTGTCCCTTTACCCTTGTTTGTTGGTGTGTATGAAATGTGGTTCTCCTTCAAGTCATGTAACTTGTTTTTTTTTTTTTTTTTCTGAAAATGTAAAAGTTGCTCTTTAAGTCACCCAATATTACTCCTTCTATGAAATTTTGTTGCTCCCTGTGTAAGAAAGTATGCCCTTGAATGTTAAGGGCAGTCCTCCCATGTTTTTACTGACTGAATGGCTGTCCCTTTACCCTTGTGTGTTGGTGTTTACGAAATGTGGTTCTCCTTCAAGTCATGTAACTTGTTTTTATCTGAAAATGCAAAAGTTGGTCTTTAAGTCACCCAACGTTACTCCTTCTATGAATTTTTGTCGCTCCCTGGGTAATCATTTCATTGCACAAACAAATGCAAGGCAGTGGTGACTTAAAGACACAGACACAACTTAGGACACAGTCATAACTTCAGTTTCAGCACTTAAAACATGGACACAACTTCATGGTAGATACTTTAGATTTGTAGCAGTTACTTCATGGTAGATAATTTTGTTCTCTCCTGAAAAAATAATAGTTGCTCTTTAAGTCACCTAATGTTACTCTTTCTAAGAATTTTTGTTGCTCTTTATGTAACAAAGTGTGCCCTAGGCTGTTAAGGGCAGTGACCTACTATTTCTTAACTCACTGAATGGCTGTTGGATGTTCTTGATAAAATTGAAGAATGTGGCAAAAACACCCATAATCATCTAAAAAGGAATGTAGGCGGTAATTGATTCCTCTGAGAAGCTGAAAACAAATTTGTTTTACTCTCAGCCCAATATTGATTCGCTCAAAATTTGTTACTCCAAATTTGTTCCTGTGAATAAAATAGTTGCCCTAGACTGTTAAGGGTAGTTAATTCAATTTTAACTCACTGATTGGCTGTCCCTTCACAAGGGTGAGTTGGTCTATATGAAATGTGGTTATTCTTTCTTAAAGTCATGTAACATGTTTTTTCTTACGAATAATAGTTGCTCTTTAAGTCACCTAATGTTACTCCTTGTAAGACTTTTTGTTACTCTCTATGTAAGAATGTATGCCCTAGACTGTTAAGGGCAGTTAATTCAATTTTAATTCACTGATTGGCTGTTTCTTTACAAAGGTGTGTTGGTCTGCATGAAATGCGGTTCTTCTTAAAGTCATGTAACATGTTTTCTCTTGAGAATAAAATAGTTGCTCTTTAAGTCACATAATGTTACTCCTTGTAAGAACTTTTATTGCTCTTTATGCTCTTTATGTAAGAAAGTATGCCCTAGACTGTTAAGGGCTGTTACCCATGTTTTAACTCACTAAATGGCTGTCCCTTTACCGATGTGTGTTGGTCTGTATGAAATGTGGTGCACGTTCAAGTGATGTAAGTTGTTTTTTTCCTGACAATATGAAAGTTGCTCTTTCAATCACCTAATGTTACTCCTTCTATGAATTTTTGTTGCTCTCTATGTCACAAAGTATGCCCTAGACTGTTAAGGGCATAAGTGCTTTTAAGTCACCTAATGTTACTCCTTGTAAGAACGTTTGTTGCTCTCTATGTAAGAAAGTATGCCCTTGACTCTTAAGGGCAGTCACCAATGTTTTAACTTACTCAATGACTGTCCATTTACCCTTGTGTGGTGGTCTCTATTACATGTGGTTCTCCTTCAAGTGATGTAACTTGTTTTTTTTACTGACAATATAAAAGTTACTCTTTCAGTCACCAAATGTTACTCATTCAATAAACTTTTGTTGCTCTCTATGTCACAAAATATGCCCTAGACTGTTAAGGGCATAGGTGCTTTTAAATCACCTAATGTTACTCCTTGTAAGAACGTTTCTTGCTCTATATGTAAGAATGTATGCCCTTGACTGTTAAGGGCATAGGTGCTCTTTAAGTCACCTAATGTTACTCCTCGTAAGGATTTTTATTGCTCTCTATGTAAGAAAGTATGCCCTTGACTGTTAAGGGCAGTCACCAATGTTTTAACTCATTCAATGGTTGTCCCTTTACCCTTGTGTGGTGGTCTGTATTACATGTGGTTCTCCTTCAAGTCATGTAACTTGTTTGTTTTCTTGACAATATAAAAGTTGCTCTTTCAGTCACCTAATGTTACTCCTTCTATGAACTTTTGTTGCTCTCTATGTCACAAAGTATGCCCTAGACTGTTAAGGGCTCAGGTAACTTGGAAATATTTGTGTCTCTTCTTTGCTGACATGGTCAATGGCTCCGACACTTTGAGGTTCGACGTTATATAATGTATTCCTCAACTTTGTAAGTTGATCAGAAGGAGAAGCTCATCAAGTACAGTGACTTGTCAACAAGGAGCATATTCTGTTTTCAATGGCTAGTACAGTTCAGCCGTCAATACCTTCGAGCACAAGTGGTACGTACGAAGATTGGAAGCACTTAAGTTGTATTATAGGGTTTTGCAAGCTATGTGTACTGCGGAGGCCCAAATCCTGTGGAAGCTTGCCATGTGTGCCATCTTTACAGAAGAGGAAAATCCAACAGGTAATTACATAATCATATTTGGAAGACATAACTTATGTAAGCAAGAAGTTATGTTCACATCTTGTAAGGGTTATGTAAGCAATAAAGCTATGTCCATTAATTGCATAAGCGTTACAAATGGGACATATTCATCATCATAATTGGTTAACTAAACATTGCATTGTCAAGAAAAGAAAATGCATTCGTTGGTATGTAATTTGAAAATTCACCAATGTACAGATCAAAAAAATTGTACTAGTGCAAAAAAAAGCAGAGCCTTTTGTTACTAATACGTCTTGTTAACTAATTACCAGGTCAGAATGGAGATATGCGGTCACCGAAGAGATTGTGCACAGAGTACAGAAGTTTGTTGGTTGAGCGAAATCCCTTTACATCACCAGTGAAGGATTGTTTTTTGGTCTTGAATAACCTCAAATCAAAGCTCCCACCGCCTGCTTTGCAGTGTGCATTAGCCAAGGAATATAGTTGCAAATGCGAGACATTTATTTTGGAGGACTAAAGATGACATGAAGTGTTTTTTTAATGGCACGAGTGTTCATGTTGTGTGAAAAAAGTACCGATGAGCGATACTAAAGTTTGAATTTTTTTTTTTAATGGATTTTGCAGAGTAGGGATGCTTGTGCATTTTTTATGTGGGTGGATCGGCCAATGCGTGCTCGGTCAATAGAAGACATCCCTGGGTTGCTTAGAAAACCACCCAGCTTGAGGAGGAAGTCCGACTGTGCAAACAAAGAGAGAAGAAGGTGATGGCATATGGGGTGTGGTGTTTCTGGTCTTCTGGCTGTGGAACCTCTCCTCTGGTGATGCGAAATGCAAATGTGATCAAGCGTTGTAAGCAACTGAGTTTCAAAAAATAGTGATCTAGGTTATGCTAGGTTATTGAAGGTTAAGTTATTAGGTAATTTTTTGGTTGGCTACGGCAACCTAGGTAAGGTTTTGGTGGCTTTTTGGTTGGGGAATGTATTACAGGTGGTGTTGTAAGTAATTGTGTAACCCATGTAACAACCCATTTTGTGAAATTGAAGTAAATGAAGTCAGTTTATTTGGCTGCTAACCTGTTCTTATCATTTCTTCTTATCATTGATTGCAAGCAACTTACAAATTTAACAGCATAAGAATGGGACCAATGAAACGTTGAATGACAAATGAGTTTTGCCTTTCAAATTGGGTGCCAGTATGTGGAACAACTTTGAATGAGATGTGCATTTAGGAGCATTTGAAAAAAACCAGCTTTGACAGCATGCCATCGTTACTAATTAGATTTGCTAGCTTTGGCACAACAGATTTGCTAGCTTTTGCATCACAAAAACCAGATTTGCTAGCTTTAGGATCATAAAACCTTGACACATCTTTACACCATTCAATTAGCAGCAATTGCATGAAAAGAGCACAAAAATACAGCAAAAACAGATTACAAACAGCAATATAGATGCCAAATATAGTAGCCTTTGAAACCAATCTGCTATATACAGCAGAAGACAGATTAGAAAGCAGTTGGAACTTGCCTAATATTGCATAAGAAAGAAAAGCAATACACAAAACAATTCAAAGAAGCCACCTTTGCCATTCATAAACCATTACAATATGTCCATAACCAAAAGCCATTACTAGATTCATATACAAGTGGTCCATACAACAACCATCAGAAAGAGCACAAAAAACACAGTAGCCATATTAAGCTGGTCCATAACATCAACCATATCAAGCTCTCTTGGTTGAAGAACTGGTCCAAATATTACATAAAGAACTGGTCCAAACCTTACATTAACCATGACCCCATAATAACAAAAATAACTTCTCCAAAAGTAGATGTTTCCAACAAAAGAGCACAAAAAACACAGTAGCCATATCAAGGTCCCTTGGTTGAAGCTTTTGGCAATCCAGAATAGTTGATGAACTTCCTTTGATTGGCCCTTGTATTGACACCATGGGTTGGTTGTGGTGGTGCCCTTATATTGACACCGTGGGTTGCTTGTGGTGGTGCCCTTATATTGACACCATGGGTTGCTTGTGGTGGTGCCCTTATATTTACACCCTGGTTTGCTTGTGCTGCCCTCATATTGAATGGCCTATTGGTCCCCATTGCTGCTTCTGGTTGGCTGAAACTGGTCACCATGGTTGGTTGGCTGCCACTGGTCCCCATGGTTGGTTGGCTTGCATTTTGTTGTCGTCCATTGGCAATGGTCTGCTTCTTTGTAACCTGTATGCACTAAACAGCTTTTCACCACTCACCACATATATGTAAATAAGGTAGTGCAAAATCTGAACTTGGTCTTTCATGCATTTAACTTGCCAGCTAGGATTAGATCTAAGGGTCTCCACATACTTGTTTGACAACCATGTAGAAGTCACTTGTCTATTGTGAAAAATCCTTTTACAGTTGTGTGTACAAATGTAGGTCCTTACTTGAAAACTATCCACACCTTGCATCTTAGATGCAAGCAAAGACCATGGACATGGTTTTTTGCAGGCATCCCTAACCTTTTTATGCTCATGTACAGTCAACACAATTGCATGAATGGAGCATGTAAATGATCTAATACCCAGAACAGAACAGGCCTATTGCTATCATGCTCTTAAGGAATCATCATGCACAACCTGGGTCATGAACTTGACAGTTGACAGTTCGGACAGCAAGGGACACAATCAGACAACCATTTACAGAGAACAGGTGCAGTGAGAACAGTAAAGAACAGGTGCTGCAACCAGCAAAACACATCTCTAGCTGGTCTGCACAGTAACCAGCAGCTATACCAGCAGCATGCACAAAGCTCTATCAGCAGATAAACACAGAATGACTTGAAAAAATAGCCATATGAACATGGCAGATAGCAGCAGCTTCCTTTCAGAATAGTAGCAGTAAATATCAACCGAACTAGCTAGGGACATGCCCCCTAGGAAAGCTTTCACTCTCCAAGGGACATCCCCCCAAGGATACGCCAAATTGAGATAGATATTTTGTAATTACAAAAACTATACTAAATAACAGAAATGTATATGTCCCATGAATATGGACATCACAAGAGTATTATCCAAAAGCATACAAATGCCACCTGATTGCAAACTGCTGAACATGTCATTTGTCTCGTATACATTTGCACTAGATAGTTTCTTCATGAACTAGGGTGCAAAGACAAAGTTGTCCTCTTTAACCACTCTACTGCACCTATCTATTTGAAATAAGTGCTGCTCGAAGACAACATATCAAGTTCACAGTTTCCTTTCAAATAAATAAAGGTCACCGTTTAAAACAATTAAGTTTCATTGTCCAATGATTGCAGACACTTAATGGATGAATGCATCTCAATGATTTAGAAGTACGCAATATCACTTCCAATAAATGAGCACCAAGTTAAGTAACAACCAATCTATTACATGCACTCATGTGCGACAGTTAGGTACAAGTTTGTGTTCAAGCACATCAAGATTCATCTTATTTTCATCTCAAGACTCAAAGACAAGGGAACACTGCAAAGTACTCATATTCCTGAATATAATTCATAAACTCTTTGGATTTTGTGTATAGAAGGTATCATAGGCCATTTTCATGCACAATTATAAGAGTTTTATACATAGTTAAGCAATAACCAAGAATACTAAACCAACACCCAGTTCAATGGAGATAAAAGCCACTATATGCAAGTACTCTAGAAGGTTGAGTGAACCATTCAGTGAGTTAAAAATGGGAGACTGCCGTTAACAGTCAATGGCATACTTTCTTACACATGGAGCAACAAATTTCATAGGAGAAGTAACATTGGGTGACTTAAAGAGCAACTTTACATTTTTCAAAAAAACAAGTTATGACTTGAAGGACAACCACATTTCATACACACCAACACACAGGGTAAAGTGACAATCATTCAGGAGTTAAAACATGGAGACCGCCTTAATACCAAGGGCATACTTTCTTACACAGAGCACCAAAACTTCATTCAAGGAGTAACATTGGGTGAGTTAAAGAGCAACTTTACATTTTCAAAAAAATAAGTTACATGACTTGGAAGGAGAACCAAATTTCATACACACCAACACACAAGGGTAAAGGAACAGCCATTCAGTGAGTTAAAACGGGAGACTGCCCTTAACAGTCAAGGGCATATTTTCTTACACAGGGAGCAACAAAATTTCATAGGAGTAACATTGGGTGACTTAAAGAGCAACTTTAACATTTTCAGAAAAATACAAGTTACATGACTTGAAGGAGAACCACATTTCATACACACCAACACACAAGGGTATAGGGACAGCCATTCAGTAACATTGGAGATATTTTCTATGGCCTAGAGAAGATGAAGGCTCTTCAATTTTGTTGAGGGCTGGAACACAATCCAACTTCCTTGGAAATGGCAAGAATATTCAGAAGAAGAGGAATATTCATTCTCATCTAAAGAAAATAGTAGAACTTATTTAAGAAAACCATGTCATGGCTACAAAACTTTGAGCTAGGCATATTGGGAAAAATTTCTGATGATTATATACTGTTTAGCAATCCATGTGGGCCTCTGGGTAGCCAGGTCATACATGTCGATATGCAAATATGGGTTATGGTATTGATAAACTTTGCAGGTTACGGATTTCTAATAGTGGTCTGGATATGAAACATGGATTCAAGAAGGACCATCGTACATACCTTAGCATACCGGTACTCGATAATGGTTTCGATTCCTCTTTGGATAACTCCACAAATCCAACAAACATAACCTAGATCGTCTTTCAAGACAAAACTATGGTCACATTCATCTTCTCCTTCATGTTCCTCAGGCGAATCTTCAACATTATCCTGAGAGAGTATAAAATTGAAATGAATACAGAAATGTGAAAAGAAAGCAAAACTTGATCATTGTCAATAAGATGTGAAGCTGATATGCATAATTCCAAAGTGAGGGATGATTTCTGTTAACCAAACTATCAGGCAAAGCAACCCTTAAAAACATTTATTTAGCATCAACAGATCTCAAAGGAACAAATATCAGGCAAAGCAACCCTTATAAGCAATGACAAAGGAACAAATATGGATTCAGTGGAAACGGAACTTACATTACCATATCAGACAACACAGGTTATATACATAGTTTTCCTTGTCAACCTCTCATAGCTATGCTTTCTACATATCTTACAAGATTCAACTACAAACAAACAAGCCTCTAAAGTAGAGCTTCAATATCTACAACAAAAGTACAGGTCTTATAATTACAGCCTATCCACAAAAAAGAGTCCACGTCAACCCTTTAATCTTCGCATCCTGAAAGGTGGAGAAAAATACATAAGCTTACGCTCGTATGAGTGACCAATACATAATTTACATGCTTTCCATGGAAATGATAAAAACATTTCATAGAGATTTCAAACATAGAAGCATAGCCTTTATAAAGCACATTCCCCATAGTTGGTGTATCTACCAGGCTTCCCCGGTAGTAGATAAGCTTCGACATCTTAGCATTACCCCTAGCGTATAAGTGTCACATAGTAGGAATATCTTTCTAGATAGGAAAACATAGCCACCTTTCATTTATTTCCATGGAATTCAATTTGTTGTACAAAATATGTAGAACAAGCTTTGAATTGAAAAACTTGCATAAAACCATATAATTTAGGTATTGAGTCACTCACCTCGATTCACGTGTCACACGAACCTCCTAGACAATTAGGCAATAAAAACATGATTAGAAGATGCTAAATAAGCCTATCTTTAATGAACATAAAGTCTTAGAGTGAAAGATATGAAGTTAGATAACCAATCTCAAGAATATTTTCAGATTCTGCAATTTCATCAACTTCAACTTAAAATCTAACTTTGCACAAAAATAACTAAGTTAAGAACTCCACATACTTTTTAAGGTGTATGAATCTAGTTTCAAAATCAGAAAACGGTTCGCAATTTCATTGCTCGAGCTAAAAATTATGGCCGTTTCCCCAACATGCGTTGGTGCAGACTGCACAGTTCCGAAAATGAGTGATGCTAGGTTAAGAATTTCTATAGAGCTCAATACTTCGAACTTGATCCTGAAATTTTTACTGTAGATAGAAGACTCATAGAGGAACTCTCAGTAAAATTCCCAAAAATTTCAAAACTTTCGAACTATCTCAATAAAATTCCCCAAAATCAGACAAACATGAATTTTCCAATTCTGCAGAATTCTAAACCAAGTAATTTCTGTTCTAAACTACTTTAACTGCACAAAGTCCAAACATTCAGTAGGGCTTTCATGAGTTCTTCAACTCCCTAACAAAACCCAACTCCCAATTCCAACTAAACTTGAAATCAATCTACTAGAGCAGCAAGGAATTTGAATTTCACACTAAGAACTTGGAATTCATGGCTAATTGAATTTCGGTAAGCAAAGCTAGGATTTTTCCCTTCTAGGTTTTTCCTTTCTTCTTTCTCCTCTTCCTCTTCCTCTTCGGTTCTCTCTCTCTCTTTCTCTCTCTCTCTCTCTCAGATGAATGAAGCGGTGGAATTCTCATGAGGAATACACGTACGTCTTTTCCTTTTTCTTTTTTCTCTACTTAGGAAAACTATCAAGTGTGTAAGTAACCATGTGCTATTTGTATTCCAACCAAACTTAGCAATTAAGATTGTCTATAACCACAGTTAATAAATGCACCACAAATATCCATATATTAAGCATGATTAGAATGAGGGTTATTACACAGTCACACTATCAGTTATAGTTGCACAGTGTATAATTAAGGTGCTAAGCCATACCAGCCAACACATGAACAATTCCAATAACATTGTGACTACCACAGGATGTATCTGTAAATACGAATATTAGAAATAGAGCAAACCACCAAACAGACATATACAATCATACAAATACCATGACTCAAACACATTCAGCACTTTCGTAAGATGTCAGCTAGTAGGTAGTTGCGCGGACAAAACATGAACTGTACGAATAGCCTCTTTCGCAAACCAGGACCCACATTACCCTGTAAGGCAAGTACACGTGTATGTTAACATGAAGACAAATGTTGACAATTTTCTATATGTTTTATCTATTATCTTTTTGTTTTCAAACTATGTTGAAGAGGTTTGTACATCTACTCATCAAAGTTTAGGAAGATGGAGATGAATTTCTGGAACAACATGTGGTGGGGTAGTGTTTACCTCTAACTCCTTTGACCTCATCATCCCACCGTTCCATTGCTCCATAAACTTGAAGGTATGAAGGCCGCAATCGTGTCTGCATCCATAAAAGTGTTTCATTCATAAACAAAGTAGTATGCACCATGAAATGGTTTAATCTGTCAGCTTCCCGTCGGTGTTCCCCCCTTCTTTCCTGGGGCAGGAACAGGAGTGGATTTAGCGTGGGAATCACTAGCTATATAATGCTACAATTCCATAGCTAGGTTCCTGCACCAATGGAGAGAACTCAACCTGCAACTATTTTCATGAACCAGAATCTTTGTTGCATGTTTTGTAAACTCCCGTTTCATGCAGTTCCGATAATCGACTAACCCATGAGTCAACAGAATTTATCTACTCCTAATCCCTCATCCTTGTAGTGTTTCTATTGCAAACATGTTTGCTACTAGACGAGGAAGAAAACGGACTTCAGGACGTCAAATTTTAGAGAAAAGTTGTGAGGAATCAATGTCACAAGGTGTTGCAGAGGCTTCCAATGTGAAGCCCAGAAACCCTATCTTTGATACTAAACTACTCCTCTTTTCCAGATTTCCCATACTATTCTAGCACAACAACTAAACGACTTCTTCTTCTTGCATCTTTTGAAAGCTATCCAGCGGGGGCAAGGAGATCACATCTTTCTAACAGACGGTGTAAAAAAGCAAAGAATTTATTCGCTCACCAAGAAAGAAATAATCTCAATATCAAAGTGTCATAAGACAGATTGTTCCTTCCAGCCTTGTTGAGATCGTTCCCTCACTACCGATCAGTCACTTGTTTGATGTTAGCTGCAGTTACAAGACTTCTCTAAAAAACGACTATCCGGAATTAGAATGCATATTTGGATTGAGAGAGCAGCATCCCATGAGCAGTATGCTCAACTGAGATACCAAGGAAAAAGATCCCAGCTCCTTGATCCAAGGTCCCATGATTAGCAGTTAACATGAAGGATGTAATCGAACATGCTTTCCAGTCAATGCGACTTTATATCCAAGTTGACCATAACCAAAATACATAGCCACATTCTCTGAAAGTGAAGAGAGACAAGTTTCTTGGTCAAAACACACCTGTGCATACCAACGCCACTAACTTGGAATAATAAGATTAAGCTCATGCTGAAGACAAGTTTCCAATCAACAGACAATGTCTTCGCATCTCGGCATGGATTTGGCATTCCCAACACCATTTATTATTCTTTTCTAGAGGCACACCCTCCCATTCCTTATAAACAGAGAGAAAAGTCAAAAGGTCACCATTGGGATGGCAATATTGCACCTTATAGTGAACAAATTTAAGCTTATCTTCCTCATTACCCACTCTGCAAAATATGCTACTGGCATTTGGCATAATCGCAGGCAGAACAAGACCCTCTTTACCGAAACGGTGCTCGAAGCATTGACGAATTAATTTTCCCAATTAAGGTTCAATGCTCAATCTAACCAATTTCATCCCGTCCTTTGTTAAATTAAAAATATCATTCTTCAATAAAACAGCTCCTAACGGGATAAGATTTCTAATAGGCATGTCAATAGCTATTGCATTAGGAAGCATCAATAAAAGCTAAACTCTATACATCAGTTGTGCCCAAAGCAACAATCCTCAAAACTGCCACACCAAGATGAACCCAAATGATCTATTGGGTTCCTGATGAGGTGGCATCAATTGAAAATCACATTCGGAATAAAGTCTATAACACCTTCTCAGTTAAAGCAAGGGTAGGGCATACTTTCTTACATAGAGAGCAACAAAAGTTCATAGAAGGAGTAACATTAGCTGACTTAAAGAGCAACTTTTATATTGTCAGGAAAAAAACAAGTTAATCACTTGAAGGAGAATCACATTTCATACAGACTAACACAAAAAGGTAAAGGGACAGCCATTCAGTGACTTAAAACATGGCCAACTGCCCTTAACAGTGTAAGGCATACTTTGTCACATAGAGAGCAACAAAAGCTCATAGAAGGAGTAACATTAGGTGACTGAAAGAGCAACTTTTATATTGTTAGGAAAAAAAATAGTTACATCACTAAAAGGAGAACCACATTTCATATAGACCAACACACAAGGGTAAAGGGATAGTCATTCAGTGAGTTAAAACATGGGCTGCCCTTAACAGTCTAGGGCATACTTTGTCACATAGAGAGCAACAAAAGTTCATAGAAGGAGTAACATTAGCTAACTGAAAAAGCAACTTTTATATTGTCAGGAAAAAAAATAGTTACATCACTTGAAAGAGAACCATATTTCATACAGACCAACACACAAGGGTAAAGGGATAGCCATTCAGTGAGTTAAAACATAGGCGATTGCCCTTAGCAGTCTAGGGCATACTTTGTCACATAGAGAGCAACAAAAGTTTATAGAAAGAGTAACATTAGGTGACTCAAAGAGCAACTATAATATTTTAAGGAAAAAAACAAGTTACACACAAGGGTAAAGGGACAGTCATGCAGTGAGTTAAGACATGGGCGACTGCCCTTAACAGTCTAGGGCATACTTTGTCACATAGAGAGCAACAAAAGTTCATAAAAGGTACCAAAAACAAACTTCAGAAGAAGAGAACTGAATAGATTTGTAGTTGCAAAGGTACCAAAAACAAACTTCAGTATCACGATAAGGTTAACTTCAGCTCAACTAATTAAAATGCATGGCAAGACTAGGAAATGATCTGAAGTAAACGTAATGGCATTGCTTGCAAATGTTTGATAGCAATCAGTAGTTGTCCAAAACAAGCCAACATAAACATATTCCAAAACATTGAATCAAATTTAAAATAGCCGTTGGGATAGTGTTTTAAGTTGTAGCTACAAATGCAATAGCAGTACTATGGAGTAAGCTCTAGAAGTCATGGTGTTTCTCTATAAGAAGTTCAGTTACTTAAGTTGTGACCTTTGAGAGAATCTTATATTTTTCTAACCATGCAAAAAAAGGCCATTCAGACAATTCAACAAACATGTAGAGTGCTACATAAAAAGTGAGATTAGAACATAGAGCTCATCTAATATCAAGGACCAAAAGGGGCAAATGGAACTGTTGTGTAGCTACACCTAAAGTTGAACGAAACTGTCCACGAATGGGGGAAGGCTATATAAAACAAGAACATGACCAAACTAGTCATTCGGAATAAACTAGACCAAACCTGATCAACTTTACAGATAATTTTTTTACAACACTAGGAACCAAGCCGAAATCAAACAAATAACAGAACAACAGCCAGAAAAATTGCTAGGGAATTGTTTATTTCATCGCAGATTCACCAACCATAAGTGCCCCACAAAAAGTTTGACAATATCCATAAGTACTAGTCGATACAACCCACAATACTGAAATTGTGCAGATGAATGCTCAGATGATTGCCATGAACAAATACGTATCTATTTCAAACTCAGAACTTCAATCTCAAAAACCAGAACTGAGTTGGGCTTAATACCCCATGCTCAGAATATGAAATTTTGTGGGCACCTTCAGTGGAACCAAGTCACGATCGTGCCGATAATGATATTAATGCTTCACCATCCTCATGATATATAGCATTACTGCGTAAACCAAACCCAACCTCTGCTAAATTAAATGGAGAGAGAGAGACAGAGAGAGATAGGGGAACCTGGTGGGAGTGGGCGTTGGAGCAAGGAGCGGAGGCGGGTGTGTCAGCGCGGGGTATTCCGGACTAGACGAGCAGATCTTCAGACGGAGGAGAGCACAGACGAGATGGAGGACGAGCAAACCCTAGGCAGGAGGAGATGGCGTCCTTCTTCTTCTGGAGCACTGTGTTGATTTGAAATGGTGTGGGGATGGGGCTTCAGTTGACGAGTGGGAAGGAGGGGAAATTGGGAGACGAACGACGACGTATGGAATGGAGGGGTAATTTTGTCCATATATGTTTTGGTTTCCATGTATGGGGAATTATATTTCTCCTTCCCATCACTTAGGAATTCCCAAAAACTAGTCCATGAAGTGGGCAATATTTGCCCCTCCTTCCACTGATTGGTAATTCCATCTTTTGCCATTTTGATTAGTCATTGATATTAACATCTGAATTTTCTTTGAAAAAAATGTCACTTCAGGAGGGGAAAATAAGATCATTTTCTTACCACTCCTTCCGTTCCATTTTAAATGCTCACTACTGTTTAATTTTGTTCACCCACCTTTAAAGGTTCGCGAACATTGAACATGGTCCCCTTTTGATGGGTGGAACAGTTCATCTCTTACAATATGAGATTTTAATTAATCCTGGTAGTGTCACAATAGTGTACGAGGCCCGAAATCTAGAGCCCGAAGAATTGTACGATTTTAGCCAACCGAACTTGATTATGGCAAGCCTCCCCCTTCCAAATCTCAGATTTTTTCCTCATAAAGGCACGGTACTCATTGCTTTCCATAGTGTCACAATAGCGTACGATGGCCTCGAATCTAGAGTCCGAACCATTGTATGATTTTCGCCCACCAGACTTGATTATGGCCAGCCTCCTCCTGTCCAAAATTACGAAAACTACTATTACTAATCAATAATTAAAAAAATCGCACTACTATTTACGGAAATGCAACTATCCATCCTTGTCGCCTTACCGGAACGAACCATGTATTAATAATCACACCAATATAATAATATCCCCTTCTACCATATCCCCTAACACCCCTTCAAAACTTGTTCTGCCTACAAATGGGTCATAAGGGTTTGAAATTATCACTGCTCAGAATATTTAAATTGAGAATTGGGGTGATTGGAATATCGAAATGTGTTATTAACATGAATCTGCTATTTGACCATTGGTTAAACATCATTTCCTTCAAGTATTTCCAAGACTTACTCATTTGTCTGCTTCCAAATCTTCTCCATTTACTAGGAATAGCATGGATGTCAACGGAATCCGAACATTCAAGAACGTTGACCATAAATTCTAAATTCTGCATAGAGAGAACTACCGAATTTTCCATAAGGACAGTTACAGCCATTATTATTTGTAGACTCTCAATGAAAAGCTTGGTTTATAATCTTCTAGTTGAACGGATGAAATGCAAGGAATTGAAGAGAGGAGAAAATTTTTCACAACGTCGCTTTACACTTAATTGTCAACTTTTCTCTTCACATTTCTACAAAAAAATTATTCAATAATGCAAGTGGACCCCCATTAAACAGCGTCACCCTCAAATCTAAATCTTGGCTCCGCCATTGACTGTATGTCAACTCCTTAATTGTTCATGCTTTTAAGCATGGCATTACTCAATTGTAAAACGTACATACTTCCTGTGATCTAAAAACGCATAGTCAGAATGATTATATACAGATGAAAAAGTTGCCAGTTTTGTTTAGGAAAACAAATAAAATAAAGTCTACTGAAAAGTTTCTTAACCCCTAATGTATTTTCTTTATACCCTTTCACTCCTCTTCTACGGGTTTGAAATCACTTTTTAGAATGATGTCCCACAGGATGGGTCTGCTATTGGGGTAGTAATTAAACATGATTTTCCTTTGTCTGTTTACTTCATGTGCAGAAGTCTTGTCAAGCTTTCTCATTTCTCTTTTTCCCATTTACTGGGATAAATTTAGTTGATTCCTTCATAATCATCTAGCACGATGGATGTGACTTTACTCAAAAAAATAACACAAAAAAAGAAAATAGGATTTGAATCGAATCAAACCATTCAAGAAGGTTGAGCATGAATTACGAGAACCCCACACGGACAGTGGCAGATGGTAGACTATTCTTAGTCTTCTATGGCATGCAGTAGCATTTGAAGTTGAGATCTCCAACTATAAAAGCACATCCTAGCCATAAGCTTAGGCACCCAAGATTGGTAATAACAGTAGGTTACAAATCATGGGTTCATCATTGTATCTCCGTATGTTAGTGATGTTGTGTTGTTTTTTTCACGCCCCAAAATCGAGAACATAACCGGCCATGAACTATGAAGCAATCATGGAACGCGAAGCCTAATTAAAAATATTTTAACCACTCGAACTACTAAAGAAAGACTGGATATTTTATTACAATAAATGTGCGACTCCAAACCAATATTTTTCTTAAGCAAATGACACAATATCTCATATTTTCCAATCTCCAAACTCCACAATGAACTGCCAATTAATAAAAGTGCAGAAGCGGTTTGACACGATAAAAGAAATAAAAATGCAAACGCCCTAGAGGTCCAAACATAAGGTCCCGACTACACCGCAGAGTCCACTACAATGCCCCATGCACTAACCTAAAAAAATGGTGGAATAAATCCGTCAGCTGACGAGTTCAGTGAGTAGTTAAGCATTCTAAGGGTAATAATACAAAATGACATATGTATAAATGAACAATAACGAGGGCTCCAAAGAAGTGGTCTCAAATAAAAAAGATCAAGAATTCAACGAATAATACCAACAAACTAATGAAGTCAAGGGCTCAACAAATAGTATCGAAAGATGAATGACTGAATAACGAATTATCACAACAATCGAACAATGATAACAACCATTTTGTACCAACAATCTGATGAACAATATCAGAACGAGGAACAACAATAATGAGGTAGTCCAAACCAAAGTGGGAACCATAATTACCAATTATCAACTGCCTAATATTTTCTCAGTACTTAGCCTATTGGATCCAACACCGTACTTAGAGTCACCACAGGATAGCGCCTGAGATCTTTTCCCTAAGCCGATCCAGAATAGGGTCACAGGGTATTTCACAAGTCTTTTCCCTATCCGTTGAGAACTAGAGTCACAGGGTATTTCACAAGTTTTTTCCCTAGCGGCCAAAATCACCACAATATCTCACGGGTCTTTTACTTGAACTTTAATAAACTAGTGCTTGCCCGTGCCTACGGCACTACGCATCCCTATTGGAATTGTCCGTGCCTATGGCACTTGCTAGCTAGTGGCTCAAAATACTAAATCGTCATCGCTGAAATGAAGACAGGGTTTGACAACGGCCAACAAAAACACACAGAGAGAGAGAGAGAGAGTTACGAAGAAATTGTCATTGCTGAAATCGAGAGACATGTTCCACACACCAAATTAATTTTATATTAATTTCATTCTCACTTCATCTGTAATTTTGAACACACATCAAAAAAATGAGAGTCAAATAAATGGTGTTACAACTGGTAGAAACTTGTTAAATAAAAAACTAACTATTTTTTCACTTTTCAAAAAATCTGCCAGTATAGTCCATAGTCTCCGTATCAATATTTTGATGGAAATATGTTTTGAAGAAAAGAGCATAAAAGTAAAAAAATTTATATACTGTATGTATTGAACGCAACGAAAAATCTATTTTAGATGCAAGCCCAATATCTATATCCCATGTGATGGAAAATGTGTTTTTCATGCAAGCTTAAGTTAAAGCTTATGTGGCTACGGTAATGTGTGTTTTTTCATGCAAGCTTAAACTACGGCAATTGTCTATCCCTTTAAAAAATAAATCTATCCTTTTAACTGAAACTTAAAGTTTGAAATATCCAATCCAAAAAATAAATCTTATACTCGTGCAATATGGCTGTTGGAAGAATTTTTCGATTAACTCCAACTCCCAATTATAACCCAGCACTACGTTTTGACCGAAAAGAGAAGAGAATTAACCATGGGTAGAAGACAAAGAACTGATAGCCATACCTGTGGAGAGAGAACCGGAGAAAATGCGAGGGTCAAGGAGACATGAAAGAAAACTGGAAAGAAAACGTTTAGGGAGAGAGAAAAAAAAACCAAAAAAAAATAAACACCAAAGACTATATTACTAAAAAATCGGCAATAAAAAATTATTGCAAAAAATCAAGTTTCCCATAAAAATCTGTCACCCAAAAATTTGTCATTATCTCCCAATAAAATTAGTCGGTTTATTGTACGTATTTAAATGCAAAAGTACTTTCCAAAAATCAATACATTAAACCTTTCCAAAAATCCACCATCACCTATTAATCAATTGACATATATTGTGTTGATTTTACAAATCCGTTGAAATTACCCTTTCTATTGAGAGACGATTCCAATATAAGCCCCAGGATTTTAAGCCCCAAGATTGCACGCTATTTACAAAAACATGCCATTAGTTTGTATGTGAAGGGTAGAGAAATCTGGACCATTGGATTTGTTTATATGGGTTAGATAAAATTTGTGTCAGGGAAAAATCTGAACCATTGAGAGAGAATCTCAAAGACCCTTTTGTTTTATTAGATAGATGTATTTAAACGCAAAAGTACTTTCCAAAAATCAATACGTTAAATCTTTCCAAAAATCCACCCTCGCCTATTAATCAACTGACATATATTGTGTTGATTTTACAAATCTGTTGAAATTACTCTTTCTGTTGGGAGACGTTTCCAATATAAGCCCCAGGATTTTAAGCCCCAGGATTGCACGCTATTTACAAAACATGCCATTAGTTTGTATGTGAAGGGTAGAGAAACCTGGACCATTGGATTTGTTTATATGGGTAGATAAATTAGAACCGTTGAGACAGAATATTCTTTAAGAATATTCTCAAAGACCCTTCTGTTTTATTAGATAGACTAGTGTTTGCCCGTGTCTACGACACTACGCACCGGTTCAACCACATTGAAAAATAAAGCACTTAATTTTTTAATCATATTTTTGATGTGTGAACAGTGAACGTGTGTACCAGCGTGTGTGAACGTGTGTACATGTCCGTGGTAGGTGCCACCTAGGACAAATGGTGCCACGTAGGACAACCCTTCTATTTTATTAGATAGATATAAACATAGTCCATGGTACCAAACACAAATAGAACAATGGCGAGCTGGAGGCACCTGCACGAGGATTATTCCTCGTGTCGTTGCAGAGTCACAATAATATTATGGATACACTACAAGAAAAAACACCATTCCCGACTAAAGGTTTAGTCGGCAATTGTAGACATTTTAGTCGGCAAAAGCCTTTCCCGACTAAAAATTTTGGTCGGCACATTAGTCGGTGGAAGAAAGTCGGCAAAGGTTGTTGCCGACTAAATTTTAGTAGGGAAATGTCTATTCTATTTGCCGACTAAATATTTAGTCGGGGTATGTGTCTCCTATTTGCCGACTAAATGTTTAGTCGGGGAATGCATGTACATTTAGTCGGGGAATGCGTGTACAACGTGCCGACTACGTATTTGTTCGGGAAATGTGTGCACCATTTGCCGACTAAATATTTAGTCGGGAAATGTGTGTACAATTCAACAAATGAATTCCCTATTGGCGACCAAAAGTTAGTCGGGGAATGTACCTATTGTCCGTACCAATTGTTTAAAATCCCATAATTTTCTACAAAATTTTTCTCCATTCATTTCCTGTAAATTTTTTTTCCCTCCATTTTCATTACATCCACAAAATTGCAACATAATGTATTTAATAAAAAATAAAATTCCAAGAAATAAATCCAAACTTCCATAAATACTTAAATAACAACTTGTATCCAAATTCTTAAAACGCAAAATAACGACACATCCAACCACGAGGGGGAAATAAAAAAAAAATTCCAAGCTCAATAAAAAAATGTATCAAAACCCCTAGACTACAAAATACTAAAAAGTTCAACCTCAACAAATGGATAACCTAAAAACACCCAAGTACGTCCACAACCAAAATCCAACTTTGATCTTCATAGTCAATAACCAAAGGTAGAACTGCGGGACACTCCATTAAGCGTTGATCTGTAAAAAAAAAAAAAAACAGAAAAGAAATGAACAATCCAGCATTAGTATTTATGAACTAGTGTATCCAATTGCTCAAAGCATAAACATAGGTAGATACTAACTAATTACAAGCCAAAACGAAAAATTATCTTGACATTTTGCGCCTCTTAATGCATAAAAAGCTACAGTAATTGAGTCCACTATATCAAGATGAAAGAATGGAGACCGTACAAAAAAATCAAGTAATAAGTCTTTACTCTAGAAATTCTCTGAAAGAAACTCCTGCATTAAGGCAAACAAAAAACAAAATATGACAGCCTTCTAAACAGAGCATTCAATTTCCCATGTTCACTTTGTTTGTATTTGAAAATTTTCATAATTCATTCTCTCCACATGGAACAGAATGTGCAACATGGCCCAACTCAATGTGGGAACAGAAAGATCGTGTAATTCAAGACAACTAGAGGAGCCCGTAGATGAAAACACAATAGGAAAGATTCGAAAATATAGGCTTAGTTATGGTCAGTGTTCCCAACATTGAAAGAGATCATTTAATCCGAATTTCCATCACCTTTACCTACCCAAACAGAGGAAGTGTATCCAGGGATGGCCAGCAAGGTTCCTCTTAGAAGCATTCTCTCATAATTATTTACATGAAAATCCTTGATCCCCATGCATATCAACATACTCTCCCCCCAGCCACCCAGCCACCCAAACGAATTTCTTTTGACGAAAACCACCCGTCATGGTGGTAAACTCACTACTAGAAAATTTCCGATAGGTGACGAAAGAAGTAGTGACGAAATTTACTGTTTTACTATAGATGACGAAACAGCAAAATTTTCCTCACCAAAAGTGACTATAGTTGACGAAAAATTTATTTTTTGTCACCAAAAGTGACTTTCGGAGACAAACTATAGGTGACGAAATTTACTATTTCAATCGTCACCTATAGGTTGTCTCTAAAAGTCACTTTTGGTGACGAAAAATTTGTTTTTCGTCACCTATAGTAACTTTTGATGACGAAAATTTTGTTGTTTCGTCAGCGATAGTAAAATAGTAAATTTCGTCACCACCTTTTTCGTCACCTATCGGAAATTTTCTAGTAGTGACTAATAGGAGATGAGTGAACTTATCATTCAATTACAGCTGTTACAGGACCTTTTAATCTAGCTTGGGAACTATTACTCTAGGTAAACTTGATCAACAGTGACTGGTTCTGTCAACTTTCTTAAGTCAAAAGACAAAAGCCCAAAGATCCTCTAAAGTTATGAATTATCTATTTGAATTGCTCATCAGGATGTGAAAGTCATGCTAAACAACAATTCAGTACCCATAGTCTTGTAGAATAGATGAAAAACAGGAATAATCCGAGCGGGTGGCATTTGGTGGTGTCTGGGTGGTCGGTCTCTTGTCAATACTAGATAATCTGAGCTTTTATTGTTACCAGTCAAATATATTTAAAAAAAAAAAAAAACTAGAACTGAGGGTCTACTGTGGGTATGGGGGTTGCACACTTATGTTGTCACGACCTGGATTTTCAACATAAATTAAATAATACGTTTTAATAAAGGAATCTCGCTTGCCGTCATATTCCCAAAATAGTATCCCACCTGTTTAAAGTACAGACAAATCCCCAATTCAAAAGAATATACAACCATGGCACCGCGGCTCAAATTAGCTTAAGTATAGTTACAAACTTCCTTGTCAAAAGATATTCATGAATGATTAGTTACAAAACTATCTTGATCAAAAGCTAAACTATTACAAGATGAAAAAGTAACTAAAAGTGATAAGCTTCCAAAAAGTCACCCACACGCATTGCATGATGCTACTGTCCGACATTAGAACCTGAAAAGAAGGATTTTGTTGAGTTACAATAGCCCAGTAGAAAAATCTTTGCCAATGTTATATGCAAACATGTTGATTAGTGCAAAGGAAGGAAAGATAAGGAAACATAGCTCGATACTTAATGACTGATTGACTTGCAATATAAATCTCTATCCCAATTACGTACATAAGTCACATGACTCGACGACCTCGACCATCCCAACTCGGCTCACTAACCCAAACTCCCACCATCGGTATTTCCACCCTTTGCGTTACCGTACGTCACTACGAGGATTACCATGTTACCACCCCTTGCGTCACAGTGATCCCTCTATGACCCCGGGTTACCGTATTACCACCCCTTGCGTTACGAAACCCTACAAAGTCTCCGTATTACCACCCCTTGCGCTACGGGACTCTCTAAGCCAACATCCGACCCCAAGGACTAGATTCTCAAGCAACATGCAGGCTAAGACTGTCCCTAGTCCCCGTTCCTATACAAGTCGTCAATTGATGTGCCAAAAACATTACAGACATGCCACGGTGCTCACATTATAACTTGGATGCATAAATAAGGAAACAAGTGCCATGGTCATTTAGTTTTACACTTTTCTTTTTTGTTATAAAGAGAGCCAAAGGAGTGGGGACGAATAACGAATCATTGGAACGCGAGCAATCAAGTTTAGGGATGGTTTAACAATGTTTAGAGTGTGTTAAAAGTGATTGAGGCTCAAAACATGGAAGAAGAAACATTTCTGAAAATTTTCGGGTAGTACATGTACTAGTACAAACCGAGGTACATGTACTAGCTGAACAGAACGAAAATCTCTTCGGCAGTACATGTACCAATACAAACCGAGGTACATGTACTAGCTGGATTTTACAGGACGATTTTTAGATTTTCGAAAGGCATTGATCCAACAACAAACAACGAACTAAGGCACGATCTAAGCATACAATCAACTTATAAACACATAACAAGAGCACGAAATCCCTACCTCGATTCAAAGAACGAAACCCGAGAAGTTAGAACGAGCCCTAGCTCCCAACTCTTGAAATCGACCGAGATCTTCCTCCCGAGCCTCACCCAACGCGATACGAGCTCGGGGTTGCATAGAGGAGGTGAAATGAGGGTGGGTTCTTGAGAACTTTGAGGTGTTTTGGAGGGTTTTTAGGAGAGAACAAAAGAGTGAGAGAGAGATACGGTAGAGAGGAGAGGGAGCCGAGAGTTTGGATTGGGGAAAAATGATCCCATACACACAATCACTCCTATATATACCCCTATATCTTTAAACTACACATTTACTCCCTTAAACTCCTATTCTTTCACTTTGGTCTCCAAATCAATTATTCACTAGTTGATCCATAATTTCTCAATTAGACATTTAATAAGTATTTCAAGAATTTAAAATTATTCGGGTCTCTACATATGTCATGCCCTTACCCTCATCATATCCTGTGGGCACGACTCACGAGTCCCTGGCAAAATACAGAAACAAGGCAATCAACTCAAACTAACTCTGGCCATCTACTGGCACTGTGGTGTGGCACAGCACAATAGATGAAAAACAAGAATAAATAGTAACCTAAAACAACAACAAAAGCTACATTAGGGTATAAAAATCCCAGTACTTCATCAGCACTCCCTGGCCAGTAAACATTTCATCTCTTGGTGGAAGGAAGGCCTCTCCAATGATCACTACAACAAAAAACACATTCGGTGACATGTTAAAATGTCACCAAAAGTCCAAATTTTGTCACCTATTATCTTCAGTGACACAAGAAGATGTGTCATTGTATCCATGACACTGAAAGTCAACGGTGACAAAATTGTGTAGTTGTCACGGAATGTTGTCAACAGTGACAAAAATTTGGTGTCACAGAAGACAGATTTTCTGTGACACAATTGTCACCGAAAGTAACAGTGACAACAATAAGGTGTCACGAAAAAGAGATTTTCTACGACAAAAGTGATTATGTCACGGAAAGTAACGATGACAGCACCATGTTGTCACAGAAGAGAGATTTTTCTGTGACAAAGGTTGTCACCAAAAACACCTACCATGACAACCAATTGTGTGTCACCAATAACCTATCGTAGGGGTAGATACACAACCGTGACAATCTCTTTTGTCACCGAAAATAGGACCGTAGTAGCAAATATTGTTTTCACTTGCTTACAAAGTTTCAGATTTTTTTGTATCTTATGATTCAACTTAGCAAAACTTAAATTGCGAAGAAGTAAAATATCATTCAAATCAAATATCCAATAAGTCAATATTCATCATCCAACTTTACAATCCTTCAAAACATTCATCCTACGACAATAACCACTTCACACTTAACAACATTACCGAAACTATCCAATGACAAAAAGAACTCAGAACAAGTGTTCCATTTAACTACCAAAAAGTCTTCTACTCCATCTTGGTAAACAACCAAAAAGCAACTCCATCTCCTTACCTGTACAAAATTGCAAAAAGAAAAAAATAGCAATTATATAACATGTCAAGCCTACGAAAGGTTCTGAAAAAGAAAGCGATTTTGCTCCAAGTTGTTATATAACAAATTATGGCATGACTCATGAGTGACTAAGCAAGCTATCTAACCCAGATTTTGATGTCATTCTACATAATATTGATGATATGCAACCTACGTGGTAGCAAAACTTTGCCAGAATCGAAGTGTCGGTGTCGGAAACGTGTAAGACATGGACACTCTCCGAACACACTTCAGACACGTGTCTGACACATGAACAACATTAGTTCAAACTTTATCACACTTTTAAAACTATTAGAAGATTCAGATGAAGTAACAAAATTGGAAAGTAGAAGCATATCATCATTTTTGTATGCAAAGCAAAAGAAGTTTTTGGAAAATACTGAACTTGGATCTCTCAAAGCAAAAAGTTTTTGGAAAGTATTGAACTTGGATATCTCAAAGCAAAAGAAGTTTATGTTCATCACATAGCAATCTGATCAGATTCTGAATTTCCAACCGATACTGTTATTATGGGTAACGAAAAGGGATAAAGGTGATGCTCGGGAACTTTTCTCATCCCCCTTCTATTCCTTCATATCCAAAATGTTCAACCTATTCCAGCTATAATAAAACACATGAACAAAAGAAAGAAAGCTAAAGCCATTAAACTGGTCATACTACAGAAAGAGTTCCCCAACCATGTTATATGGGCAAAATAAGATGGACTTTATTGCAGACCATTTACATATATAGCTAAAACTTCCAATATATGCATCCTGTGAAATCACTGTTTCCAGATGACTTGGTGTATTTTTGTGGTAAAGTGAGATGACTGTTCTAGCTAGTTTTTAGCCTAAAAGAGTACTAGAAGTCTTTGCTATGCACGAATGGATATTTTCCTTCCGAACCACAGGAGTGTAATTACTGTATGGACTATGGACCGCGACATGTCTATGTAACACCAAAGAGCCATACACATGCTTCATTGGGAGAAGGAATAATGCAAGATTATCTTATTCCTGATCATTCTAGCAATATCATTACCAGCAATAAATTAATTAAGAACAAAAACAAATCTTGATCGATGTCCAGCTATATGTGTAGCTGAAATGCGTTAAAAAAATGGAACTCAAAACTTCACTTTTAGAGCTTTCCCTGCTGGTGTGTACTCCCGCTCCGGCTCTGGTTCCAGCTCAGGCTCCTCTTGAGGACAACTCTGATTTAACACAAATGAAACGACTCGCTAAGAACAAGCCAGATGTAGTTTGAACAGATGCAAAACTCAAGTTCCCATTAACTTCAAAATACAAACTAACAAGCATAGTATTTGCTCTTAAAAAAAAAAAACAAGCATAGTATTTTGGAGGCGCCAGATATAGACCCAAACCAAGAACAAACAAAAAAATGGAAGTCGCTGATCCCAAGATTGTTACATGGTCTTGGACTCTTTGATATTTGCAAAATACCCTTTTCATGTCAGGCATTGGACACTTCAATAAGGATACGATCATATGTGTCCAACATGTCTAGCTGAAAATACGAAAATTATGTCCAACTAATCAAAGATTACATGATAAGTGATATGATTGGGAATGTGAGGACAAGATACTTAAGATTTCTGACAAAAATGAGGATTAGATGAGGATCTTACTTTTGGATTTATGAGGATCTTACTTTCTTTTACACATAAAATTAAGATAGACTTCACAACATTTGGAAAGCCAATCGACATAAGAAAGGTAACTGCCAATACTTCATTCAATGTTTCACCAAGTTGTGGAGCATATGCTTCCCTGTAAGAAACAGCTTTCCTTTGGCGCTTCCTTCTACCTAGAGCAGCTTCCTCCTCAGTCTGATGTTTCTCCCACCTACATGACTAGAGAATAAAAAATTAAACAACATAAGAGGAAAAGAATCCAAATTGACTTCACAAGGAATTCACGTTTCCCTTCTTACAAAGAGTGTTTAAGCCACGGGTTATATACTAATACATTTCATTCAAAATCAGATGAGTGCTTACTTTTACATATTAAGCCAGGGGTTATATACAAACCAAGATGCAGATAACTCCACGCAAAGAAAAAGAGAGAGAGATAGAAAGACACACGCATAGAAATGAATAAGGGACAAAAGGAAAAAACAAAACAATCCAATGAACACGACTAATCGAAGAGAAGAATCCAAGCTTGGAAACAAATAAGTGAAATAACCACAGAATAACATAGGTTAAAGAATCGTCAAGGTAAAGATGATTTCTCTCACCTGCACTTGATCCATATTTCAAGCCCTATACATAACAGTTTCAGCACATTGCAGCAATAAAAACTCGATTTCCAGCCATTAGAATACCATATTCTAACTGGTGGGGTGGAAACAAAGAAACATATGTACACAAAGAAACAAGTTTTCATCTTTTTCAGGCTAATCTTTTACCTAACCTGGGGTTCTTAGAGGATCCCCAAAATTGAATCATGTTGCTTTTCTTCCTGCCCTACAAGGGATCTCAAGTGAGAGATTAAGACAAATCACTCTAAAAACGCATGAGATTTGATTCATTAAAGAATCCAAAGGTGAGCAATGGGTATCGATTTCGAAAATCAATACTTCACTTTCTCTAGATATTAGTTATCATACTCATATAGGATCAAAAAAAAAAAAGAACGAATCAGAATCTGAGGGTCTCAAAAATCATTCCGAAAAGGACAGAACAGAAATCACATATAGGAGAATCAATGGGTGAGCCGTAAACATCGTAGCTTGGAAACCCTTGCCAAACCTCTCTAATCCAAACCTGCTAAATCAAAAACCCTACGGGAACAATTTGCGTCAATTAGTATGCACATGAATGTATAAAACCAGCAAAGACAAATTGAAAATATAAAACCCTAATTTAGAATCTAAGGCGGAGGTCCCGATGGGGCATTGGGGAAACTCGCAGAATGGAGAGAAAGAGAGAGTGAAATACCCAAATCCTTCATTGAATTCCAATCCACCTGCATTCCCGAACAACAAATACAAATACAAAAACCAAATTTTTATCACCCAAACACCGAATACACTATCGATCTTACAACCAAAGAAAGAAATACTAAATGGAATTCGAAACGGAAAAAAATTGCAAAAGAATAAATCCAAAAGCCTTAATTTCGTAACTAATACAAAAGCCAGCAATCCTAGAAAGCAGGGTTTGTCGAAAAGATGAGCCAACAATAAATGCTTTGAATCTCCCTACACATAGTTACAAATGAATAGCTACGACAATATACAAGTGATGAATTATCGACGATTATAAGACAAAAAACTAAAAATTGAAAAGGAAAAAAGAAAAGAAAGGGCAAATGAGACAGGAATTCTTCAAAGACTTGTACTTCAGCTACGACCTTAAAATATGTTTTCAGTTCACTGAAGGCAGATTTTACAACTTTATGAGGGTTTACAATATTACTTTTGCGCAGGATATGCTGCAGTTAAGGGCAATAATGCAGAACTATACATGCTCAGAGCAAACTAAGTAGTCAAATTCTCAGGGGAATCCAGATTGAATGAAACTCCTTTTTCAGATTTCCCCTGTGCTAAAAAGTAGGCTACCATATACATGGATATCGTAACTTTAAATTTCCAAGAATAACATTCCAGTGATTCAGGCTGATATAGTACAAGATACCTAGCAGATAATCACACTACTTTAACATGGCGAAGAACAAAGCAGAAGTGCTAAGGAAATTCCCAGATGAGTTTTACGCACCCAAATTTTGATGCAAAAAAACCCCCCAAAGTTCTAGGGTTCAACAAGTTGATGGGCCAGAAATTCAAGGGGGGAGATGAAGTTGGGTGGTATCAATTAACAACAAGGGAGGAAAGCTCTTGCGAGGTGGTGGACGGAGGAGGAGAAGTCTGCGTTTGGTGTAAGGATGAAAAGAGAAAAAAAGCCCACGAAGAGACAAAGACACAGTGATCGAGAGAGAGAACGACGGGGTGAGATACTGAGAGGGACAGAAAAATACCTGGGCTGACCGGAGCGACGGCCGCCGGTTTGACGTCGGGGTCACCGTCGCTGCTGATGGAAATCTTCAGCGGGAGCATGGCTGCGGGTGTGGAGATCGAGAGGCAGAGTGTAAGTGGAGACTGGAGAGAGGCAGTGTGAAAAGAGTAAAGCTAGGGCTGGGTTTTGGTGACAAGCAAAACGACGTCGTTTTGCTTGTAAAAATTTTTATTTTTACTTTTTATCAGCGCACCTAAAGGAGTTGGAACCCGGGAGCCCGAAAATTTGGATCTTTCGGTGACAACTTTATATTTGTCACCGAAAATTGTCTTCAGTGACAAATATTTTGTCACCAAATGTCTTCATTATTTATCCTGGTCACCCAAAGGTTTTTGGTGACAAGCAGTAAAATTGTTTGTTACCGTTGAGTACATTCCGTGTCAACACCAATTTTTTGTCACGAAAGGGTGCCAAAGGGTGTCACCATTGGTGTTTTTTGTAGTAGTGGATCGATACAGATTTTTATAAAAAAAAATTGATTGGCGAATATAGACAAATTAATTGGCGATCAGTTTCTAGCTTCTATTCACCAAATTTCTGCATGTACAGTCAATTTCCAGTATGCACCACTTAGTTTACCCATTTAGACACAAATTTTCAGCATTCTAACACCATTTCCTGCATCTAATCAGCAGATTCAGCACCTAAACCACCAGTTTCAGCATTCTAACACAGTTTCAGTAACCCAAAAACCCGTTTCCAGCACCGGGTTAATATTTCCAGCATTAGGATTGAATTTTCAGCACAGTTTCAGCACACAAAAGCTATTTCCAGCACCCAATAACATGAAGGGTGTAGTTGCAGCAATAAAATTCCTGCAAGAACTCAACTTATGGCAACCTAGTTATCAAATTCAAGTCTGTAACATTCAATTCTTTTGCTTCTAATCACAAATAACAGTTCCAATAAAGGAAAACAATAAAGAGTAGCCCTAATTGAATCTTGAACCCAATTGATTCTCAAAACCCCCAAATAACTCAATTCGTGATCATAATAGATTATTTGAATAATACCCATAAGAATACAAGCATGAGATACTTAACAAAACTAAAAGTTCCAATTCCCCCCGCAACCAACCTAGTTTTCCTTCTAGTTTTTGGTTACAAGTAACAACACAGTAGACTATCATCAAGCAGATGAGGCAACTGACTATTGAATTGGATTTCTCTACATCATGAATGTCGAAATGGCACATGAGAGGCCCAACTAGGCCTTCAAAATCAGATGTTTTGTTTCCATCTTACTGTCCCTTTTGTTCATTGTTATGGAATTTTAGCAGGAACCTGCACTCCTAACATCGTTCTATGCTCACCATGTAGCTTTCATGGTGTGTATTCATGTCAACAAAAATGAAGAAACGTTTGTTGCTTTAGCATGATACAGTCCTTTCATGTCAATTAAAAAAGATTAATTTTCATAGTTTGCCAAGGCATTATGCAGTCCTTTCCATGTAACTGTGGAAGAAAGGCACACTTCAACATAGATATTTAAACTTAGCTTTGGAGCTGTTTGATTGTCACGACCCAAAACCTACCTTGGAAGTCATGACCGGCCAAGCAGGTGTTAAGCCGCCGAAGGCCTACTCAAAAACTAGTTTAGGGATTTCTCGCACAACATTGTCATTATAAACCATACAAGCAGAGTAAGCGGAAGCGTAGAATAAATAAGATAATCCCAGAGCTTCTAAGTGTACAAGTATAATAAATACAAACCAATAGATACCACTTGATTCTTCACGGTTATTCTAACACTTCAATCGGCCCACAACTTGCTATCTACCTTAACCTGGAAAGATTGGAAAAGGTTTTCATAAGACGAAGCTCGGGTGAGAAACGTATACCAAAATTACAAGTTTGACCATGAAAATACCCCACATTATAAAATAGTTCAAAGCAACAATCCAAATATTTCATTGTACATCTAGTACATGCATTTTAGCCCGTAAGCTCATTTCTTTGGTTCAAGAGATGGACCTTTTCATTTCATTTCTCTTTCAACTTTTGAGCGATAATATCATTCAACGGTATTTTTGCCAGTCGGTTGGGGAGCGACCCCATTGAAGAGTGGTAAGATATCATTACCCGGTGATGCCTGGCTGCATCTCCTACCTTATTACTTCACGCCACTAGTATCTTTACCTGTCCCCTAATGCTCGGGACACCGTTCGAATGAATCATATTATCACGAGCATGTACTAGCAACCAGTAAAATTTGAGTTTTCCAAACATATTGCCATGGTCTAATTTAACTAAAGCTCAAAAGATTTATAAACCAGCCATCGCATGCATTAACATCAATTAAACCAAGCAGGAAGCTAGTTCAAATTCCATATTTTCCAGCAAAAACAAGCGATGGCATTTCTTTCCAAAAATTCAGAAAAATACATGTAACTAAGGCATGCGCAACTCACCTTTAAAAAGTAGCGTTAGCTTTAACACGCGATCACTTCACCCACAGTACTTGCACCTAAACACATAATTATCGTGAGAATTACCCACAAAAATTACCTTTAATACTAACTTAGTAGAAGATAGAGTAATATCATTTTTATGACTTAGTTTTGGGTATCAATCTTGCGACCCATCTTAGGATACAGCTCACAATTTAGGGACTATTTTTCCATGTTTTGAACTCGGGGTCTTACTGCCGTAACTAGGAGGCCCGAGTGAAATTGTGTCTTCTTCAATTGAGCAGGAATTTCAATAGGATTTATGGAAGGCCCCAAATTTGTTTCAGGAATTCTTTTTATATTTCCGGCATCGGTGGCCAACAAAGATTCAATAATCGATTTAGACAGCCAGATTCCTAATAAACCATCCTCTTACGATTACTTTTAAACTAAAACAGAGTTGCGGCGGCGAGTCCTGAGTCGGAACTCTTTGCCGGAAGTAGTAGTTTTACTCTTTAATCAAGTTCTTCGGCACATCGGGTGTGGTAAAGTTCTTGCGCGAGGTGCTCTGTGCGTAAGTGTGTGGTTGCATGGGATTTGCCCCGACTCGACTTCCTCCAATATACGTATTCTAATACACGTTTGTAAGTAAATTAGTGAGTGATTAAGAGATTACCAAAAGAGGCAGTAGGATTTCCCCTGTGAATTTGGTCGGACGGCAAGCGGTGAATTCGGATAGAGGGAGTGAAGGCAGGAGTCTCTCTCCCCTTTACTAATCTCTTTTTAGTTTGCTTTTCTCTTCTAATTTGATAATTATCCGCGCGTGTGTGTATATATATATATATACATATGTCGGTGGAATAAAGAAAGAAGCGGTGGAAGGAATTCCACCTGTAACTCCAAAGCATTACTCCATGACACGTAGTGTGGTGTGTCGGTTCTGCGCGATTTCGGTCCGTACGCGTTCGGATTTCAGTCTCCGAAAAATCCTAAAAATTCAACATAGACTAATAATAATTTAGGGGTCCATATATGTGGCGGTGTCGAATTTTTAAGGTAAAATCCCAACGTTGCATAACTCATACAATGTGTCGGGTTCCTATGCAAACCACGTGACTAAACTTCTTCTTCTTTTTTTTTTTTTTTTTTAAAGAAAAGTCAGGATTTTACATTGATAGGCAAAGTAGTGCTGAAAGCCAGAACTATTTCAATACAAGCTGTTCAGACTTGGGAATTCCAAGGTAGATGTTTAATTAACCAAAGTGAAATCACCTTTCATTAAATATCATCACTCCGTGACTAATGAGAGAGATATCCCGCAACATAGCCCCACAACCATTTAGAAAGCATGGATGAACAATGTTTCTACTTGTATCCATACACTGTAAGAAGACTTTTGGTGCAAAGGCAAGTGTCCTTTTTCTTTTAGGGCAAACAATGTCACTTGCCTTAAGATCAAAAAGTCCGCTAGCACAGTGTAGTGATATGTTGTGGGCACCCCCTCTCGCTAATGTGTTACTTGGTGTGGATGCCGTTACTTCCCCTAGATGAAAATCAAGGTCACATAATATTGTTGATTCGGGTGCTGCACCGCTGACTAGTGACCTTATAGCTGTGTTTTCCTGTACCTCCATGACCCACTTTCCATCCTTCTCTACTGTTACTAAGACAAGCAGCACTGTGTTTTTTTGATAATTCAGAAAAGAAGCAATATGAAAGGGTTAATAGATTTAAGTTCGAGAAATATATGATTTGGGGAAGTTTATGTTGTTATATATGTAAATTGAAATGAATATATCCTGTCAGAGTTGTACGTATTGAAATATTATTCCACTCAGTTAGAAGCTAGCGACTGTAGTATTGAATTGGAGAGGGTTACCGATCAATACAAATATACAGTATATGCATATCTAGAAATTTTTTAGTGAGTTATTGGAAATAGAGATTATTTCTCAATGAATGTAAAACTATTTGCTGTACAGCTGCTGTTATTTCCAAGGCAAATACAGCTTGTATGTGCACTGAACAGCAATCCATGTCTATCAAAAGGACTGTTAAGCACTTAAGCTGTAAAAGCTGTTGAAATGCCACTGTAGAGTTGGCAGCAGGTGCTGGTATATGTTGCAACTGATCATTTCGTTTAACGTTCGTGAGGAATAATGTGAGGGGGAAATAGTTTTGCGGCCAATAAGTGTTTAACTTGAAGCAATTAAGAAGGATTTGAATCTGAAAAGTACTAATATACATTAGCAACACTCTTCCCCTCATCCAGATTACAGGTTAACCAAACTTAATCATTCAGATGGCAAATTGGGGAAGCATGACCCAGCTTTCCTATTTCAAAAAAAAAAAAAACCTTGATATTAAGAATAAAAAAAATTCCATGTGAAACCCAAATTTGGGGCAATGTGGGACGTTTTTCACCATAAAACAGTCACATGTAAAACCCATATTATGAGAGAAATTAACCAAATCCGTAGATAATCAGTATATTCAACACATGCAAAACAAAGACTGAGCTTGGATTGTACCTGTTGAGGAGAAGCAAAGCGACCTCAGCCTTGAATAACGAAGACTGAGCTCCGATTTCTGTTGTCGTTTGAAGAGAGAACACGGCTACAGAACACAGCGACGATGGGAACTAGGTCTCGATCACGGTCTGGATCTGGGGCAATAGGAGGACGGCGTTGGGGAGAGAGAGAGACCTGTGTTGGGCGTTGGAGAGGGAGAGAGAGAGAGAGAGAGAGATAGCTATGTTCAGCGTTGGGGACGAAGTGATGAAGACAAGGGTAGAGAGACACCTGTGTTGAGATTAAACGATGTCGTTTTTGGGATAGAGAATGCCGCCAACAATTTTCGCGGAAATTTCAATTGTCCCGCAAAAAATTTATAATTTTCCGACTAATAAACCTAATTTAGTCGGCAATTTTCCAGTCTGAGAATTTGGGGAAAAATATTTAGTGAGCTCTAATTGCGCTACCATTGCATATAAACTCTATACTTTTTAACCGTGAATTTTTTTATAATGCTTGATCTGAACCGTTAGGATTTCACGTCTTATTGATTATAGAATTGTCGCCAGAATTGAAAATCATTCAGTATCAACAACCACATGATCGGAATAGTTTTACTGCTTCCAGAAGCATTAAAGACTAATAGCACACCACATGAGCCACAATTGAGATCTTTTTGCAAGATCAAAACCATCTGTCTTTAATTTATTATGGATTAGATCATTCTTACTGAGTTATAATTGAGAACGCTTTTGATTAGACAACTTATCGAATGAAATATACTATTTTCCTAATGAGTCTATGTCTCCATAAAGGAATTTTCTAAACCTGATCAAACCGCAAATTTACGATAATGAATAATTTAACAACTGCAACAAAATCAACGGTCTCGATCATCATGGTTGTCTCGCGATCATGTAGCTACTTGAACAACAAATGCAACATAAGACTTAGTTGACTATCAATTAGATCAAAAGTATAAATTGTAAAGGTAACTGTCGAGTCATTTTTTATAATGCTCGATTTGAACCATTAGAATTTTACGTCTTACTAATTATAGCGCTGTCACCAAAATTATAGATCACTTGATATAGGCGACTTCGTGATCGAAATACATTTTATGCATTCAAAGACGTTTAAGTGTAATATTGCACTAACCGAACCCCACATGAGGTCCTTTTTGGCAATCAAAACCATCTATCATTGACGTAATACGAATTAAATTATTCATCCTACAAAATGAAGTTAACCGCGTATGAATAAACTCTTGATTGGACAACAAAAAGTTTTTAATTGATGAATTTATGTGTCGATAAAGGGATTTCCTTAACCCAATTAAGCCAAAAATTTACGAGAATCTTAGAATTAAGAAGAAAAGAAATTGGAACAGTTTCGATTAGAAAGGTTGCATTGTAATCAACGCACTTGGATTCCAAATATTCCTTTCTTGAAATTTTTTGAAAAGGAGAAGAAAAAAAAAAAGGACACTTACTGATTTTTTAAATTAATATTCGCCGACTAAACATATATTTAGTCGTCTAATGTAATTAATTTCCGACAAAAATAATTTTGTCGGCCAAATGTATTTTATTTATTGATTTTTTAAATTGGTTAAAAATTAATGTTCACCGACTAAACCTATATTTAGTCGTGTAATATAATTAATTACCGACCAAAAAATTTGTCGGGAAAATGTATTTTATTTATTGATTTTTTAAATTGGTTAAAAATTAATATTCGCCGACTAAACCTATATTTTAGTCGGCAAAAAGTTATTATTAGCGACTAAAAATAAGTTTAGTCGGGAACTATTCGCACTCCTACCGACTAATTTATATTTAGTCGGTAATTTCTCAATATTTGCCGACCAAAGTTTTTTTAGTCGGGATTTATGAAATTTGTTGTAGTAACAAATTGACGATAGTAAAAGTAAGGGCAATCGGTCAATCACAAATATTCTCAATTAACCTTGTATGCCAAACATGCTTGACGAATTCCTAGTCCTAAAATAATGGGTTGCCCCAAGCGTAGAGCTGAAATCGACGTAACACAATATCCGGTAAGACCGAAGTCGAATCCATAGAGAGCGATGTATGCTGACTAAAAACTCGGGTTTTACTAATTTAACGGGCTCTTAGGTAGTCACCCCTTTTCAGTTGATTGAGATTAACTAAACATACGAAATAATTGAACTTTTCAGATAATTAAAAGAAGGTACAGTCGTAGGGTTCATAGCACTCGTAACCAATCCGGATTAACCTACTCCATTCAGTGTTCTTAAAAACGTTTAACTTTATATTGAAAAAGATACCCCACAAGATGCGAGACCCTATGGTCGCCGTTTACCCATACTCAACGAAGAATGGGTTTTGGACCCCCATTCTCTATTCACATGCGCTCCAACAATGCCTGGGTTCGTTTACGGGAAGTATTTTTCCAATCTAAAATTGTTTTTCCATTGTTTGAAAATAGGAGCAGTGTCCGAATTGGCCACAGTATGCTAATTACCCCGCGACCCTACCTATACGATTACTCACTAGTCATTGAGAAAGAAACGCAAAAAACCCTTATTTGAATCATGTTTCTATAACTTAGAATGGAAAACAAACGAAAGATATCAACCAAACAAATTCCAACGAGCAACTTTTATAAAAAAAACAAAAATCTAGCGTTTGGTAACATTTTTGTTTTCAGTTTTTGGTTTATGTTTTTACTTTTTTCAAAACTAAAACAGAAAACATGTTTGGTAAACCTGTTTTGTTTTTTCATTTTTCAAAAACGTTTCCAAAGTTTTTAAAAATTGTGGAAACATCTGTAAGGTGTTTTCCCCTGTTTTTGAATCTAAAACCGGCAGCTCAATTTTCTCGGACGCGCGTCAAATCTCGATGGCTCTTCAACCTCTTGCACAACTTTTGATCCACTTCCTCACAAAATACTCCTGGGACCTACCAACCTTAACACCTTTTGCAGTCCTTCTCCATTATTTATTCATTTTTATTTATCATCACTATTCACTACCTTTTTCCAGGGTGCCGGGTGGGTACTCCATGGTGCTTGCTTGGAGCATACGTGTTGCTAAAAGTGTTTTGGACAGTCTGAATTTTAAAAAAAAATCTAGGAAAGAGTTTAACTTTTTCACCTGTCCGAAGTACCAATGACTAAGTTGAAAATCAGAACCGTCCAAAATACTTTTTGACAGCTTAGATGTGCCGAGCAGGCACTACTGTGGGATATATACGCTCGACACTAAAAAATTTCTCATTTTCTATTGACACCACGTGAACTCTCTGTCCTTACACGACCATCTCTCTCTCCTCTCTCGTGCAGGGGTATATGATCGAAGTGAATTATAGGGGAAAAAATTTCTACAATCATGTACAGTCGCGAAAACACTTCACTCGGACTCTGGCACTTTACGTTGTTTTCAATTTCTAATGTTTACAAAAATTATATTACCAAACATGTTTCTCGTTTTTGTTTTTATAAAAACATAAATCTGATTCTATTTCTAATTTTTTTTAAACAAAAAACTGGAAACTGGAAAGGTTACCAAACGCCCCCATAAGTTACTGGAATGCAACTACAATTGAATCAAACTCTAAAACTTCAACTGAAAAAACTCTGAAAGAAAAAGAATGTAAGTAAAAAAAAAAACTGCTACTAATTAATCGAACTTCTCTGTTTCGTCATGGAAAAGAATGCAGCCTCCTTTGTGATTCGCGTCCTTTTCTTTTTCACGGCAGCAGCAGCAGCTCCCGTTCTTTCTTTTTCTCCTGTAAAAAAGTGCTTCCGTCCAAAAATATTCTCCTTCAGCAAAAGCCGTCGCCTCCTTTTTTATATCTTTCCGTAGCCGACTTTAATTTTTTTCTCCAGCCTTTTAGTTCTCCCCCAGGAAGTCTAACTCTCCATTCCATTAAAAACCAGCCCACTACCAAACATATATAACTTGGGCCATGACTCCCACGTGCACAACTTGCATTAGGCCATGCGCAAGTTTATTTCTCCTTTTTGGGACTCATCCAATTGTTTTTTGTTGAACCCAATATTATGAAGAGCCAGTCCAGCCGAGTACTTTAAATTTAATCCGTTTTAACGCATTAAGCTTCCAAACACCTACAATACAAAAATCAAACATTAAAATATCATGTAATAAAAAAATCGACTTAATAATGATAAATTAGGGGGCGCGTATATGAACATTTACGCGCCTATCAGAGTACGTCAATTGTCAATAATTATGAGAGCAATGAACAAGATTAATTATCATTGGATCACAACAAATAACGAATTGTCAAAAATAGATTGGCTCAAGAGATTTTCAAGAAAGGGATCACATGTTTAACCACTCACCAGGATCGAAACGATGGGGCACAAAATGCAAAGCTTGCGTTCTCTGCTAATCTGAATAAAAGAATACCAATACTAATAATTAATTTGATGAACCCATAAACCTTAACATGGTTGGCACCAAAATCCTACCCCATTACCACGCACAAATTAACCAACCTCCTGCTTCTATGAACCCAAATCCAAATAATACATATTTTATTGAGTATACATAGACACACATGCACATCTATACTAAAGATCAAGTAATAAGAAAATCCATGTACCAAAGGAGAAGTGCTCTGACCCCAGTCTACAGCCGCAGCTCTCTCTCGCTCTCAGTATCTTCAGTAATGAAAAAAGAAATAATAAACCTACTTCTCAAATATTTCCTCATTCCAATAAACTGCCCACGTTCAAACTTAAAACTTATCTAGTCTAATTACACAATAGACCCAACATTATTCTTCCATGTTAACTAATCACTTGCGGGGAACCATTCGCAGTTTAACCAAACTTAGGATTTTAAGCGATACGTGTAACTGATGCCAAAAATAAGCAGCCCAAGATATCTTTTTTTTAGCAAGAAATTTGAAAAAGAAAAATGAAAGATTTAATTATTTACGACAAAAAGTATAATAATAATTATTATTTTTTCACTGAAAAATTGCGATGTCACAGTATTAATCTTAACATATTGACCAACTCTTACTCTTCCATGCAGCCACTGTGCCATGACAATGAGAGCTCAGCCTTGCTGCAGTTGAAGCACAACTTTGTCCTTGATAAGTTTGCCTCTAGCTGTCGACCTTTCCGCTTATCCAAAGGTTGAATCATGGAAGCTCGACGGAAGTACAAACGATTGCTGTTCGTGGGATGGAGTGGAGTGTGACCACCACACCGGTCGTGTCATTGGCCTAGACCTCAGTAGCCTATTAATTTGTTTTTGTTTTTGTTTTTTTTTTCTGATCGGCAAAGATGAAATTTTATTAAAATGAGGAAAAAGGAAAGGGAATCCAATAAAAAGTTGGATACACACCACAAAAGCAAAAGCCCGAAACACCTGAGGATCTACAGGGTCCACAATAATAAGAATAATAAAGCCCGACCATACCCAAAATGAACAACGAAAAGCCCGTACACCCAAACCCTGTCCAACCTGGGCCGGCCCACCCAAACCAGTCCTCAAACCCTAACCACTACAGCCAATTGGTTTTTGTTATGCCCTTTTTGTTTTTTGTTATAATTATACTATTGTTATACCCTTTAATGGATGACCTATTCCTATGACTGGTTTGACCGGTCATATTTGGTCAAATCTTGCATATGTGGCGTCATCTCAACCGTCTGATCGGAGGATACCGTGTCCCCCAGACATGTGGGGGATACCGAAGGTGTTACGTTCTCGGATAACTAATTTATGAGGGGCCCGGACATGGTAAGTATTATATGTAAAATGAAAATTCCTTAAAAATTATAGATTTTTTCAAATTGGGAGTGGCAAAGGCCCCCAATAGACAAACGGTAAGGGATGATGTTATGGTGTCCCCGGTCATTTTGGGTACACCGTAATTTTTGGCGTAACTTCACCATTATAAACGTATAACTAAAACTCATTACAAGCATAACAGAACCCAAACAAGGCATAACCAAGGAATATCCAAAAAACCAACCAAGGCATAACCAAACCCAACCAAAGCATAACAAACAAGTTATGCCTTGTTATGGTTATGTTATGCTTGTAATGAGTTTTGGTTATACTCATAACGATTTTCTTATGCCAAAAGTTACGGTATCCCCAAAATGACCGGGGACACCGAAGTCATTCCCAACAGTAGGATAATTCCTCTGTGAACTTCACTAACTACAACTAAGAATATTGAGGAAAGTTATCAAACCTTAGTTCCAACACAAGTATCAACGACTCCGGCTTACAGTACGCTACTACTTCAAAAGACCCATTACTCACTAAACCCTTATTATTGAGTCCATCAATAGCTACAAATATTAGTATAAGCTCATCATTTTTAGTGAGAAATAAGTTGGAAAAGAATCTGGTTCCAAGTATCAGGGACTCCTGCAACACACCAATGGGTGCAGTCAAGTCCTCTTCCGCCACTGTTTCCATAAATAGAAGGATGCCCATCTTTCCTCAGTTGGGATAGGAAGGTTATGTCAAGCAGAGTGACAGGCTTCTTGATCTTGCTCAAGGCCCTTCTCACCACGGCAACGGCCGACAGTAAGGCTCCCGGATACTTTGAGCCCGATAACAGCATCGTTTGCCCCTGGCATTTGTTCGCTCCGCGTTTGTTCGACTCCGAGCCTCTGGTTAAAGCGCAGGGAACATTATTAATGACAAATCAATAATGGTTATGGTTAATTAGAAGTAAGTACTCCATCCGTCCTACGATTTTTTGGGTTTTTTTATTTTTTTAAAAGTGTTATTTTAGAGAAAAATAAAACATCTTTTAATTGGTACAAAAAAATCGAGAAATTACTTATCATGATGAAAGTACTTTTTTTTTTTTTTTGTTCGAAAATAGCAAAAGTTTTCAAAAAGGACTAAAGTTAGAGAAGATAGATACGTGAAGAAAGTACCAAGGAAAGCAATGCATACATGGGTGCCAATTAATTTTCTTTTTGACATATAAATTATGGGATTACCTAAGGCCCCATTCCTCTAAGAAAAATAAGTACTTATTTTTACTTATTTTTTGAATTAAAAATAATATATTATGAGAAATCGACCTGTCTTGTAAATTAGAAAATAAATACATAAAAAATAAGAACCATAGCGGAAGCCATAGTAATTGAGGAATATTGATACGAGCACAATTTTAAAGCATAACTCTGTACACAACTATGTTAAGACTCGTTCAATACATATTGATCGACATACATCCAACGGTTCATGACACAGTCGTATCCAGAAGTGTGTTCGGACGGTTTGTTCCTATACTGTTCCTAATTGAAACGATTACCGGTAATGATTAGGAGAGATCCCTTGAAAGAAAACCCTAGTTTTGGACGGATCAATGTTGGTGTCCACCCAATTACCCCATGTACCCAGCGCCTTCTCGAACGCAGCAGTCCGATCCATGTCCTTCATCACCTGATCTCCCACTTGAATATAATCCCATCTGCAAATTCAAAATACTACTACTGATTACTTAATTAAGATAACTCTTTAATTAATCAGTGTACGTAAGGAATATTTAAGGAGCAAATTCAAGGGTTGAGATGGAGAAGTTTCGATCGACTAACGGTTGGTGGGCTCCTCTGTAACCCCACCAGTGCCACGTGTTGAATATCAGCATGTCCATCCCTCTCCAATTCTTGCCATCTTCAATGGAGTCGAGCTTCAAGATTCGACCCTTACTGTCTTTTATAATATCCACCAAGTACACATTGCGATCAAGCATCACTTCAACTCCGTATCCCTGTACCACCACCGGGCAATGATTTGATTGTGTTTTAAATTGTCAACATCCCAGACCACCACCGGAGAAGCAAAAATTTTGCAAAAGAGAGAAAATGCTACTTCCGTCCGTGTATGTTAGTTCACTTTTACTATCCCATAAGTCTTAAAAAATTGTACATGTCTTTTCATACGAATCTCTAAAAATATGAAATATGAATCTTATTTGATAGGTCTCAATTTAATTTGTTATGCGAGATTTTTAAAATTTTGAAACCCATTATAAATTGAAAGGATATAGACAATCTAAAATATGACATGAATGTCGAAAATGAACGAACAAACATGGACAGAGGAAATATAAAAATTTCACAATTCAAAAGGACTGTTATGAAAAATAATAATATTTTAGAAGGGGCCTGTGGCCCCTGCCCGTGTCCCTGGGCCAGTCAATGCCACCATTATGACATTAATCAGGGGCAAGTTTGGGAGCTAATTTTTGTTTTGAGTTTCTGATTTAAGATTGTATTAGTTTTTGGAATATTTAAATATCCATTCCCTTTTCTCATGTTATGTAAGAATTCATCCCCTCCTTTTTTCATGCTTATGATTTCATCCTTTCACTGTGTGAATTACCTTTTTTACCCTTTTCACTATTTTTGTTAGGCCGCTGCGCGGACCAATTCATATAAGGATAGTTACATGGTTAAATTACCATGACATTACATCGTTCTATTACCATGATATAACATGGTTAATTACTTATGATTTCATCCCAAAATTCTTTGCCTATATAGACAAGAATTTTGGGATGAAATTATTTATGAATTCATCTTAAATACTTATGATTTCATCCCTAAATTCTTTGCCTATATAGACAAGAATTTTGGGATGAAATTAATTATGAATTCATCCTAAATACTTATGATTTCATCCCTAAATTCTTTGCCTATATAGACAAGAATTTTGGGATGAAATTATTTATGAATTCATCCTAAATACTTATGATTTCATCCCTAAATTCTCGGCCCATATAGACAAGAATTTTGGGATGAAATTATTTATGAATTCATCCTAAATACTTATGATTTCATCCCTTAATTCTCGACCTATATAGACAAGAATTTTGGAATGAAATTAGTTATGAATTCATCCTAAATACTTATGATTTCATCCTAAAATTCTCGGCCTATATAGACAAGAATTTTGGGATGAAATTACTTATGAATTCATCCTAAATACTTATGATTTCATCCTTAAATTCTTTGCCTATATAGACAAGAATTTTGGGATGAAATTACTTATGAATTCATCCCTAAATTCTTATGATTTCATCCCTTAATTCTTTGCCTATATAGACAAGAATTTTGGGAAGAAATTACTTATGAATTCATCCTAAATACTTATGATTTCATCCTAAAATTCTCGACCTACATAGACAAGAATTTTTGGATGAAATTATTTATGAATTCATCCTAAATACTTATGAAATCATGGTAATATAACCATGTAATGACATGGTAATAAAACCATGTAATGTCATGTTAATTTAACCATGTAACTATCCTTATATAAATTGGTCCGCGCAGCGGCCTACCAAAAAAAGTGAAAAGGGTAAAAAAGGTAATTCACACAGTAAAAGGATGAAATCATAAGCATGAAAAAAGTAGGGGATGAATTCTTAAGTCCGTTAGGCTTCTAGGATGAATAATTAAGCCTCCCATAGTTTTTTGAGTAGATTATAAGTGGAATTTGTAGAAGTGTTCAGATATATTTATGCAAAATATTAGACGAAAGTATAGTAATTAAGAACAAGAAGTCTAATTGCACAAATAAATAAATTAAACACAGATAACGCATGGATTTTTCATAGGGCCCCACCCCAGGTGCCTCAAGGATGATCCGAGCTGCTCCATTTTCTTAATTATCGTTGAATGCATTCTTGTAAAAATATCATCTCAATTGGATATTGGAAACGGCTTTTTCAAAATTTGTATGGCGAAACTGACTGGTTCGTCCTATGAATTTTAACAAAGCCCTTACCGATAGAGGATTGAGATGATTTTTTTTTTTACATGAATGCTTGAAAAAATATTAAGAAACATGAGCGGTTTCGATCGTCCTTGCAAGACCCTGGGTGGACCCCACAAAAAGTGTGCATATTATCTGTATTTAATTCATCTGCGCAGCAAGCACAATTCTAATAAGAATCCAAAAATTTCATCTTAGGGCGACTTTTGAAGTTGCCGTTCTCTAATTCCCTCGTCGTAATGTATTTTCATTGAATTGATAATTGATCTCAAAAGCAGCCGTGCTCTAGGAGTATCGTCACGTTGTGTTTCAGGGGTATCTACCACCGCACATCCAGGTGGGGTCCATGCACTAAATCTTGAGCTCTACATGAATGCGTGGTGATAAAAACCCTTAGCGCACTGCGTATCGGTACTCTCAGAGTGCATTAAGTAGTAATAATTTTGCGGATGTCAAGAGAGTTTGAAGGGTACTCAACCATACCTTGATTGTGAAAGTGGAGATCATACCAGATCTCTTTAGAGTGTATTTTAAATTAGGCCTTGCATTGTAGAGCAAGCATGTCAAGGACTGCCATTGGTCTCGAACCAAGGAATCCCCTACAAACATGATTTTCTTCCCTTTGAATTTCTTCAAGAACCCTACTCCATCAAATCTACAATATCCAAATTATTTCACCTCATAATCTATCAAAAATGCACAAATCCAGCATAAAGTCATAAAAGCGCGCATGCGCACACAGACACATATATTCAGAAATTTTCAAGTCAGGGATTCCTGATTTTGTTACGGTCAGCACCTCATTGTTTCCGATCAAATTTTGATGATCCGAACCGTTCAATGTGTTTAAAACATGTTTTTAAGGGTGCCCGCGAAAAATCGGTAAAAAATATGACCGGGAAGGGCTTGATTTAAGCAGTTTTTTTATATTCGGGAAAGTGGACTTTTGCACAAGATCCGGACCGTATAAGAAACATCAGGGATCCCTGACCTGAAGAAGACTGAAATATATATACATATATACGTGCGTAATTAAGTGATTAAAATAAGCAGGAAGACGTAATTTTAAGATGTGGATTCTAAACTTACATGCACTCTATAAAAAAAGTGCAAACCCAATCCCCAAGACTACAACCTTAACCCTGCAAGTAGAGAGGTTGTTTTCACGACTCAAATACGTGACCTTTAAGTCATAATTGAGCAATTTTACCGTTGCGCCAAGTCCGCCTTTTAATGCACTCTATTTAACATGCGAAATAAAAGTCATAGGTTCACAATTAATACTACTTTGACTGCAAAGCCTTTCAACGATTCATTAACTTTAACTAAAAATAAAAAGTTTAGGGCATCGGTCCTTTTGTCTTTTTCTTTTTATAATTGGCTGTATTCAGCTTAATCTCACCTCTATTGGCTCCCCTGGTCCTATTTCATCGTTAATACGATTATTAGGCCTAATTACGTAAATAGTCCCCTTTATCGATCTATCGCTCCGTTGATACAACATTAATTTAGACCTAATCACACACATACGATATTTAGACCACGGTGTGTGTGTTCCAAAGAAAAAAGTTGATTGGATTACCGGGATCACATTATTCATCGTAAAAAAAATCTAAACATATGTAAATAAGTACTAAATAACTTTTGATGTCACGATGAATAAATAATGGTACGGTGTGACGAAACGAGTACCTTTCTAAATTGCATCCAGTGGGCTGCCACTTGTATTGGAGATAGTCGCGATCGGGCCGTCCATTTTTCTGGCAATCGAATTCTTTCTCGATGAAGGGACACGTGGTGGAATTGTAGAGAGGGTACGATGGGTCCCTCACCCAAGTCCCCTGGAACAAGTCACATTCCCCTAAACACTTGTGCACATTTGCTAGCTCAAACGCAATAATATTGAGCAGCAGCACCGCCAAACTGCGACGAACCCACAAACCCATTTAGAGAGAGAGGGAGAGAGAGGGTTCTTCAAATAAAACTTCTCTCCTTACATATAGAGAGAGAAATGGGTAAAGAGATTAATTGGCCGTGTGAACTGTTACGTTTGTAGTAACAAAAAGGAATAAAACTGTTGGGTTGTGAAATCTTGTAGCAGGGTTTATATTGTACTTCATCTGATTATGGAGTTTGCCAATTGGATGGGCATGTGCAATAGGAGACACCGGGACGATACAGGTATGTGATGTGTAATCCAAGCCGCCAATCTCTAACAAATTGTGCAGTACAGGATTCCTCTCCCCGGTTCCATGCAATATGTGGGACGGATCCCGGTAGAGAGTCCGTTGGATGCATGGAATACATTATAGTAGGTGTTTTCGGAATATTTAAGTGGAAATTAAATCAAAAATTAAACGGAGTAATACTTAAGACAAAAAATAAGTTCAAGGTGCATTCATGAGTATGTATGTAGCCTTATTTTTATTGCTACATCAAACGGTTTTACCTCCTACTATCATAAATGAAAAATGTACATCATGAAAGATTATGAAAATAAAGTGACTTCATATTTATATATAAATGGGATTATATTGTTCAGTACGTGTCTCATTAAAAGGACCAATCTATTCCTCCTTTGGGTCCCATCAGAAGTGCCAACACGATGATCGGAATCGTTCATTAGCCTCGTAGAAGAGAATATCCGAGCAAAAAATAAGACTTTTCGTCCCTTTTCGAAAAATTTCTGCATAACGTTCTTTCTAGGGGGGGCGCAACGGAACGGAAAACTCTAACCACAAAGGGCTCAAGATGAACCCACAATGGCCAAGTCAAGAAATCTGCTACTTGAAAGCTGTACCAGTCAATATCCGTCTATAATAATAGTTATGATCTCTGTCATATCCATGATGGAAATAGTACATATTATTACATGCTCAACTCTTAAAGGACCATGAAAGTATTTGATCGCACGAATTTGCAATTTCAGTTCATTTAAGTTCAGTCACTACTGAGAGAGGAAAAACTTGTGAAATTTTGCAGAAGCATCGTGCATTCATGTTTTTCGCTTTGAGTTTACAATTTGATCGCACAGCTTTTTGGCTTTTTGAGAGATATCATTACAGCTTTAAGCACGTTGCTGCACAAGTATTTGTGCAATTTTGCAGAAGCATTGTGCATTCAGAAGCTGTAATGATATCCCCTAAAAAAGCTTAAAACCGATCGATCAAATTGTAAAAGGAAAACGAAAACATGAAGACCAATAATGTCAATATATCCGGCACTTATCTAATATATTGCTTTTCCAAAATGCCGGAGTCCCATTTGAGGGGGTAGAGATCACCAGCAGACGTAGAAGAAGCAGTGTAGGGGTAGAGATCACCAGCAGACGCAGAAGAAGCAGTGTAGGGTCCGTCGGTCGGCACGATCTGAATTTGGCCTTCACTTGTATCAGTCTCAAGGCTTTTTTGAAGCTCAATCATCATTCCCTTCAGTTTCATCTGCTCATTGGAGGCATCCGGATCTGGAACTGATGACGTCTCAGGGACGGTTCTGCCTTCGAGCATGCTGACAACTGAAGACATTGCAGGCCTAACTGCTGGTGACACGTTGGTGCACATAAGAGCTACATTTATCATCCCTGTGACCTCTATTTTGTTGAAGTCTGAACCCAACTTAGGATCCACTAGCTCCATCATGTTCCCTTTCTGCTTCAAGACAAGTGCCTACGGAGAAACACTCGTTAAGTTAGAACTTGAGTCCCCAATGTGCATGGGTTTTGATTTGAAGAAGATTTGTTTTAATGGAGATCGAAGACATGATAGAAGTGACTCTCACCAAAAAGAACATAGACATTACTGCTCCGAAGCACAGACAGCTAGTACATATCTTCCCTTTTTTCAAAATTTTTTTTCCTTGACATAACTCAGATGCATGTGCTGTGCATGTCTTGATGCAAAATGCTGTTGATTGTATATCTGTACACTCGTTACTGAGTTCTAAATATTTGTGGTTAGTTGATGAGGTTAGCAAGTTAGTCTTCTTCGTTGGAAAATAAACTTGTTTTTTAGTAATAAAGGAGTTATGCTTTTGTCCGTTCACTACTACAATAAATCATAAAGATCACAGTTATTGGTTGTGATTGTAAGTTTTCCATCACACTCCTGCTACCGTGATAGATTTGAGTATGATTGTAAGTCACTCCTTTTTATCACAGTTATAAACCGTGATTAAAAGAGAGAAACAATCACGGTCAAAAGGCGTGATCGTTTCTCTTTTATCACAGTTATAAGCTGTGATTGTTTCTCTTGGGCGTGATCGTTTCTCTTTTCTTTTTTGGGTGTGATTGTATGTCACTTTAGATCACGGTATATAACCGTGATTGAAAATTCAAAATAATCACACCATAAACTGAGATGAAAAATCATCGTGCGTAATCTTTTCTTTGTATCTATTAGACCTTCTTTTCTTGTAATTGCCAAGTTTTGAACGCATGCATACTTGATTGATTTCCCAAGCTCTTACCACTGAGCTAACCAAGAACTTCTGTTACAATAGGAAAACAAAAATATTTATACTTATTTCCTAAAGTGAGAAAACTTTTTTTCCCTTAAAATATGCTCAATTTTTTTAAATGTAATTAACATGATATAAACAAATTTTATGAAAATTATCACAACCTACAGATTGTAACATTATGGACAAATTTTAAATTTTTTTTTTATAAACTAACCATTTCACATGAATTTGGAGTTTATATTGAATTTCAATATCAATGGTGGCTTCCCAATTGGATTTTAATCCTTTTCAGATAAGGTTAAGCCATACTAATGGAGCAGCCCACTTGTCGTTGAAGAAACAAGTGGGCTCTGGTGGAACCCAGTCGTGGAATTTGCCTTCTCTCTCTCTCCATCGATCTTTTTGGGCATGAAAATGAAGATGAAACGTAAAGATTTTTAGGAGTGAGTGTAATTCGGCTTATTTTCTTACCTTTTGTAAAAAAAAAAAAAAAAAAGAACTTTTCAAAGTCCTTAAACGACATCGTTTTTCCTCACATAACTTTTCAAAATCTGCCTAAATGGGTACTAGCCCGCACACGTGAAAATTCAGACCGCTCGCCTAAATGGGTAGGCTTTTTATCTCGTCGCAATAGTGAGATCATTTATCTCGTTTTTTTCTGCACTAAAGTTCTTTATCACGCTAAAAGGGCGAGATGTTTTCTCTTTTATCTCGGCACAAGAGTGAGATCTTTTATCTCACCCTAAAATCTTTTATCACGCCACAATGGTGAGATGTTTTCTCTTTTTTATCACGCCACAAGAGTGCGATCTTTTCTCTTTTATCTCGTCATAAGAGAGATCTTTTATCTCATTTTTTTGCTCCCCAAAATCTTTTATCACTCCGCAAGAGAGATTGTTTTTCTTTTATCTCGCCACAAGAGCGAGGTCTTTTTTTCCGCGCTAAAACTCACTTTTTATCTCAGTTATGGAGTTAAACTGTGATAGAAAAATTTAAACACACTTTTTATCACGCTTTCACTGAAAACCTTGATTTTTGTGAATCTCCTTAGTGTGACGCATATCTATTATTGTAGTAGTGGTTCATATTTGTTAGTGGGAGTTTTTGCTAAGTTAATGGTGAGTTACATTAATGAGAGTTATTAAATTAATGAAGTTAGGTTTGTGAAACGGTGAAGTGGGTTACATTATTTGTTTAGTACAAATTTTCATGTAATCCTTGTTTTTCAAGTATGAGTGAATAAAAAGTATTCCAAGTGTTCTCTTGAATTATCTTCTTCACATTGTGTGTGTGCTCTTGCCTCCAACAAAGTGGTATCAGAGCTAGGCTCTTAGAGTCAGAGAGAGAGAGAGAGATGGCTATTGCTAATGGAATGATTCCATTTCAAATGCCACGGTTCACCAAAGACAATTATGAGAATTGGTGTATCCGCATGAAAGCGATCCTCGGATCGCAAGACTTGTCGGAGCTTGTTGATACAGGCTTTACACAACCGGAAGATGTAGCTACTTTGACTCAAGTCCAAAGGGATGCTTTGGCGGTGACGAAGAAGAATGATCAGAGAGCTCTTTCACTCATCCACCACTGTTTGGATGATGCTTTGCTGCAAAAGATTGCCGAAGCAACAACTTCCCGGGAAGCATGGGTAATCCTCCAAACTTCCCATGGTGGAGTTGAGAAGGTGAAGAAAGTTCGCCTCCAAACATTAAGAGGTGAATTTGAAGCTTTGAAGATGAAGGAGTCCGAATTGGTTTCGGATTATTTCACAAGAGTTTTGACTATTGTGAATAATTTGCGAAGGTACAGCGATGATTTGAAGGATAATCGCGTGGTGGAAAAAATCCTCCGTTCCTTAGACAAAAAGTTTGACTACGTTGTTGTAGCCATTGAAGAGTCTAAAGATTTAGACACGTTTGCAGTTGACGCACTCATGGGATCGTTGCAAGCCCATGAAGAACGACTTAATAAGAAGAAGCAAGAGTCATTGGAGCAAGTGCTACAAACAAAATTTTCCTTGAAGGAAAAAGAAGGAAGGCAAGAGCAAAGTCAAAGAGGTCGAGGTGGAGGACGCGGTGGATGTGGCCGCGGAGGACGAGGTGGACGAGGCTGTGGTAGAGGAGAAAGCAATTTCAAAAATTCGTCCAACAAGGATGAAAGAGGTCAAAATACATTTCATCCAAGAGGGCGCGGAAGAGGAAATAATTATAGATTTTCTGGAAAAAGGTATGATAAATCCCAAGTTCAATGTTACAATTGCAATCAATATGGTCACTATGCAGCCGAGTGTCGAAATGAAGTTTTTGAAGAGCAAGTGAACCTTGTTGAAGACAAACATGAAGAGGTGGAGCCAACTTTATTGTTGGCATACAAGAAAGAAGAAAAAGGAGACATGAACTTGTGGTATCTAGACACCGGTGCAAGCAACCATATGTGTGGGAGCAAAAAGATGTTCATGGAGCTTGATGAATCCATCATTGGAAAAGTCACTTTTGTAGATTCTTCTCAAATTCCGGTTGGAGGGAAAGGTAATATTTTGATTCGTTTAAAGGATGGAAGGCACCAAATAATTTCCAATGTTTTTTATGTGCCCAACATGAAAAGTAATATTTTGAGTTTGGGGCAACTCTTGGAGAAAGGCTATGATATTTCTATGCGAGATCATAGTCTTTCAATAAGAGATGAAGTTGGAACTTTGGTTGCAAAAGTACCCATGACAAGAAATCGGATGTTTTTGCTCAATCTTCAAAATGATGAGGCTATGTGTTTGCAAAGTTGTGTCAAGGATCCTTCTTGGTTGTGGCATCTTCGTTTTGGGCACTTGAATTTCAGAGGACTAACGGCGTTGTCTCAGAAAAATATGGTAAATGGACTACCTTCCATAAACCATCCACATCAACTTTGTGAAGGATGTCTTTTTGGCAAACAATCAAGAAGAAGTTTTCCAAAAGAAACAATTTCAAGAGCTAGCAAGCCTCTCCAACTTATTCACTCCGATGTTTGCGGGCCTATCAATCCACCGTCATTCAGTAAGAGCCGGTATTTTCTGCTATTTATTGATGATTTTAGCAGGAAAACATGGGTGTATTTTTTGAAGGAAAAATCTGAAGTTTTTGAAGTCTTTAAAAAATTTAAGGCTTTTGTTGAAAAGCAAAGTGGGTATGAAATCAAGGCAATACGATCCGATAGAGGTGGTGAATTTACATCAAATGAATTCAAAATTTTTTGTGAAGAAAATGGAATTCGCCATCCTCTAACGGTTCCGAGATCACCGCAACAAAATGGGATTGCGGAAAGAAAAAAGCAAATCATTCTCAACATGGCTCGGAGTATGTTGAAGAGTAAGAAAATGCCCAAGGAGTTTTGGGCGGAAGCCGTTGATTGTGCCATCTATTTGTTGAATCGATGTCCTACAAGAAGTGTAGACAACAAGACGCCGCAAGAAGAATGGGGAGGATTCAAGCCAAGTGTTTCTCATTTGCGCATTTTTGGGAGTATTGCTTATGCGCATGTAGCGGATGAGAAACGAACCAAGCTAGATGACAAGAGTGAGAAATTTGTTTTCATTGGGTATGATTCAAGAAGTAAAGGTTACAAACTTTACAATCCAAGCAATGGAAAAATTGTCATTAGCAGAGATGTGGAGTTTGATGAAGAAAGTGAATATATGGGATTGGAGTAATCCCGAAGAAGACTATGATTTTTTCCCTTTCTTCGAGGAAGAAGAGCAAGGTAATGATGTCATGGAGCCAGCCATTTCTCCCCCACCTTCACCACCAGGTCCAACTCATGTACAAGCCAGTCCATCATCTTCCGAATCAAGTTCAAGTGCAAGACCGCCTCGAATGAGAGGCCTTCAAGAAATCTATGACACTACGGAAGAGGTAACTCCAATAATTAGTGATTTGACACTTTTTTGCCTCCTTTCCGATATTGAGCCTATAGATTTTGAGGAAGCGACACAAAACAAAAGGTGGAGAGATGCAATGGATGAGGAGATACAATCAATTGAAAAGAATGGTACATGGGAGCTAACCACACTTCTGAAAGGCCAAAATGCAATTGTAGTCAAATGGGTGTACAAGATAAAGAGAAATGCAAAAGGAGAAATTGAAAGGTACAAAGCAAGGTTGGTTGCCAAAGGTTACAAACAAAGACAAGGTATTGACTATGATGAGGTATTTGCTCCGGTTGCCCGTTTGGAAACAATTCGTTTGATTATTTCTTTGGCCGCTGTTAATTGTTGGAAAATTCATCAAATGGATGTGAAATCTGCTTTTTTGAATGGTTTTCTTGAAGAGGAGGTATATATTGATCAACCCATGGGATATTTTGTGAAAAATCATGAAGATAAAGTGTTGAAGTTGAAGAAGGCATTATATGGTTTGAAGCAAGCACCAAGAGCTTGGAATAGTAGACTTGATTGCTATTCTCAAGCTCATGGTTTCACCAAGTGTCCCCATGAACATGCTCTCTATGCAAAGGTGAATGAAAATGGAGATGTTCTTTTTGCTTGCTTGTATGTGGATGATTTAATTTTCACAGGAAATAATCCCAAGATGTTTGAAGAATTGAAGAAAGCAATGGCTAAGGAGTTCGAGATGACAGATATTGGGCTCATGGCATATTATCTTGGTACTGAGGTGAAGCAAACAGATGAAGGTATTTTTATATCTCAAGAAGGTTATGCTAAGGAAATTCTAAATAAATTCAAGATGGAAGATTGCAAGCCGGTGGGCACACCCGTTGAAGTTGGAATACAATTAACAAAACTTGATGATGGTGAGAAGGTAGATTCTACTCTATTCAAGAGTCTTGTTGGGAGTTTAAGATATCTTACATGCACCCGGCCGGATATTCTTTTTGGTGTTGGACTTGTGAGTCGCTATATGGAAGCTCCTACCATGACCCATTTCAAAGCTGCGAAGAGAATACTACGTTATCTTAAAGGTACTCTTGATTTTGGGTTGATGTATTCTTTTGCTAACGATTCCAAGCTAGTGGGTTATTGTGATAGCGATTGGGTCGGGGATATGGATGATAGAAAAAGTACTACCGGATTTGTTTTTTTCATGGGAGAGACGGCATTTGCATGGAGTTCAAAAAAGCAACCTATTGTCACACTTTCAACTTGTGAAGCCGAATATGTTGCTGCAACATCTTGTGTTTGTCAAGCTATTTGGCTTAGAAGTATGTTGAAAGAACTTCACTTGTCTCAAGATGAGTCAACGGAGATTTACATCGACAACAAATCGGCACTGGCATTGGCGAAAAATCCAGTGTTTCATGATACAAGGTATCATTTTATTAGAGAATGTGTGACCAAGAAAGCGGTGGATCGGAGCTTAAGTTTGTGAAGTCACAAGATCAAGTTGCTGATATTTTCACCAAGCCCCTCAAAGAAGATGTTTTTCGCAGATTGAGAAGTTTGCTTGGAGTAATGAAGAAGCAAGTTTAAGGGGGGGTGTTGGAAAATAAACTTGTTTTTTAGTAATAAAGGAGTTATGCTTTTGTCCGTTCATATTTGTTAGTGGGAGTTTTTGCTAAGTTAATGATGAGTTACATTAATGAGAGTTATTAAATTAATGAAGTTAGGGTTGTGAAACGGTGAAGTGGGTTACATTATTTGTTTAGTATAAATTTGCATGTAATCCTTGTTTTTCAAGTATGAGTGAATAAAAAGTATTCCAAGTGTTCTCTTGAATTATCTTCTTCACATTGTGTGTGTGCTCTTGCCTCCAACATTCTTTACTGCATTGTGATGTTAACAAGTTGATCTAGTGTCTTGAATCATGTAGCATAACCTTTTTCTTTTTATCTTTAATGAGTTTGAGTTTTGCTACTTTTGGTGGTTTATGCATGTTCGATTTTTTATATACCAAATACAAGTGCAGGAAAAAATGTGTAATGTGTTGCTTCTGCCCATATCGGTGGCATGTCAATGTGCTCCCTACCTGCATGTATATGTCCCATGTCCCGCTACATGTCTCTAAGCATCACTATAATTTTTTTGCCAACTTGTTTAAGAAGGTTTCAAGTTATGTGATTTGATAAGAGGTATATATAGCCTTTCTCCCAAAGCAGAGCAGCAACATTTGTAAAGTAAATCATGTTCCACCCATTTTGATATTTGTATCAATCTAATGATAGAATCTAAATCTGTATCATCATGGTTGATATATCGACAGAAGATGTTGTAACCAAAAATGAAAGATTAGAAAGAGAGTATTCAACATACCCAATCAAGAAGATATAAACAGTACTCCTTTGTCCTGTAACTTGTGTTGCTTCTCCCACTGACAATCTCCAATGCGACTATTCCGAAGCTATAAACGTCTGCTTTGCCAGTCAAGTAACCACGCATTGCATACTCAGGTGCCATATATCCGCTGCATATAAACAATTGTCACATACAAGTTTCGTATTATTGAATTGAATAGTGTACATTGTTGCACGTATTTCCTACCAACTTAAGCTTTTTGGGCAATTGGTAACTTAAGATGGTATCACAGCTCTAGTACGGATGTTTTGCTCTCCACGTGCAAGACTGGGTTGTACGTGAGGGAGGGTGTGAGAATAGCTTGATATACATTGTTGATCCAATTTCCTAATAGCTTAAGCTTTTGGGACAATTGGTAACTTAACAACTATATGCATGATATATGGTCCAATAATGCTGCTTATAGGGAACAGCATCATAAAACCACAACTTTATCTCAGAAGAGGTTAGCTGCACGAGGCTCCTACTACTGCTAGGTTTAGGGAAGGGTTGGATGTACAGAACCTTTCTTGCAAGCGGAGAGGCTGTTTTTGGGACTCGAATTTGAACTATTATAATTGGAAAAAGATAGAGAAAAAAAAATCGATCGGCAACAAAAACTAAGAAGTATGAAAACAAGGGTGAAAACATAAACAACAATATAGGATGGACTGAATGAAGCACGGGACTCACTAGGTTCCAGCAATTCTGGTGCTGATATGGGTATCATCCTTTTCATCAAGTTTGGCCAGACCAAAATCAGAAATCTTTGGGTTAAGATTTTCATCAAGTAGCACATTAGTGGCCTTGATATCTCTATGGACAATCTTAAGTCTTGATTCTTCATGGAGATATGCCAAACCTCTAGCTATGCCAATGCAGATCTTGTACCTTGTCGGCCAATCCAATTGCAACCGACATTCTTCTGGGCCTTTAAATTACCAAATGAACAAGCATATAGACATACGAGTCAGGTAAAAGTAGGAAATTTAGGGGGAATTTCCATTCCAACTTTTTAAAGGGCCTTAAAAGTTGGAAGCCCTGAAATGAACTGACCAAAGGTTACGGAACGAGTATTACATTCTAAATATGTACGTACATGGATGCTATAATATTGAAAGCAAGTGAATATAAATTTAGAGTTTACCAAACAAAGCACGTGCAAGGCTATTGTTCTCCATGTATTCATATACCAGCAATAATTGATTTCCCTCAATACAACATCCATACAGCTTTACAAGATGAGGGTGTTGCAGAGCAGAAATCATTCCTATTTCATTCACAAACTCTCGATTTCCTTGCTTTGATTTGGAAGACAGCTGCTTGACAGCAATTAAAGTGCCATCTGATAAAAGTCCCTACGGTTCAGGGTTTTTTCACATTAGACAGGATGCATTATGATACTTAGATGTGACGATGAAGCACGGAAGAATAATCAGAGTATGTCCTGTAAGATACCTTGTATACTGAACCAAAACCGCCTTCTCCAATCTTATTAGCTTCATCAAAATTATTTGTAGCAGCTTTGATTTGCCTCAAGGTAAATGAACCAGTTTGCAGGTCTAGACCCTTTAGATCTGTTAAACAAGCCAAGTAAGTTAAGTAGAATTCATATAGGAAAAAATGACAAGCCATAATTCTAATATTCGATTGCTAGTGAAGTGCTAAATGGTTTGATATCTGAATGATGCTTTGAACATGAATTTGCTTTAAACAAGTTGAGATCCGTGAAGACATCATGGTAAGATTACATACTAGTCAAGGGACAAAAGATTTGAATAACAATCGAGAGATATCAGATAAGTCTGGAAGATGAAAAATGGACATGGCAAGAAAATATGTATGCCGTACAATTTTACTGTATCAATTACCTTGATCCATTGTGTCTTTGTGGGTTAGAAATCCTTTCCACCAAAGAATACCAAGAAGCAGGATGATAACCAAGGCTGCTGCAGCCACGATACCAACCACAGCACTTGCAGATATTCCTTTTGGCGGTTCATAATCTGCATTGAGGAGGGAAAACAGGAAGACAAAGGATATAATATAAGAGGTTTTGATTTGCACAATGGCAATAGCTATTTACCACCCAAAAAAAAGTGAGGTGAGGATTTCAAATTTCTCCCTACAACCTCTCCCAGACCCTGCAAGTGCAGGAGCTTTGTGCATTGGAATGACCGATAATATGATACTGTTAATTACGGTGATAGACAGTTTAATGAGCACAAATTTCCTACTACCGATAACAAATTTAATTTGAGGAGAAATGAGTTACTTCACACATGCACCCTTATCATGTTCCTATGCATTTTGAAAGACGTATGGAACCTTTTAGCCATCAATCTATTAATACAAAGTTGTGTTTGCTAATGAGATGCCTTGAAAGTTGAAACTAAGGTACCCAAATTAACACCTAATTTTGAGTAGTTTGGTTAAACATTCCATTGAAACAGTATCAGCCAAAGGATAAAAGCATATCCATTTGTCAATGAATGTGAAATGATCTCTGTTTGTGTCATGGTTAGTTATCTACTTCTACAGACTACAACCTAGCTCATGGCAATTCATAGTGAAATGTGAGTAATTACCAACTGCTGACAATTTTACCCTTCACTAGAGTTCATCTCTTATCATCCCAAAGTTTCAGAAAGAAGAAAGCAAAAAGGTCGAGGGAACAACCGAGTAGCACATCTAATTTGTGGAATTATTCATATACCATATTATATATGAATAATTCCACATGGTTCCCCATAAGTCCGCCCAGAAAAAAGATTTACTCTTCTTAATTCATCTCCTTAATGTCAACAACCGAGTAGCACATCTAAAATTTGTGAATACATTTTCTTTCCCGTACATTATCCCAAGAAATCACAAAGAAACTTGAGGTCTAAAGGAGTTCTAGTCAACTTACCAGGGTTGTGCACAGAAATAGCTGAAATGAGACGACCATAAACTCCTCTAACGGGAAGACCAGTTGTCCCTTTTCCGGCCCAATAGAAGTGGATCTCCAGTGTACCATCAGTCACATTTGCAGTATAATTCATTATGATTTCCTTACCAATGCCTTTTGCTGCATCCACAATGTTAAAATCCTTCTGTACCCTCATTCCCTACAAAAAAAAAATTCTTATGACATCGTATGTTGTTTTGTTAAGCTTTCTGGATTAAAAACTATTGAATTCGCATCCATGAGAGCCGAGAGGTGAAATACTCCCTCTGTCCCTCAGTTTTAGTCATCTATTCCAGTTTGGAATGTTAAAAAGGGATTTGCTGGAATCAATGCTACAAAATTTTAACTCACTTACACTAATCGCATCCTCCCTCAAAAAGTTACGTCTCACAAAAAGGACTAGCAGAATGGGATAGAGGGAGTACTAGATTGCATGCAAATTGAATCTGCAACTAAAAATCCACATAATTATAATGAACCTTTTGGGTTCCGGAAGCATGATTCGGCTTTGATTTGTTGCTTCACTAAGTCAGTCAGGGGCCCTGGGGCTGCGGGGAAGTGCCCCCAATACCTAAACAGAGACATTACGGTAATTGGTGATATAAAATCCTAGGATATGTTACGTACTATACACAGCCAATGTTCATTCGACAAATAGTGAAAACTGGTGAGCTGTGGCTGTACCTAATTTCCCCATGGGAGAATCACGTGAAATTTCTGCATCGCACTTTTCTGTTTATGTTCTTTGCTTGATTAATTCTTCATGCGATGTTCTCTGTGTGTGTGTGTGTGTTAGGTTGATTCCACAATAGAACTCACTCACTTAACAGCTAGTACCAATTCTGCAACAATGAACCAAGAGAAGGAGGGGGAAAAAACAGAAACTGAAACTTACTTGAATGTAAATGTCAAATATACGTCTTCCAAGGCTGCTATAGGTTTTGCCATCATTGAACATAATTTCTGCAAAGTGAAGGTTTATGGTGTAGTTTCCATTTACTAGGCAGAACCCATAGTACGTCAGTGATATGGGCGAAATCCGTGCATCCACGTACAACTCGGAATTTTTCATAGAAAGCATTGATAAATTTGTCAAAGTAAAAGACTTTTTAGTGCGATTATCCTCCATGAAGTTGCCAGTGCTACTAAACGCTCAGTTTGTTGTTGTACTTCGGTAATTTGAATTTGAAGGCCCACCTTCATCTTCATCGCGTTCATACTTATTTCCATCAAGAGATACTTTTTTACCACCGCAATTTATGTGGAATGAAGACCATTCTGGTAAAACATAACATGATCATGTCAACCATTTAATAAACAACATAGAACTTTCTAAAGAGAGGCTTTGCCATATCAAACAACAAAGGTTCTTCTAAACTCCAAGTTCTATAAATGTGTTTGACAAAATAGCTACAATTTACATACAGGTTTTTAGATTTTGAGACACATCATGGATGATCCTAACACATTACGTAAACAACACAAGCACATCACAGTAGAAACCATATCTAGATGATAATAATCAACAATAAGAGGGTTACCCTTGAAGGCTTGAAATGTGTAACACCCTTTACTTATGAAGTGCTTTAATGTTATGCTTTAGTAACTTAAAGGACCAAAGTGTATTTTTTTTCCAAGTGTCCTGCATGTGTGCCGTGTGTGAGTTTTTTTTCATTGGAAAAAAAAAAAAGAAGAATCCCGTAGGGGAAGGTTATTCTTCGTTAGAGGGGGGGGGGGAGGGGATTGAAACCTCATTTTTGGTAAGTAACTTCCAATTCCTACGTAGGGTAATTAATTTACAAGTTCTTATGTTTGAATTGTTTGGGGGTTTTGAAAGCAAGTGGGTTTTGGGTGCCCTAGAAATCAAATTTGTACAATTCATTGTCTCTTTTTCCTTATGAACTGATATTTGTGATTAGAAGCAATAGAATTTAATGCTAAGAGTTGATCTTGGTACTAGGTTGCCGAAAATATTGAAACCTAAATTCTTGTTTGTTGGAACTGCACCTTAGAGCTAGAAACATGATCTATGAACTGAAAATTATGGTTTAAAGTGCAGGAAATTGATCTAAACATGCTGGAAACTAAAGTTGGGAGCAGGAAATACAAATTTAAGGTGCAGAATCTGTGTATAGGTTGCTGAAAACAGTCTTTGAAATGTCGAAAAATGCTTTTATACCTTAAATTATTGGTTGTGTGTCTGGTGTTGCTTTTAATTGCTTGATTAAGTGTTTAACAAGTTGGGATTATCTTTAGGCTGTATATTTAATATGGGATTGCATCCATGTTTCATAAACACTCCAGAATTCCATTATGGAATCCAGTTTTTGTAGGCATTGTAGATATCCATTGCTGATCATCGTGTGGTTGTACCCTTGCTTAGGGTAGCGTGTCTAAGAGGATGGACAAGTTTTGGCTTGATGCTGTAGATAGGGGTGTACGTAGTTGCAGCCTATGTTAATATTTAGTTCATTGTATAGTTAATTTGCTTTCTTGAGACTTTCACTATGTTTGTAAGAACGTTATATTTTGTGTTATCAATAAAGTGTCTGTTGATTAACTTAATTGCTAGAACTTAAATTATAGGAATGGGTTGGTGGTTGATGTTGCACCCTCGCGTCAAATTGGGCTCATTAGAGTGAAGCCCAGGGTGGGGTGTGACAAAATGTTCCAGCCTTTCTTCATTACGTATGAACAAGTAGAGAGAGACAAGTAATGCTTGTGATGGACATTTTCTTTGCGTTTCAAGAATCAAAATATCTGAGACGATATAACAAGATTGTAGCTGTGTATAAATGTGGTATAATTGTCTTTAAAATATTTCTAGAACTTCAGCTTCTATAATAGGCATATTTGGTTGCACGCTTTGTAAGTTTCAATCAAGGTCTGCATTTCAAATACATAAATAGGAAACAAAAAAAATGTAGTCCATTTCAATGTCCACAGTGTCGAACATACTATTTTAAGGATTTTGATGAGCACCCAATATTGTAGATATTTGGTGCGACTAGTCCCATTTTATGTTGTTTTATCTTGTGTTTATTAGCTTTTATTGTGATATTGCACGTAAGGTAGGTTTTTGTATATTTCAGGTTAAATGTGCTAATAAGGGGATTTTGAACACCAAGGAATGCTCCGGATGCAACCAAGTGCTCAAGGCCACGTGCCACCACGTTGTGGTGCCCGAAGAGTCATGAAGATATGGTTTGGAGGTTGCTCGGGTTGCCCAAGGGTCAAGGGAATTGATGGAGAAGTGAGGATTTTACCAAAGCATTTCATCTTTCAACCAGCTGAGGGTAGATCTGTCATATCTTTTGATATACAAAGTACTTTTGATCCAAATTACTTGGGTTAGAAAGTAGACTCGACGAGCTTTCCAACGGTCCAAAGAACACTCAAATCCGAGTTCGGGAGCATCCGGAGCGAGCCCGTGAAGTTTCCCAAAATCTGTCAAGGCAAAGGTAGCGCTACCTTGTTTTGTAGGTAGCGCTACCTTGACACTCCAGTAGCCAAAAATGAGGAAGGTAGCGGTACCTTGTTTTGGTGGTAGCGCTACCTTTACCCTTCGACCAGCACTTTATGCTGAATGATTCAACCTTCCATTTATGGAAAGTTTCTACTTTTGGCATGTTTTTGGGATATTTTGGGGGCTTTTTTTGTCCACTTTTTGGCTGATTTTGTAAGGCTTATAAATAGCCTCTTATGCCATATATGGATATATAGTTAGAATTTATGCTTTAAGTCTTTTCTTCCCAGTTAAGTTTTCATAGCTTTGTTCTTCAAGCTTTCTTAGTTTAATTGTTCAAGAACTCCATAAGGTAATTGTTGTTCATTCATTTTCCGTTTGTTAATGTTATAGCTACGGTTTGGATCATCATATAAATCAAGTTTATTTTTCTTTTTATCGGTTAATCATGTTTTCCTTTCCAAGCATAATTTCTAGTCTTTTTATTATGAGTGAGTAGTTAATTGGTTTGGTCATGGGGTGAGATGCACCCTATGGATTAGTCGTTTAAACGGTTTCGCCTAAACTTTAGCTCGATTTCAATGTGTTGAATGAATTAAACCCATGATTTCTTGTATTGATCAAGGGGTCGGTGGCTTCTTTGATCAAAGAAGTCTATCGCCCTATGCTACGTGCTTGATAATCATACGCGTGCGAACGATCCATTTTCGTCTCTCACTTGCGTTAAATGAGTTCAGTTTGAATTAATGCATTGAATTGAGTTACAAGTAGTCTTCAGCTGTTAATTCTTCAAGTGGAATCCGGACGGTTTCGGTCCACTCATAAGTTAGATGAAGAAACCGTTTGACGGCTAAGTCGTGGGCTAATCAATCCCTATGACTTGACCGCTTTTAATCTAGTTCAATTTCAACTTCAATTTCGTTAACCGAATCAAACACCGAAGTTGGCTGCTTGAAAGCCGTGCTACGTACTTTGCATCTATTCCAAATTAGCTTAGAAGATTTCTCCGTGGGAACGATCCGGTCTTACCGGATTTATTTGCTATCAACGACCTAGCCCTTTGCCTTATTGGGAGGGTAGTTTGCGGAGTTAAGCAGATTTGTCTATATCCACAAATTCATGTCAAGTTGGGTGCATGTCCCCTGTCTACTCCTATGCTACTTATGTCTTTCTTTATATTACAAATGCCAGCATGAATTACCAAGAGCGATGATATCAAAATAGCAGTCTACAAAACGAAAATATTTTTAACTTACTTTTATTGCAGGGAAAGCCTCTCAAGCTCAAACAGGGGTTATTTCCACTGAAAAAACAATATGAGATCTTGAATTATTCAGCATTATATCTTACACTTCTAGGAGGGACGCAAATAGGAAATAAACTGTAGCGATAATACTTACCCCCATAAAAAATTGTAGCGACAATGAAACAAATTATGCAAGCAACAGAATTACCATGATCAAGGTTTAGGAACTTACGAAAAATTACCCTTTGAAGAGCTTCCAAACAAGTTCCTGTAGTGAAATGGAGAAAGTGAAGACCTCATGTATCGTATTATAATGATTGAGTAATTAAGATCTTACGTATTCCCCTGTGGGCAATCTTGGGATGTCTCAAAGCTAAAGTTGTTATATGAAAGATCACTGCATAAAGAATTCACACCGTGATTTACCCATTAGTTGAATGTCATGAAAGATAGGAATACGTTCGTGCATTTCATAAGATACATAATTAGAGCGAAAGTAACAACTTGGCCTTCTAATCAAGTAATTTTGCCCTAAGTATTTCCTCACCAACAATATCAGCCTTCAGGGTAGAAAAGTACTAAACATCTATGTGTTGACTTCCCATTCAATTTATCTAGTGTACTAGAATTGTTTACCCAGCCATGTCAATTAATCGCTTGAAATCTTAATTACTATATGCACCACCCTAATACAATAAAGGGCCACAGTATTGTATTTCTGTCAAGCTTCTAACATTTTGATGCCTATTTTAGCTTCTGCTAGAGATAATTATGCAAATGAGAACGGCTGTCCAAAAATGCATTTAAGATATTCTCAAGAGAACTAAAGCTTAATTAGAAACTAGGAATGCATTCTTTCATAGAATGACCAAGACCATAAGGTATTAATAATCTATATCTTCTGACGCTTAAATGGTTTATCGATCAAAAATGCGCCTCACACCCACTAGAAAGGCCAAATGCAAAGAAAACTAATACGTAATTTACAGTGTGACAGCAGGAGAATTGAATATTGAATATCATTGACAGGATAAAAGTAGTTTAGGAAGCTAACTTACATGTGGTTTGAAGTTGCTGAAGTTGCCAACATCCAAGGAAGCACAGGTCCACTTAGCAAGTTCCCAGTTAAATACCTACAACGAAAACCAGTCTTAATGATTCACTCTGGCTATGTGTTTTTTCACGTACAAGAGCACGAGTATTGTGGCAAAAAATAAATCATGAATCAAACAATTGTCTATATTAAGTTATTAACAATGCAAGCATTTCAAAATGGAACACTTGATACATGCATTTTGACTTACTATCTTGTTAAATTTGGCTCCAAGTTTGGCATTGCAAGCCCAATCCTACTTTTGGCCATGGATACTAAACTTAAAAACATATTAAGCATGATCAATTGATAAGACAGTCAAGAATCGTCGATAGTTGAAAACTAACTTCTTCTTGATCAAATACGATTCTTCCCTTGAAATTATCTGCTATAAAACAAGTGTCCTCCTCATTGAAGACAATATAAAGTAAACCTAATTTAGCCTCAAAAGTGACTCTATTTTTGTCGTACATGCAAAATAGGAGAGTCTCTTTCTTTTCTTCTCTATTGCAGACAAAAGTTAGTATTATGAGATTCTAGCTCTTTCGGAGGCTCACAAAGCGCCTAATTATCTACATCTTGATTCTCATGTTACAGGTGTTGACTAGTTGGATAAAGAAGGGTGCATGGTTACTTTGGGCCGCTGTCAAGTTCTCTAATTAAATTTGCTACAGGGATAGATTGAATTGTACGATCATTTTCAAATGGTACCAATTGACCAATAAAATAAAGAATACTAGAAAGTATATAAGATGTTGGTATCCATACATCATATCTATTTTTGACAGATAAATGAAATTGCTCGGAATCTTCCCACTCAGGTTGTTAAAGCTTAAGTCTCTGCAAGAAAAATAACAAGACGTTAAGAATCAAAATGATTTCAATTCTCACAAAGCTGGCATATGTTTCAATTCTCACAAAGCTGGCATACTGTAGTCATCTTCAACCACAGTTGCGTCCATTATTTCACTTGGTAGTTTATAAAAGGGTAAATTTCACCTACCTCCCTAGAGGTCTTTGGCAAATACTGGCTTTTCTAAAATTGCACTGACCTCACCTATCAGTCTTGTAGGGTAACTTCTGTTAACTGAAATTGTTAATTTACTTTTCTACCCCTTCAATGACCTTCCATGAGGTTTGTAATAATAACATATACCTCTCCTGTAATACCCCGTTAATTAAAAGAATGACTTTTAATTAGTGACATGTTTTGTTTAAGTGACCCAGTAACCTGTTTGTTGTGTTGTAGTATTGTAAAGTATTTTGGCATAAATAGAAAAGGGAAAGATAAAGATAAAGATGGCGTAAATAAGTATTTTGTAAGCTAGTAGGCTATTGGACTTGGCTGGTAAAACGTGTAAGCATGGGAAGAATTTGGTATCTTAGCTGTTACAATTTTGTAAGCTTAATCATGCATGGGTTTCACGTGGATTTGGTTGGGTCATGCATAGTATAGTTTGTATATAAGATTACTCCTTTAGTTGGTTGCCTTTGGAAGAGTAATCAGTGAGGTATTTTAAGAGAAAAACCGAGAGAAGAAAGGATCCGCGAAGGAATTCAACGTTGTTATGGGATACGAGTGAAGGTGAGTGTGAGATACATATTTCTTGTACAATATTGATGTTGGATTCTTGTTGGTTGTGCTATGTGCGTGACTGTATGTCGTGGAACTGTTTGGTATATGACGGGGCGACTAGGCTAATAAACTATGCCAAAAGACATGTTGGCCAATGGGCTGTGGTGAGGCTGGTGAGGTGGTACGTCACCCGTCTTATACTGAGGGGGGCCGGATATGTCGTTCCATTTATGTAGAATGTGTTATATTCGTGGTGGTTGGTGTTAATACGTGATGGTTGGTGTTGTGAAGTTATTTTAGTGTTGATATTGTACACATTTTTATGTCTCACACACTCCTGGAGTCCTGGAGTCTTTTGGACTCCAGCTTGCAGGTTGATTAGCGAGACAAGTGCCAGTGGCGCGAGCTTGATTGAGTTGCCGCGAGCGGGGGTTGTTATTTATTTACTTTAGAGATAGTTGTAAACTGTAAAGTTTTTGGAATAAAAGACAGATTTTGGTCATTTTAATATCCTGGTGCTTGAGGTTCCGGGTGGTTACATCTCCTGAAAAAAAAAAAATCTTTTCTTGTGTAATTTCTTACACTTTTTGTTTTATTATTCACTAACAAGTCAAGGAAATTGATTGAATATCGAGTTAACAAGTTATCAACTATTATAATTAGACCCACACGTGATTTATAATTGTCAGAAGAATTTTTTAAATAGTTTTTAGATATTTAATAACTTAAACAGCATATTAAGACATCTATATTAGTACAAATTAAAAAGTTATGCACGAGAGTATTTTTATTTTTATCTAAAATGTGTTTCTCCCTTGTCTCATATTCTTTAACCCTGGCAGCTAAATTCGTGATAAAAATGAATGAGGGTTGTTTTTTTTTCCTTAGTTGAATTTTACAAATGAGTTGTATAAATCTCACAATAATAAATGAACGAGTGTTGTTTCTCCCTTGTTTTTTTTCTGTTCTTACATATGTATAAAACTCTTTTAAGAAATTATGATTGGGAACATTATTGTCTTTTAAATTGAGTTTAGAAGGGCATTCATGTCAAACCATCATTCTAAAAGGGTAAAAAGAACAGGTTTAGTTGGTGACATCACCGATTTCCAGTATTTAGTAATGGTCTCCTAATGGCATGGGGGAATCTGCCAGCGACAACTACAACAGAGGGGAGGTCAGTGCAATTTCAAAAACGTCAGGGGAAGTTTCTGTATTTATCAGAAACCACAGGGGAGAGGTAGGTGAAATTTACTCTTTATAAAAGTATTGTGCAGAAAATGAGTGGGATGAACTCTATCTATCTATGGCTTGTTATGAACATCTGAGAGATTCGAAGATACAAACAATTCTCCACAACGCTATCGAGCAAAGGGCCTTTAAAGAGAAGTTACTAGTTATATGCAAATAAAAAAGTGGAAAAGGCATATATTTACTAACAATAGCTTCAAGTTTGTCATTGTTCCAAGGTATTCAGGTAACGGGCCACTAATATTGCAACTCCTCAAAATCCTGCAACACAAACAACTCATAGCACTTCAAATCAGCAACAAACTGGATATCCTTTAAAGAGGGTTCCAAAGAAGGAATCAACTCACAATGTCTTTAGTCTTGTCAAATTAACGGGGGGAAAAGATGGTTGAGAACCATTTAAATCACTGATTCTCCTGCATTTAAAAAAGAAAATATGATCAACCATACAATATTGTGGCATGCGTAAAAGCCATGGGATTAGAGGGTTCTGCTTTCACTCACAAGTCGGATAATTTTGTCAAAAGACCAATGCCACGAGGAATTGGTCCTTCCAATCCACTACCCAAAATCACTCTGCATACATCAGGATCGAAACAGAAACATGGTCAAGTAAATATTCTAAAGCTAACCAACCGTTGAATAAATCAAAACAGGTCAAAACACTCACAATTTGGTGAGATTTACCCAGCTTCGGATGAAATCTGGTATCTTTCCGGTAAAGTGGTTGTCACCAATCCGGCTGCATTATACTACAGAATTAATTGATAATTCAAAGGAATTTCAAAAGCGGTACCTAATTTAAGAATTCCAAATTGTGAATTGAAAGAAAATGAACTTACAACTCTTGCAAATTGGTCAGGTTTGCGAGTTCTTGCGGAAGCTCCTCGGTAAAATTGTTTGAAGTCAAATGCCTTCAACAATAAAATGCAGCCAACCAGTGATCAATTGTTCTTAAAAATCTAGGCTATATAACATGGAATCTCAAAGTAATTACCCATGTCGGTCAAACTTTGGTAAGGGTGTGGGATGCGTATCCAACAATACTAGATCAGATGACGATATTTCAATCCTCTAATTTCATGATACTTTTTGAAATAGGAATTGCGTGTTGCTTTCTTTATCGCATTTGATTTGAAGACATTTCTCAATAACTTCCCAACAAATAATCTAGGAGACTAGAGTACCATGCGTTATATATATAGAGGCTCCATTTGTCTCATATTGTTTGTCCATTTTCCCATAATAAAGGGGAAAATTTCAAAATACCCCTCAATCTTTACACCAAAATTCAATTAGACTCCTAACCTTTTAAAAACTACAATTTACTCCCAACTTTATCTTCCGTTAATCAAAAAACGCCCCCTTTTGTCCGAATGACTAATGGATTTCGTTAAAAGCTCCGTTATATAATGTCCCCATTGAATTTCGATAATCTGAGCCGCTCAATGTGTTCAAAATGTGATTTTAAGGGTAATTGCTAGAAATCAGTAAAAAAAAATAGTTCAATAAAAAATTGTTCAGATGAAACCCTTCCCGATCAATTTTTTTGTTGATTTGTAGTGGGTACCCTTAAAATCACGTTTTAATCATATTGAGCAGTCGGATCATCAAAATTTGAATGGGAAAGGGGAGGTGCGGATCGATCCGGATTTTGTTCAAGTCCGGACGTCCGGATTTTGCTTCGGTCTGCACCTCCCCTATTCTGATCAAATTTCGATGATCCGAGCCGCTCAATGTGATTAGAACGTGATTTTAAAGGTATTTGTGAGAAATCAACAAAAAAAAATGATTGGGAAGAACTTCATCTGAACAAATTTTCATTGAACTATTCAAAAAAAACTATTCAAATGAAACCCTTCCCGATCATTTTATTGGCTGATTTCTCTCCAGTATCCTTAAAATCACGTTTGAACACATTAAGCGGCTCGGATTATCAAAATTCGATCGGGACGCTATTTAACAAAGTTTCTAACGAAATCCGTTAGTCATTCGGACGGAAAGGGGCGTTTTGATTAACAGAAGATAACGTTGGAAGTAAAATTGAAGTTTTTAAAAAGTTGGGAGTCTAATTGAATTTTGGTGAAAAGGTTGGGGTGTATTTTGAAATTTTCCCTAAATAGAAGGAATCAACAAGTTAATGCATTTTGGTGAAAAAAATTACAAAAATGAACTCACATAAGTATCCTATTTGTTGATCTGATTGAAGACCCAAGTATCGAAAATAGACAATGTACAAATAATATGGTACAGAGGGATTAACTATGGAAGACCTGTTTCCGTCCATACTAACATGAACACATATCGCAATAACCTAAGACTTAAGGTTTAAAGACTTAAGGTTTAAAGGTATGAGGCTTAGACACACAATCACACCTGATAAGAATGTAAAATAGCTAAAAACTAAAGTGGTTAGAGGGAGGTGCATATGGCAATAAATGTAAATAGTTTTTTCATGTGTTAGGATCACATGGAAAGGCCAATATCCCTGGTGAGTATAAAGTAGCCTTTCACCACTGGGGCCACCCATTGGGTCTTCCCTCCACACTATCATTATACCATTTGAGCAAATCTACTAACACATCAAAGTGTGTAACAACATGCAAATGTGGCACTGCATCATTGGTGATTGCAAAATGGTTATTGACCCTGCAATTGCAGTGGCAGGTGCATTCGTAGACTTTCTCATACAATGTATGTTGTTCAAAAAGAATGGTTTCATTCTTGTTATTTTCTATTTGTTCCAAAGTCGTATTCGATATCCGATAAGGTGCTCTTGCTTTGATACAGACTACTGAAAATGTTGGCGTAATCAAGTATATCCAACATTGTAAAAAAAATAAAAATAAATACACCAAGCCAACATGGGTCTTACAGTTTCCATAAGAGAGGAAGACTCCCAAGCTTTCGAGGAATTGGTCCAGACAACTGATTGAACTCCAGGCTTCTACAAATATCAAAATTCATACCCAAAACCAAACTCCTTAAATCAATTAATATTTCCACATCAATAATCATGAATTGAAATGCGTAAACAGATTATTTTACAGAGTTGCAAGCGTGCTGATGTTTCCGAACTCTATTGGGATTGGACCCGTTAATCGGTTTCCAAGGAGGGAGCTGCATTTTGACAAATAAGGAACCAAGAACAAGAAAGTCCTCAAGATACGATACATAAACATGTAAACATTTAAGTATTCGCATAGAAAGAGATAATAATAAAAAAAACTGGTGATACATACATGTTGATAAGTTTCATGGAACCCCATTCTCGAGGAATTGTACCGTTGAGGTAGTTGCGAGAGAGATCACTGTGGGAATAAGAGTGCAAGTCAAATACGTAAAAGCTTGTGATGGGTTTAGTAAAATAGAGGAAATGAGGGCAAAGAATTAGCTAAAATTATTATAGTTTTAAGGGAGAGGTGAAAATTCGTCATGTCAGGGCAGTAATGAAAATTCCAGCTAAATTTAAGGGACAACCACTGAAAGGGAGGTTAGTGTACTTTCTCTAATGTGAGGGGCGGAATTGTAATAAATCTAAATCTTGAGGGAGGTCAACGTAATTTACCTGAATTTAAAATGTAAAAAATTAGGAAATTGAAAAGTAAAAAACTACTACAAAAAATAAAAAAAATCACAAGACAAAAAATAATAATTAGAAACAACTGCCATTAATGTAATTGCTCTCTCGAATAATTACACTAAAAAAATTTGACCGAAAACCATAATGTATAGTACTGGCTATATTTATGACAAATTAATTTAGATCGTACCGTTTATTATGGGTATGACATAAGGGTTACTTACATATCTTCGAGGTAAGTGAGTCTCGCCAATTCTGGTGGGAGCATGCCCTGAAGATTCTGTGCTTTTAATGCTCTGCATTTCACCAAGATTTGAGTATGGTTAATTATTGAGATGATAATTGTCTGTTTAAATTGGCTATTTTGTATTCTTTCTAACATTGTTTATATTTGATTTGGTTAATACGAGTAGGAATTAGCATAGAATTCGACAATGTTTATCGATAGGGCTGATAAACGAGTTGAGTTATTTAAAGTCGAGTTTGTTTCGTTAAAAGCTCGTTCATTGACTTATTTTTATAAACAAACTTAAGCTTCAATTATTTTGAAAATTCACTTTAGCTTTCGAAGAGGCCAGCACTCACCTCATTTTACTCATGATTTATAAAAAGATTAAATTACCCAAGATTGAATTACTTGAAGCTCATTCAAAATGAACGATTCTAAATAGTATTTTTAGATAGGGAACTTAACGAGTTTTAGAAATAAGTTCAAATACTACTAAAACTCGTTAAGTTACCAAGAAAAGATATCCCATCCAAATGACTTTTGGCGTGGCAATCTCAACAAAATGAACCATTTTGGTCATTGTTTAGGTCCACAAAAGCTCAAGAGTTGAGAAGCATACTGAATCAAATGATCCCTCACATGATTCCTTACGTGATGCGAAACGGGATAGTGATCACATGTTATTTGACGATCAAAACAGTTTCTTTTGTAAGTCTCGTGTTTTTAACATCCTTGCAAAAATCAAGTTCACTGAACATTCGTAATCATTGGAACGAGTCACAATGGTGACAAGAGAAATGGAAAAACTTTGATTGTCTATTTTTCTTCAAACAAATATAATTCAAGCAAGTATTTACCGATATACTATACTTTTTGCATAGTTGTTAAAGAGTCTCATTTTGCACACATAGGAATCATACGACGGATCATCACGATCTTTGTCTCGCGAGACTACTAGACTGGATTAGATCCACTCAGTCCATAAAACAGAGTATGAGAGAGAGAGAGACATGCGAGTAATGTGGCAGACGCTGTCATCGCAAGGGTTACAGGTGACCTTATCCTCAAAACCTTCTAGGTTTCTTTCGGTGGAAAAAGTACAGGGATCGACACTGAAATTCCAATCAGTCTTCCCCAATTTCTTCCCAATTTCCTTCAATGCTGCCACTGTAAATAAATAAAAAATTGTGTTGAATAAAAACCCACAATTTGTTGTCTGTTGATAATTTTTAGAACCAATTTACAAACGAAACTAAATATCGGATTTATAAACAGCAATTATTGTCCTATCTTATCCATTTTCGCGGAATGGGTTTTTTATCCCAAGAAAAATGATCTAATTTCCAAAGAATTATGAAAAGAAAAAATAAGTTCCAAGAATCATCAACCAACCAAGTTTCCAAACAAATTTGGGTAAATAAAACTGTAAAACAGAGTATAACATAACAATTAACGGAAAATTTCTGTTCTCTTGTTTAATGCACCTGGTTATGAGAGAAGAAAATTAAAGATATATTTCTCGACAAAAGATAAAGAAATCTGGAAAGCAGAGTTACAAAAACACAAAGGAAAACTTTTCTTCTTTTTATTTTTACTTGGGCTGTGAAAGAAGAAAATTAAAGATATTTCTCGAGGAAATCTAGTTTCTTTTTCTCATTTTTCTTTGCTTATTATCCAAAAGTTATGTTTGAAACTTGTAAAAGCCACACCAAATAAAGGAAAGAAAAACGAAATGGAATCTAAAACAGAGGAAAGTCAAGGGGAAAGTACAACAATTTCCCCCTGTTGTATGTGCAAAGGGGGGCAAAAAAAAATTGAAAGGGATATGGAAAACAATCAAGAAAAAAGAAAACTTAAATTTTAAATCTCTCTCATGAATAAATGAAATTATGTTTGAATACCTTCTTCGAGGGGAAGACGAGTGGCTGCCGAGGCAAAAATTGTGAAGGAAATTAATAATATTCCAATGGCTAATGAAGCAAAATTTCGTGAGAATATCCTCATGATATGTTCCTTCAGAGAGGAATGAGAGCTTCAACAGTATTGGATCTTTCAATATATCTGACTGTGAAGACTGTGTCTATGTTGTCCTACTCTTTATACTGCCAAGTGGTGTGGTGCGATGTGGTGGGGGGGAATTCTTGTAGCTTCTTGGAAAGTCTACCATTTGCAGCGCCCAAAAGACTATGTAGCAGTCCTTTTCCTTCTAAATGGTCAAGTTTTTTATTTTTCCCGATCAAAAAATAAGCTTAGGTCATCCAGAAGGAATTCGGGTGCCTGTAGCTGCCATGGAAAGACTGCCATTTGCAGCTCGCCCAATTGCCACGTCGTTCACATATCCTCCAAAACTGCTTCCATAATTCGTGAGGAGTCCAAGTGGGGTAGCTCAAGTGGAGGAACGCTACTGGTGTATTTTGTGACAAGAGGGTACCCACAAAATTGAAGGGAAAATTCTATAGAACTGTCATCAGACCAGCAATGCTTTATGGGACAGAGTGTTGGTCTATTAAGAAACGACAGGTGAACAAGATGAGTGTAGCGGAAATGAGAATGTTGAGGTGGATGTGTGATAAAACTAGGCAAGACAGGGTTAGAAATGAAACGGTTCGTGAGATAGTAGGTGTAGCACCTATAGAAGAGAAGTTGAGGGAGAATAGGCTAAGGTGGTTTGGGCATGTCTACCGTAGACCAAGAGATGCAATAGTAAAGAAAGCGGATATGATAGCTTTGGGTAGCAATGCTACGGGGAGGGATAGACCTAAATTGACATTAGATGCTGTGGTGCGCAAAGATTTGAGTATAATAGGTTTGTGCGAACAAGGAGCCCTCGACAAAGCTCAATGAAGAAAACGGATTCATATAGCCGACCCCAAGTGATTGGGACATAAGGCTCGGATTGGTTTGGTATTTCAAAATCTTCTGTTATACCATATGGCACTGTCATAAACATTCAAAGAGAAAGAAATTCATCCGCGAGGTTAACAAACTATCTTACTTTTACTTTTATGATAAGAAGAAAATATTGATCACCCATCGACTAATATTCAAAAAGACTTGTCATCCCGAGATTCAAAGAAATGAGTGGAAGCAATTCAAGATGAACAAAGTTTCAAATATCTCTCTCTCTCTCTCCTCATTGCATGGATGAGAATGGATTGGTTAAGAATATTTCAGACCCAGTCGCATGCATTGATTGAACGTAACGTAAGTACTAGTTGGGTAGCCATCTATTTTAGGCACAGCAGAAGGGGAGACCAATACTAGTCCAAATTCTAGTGCTGGAATCGGATGTTGACTCGTGAGCTGTTTGGTAAAGATTCAAGTTACTACACCAAGTTATCCCACACTTACCGCAATGCCAATCAATGTGCCGACCATCTTGCTCACTTGGGAGCCAAATAAAACGACGAGCTGATTATTGCAGTGACTACCCCCATCTCCCTACTGGAGTTCTTGATAAAAAATAGCCTTCTTCTTAGGCTGGCTTTAGATTAGTGTTCTTTGGACTTCTCTCGGGCTTTCTTATCCTTTATCTTTGTTATGACTCTTCTGTGGTCCTTGCTTTTTTAGTTATTTGAATTTCCGATGTACCAAAAAAAAGAAGATTCAAGTTATTGGCAAAAAATTCCACTCACCAAGGGTCAAGTTACTGGCAAAAAATTAAAATTGGTTGGTAAAGAGCCTTTGCATAATTGGTTGTTCGGCCTAATAAGTTAAATGGCTTATTTTTTTATTTTTATTTTAAAAAAATCGCATTTGCTAGTTTTTTGTCAATTTTTTTTGAATTATTGCTTTGTCATGACAAGGAAAATTTAATGGGTACATTGCAACTGAAATTGAAAGGTAATGAATGGTTCAAATCATTACCTTTCATTTCAATTTTGAGACTCCCAAACGAACAAGCCAGAATTCTTGTCTTCACCGAGTCTATCATCTATCTCATCCTTCTCCCAAGCTTTATTCTTAAAGACAACATTATTTCTCCCTGTCCATACAGTCCATAAAACTGCATAAAAGCAAGCAAGCCAGCATAGTCTTTTGGAAATTTATAAAAAAAAAAAAACGTATTTACGTAATTCGAAATGATCATCGGCATCAGAAGAGATTATATATTCATGGGAATTACAAATTAAACGCACATCGGAGATATAATCTCACAAATTAAGTGCGAGATATCATGAGATGTGGTACTATTTAAAATTCGTAAGAGCGTAATGTTCACCCTCTTACGGGTTAGCTTACGCGCATCTCGAATTAATTTTTACTGCCCCTCTTACAATTGTTTTACACTCTTAAGTGTGAAGTGAGATATATGGCTCAAAGAGTTCTTGACAAGGAAAATCGAACCTGGAACATTAAGATCATACTAAGATTGATTAAATTTCCAAGTCTCACGTCATTTATCTCATAACCCGAAAATTCGCAGGTATTACATATTTGATTACCGAGAATTTTATTCGAAAACCAAAATCGCGGTTAGTCTCAAAATATTTTATTCAAGCTACGGTATTAATTTTGTAATTTTTCGAAACCGAAAACCGGACTGCCATACACCGCATGACACGTGACCGCAAGAGTCATCCCTAGCCAGCCGCCCATGTGCACTGCCGCTCATGCCAGAGAGAAAGAAAAAGCAAAAGGAAGAAAGGAGGGCAAAAAAAAGACACAACACCCCCTCACCCTTCGATAGCTGCTCATGCCAGAGAGAAAGAAAAACAAATTGGGACAAGATAAAGTCAAAAAATAGAGAAATAAATCGGGACGAAGGGAGTATCAGTTATATATATACTACTATTAAAGATTGTTTTCATTCTTTTGTTGAAAAATAAACAATCTTTTTTTTTTAGTAATGAAGTTTGAACATGATTTTGAAGTGTGAAAACGTAATAATTTGTTTTTCTTTTTGATATAAAAATAGAATGAATAAGTCCATTTGTTTTTTTTTTTAAAATTACTGAACAATTTGGATCATCCGTACGAGATCCAGAGTGGACCCGCATGTCCGTCAATTCCCGATTAGTGCTCTGACTGTCGGCGGCCTTAGCATTTTCGATACTCCTACCGCTAAAGTACAATCTTGTCCCATTTTGATTAGTACTCATGATATTAACACTGAATTTTCTTTGAAAGATAGTCTAGATGTGGACAAATTTTTGGGTGTTGGGTGAGTATATCTCATGTGATACCCGCTCGGCACATTTGGGCCATCCAATACACTTTTGGACGGTTCGGATTGAAACCTTCTCTCTCTTCTCATCCAACACTTTCTCTCTCCTTTTTCTCTCTTCAAATTTGGGCCATCCAAAAACGCAATGAACGATTCGGATGCACCAAATGGGTCACCACGTGATACCACCCGACACTGAAATTTTTTCCATAGATGTGTAGTTTCCCCGGGTTCATCTTTCATAAATATTCTGGTAGTACTACTTTCAACCACTGAAGTACCATCTTTTCCCATTTTGATTAGTCATTGACATTAACATCTGAATTTTCTTTGAAAAAAATGTCACTTCAGGAGGGGCAAATAAGATCATTTTCGCACGACTCCCTCCGTTCCATTTTAAATGTTCAATACTATTCAATTTTGTGCACCCACCTTTAAAGGTGCGCGAACATTGAACATGGTCCCCTTTTGATGGGGGGAACAGTTCATCTCTTACAATATAAGATTTTAATTAACCCACAAAAAAAATAATAATAATCGCATGCCTGCAATTGATCATAGGTAACTGTTTGTTTAAATCGAATGATTTTCATTCAGATTCCCGCAACCAAACTTCTAAATTGAAAATTGGGTGATCATGGGGTTGCTTGATAGCCCAATTCTTCACTTAAAATAGAATGTATTAAGCAATAAGTCATTAAGTTTGTTTGATAAGAGCATCCGCAATGGGCCGTGTTTTGTAACTTGTGTGTTAATTATGTACATGTGTTAAGATTTAACAAACAAAAGTGTATTTTTTGTGCCACAGTGCTTGTGTGTTAAAGTGTGCTAAATTTAGTAGTGTGCTAGCATGCGTGTCAAGTTTGGCAAAGAAGCTAACAAACAATAAGTGGGTCCCATCTCTATAAATTCTTACTCCAACCACAAAATATAAATGTTCACTACTTTTTTTTGGAAAACTTACCATTGCTTGTATTATGTACCATTGCTTATTTGGTCTATTTTTTTCCTTCTATATATGCGTTGAACACCAAAGGGCTAAAATCCATCCCTTCTATCAATGGATCCCACTCACATGAATAATTTCGACCACTTTGATTCCCAGCCATATGAACTAAACCCATTTTGTAACTTTGTTCCATACCACCAGTTTCCGTCTGAATTATCTCAAATCCCTCCTCATCAATCTTTCAGTAGTGATTTACAAGTGGCAATGTTTAATCTGTACTAACTTTTGTTTAGTTGTTGCTTTTGACATTATTTTAAAGAGTTAATATCAAAAAATAACACACTCCTAACAAACTCATTGACGTACTCATATATATACTAAGGCTCCGTTTCAGAAATCTTCTTAAAAAATAAGCAGCTTATTTCACATTTTCAAACTCAAAAATAATGTAAATGAAAAATAATTTTTTAATTTTTTTTGCACCGTATTAAAGATCTCAATGAGATCTATCAAACAAGATCCATAGTGGTAAGAAAATTATTTGTGTAAGCACATGATTTTTGAGTTTGAAATTACCTTCTTAAAAAATAAGCTGCTTATTTACGTTCTGGAACGGAGCCTAACACCCTCCTAAGTTATAACAATGGCTAACTCACACTTGTAGGACTCATATTTTATCCTAACACATATCTTAACCAACATTTTGACACACAAATATAACACATCCATTGCGGATGCTCTAACCATATCTCATCGTACGTAAGTTTGTTTGATAACCATATTTCATCATACGTAATATTCTTTTTCCAGAATTCTTGAAGGTGTGAATTCTTGGGGGTGTGAATTCTTGGATGTGTTGCAGAATTCACACCCAAATGAAAAATTCACACCTTATAAAAAATTTAATTCACCCCAAATGAAGAATTCACTCCGTATTTGACTAATAACTCCTCGGCTGAATTATTGACGCGTTTATTTCTTGAAGTATGGGCGACCTCTCACATTGCATGGCTGAAAATAGATATTGGTGGAAAAAGATCGGTGTTCTTTCCTCAAGATACAACGACCGTCAAATTTACATTCGTACGGCGAAGCAAAAACTCACAAAGCTATATGGTTATCCGACACTCCAAAATCACTTCTAACCATATACGATCTAAGCAAGAGGTTTAAATTGATGGTATTCTTAGTGGTTTTTCTAGACAAGTAAAGAACTAAACAATAATAAAAAGAGGTTTTATTGCTTTTATCCCCTAAATTATTCATATTTTTCTACTTTGCCCCTAAACTACCAATTTGTAGAATGACAAATTTACCCCTTTCATGTGGGTTGTGATCCCAAGTGATAGGCACGTGAAAGATTTTCAATCCAAAATGTTAACCACCGTTATCAATTGGACGACATAGGAAGCAATTGGAAACTTGAGGGGATATATTTGTCAAATTGGTAGTTTAGGGATGAAGTAAATGAAATGTGGATAGTTTAGCGGATTAAAGTAAAAAAAAAAAAAATTACGAGACACTAGCTCTGTCTGTTTCATTGGAAGAGGGTAAGCTTTTCATTGGATGTGCCCGCTCAGAACATTCGGGCCGTCTAATACACTTTTGGACGGCTCGGATTTGAAGAGAGAAAGTGGTGGGAGTAGAGAAAGGGTTTCAAACTGGGCCATCCAAAAGTGCATTGGACGGTCCGGATGTGCCGAGCGAGCAACACGTGGGATATACACACTTGGCACCGAAAAATTTCTCGTAGGTGGGCTTGGATTGAAGAGTTAAGTAATTTATATTTTTGTCTTAATTTGAATTTTTAGTTTTTGTATTTATTTTTGCCCTTTTTAAAAAAATTATAAGTTTCGATCAAAATTTTATACTTTTCCGATCACTCTCGCCGAGACGAATTAATAAGTCACAAAAATTTGACGCAAAACTAACAAATGCAAAAAAAAAAATTGAATAAAAAAAAATAAAAATAAGTTACTGTTGTATTCCGACCCCAATGATACCATATTACCGTAAATTGCTCTCCCCCCCCCCCGGCCCCACTTCCCTTTTTCCCTTTCTACCCCCGGCCCCCTCCTCTCTCTCTCTCTCTCTTCCATTTTATTTTTTTGTTTTAAATAGTAATAACTTTTTTTTGACTTATTTATTTAAAATAAATTTTATATTTTTGAAATCTACTCAACGAAACCTATCAAACGAGCCTAATATTGATGGTGAAATAATGGAAAATGAAAGAATTATATATTTTTGTGGTAGTTTAAATGGTATAAAGAGGTTGGAAAATTAAGTGTTCCAAAATTAAATCCGTTTGAACGTTGATTAACCCTAAGAAAGTCGTTGGGTTATTTTTTTTTCTTTCCAGTTTGGTTTTTTTATTATTTTATTCAGGGTTCTTTTATTCTTTTTTTACCGTTTGGTTCTTTTTCTTTATTTTTTCTTTTCTTTCTTTCTTTACAATTTGTTTTTTTTTTCATTTTATTTCCTTTTCTTTCTTTTCAGTTTGATTTTATTCTAAATTGCCATAATGAATTTTTTTGATGATTTTATTCTAAATGGCGCGAAAAATTTATTACGACCATTTTATGATGAAATGAAAATTGAAATACTTATTTTTGTAAGTATATTTTTTAATCTATAAAGAAAAAAAAAATAGGACCATTTGTCAAGATTGGGGTTGGGGGAGGGGGGCAACCATATTGTAGTGTCCATTTGTCAATCTTGGGGTTGGGGAGAAGTAACCATATTGAGTCCATTTGTCAATCTTTGGGGTTGGGGAGGGCCAACCATATTGGGGTCCATTTGTCAAGATTGGGGTTGGGGGAGGGACCATATTGAGGTCCATTTGTCAAGATTGGGGTGGGGCCGGCCATATTGGGGGAGGGGCGAGAGGTTCTCATTTGCTATAAATAGGACCATTTGTCAAGATTTAGAACTCACACGTTGTGAAAAATTCACCACCCGACCAGCCTCTCGATCCAAAAAAATTAGTAGTTTAGTCAAAATTTAGTTTCGAGAGAAAAAGAAAGTTTTTACTTTTCTCTTTCGAAGCTACCGTAAGACGATTGTGGAAAATTCTTGCCGGAACAATGGATGACTACAACATTTCAATTTCAGATAGTTGGTCTTTTGAGAATGATGTTCGTAGTGAGGAGAGCATCTCCCACAATCGTCGCGATTATACACCCGAATTTACCACCGACCAGGTTAGTTTTTACTGTTATTGTTTTGCATATTCGTTATTTATGCTAAGACTGGTTAATGTTGTACTTATACATATTCCTTTTTTTTATATAGATTTTTGAAAGTAGAGAAGATATGTTAACTTGGGCTCGGAGCGTTGGTTTAAAATATAGTATTGTGGTGGTTATTTTAAATTCTGCTAATTTACAAGGCTGCAAGCTGCCGAAGTGCATTCTTGGTTGTGAAAGAAGAGGAAAGTACGAACGACCACGGTATCTGGTTGAAGGGCAATCCTTGCAAAGAAACACTGGAACTAAAAAATGCGATTGCCCATTTCAGCTACGAGGTATACCAGAACCTCCATACGGTATCAGGTGGGGTTTAAAGGTTGTTGATGGTGTCCATAACCATGAGATAGCAAAACACATTGAGGGCCACGAGTACCCGTCTAGGCTAAAACCAATAGAGAAACAATTTATGGCCGACATGGCCAACAGCACCGCGCCTCGTGAGATGCTTAATATTTTGAAGGAAAAAGACCCGTCAAACACTACGGGCATCAAGAGCATTTACAACGCTATTTTTAAAAACAAAGCAACCAAACTGGACGGTCTAACTCCTACTCAATATGTCATAAATCAATTACTTAAGAAAGATTAGCTCCATCAATTTCTTACAAATCCAGATACCAACGAAATCACAGATATTATTTGGGTTCATCCTATGAGCCTAGAGCTATCTGTCAACTTTTCATCCGTATTGATCATTGACGCCACCTACAAGACCAATGAGTATCGAATACCACTATTGGAGGTTGTGGGTATCACATCCACATGGCGAACTTACTCGCTTATGTTTGCATATCTTAGTAATGAGAGAGAAGAGACACTGACATGGGCATTGGATACCTTAAAAAACTGGATGCTTCAAAAGGGGGCATCGTTGCCATTGGTATTTGTTTCAGATCGGGATTTAGCACTTATGAACGCAATTGAAGCATGTTTCCCCACGGCACGGCACATCCTATGTATTTGGCACATAAATCAGTGCGTCATGAAGAACTGCAGCCGTCTGCTTGGCCCTGAATGGAAGCGTTTTCTCATGTCATAGCACTCGCTTATCAATTCATCTACACATTCGTCTTTCGAACAGAAGTGGCAAGCCATGTGCGACGATTTTCGCCAATTCCCGAATGTCATAAATTACCTGTGGCAAACGTGGTTAAGGTCGTACAAAGAGCGATTTGTTTTAGCATGGACAGATACTTGTATGCACCTCAGAAGCAATTCAAGTCAAAGGTATAATCGTTTTTTAACTTTACTAGTAAATTTTAATTTTTTTGCATTTCTCTAGTACACAAACGAATACTTTTTGATACTTTCCTATTTATACACAATGTATTATTCTATTACAGGGCAGAGTCTGCACATTCAAGACTAAAGCTATATTTGGGGGATACCATGTCATCGCTACAAACATCTTTTGATAAAATAGAAAAGATGTTGAAAACTCAGTTCGGAGAAATTAAGAAGTTGTTCGAGAAATCATTGCACATTCCACGCCACAAACAAATACATGACAGCATTTTTGATCAGGTAAGGTGTCGCATTTCATTAGAGGCAATGGAGTTCATACATGATCAGTTAGAAAGCACTTTAGAAGTATCCCCCCACAGTGTCGGCTATTGCAACTGTACGATCAAAATCACACACGGATTGACATGCATGCACGATCTTGCATATTATCGTTCCATTTCAACTCCAATTCCGCTATGCAGTATCCACGCTCATTGGACTAGGTTGTCTATGCATGCAACCGAGTTTAATGAGGACGGAACACGACCCGATAGGACATCTCAGGTCGTTGAGATACTAGATGGGATGGATCCACGTATGCGAGAGCATATCATAGACAGAATTTCGATATGGCAGATCCATCTCGTAGCACAGTTCGACCTCCATCATACAACACAGAACATAGAGGTCGACCTGCAGGTAGAGATGAGCAAAGTACACGTCGCATACCTTCTTCCTTAGAAGCATCCACTTCAGGATCAAGGATTGCAACATCGCGAGTGAGAGAGAGAGGGAGACGTGGGAGGGGTTCGGGAGTTCGCAACACTCAATTTACAGTTCCACCCATTCCTGATTGCTACATTCAGCGATTACCTCAGGCTTTTCAGTGTTATATTTCCCACATTGTTGATGTGCTTGGTGATGGTCATTGTGGATTCAGAGCGATAGCTGCACAAATCGGGTATGGTGAAAATGGTTGGTTTCGAGTACGACAGGAGCTTATTGAAGAGATTCAACAAAATCATGATTTATACAGTGCGGTTTTTCCAGCAGATAATTGGCCAAACCGTCTAGTAATCTTACTGAATTGGTTCGAGCATACGGCACCAGACAGACATTGGATGGATGCTATGACTTTAGGAATTGTCATCGCAACAAGGTACAACCTTGTACTGCATACATTTGATGCAGATGTTTACGGTTGTTTTACTCATTTGCCATTAAGGTCTCCTCCAGTTCCACTAGAATACCGCCGGAAAATTGCTATTGCCCGTGTTAATAACAATCACTTCGTGCAAGTTTTCTTATAACCTCAATACCCTCTACCGCCCCTCCCAATATGGTGGGAGAGGAATGCATTGGACGAAGCTATAGGATGGGCTGCCGGTTATGAAGCACGTTTGCTATTGTGGTACGAAGTAATGGGTATAAACCCGCCAGGAGCAGCATTTGGAGGAGATATTGATTAAAATTTGTGTTTTTTATTTTTTTCATGTTTTGACAATATGTACTCAATTATAATAAAATGCAATTTTGTTTAAATTTATTATTGTTCATTACAAGTTATTTTTCTTATTCATTGTTAAGACAAATTAATTTACTAATTAAAAGAATATAAATTTCATTGAAATTACAATTTTAGTTAACCAAAAAAAAAAGGATGTAAATAGGAAAAGAAACAAATAAAGAAAACCGGAAAGAAAAAAAAGAAAACCGGGGGAAAAAAACAAAAAACCGGAAAGAAAAAAAGAAAAAAGGGGGGAAAAAACCGGGAAAAAAAAAAAGAAAACCGCAAAGAAAAAAAGAAAACTGGAAAAAAAAAAAAGAAAACCGAAAAAAAAAAACATAAAACCGGAAAAAAAGAAAAGGGTGGTTTAGAGTGTAATTACTGAGAGTAGAAAAGAGTGATTTGGGAAAATGGGGTGGGGTCCGGGGGGGGGGGGGGGAAAGCAGGCCTCCATATTACCATGTACTGAAATTTCAAGGGTCAGAGTATAGAAGTGTTTTTTTGGTAATGATAACATGTACTAAACATAGCTCCTAAGAAAACATAAACAATCAAAAAGCCAAGAAAAATAATTCCCAAAACTTTACCTCAACTATGTATCAGTATCCAAATTTAAACGGTACTCTTGTAGAGCACAAAAAGTCATCAACGATCGAGTCTACAATTTAGTTTTTGTGTTCCACTGACTCAAAAAAAAAATATTTATTTGGAAATATGTATTTATTTTTTAAATTAAATGTAATATATTGTAAGAGAATTACATATCTCATAAATCGGGAATAATAAGTACTTATTTTTAATGGGAAATGATTTTTTTCATTCCCTTTTTTGTTAACACCACTCCCCTGCAAATATATTTTTGCACTAAAAATACACTTACAGAGGAGTGACGTTAACAAAAAAAGAAGTGACAAAATCAGCAACCTTTTTTAAAAAGAAAAGTGAAGTGGTATAGAAGTAGATACTTTATTGTGGTCATAGAGAGAGAACTGAAACAATAATTCGAACACCACACTCATTCACGCACTCTCACTCACAATAAGGGTGGGCCTCACACACCCACACACACTGAGTGTGTAGTGTGTGCGGGTTCCACCCTTATCTCCGTCTTCTCCAATTTCTAACACCACACTCATTCACACACCTTCACTCACAATAAGGGTAGGGCTCACACACCCCCACAAGCTGAGTGTGTAGTGTGTGCAGGTTCCACCCTTATCTCCATCTTCTCCAATTGTTGTCCAGAATTTTGGGAAGAAAAAAAAAAACACACCATCGTTATCTCCAAACACGAAGACAAGACCCTAGCCCCACCATGCGATCAGACTCCCGTACGAAGAGTCCGGCAACTCCGGAAAGATGTTGATCTCTCACGAATCTCCCTTTGATTTGGTCTGTTTTTTGGTTTATGGGAAAAATTAGTGTTTCGCTTACTATAATTTGATTTGATTTTGTTTTTCTATGCATCCCTTAAGGATTTGGTTTTATTTATTTTTTAATCCATTTGATTTTCACAGAATAATAATAAGATTTCGTTCTTGTTTTTACCCTTCTATTTGATGTGTTCAAGTCTTTGTGTTCAGAATCGTAGTACAGAGAGAAGGCTTTAAGCTAATCTGGCTGTGCAGAAGGAGGAATTGGGAATCTGGGATTTAGCCCCAATTTCTGCTTAAAACGAGGAGTTTGGAAATTGAAAAAAGGGGTTGTTTTTAATCTGAACCATTGGATCTGAATTGAAAAACGACATCTAATAAATGGTTTGGGATCTGAATTGCTGGTTTTAATCTGAACCATTGGATCATTTCATTAATTGTGTTGTCATGTTTTGATGCAAATGTGTGGTAGATGCGAGCAGAGAGCAATGTGTGGTAGGTGTGGGAAGAGAGTTTCTCTGCTGCTACCGTGCACTTGCTTTCATCTCATGTCCCTTTGCGCTTCCACTTACACGTGTCCGAAAATCTAAACTTAGACATTCTCTCTCTCTCATACGGAGTATTTCTGTTCTGAAAATCCATGGTGCCATCGACGAGTTTTCCGTCGATCTGTCCATTACTGGGAAACGAATTGAAGAAATGTCCATGTTCTGAAAAAGATTTTTAGCACAATTCGATATCAATAATGGATTTTTTAACAATTCAGAATACGTACAGTTTCTATGAATGCTAAAATAACTCTTACAATGTCCGACTGATCTAATTTTTTACAAGAATCCATAAAAAAATATTTTAGGAATAACTTGCGATTTAAATTAATTTTGTGTAACCCAAAATAAACCCCACAAAATCATGCCCATTTATTCGAACCAAATAGAGGGCAATGCAGGGGTTAAGGTGTGTAGTTTACCATTATAGCGAATCTTAATTTTCTGCTTCTTTTTTTAGCTTACTTTTACAGTGCATCTTGAATATGCGTGATGTGCTTCTTTCTTTTCTTTTTTTTTTTTTACTCAAAACACATTTTGAACGTGCGCAATTTACATCACTCATTTTGATAATGCACGAAGATGGCCTATTCAAATTTTCGTACATCCCCGGAATTTTTGGAGATTTAAGGGGTTATGCCTTTGTAAGGCCTTGATTATACATATCACTGGTCTTGGTTATGCTTGTAATGGTCCAGTTATGCCAAAAATTAGGGTCTCTTCAAAATGACCGGGGACACCGTAGTTTTTCCCATGTCTTTATGCCTATTTGTTTTTGTTATGCGTTTTTTGTTTTTTGTTATACTATTGTTATACCCTTTAATGGAAATGTTATACTCATCTTTATGCCCTCTGGATTTTTTTATGTCCTTTTTTGGTATTGGTTATGCCTTTTACTGTTTTGTTACACTAAAGGTGGATGACTTGTTCCTATGACCGGTTTAACCGGTCATATTTGGCCAAATCTTGCATATGTGGCGTCATCTCAATCGTCTAATCGGAGGAAACTGTGTCTCCCAGACATGTGAGGGATACCGAAGGTGTCACGTTCTTAGATAACTAATTTATGAGGGACCCAGACATGGTAAGTATTATATGTAAAATGAAAATTCGTTAAAAATTACAGATTTTTCCAAATTGGGAGTGGCAAAGGCCCCCCAATAGACAAACAGTAAATACCTCTGTGAACTTCACTAACTACAACTAAGAATATTGAGGAAAGTTATCAAATCTTAGTTCCAACACAAGTATCAACTACTCCTGCAATACACTACTACTTCAAAAGACCCATTACTCACTAAACCCTTACTATTGAGTCCATGATTTTCTATAAAGACATTTCAACAGCTATAAATACATGCTACATTGGATTGGGGCCAAAGTGGCCTCTTAAGTATGACCAACAATATTAAGCCACTCCTGGTGTTGGTGATGTTCTCAGTTGCTTTTCTTGCTAAAACTTTGTAATTAGCACGGGAGGTATAAAGCCTTGTAGAGCTAAAAAAGAAGAAAACAATAAGTACAACATCGTCTCGGCTCATCACCTGTTTGGCTACATGTAGGGTTGTAAATGAACCGAGCAGTTCGCAAGCTCGACTCGGTTTGGCTCGTTAAGCCTCGGCTCGACTCGGCTCGTTTAGTAAATGAGCCAAGCTCGAGCTCGAGTATTCAGCTCGTTCAACAAAAGTTCGGCTCGTTAAGGGAGGCTCAACTTGATTAAAGAGGCTCGTTTAGTAAATGGCTAAGCTCGGCTTGTTAAGGCTCGAGCCAAGCTCGAGCTTGTCGAAGCTTAGCTCGGCTCATGTACACCCCTAGCTACATGGTTCCAATTCTGTCGATTACCTTATCCAGAGGCATCCAAATGCACTGTTCTAGCCACTCAATGAGTATGGAAAAGGATGCATGATGCAGAGGAATTAACAAAGAGATTAGTTACATACTAATCCAAACAAATGATAAACTCGAATCCACAAGAAAGAGAGACAAAGTCTGATTAATATTGATATAAAGCTGCTTACATAATGAGGTTACAGTCCTTTTCTAGAGAAAATGCAAGAATCAGCTAATAAGGAATTACGATCTAAGAATTATTAACAAAACAAAACTTTCCTAAGAAGGAAAAATAATCAAATTGAAGTCCTAAACGAAGGTCTTAGGCCGAAATCCATCGTCAATCACGACTTAGGATCGTGAGTCTAGACCGGATCAGCACAAAAATAAGTCAGCCGACCAAGTTTGGGCCTGATCTAAGCTCTTCCGAAATTGTCAAATCGGGTAAATTTGCAATATATTAAACAACGTTTGGACTTTCAAGGCTTCGAGCGGTCCAATTGATCATGAAGTTTGAGCCCGATCCGAGCTCATCCGAAATTTATCAAATCAGGTAAATTTGCAATATATTAAGCAACGATTGGACTTCTGAGGCTTTGAGCGGTCCAATTAATCATGAAATTGGATATCCACGTGTTCTACATCAGTGCAACTTTAGCTGAGAAGAAGATTGTTTATTTGTCTAATTCATTTGTCTCTTGGTCAAGCATGGAAAAGAATGCACCTTTAGTTGAAAAGGAGATTATTAATACATGGTTTATCTTTTCTCAGATTTTTTCTGCATAAAGACATGGCCTCATTGCTTTCCATAGTGTCACAATAGCGTACGAGGCCCAAAATCTAGAGTCCGAAGCATTGTACGGTTTTCGCCAACCAGACTTGATCCTAACCAGACTTGATTATGGAAAGCCTCCCCCTATCCAAATATCATATTTTTTCTGTATAAAGACACGGTACTCGTTGCTTTCCATAGTGTCACAATATCATACGATGGCCCGGAATCTAGAGTCCAAAGCATTGTACGATTTTCGCCCTCTGTCCAAAAATTATGACCCTCTATATATCCGGCTTCTACTTACGAAAACTACTATTACTAATCAATAATTAAAAAAATTGCACTACTATTTACGGAAATGCAACTATCCATCCTTGTCTCCTTACCGAAATGAACCATGTATTAATAATCATGCCAATATAATAATACCCCTTCTACCATGTCCCACTCCTATTATTATCCCCTTCTCAAAAATTATTCCTCTTACAAACGGGTGGTAAGGGTTTGAAATTATCACTGCTCAGAATATTCATATTGAGAATTGGGGTGATTGGAATATCACAATGTCGTACATGAATCTGCTATTTGACCATTGGTTAAACATGATTTCCTTTAAGTCTTTCCAAGACTTAATTACTCATTTGTCTGCTTCCAAATCTTCGCCATTTACTAGGAAAAGCATGGATGTCGACGGAATCCGAACATTCAAGAAGGTTGGTTGACAATAAATTCTGAATAGAGGGAACAACAAAATTTTCCACAAGGACAGTTACAGCCATTATTGTTTGTAGACTCTCAATGAAAAGCTTGGTTTATACTAATCTTCTAGTTGAACGGATGACATGCAATGAATTGAATAGAGGAGAAAATTTTCCACAACATCGCTTTACACTTAACAGTCAACTTTTCTCTTCACATTTCTACAAAAAAATTATTCAATAATGCAAGTGGACCTCCATTAAACAACGTCACCCTCCAATTTAAATTGCTTCGCCATTGACTGTACGCCAACTCCTTAATGTTCAAGTTTTTAAGCATGACATTACTCAATTATAAAACGTACATACTTCACGTGATCTAAAAATGCATAGTCAGAAAGATTATATACAAATGAAAAAGTTGTCAGTTTTGTTTAGGGAAAAAAATATTAAAAAAAAAAGTCTACTGAAAAGTTTCTTAACACCTAATGTATTTTCTTTATACCCTTTCACTCCTCTTCTACGGGTTTGAAATCACTTCTTAGAATGATGTCCCACAGGATGGTTCTGCTATTGGGGTAGTAATTAGTTAAACATGATTTCCCTTTGTCTGTTTACTTCATGTGCAGAAGTCTTTCCAAGCAGCCTTCTCATTTCATTTCTCTTTTTCCCCGTTTATTGGTAAATTTTTGTTGATTCCTTCATAATCATCTAGCGCAATGGATGTGACTTAACTCAAAAAATTACAAAAAAAAAAAAAGAAGATAGGATTTGAATCGACTCCAATCATTCAAGAAAGTTGAGCATGAATTACGAAAACCCCACACGGACAGTGGCAGATGGTAGACTCTTCTTATCTAAGCTTTAAAACTAAGGGCCTGTTTGGATGGGGGATTTGCCCCCGGACTTGCCAAGTGCCCAGAGTACATCTCCCCCTTCTCCTCATCTCCAGTGTTTGGGTGTGAAAAACGTGAGCCGGATTTAAGGGGGGAGTTGTTACTGTTGGGATTACAAATCAGAGAATCCATCCTTGTCTCCTTACCGAAATGAACCATGTATTAATAATCATGCCAATATAATAATACCCCTTCTACCATATCCCACTCCTATTATTAGCCCTTTCTCAAAACTTATTCCGCTAACAAACGGGTGGTAAGGGTTTGAAATTATCACTGCTTAGAATATTCAAATTGAGAATTGGGGTGATTGGAATATCACAATGTTGTACATGAATCTGCTATTTGACCATTGGTTAAACATGATTTCCTTTAAGTCTTTCCAAGACTTAATTACTCATTTGTCTGCTTCCAAATCTTCGCCATTAACTAGGAAAAGCATGGATGTCGACGGAATCCGAACATTCAAGAAGGTTGGTTGACAATAAATTCTGAATAGAGAGAACAAAAAAATTTTCCACAAGGATAGTTACAACCATTATTGTTTGTAGACTCTCAATGAAAAGCTTGTTTTATACTAATCTTCTAGTTGAACGGATGACATGCAATGAATTGAATAGAGGAGAAAATTTTCCAAAGCGTCGCTTTACACTTAACAATCAACTTTTCTCTTCACATTTCTACAAAAAAATTATTCAATAATGCAAGTGGACCCCCATTAAACAACGTCACCCTCCAATTTAAATCTTGGCTTCGCCATTGACTGTACGCCAACTCCTTAATTGTTCCTGCTTTTGAGCATGGAATTACTCAATTGTAAAACGTACATACTTCACGTGATCTAAAAACGCAAAGTCAGAAAGATTATATACAAATGAAAAAGTTGCCAGTTTTGTTTAGAAAAAAAAAAATATTAAAAAAAAAGTCTACTGAAAAGTTTCTTAACACCTAATGTATTTTCTTTATACCCTTTCACTCCTCTTCTACGGGTTTGAAATCACTTCTTAGAATGATGTCCCACAGGATGGGTCTGCTATTGGGGTAGTAATTAGTTAAACATGATTTCCCTTTGTCTATTTACTTCATGTGCAGAAGTCTTTCCAAGCGGCCTTCTCATTTCATTTCTCTTTTTCCCCATTTATTGGGAAATTTTTGTTGATTCCTTCATAATCATCTAGCGCAATGGATGTGACTTAACTCAAAAAATTACAAAAAAGAAGAAGATAGGATTTGAATCGACTCTAATCATTCAAGAAAGTTGAGCATGAATTACGAAAACCCCACACGGACAGTGGCAGATGGTAGACTCTTCTTATCTAAGCTTTAAAACTAACGGTCTGTTTGGATGGGGGATTTGCCCCCGGACTTGCCAAGTGCCCAGAGTACATCTCCCCCTTCTCCTCATCTCCAGTGTTTGGGTGTGAAAAACGTGAGCCGGATTTAAGGGGGGAGTTGTTACTGTTGGGATTACAAATCAGAGAAGATGTGGATTTGCCAAGCCTAGGGTACCCCCTGTCGTTAACCAAGCCGGGTGTCTATTTGACCATCTTACCCTTGCCTTTTCTCTTCCATCACCAACGATTTAGGCCTCTCTCTCGCCGATCACATATGCATGTATACGTATAATGTACTAATACACCCACAATCGCACACATACACACACTGTGAAAGACAGAGAGAGGCACAATCAGAGAGAGAGAGAGATACCAGACTAATCGGAGCAAGAGGCGACCGGTGTCGCGAGAACCCTGGCCTGGCAACGAGGCGCCGGTGTCGGAATTGGAATCGCCGAACTGGGCGTAGGAAGAAATGGCCCTGGGTGAAAGTAGAAATAAGTGAATTTGGGGCAATAAATTGGGGGCGTGGGTGTAGTTGGAGAGACAGAAATTGGGTGTAGTTGTCTAGGTGTAGTTTAATTTCCAATTGCTTGTATTTTGATTAAAAAAGTGTAAGCATTTGTATTCTAATAAAATGAAATTATTTTATCCTAAAATTAATAGTAAAAATCAATTTATTCCAATCAATGAAATAAACCAATTTTGAACACCAACAAATCAAAGTGGGGGCAATTCAGTCATTTGATATCTAATCCCATCATATTCACCTTCCAAATCCCCCTTCTCAAAAAATCATCCAAACATTTTATTACAAATCCACCATTCTTAACATATCACCCCTCATTACATATCCACCTTCAAATCCACCCTAAACAAATCTTTCATCCAAACGGGCCGTAAGAGAATTGAAAGCTTTAAAACTAAGGCAATGTTTGATAAATGTGTTGGATTAGATAGGATTAGTAAGGAGATGGGATTGTGATGAGATTCGTAAGGAGATGAGATTATGGAGTGGGATTCTTATGGAGAAAGGATTAGTAATATTATGTTTGCTTCCCACGCGTAGGATAGGATTGGAAGATTGATGTTCCAACATTACCCTTGTTCATGCATAAATTCTAAAATTTTACCTAATTTGTATTTTAGGTAATAAACAATGGAATACTTACCAAAAAAAATATATAGAATGATGAAATTGTTAATACCATGTTTATTTAGGATATGATTAGATTGGATTAAAATAATAATTTTCTTTAATTTTTGCCCTCAATGAAGTAAAGGAGAAAATACAATTAAAATGTCCTATTTTTTAGTCTTTCTTCTCTTTTTTAACTGTACCCAACATTTTGTGAAAATACAATTAACATGGATTGAAAATACAACTAATGTAATTTTTATACTACATTCAGGACCCAACACCATGCACCAACGGCGCACAACTGGGTTTGTGGAATCCATTTTTGAGTTCCACACAAATGATTCAAGTTACTAATTAAATCTATTATTCCTTTTTTTCATTTCCATTTGTCTTTTTGGGTTTTACAAGTTCCAAAATTATCACGAAGCAAAAAAAGAAAAAGAAAAAAGTGGAGCAAAACAAAAAATTTACAAAACATGAAAAGAGAAAGTTTTAAAATCATTGCGCAAAAAATGTAGGAAAATAATGGATGTTTTTAACTCACTCTTAAAAAATGGACTGATGCATTGATAATCTAATTTCTACACAGCCAATATTATACCCATTATATCAGTGGTAATCTCCGGCGGTTTTTTGGTGCACATTTCCGACAGTTTTTTGGTGCATGGGTGAGATCCAAGGGTAATTGCATAATTTATCCAAATAAACAAGGGTAATTGTATCAATGTAATTTAATTTCATGGGATAGAATTGTTAATACCTAATCCCCCAAGGTATTACTAATCCTCTCTAGTGAGGGGATTGCCCATCCCATGGGATTACTAATTCCCTTCCATTTTGAGCAATCAAACATTGAATTAAGGGACCTATAAGATTAGTAATCCTATCCCACCCTCTAACTCACTTATCTCAAACATGGCCTAAGAGAATTGAAACCGATTGGATGGGTTGCCAATTTTTGGCCCATTTTTCCAATTATACCCCTCAATTGGATAGCCTCTGGTTATGCCCTGCAGGGCAATTTCGTCTTTCCAGGTTCTAATGTGCTGACGTCTTGCACGTATATATTCTCAGAGAGTAGATGGTTCCAGAAGAGATGATGACAACTTCTCTCTCATCCTCATATCTCATCTTCTCTGGATCCTGAAGCACCATCTATCTCTCCTCCCCCACTAGAAATGGTGTGGGCAGCATGCCCTTGGGAAAGAGGATTTCGTTCCTCTTTGCGCCAAAGCGGCCCGATAGATCGAGGGAGCGCGAGCGGAGCAAGCAGGCGCTCGCAAAACACAGAGTCGCCACCTGGGTTTGAAGGTCCGACACCCAAGGAACCGTATTTCGAAGCACTTGCCACGCTATTTGATTTGAAAAAGTGAAGGAACCAGTCCGTCATAACCATATCTGTGTTCGGGAGCTAGGTTACGAGAGGAAAAGGTTTTTAAGGCACCCCTCTCGCCCAATCCAGAGATCGGTCTCTACTTAGACATTTTGTGAAAATATTTGTGATTCGTTTTCTTCTTTAATAAATTTTGAGCCAGTTAGGGAGGGGGAAGAGTTAATCGGGGATTAAAACTGTAACAAGTTTGCAAGATGTGATCTAAACATGGCATGGATGGATGGCAAATATGAAACGGGATAAAACTTAACCCCCTGATCAGAATAAACCAAGCTGCTCATGGAATAGATGTATCACACATGACAGCCACCTTTGCACGCATGGATCTACGTGCATGCAAAAAGGACCATCGCGCGATACACCCACTCCCTTGCGCGAGTGTTCAAGTCTCACCACAGGTCGAATTTTATCCCCTTCTAGGCTTTGGAAGGACCAGTGCACACCCAGGAGGCAAACCAAGCAGTTTATAGGTACTGAAAGTAAATAATTATTACAAATTATTATAAACAGGAGCTAAATAAATTGAAATACAACCCCTAAACAGTGGGGGTATTCAAACAGAGGCCAAGGGCCAAGCTGCTCATGCAAGGGCAGTTACTGGACTCAGGAGGACCATCGCGCGAGACAAAGGTCTATCGCGCGAGAGAGATGGTCCATCGCGCGAGGGTCTGCTTTACATGTTCTGAGCCCTGGTACATGTCCAGAAGCAACCCAGAAGCATTCCAACAAAGTAAATAAGCAAGAAAAGCTAGTCTATGTGTTTTAACATGCTGAGCAGTGAGCTAAAAGGCCTATCATACTTCAAAACAATGAATAACATGATAAAACAAGAATAACCAGCACCCCCAAACCCCACGAGGATTGTCGCGAGCAACTGAGAACAGTCGCGCGAGTGAGCGAATCCATCGCGCGAGGGAGTGCTTGGCACAGATTCTTGTATTTCTGCTGACTTTAGGGCCAGGACTGGTATTGATTACCAGCCTTGGCCCTGCCAGTTCCCCTCAGAGATCAGAACAGAGAGCAAAACAAAAGTAAGCTATACCTTCGGCTTTTGGTTTGAAAAGTGTTTGTACTTTGAGTTGAGTTGAGGTGAAAAGGGGGATTTGAGTGATGGAAGAGGAAGAACAAGCTTTGTTCTTGAGGTGTAAGCCTTTGAATGCCAATTTTTGTTAACCCTTTGAAAAAGAACAAATGGGGGGTATTTATAGAGTTAGCACCTTCCATAAATGGAGAGGGGGAGGTAGATCTGGTGCAAAGAGACGTGCAGGTTGTGGGTTACTTCATGGCTAAGTTTTCCCAGCTGATAAAGGTGACTGTGACAGGTTTGGGACCGTCGCGCGATGGAATGGGACCATCGCGCGAGTGTGACAGCTGTCGCGCGTGGGTCAACGGTCAAATCTTTGACTTTGACCCAGGCTGACTCTCGCGCGAGGGAGTCAGTCTGTCGCGCGAGGGTGCGCCCTGGCGCGCGATGGAGTCAGAGTCTCGCGCGATGGTGCGCCCTGGCGCGGGACGGTTGCGCCCTGGCGCAGGATGATTGCGCCCTGGCGCGGGTCAGTAGGGTTTGGCTTTTGGAAGTGGCTTAGGTTAGGTTAGGTTCAAGGGCTTCAAACACTCAAAGCTCAAACACCTATCATTCCCGAGGTGTTCTTGATCCGTTTCATCATCGGGGAATCAAACACCGTAAATGAACTAATCTGGAAGCCCAGATTGGGGTGTCTATAGTAGCCCCTCTTTGACGGCACTTGGAGTACCATTGAGTTGGTACAAGTAACGTCAAAGAATTCTAAAAACCCCTCAAGGCAATCCAGAGCAGAACAGTAAAGTAGACAAGCATACTTACAGAACCTGATTGGTTGAATGGACGGACGGACCGTCGCTGGGAATGGAAGTAGAAGTGGACGATTGCATCGCCGCTTGTTGATCGATTTTGGACAGGACAGGCTGTCGCTGCAGACTGGACAGGCCGTCGTTGCTGAGGATCAAGCTATCCTCGGCACAAAGTATTCCAACAAACAAGGGTAGGTCATGTCCAGGCGAGTTAAATTCCATCTGTTGGGAATCGAGCCAATCTCCTTATCAAAGACCATCCGAGACAGAGCAATAAGCTTCTGGAAGATGCACTGCGGCTAGAATGAGGGTGATTGTTCGGGACAAGCCAAGACGGACTCTCCTGGGAATAATCAGAGTCGCGGATGAACGGACCATTGGGACGATATCTGCATCGTTGTGGATTGGATGGACGATGTGTTGATCGCCGTTGAATTTGAGACCACCGCCGTTGATTTGACTTACCAATGCCACAATACTAACGGGAGAACGCCTCAACGCGTGCTTTGATTTGCGGTGCCTTAACACCGACGGCGGAAGAACGCCTCAACGCTGATTTGATTTGCCAGTGCCTCAACACTGACGGGAGAACGCCTCAACGTTGATTTGATTTTCCAGTGCCTCAACACTGACGGAAGAACGCCACAACGTGCTTTGATTTGCCAGTGCCTCAACACTGACGGAAAAACACCACAACGCGCTTTGATTTGCCAGTGCCTCAACACCGACGGGAGAACGCCACAACGCTGATTTGAATCGCCAATGCCTCAACATTGGCGGAAGAACGCCACAACGTGCTTTGATTTGCCAGTGCCTCAACACTGACGGAAAAACGCCTCAACGCTGTTTTGAATCGCCAATGCCTCAACACTAACGGAAGAACGCCACAACGTGCTTTGATTTGCCAGTGCCTCAACACTGACGGGAGAACGCCACAATGCGCTTTGATTTGATTTGATGCACATTGCTGCTTTTGTCATTTGACATACAATATGCAACAATAATGTATGATATATTGAACATGCAGATGCAAGTTAAGGGCGGCTCTTAGGAGGACAACGATGCCTAAGGACTATCACTGAGCCTTATTACCGTACTGTCAGTTACTTCTGAGATGCGCACCCAGATAGATAGACATTGAGCGGGGAAGCGTGCCCCAGTTGATGGCATTGGGCTTGCGTTCCCCTTCTGCGATGCATGGGCAGATGTGCCAGACAGATATGCTTTGCTTGACCTTGGGCTGACATGCCCTTGCTGTTCATGAGATTTCCACGGCTAGTGGATTACTGATACTAGGGTAGCAATGTAAAAATTGCATTTTCCAGTTTATTGACTCTCTTTTGTAAGTATTGAAGAGAATACAAAAACTAACCACTAATATCGAATTTGCATTGACAAGTGCTTTGAATAGACACACAGATGCGCGCATGTGCACAGACTCACCTAACTCGAACGAAAGGGGAGAAAAAGCCCCAGGGTACAATGCGAACCCTTAGACATGCGAAATACAATGAAATTTTGGGCATTAATGAGCCAAAATCCACCACATTCCTACACAGGTGAAACTGACACTTGTAAAAGGTGCAAAAAGGTACAAAGACCTGTACAATGGGAAGAGCATCCCGACATGACAATTGATTGAAAAACTGAAAAAATGTCGCAAAGATAGACATATGACGCAGACAAAGACTCGTATAGGCCCGGACTGAAACCGACACCCCCATGCAGTCACATTAAGTCCATATGACTTGCATGGTATGACAAGACTTGGCAAAAGCCCCTGAAACGACACTCGAGGGCGGTAGTAGATTGCTACTGTTTGCTGCAAGAATTGGAAAAAGTGCGCGCAGGCTTGAGACCAACGCGAATCACTTTGAACAAACGCGCGTGACTATAAGCTAGCACGCAAGGCTGCAGTTGCTCATACCAGACCTCGCTGAACTTAGAATAAACTGTGAGCCATTAGGCTTCTAGCATTTCGTTCTGTTTTTTATGCTTCAAATATTTTTAAGGTTTTATGCTCAGCCTATAAATAGAAATAGCAGTTTTGCAATAAAATTGAAAGACAAAGGTTTTCCCCCTTCTGGTTCCTCCAATGCAGCTTGATATTTGATCCTCTCCGACCTTTGATGTGTACCAAAATGTCAACCATGGATCCAATTGATAGATTGTGACCGAGTCTCAATGAGAAACTGCCTACGTATCCCACTTTGGGGAATCAGGTCAAAACGTAGTTCAGGCTAGGGTTCACTCGTGTGTTTACCTCACCTTTTATGCTCTAACTTTTGCCTAGTACCGCCCATTCGGGTCTTCGGTCTAGCGAGCTTTCGAATATTGCCTATCTACTTTTGCCTAGACCGCCTTCATAGGTTTTCGGGCTAGCAGGCTGCTCTAACTTTTGCTTAGAACTGCCCACCCTTGAGGTTTTCAGCCCAACGAGCTTCTCTCATGGAAAAGCAACTTTCGAATTGATCCAAGTTGACCAAGGTTTTGAAATTGTTGCTGTCGAGGTCGACAATCTTTGACTGCAGCCCCAGATACAATGGCTTTGATGACGCAAGGTCAGGAGTGCTTCAGTTGGAAATGCCTTACTCCGGGCCATTTTATACACTATCTCATTTGTACTTGGCGGAACGCCACAGTTGCTGCTTTTGAACATGGGATGAGGCCCGGAGCCCTCTTGAGCTTCTGTTTTTTTTTTGATTGGTACCCGGTAGCAGGGGATTTGATGCTTCTTTATCTCAGGATCAACGCAAGGTGTGACTTGATGAGACCACGCCAAGACGTCGATGAATTCTTCGAGCCTGTCTGACCAGGCACAATGCTCCTTTAGAGGCGGTGCTTGGACCAACTTTGAACCTTTCGGGAGATTATACTTGTCTTTCAAGTTTATAGAAACTACTTCTTCTTTTAATAGGCTGATCATGCCTTTCGTCTTCCCTTTCGGCGAGGGAACACATTTCTTTGGGGATGATCCCATCGAAATCTATCCCTTTGTCGTTAGGGTCGACACAGTTTATATAAAAGCCAGTGAAGTAAGCAGAATAATGAATATCATAAAAACCTATGGGGTTTGCCAAGTATAGCAGACTCGAAACTTGAAACAAAAGCTACGACGTGGAGGGCCAAGAGGCACGAACTCCGACTCAGAGCTAGACTTTAGACAAACGCAAAAGACTATGTGTTAGACTCAGACATATTGCCAATGCAAACTAGACGCGGTTTTGAAAATGCAATATTTTAAAAGCTACCCTTAGCTTCCACAAAAAGAGGTAGGATCCAGCGGATGTCAGGCCCAAGCAACAGCACTTCGGCTTCTTCAACCAAACCTACTCGATGTTCCTTTGATCAATGGACCTCAGCCAGTCAGTCTTCTCTTTTGCAAGCCCCTTATCACTGTCAAACCAGATGTCGGCAGTGAAAACCTCAATTGCCCAAACTATTGCTATCATGTTAACCTCCGGCTCGGACGGGATGGATACGATGGGTTTGGGTTGATTTACTGGGACGATATAGTGGCTAGGGTTGAATATGGTGGAGCTTGGGTTGATTTGAGTGGAGATGATAGATACCTAGCCAACCAGAGGGTTAGACCCTTGTTGAGGCAAGGAGTTGGTAGAAGAGGACTCCCCTCTTGGCAGAATCCCACTTTGCAGCGCATCCTCGATGGCCAAGCCAGATTCAAAGAAAGTCTCAAAGTTGGCAGATGCTTGAACTAGCACGAGATGCTTGGCATAGTCGAGATGCAGGTTACGAGAGATAATGCGGAGTTGATCTCTCTCGCTCGGGTGCTCAGTCATTAGAGCGGCTTTGGCTCTCCACCTTTTAACAAAATCCGAAAAGGACTCTTTGGCTTCCATCCTCGTGGATTCCAACTCTCGAATAGTCATCTTGAGCTGGGAGTTGTAATTGTATTGAACGATGAAGGCAGCCCCTATGTCTTCCCAAGTACCTCTTTTGGCAATGTCAAGCGACAAAAACCAATGGAAGGCAGGCCCAGAGAGAGTTTGAGGGAAAAGCTGAGACATGGCCTCACTTTCTACTTTGAGTAACTTCATGGCGGCATGGTAGCCATAGAGATGAGTCTTGGGGTCACCGCTCCCATCAAATTTGACCAAGTCAGGCATTTTGAATTTGTCTGGCAGTTTAGCATTAGGATACAGGCAGATACGATCCAAGTCAATTCCCCCTGCGCTGATCTTTTCGGATTTTGAGACAGCCTCTTCCAGCTTTGCCATATTGGCCATAAGAGCAGCTACGTCAGGTTTTGAACAAGTTCCCCACTCGCAAGATTCGGGTTTGCAACAGGCGCACGAGCCTCTTTAGGGATAGACTGAACAATGAGACGCCCCTCGTGATTCGGATCTGGGACCATGACAAGCTGCTTCTGGTCGTCCTCATCATCCTCGCCTTCCTCTTCAAGCGGAGGTGGAAGACGAGTGTTGATAAGGTCATTGAGACGGGTGATGTTAGCATCGGTCCTGGATGGCCTTTGTCGCATAGCGGTGATACTGTTCCGAAGGTTCATGAGCATGTCTTCCAGGAGAAAGTGGTTGAACCTCTGGCTGACTTTTCATGGTAGGTGATTCAGAAGTGCTCGACGCAGAGATGAGGATGCTGGTTGCCCTTCCTGTACAACCGGTGGTGACCCTGACTGTAGAGCAGTCAACAAAGAACGCGGAGAGTCTTCCGTTGTGACTGATTGGGACTTTAGCCTGACAAGCCTATGAACCGGATTCAGATGCAGACGTTCCCAAGTAGGTTTGGCTCTTCCTTCGGTACTCTCTTGCTCGGTGCAATGGCTCAAGACTAGATTGCAAAGAAGTGAAAGCTCAGTGGTGTTCCTGCAGCAATTAGAATGCAATGTACACGTCGTTGTCGGTGTCAACCCTAGACTCTAGAACTAGAGACGAGTCTGTCTCATGATGTTCAGACGCTGCCAAAATCCTCAGATTTCTTTTCGAGGGTGTATCCTTTGAATAGATCAAGCTGATCCTAAGAGATGTCAAAACAGACTAAGTCTTCGACTAGTCCCTTTTGAAGATTCGACTTTGAACTTGGAACAACTCGGTATTGATGGCATGACATCTTTACCGGGGTGGCTTCAGCGACAACGCGCGTTTAGCCGGGCGGTGTACGTGCTGCGCACGATAACCAAAATGACATCAATATCACGACATCAATACTTTGTGGTTTTTCATTTTCAGTTGAATCCTCAATCGGGCATGAGCCAAGGACTTAATAAGGTTTGATTTCCCAAAGTCTCGCTGATTTAGGGACTTGAAAAATTAACAACATGCACCATCGAGATGCACGACTCTTCATCGGGTCTAGCAGTGTCCAAATTAGCATAAGACAAACTCGAAGAGGACAACCCTGAAGCCGCCCTAAACATGCTCCTATGCAAAACGACATGTATGTATTTACAGTTCCAGAGACGAGTTTGCCTCATGAATTTCAGACGTTGTCAGAATCCTCAGAATTCTTTTCGGCGATGTGTCCTTGAGTAGATCGACAGATCCTAAAAGATGTCGAAATAGACTAAATCTTCGTCTAGTCCCTTTTGAAGATTCAACTTTGAATTAGAAACAACTCGGCATTGATGGCGTGGCACCTTAACCTCAAACAACGTGGTGTATAGTGACAACGCACTTCAACCTAGGCGGCGCCAGTGACACAGCATCAATACTTTATTGTTCCTTATTGTCGGTTGAATCCTCAATCCGGCATGAGGCGAGGATTTAGCAAATTTTGATTTCTCAAAATCTCATTGAACTAAGAACTTTGCAATTGATAACGAACATTCGACAGAATGAACGACTCCTCATCGGGTCCAACAACGTCTTAGACAGCGTAAGACAAACTCGAAAGAAAGAACTGCCCTAAGCATGCTCCTATGCAAAACAAAGTACGTACAGGCATGCGATAGGGAAAGCGATAACACGTAGAGGATATGGGGTTAGATGCAAGTAGATCCTACCCTAGGTAACTGTCCTAGTTTGGAGAGTTCTAATGCTTTGTATATGCAAAGGCCGGTTTGGTTCGAACGTGTTCCTCGGACTAGGGCCACAGATATACCTCCCGCTGTTCGCGATATAGAGCAACAGCCAAACGGTAGCATGACCCATCATCGTCGAAGGTTGTTGGTCATTCAGAGTCCCCGGGCTCCGGTAAACCGTGCCGGATTGCCAAAACGATCCAACGAGGCTTATCCCACATCGATGCAAATGAGATGCTAGAAATTGATTAAGAAGAAGAAGAATCACAAAATCGCAAAATGCCTTTTCAAGCTCGGCTCACTTTATATAGTCCATCTTTAAAGGAAACTACGCAACTGAACAATCGAAAAAGTCCCAGATTAGATTGGCCGGACACGGGGTCCTGTTAAATCACCATTCCAACCTTCGGCAGCGCGAAACTCACCGTTTTGACAGACTTTTAAGGGATTGTTCACAAACGTATTTAAACTCTAAGTACGGATTAATGACGGTTCAATTTCTCCCCAGCAGAGTCGCCACTGTGGGCAGCATGCCCTTGGGAAAGAGGATTTCGTTCCTCTTTGCGCCAAAGCGGCCCGATAGATCGAGGGAGCGCGAGCGGAGCAAGCAGGCGCTCGCAAAACACAGAGTCGCCACCTGGGTTTGAAGGTCCGACACCCAAGGAACCGTATTTCGAAGCACTTGCCGCGCTATTTGATTTGAAAAAGTGAAGGAACCAGTCCGTCATAACCATATCTGGGTTCGGGAGCCAGGTTACGAGAGGGGAAGGTTTTTAAGGCACCCCTCTCGCCCAATCCGGAGATCGGTCTCTACTTAGACATTTTGTGAAAATATTTGTGATTCGTTTTCTTCTTTAATAAATTTTGAGCCAGTTAGGACGGGGGAACAGTTAATCGGGGATTAAAACTGTAAAAAGTTTGCAAGACGTGATCTAAACATGGCATGGATGGATGGCAAATATGAAACGGGATAAAACTTAACCCCCTGATCAGAATAAACCAAGCTGCTCATGGAATAGGTGTATCACACATGACAGCCACCTTTGCACGCATGGATCTACGTGCATGCAAAAAGGACCATCGAGTGATACACCCACTCCCTCGCGCGAGTGTTCAAGTCTCACCACAGGTCGAATTTTATCCCCTTCTGGGCTTTGGAAGGACCAGTGCACACCCAGGAGGCAAACCAAGCAGTTTATAGGTACTGAAAGTAAATAATTATTACAAATTATTATAAACAGGAGCTAAATAAATTGAAATACAACCCCTAAACAGTGGGGGTATTCAAACAGAGGCCAAGGGCCAAGCTGCTCATGCAAGGGCAGTTACTGGACTCAGGAGGACCATCGCGCGAGACAGTGAGTCCCTCGCGCGAGTGTCCTGACTGGACTTCCAGGAACTGCTTTACATGTTCTGAGCCCTGGTACATGTCCAGAAGTAACCCAGAAGCATTCCAACAAAGTAAATAAGCAAGAAAAGCTAGTCTATGTGTTTTAACATGCTGAGCAGTGAGCTAAAAGGCCTATCATACTTCAAAACAATGAATAACATGATAAAACAAGAATAACCAGCACCCCAAACCCCACGAGGATTGTCGCGAGCAACTGAGAACAGTCGCGCGAGTGAGCGACCATCGCGCGGAGTGCTATGCCACGGTTTCTTGTATTTCTGCCGACTTTAGGGCCGGGGTGGTATTGATTACCCGGCCTTTGCCAGTTCCCCTCAGAGATCAGAACAGAGAGCAAAACAAAGGTAAGCTATACCTTCGGCTTTTTGTTTGAAAAGTGTTTGTACTTTGAGTTGAGTTGAGGTGAAAAGGGGGATTTGAGTGATGGAAGAGGAAGAACAAGCTTTGTTCTTGAGGTGTAAGCCTTTGAATGCCAATTTTTGTTAACCCTTTGAAAGAGAACAAATGGGGGGTATTTATAGAGTTAGCACCTTCCATAAATGGAGAGAGGGAGGTAGATCTGGTGCAAAGAGACGTGCAGGTTGTGGGTTACTTCATGGCTAAGTTTTCCCAGCTGATAAAGGTGACTGTGACAGGTTTGGGACCGTCGCGCGATGGAATGGGACCATCGCGCGAGTGTGACAGCTGTTGCGCGTGGGTCAACAGTTAAATCTTTGACTTTGACTCAGCCGACTCTCACGCCAGGAGTTAGTGCACATGTGGTGCGCTCGTCGCATGGATGGAGTGAGTCTGGCGCGCAAGGGTGCGCCCTGGTGCATCATCGCGCGATGGAGTCAGAGTCTCGCGCGATGGTGCGCCCTGGCGCGGGACGGTTGCGCCCTGGCGCAGGATGATTGCGCCCTGGCGCGGGTCAGTAGGGTTTGGCTTTTGGTAGTGGCTTAGGTTAGGTTAGGTTCAAGAGCTTCAAACACTCAAAGCTCAAACACCTATCATTCCCGAGGTGTTATTGATCCGTTTCATCATCGGGGAATCAAACACCGTAAATAAACTAATCTGGAAGCCCAGATTGGGGTGTCGACAAATGGCCTACGCCGCCGCCCGCCTCGTCGCATCCTTCCAAACCTTCAACTCTGACAGGTCGACCGACAAGGACGCCATCCTTTTGCCCTCCGTCATGAAGGCTCCGAACCTCCGATCCGGCCCGGCATCGTCGCCCACGTCCACTTCCTCCCCTCCAAGAACAGCCGCCATCCCTGCGCCGTGTCCACAAAATCTGGCCACTAGACTTCCGCCGTTTGGGGTACCGGCAAGACCTGGTGCAGGTGGCACATTAAGGTACCCGCAAACTTAAGAGGTAAATATTGGGTGAAATTGTTGTCTCAATATTCATGTAGTACCATTTTATTGGTTATTTTCCTCTGTTGAGATGACGTAGGTAATTTAGTTGGGCAATTTGGGTTCAGAGATTAGGTGAAGGTTTCTTAAGCTTCAATTTCATGGGGCACCCATTGCTTCACCTATAAGTATGTGATTAGAATTACTTACCAAAGAAAAAAGTATGTGATTGGAATTTCATGAGTTTGATGTACTTGGCTGCTGCATTCATCCTGGTGCAATTCGTGGGTTACGAATTTTGGGTAATTTTTCCGATTTTAGCCAAGTAGTGTTTGTGGTGGTGCAATTCGTGGGTTACGAATTTTGGGTAATTTTTTCCGATTTTAGCCAAGTAGTGTTTGTGGATAAGTGCTTCTTATGTAACCTGTTTTTCATCGTCATTGATTGCTATTTCTGGACGAACCGATTTCTGTGTTAAGTGGGTGGAGTAATGATCGCTTCTTATGCACGTGTGTTGCTCTTTTTGGGTACCTAAATTTATTTCCATATATCATCTTATTGTAGATTTGCTGGTGGAGTATGTATGGTGTTTTCTGTAAGTTTTTTTTTTTTTTTTTTTGTTTCTCTGGAGAATCCACATTTTTTAGTTAAAAGTTTTCTGGATTTTAAATTAATAAGTTTAGTGAGCTTTAACGGTACAACTGTGCGTAGGTTAGCAAATTTTCTGGATTATTGATTCCATGTCTTTATTTTTTGTCTCAGTGCTGCGGTGTTATGGTGATTTGCCCATGAACTTTCGGTGAATTCTTAATTTCGCAATTTTTTTTTTTGTCTTTGTGCTGCAGTATTATGGTGATTCGTCTTCCGTTTATCCATTAGGTTTACAAGAAACATCTGCCCCTTGTACATGCAAATAGGGGTTATTAACTCATTATTATGTCATCCCTGATGGAGGCAAGAGGATAGTTTGGGCTGTGGAACGACATCGAGGAAATGAACATATGATTTATAGCGTTCAAAGTAAGTTCAAACTTGACTACACAGCTACATATATTGGGCCTTCATGACCATTTAGAATGAACTTCAAAAGAATATTTTGGAGTGGCAAATGTTTTGATTTATTTAAGTCATTCATTTTGGTTTAGTTGCTTCAGAGGTTTTCCCTTATTGTAACTATTGAACGCTTGGATTTCACTATTGGTTGTATAGGTCTTTTATTCTTTAAGATGAATCTTAGTTGTGTTATAGTGTGTTTTATTTTCTTGGAAAACAACAATGATTTACATGTTTGATTCTTTGTTACTTTTGGGATGGATAGGAATAGTTTTAGCCTTACTATTACTTAATTTTGAAAATAATAATACTATTGTTTGTGCTGATCCTTTATTGTATGATTTGTGCATTCTTGGAAGTTGAGTATTAGGAAAAACAGTTGTTTGACTCAGAACTATATTCGTTCGGTTGCTAATTTAGGTTGTATGCTACAGCACTATGGTGATTCAGTCTCCGTTTATTCGTTGGACTTTAGAAAGACATCCAACTGCTGTAGATGGTATTCATGCCTTTTATTATGTTCTGTTACTGATCAAGCTCAAAAAAATAATTGCTGCATTATCGTACCCAGGAGAAAATGGTAGCATCGTTTTCAAAGCATACATCAGAATCATGGGACTGGGATTGGGGTTTTTATTTTTTTTGGGCAATGGACTTCAGAAATCTCTTTGGTGGTTGGCCAAATGTTGCTCCTTGCTTTAGTTGCAACATAACTGTTATCTTTTGGTGATGGAAACTATTTTTTCCCCTGGTGAACAGCATGGGAGCTTTCATTCTTAGTTCTGGCACCAAAGGTGTGCATGTTTTCAATTTTAGTAATTTTTATAACCATTGTGCCGTTTTATTTCCTGAATTTGCTGACATATGTTTCTTCTTCTCACTGGAAACCAAAGGAAAAAGGATTAGCCTGCCAATGTCGAGGATGACGATCCATTAGCCTATGGGTGGACTTGAACGTGCTAATATAAGGATTTGGACATCCAGGTATCGCTCCCGTTTCTTGATTTTTTCTGTTCTTCTCTGTTCGTTACACTTTGGCTTTTGCGTAATTCCATTTCGGGTCATGTTGTTTCTGTCTTGGTTGATGAAATTAAGAGGGCAAGTGAAAAAAGAGTAATTAACATCAAAATAGAAATTTACAAGAAGCAGTAGAATGAGTTGGGTTTGATATTAAGAGAAAATAACTTTACCACCCATATGGTTTGGTTAATGCAAGATGTCATTTGCTTGATGTGCAAAAAAACACCACTAGCACCTAAATATAAGCACCTAAGTCCAAATGTTTTCTGGACTACTATGAGATCCATATTTTTCGCCTAACTTAAAGCTTTCGTGCTTTGCAAATGTGTCTGTGAAAACTGATTTCCCGCCTGATAATTAGCATGCTGACTGTTCAAACATGATCGAAACAGTTGCTGTGCAGCAGCATCTTGAGTGATGGGCGAGTGATGCATGACTGGTTTTGAAGTGATTTTGATGAAAATAAATGTTTTGCTATTTCCTACAGATAGCTGTATTGTCATGGTTTCTCAAAAACTAGAGCCTTTCCCTATATCACACCGTGCAAAACCAATTATCTTATAAAAACTCATGTGTGTCTATTACAGATGTATAGACGCTATATATGCAGGGAAAGGTTTGGCTTCTTTTCATGTAATGTAATGAATGCATCAAACATGAATCTTCTCGAGAAAATTCAAGAAAACTACAATAGCCGCCGTCCCTTGTCAAAATGTCTCAATACGTGTCCAACACAGAGATGTTTTGCAAAGCTCTAGAGGCACCGAATGTGTCAACTAAGCACATCTTATTAATACAATGTCTTTTAATTTCCCTAAATGCTGCTGGCATAACGTATCCAGACCTTATCCTTCTCCTAATTTTTAAGTCACAATCACATCTCTATGTGCTTGTTTTGCACTGGATGTATCCTGCTTCTTAGCATTCATGTATATGCAACTTCAGTGCAAATATGATTGCAGTACAAAGGTGATGAAGTTGTAGCAATGGGATCCAAGCTGACGCATTCTATTGGTACTAATTGTGAATAGTTTCAGGAATAGCCTCTTGAGTTGTATCTGGGCGTAAGTCTTGCAATAAAGCTCTTACAGAATGCTAAGCTGACACCTCCCTTCGTACTTTAATTACAAATTAATTTTGACAAATTGTGTGGTTCAGTTGTCAAGATAGTTTTGCGGTAGAGTTCTTTTGAAGTTCGAGTGATTTGATTTTTTAGCTGAGTCTTATTCTTGCTGTTGATTTTTTAACCCAACACCATGTAACAATTGTTTGTGCTTTAGAGCAAAATCATGAGTCATGTGCTATTGTTGATGTTTGGGCTGCTACTTTAGTAATACGAAAAGAATTTTCAGAGGACTGAAAGGTTTGATACTACTGGATACAAGGGTTAAATACCCTTGTCTTAAAGGATCGATTAAGGAAGGAGAGTTTGGAGAAAATGGTTAATTTGTTGCATCAAAGTAGTTTGGTTCAACTGAAAGGCTGCTATAGTTTTGAATCTTCTGATGTTGTTGTACCTGGGAGAATTTTTTTTTGATCTGGGGAGAATGTTAGACAACGAAGAAACAAGATAGTAAGCTGTACAAATCATGAGGGATGACTTAACTGAAAAAGATTCATTATTCGGAAGCACGAAGATATGCTTCAACCTTCCTCTTGCATATTATCAAATATAAACTAACAATATAAAACCCTTCACACAAATCTATTTTTATTTTTCGTTAAAGCCACATTGCGATGCCATGGACAGCGGACTAAAAAACCTATGGGTTGTGTGCGCGCGTGTGTGTGTGTGTTTGAGTTCGTGTGGGTATTGTTACTCTTGTATGTTTCAATCGGTATGTGACTAGTGTGTGTGGTTGGCACGAATCATGGATTAATGTTGCGGATGAATCTGCTGCTTCTAAGTGAGGAATCAAGAGTAATGTTACTGGTATGTGTATTGTCCATTGATCCAGGTGTGTCTAAGACTATTTAGAGTTTTTTTTGGCTGATGTTATTGTCTACCTGTTGTAGAGATGCGGACTAATTGAGGAATCACTACATTGTAGCTTGGAGAGCTTAGTCCAGGGGTGTCTAACACTATTTAAAGTTTATTTTGGCTAATTTATTGTCTCCCTGTTGCAGAGATGCGAGCTAATTGAGGAATCACTGCAATGTAGCTTGGAGAGCTTGTTGAAGAATAACTGAATGGTGGAATCTGCAATAGTTGAGCCGCTTGAGCTTGAGCGAGGTGGCTGCTTTGCAAATTTGAAAAGATGGGAAAGTGTTGCTAGGATCTGTGTTTGTGGGCAGTGATGGATTGCAAAGACTAACTCATGGATTGCGAACACTATAAGTGTCAGAAATGCAGGCAGTAATTCGTTTTGATAAAGACAAAGGTTGCAATTTGCGTAAAAGCTAAATTTATGATTGCCGAATTCATGGTACAACACTTCAAGCTTCATTTCAGCGATGTGAGGAAATTGGGAGGATTTAAAATTGCATTTAGTCTTGGTTTTCCTTTCCTTTTATTTTATTTTATTTTCTTTTTTTATTTTTTTTTCGTGTGTGTGGTTTCTTTTATACTCCAGATTGGTACTTACTACTTACCAATAATTGGGGTGATTTTGGCTATGGGAATTTACGACTTTGGTTTTGGTTCAGCACATGATTTGGTCTGTATTATACGAGTACTATTATTTGTGTACATGATTTGCAACCATTTCTTATTTTCTCACTTCATCATGCTCTGTCTTCTTTAAAAAACAAAGCTTTTGGTTTGTATGATTTGCTTCTAAATTCCTGCTTCCTCTCCTTTGTGTAACCTACTGAATTACTTACAAGTACATGCAAATTTATACTAACAGCTTCCGAACCATATTACACTACAAATTGCTTATATCTATAAATTCATTTACCAAAAAAATAAAAATAAAATCACCGGCACGAAAGTCCTCATGCTGGCACGAGCTGATCACCTAGTTAGTCTTCTATGGCATGCAGTAGCATTTGAAGTTGAGATCTCCAACTATAAAAGCACATCCTAGCCATAAGCTTAGGCACCCAAGATTGGTAACAACAGTCGGTTACAAATCATGGGTTCATCGTTGTTTCTCCGTATGTTAGTGATGCTATGTTGTTTTTGTCATGCCCCAAAATCGAGAGCATGACCGGCCATGAACCATGAAGCAATCATGGAAAACGAAGTCCAATTAAAAATATTTTAACAACTCGAACTACTAGATAAAAGAAAAAAAAATGCAAACGCCTTAGAGGTCCAAACACAAGGTCCCGACGTCAATGCCGCAGAGTCCACTACAATGCCCCATGCACTAACCTGAAAAAAAAAGGGTGAATAGTTGATGAGCTCAGTGAGTAGTTAAGCATGCTAAGGGTAATAATACAAAATGACATACGTATAAATGAATGATTACGAGGGCTCCAAAGCAGTGGTCTCAAATAAAAAAGATCAAGGATTCAACGAATAATACCAATAAACTAACGAATTCAATGGCTCAACAAATAGTATTGAAAGATGAATGACTGAATAACGAATTATCACAACAACAATCGAACAATGGTAACAACCATTTTGTACCAACAACCTGCTAAACAATATCGGAACAAGGAACAACAATAATGAGCTGTCAAAACCAAAGTGGGAACCATAATTACCAATTATTAACTGCCAAATATTTTCTCAGGGCTTAGCCCATTGGATCCAACACCGTACTTAGAGTCACCACAAGATGGCGCCTGAGACCTTTTCCCTAAGCCGATCTGGAATAAGGTCACAAGGTATTTTACAAGTCTTTTCCTTATCCGTTGAGCACTAGAGTCATAGGATATTTCATAAGTCTTTTTCCTAGCGGCTAAAGTCACCACGATATCTTACGGGTCTTTTCCTTGGACTTTAATAAATATAAACATAGTCCATGGTCCCAAACACAAATAGAACAACGGCGAGCCGGAGGCATCTAGCTGCACCAGGATTATTCCCCGTGGCGTTGCAGAGTCACAATAATATTATGGAGTCAATGAATCGACGATAGTAAAAGTAAGGACAATCGATCTATCACAAATATTCTCAATTAACCTTGTATGCCAAAGGGTACTTCAATTGTCAATAATTATGAGAGCAACGAATAAGATTAATTATCATCGGATCACAACAAATAATGAATTGTCAAGAATAGATTGGCTCAAGAGGATTTCAAGAAAGGAATCACATACTTAACCACTCACCTCGATCGAAATGATGGGGCACAAAATGCAAAGCTCGCGTTCTCTGCTAATTTGGATAAAAGAATACAAATACTAATAATTAATTTAATGAACCCACAAACCTTGACTTGGTTGACACCAAAATCCTACCCCATTACCACGCACAAATAACCAACCTCCTGCTTCTATGAACCCAAATCCAAATAATACATATTTTAATGAGTATACATAGACATCTATACTAAAGATCAAGTAATAAGAAAATCCATGTACCAAAGTAGAAGTGCTCTGACCCCAGTCTACAGCCGCAGCTCTCTCTCGCTCTTGGTATCTTCGGTAATGAGAAAAGAAATAATAAGGACGGAGATAATGCCACGATCTAAAACTCTCCTGCCACGACAAAAACTATGAAATGCCTTATTTGCCCCTTTGAATGACGTCGGCCAGTTTCACTAAATCAACAACTCTATCACTCACCGCCCCACTAATTATCTTTTCTCTCTAAACTCAATCTTTTGAATCTCTATAATTATCGTCAACTAGGTCATCGAATCACCGACATCACGAAACAAACGCTATATCTACGAGTTTGAGTCCTCATCGTTGCTCTGCTCCCAAGATTACCTTCCTCTGAAATGGAATTGTTGTCGGCTGTAACGGTGACTATAAATCGAATTTCCCTCGTTTTGGTCTGATTCTGTTATCTCAAGGCATTTGAGAACAACACTCCGCATGGTTCTAGACTACTAGTGCAATATCATTTGACACCCATCAGTGCATGCATCAAACAAGGACTTGCAACGAGCAGCAATCAAACGGGCAAGAAAATTTTTAGCCGGAGATGTTAGCCGTCGGTCTAGATCTGTAGACATAGTAAAAAAACATGTAGAGAGAAAAAAAAAAAGAAGAAGATCGAGAGGTGGGTTGGGGAGAAATTTTAAAACTTATCTAGTCTAATTACACAATAGACCCAACATTATTCTTCCATGTTAACCAATCACTTGTGGGGAACCATTCCCAGTTTAACCGAACTTAGGATTTTGAGCGATACGTGTAACTGATGCCAAAAATAAGCAGCCCAACATATCTTTTTTTTAGCAAGAAGTTTGAAAAAGAAAAATGAAAGATTTAATTATTTGCGACAAAAAGTATAATACAGTAATAATAATTATTTTTTCCCTGAAAAATTGGGATGTCACAGTTTTAATCTTAACATATTGACCAACTCTTACTCTTCCATGCAGCCACTGTGCCATGACAATCAGAGCTCAGTCTTGCTGCAGTTCAAGCACAGCTTTGTCCTTGACAAGTTTGCCTCTGTTGACCCTTCCGCTTATCCAAAGGTTGAATCATGGAAGCTCGACGGAAGTACAAACGATTGCTGCTCGTGGGATGGAGTTAAGTGTGACCACCACACCGGTTGTGTCATTTTGGCCTAGACCTCAGTACCCTATTTGTTTTTGTTATGCCCTTTTTGTTTTTTGTTATACTATTGTTATACCCTTTAATGGAAATGTTATACTCATCTTTATGCCCTCTAGATTTTTTTATGTCCTTTTTTGGTATTTGTTATGCCATTTACTGTTTTGTTACACTAAAGGTGGATGACCTGTTCCTATGACCAGTTTAACCGGTCATATTTGGTCAAATCTTGCATACGTGGCATCATTTCAATCGTCTTATTGGAGGATACGGTGTCCCCCAGTCATGTGGGGGATACTGAAGGTGTTATGTTCTCGGATAACTAATTTATGAGGGGCCCAGACATGATAAGTATTATATGTAAAATGAAAATTCCTTAAAAATTATAGATTTTTCCAAATTGGGAGTGGCAAAGGCCCCCAATAGACAAACAGTAAATTCCTCTGTCAACTTCACCAACTACAACTAAGAATATTGGGGAAAGTTATCAAACCTTAGTTCCAACACAAGTATCAACGACTCGTGCAGTACACTACTACTTCAAAAGAGTCCGTGATTTTCTATAAAGACATTTCTATAGCTATAAATAATAGTATAAGCTCATCATTTTTAGTGAGAAATAAGTTGGAAAAGAATCTGGTTCCAAGTATCGGGGACTCCTGCAACACACCAATGGGTGCAGTCAAGTCCTCTTCCGCCACTGTTTCCGTAGATAGAAGGATGCCCATCTTTCCTCAACTGGGATAGGGAGGTTATGTTGAGCAAAGTGACAGGCTTCTTGATCTTGCTCAAGGCCCTTCTCACCACGGCAACGGCCGGCGGTAAGGCTCCCGGATACTTTGAGCCCGATATCGGCGTCGTTTGCCCCTGGCATTTGTTCACTCCGCGTTCGTTCCACTCTGAGCCTCTGGTTAAAGCATAGGCAACATAATGACAATCAGTAACGTATATTTAATGAGAAGTACTCCATCCATCCTACAATTTTTGGTTTTTTATTTTTTTTAAAGTGTTATTTTTAGAGAAAAATATAACATCTTCTAATTGGTACAAAAAAAATCGAGAAATTACTTATCACGAAAGTACTTTATTTTTTTTTTTGTTCGAATATAGCAAAAGTTTTCAAAAAGGACTAAAGTTAGAGAAGATAGATACGTGAAGAAAGTACCAAGCAAAGCAATGCATACATGGGTGCCAAATAATTTTCTTTTTGACATACAAATTATGGGATTACCTAAGGCCCCGTTCCACTAAGGAAAATAAGTACTTATTTTTACTTATTTTTTTACTTATTTTTTGAATTAAAGATAATAAATTATGAGATATTGATTTGTCTTGTAAAGCAGAAAATTAAGTACTTAAAAATAAAAACCATAGCAGAAGCCTTAGTAATTGAGGAATATTGATACGAGCATAATTTTAAAGCATAACTCTGTACACAACTATGTTAAGACCCGTTCAATGCATATTGATCCACATACATCCAATGGTTCATGACACAGTTGTATCCAGAAGTGTGTCCGGAAAGTGTGTTCCTAGACTGTTCCTAATTGAAACGATTACCGGTAATGATTAGGAGAGATCCCTTGAAAGAAAACCCTAGTTTTGGACGGATCAATGTTGGTGTCCACCCAATTACCCCATGTAGCCAGCGCCTTCTCGAACGCAGCCGTCCGATCCATGTCCTTCATCACCTGATCTCCCACTTGAATATAATCCCATCTGCAAAAGCCAAAATACTACTACTACTTAATTAAGATAACTCTTTAATTAATCAGTGCAAGTAAGGAATATTAAAGGAGCAAATTAAAGGGTTGAGATGGAGAAGTTTTGATCGACTAACGGTTGGTGGGCTCCTCTGTAACCCCACCAGTGCCACGTGTTGAATATCAGCATGTCCATCCCTCTCCAATTCTTGCCATCTTCAATGGAGTCGAGCTTCAAGATTCGACCCTTACTTTCCTTTATAATATCCACCAAGTACACATTGCGATCAAGCATCACTTCAACTCCGTATCCCTGTATCACCAAATGATTTGGCAATGATTTGATTGTGTTTTAAATTGTCAAACATCCCAGACCACCACTGGAGAAGCAAAAATTTTGCAAAAGAGAGAAAATGTTACTTCCGTCCGTGTATGTTAGTTCACTTTTACTATCCCGTACGTCTTTAAAAATTGTACATGTCTTTTTATATGAATCTCTAAAAATATAAAATATAAATTTTATTTGATAGATCTCAACTAAATTTGTTATGCGCGATTTTTAAAATTTTGACACGCATTATAAATTGAAAAGATATAGACAATCTAAATATGACATTAATGCCGAAAATGGACCAACAAACACGGACAAAGGGAATATAAAAATTTCACAATTCAGAAGGACTGTTATGAAAAATAAATAATATTTTAGAAGGGGCCTGTGGCCCCTGCCCGTGTCCCTGGGCCAGTCAATGCCACCATTATGACATTAATCAGGGGCATGTTTGGGAGCTAATTTTTATTTTGAGTTTCTGATTTAAGATTGTATTAGTTTTTTAAGTAGATTATAAGTGGAATTTGTAGAAGTGTTCAGATATATTTATGCAAAATATTAGACGAAAGTATAGTAATTAAGAACAAGAAGTCTAATTGCACAAATAAATAAATTAAACACAGATAACGCATGGATTTTTCATAGGGCCCCACCCCAGGTGCCTCAAGGATGATCCGAGCTGCTCCATTTTCTTAATTATCGTTGAATGCATTCTTGTAAAAAAATCATCTCAATTGGATATTGGAAACGACTTTTTCAAAATTTGTATGGCGAAACTGACTGGTTCGTCCTATGAATTTTAACAAAGCCCTTACCGATAGAGGATTGAGATGATTTTTTTTTTACATGAATGCTTGAAAAAATATTAAGAAACATGAGCGGTTTCGATCGTCCTTGCAAGACCCTGGGTGGACCCCACAAAAAGTGTGCATATTATCTGTATTTAATTCATCTGCGCAGCAAGCACAATTCTAATAAGAATCCAAAAATTTCATCTTAGGGCGACTTTTGAAGTTGCCGTTCCCTAATTCCCTCGTCGTAATGTATTTTCATTGAATTGATAATTGATCTCAAAAGCAGCCGTGCTCTAGGAGTACCGTCACGTTGCGTTTCAGGGGTATCTACCACCGCAAATTCAGGTGAGGTCCATGCACTAAATCTTGAGCTCTACATGAATGCATGGTGATAAAAACCCTTAGCGCACTGCGTGCCGGTACTCTCAGAGTGCACTAAGTAGTAATAATTTTGCGGATGTCAAGAGAGTTTGAAGGGTACTCAACCATACCTTGATTGTGAAAGTGGAGATCATACCAGATCTCTTTAGAGTGTATTTTAAATTAGGCCTTGCATTGTAGAGCAAGCATGTCAAGGACTGCCATTGGTCTCGAACCAAGGAATCCCCTACAAACATGATTTTCTTCCCTTTGAATTTCTTCAAGAACCCTACTCCATCAAATCTACAATATCCAAATTATTTCACCTCATAATCTATCAAAAATGCACAAATCCAGCATAAAGTCATAAAAGCGCGCATGCGCACACAGACACATATATTCAGAAATTTTCAAGTCAGGGATCCCTGATTTTGTTACGGTCAGCACCTCATTGTTTCCGATCAAATTTTGATGATCCGAACCGTTCAATGTGTTTAAAACATGTTTTTAAGGGTGCCCGCGAAAAATCGGTAAAAAATATGACCGGGAAGGGCTTGATTTAAGCAGTTTTTTTATATTCGGGAAAGTGAACTTTTGCACAAGATCCGGACCGTATAAAAAAAATCAGGGATCCCTGACCTGAAGAAGATTGAAATATATATACATATATACGTGCGTAATTAAGTGATTAAAATAAGCAAGAAGACGTAATTTTAAGATGTGGATTCTAAACTTACATGCACTCTATAAAAAAAGTGCAAACCCAATTCCCAAGACTACAACCTTAACCCTGCAAGTAGAGAGGTTGTTTTCACGATTCAAACACGTGACCTTTAAGTCATAATTGAGCAATTTTACCGTTGCGCCAAGTCCGCCCTTTGATGCACTCTATTTAACATGCGAAATAAAAGTCATAGGTTCACAATTAATACTACTTTGACTGCAAAGCCTTTCAACGATTCATTAAATTTAACTAAAAATAAAAAGTTTAGGGCATCGGTCCTTTTGTCTTTTTCTTTTTATAATTGGCTGTATTCAGCTTAATCTCACCTCTATTGGCTCCCCTGGTCCTATTTCATCGTTAATACGATTATTAGGCCTAATTACGTAAATAGTCCCCTTTATCGATCTATCGCTCCGTTGATACAACATTAATTTAGACCTAATCACACACATACGATATTTAGACCACGGTGTGTGTGTTCCAAAGAAAAAAGTTGATTGGATTACCGGGATCACATTATTCATCGTAAAAAAAATCTAAACATATGTAAATAAGTACTAAATAACTTTTGATGTCACGATGAATAAATAATGGTACGGTGTGACGAAACGAGTACCTTTCTAAATTGCATCCAGTGGGCTGCCACTTGTATTGGAGATAGTCGCGATCAGGCCGTCCATTTTTCTGGCAATCGAATTCTTTCTCGATGAAGGGACACGTGGTGGAATTGTAGAGAGGGTACGATGGGTCCCTCACCCAAGTCCCCTGGAACAAGTCACATTCCCCTAAACACTTGTGCACATTTGCTAGCTCAAACGCAATAATATTGAGCAGCAGCACCGCCAAACTGCGACGAACCCACAAACCCATTTAGAGAGAGAGGGAGAGAGAGGGTTCTTCAAATAAAACTTCTCTCCTTACATATAGAGAGAGATGGGTAAGAGATTAATTGGCCGTGTGAACTGTTACGTTTGTTACAAAAAAGGAATAAAACTGTTGGGTTGTGAAATCTTGTAGCAGGGTTTATATTGTACTTCATCTGATTATGGAGTTTGCCAATTGGATGGGCATGTGCAATAGGAAACACCGGGACGATACAGGTATGTGATGTGTAATCCAAGCCGCCAATCTCTAACAAATTGTGCAGTACAGGATTCCTCTCCCCGGTTCCATGCAATATGTGGGACCGATCCCGGTAGAGAGTCCGTTGGATGCATGGAATACATTATAGTAGGTGTTTTCGGAATATTTAAGTGGAAATTAAATCAAAAATTAAACGGAGTAATACTTAAGACAGAAAATAAGTTCAAGGTGCATTCATGAGTATGTATGTAGCCTTATTTTTATTGCTACATCAAACGGTTTTACCTCCTACTATCATAAATGAAAAATGTACATCATGAAAGATTATGAAAATAAAGTGACTTCATATTTATATATAAATGGGATTATATTGTTCAGTACGTGTCTCATTAAAAGGACCAATCTATTCCTCCTTTGGGTCCCATCAGGAGTGCCAACACAATGATCGGAATCGTTTATTAGCCTCGTAGAAAAGAATATCCAAGCAAAAAATAAGATTTTTCGTCCCTGTTCGAAAAATTTCTGCATAACGTTCTTTTTGGGGGGCGCAACGGAACGGAAAACTCTAACCACAAAGGGCTCAAGATGAACCCACAATGGCCAAGTCAAGAAATCTGCTACTTGAAAGCTGTACCAGTCAATATCCGTCTATAATAATAGTTATGATCTCTGTCATATCCATGATGGAAATAGTACATATTATTACATGCTCAACTCTTAAAGGACCATGAAAGTATTTGATCGCACGAATTTGCAATTTCAGTTCATTTAAGTTCAGTCACTACTGAGAGAGGAAAAACTTGTGAAATTTTGCAGAAGCATCGTGCATTCATGTTTTTCGCTTTGAGTTTACAATTTGATCGCACAGCTTTTTGGCTTTTTGAGAGATATCATTACAGCTTTAAGCACGTTGCTGCACAAGTATTTGTGCAATTTTGCAGAAGCATTGTGCATTCAGAAGCTGTAATGATATCCCCTAAAAAAGCTTAAAACCGATCGATCAAATTGTAAAAGGAAAACGAAAACATGAAGACCAATAATGTCAATATATCCGGCACTTATCTAATATATTGCTTTTCCAAAATGCCGGAGTCCCATTTGAGGGGGTAGAGATCACCAGCAGACGTAGAAGAAGCAGTGTAGGGGTAGAGATCACCAGCAGACGCAGAAGAAGCAGTGTAGGGTCCGTCGGTCGGCACGATCTGAATTTGGCCTTCACTTGTATCAGTCTCAAGGCTTTTTTGAAGCTCAATCATCATTCCCTTCAGTTTCATCTGCTCATTGGAGGCATCCGGATCTGGAACTGATGACGTCTCAGGGACGGTTCTGCCTTCGAGCATGCTGACAACTGAAGACATTGCAGGCCTAACTGCTGGTGACACGTTGGTGCACATAAGAGCTACATTTATCATCCCTGTGACCTCTATTTTGTTGAAGTCTGAACCCAACTTAGGATCCACTAGCTCCATCATGTTCCCTTTCTGCTTCAAGACAAGTGCCTACGGAGAAACACTCGTTAAGTTAGAACTTGAGTCCCCAATGTGCATGGGTTTTGATTTGAAGAAGATTTGTTTTAATGGAGATCGAAGACATGATAGAAGTGACTCTCACCAAAAAGAACATAGACATTACTGCTCCGAAGCACAGACAGCTAGTACATCTCTTCCCTTTTTTCAAATTTTTTTTTCCTTGACATAACTCAGATGCATGTGCTGTGCATGTCTTGATGCAAAATGCTGTTGATTGTATATCTGTACACTCGTTACTGAGTTCTAAATATTTGTGGTTAGTTGATGAGGTTAGCAAGTTAGTCTTCTTTGTTGGAAAATAAACTTGTTTTTTAGTAATAAAGGAGTTATGCTTTTGTCCGTTCACTACTACAATAAACTATAAAGATCACAGCTATTGGTTGTGATTGTAAGTTTTCCATCACACTCCTGCTACCGTGATAGATTTGAGTATGATTGTAAGTCACTCCTTTTTATCACAGTTATAAACCGTGATTAAAAGAGAGAAACAATCACGGTCAAAAGGCGTGATCGTTTCTCTTTTATCACAGTTATAAGCTGTGATTGTTTCTCTTGGGCGTGATCGTTTCTCTTTTCTTTTTTGGGTGTGATTGTATGTCACTTTAGATCACGGTATATAACCGTGATTGAAAATTCAAAATAATCACACCATAAACTGAGATGAAAAATCATTGTGCGTAATCTTTTCTTTGTATCTATTAGACCTTCTTTTCTTGTAATTGCCAAGTTTTGAACGCATGCATACTTGATTGATTTCCCAAGCTCTTACCACTGAGCTAACCAAGAACTTCTGTTACAATAGGAAAACAAAAATATTTATACTTATTTCCAAAAGTGAGAAAACTTTTTTTCCCTTAAAATATGCTCAATTTTTTTAAATGTAATTAACATGATATAAACAAATTTTATGAAAATTATCACAACCTACAGATTGTAACATTATGGACAAATTTTAAATTTTTTTTTTATAAACTAACCATTTCACATGAATTTGGAGTTTATATTGAATTTCAATATCAATGGTGGCTTCCCAATTGGATTTTAATCCTTTTCAGATAAGGTTAAGCCATACTAATGGAGCAGCCCACTTGTCGTCGAAGAAACAAGTGGGCTCTGGTGGAACCCAGTCGTGGAATTTGCCTTCTCTCTCTCTCTCCATCGATCTTTTTGGGCATGAAAATGAAGATGAAACGTAAAGATTTTTAGGAGTGAGTGTAATTCGGCTTATTTTCTTACCTTTTGTAAAAAAAAAAAAAAAAGGAACTTTTCAAAGTCCTTAAACGACATCGTTTTTCCTCACATAACTTTTCAAAATCTGCCTAAATGGGTACTAGCCCGCACACGTGAAAATTCAGACCGCTTGCCTAAATGGGTAGGCTTTTTATCTCGTCGCAATAGTGAGATCATTTATCTCGTTTTTTTCTGCACTAAAGTTCTTTATCACGCTAAAAGGGTGAGATGTTTTCTCTTTTATCTCGGCACAAGAGTGAGATCTTTTATCTCACCCTAAAATCTTTTATCACGCCACAATGGTGAGATGTTTTCTCTTTTTTATCACGCCACAAGAGTGCGATCTTTTCTCTTTTATCTCGTCATAAGAGAGATCTTTTATCTCATTTTTTTGCTCCCCAAAATCTTTTATCACTCCGCAAGAGTGAGATTGTTTTTCTTTTATCTCGCCACAAGAGCGAGGTCTTTTTTTCCGCGCTAAAACTCACTTTTTATCTCAGTTATGGAGTTAAACTGTGATAGAAAACTTTAAACACACTTTTTATCACGCTTTCACTGAAAACCGTGATTTTTGTGAATCTCCTTAGTGTGACGCATATCTATTATTGTAGTAGTGGTTCATATTTGTTAGTGGGAGTTTTTGCTAAGTTAATGGTGAGTTACATTAATGAGAGTTATTAAATTAATGAAGTTAGGTTTGTGAAACGGTGAAGTGGGTTACATTATTTGTTTAGTACAAATTTTCATGTAATCCTTGTTTTTCAAGTATGAGTGAATAAAAAGTATTCCAAGTGTTCTCTTGAATTATCTTCTTCACATTGTGTGTGTGCTCTTGCCTCCAACAAAGTGGTATCAGAGCTAGGCTCTTAGAGTCAGAGAGAGAGAGAGAGATGGCTATTGCTAATGGAATGATTCCATTTCAAATGCCACGGTTCACCAAAGACAATTATGAGAATTGGTGTATCCGCATGAAAGCGATCCTCGGATCGCAAGACTTGTGGGAGCTTGTTGATACAGGCTTTACACAACCGGAAGATGTAGCTACTTTGACTCAAGTCCAAAGGGATGCTTTGGCAGTGACGAAGAAGAAGGATCAGAGAGCTCTTTCATTCATCCACCACTGTTTGGATGATGCTTTGCTGCAAAAGATTGCCGAAGCAACAACTTCCCGGGAAGCATGGGTGATCCTCCAAACTTCCCATGGTGGAGTTGAGAAGGTGAAGAAAGTTCGCCTCCAAACATTAAGAGGTGAATTTGAAGCTTTGAAGATGAAGGAGTCCGAATTGGTTTCGGATTATTTCACAAGAGTTTTGACTATTGTGAATAATTTGCGAAGGTACAGCGATGATTTGAAGGATAATCGCGTGGTGGAAAAAATCCTCCGTTCCTTAGACAAAAAGTTTGACTACGTTGTTGTAGCCATTGAAGAGTCTAAAGATTTAGACACGTTTGCAGTTGACGCACTCATGGGATCGTTGCAAGCCCATGAAGAACAACTTAATAAGAAGAAGCAAGAGTCATTGGAGCAAGTGCTACAAACAAAATTTTCCTTGAAGGAAACAGAAGGAAGGCAAGAGCAAAGTCAAAGAGGTCGAGGTGGAGGACGCGGTGGACGTGGCCGCGGAGGACGAGGTGGACGAGGCCGTGGTAGAGGAGAAAGCAATTTCAGAAATTCGTCCAACAAGGATGAAAGAGGTCAAAATACATTTCATCCAAGAGGGCGCGGAAGAGGAAATAATAATTATAGATTTTCTGGAAGAAGGTATGATAAATCCCAAGTTCAATGTTACAATTGCAACCAATATGGTCACTATGCAGCTGAGTGTCGAAATGAAGTTTTGAAGAGCAAGTGAACCTTGTTGAAGACAAACATGAAGAGGTGGAGCCAACTTTATTGTTGGCATACAAGAAAGAAGAAAAAGGAGACATGAACTTGTGGTATCTAGACACCGGTGCAAGCAACCATATGTGTGGGAGCAAAAAGATGTTCACGGAGCTTGATGAATCCATCATTGGAAAAGTCACTTTTGTAGATTCTTCTCAAATTCCGGTTGGAGGGAAAGGTAATATTTTGATTCGTTTAAAGGATGGAAGGCACCAAATAATTTCCAATGTTTTTTATGTGCCCAACATGAAAAGTAATATTTTGAGTTTGGGGCAACTCTTGGAGAAAGGCTATGATATTTCTATGCGAGAGATCATAGTCTTTCAATAAGAGATGAAGTTGGAACTTTGGTTGCAAAAGTACCCATGACAAGAAATCGGATGTTTTTGCTCAATCTTCAAAATGATGAGGCTACGTGTTTGCAAAGTTGTGTCAAGGATCCTTCTTGGTTGTGGCATCTTCGTTTTGGGCACTTGAATTTCAGAGGACTAACGGCGTTGTCTCAGAAAAATATGGTAAATGGACTACCTTCCATAAACCATCCACATCAACTTTGTGAAGGATGTCTTTTTGGCAAACAATCAAGAAGAAGTTTTCCAAAAGAAACAATTTCAAGAGCTAGCAAGCCTCTCCAACTTATTCACTCCGATGTTTGCGGGCCTATCAATCCACCGTCATTCAGTAAGAGCCGGTATTTTCTGCTATTTATTGATGATTTTAGCAGGAAAACATGGGTGTATTTTTTGAAGGAAAAATCTGAAGTTTTTGAAGTCTTTAAAAAATTTAAGGCTTTTGTTGAAAAGCAAAGTGGGTATGAAATTAAGGCAATACGATCTGATAGAGGTGGTGAATTTACATCAAATGAATTCAAAATTTTTTGTGAAGAAAATGGAATTCGCCATCCTCTAACGGTTCCGAGATCACCGCAACAAAATGGGATTGCGGAAAGAAAAAAGCAAATCATTCTCAACATGGCTCGGAGTATGTTGAAGAGTAAGAAAATGCCCAAGGAGTTTTGGGCGGAAGCCGTTGATTGTGCCATCTATTTGTTGAATCGATGTCCTACAAGAAGTGTAGACAACAAGACGCCGCAAGAAGAATGGGGAGGATTCAAGCCAAGTGTTTCTCATTTGCGCATTTTTGGGAGTATTGCTTATGCGCATGTAGCGGATGAGAAACGAACCAAGCTAGATGACAAGAGTGAGAAATTTGTTTTCATTGGGTATGATTCAAGAAGTAAAGGTTACAAACTTTACAATCCAAGCAATGGAAAAATTGTCATTAGCAGAGATGTGGAGTTTGATGAAGAAAGTGAATATATGGGATTGGAGTAATCCCGAAGAAGACTATGATTTTTTCCCTTTCTTCGAGGAAGAAGAGCAAGGTAATGATGTCATGGAGCCAACCATTTCTCCCCCACCTTCACCACCAGGTCCAACTCATGTACAAGCCAGTCCATCATCTTCCGAATCAAGTTCAAGTGCAAGACCGCCTCGAATGAGAGGCCTTCAAGAAATCTATGACACTACGGAAGAGGTAACTCCAATAATTAGTGATTTGACACTTTTTTGCCTCCTTTCCGATATTGAGCCTATAGATTTTGAGGAAGCGACACAAAACAAAAGGTGGAGAGATGCAATGGATGAGGAGATACAATCAATTGAAAAGAATGGTACATGGGAGCTAACCACACTTCTGAAAGGCCAAAATGCAATTGTAGTCAAATGGGTGTACAAGATAAAGAGAAATGCAAAAGGAGAAATTGAAAGGTACAAAGCAAGGTTGGTTGCCAAAGGTTACAAACAAAGACAAGGTATTGACTATGATGAGGTATTTGCTCCGGTTGCCCGTTTGGAAACAATTCGTTTGATTATTTCTTTGGCCGCTGTTAATTGTTGGAAAATTCATCAAATGGATGTGAAATCTGCTTTTTTGAATGGTTTTCTTGAAGAGGAGGTATATATTGATCAACCCATGGGATATTTTGTGAAAAATCATGAAGATAAAGTGTTGAAGTTGAAGAAGGCATTATATGGTTTGAAGCAAGCACCAAGAGCTTGGAATAGTAGACTTGATTGCTATTCTCAAGCTCATGGTTTCACCAAGTGTCCCCATGAACATGCTCTCTATGCAAAGGTGAATGAAAATGGAGATGTTCTTTTTGCTTGCTTGTATGTGGATGATTTAATTTTCACAGGAAATAATCCCAAGATGTTTGAAGAATTGAAGAAAGCAATGGCTAAGGAGTTCGAGATGACAGATATTGGGCTCATGGCATATTATCTTGGTATTGAGGTGAAGCAAACAGATGAAGGTATTTTTATATCTCAAGAAGGTTATGCTAAGGAAATTCTAAATAAATTCAAGATGGAAGATTGCAAGCCGGTGGGCACACCCGTTGAAGTTGGAATACAATTAACAAAACTTGATGATGGTGAGAAGGTAGATTCTACTCTATTCAAGAGTCTTGTTGGGAGTTTAAGATATCTTACATGCACCCGGCCGGATATTCTTTTTGGTGTTGGACTTGTGAGTCGCTATATGGAAGCTCCTACCATGACCCATTTCAAAGCTGCGAAGAGAATACTACGTTATCTTAAAGGTACTCTTGATTTTGGGTTGATGTATTCTTTTGCTAACGATTCCAAGCTAGTGGGTTATTGTGATAGCGATTGGGCCGGGGATATGGATGATAGAAAAAGTACTACCGGATTTGTTTTTTTCATGGGAGAGACGGCATTTGCATGGAGTTCAAAAAAGCAACCTATTGTCACACTTTCAACTTGTGAAGCCGAATATGTTGCTGCAACATCTTGTGTTTGTCAAGCTATTTGGCTTAGAAGTTTGTTGAAAGAACTTCACTTGTCTCAAGATGAGTCAACGGAGATTTACATCGACAACAAATCGGCACTGGCATTGGCGAAAAATCCAGTGTTTCATGATACAGGGTATCATTTTATTAGAGAATGTGTGACCAAGAAAGCGGTGGATCGGAGCTTAAGTTTGTGAAGTCACAAGATCAAGTTGCTGATATTTTCACCAAGCCCCTCAAAGAAGATGTTTTTCGCAGATTGAGAAGTTTGCTTGGAGTAATGAAGAAGCAAGTTTAAGGGGGGGTGTTGGAAAATAAACTTGTTTTTTAGTAATAAAGGAGTTATGCTTTTGTCCGTTCATATTTGTTAGTGGGAGTTTTTGCTAAGTTAATGATGAGTTACATTAATGAGAGTTATTAAATTAATGAAGTTAGGGTTGTGAAACGGTGAAGTGGGTTACATTATTTGTTTAGTATAAATTTGCATGTAATCCTTGTTTTTCAAGTATGAGTGAATAAAAGTATTCCAAGTGTTCTCTTGAATTATCTTCTTCACATTGTGTGTGTGCTCTTGCCTCCAACATTCTTTACTGCATTGTGATGTTAACAAGTTGATCTAGTGTCTTGAATCATGTAGCATAACCTTTTTCTTTTTATCTTTAATGAGTTTGAGTTTTGCTACTTTTGGTGGTTTATGCATGTTCGATTTTTTATATACCAAATACAAGTGCAGGAAAAAATGTGTAATGTGTTGCTTCTGCCCATATCGGTGGCATGTCAATGTGCTCCCTACCTGCATGTATATGTCCCATGTCCCGCTACATGTCTCTAAGCATCACTATAATTTTTTTGCCAACTTGTTTAAGAAGGTTTCAAGTTATGTGATTTGATAAGAGGTATATATAGCCTTTCTCTCAAAGCAGAGCAGCAACATTTGTAAAGTAAATCATGTTCCACCCATTTTGATATTTGTATCAATCTAATGATAGAATCTAAATCTGTATCATCATGGTTGATATATCGACAGAAGATGTTGTAACCAAAAATGAAAGATTAGAAAGAGAGTATTCAACATACCCAATCAAGAAGATATAAACAGTACTCCTTTGTCCTGTAACTTGTGTTGCTTCTCCCACTGACGATCTCCAATGCGACTATTCCGAAGCTATAAACGTCTGCTTTGTCAGTCAAGTAACCACGCATTGCATACTCAGGTGCCATATATCCGCTGCATATAAACAATTGTCACATACAAGTTTCGTATTATTGAATTGAATAGTGTACATTGTTGCACGTATTTCCTACCAACTTAAGCTTTTTGGGCAATTGGTAACTTAAGATGGTATCACAGCTCTAGTACGGATGTTTTGCTCTCCACGTGCAAGACTGGGTTGCACGTGAGGGAGGGTGTGAGAATAGCTTGATATACATTGTTGATCCAATTTCCTAATAGCTTAAGCTTTTGGGACAATTGGTAACTTAACAACTATATGCATGATATATGGTCCAATAATGCTGCTTATAGGGAACAGCATCATAAAACCACAGCTTTATCTCAGAAGAGGTTAGCTGCACGAGGCTCCTACTACTGCTAGGTTTAGGGAAGGGTTGGATGTACAGAACCTTTCTTGCAAGCGGAGAGGCTGTTTTCGGGACTCGAATTTGAACTATTATAATTGGAAAAAGATAGAGAAAAAAAAAATCGATCGGCAACAAAAACTAAGAAGTATGAAAACAAGGGTGAAAACATAAACAACAATATAGGATGGACTGAATGAAGCATGGGGACTCACTAGGTTCCAGCAATTCTGGTGCTGATGTGGGTATCATCCTCTTCATCAAGTTTGGCCAGACCAAAATCAGAAATCTTTGGGTTAAGATTTTCATCAAGTAGCACATTAGTGGCCTTGATATCTCTATGGACAATCTTAAGTCTTGATTCTTCATGGAGATATGCCAAACCTCTAGCTATGCCAATGCAGATCTTGTACCTTGTCGGCCAATCCAATTGCAACCGACATTCTTCTGGGCCTTTAAATTACCAAATGAACAAGCATATAGACATACGAGTCAGGTAAAAGTAGGAAATTTAGGGGGAATTTCCATTCCAACTTTTTAAAGGGCCTTAAAAGTTGGAAGCCCTGAAATGAACTGACCAAAGGTTACGGAACGAGTATTACATTCTAAATATGTACGTACATGGATGCTATAATATTGAAAGCAAGTGAATATAAATTTAGAGTTTACCAAACAAAGCACGTGCAAGGCTATTGTTCTCCATGTATTCATATACCAGCAATAATTGATTTCCCTCAATACAACATCCATACAGCTTTACAAGATGAGGGTGTTGCAGAGCAGAAATCATTCCTATTTCATTCACAAACTCTCGATTTCCTTGCTTTGATTTGGAAGACAGCTGCTTGACAGCAATTAAAGTGCCATCTGATAAAAGTCCCTACGGTTCAGGGTTTTTTCACATTAGACAGGATGCATTATGATACTTAGATGTGACGATGAAGCACGGAAGAATAATCAGAGTATGTCCTGTAAGATACCTTGTATACTGAACCAAAACCGCCTTCTCCAATCTTATTAGCTTCATCAAAATTATTTGTAGCAGCTTTGATTTGCCTCAAGGTAAATGAACCAGTTTGCAGGTCTAGACCCTTTAGATCTGTTAAACAAGCCAAGTAAGTTAAGTAGAATTCATATAGGAAAAAATGACAAGCCATAATTCTAATATTCGATTGCTAGTGAAGTGCTAAATGGTTTGATATCTGAATGATGCTTTGAACATGAATTTGCTTTAAACAAGTTGAGATCCGTGAAGACATCATGGTAAGATTACATACTAGTCAAGGGACAAAAGATTTGAACAAAAACCGAGAGATATCAGATAAGTCTGGAAGATGAAAAATGGACATGGCAAGAAAATATGTATGCCGTACAATTTTACTGTATCAATTACCTTGATCCATTGTGTCTTTGTGGGTTAGAAATCCTTTCCACCAAAGAATACCAAGAAGCAGGATGATAACCAAGGCTGCTGCAGCCACGATACCAACCACAGCACTTGCAGATATTCCTTTTGGCGGTTCATAATCTGCATTGAGGAGGGAAAACAGGAAGACAAAGGATATAATATAAGAGGTTTTGATTTGCACAATGGCAATAGCTATTTACCACCAAAAAAAAAGTGAGGTGAGGATTTCAAATTTCTCCCTACAACCTCTCCCAGACCCTGCAGGTGCAGGAGCTTTGTGCATTGGAATGACCGATAATATGATACTGTTAATTACGGTGATAGACAGTTTAATGAGCACAAATTTCCTACTACCGATAACAAATTTAATTTGAGGAGAAATGAGTTACTTCACACATGCACCCTTATCATGTTTCTATGCATTTTGAAAGACGTATGGAACCTTTTAGCCATCAATCTATTAACACAAAGTTGTGTTTGCTAATGAGATGCCTTGAAAGTTGAAACTAAGGTACCCAAATTAACACCTAATTTTGAGTAGTTTGGTTAAACATTCCATTGAAACAGTATCAGCCAAAGGATAAAAGCATATCCATTTGTCAATGAATGTGAAATGATCTCTGTTTGTGTCATGGTTAGTTATCTACTTCTACAGACTACAACCTAGCTCATGGCAATTCATAGTGAAATGTGAGTAATTACCAACTGCTGACAATTTTACCCTTCACTAGAGTTCATCTCTTATCATCCCAAAGTTTCAGAAAGAAGAAAGCAAAAAGGTCGAGGGAACAACCGAGTAGCACATCTAATTTGTGGAATTATTCATATACCATATTATATATGAATAATTCCACATGGTTCCCCATAAGTCCGCCCAGAAAAAAGATTTACTCTTCTTAATTCATCTCCTTAATGTCAACAACCGAGTAGCACATCTAAAATTTGTGAATACATTTTCTTTCCCGTACATTATCCCAAGAAATCACAAAGAAACTTGAGGTCTAAAGGAGTTCTATTCAACTTACCAGGGTTGTGCACAGAAATAGCTGAAATGAGAGGACCATAAACTCCTCTAACGGGAAGACCAGTTGTCCCTTTTCCGGCCCAATAGAAGCGGATCTCCAGTGTACCATCAGTCACATTTGCAGTATAATTCATTATAATTTCCTTACCAATGCCTTATGCTGCATCCACAATGTTAAAATCCTTCTGTACCCTCATTCCCTACAAAAAAAAAAATTTCTTATGACATCGTATGTTGTTTTGTTAAGCTTTCTGGATTAAAAACTATTGAATTCGCATCCATGAGAGCCGAGAGGTGAAATACTCCCTCTGTCCCTCAGTTTTAGTCCTCTATTCCAGTTTGGAATGTTAAAAAGGGATTTGCTGGAATCAATGCTACAAAATTTTAACTCACTTACACTAATCGCATCCTCCATCAAAAAGTTACGTCTCACAAAAAGGACTAGCAGAATGGGATAGAGGGAGTACTAGATTGCATGCAAATTGAATCTGCAACTAAAAATCCACATAATTAGAATGAACCTTTTGGGTTCCGGAAGCATGATTCGGCTTTGATTTGTTGCTTCACTAAGTCAGTCAAGGGCCCTGGGGCTGCGGGGAAGTGCCCCCAATACCTAAACAGAGACATTACGGTAATTGGTGATATAAAATCCTAGGATATGTTATGTACTATACGCAGCCAATGTTCATTCGACAAATAGTGAAAACTGGTGAGCTGTGGCTGTACCCAATTTCCCCAAGGGAGAATCACGTGAAATTTCTGCATCGCACTTTTCTGTTTATGTTCTTTGCTTGATTAATTCTTCATGCGATGTTCTGTGTGTGTGTGTGTGTGTTAGGTTGATTCCACAATAGAACTCACTCACTTAACAGCTAGTACCAATTCTGCAACAATGAACCAAGAGAAGGAGGGGGAAAAAACAGAAAATGAAACTTACTTGAATGTAAATGTCAAATATACGTCTTCCAAGGCTGCTATAGGTTTTGCCATCATTGAACATAATTTCTGCAAAGTGAAGGTTTATGGTGTAGTTTCCATTTACTAGGCAGAACCCATAGTACGTCAGTGATATGGGCGAAATCCGTGCATCCATGTACAACTCGGAATTTTTCATAGAAAGCATTGATAAATTTGTCAAAGTAAAAGACTTTTTAGTGCGATTATCCTCCATGAAGTTGCCAGTGCTACTAAACGCCCAGTTTGTTGTTGTACTTCGGTAATTTGAATTTGAAGGCCCACCTTCATCTTCATCGCGTTCATACTTATTTCCATCAAGAGATACTTTTTTACCACCGCAATTTATGTGGAATGAAGACCATTCTGATAAAACATAACATGATCATGTCAACCATTTAATAAACAACATAGAACTTTCTAAAGAGAGGCTTTGCCATATCAAACAACAAAGGTTCTTCTAAACTCCAAGTTCTATAAATGTGTTTGACAAAATAGCTACAATTTACATACAGGTTTTTAGATTTTGAGACACATCATGGATGATCCTAACACATTACGTAAACAACACAAGCACATCACAGTAGAAACCATATCTAGATGATAATAATCAACGATAAGAGGGTTACCCTTGAAGGCTTGAAATGTGTAACACCCTTTACTTATGAAGTGCTTTAATGTTATGCTTTAGTAACTTAAAGGACCAAAGTGTATTTTTTTTCCAAGTGTTCTGCATGTGTGCCGTGTGTGAGTTTTTTTTCATTGGAAAAAAAAAAAAGAAGAATCCCGTAGAGGAAGGTTATTCTTCGTTAGAAGGGGGGGGGGGGATTGAAACCTCATTTTTGGTAAGTAACTTCCAATTCCTACGTAGGGTAATTAATTTACAAGTTCTTATGTTTGAATTGTTTGGGGGTTTTGAAAGCAAGTGGGTTTTGGGTGCCCTAGAAATCAAATTTGTACAATTCATTGTCTCTTTTTCCTTATGAACTGATATTTGTGATTAGAAGCAATAGAATTTAATGCTAAGAGTTGATCTTGGTACTAGGTTGCCGAAAATATTGAAACCTAAATTCTTGTTTGTTGGAACTGCACCTTAGAGCTAGAAACATGATCTATGAACTGAAAATTATGGTTTAAAGTGAAATTGATCTAAACATGCTGGAAACTAAAGTTGGGAGCAGGAAATATAAATTTAAGGTGCAGAATCTGTGTATAGGTTGCTGAAAACAGTCTTTGAAATGTCGAAAAATGCTTTTATACCTTAAATTATTGGTTGTGTGTCTGGTGTTGCTTTTAATTGCTTGATTAAGTGTTTAACAAGTTGGGATTATCTTTAGGCTGTATATTTAATATGGGATTGCATCCATGTTTCATAAACACTCCAGAATTCCATTATGGAATCCAGTTTTTGTAGGCATTGTAGATATCCATTGCTGATCGTCGTGTGGTTGTACCCTTGCTTAGGGTGGCGTGTCTAAGAGGATGGACAAGTTTTGGCTTGATGCTGTAGATAGGGGTGTACGTAGTTGCAGCCTATGTTAATATTTAGTTCATTGCATAGTTAATTTGCTTTCTTGAGACTTTCACTATGTTTGTAAGAACGTTATATTTTGTGTTATCAATAAAGTGTCTGTTGATTAACTTAATTGCTAGAACTTAAATTATAGGAATGGGTTGGTGGTTGATGTTGCACCCTCGCGTCAGATTGGGCTCATTAGAGTGAAGCCCAGGGTGGGGTGTGACAAAATGTTCCAGCCTTTCTTCATTACGTATGAACAAGTAGAGAGAGAGACAAGTAATGCTTGTGATCGACATTTTCTTTGCGTTTCAAGAATCAAAATATCTGAGAACGATATAACAAGATTGTAGCTGTGTATAAATGTGGTATAATTGTCTTTAAAATATTTCTAGAACTTCAGCTTCTATAATAGGCATATTTGGTTGCACGCTTTGTAAGTTTCAATCAAGGTCTGCATTTCAAATACATAAATAGGAAACAAAAAAAATGTAGTCCATTTTAATGTCCACAGTGTCGAACATACTATTTTAAGGATTTTGATGAGCACCCAATATTGTAGATATTTGGTGCGACTAGTCCCATTTTATGTTGTTTTATCTTGTGTTTATTAGCTTTTATTGTGATATTGCACGTAAGGTAGATTTTTGTATATTTCAGGTTAAACGTGCTAATAAGGGGATTTTGAACACCAAGGAATGCTCCGGATGCAACCAAGTGCTCAAGGCCACGTGCCACCACGTTGTGGTGCCCGAGGAGTCATGAAGATATGGTTTGGAGGTTGCTCGGGTTGCCCAAGGGTCAAGGGAATTGATGGAGAAGTGAGGATTTTACCAAAGCATTTCATCTTTCGACCAGCTGAGGGTAGATCTGTCATATCTTTTGATATACAAAGTGCTTTTGATCCAAATTACTTGGGTTAGAAAGTAGACTCGACGAGCTTTCCAACGGTCCAAAGAACACTCAAATCCGAGTTCGGGAGCATCCGGAGCGAGCCCGTGAAGTTTTCCAAAATCTGTCAAGGCAAAGGTGGCGCTACCTTGTTTTGTAGGTAGCGCTACCTTGACACTCCAGTAGCCAAAAATGAGGAAGGTAGCGCTACCTTGTTTTGGTGGTAGCGCTACCTTTGCCCTTCGACCAGCACTTTATGCTGAATGGTTCAACCTTCCATTTATGGAAAGTTTCTACTTTTGGCATGTTTTTGGGATATTTTGGGGGCTTTTTTGGCTGATTTTGTAAGGCTTATAAATAGCCTCTTATGCCATATATGGATATATAGTTAGATTTTATGCTTTAAGTCTTTTCTTCCGAGTTAAGTTTTCATAGCTTTGTTCTTCAAGCTTTCTTAGTTTAATTGTTCAAGAACTCCATAAGGTAATTGTTGTTCATTCATTTTCCGTTTGTTAATGTTATAGCTACGGTTTGGATCATCATATAAATCAAGTTTATTTTTCTTTTTATCGGTTAATCATGTTTTCCTTTCCAAGCATAATTTGTAGTCTTTTTATTATGAGTGAGTAGTTAATTGGTTTGGTCATGGGGTGAGATGCACCCTATGGATTAGTCGTTTAAACGGTTTCGCCTAAACTTTAGCTCGATTTCAATGTGTTGAATGAATTAAACCCATGATTTCTTGTATTGATCAAGGGGTCGGTGGCTTCTTTGATCAATGAAGTCTATCGCCCTATGGTACGTGCTTGATAATCATACGCGTGCGAACGATCCATTTTCGTCTCTCACTTGCATTAAATGAGTTCAGTTTGAATTAATGCATTGAATTGAGTTACAAGTAGTCTTCAGCTGTTAATTCTTCAAGTGGAATCCGGACGGTTTCGGTCCACTCATAAGTTAGATGAAGAAACCGTTTGACGGCTAAGTCGTGGGCTAATCAATCCCTATGACTTGACCGCTTTTAATCTAGTTCAATTTCAACTTCAATTTCGTTAACCGAATCAAACACCGAAGTTGGCTGCTTGAAAGCCGTGCTACGTACTTACCTTTTATTCCAAATTTGCTAAAAAAGACTTCTCTGTGGGAACGATCCCGGTCTTACCGGATTTATTTGCTATCAACGACCTAGCCCTTTGCCTTATTGGGAGGGTAGTTTGCGGAGTTAAGCAGATTTGTCTATATCCACAAATTCATGTCAAGTTGGGTGCATGTCCCCTGTCTACTCCTATGCTACTTATGTCTTTCTTTATATTACAAATGCCAGCATGAATTACCAAGAGCGATGATATCAAAATAGCAGTCTACAAAACGAAAATATTTTTAACTTACTTTTATTGCAGGGAAAGCCTCTCAAGCTCAAACAGGGGTTATTTCCACTGAAAAAACAATATGAGATCTTGAATTATTCAGCATTATATCTTACACTTCTAGGAGGGACGCAAATAGGAAATAAACTGTAGCGATAATACTTACCCCCATAAAAAATTGTAGCGACAATGAAACAAATTATGCAAGCAACAGAATTACCATGATCAAGGTTTAGGAACTTACGAAAAATTACCCTTTGAAGAGCTTCCAAACAAGTTCCTGTAGTGAAATGGAGAAAGTGAAGACCTCATGTATCGTATTATAATGATTGAGTAATTAAGATCTTACGTATTCCCCTGTGGGCAATCTTGGGATGTCTCAAAGCTAAAGTTGTTATATGAAAGATCACTGCATAAAGAATTCACACCGTGATTTACCCATTAGTTGAATGTCATGAAAGATAGGAATACGTTCGTGCATTTCATAAGATACATAATTAGAGCGAAAGTAACAACTTGGCCTTCTAATCAAGTAATTTTGCCCTAAGTATTTCCTCACCAACAATATCAGCCTTCAGGGTAGAAAAGTACTAAACATCTATGTGTTGACTTCCCATTCAATTTATCTAGTGTACTAGAATTGTTTACCCAGCCATGTCAATTAATCGCTTGAAATCTTAATTACTATATGCACCACCCTAATACAATAAAGGGCCGCAGTATTGTATTTCTGTCAAGCTTCTAACATTTTGATGCCTATTTTAGCTTCTGCTAGAGATAATTATGCAAATGAGAACGGCTGTCCAAAAATGCATTTAAGATATTCTCAAGAGAACTAAAGCTTAATTAGAAACTAGGAATGCATTCTTTCATAGAATGACCAAGACCATAAGGTATTAATAATCTATATCTTCTGACGCTTAAATGGTTTATCGATCAAAAATGCGCCTCACACCCACTAGAAAGGCCAAATGCAAAGAAAACTAATACGTAATTTACAGTGTGACAGCAGGAGAATTGAATATTGAATATCATTGACAGGATAAAAGTAGTTTAGGAAGCTAACTTACATGTAGTTTGAAGTTGCTGAAGTTGCCAACATCCAAGGAAGCACAGGTCCACTTAGCAAGTTCCCAGTTAAATACCTACAACGAAAACCAGTCTTAATGATTCACTCTGGCTATCTGTTTTTTCACGTACAAGAGCACGAGTATTGTGGCAAAAAATAAATCATGAATCAAACAATTGTCTATATTAAGTTATTAACAATGCAAGCATTTCAAAATGGAACACTTGATACATGCATTTTGACTTACTATCTTGTTAAATTTGGCTCCAAGTTTGGCATTGCAAGCCCAATCCTACTTTTGGCCATGGATACTAAACTTAAAAACATATTAAGCATGATCAATTGATAAGACAGTCAAGAATCGTCGATAGTTGAAAACTAACTTCTTCTTGATCAAATACGATTCTTCCCTTGAAATTATCTGCTATAAAACAAGTGTCCTCCTCATTGAAGACAATATAAAGTAAACCTAATTTAGCCTCAAAGGTGACTCTATTTTTGTCGTACATGCAAAATAGGAGAGTCTCTTTCTTTTCTTCTCTATTGCAGACAAAAGTTAGTATTATGAGATTCTAGCTCTTTCGGAGGCTCACAAAGCGCCTAATTATCTACATCTTCATTCTCATGTTATAGGTGTTGACTAGTTGGATAAAGAAGGATGCATGGTTACTTTGGGCCGCTGTCAAGTTCTCTAATTAAATTTGCTACAGGGATAGATTGAATTGTACGATCATTTTCAAATGGTACCAATTGACCAATAAAATAAAGAATACTAGAAAGTATATAAGATGTTGGTATCCATACATCATATCTATTTTTGACAGATCAATGAAATTGCTCGGAATCTTCCCACTCAGGTTGTTAAAGCTTAAGTCTCTGCAAGAAAAATAACAAGACGTTAAGAACCAAAATGATTTCAATTCTCACAAAGCTGGTATATGTTTCAATTCTCACAAAGCTGGCATACTGTAGTCATCTTCAACCACAGTTGCATCCATTATTTCACTTGGTAGTTTATAAAAGGGTAAATTTCACCTACCACCCCAGAGGTCTTTGGCAAATACTAGCTTTTCTAAAATTGCACTGACCTCACCTATCAGTCTTGTAGGGTAACTTCTGTTAACTGAAATTGTTAATTTACTTTTCTACCCCTTCAATGACCTTCCATGAGGTTTGTAATAATAACATTTACCTCTCCTGAAAAAAAAAATTATGTAATTTCTTACACTTTTTGTTTTATTATTCACTAACAAGTCAAGGAAATTGATTGAATATTGAGCTAACATGTTATCGACTATTATAATCACACGTGATTTATAATTGTCAGAAGAATTTTTTAAATAGTTTTTAGATATTTAATAACTTAAACAGCATATTAAGACATCTATATTAGTGCAAATTAAAAAGTTATGCACGAGAGTATTTTTATTTTGATCTAAAATGTGTTTCTTCCTTGTCTCATTTTCTTTAACCGTGGCAGCTAAATTTGTGATAAATATGAATGAGGGTTGTTTTTTTTTTTTTCCTTAGTTGAATTTTACAAACGAGTCTTATATAAATCTCACAATAATAAATGAACGAGTGTTGTTTCTTCCTTGTTTTTTTTCTGTTCTTACATATGTATAAAACTCTTTTAAGAAAGAGTTAATTCTGTGCCGGTCCTATTTTTCAATTTCATAATCCACTAGATCATTTTTCTATAGAGTGCAATTCCCAATAGATCCTGTGGAGTGTATTTTACATTTTTACCCCCGTTTAAAAATAAATGAACCCATACAACCTCCTACACCACCACTACCACCATCACCACTCCACCACCGCCGCCGCCGCAACTCCGCCACCGGCCCACCACCATCACCGCCACCACAATGACAACCACCACCACTTTACCATCATCACCATGCCGCCGACGCCACCACCACCATAATTACCATAACCACCACCACAACCAGCGCCACCACCACCACCGCCGTCACGCCGCTGCCACCACCACCACCACCACCACAACTCCACCACCACCACAACTCCGCCACCACCATCACCGCCACCACAATGACAACCACCACTACACTATCATCACCACCACCACTGCCGCCGCCACGACCATGCCACCGCCGCCGCCACCACAATTACTACTACCACCACCACCACCACAACCAGCGCGCCGTCACACTGCCACCACCATCACTGCCACCACAATGACCACCACCACCACTCGACCATCATCATCACCACCACCACCACCGCTACCGCTACCACCATGCCACCACCACTACAATTAATAGTGTTAATCCGGGTATTAACATTGTTAATCTTGGTATTAACACTGTTAATTGGGATGTGAATTTAGACAAAAATTAACACTGTTAATTGGGGTGTGAATTTAGACAAAAACCACCACCACTGCCGCAGTCACCACTAACACAACGCCGCCACCATAATGACCACCATCATCATCACGGCCGCTGCCGCCACTACCATGCCGCCACCGCCACAATTAACACTGTTAATCCTGATATTAACTCTGTTAATCTTGATATTAACACTGTTAATTCTGATATTAACACTGTTAACTGAGATGTAAATTTAGATAAAAATTAACACTGTTAATCGTGACGGATTAACATTGTTAATCCGGATAAAAACACTGTTAATTGGAGTGTGAATTTAGACGAAAATTAACACTGTTAATTGGAGTGTGAATTTAGACGAAAATCACCACAACCAGAGCCACCACCATCGCCACGCTGCCACCACCATCACAGCCACCATAATGACCACCGCCACCACTCCACCATCACCACCGTTGCCGCCACCACCATAATTAACAGTGTTAATTCGGGTATTAACACTATTAACACTGTTAATTGAGATGTGAATTTAGATAAAAATTAACAGTGTTAATTGGGGTGTGAATTTAGACAAAAATTAACACTGTTAATTATCGAGGTGAAGTGGTGGTGGCAGTGACGATGGTGGCGTAATGGTGGCGTGGCGGCGGCGGCGGCGTTGTGGTGGTGATGGTGGCGGTGATGTGGTGGTGGTGGCAGCGGTGGTGGCGTTGTGGCGGCGGTGGCATGGTGGTGGTGGTGGCGGCGGCGGCATTGTGGCGATGGTGGTGGTGGTGGCGGCGACGTGGTGGTGGTGATGGTACCGACGGTAGCGTGGTGGTGGTGGTGGCTGGATGTCTCTCTCAAATCGCTTTTTTTTTCGAGGGGTATTTTTGTCAACAAAATAATGAAGAGGACCTACTAGACTATGGGCTCTTTGGACAGGACCTAGTGGGCTATACTTCACCCAGACAGGACCGGCCAGGAAATTGCTCTTTAAGAAATTATGATTGGGAACATTATTGTCTTTTAAATTGAGTTTAGAAGGGCATTCATGTCAAACGATCATTCTAAAAGGGTAAAAAGAACAGGTTTAGTTGGTGACATCACCGATTTCCAGTATTTAGTAATGGTCTCCTAATGGCATGGGGGAATCTGCCAGCGACAACTACAACAGAGGGGAGGTCAGTGCAATTTCAAAAACGTCAGGGGAGGTTTCTGTATTTGTCAGAAACCGCAGGGGAGAGGTAGGTGAAATTTACCCTTTATAAAAGTATTGTGCACAAAATGAGTGGGATGAACTCTATCTATCTATGGCTTGTTATGAACATCTGAGAGATTCGAAGATACAGACACTTCTCCACAACGCTATCGGGTAAAGGGCCTTTAAAGAGAAGTTGCCAGTTATATGCAAATAAAAAAGTGGAAAAGGCATATATTTACTAACAATAGCTTCAAGTTTGTCATTGCTCCTAGGTATTCTGGTAACGGGCCACTAATATTGCAACTCCTCAAAATCCTGCAACACAAACAACTCATAGCACTTCAAATCAGCAACAAACTGGATAACCTTTAAAGAGGGTTCCAAAGAATTGAAGGAATCAACTCACAGTGTCTTTAGTCTTGTTAAATTAACGGGGGGAAAAGATGGTTGGGAACCATTTAAATCACTGATTCTCCTGCATTTAAAAAAGAAAATATGATCAACCATACAATATTGTGGCATGCGTAAAAGCTATGGGATTAGAGGGTTCTGCTTTCACTCACAAGTCGGATAATTTTGTCAAAAGACCAATGCCAGGAGGAATTGGTCCTTCCAATCCACTACCCAAAATCACTCTGCATACATCAGGATCGAAACAAAAACATGGTCAAGTAAATATTCTAAAGCTAACCAACCGTTGAATAAATCAAAACAGGTCAAAACACTCACAATTTGGTGAGATTTACCCAGCTTCGGATGAAATCTGGTATCTTTCCGGAAAAGTGGTTGTCACCGATCCGGCTGCATTATACTACAGAATTAATTGATAATTCAAAGGAATTTCAAAAGCGGTACCTAATTTAAGAATTCCAAATTGTGAATTGAAAGAAAATGAACTTACAACTCTTGCAAATTGGTCAGGTTTGCGAGTTCTTGCGGAAGCTCCTCGGTAAAATTGTTTGAAGTCAAATGCCTTCAACAATAAAATGCAGCCAACCAGTGATCAATTGTTCTTAAAAATCTAGGCTATATAACATGGAATCTCAAAGTAATTACCCATGTCGGTGAAACTTTGGTAATTGTGTGTGATGCGTATCCAACAGTACTAGATCAAGATCAGATCACGATATTTCAATCCTCTAATTTCATGATACTTTTTGAAATAGGAATTGCGTGTTGCTTTCTTTATCGCATTTGATTTGAAGACATTTCTCAATAACTTCCCAACAAATAATCTAGGAGACTAGAGTACCATGCGTTATATATATAGAGGCTCCATTTGTCTCATATTGTTTGTCCATTTTCCCATAACAAAGGGGAAAATTTCAAAATACCCCTCAATCTTTACACCAAAATTCAATTAGACTCCCAACCTTTTAAAAACTTCAATTTTACTCCCAACTTTATCTTCCGTTAATCAAAACGCCCCCTTTTGTCCAAATGACTAATGGATTTCGTTAAAAGCTCCGTTATATAACGTCTCCATCGAATTTCGATGATCTGAGCCGCTCAATGTGTTCAAAACGTGATTTTAAGGGTACTTGCAAGAAATCAGTAACAAAAAATGACCAGGAAGGGCTTCATCTGAACAGTTTTTTATTGAACTTTTTATTGAATAGTTCAATAAAAAACTGTTCAGATGAAGCCCTTCCCGATCAATTTTTTTGTTGATTTGTAGTGGGTACCCTTAAAATCACATTTTAATCATATTGAGCAGTCGGATCATCAAAATTTGAATGGTAAAGGGGAGGTGCGGATCGATCCGGATTTTGTTCAAGTCCGGACGTCCAGATTTTGCTTCGGTCTGCACCTCCCCTTTTCTAATCGAATTTCGATAATCCGAGCCGCTCAATGTGATTAGAACGTGATTTTAAAGGTATTTGTGAGAAATCAACAAAAAAAATGATTGGGAAAGACTTCATCTGAACAAATTTTCATTGAACTATTCAAAAAAAACTATTCAAATGAAGCCCTTCCCGATCATTTTATTGGCTGATTTCTTCTTGGTATCGTTAAAATCACGTTTTGAATACATTAAGCGGCTCGGATCATCGAAATTCGATCGGGACGCTATTTAACAGAGTTTTTAACGAAATCCGTTAGTCATTCGGATGGAAAGGGGCGTTTTGATTAACAGAAGATAACGTTGGAAGTAAAATTGAAGTTTTTAAAAAGTTGGGAGTCTAATTGAATTTTGGTGAAAAGGTTGGGGTGTATTTTGAAATTTTTCCTAAATAGAAGGAATCAACAAGTTAATGCATTTTGGTGAGAAAAATTACAAAAATGAACTCACATAAGTATCCTATTTGTTGATCTAATTGAAGACCCGAGTATTGAAAATAGACAATGTACAAATAATATGGTACAGAGGGATTAACTATGGAAGACCTGTTTCCGTCCATACTAAAATGAACACATATCGCAATAACCTAAGACTTAAG